>CM048751.1:268824146-270074146 GCA_026315105.1 Locusta migratoria | reverse complement strand
CGAATCTCTGGAATAGTTCTGAAGCGAATGCCAAGAAGTGGTTCCTTCATCTTCGGAATCAAATCAAACTCACAAGGACTTCTTACGGGAGTATGGTGGATGGTACAGTACTTCCCAGTCCCGTCGACCGAACAGAGCAGCCACAGCTTGCGCTGTATGAATGATGGGTGGGCTGCATAGAAACTGTTGCCGCTTCTTTCGCAAAGATGGTCGCAGGTGATGCTCCGAAAAGAACAGTAATACTGTGCATTGACGGTCTGCCGTGGAAGAACGTAATACGTTAGAACAACACCATCACAGGCGTACACGAGAATCACGATAACTTTCAGCATACTGGGGCTCTGACGCAGTTGAAGACCTTGATGACACTATCGTGTTGTATGACCTCTGACACATTTAATCTTGATCCAACTCCGTTGTTCCTGTTTCGAAAACATAGTGATATCGTTACGTTAGACCGCTCCCTCGTAGGTGACTGTGTTTCCCTCAATTGTGCGCACTCTGGGAACTTGGGACGGACGAGTCTATTACCTCGAAGGTAAGGTAGGTATGTCAACAACGTATGCTATCTGTGACAATAGTTGTAGTCGAAAAACGACGTCCAGTGGCTGCACGAAAATTATGAGTGGGAGTTCGAAAATAAATAACACCTGTCGACTGTGGGCAGAATTGTGTATAAAAGAAAAAGTAGAGTGAGACATTAAAGATACATATATGTATTTTTCTACATAATTTCCAAGTATATTGAGACATTTGTCATACCGCTTTATAAGCTTCTAAAAGCCGTCCATGAAAAAATCAGGGCGTTACAAACAGGTGAAGCGTTGAACGGCTTAGATACACTATTGGGTGGAGGTCGACCATGAATATGACAATGACTTTCTGTTTCGAACTGTGACGGGGGATGAAACGTGGGTCCACCATTACACGCCCGAATCGAAGGCCGCAACCATGGAGTGTAAACACCCGTCATCACCTATCCGAAAGAAGTTGAAAACTACTCCTTCTGCGGGTAAAGTGCTACTCACCGCTCTCTGAGACGCCCAAGGAGTTTTGTTGCTGGGCTTTCTGGAGGGAGCAACCATCAATGCTGCGCGGTACTATGCCACTCTGTTGAATTTGAAAGAGGTGATTCGGAAACAGCGGCCTGGCCTGCTCAGATCTGGCGTTCTGGTGATGGATGACGATGACAGACCACTCATGGCGACGGCAACGCAAAACCATACTGCAACTCTTGTTTGGAAGCGCCTACACCCTTCGCCATACAGTCCTGTGACTCCCATCTTTTTCCAGCTTTGCAGAAGACTCTCGGCGGAAGGCGCTTTGGGAAGCAATGCTGACGTCAAACAAGCCGTTCAACCCTTCTCCCGTATGCAACGCCCTGATATTTTCCTGGAAAGCTTTTTGAAGCTTATAAAGCTCTACGACAAATGTCTCAATAAACTTGGAAATAGCCGGTCGCGGTGGCCGAGGGGACTGAGGCGCTTCAGTCACGGTCTGCAGGGCCACTACGGTCGGGGGTTCGAATCCCCCATCGCGCATGGATATTTGTGCCGTCCTTAGTTGTAGGTAGTTCATAAGTAGTTTGTAAGTTTAGGGACTGATGACCCCGTAGTTAAGTCCCTTAAGCTTAACAAACATTTGAACATTTAAAAAAAATAAAAATTAAAAAAAAAGAAATAAAAAAAAAGAAAATTTGGAAATTATGTAGAAAAATAAAGATGTGTCATCTTTAAGGTCTCAGTCTCTCTCTCTCTTTCTCTCTCTCTCTCTCTCTCTCTCTCTCTCTGACCACAGTCAAAAGGGGAAACTTATTTTCCAACTGCTCCTTATATACACCATTGGGTGGAGGTCGACCATGAATATAACAATTGATGTTGATGTTCGTCTCAGGGATCCCCCGAGCTGAAATTCGTAAGTGGCGTAGTCTCTGAGTGGCCAGAGCGAAAGTGAGTGGCCAGAGCAAGTATTCGACAGTTCCTGTATTACTGTACCTCCTCCACTTCCGAAAACATCGCTTCCACTCACTCCGAGACTTAAGAAACTTACCTTTCTGCGCGCTTTTCCTGAACCAATGTAACAATGCGGATACGATCAAACGTAGGAATTGACATTCTAGGCAAGACAGAACTATTGTTGTTATTGTGGTCTTCAGTCCGGAGACTGGTTTGATGCAGCTCTGCACGCTACTCTATCCTGAGCAAGCCTCTCCATCTCCTAATAAGAACGGCAACCTTCTTCATCCGTTTGAATCTGCTTACTATATGATGCATCTCTTGGTCTTCCTCTCCAATTTTACCCCACACTCTTCCTTCCAACGCTAAATTCACCATTCCTTGATGTCTAAGAATGTGCCCTACCAATCGATCCCTTTTTTTAGTGAAGGTATGCCAGAAATTCCTTTTCTCCCCAATTCATTTCAGTACATCCCCATTAGTTACGCGATCCGCCCACCTAATTTCAGCACGATTCACACGAAGTGATGGGTGCTATCGACAAAGGTTCGCAAATCGATTCCGTATTTTTTGATTTCCAGAAAGCTTTTGACACCGTACCTCACAAACGGCTTTTAATCAAATTGCGCAGTTATGGTATATCGCCCCAAATTTGCGATTGGATAGGGGATATCTTGTCAGAGAGGACACAGTTCGTAGTAATCGATGGTAAGGCATCGACTAAAACAGACGTGTTATCGGGCGTTCCACAGGGTAGTGTTATTGGTCCTCTGCTGTTCCTTATTTACAGAAACGATTTAGGGAAAAACCAAGTAGCTCTCTTAGGTTGTTTGCAGATGACGCCGTCATTAACCGTCTAGTAAAATCATCTGAAGATCAAAGCCAACGGTAGAACGATCTGAATAAGATATCAGTATGGTGTAAAAATTGGCAATTGACTCTAAATAATGAGAAGTGTGAAGTCGTCCACATGAGTACGAAAAGAAATTCGTTGAACTTTGTTTACAAGATGAATCAATCAAACGTGAAAGCTGTAAACTCTACAAAATACCTAGGAATTACTATTACTTCAGACTTAAAGTGGAGAGATAGATAATGTCGTGGGAAAGGCGAACCAGAGACTGCGTTTTATTGGTAGAATACTTAAAAGATGCAACAGAACTACAAAAGAAACTGCATACAGTACGCTTGTCCTTCTACTTTTGGAGTATTGCTGCCCAGTGTGGGATCCTTATCAGGTGGGTTTGACGGAGGACATCGAAAGAGTCCATAGAAGGGCAGCTCGGTTCGTATTGTCACGATACAGGGGAGACAGCGTTACGGAAATGATACAAAATCTGGGATGGGAATCATTACAACAACGACGCTTATCGCTGCGGCGTGGACTACTTACGAAACTCCAATCGCCAACATTCTCCTCCGAATGCGAAAATATATTGTTGACTCCCACTTGTTATTATGGTCTTCAGTCCGGAGACTGGTTTGATGCAGCTCTCCACCCTACGCTATCTTGAGCAAGCCTTTTCATCTCCTCATAAGAACGGCAACCTACATCCACTTGAATCTGCTTAGTATATGCGTCTCTTGGTCTCCCTCTGCGATTTTTACCCCAACACACTTCCCTCCAATGCTAAATTTACGATTCCCCGATGTCTAAGAATATGTCCTACCAAGCGATCCCTTCTTTTAGTCAGGGTATGCCAAAAATTCCTTTTCTCACCAATTCTGTTCAGTACCTCTTCATTAGTAATGCGATCTACCCACCTAATCCTCAGCATTCTTCTGTAGCACCACATTTCAAAAGCCTCTATTCTCTTCCTGTCCGCACTGCTTATCGTCCATGTTTCACTCCCGTAGAAGGTAACACTCCACACAAATGCCTTCAGAAAAGACTTCCTTACCCTTAAATTCATATTCGATGTTAGCAAATTTCTCTTTTTCAAAAATGCTTTTCTTCCCATTGCCATTCTGCATTTTATATCCTCTGTACTGCGACCATCGCATGTTATTTTACTACCCAAGTAATAAAACTCATCTACCACCTTCATTGTTTCGTTACCTAATCTAATTCCTTCAGCATCGCCCGACTTATATAGGTAGAAATGATCATCAGAATAAAATACGAGAAATCAGAGCTCGAACAGAGAGATTCGGGTATTCTTTCTTCACGCGCGCTATTCGAGAATGGAATGGGAGGTAAATAGTATAATTGTGGTTCGATGAACCCTCTGCCAGGCACTTAAATGTGATTTGCAGAGTATCCCATGTAGAAGTAGATGTAGTTGTAGCACTCTTTTGTAACACCATATTTCAAAAGCCTCAATCCTCTTCCTGTCCGCACAGTCTATCGTCCATGTTTCAGTCCCATACAAGGCAACAGTCCACAACAGTTTTAGGTTTTACATGAGCCAACTGCCAAATTCGAGCCGAATCGTTTAGCCGTATGTCAGGCTTTCCCTTCACCCCGTTTACATGGGCTCCCAAAACCGGATTTCGTAAACCGATTTCCCAATACCGCTTTTGGTTGGCCATGTAAACACTCCAAAACCGATTATGGAAATCCACTTCTGTAAAGCGGTTTTCCAGTTCCACAATCGATTTTCGTGCCCATGTAAACGCAACCGATTTTGAAGCGTTCTTGGCTTGTCACACTTTGTTTTCTTCTTAATAATTTTCGGCACATATAGACGGAGTGACAGTTTCTAACATGAAGTAAAAGTATGAATATTAGATTGAGCATGAATACGTGTATTTAAGTAAAGAAAAATAGCGATTGTGCTGACTAAATCAGGAACTGAATCAGCTGTTTTTCAGCCGCCATTTTAAGTGGGTTAGGAAATTCGATTTAGGCTATGCCATGTAAACACGACAGCGAAAAACGGTTTACGAAAATCGGTTTTCGTCTTCCGGAAGATGTGTTGCATGTAAACGTAGTGCTTGTCAGCCGTTCCGAATTTCGCGCCCGCCCGCAGCGCGGCGCGCTGCCGGGTGCGGGGCGAGCCGAGCGTCGGCGGCGACGGCCGACGTTCGCCGAGCGGCGGCGGCGGCGGCCGAAGGTTGCCGAGCGGCGACGGCGACGGCCGAAGGTTGCCGAGCGCGGCGGGGCCCGGAGCCCCCAGCAATTACCGGCGCTGAGTTGTGACTGACGCACGACACTCGAAATTACCAGTCGGCGCGCGGCCGGCATTTGCATACCGAACAACTCGAGAGGCGGCCGTATAAATCTGTCGGGCAGTAAGTCAGCCTGTCGGGGGACCCGGTAATAGTAGGAATAACAGCAATAACAGCGCGAGGTCCGCCCGTCGCCGCCGCCGGCTCCCTCCGATCGGCCCTGCCTAAAATAATGCCCTGGAATTCGTCGAATCTTCCGGTCGGCGCGGCCCGCCACCGACAGTCAGTCTTCGGGCCGCCGCCTGTCGGGCCCTCAGTGTCTCCCACGGAGTCCACTTACCACTTCACTCTCCTGTACCGAGTAAATCCTGCGCCGCGTATTATCCCCCCGACGTGTACCTTCCGAAAGCGTCATTTTCCTGCGAGCACTTTAGTGTTTTCTTTTTCTTTTCTTTTATTTCCGGAGGTCTGTTTTGTTTCGTTGTGAGTTGGACAAAATATTACGAACGTCCACGTAATGTTGCCAGTTTCTACGTCTAAAGCCAGCCATCTTCTTTCCGACACTCGATGTACAAGAAATAGTGAGTAGTACTCGCATGAAAAAAATGTGATGCATCACCTTGATTCCAAGGTTTCCCGGGCACTGATAAACGTGTAAACTGCATCAAGAAAAAAGTACCTTAGATTGTCCATAGATGACACTCAAACCGCACAAAGATGTAAACAACCAGACATGAGCAATGTCAATGCAACAGAACGGCTGAGACGGACGAACAGTTCTACTCATAACACCAGGACAAAAGTACACTGCTTTTGTTACCTATAGTTACGTTCAAATTGTACAAAAACCAGACAGTATTTATCAGAGTTGAAGGGCATGAAAGGGATGCAGAGGTTGGAAAGGGTGTAGCCTTTCTCCAATGATATTAAATTTGTACATTGAGCAAGCTATGAAAGAAAGCAAGGTAAAATTTGGAGAACGAATTAAAGTTCAGGATGAATAATTGAAATCATTGCGTTTTTCCGATGACATTTTAATTCAGACACAACACTGGACCTGGAAGACCAATTGAACGGGTTGGACAGTGTGTTGAAAGGAGCGTATAAGATGAACATTAACAAGAGCAAAACGAGGATAATGGAGTGAAGTAAGAAAATCTGGCGATGCTGAAGGAATTAGATTAGGTAATGAAACAATGTAGTTAGTAGACTAGTTTTGTTACTCGGGTAGTAAAATAACATATGACGGTCGCAGTGCAACGGTTATAGAATGCAGAATGGCAATGGGAAGAAAAGCGTTCTTGAAAAAGAGAAATTAGTTAACATCGAGCATTAATAGGAAGTCCTTCCTGAAGACATTTGTGTGGAGTGTTGACTTGTATGGGAGTGAAAATGGACTATAAACAGTGCAGACAGGAAGATGATGGACGCTTTTGAAATGGATTGTTACAGAAGAATGCTGAAGATTAGGTGGGTAGATCACGTAACTAATGTGGAGGTACTGAATAGAATTGGGGAGACAAGGAATTTCTGGCATAACTTCACTAAGAGAAGGGATCGTTTGGTAGGACACATTCTTAGACATCATGGAATTGCGAATTTAGTATTGAAGGGAAAAATAATTGGGGTAAAAATCGCAGAGAGAGGCCAAGAGACACACATAGTAAGCAAATTCAAATGGATATAGGTTGCCGTTCATATGAGGAGATGAATAGGCTTGCTCAGGATAGAATAGGGTGGAGAGCAGCATCAAACAAATCTTCGGGCTGAAGAGCACAACAACAACAACAACAACAACAACAACACAAATCATCAAATCATCAATTGTAGAAGTGACAGACGCGGAATTGGTGTAAAAGGAAAAAAAACTGATGTTCACCTATCTTTACAGTAACAGTAGTACCAGTAGACACAAAATGTGGGGTCTAACTTAGAGGGAAGGGGTGGACAATGGCGTGGGAAACCAGTATAGAGGGCAGACTAGGAGTTCACACAGTGTATGTTTAGGTAGATATTTATAAATAAAAGGAATTACGATATTTAAATTGAACAGACTCATCTTAGTATCTAGAAAAGTGTGAACTTTACATAACAACTGATCATTTTGGAGGTGTGGGTGTCGGAAATGAGTGCTTTTCGCTATGTTAAAGTCATGAAGTAAATTTAACTTACGTTACTTCTGTGCAATATGTAGAATTTTCACATTGTCAAGTCTAGGATGCTGATATACGAAAGCCTTAGTGTGTTCCGCAAAAAGTGAATGTTAGGTTATTTATTCATATGCTAGAGAAATCATGTCCAGAAATAGCGCTATGTGCACGTCTTCATCTCTGACACCGTGAAACAAATATCTCTTAATGCAATTTGTTAGCTTTCCACATTCTTGGAGAACGTAATGTGGACTAAAACAACAAGAAAACGTAAGTGGATTCTTGCAAGGGAGAAAACCTCGAGCAGTCACTATTAATAGTGTTATTATTATTATTATTAGCGCCGTTACAGGTTTTGTACATGTGACGTCTGTTCACGTCCAAACACATTGTTTATTGTTTACTTGTGAATTATGTTCTTAACAGCTCCAAGTGGCAAAATATTCTTTCGTGCTGATACCTTACAGTACACAAAAGGTGAATTAAATGACTAAACTCAAAGTAACTAATATTAATATCGGCGGAACATATCGTAAACAAATCTTTACAATTGAGTTGTAGTCGTTTTTACTTACATCGAAAATCCTGTGCTATTTTTGGAGTATCGTTTGCTTCTGCTCACAGAATAATATACACTCTGTCAATCATTTATATCACTTATACCTTAATAACATGGCATGAGTCGCGCCATAGAAACGAAAAACTATTTGCCACATGGAAACATTTCTAAACAAAGGTGAACATATCATTACAGCAGTGCCAAAGATGTTCTCTGTCAGAGATATGTACATTGATTTGACGGTGACTTTTTTACAAAGAACAAACGTTACCGTTCTAGATATTATATTCAAATGAGCGTTGAGAAGCCTATACATGACGTGTGCTCTGAAAATAAATTTTGTTAGAAAATGTTCCTTAAGGATTACGCACATATCGATGTATATACAGGTAACATAGTGCGGGTAAAAATAAGTATAATTATATAAATGTTACGACATTAAGTATTATGCTGGTTAATTGAGGGATTAATTTTTTTAACAAATATCTTTATATGCACCTGAGTACGGTGTTCTATTTTGTGTATGTATTGGGTAACTGTGTGTATGTTGTTGAGAAAATGTAACGCTGTTCATTGTTTATGTTCACACTCGAAAGTACGTGAGTGAAATTTTGTAGAAAGGGAGCACTGGCCTTCTGTGTATGTTCATCGAGGATATGATACGTTGACTTTTCTTTGCGTATATATAATTCTTTTCTTCAAGCAAATTCATAAGGCTAATCTTCTTTGTATAATGCAGTATTTATATGCTATCTTTGAAGCTTTTTATTTCATACCTGCTGAGAGTTGTGTACATGTCAAATGCAAATTTTGCTGTGTTGCTCAAACGTGTGCTATTAAATGTAATTTGAATCGCATCGCAGGCACTTAATTGTAATTTGAAGAGTAAAGATGTAGGTGTAGAAAGATGTAAACATAGTAGGAGGAGAAGTTTTGGCAACGAACTTTATATATGCCTGCTCTTCTGTATGGGAGACTGTTGTTTATAGATCATCTGCAATCTGTAGTTCATTTCAAATCTTAGCTTTACGTTTGTATTTCTGAAAAGATTACGTATTTTGTAGGATATGCTGCCTAAAAAAGAAACAGCGACATATTTTCTGCTGTTTTCTACTGTTATTTGTGATAACTGTATAGGGGTCTGGTGTGAAGCTTTGTAGCCGATGGATTTTATGATTTTTTTTCCATTATGTGACTGTTATAATCATTTTAAGCTACGTTTCTGATAATATTGATTCTTTTAATTTGTTCATTTGGTTGAAGAGTAATTTTGTACAAGCGATTCAATGAGGACCTAAAGTATGCTATCACATTATGCTGATTTGGATGGCAAAATGAGCTGTTGATGCATAAATCAGTGGATCTTTGCTTTCTATAAATTTCACAGTGATCTTTGTGGTTTCTACTGGAAAATTTTGAGTTTAGGTAGTTGCTGTCATTCGTCTCATGCTCAACTTTGTTGGCACGGTGTCAATTTCCTGTAGGGCGCTATCAAAAACAATAACTGTGCCATGCACATACCTCTTTAGTAGATGGTTTTGTTGTTTGATGTGATTTATATTCATTTATAATTGGATTTAAAATGCAAATGTGTAACATTTTTTCTGTGTCAGATCAATACACAAATCCCTGAGAGAGAAGAACTATGGCATGGTTGTGCTGATACTAACGCCATCTTGGTATAAAAATATTCCTATGTGGCAAAACGTTTTTGGTTTGTATGTGGTGCTTCACGTCATGTTGTTGTATGTAAGTAAAATAAGTGCTTCACAGTGTGCGTATTGTTTTGTGAATAGAAGCAAACGACACTAAAAATAGCACAGGATTTTCTATGTAAGTAGCAACAACAGCAACAACAACTTAACTATGAAGATTTGTCTACAATGTGTTCCATCGATATTAGTGCTAGTTACGTTCAAATAGGTCATATCAATCATCTTTCGTGTACTGTAAGGCACCACGATCCGAAGAATATTTCGCTACAAGGGGCTGTTAAGAACAATACACAGAAGTTAACAATACACAATGTTTTTGGACGTGAACAGCCATCTGCGACGAACCTTACGTGCGAAACCGGTGAAGGCGCTATTTCTGAAATAAATATAATTATTAAGAGTGGCTGATCGCTGTTCTCTTCTTTACAATAATCTACCTGTTTTTTGTACGCACCAAACAAAATTTAAGTTTTCGACAAAATAGCAATAATAACAGTCTAATAAACATGGGGTCTAAAATACATACCTTAAGAGTTAGGAGCACATCTTTATCTCATGCTGTTCAAGTCTTAATAATTCTTAAAGTAGACATTTTAAACCATGTTTACTGGATACTTTTCCCTTGTTCTGATGCATATTATCCTCTCAAGTATGGAAATAGCAGAGTGCACAGTAGAACAGATTTATTTCAAAGATATGTCACAGATAAAACAGAGCTCATAGCGTCATTGGATGACATTTCCAGACTTGGCTTCCTTCTACGTCTATATATTCAAAGTCTACAAATTTACTCTGCAAAAACACATTTAAATACATGACAGAGGTTTCTTCGAACCGCTTTCACAATATTTCTGTACCGTTCCATTCTCTAATAGTGCTGGGGAAAACGTAACACCTAAATCTTTTCGTTGTAGATCTCATTTCTGTTACCTTATTATTATGATCATATCTCTCTTGTGAGAACAAAAATATTCAAATGTTTGTAAATCTTTCGGACTCAACTACTTGTTTATCAGTCGGTAGCTTACAAACTACTTACACTAAGGTTAACTAACCTAAGGACAACACAAACAACCATCCCAGAGGGGGAATCGAACCCCCGACGGTGAACGGCCGCGCTCACCGCAGCACGGCGCCTCAGTGCGCACGGGTAATCCGCCACACCGGAATTTGCACCCCTCTACAAATCCTCCAATTTTGTAACGGGAATTTTCGAAACCCTGCGTAACATTGGAATAGTTACAAAAGTCCTAAATTACACCTTCACGTTACTTCACTACAGAATTTATTGTATAAAAAACGCACTTAATTCCTGGGCGAGATATCGAAACGCAGGTATGGAAAATTATAAATTGTAGAGAAGCGAGTAATTATGTAATCTTACACCGTACATGTTGAAATGCGGCTTAGAAAATGCTGCTGTATCCTAAGTACAGATAAAATATGAAATAATTATCTGCGTCAATCTCTTTTAATTTCTTCCGCTTCCTGTTTTGAGAACTTTACACACACACACCCACACACCCACCCACCCACACCCACACACCCACCCACACACACACACACACACATATATATATATATATATATATGTGTGTGTGTGTGTGTGTGTGTGTGTAATTGGCGTTCCTTATCCAAAAATTAACACACACACACACACATATATATATATATATATATATGTGTGTGTGTGTGTGTGTGTGTGTGTGTGTGTGTAATTGGCGTTCCTTATCCAAAAATTAATATATATATATATATATATATATATATATATATGTGTGTGTGTGTGTGTGTGTGTGTAATAGGCGTTCCTTATCCAAAAATTAATATATATATGTGTGTGTGTGTGTGTGTGTAATTGGCGTTCCTTATCCAAAAATTAAAGAATAAAATAAAAAATTATAAAAGGAAAAATAGAAGTAACGACAAACGAAGGTATTAAACTAGCTCAGTTATTAACCTCGAAGTTATTTCTCTTAGGAAATTTAATAATTCAGCAGAAAAACAAACCTAATTCGTACCAATGATTATTAGTAAAATCAGCCTCTTTCAAACGTTACCTAGATTATTGCTTGATATAGTAACCCTGGCTTGCAGGGTCGTTCTCAATTACGTTAAGCCTTCTTGCGCTTTGGTACTACGTCATTCCTGCAGAATCATCCTGTTCCAAGTACCGGCCGTCTTTCTGAAGCTTTCTTCGTCGATGCAGCGAGTTCCTCGAAGAGGGCTTCAACAAGAAGACCGAAACGTCGGAGCGGATGATTCAGCAAGAATGACGCGTTGTCAAAACCCGTAAAGTTTTAATACCAATGAATAATTGATGTCACTAATATTTATGAGCTATGTTGTTATCAAAAGGTTGAACATTTTGCGAGTATCTATTACAATGTAAATACATCGACGTTCTCTAAAACACAGTGTATATTTGCAGCATTACTAACAGATTAACTAAACCGTATGGATCGGTTTACGATTAGACAACAATATCGTTGATTTTACGACTTGAAACACATCTGGAAACCATGCAATGTTGGAATGTTTTCCTGAATTTTTTAAATGAATGTATGACTAAAGATCCATAAATTTTAAAGAATTAAAAACATGTGAACTACTGGACCGTTATAGCGTCTTTAACAAATATATTCCTTTTTACCACTGTATTTTGTTACAGCATTTATTGGATGCTGAGTGATGTACTTAATATCCTAGATGTGGCGCATATCCAAGATGAATAATAATATAGCTGCTCGTTTCTGTTGGTTTATTCGCTTCCTAGTTTAGATGCTCTTGTAATGTCTCAAATCATTGAGAGACACTCATTTCTACATTTCTGTGTATTCGGAAGAAAAACGTCGTATTTCAATTATCTTGTTATCCTTTGTTAGTGACACGTTTCTTGATCAATTTTTTAATTATTTAGACTTTTTTACGTCTAACGGTATTTCCTCTAGTTTATATCTGCTTCTAAAAGAAAACATTAATAGCTAACCTCGCTCAGTCCTTCTAATAATCTTCAATAATATTTTGTATCTGAGTATATGAGTGCCACGGCAGCACAGAATTGAACAACAAATAAAATTTCTTCGCAAATTAACTTTTTGTTCCAACTGATTCCTATAACAACAGTTTAATTCAACATCTTGCGTGTCCATTTTGATACTAAGCTCCATTTCGATTTATATAGAACTTGTCATACATGCTTTCATCGTGCATATGGATTGGGGGCATTGCTAAATTTAAGCAAATGATTTTTAAAATTCTCATTGGGCTAAATGTAAATGGTTGTAGCTACAGCTATTTGTAGTCTGAAATTGAGCGTCATCCCTGTCCAAGTAACGATACTGTAGAACTTTATGCGTACGGCCATTTCCTTACTTGTTTGGAATAGAAACATTGACTTCTAACGGGGCCCTGAGAGTCAATAATCAACTCCTTCTTTTTTACTCTACATTGTTTTCAAACACAGACTGTACTCTAAAACGTCACACTGAACATTTAATGAATTATTCCATAAACACAAGTTGTTCTATGCAGTCGGAGGTGGCCCTAGAATTGAACTCGTATGTCATCGGGAGTGAAATCTACCAACCTTTCCCTAAACTGCTACACATATTTGCCACAGTCCAGACCCTCCTCGTTACTGCTCAACAAATCAAGTATTTGTCTCTAATTACATCAATAGGCACAAGACGTTTAAGGTGAACCTCGCTCCCTGCTAGTTGCTCAAAGCAGAATGTAGTTAAGACATTATTTTTACGTTTACACAAATGAGGTTGTATTTCACAGAAAAATAAGCATATGCAAGCGGCGCACCTGTCGTGCTGCCGAAGGAATGTGTTAATTGATTATTCGGCTGCACCTCCCTGTTTTACTAACATGATTTCAATACCGGCATGCTCTTCATCTAACATGCAAATGACCCTGAAGTCTGAGTCACATCTTGAACCCTTGTGAATATGTGTCGTGCTATTTCTGCCGAGTTCATGGGTATTTAACCAGCTGATACGATTAAAGCACATCTTATTCTGAAATTATGAGGCGCACCAAGATTACATTTTGCATAAAACAACAACAACACACTTAAAAAACACAGCAAATTTTTGAGGCGTTTCTTGACTGTCACCAATAGAACTGAGACACTCGTCTTATCGCGGGACCAATTTGGTCTTACATTGTCGTGGATATGTGCCACCTACGAACGAAACCAGCGTGTGACATTCGTGGAGCTCTTCAACGTTGTCAATACGCTGACCGGGATCCACGCCGCTCTCAACATAAGGCATAGAATGCTTGCTGCAGGTTTTGTGCACCTCCTTGACAATGTTCGCTCCCCTTCGTCTCGGCAGACAGCAACTGTTTCGCAGAAGTTAGGCAAGGAGCTGTTTGATCATAGAACGTAAGGTCCTCATCTTGCTTCAGAGATTTTCATGTTTTCTTGCACCTCAAGACATTCCTGTCTTCCGGTCAGCGTTTTGACAACGATGAAGAACTGTATAAAATGCTCACATGCTGGTTCCATTCACCGGCGGCATACTTCTACGACACAGAAAAACAGACGTTGATCCCAAGATATGACAGTTATCTCAGTTCTTTTGGTGACAATATCATAAAATATCTCAATATTTCTGTACCTGTTGTCTATAAAGCTTTCCATATAATTCTGTTGTATTCGTTTTAAAATATATCGAAGTGTACTCTCTCGATGCAACTCGTATAATTCAAGCCACCAGTTCTGTAAGCTATATTATCGTAAGGTAAGGCCGGAATCATGTTGTATGCAATATGCTACATACGATCGTTTATATACCGGGTGATCAAAAAGTCAGCATAAATTTGAAAACTTAATAAATCACGAAATAATGTAGATAGAGAGGTAAAAATTGTCACACGTGCTTGGAATGACATGGGGTTTTATTAGAACCAAAACAAAAGGTAAAAAAATGCTCGACAGATTGCACTTCATCTGATCATAAAAGCAATAATTAGCGTAACAAATTAAGACAAAGCAAAGACGATGTTCTTTACAGGAAATGCTCAATATGTTCACCATCATTCCTCAACAATAGCTGTATCGAAGAATAATGTTGTGAACGGCACTGTAAAGCATGCCCGGAGTTATGGTGCATTGGCATAGGATGTTGTCTTTCAGCATCCCTAAAGATGTCAGTCGATCACGATACACTTGCGACTTCAGGTAACCCCAAAGCCAGTATTCGCACGGACTGAGGTCTGGGGACCTGTGAGGCCAAGCATGACGAAAGTGGCGGATGAGCACACGATCATCACCAAACGACGCGCATAAGAGATCTTTCACGCGTCTAGCAATATGTCTTTTTTGTTCTGATAAAACCCCATCTCATTCCAAGCATGTGTGTCAATTTTTACCTCTCTATCTACGTTATTCCGAGATTTATTAAGTTTTCAAATTTATACTGACTTTTTTATCACCCGGTATAATTTTTCCCTTCTGATTACCGTTAGTGACCGACCCCTTCAAGGTATGAATACTACCGCTGCAAAGAACAGCACATTTAGTCAATCAAAATCGCAGACCTCCAGCTGTTAATGCACTCATAACAATTGAAAGGTTTCTAGAAAATCTCCGCTACCAATCACAACTATGATTTCAGTGTTGGAAAATACTTAATAAGGACATGTTTCGATGCTGTGCATCATAATCAGGCTATAGGCATACAAAATATATTACTAAAGGTGCACATTAATCTACAGTGGTAACATCTTGATGTTTGAGGCAGTGAACATTCCTGTTGAGCAGCTGTCTTCCTCGTTTGACTGAGTGCAGACTGCATAGCGCTTATAATTCTTGACTTGCTAGCCTCAAAACACAGCACTTTTCGACAAGATTTCACTGTCTCTTTTTTCTTGCATTTTGTTTAGTGTGTCAGCCGTGTGATGGCAGTGAAACCGTGTAGATAAGTGCCGTGTTGTGGGGCTAGGAAGCCGAGACGTGAGATGGCATGTACTCAGTCAAACGACGAAGAAAGCTGATCAACAGGAGTGTTCAATGCCACAAACATCAATATGTTGTCAATATAGATTAATGTAATCCTTTAGTAAAATATTTTATATGCCTGTAGCACAGCATCGGAACATATGGCTATTAAATGCTGTAACACTTACATCATAGTTGTGACTGGTAGCGGAAATTTCAAGCAACCTTTTAATTATTTAGAAATAGTCACGGTCGACAAAATGTCAGCAGTCATAGAAATACTGTTTTAACAGAGGAAGCAAATGCAAGGTTAACCACGGAGGACCACGTGATGCACTGCAATGTATTCCAATAGTAGAGCTACTCAGGGTTGGTAAATATTTAGGACTGTAGTGTTTTTGTTTCTTATGATAGAAGCTGGAACGTAATATTTCACTACGCAAACTTATCTCATGGTGATAAAATACGACTGCCGCTAAAAAGGACAGTATGATTTATAATCACACACGATTTTCCTCTATCAAGTGGGCTATTCAGAATGAGATACTCATAGACTCTTGTGATTCGTTAAAGGTCTGTTGTATAGTAAACTCAATATTCCGGTTGAAAAATTTGTGTTACCAATACCCTTTACGGACTCGAAAATAAAGCATTTTACCAAGGCACACAAAATCTGTAATATGACCACCTTGATGTGTCACATAATACAGAATATTGTTCGTAATTCTGAATATAACATCAATATCCACTTCACTTCACCTTTCCATGTCAAGAGGAAAATAACTTTAACCAGAAATTCTCGTAAAGAGAAAGGCAAAATGGGCATATGTCACAATAAATGTGCCAAAACCGAACGTAAACCTAGCAGTAGAATTCTACAGCTGCAATAATCAGAAAACATTACAGCTAAATAAAATACAAGTTGAGACCATATGGTTAATACTTTCTTTCGTCCAGGCTATGAATTTCATCAATATTTCCCATGGTGTTCATTTAAATCTCTTATCCTATATTGATAATACTCTGTTGCTGTAATATTTATCACGATCTACGGTGTTACTGCGTAGCTTCAAACTTCTTCAACTGAAGTTATTGGGAAGCGAGTTCACATAACATGTTAAGAAGACAGCGAAGTCATGAACGATGGTTGGAAATGAAAGCTCAGACAAGTAACATTAGGAAGATCATTTTGGATTTACTGTAAACCCTGTTCTTCGTGAGTTTCACTGGAACCAGGCACTACATCTACACAAATCGTATACTGCTGTATAAAGTAAACACTAACGAATGACGCGTAGACAACGACGTGTTCGAATGAGTTAGTGATACGTGCCGCTCGTATGAGAATAGCTACACTAGAATTTAATCAGACTTGGGAATCCCGGCCATGGTTCACTCCAGTCTGGCATAAAATGTATGGGAAAATTAATCAAAGAATTATTGCGAACATTGTGTCACCGAGAGAATACGTTAGTGAAATCAATATGGGAACTGCTTTTCTTTGGATATGTAGAACGAAAGGAAAGTTACATAACCAAGACTGTGATAATGCGATTGTGGCTCTCACACTTCCCTAATATATAATAATAATAAATAAGTATTTATCATAAAACAAATGGATTGACTTTTTTGTTTTGTTCTTCCGTTTTCTGCATAATATACAGACATAATACAGGCATAATATACAGACAGTTTAACGGCAATGGATCGTGTGACTTGTAACTGGGCTTGAGAAAAGCAATCTGTCTATCTATTCTCCACCGACACCTCTTTCCTCTCCACACTTCCATCTATGTCCTCCTCCTCCTTCCCATTCGTCCTGTGTGTGTGTCCATCTCCCCCTTCTCTTCCATCTGTATTCCAACTCCTCCACCGTCCACTCTCGTCCAACTCCTCCTCTTCCTCCTCCACAATTCCCTTTCTATTTATTTACTCTTTCTTCGTCGTAGCTAAGCCAAATCAGGGGATTAAAAATTGTGAGCTTCCTTCAAAATTTGTGATAACGCCGGATAATGAGCACCATGTTACTCTTAATCGGGCCATAGATTATCGATAGTATTTGGCAACAATTCCGTTCAGGTGTATGATGGTCGCTCTAGACAGTGAATTATATTGCACAATATTAGTGTTCAACTTGTGAACATGCAGGATGTTGACGCTAGCTATTATTCGGCTTTCGCCTTGGATTTGCGATCACGTTAGGAAATGGGTAATCGTAGATGGATCAAGGAATGGTATACGAAGAGAGGAAGCTTAACAGTTAAAATTTACTATATCGTCTGAACATAAGCAATCCTAATGACTATAGAGCGATCTGATGATTGACACTTGCTAATTACAAGTACATGGTTACACCTACAATTGTGATTATATTTGCTTAACGTTTAATTCTGTACAGCCAATTTTAAAAACAGTACATACACCCATTTTTATTTTTATCGTAGTAAAGTAATCGATTGGATACCAAATGGAAGAAGAAAAAGGAAAGACCACCGAATACTTGGATAGGGAGTTCAAGCAGCAATGAGGAAAATTCCGGAAGATTGCTGAAAAAATAGATGCTGGAAAATATATACACATTGTAAAAACCAGAATAATAAGAATAGTAGTAAAATATTCCTTGGCCTGAAAAAATCTTCAAGAAACAAATTGTTGGCTCCAGTGTTTCGCCAACATCAGTTACACTTTTCGGATCACACATAATTATTCTCAGTTCTATTGGTTCGGAATGTATTTTTGCCATTGCACGTGATCAGTACACAGGACGGAAATTGGAAGTTCCTTAATTTTGGATGTTCACTTATTATGACAGTTGGAGTCATTAATTATTGATAGGAAAAGTAAAATTAGAGTTATAGACATCAAAACATCTGCTTTCTTGTTCTTAGCGGATACGTAGAAAAAATGAATGTTGTTTTATGCACATGTATGGCAAATCACCTTAGAAATTATATAAATTTTATTGACTTGCTTGTACAATGAAGATTAAAATCTGTACTTCAGTTTTCGTATTCACATATTAACATAATGATATAACAGAGAAAATAATTTTTATGACAAACATTTTAATATAATAAATTTTAAAATAGACTCAAGAGAATAAAAGAATTTCTCTGAACCCAATATGGATTTCTAACTCCCTCCACACACGACAGAAAATCTGGCATTACAAATTTTTAATAGCTATGGAAATACCTCTACGATTCATTACGAAACACGTGTTGCGCATGCAATTCTTAGTACTTACGTACTCCCCACGATTTTCTTTACAAATCGTACAAATATTTCCATAGCTACTAAATTCGTTAATGACAGTTTCAGAACGACATAAAAGAGGCCATGAATTATTATTTGACTAGGAAAATTACTTTCTTCTGTTTAATAAGTTTTAAAGCATGTTACATTAAAACGTATTGTATTTGGATATTCATTTTCTGTTTTTTACAGTCTTGCATGTCTTAAATTATTCAGTGAATTATAAATATTTGTTTGAATTATATGGGAGACATGTTGTACAATTAAAGTTTCTTTCAGTGTCTTTACAGCCGATGGTACCTGAAGCTGAATAGTGTTGTACATATTTAAATAATGAAAACAAAAGAAATAATTGTTGTTTTCCTAAAAAATAAAGAAGTAGAAAGGAGTAAGAAAGTGCCCTTTCCCATACTCCGTACACAAAAACAACCTGATAATTTATCATCATCCACTTCTTAGCTATGCTGAAAGTTTCAGATCTGTGTGTCTTAGGGGTGTTTGCTTAACGGCAAAACGAATTACCCTCCGTTACTCACTAGATAATAAAACAGTTATTCATGTACTGGCATTCAGTTTTGAGCTCTAAAGTTTCTAATATCTGACTCATCGCCATATTAGTTAAATATCAAATTGAAAATAATGATGGGTATTTTTCGACCGGCTATGCAACTACAGTAATTTGCGATGTTATTTCACCAGACGCGTTTCGTTTTATTGAATATAAAACATCTTCATTGGTGGAAATTTGATCTTAGATTCTCACCTCAGATGCAGAAATGTACAAGTATATCTGATAGTGCTACGTTGCGTGTTGAAAAGCGAAAAAGATGCCTAGTATTACAATGAAATGCAAGCTAGAAATGAAAGTACGAGCATAGGAAGAAAATATTGAAATGAATTTAACTTGACGTGAGGAGCGAATCTAAGACGAAATTTCCACAAGTGAAGATGTTTTATATTCAGTAAAACTAAACGCGCCTAATGAAGAATGATTGCATCAGTAGTTGCACAGACGGACAAAAAATATCCTCCATAATTTTAAAGCAACTACGGACGTCATGGCGATACAAATGAAGAATCACGTTTAAAATCTGTACCCAACAGACAAA
This sequence comes from Locusta migratoria, assembly GCA_026315105.1. Taxonomy (NCBI): domain Eukaryota; kingdom Metazoa; phylum Arthropoda; class Insecta; order Orthoptera; family Acrididae; genus Locusta; species Locusta migratoria. The sequence goes on along the minus strand of CM048751.1, from coordinate 270,054,339 downwards.
CAGGAAAGGGAGATAGTAAAAAACATATTAAAACGCGTACAAGTTCACTACAATATCAATTAATATATTACAACTACTAATCACACTCGAAATATGACCTACGATGTTATTGTCAATAATGCTACAAAAATGTAATCTCCTGGCCGTGTCTCGCGGCATTAATCGTTGCGCGGGTAATTTGACAGGATTCGGCATGCTTTTCTGCAATTGTAATTTGCTATCAGTTCGATAGTTTCGGGCAGCAGTAATGTGCAGTTGAAAATAAGTTCGATTTTTTTATTTGTTTTGATAGTCTTATAAATGACACTATAGGAGATGCGAACACACACACACACATTACTTCTCGGAAAATCGGAGTTTCAGATAATTCCTTCCATGACTAATACATTTCAAAATCGTGTTCCAGAACGATACTGTCAACAAAGAATAATAGAATTCTAAGTTTTTCTTTGGAGCCCACGTGTGGACTTACAAACTGTCTAACACATTATTCAGTCTCATTAATTGCCGTTATCAACAACCTTACATCGAAAACAGTTGTCAAAATGCTAAGAGAACCAATGCGACTGATATAAAATTCTAAATACATTTCGTACGACCTTCCGAATGGTGTTGACGTCGGACCCGAATTCAGTTCGTCAACATGATCGAGGTTTTAAGAGAGGGCAGCTAATTATATTATGTTAAGAACAAAGTAAGGTGTTGTTGGTATGTTTAACGATTGTAAGTGAAGAATTATTTATTTGATCTGGGATGAGCGAGGCACAGGTTACAGTTATAATATGGTGCTTTTTCTTTTGGAAATGTCTGAAAGAACGGACACCATATCAATGATCATAGATATTAGTCGAACAGGCGAACAGAAATTTTTATGCGGATGCACACATACGCACCATCACTTACGGTAATATAGTAAAAACTTTGATCAAGAGGAAGGGATGGACAAGGGCCACCACTATTGCAGTGTACGATAAGTTGAGAATTTTTTCAAGACGGGAGGCGTGTCAGGATAGCCTAAATGTCGGGGCGGTATCTTAGCGCTTTCAGTCAGAGGGCACCTGTCGAAGAAGTCACCCAACAACAGGTAATGAACGTGATCACATGACCGTAAAGACACAAAAAATAAAAAGTGGTTAACCTATTACCTGCCAAAACTTTGATTGTTACTTTTTGCAGCATTCTTTTACATTAATATAATACCCCAGGTGACATATAAAAAAACAGTTGTTTGAATAAATTTTAGTATAATAGGACAAAAATTACAGTCTGTCAAATTTTTGAGACATTTTCGGCAATATCTCTTTCATCTGATGGTTTATCCGCATTGAGGACAATTAACACTAGTTTTAAGTAATTAACTTCATATTAATTCACTTCCTTCTTATGCAGTTCCGCTAGAATTTCTTCAAATTTAAGTCAATCCCGTGTGTTTACATCGTCTTGGAATCGTAAAATGTGGACGGGGAAAAATCTCACAAGCAAATCAGATCTCAAGAATGCATACAGTAATTATTGTTTATAAGACATTTATTCCCTAATAAGGCACTTCAACAAATTACTGGTAATGTAACTTGGTATAGTCCCATTACTGGTACACACAAAATATATTGATATTACATTTATTTCAGGACAACTGAGAAATATTAAATTTTACATGGATGTCCGTATACTCATGAACACACCCAAACCACTAAATAGCAATTCATTGCTGTACGGCAGTCACCAGCAGACAAAGAGTGTAGCTAAGAGAAAGTACAGAAACAGGCAAATTAAGTTCTTTCCTAAACGCAATTACTTAAAGAAAGATTATGTATTTCGAAGTTCCAGGCATTATAGAAGTCAATTCATCCTTTAGGTACCACAAGCAAAGCTAAAATTTATATTGTTCATGCAGAATTAAATTTAAAAAATTTTCGACTTCGCAATTGAATTTATACAAGTGCCCTGGAATGGTCGAGATGTTTCAAAATTTAGAATTTGAAAACAAGATAAAACCTTGGTAAGTTGCTTGCCGCCTAGCCACACAGACACACCTGTGTAAACTGATGACAAGGACAGAAAGTGCACGCTCGGATAACAGTAAGTGTTATGACCCCACTTTTGGCCGTTCCCGCCGAAGGTTCGAGTCCTCCCTCGTGTGTAGTTTGTAGTTCTAGGGACTAATGACGATAGCAGTATGGTCCAACAGATTTGCAAACATTTGAACATTTTTTACTTTACCTTCGGGAATCGCGCAGTTTTCCTAGCTCCGGTTCGAATTTGCCAAGCGAAATGACGACGAGGGTTGGTGTATCAGCCAGGCCGGATATGGTGTTAGGATTCTCACATCAACAATTTGAATACCGGACTAGTACTCAAATCATGTCTAAATTTTCACGATGCACACTGCTACGTGGATATCACTGCATGCATTTATTTAGTGTATGTAAAGTATACTAGTGGCAAGACAAACATTACCGTCGCTCTAGACTGGCCGTGTGTTCTAAGGCGCCTTTCTGCGGAGTGCACGTCTACACTTACAAGATGCAATGTAACTACTAAAAAGATTGCCTACTTTGTCCGTCACGTTTCGCTGCGGTATTTGGAATCCTTATCAGGTAGGATTGGCGGAGCCAACGGAAGAGTACGAAGGAGGTCAGCTCGTTTTGTACTATCGCGACTCACGGGAGAGAGTGTCAGGAAAATAATACACCAATAGGGTTGGAAATCATTTCAACGATGCCGTTTCCCGTTGTTGCGAGATCTACAGTACTTACGAAATATCTATCGCCGACTTTCTCACTCGAATGTGAAGATATAATGTTGAATCCCACCGACATCGGGGGAAATGATCATCAAGACAGAATAAGAGAGATAAAAGCTCTAACGGATATATTTAGGTGTAGTTTTTTCGCGCGTGCTATTCGAAAATTGAATAGTCTGCAAGCGGTTCTGTGAACCCTCTGGTAGGCTGTTAAATGTGATTTTCAGAGTCGCCATCTAGATGTAGCTGTAAAGGCTACGCACATTCCTCAGCAGGGGGGAAACGGTGTGGCGATAGAAAGGGCATCCGGCCACCTTGTCTAATTAACCATGCCGAATCCAATAGTAAGCATAGCGACCCCGCGTAGGCGCGAGACAGACACACAGAAAAAACGATGAGAAGGTGACAAAGACAAAAACTATGATAATGATGCAGGGAAAACTCCTGTTGACGCGTTCAGACGCCCCTTATATTTCTCTCACCGTCCCTACGCAGCTTACGTTGGTGGTAGCATAATGGTCGCACAGTCATCTTCGAGTACCAGTGCTGTAAACTCACTCAACGCAATTTGCGGTTAATTAGGTCACACTTCTTGCAACCCTTTACAATTACTTCCCCTCAGCATTTGTATTATACTCTACCGACCCTGCTACATTCCTAACACGTCTCGTTCTTTTCCTGCTATCACATGTACTTTATGAGGACACTGAACAATCCTCTACACGATTCTTCACAGTTCTTGTTACAGGTTTACAGGGATTGTAGAAGGAAATCAGTAAACGAAGCTTAAATAAGGAACCTGCGTCTGTAAATGGATCATCATAATTATGTTATGTAATGAAAATGTATCTATGTATGTGGTGTATCCCTTTCAAATCCGATTTTTTCGAGAAGAATAAATTATTGTTGTTATTATTGCTGTAATCATCTTAAGTTACATTTTAAACTATTTTAAAAGCAAGATTTATGCAGTTGTATGCACCAATTTTATACTACAAATTGCGCAAACTGAAAAACAAGGCTTCCTTTTACGGTCCAAAATAATTAATTTTGTAGTACTAACTACTGTACTACATAAAATGAACATTCAATATTTACCACGTAAAATAACAACTACTACATTCAGTCATACAGTGGAATACAAGAAATCCACAACTTCGTCATACTTGAAGTTCATAATCTGCTGCGCAGTGAAACACTCACTTGATATTTTTATAGTGATATTCCGCAGGTGGCAGTAGTATGCATGAAGAAAAGATTGGACACTCACGGTCATAAATGTTGTTCTGCATTGAGAAAAAATGTTTCTTAGACACCATAACAGTTACGTACACAATTTTAGCCAATGGGTCTGAAAAGGGGTACGTGTGCGTGTGTGTGTGTGTGTGTGTGTGTGTGTGTGTGTGTGTGAGAGAGAGAGAGAGAGAGAGAGAGAGAGAGAGAGAGAGAGAGAGAGAGAGAGAGAGATAGATAGAGAGAGAGAGAGATTGGGGGAGTAGGTGGGTGTTTGTTCCCCATCTCCTCCTAAACTGCTGGACCGATTTCAACTAAACTTTCCACACATATTAGTTACTGCCAAGTAACAATCGCTGTGAAGGTAACAACTATCAGTGAAACATAGTCAGGTAATATAAGTCTTAAACAATTAAATGAGTGCAAAACTGTCGAATTGTGCTGCTATGTTCCGAACATCCTCCGTAGCTAATGGACCGATTTCAACCAAACATCGTATACACATTCTTTACAGTCAGAGAACAATAGCTGTGGAGGTACGAATCACCTATTGCACTTACTTTAGTAGATATGACGTTTAAAACAACGAGAGTAGAAAAAAATATACAAAAAAACTGATCCATGTGACGCGAGAATAACGTTATTTTATTCAACCGCTCTTTGATAGTGAGAACACTTACCGACTTGCGACAAAGTTTACACATAATTTTAAACATTTAAGAGACTACTTCTCGCTAAGAACCTCAAGAAAATTCTGAAGGCAAAGACGTTTATTGCTTCCTAAATAAATATTCAAATATTTGTAGCCTAAAGGACCAAACTACTCTGGTCATCGGTCCCTAAACTTGCAGACCACTTAAACTACATAATCCTAAGAACAACACATCCACATACACGCACGCATGGCCGAAAGAGGGCTCGAAATTCCGGTGGGAGCGGCCTCACGCACCACAGCATGACGGTCCAGAAAGTAGGCCATTCCCGCGCTGCTACTTTTCCGCGATTTATACAGTATAAATACGGAATTCGGGTAAACATTCCAAGCTATTTGTTTACATCAATAATTGTATTCGCGAGACATTTAACAGAAAGTATTTCCTTATACTACTGAATGCACTTTCGAAATTACACCCTATTACGATACATAGGTCAGGAGATATGACGTCGGAAACAATGATACGCATGATAAACCGACCCATCAGGCAAGAGATTGTAAATCACTAACTCTTTACTTCCAATTTTTTTCTTATATTTCAGTCGGCGTACCTGGAACATTATTTTACTGTAGAAGTATTATTCAGGAGATATAACGTCATACAGACTGGGCTTGCATGAAACTGGCCTGAAATTGACAGAGTCTGGGGCAGAAGGCTGTGGACACAGTGGAAGAACGGAGAGGATAAATGGCAGGGCAAAGCCGGAAAGTTACAGTAGCTTGGATATAAAATAGTCTAAAAATCGTAGGACTTACAAATTTGCCGATTCACGGTAAGAACACAAGCTTACAGAGTGTGTTGTTAGTTCCAGTTGTAACGATGACATGAAAAACTATTTTCTTACGAATACAAACCGATTTGGTATAAACTTATACGTTTGCAGTTAGGAGGGATTTCTGGTTTGCTCACGGACGAGCAAGCAACATTTTTGTGGAGGATGCTAATAGTCAAACAGAATAGAATCCGTCAACGGTGTAGTGGAAATAAAGTCCACACTACTGGCTCTTGTAGCGCACACAGATCAGTCCTAATTCAATCCCCTGTCCGAGTATTGTGAAGCGTGGGATTTGGAAGTCATCCGGTGTTCTAACTTATTTTACACTCAATTAGTCCATTTCCAGACATGGGCTCCTTGTCAAAAGTAGATGTCGTCGGAGTAGTCGGAGTAGTCGGAGCATTCTCTGAGAATTGCTTCGAGCCGGCCGCGGTGGCCGAGGGGACTGAGGTGCTTCAGTCACAGTCTTCACGGCCCCTACGGTCGGGGGTTCGAATCCCCCCTCGGGCATGGGTATTTGTGCCTCCTAGTTCGTAAGTAGTTCATAAGTAGTTTGTAAGTTTAGGGACTGATGACTCCGTAGTTAAGTCCCATAAGCTTAACAAACATTTGAACATTTGATTTTTGAAAGTTCAAGGACTGATGACCCCGCAGCCGCGGTGGAGTAGCCGAGCGGTCTGAAGCACCTCGCTGCGGAGAGCGCGGTTGCTCGCCGTGGAGGTTCGAGTCCTCCCTGGGGCATGGGTGTGTGTGTTTATCCGTAGGTTAGTTTACCTAGGTTTAAGTAGTTTGTAAGCTACGAACTGATGACCACGCAGTTTGGTCCGTTAGATTTACAGACATTTGAACATTTGATGACCCCGCAATTAAGTCCCGTAATCTTAAGAAACATTTGAACCAAATAGAGATATCTCAAAGTCATTTATTGCAACTCTCATAAAATTTTCTCGAAAATCGACTTTGAAATTTTTCGAGGACATATAGTTACATATCGTGAAGGCAAACCTTTGGGCAATCACCGTGGTTCATTCAGTAACGTTGTAAATCGTAAATGAAGTAATTGTAGTGTCGGTGCATCGAATCCGCCATACAATTCCTGTTCTCGTTTTGTAAGAATATCTGCAAAATTTAAAAATAAAATTCATCAACTATCTCATAATTAACAGAAATATTATTATGTTTGAGTCAGTACCGAAAAATCAGATACTCTTTACTTGGACTGAGTCCATTGTATTTTTATCACAGATGTGGCCTCACACTTGTCAAGGTGATGGTCATAAAAACAGTAATCTGACAGCATCTGGCACATCGTACAAATGATGTATTTTTAGAGTTGCAATTTCGGGATACGAAGTGGAATCCAAACTTCATTTACATTCATGGAGATTTATATCAATAGGAATTTAGAAACGAACCATTTTACGGTGTTATTTCACTAAATAATTGGGAGAACAATTAGTAATGAACAAATTAATGAAATTTTATGCATTCTTCGCCACCACTAATTTATCATTTACTGGAGGTATTTTGTGTCTTCATTCGGCATAGTTTTACAGATGCTTGATGGAGTTTTTCTTTCTTGACAGTAAAATGCACGTCACAAGGCGGGATTCGAACCACCGATTCTTGGTGTACTCCATTGTCAACCTTAAACGCTACTGCAAGAGCTAGCCATACACCGGAAATTTCGCCTTATTAAAGTTATTTATAAGTCCATCAAAAACTTCTAAATTGAATTTCTCGACAATATTTGAGAGTTTCATTGAATGGCTTTGGTACACTGCGGTTTCAGTTCTTAACGTTTCTACCGTAAATATAAAAAAATTACTTTTGTGTCTCTTTTCCGCCGGTTGTCCTGGTTGTCGGTGGCCGAGTAGAGAGAGACCGACACAGGAAAGTAGGATGCACGCGTGTGCGGGTACAGAGTCTGAGGTGACCAGCCAGTGGGACAGCAGAAACTAGAAACACTAAGCTAGATTAGAACAAGATATATATTTCGTAGAGTGGGTACAATACTTAACTTTGTTAACTGAAGACTAGTGGAATTCAGATAAATAGTTTAACTGGGTAGACGCCTGCCTACTGATGAGAGTTTTCCAATGCCTGTCCTAATCCAAAGTGACCGATGTAGTTCAGAGGTGGCCACGAGCGGAGTTGCAGCAGAGGGCGCTTGTGGCTGACGTAGTAAGAACGCCGCGCCGTGCTTGCATGGCGGCACGCGGCGAAAGTACGTGGCGCGCACTTCAGACTTGTGCGACACAACAATTACAAAACTCAAGAAGCATTTAATCTCCTTATAAGTGTCCTCTGTAACGCCATTAACAGAAATTGTGAAACATCCTGTTCGCATTATCGTCTTTTATGCGAGTTCATCAAGGGATCCAAAGCGTTTTATGGCAACCCTTGCAATAAAATGTGTCGTGCATTATTAATACGATGTATCGTTCAAATTGTCTACAAATCAGATACTATATCATTCTCTCTCAATTAGTATAATCTTAATTTACCCATATTCTCAGATAACTGCCATTCATTATGCTAAATGTAAATTTTGACAAACTCTTTCTTCAGGTATTTACAGTTGCCGAACAACAACTCTGTCCTCTATACAAATTATTCTGCGTCCACCTTTTTACAGAGCCGATGATAACATCCGATAAATCTTTTACATTCTTGGGACTTGTCCTATGCTTCTTTCCATGTAACATTCGCTGGTTTCCATTATCCAGTTATTTCAAGCCAATCAGATATTTGCTTAGATGCTCCGTATGATCTTATTTTTAATATTGTATTTCATTTGTATTTCAATGGTATTTGTTAGAGCGCATACATTTTACAATTGACCAGTGTAACATTTCGTTCCATACCTGCCCCACAACCCTCTGCCCCTTTTTATTCAAATATTCCATTTATTTAACATCGTTGTAAATTCAATGTAAGTTTAAACCACTAAACGTATATGTTCCATGGCGCATGCGCCACCGATCCTGGTATCCACGCTTCCCATCAGTAGGCGTAAATGCATTAAAATCCACTGACATTTATTGTAATCGTTAACTGACATTCCTTTGATTGAAGAGATGTTTCATCTAATGTGTTATGCAATTACTGTAAGAAAAAGTTTTATATTGATAACTCTATTTCACGATGTTTTAGACAATAGGTTTGGTATGGCGCACATCAGACTTGATTATTATGAATTTATAATTTATGCTGCCGCATTGTCTTCAGCTCACACATGAATTCTGAAGAAGACATCGAAACCGTTGTCAAAGTTTTTCAAACTACTGTTGTTGCAAACTGGTTGGCTGATTTTTAATTTACTGCCCTGTAACCCTTTCTGGGGCGCACTTACGTTTAAAATGTTGAAATTTACGATCCTATTTTCCTTCGTAGTCATCAATGTGGAACACCTTAGAAGAATCCAGGAAAATGGATTCTACAAGTTCATTTGCATCTACTGGTTGGAAAGTTTTGAGTTTGAATAAATCAACCTGTGTTTAATAGCAGTGTTTTTATTTATTCATTTTCAATCCCTGCTTATTCTTTGACAGAAGCTTGTTTTCTTCTGACACGTCATAATTTTTGAGCTTAGAATAATCTCAACGTCGTGCAACACACAGACGTTAGCAGTACTGGTCTATAACTCTGTGAATCAGGTATATTTTTGAAGTGTGACCTGTGCTCTTTCTCAGTCACAGAGGATTATGAACCGCACTGGTGACTTTCGATAAACACGGCACTAGGAATGGCGCCAATTCTGTGGCGTATTCAATGTAGATTCTAATTGGAATTCCGCCAGGGCCCGGTGTCTTGTCCGTGTCAAGAAGTTTTAATTGTTTTTTAATCCTGTAATGCTAATATCGACATCGTTGGTTTCTGTGTCCGTGCATGGTAAAATCCTGGTATCGTAGTTAACCTATTGCGAGAACGCATTTTAATTGATAAATTTACATAATAAGTGTCTAATTATTGTATGTTTAGACGGATCCACGAAATGCTGAATGTGGGGTTTCTAAACGTTCGTTCACTTTATATACTATAACCACTTTCTAGGTCACTCTCACGATATTTCTTCTCGATCTTACTGAAAATTACTAAAGACTTCACCAATGGCTCTTCTTACAACTGCATGAATTACTATTACTTTTTCTCTCTTAGCGTCCCTGGAATCCCTTTTTAGTGGGAGGGCAGCTGATTTTGATCGCAATATTCCATGATGAGGGCCAGTATTTGCCTTCTTTTATTGCATTGTTGGAAGGCACTATATAGGCAGAGATTTGTAACGTCTTTGAACCTTCACCCAATTTTTCATCGTGTAGCATACGTATTACAAATGTTCTCAATTACCTTCAAAACCACATCATACGACCAGCCACAAGAAACTAGCATACGCATTATTCCTGGTAAACTTGTCACTTAAGCGAATATATAAAGAAAACCATGACAATATCAAAACACTTTCAGTTTATAAGGCTAAAAACTAAATTATTTCTTGCGACTTACTAATTGCATTCCGTACTGGATGGTGCGTAATATACCACAAGTACCCGAGAGAAACTCAAACATTCGGATACATGACTTTTTTATTTTATTTATTTATTTATTTATTTTTTGTAAGAAGCGACTGTGGGTTTGGAACATATTTTGTGTGTTTCCGATAGCAGTTATATGTGACAAAAACATATATATATATATATATATATATATATATATATATATATATATATATATATATATATATATATGTGTGTGTGTGTGTGTGTGTGTGTGTGTGTGTGTGTGTGTGTGTGTGTGTGTGCGTGTGTGTTATAAATTTAGTTTTAAGAAGTCCTTACGGAGTTGTTCACCGTTCTCAGGCTTATGCCCCCCCCCCCCCCAATTCCAGAAAAATCCGCCACTGTAAACAATGACCGTGTCGGACGTAATTCGAATTGAAACACAGTAAATTTATTTTAAAAAATGTGACTGTTTGTATGCTGACAGTTCGTTCGCCTAGGGACCTTATATTCACTATGTAAAACTTCACTGCTTCTGACGTATTTATACCTTTCATCTGGGGAGCAATGTAATGCCATTACGACACGTTCTGGACGTACATCTACAACCTCTGACTATAAAGTTCAGTGAATAGTCCCGTCAAATTAATGTAGGATGAACTATGAACTACAGTTACCTACCATACTGACCTTCGAAATGGTCACATCCCTAAATTATACGTACAGCGCTGAGCTGTACGATACATGTTCTGGAAAACTTGCATGAAGTCTTTCTTTGGGATGGTGTTCAAAAGCCTCGTCACGTTTCGTCGGATGTCAGGAGTATCGTCAGATCTCTTTCCTGTAGAAGCGAGTTTGAGTCGAGGGAATAGGAAGAAGTCTAGAAGATTGAGATTCAGCGTGTATGGTGTATGTTGAAATTTTCAGAATGAAACTTTCACTCTGCAGCGGAGTGTGCACTGATATGAAACTTCCTGGCAGATTAATATTGTGTGCCGGAACCGGGACTCGAACCTGGGACCTTTGCCGTTCGCGGGCAAGCGCTCTACCGACTGAGCTATCCCGACACGCCTCACGATCCCGCCTCACAACTTTACTTCCGCCAGTACCTCGCCTCCTACTTTTCAAACTTCACAGAAGCTCTCCTGCGAACCGTGCAAGACTAGCACTCCTGAAAGAAAGGGTATGGTGGAGACACGGCTTAGCCACAGTCTAAGGGATGTTTCCAGAATGAAACTTTCACTATGCAGCGGAGTGTGCGCTGATATGAAACTTCCTGACAGATTAAAATTGTGTCCCAGGTTCGAGTCCCGGTTCCAGCACACAATTTTAATCTGCCATGAAGTTTCAATGTTGAAGATGCACGACAACGGTCCCAACCCATAGTCGCTATCGCCAAAACAGTTCCCGGCAAAAAAAGGGGGTGGTGTGACTTGAACATCCAACATACACGCTGGATCTCAATCCTCTAGACTTCTTCCTATTCCCTCGACTCAAACTAGCTTAGAAAGGAAAGAAATTTGACGATATTCCGAACACCCAACGAAAGGTGACGAGGTTCTTCAACAGCAAATCAAAATGAAAACTTCGTGCAAAAATTTTAGGACATGAATCGCAGAGCTTAGCGGTTTATAGTTATGGAAAGAGACTATTTATAAGGACAGTAAGGTAACTGTAGTTCATCTATGTTAATGTTACAAGACTATTCACCGATATTTATTGTGCAAAGTTGCAGATGGATTCTCTGCAGTATGCACATAAGGACCGTGTTATGCATCACAAGACCAAGCGTCGTTATTTTGTATTTCTGATGTGAGCGCAATTAGTGCTGTTTAGTAGTTACTCGCTATGAGATTTCAGTAGTAACTGAAAGAACACTAACCCTTCTTTGGTACAAAAAGTTGAGAAACATTCATAAATAAATATATTTTAAGAACATGTAAAATTTAGGTACCATTATGTCACTTATGAAATATGGCGCTTGAACTAGTGATGCATAACACCGTCCATAAGTGCCTCCCTGAAGCTTCATCGAACCACGTTCACACTATTTCTCTATCGTATTACACATAAACAGAAACTTGGAAAAACGAACACTTCAATTTTCCCTGCGAGCTCTCATTACTCTCAATTTTCTCTCACTTTCTTAACTCCCATTTTAGGTAGACGACAATACAATACATAGTTGTGACATAAAGTCACGGAGAAGGCAGGCGACCATGATTAATAATAAATGAAGTCTGCAATAGACTGAGGTCGCTGTATTGATTAAAGTCATAAAGTGGATAAAATATGACTTTATTTGACGCGTTTCGGTCTGGGTCATCATCAGAATCTGTGAAAGGGAAATAGTAATTGTACAATATAAGAACAGAAATATTACAAAAACACTTTACAAATTTGTTATAAAGAAATTCAGCGCACGTACCCTGCATACGTAGATTACAAGTACGTCAGTACAAATGGATACATGTTGTTCTTGTAACATTAAGGAGCAGACTGAGGATACGGTAAAGGTAATACAGGTTTCCAGATTTTGGTCACAATAAAATATTTTGTCGCTCGCAACAGAAAGTTGTTGATTAAACTTCGCGAAAAGACCTCTCCGTAACGAAAGCCCAGCCGTAATTATTGGCACTTTAACTGGCCTGTCATATCCGTTATACTCTCTCACGTATCCCGCGATAGTAGAGAATGAACTGCCTTTCTCTGAATCCTAATGTCCTCCGTCACTCATACGTGGTGAGGGTCCCATACTACATAGCGGGTTCTCCATTCTACGCACGTACAGCCGCTCACTGATATTGAATGCACCGAGCGTTTGTTTGACCATCAGTCATGCCTTGTCAGGTAAGGCTGCTGTCGCCCAAACGTTTTCACGTTGATAGCAGGTAGGTGATCACAATATAGCGCCTAATGATTGTACGTCATGTGCCAATAAAACGTAGTCTCTTCACCACAGATATATATATATATATATGTTATAGTTTTAGTGCAAGTTATTCTGCCGGCCGCGGTGGCCGAGGGGACTGAATCGCTTCAGTCACGGTCTGCACGGCCACTACGGTCGGGGGTTCGAATCCCCCCTCGGGCATGGATATTTGTGCCGTCCTAGTTCGTAAGTAGTTCATAAGTAGTTTGTAAGTTTAGGGACTGATGACCCCGTAGTTAAGTCCCATAGACTACACAAACATTTGAACATTTTGAACAAGTTATTCTTAATTGTTAGCTCAACATGGACACCATGGAGTAGCCGAGCGCTCTAAGGCGCCTTGCTGCGAAGAGCGTGGTTGGTCCCTGTCGGAGGTTCGAGTCCTCCCTCGGGCATGGGTGTGTCTGTTGTCCTTTGGTTAGCTTAAGTTAATTTGAGTAGTTTGTTAGCCTAGGGAAGTAATAACTGGAGTAGTCCCACAGATTCAGTGGTGCAGACCCGGGGGGGGGGGGGGAGGCTAATGGGTTCAAGCCCTCCTAGCACCTCTCAAAGAATTTTTAATTTTATTATTTTTTATTGTTTTCATTTTTTTTAAACAGGTCGGCACTGGAATATGAAATGTACACATGTAATAAATCACAACGTAACTATAATTTTCCAAGCACAAGTGAAATTGACAATGGATCGCAAACATGATGCTGCCACTGAGGAAGTGTGCTGCTGCTACTGTGAGCGGTTTTAATGCCGCCGCGACCAGCTTTGATGCTGCCGCTATTGTTACTACTATGCTGAAATTAGGAGCCGATTGTTCATTATGCGGCTACCCGCTACTTAAGAGGTCAGCGTCGCCACCGAATGGAACTTTATGAACAACAATAGTGTTATTTTAGTTCAATTTTTACATATAGAGTCTCATGTTAATTAAACTGTAAAGATCTCTTTCTCTTTGGCAGATATCATAGAAGCTGCTTAATTATTTTACGAACAGATTATATACATTCCATTTTCACTGCGGTGCTCATCTTCCACTTTCAAATTAATGCGAGCCAACTCATTTTATTTCTTGTGCAATTGTTTTCGTAGTACAATTGTTTAAATTATAAAAAGTGTAAAAATAAGTCATAGATTAATAAATGAAATAGGATTAATTTTTTTTTAATTTGTTCCACCCCTCAGAACCAATTTCTGGCTGCGCCACTGCATAGATTTACCAACATTTGAATTTAAATTTTGCCTTACATATTTTGTTGAAGTAACGACTTTTATAGTTGAATGAAACTGAAATTTACTTAATTCTGATGACGTCACTCCTTTCATTATGTAGGAATCGTCGGCACCTTTCAAACCTCACAAATATTCAAAGTAAATCATTTTAAAATTAGTTTTCATCTTACGATAACCTTATTAGGCGGACAGTACCAGAATTATCATCAAATAATTTAAGAGAGCTGTTCAGATTAATACAGAATAGGAACAGAAGTGGATTTGTAACACTTTCTTGGGGTAAACCATATACACTACCACATCATTTTAATCGAGGAATTTTTTGTCAACTAATGTGGACTGTGATATTTCTGACAGAAAGTCACAAATCTAGTGGCAGAACTGAGACGATACTTATATGACACGCTATTTGAATAAATATCATTATAAATGGAAAATTAGAAACCTACAACTGTTTTTTTCCTTTTTTGCTCTATGGATAGTTATGTTCGTTGTGGACGCTGATCGGGTTTGTTTGTTATTGTTCGACGTGTTCTTGGCCTGTTTTCAAAATTTTTTATTTTACTTTTTATTAAAAAAGGGCATTCAGCCCTCTAGCGATTAAGGCTCCTCGGAATAGTCTAGCCGCGGTGGAGTACCCGCCTCGGTTGCTCGCCGTCGGAGGTTCGAGTCCTCCCTGGGGCATGGGTGTGTTTGTTGTACTTAGTTTACTTTACCTTAGTTTAGTAGTTTGTAAGCTGCGGACTGATGACCACGCAGTTTGGTCCGAATAGATTTACAAACATTTGAACATTTTTGGAATAGTCTAAGTACGACTTCCCTCCACGTCACAATTCTAATTCAGCTTCTGTGTTAAATGAAATATTACCGGCTGCGTCACAAATTTTAATTCATTGCTTCACCTTAACCTTTAGTGTCTTTCCAATTTGAATAGTATAAAATTTTCAAATATTTGTACATCTATGGGACTACTCTGGTGATCAGTCCCTAGGCTTACAAACTACTTAAACTAACCTAAGGACAAATACAAACACTCACTAATGCCCGAGGGTGGACTCGAACCTTCGACGGCAGACAACGGTACGCTCCGCAGCGAGGCGTCTTATAGCGCTCCACCGCTGCAAATATGATTAGAAGCTGTTCTATTTGTCCTATATCTTGAGTACATGAATAATTCTTATTGTTATTTTCTAAGCACAAGGTTTTGCTACGTTCGCCTCCAGACTCTCTGCTTCTTGCTGCGGATACAGCAACGAGTATGTGTACTTAGCAAAGGAAATTACATCGATGGCCAGCGCAGAATAAAGGGGACATATTTCTCTGGCGTCTTGAGAGATTGCAGGGGGAGATGCGCATATAGTGCAGCCACGCTCTTGCACTCCATGAATAATACACACGGCCACCGGCTTTCCACAAGTTACACGTGATAGTTTTCCAACATATGGCCGGTTCTGGTCTCTTATTTTAGTCATTAAAACTGCAAAGTACACCACGATACGTTCAACAGATTCGCATTCTCGTGAACAATCTGAAGTATTTTATATTCGCCAATCGATTACATTCCTCACGAGATGAGGTAGGTTTCACCGACGATAACTACGAGTCGATGTACTAGTATGTAATGCTACGCCGGTTGTTCTGAAAGTTCTCTGCAAAAATGGATGTTGCCAATGAGAAACGTTTCGTTTGAATAATTTGAAGTGTCTTCAGTACGCACAAACTCTGGGATCGCGTATTTCGACATAACTAATGGATAAAATGTATAGAACATACCGAATGTTTTACTGGGAATTTTTGAGTTACAAGGGATGAAATGAGAAAGGAAGAATAGGTTTTTCGTCCCGTCGCCAGCAACGTATGCGAGAAGTCCGTTCCATCCGCAGACGCTTGCATGTGATGGCCTTCCCTTGCTAAGGAGGGTGCTTATCTTAACCAAACGTCTCGAGATAGCATACATATTTTATTCATGTTATAGCTTATTATGTTCCACAGCAACATAATAAGCAGTCTGACCTTTTCCAAACAGCAACACTCATAGGTTTATCGCTCCTACTCGATTGTCACGTTGTTTAAGTTCCGTAAATTTTATATTCAGCGTTTCGGATAATTCAGTATCTGATTACAAATCACAATAATATTTTTATGTGAGCAGACGCTATGTGGCAATTTACATTCGGATCTGCGCTGCATTTCAGAGCCAGCTTTCGCAGTTTTTCATACCGTCATTCTTAACAAACGATTTGTTAAGACAGTCAAAGTAGAAAGTTATGTCTAAATTCAAATGTTTTAAATAGCTATCCTATTCCATTTAAAAAGGCAAGAAGTCCATTTTGATAACACCGCTGTTGCTTCATAAAATCGGAAGTTAAAAATATACCATTATTATGTTATGAAATTGCTTGCTTATTTGCACACACTTTTCAGATTTCAAAATATATATTACGATATTTTCAACGGTTCATCATGTATTGTAGTGTTGATTTCAGTTGCATACTCTGGATTATTTCTCTCTTTTATCAAAACATAGTAAGTTCCAACACTCATATAGGCTAATTAGACCGTTTAAGTTCGTCATGGGAATAAATATTTATTTCTCTCGATGAAATTTTCTTGGCATAATTTCTCGTCGAATAGTTTCAGTGGGTCTTTGCGTACTAATGTATTGCAAGAAATAGAAAAAATTAAAAATCTGTCAAGACAAAACTGTGTATGGTAACTGACAAACGACAGTTTTAAATTCCTAATTTATTTTATGGACACAAAGTAACACTTTGTGGTGTTGCGAAGATCATAGATTTCACTTGTGGATTATTCATAATTTTTATGTCACACTAGCTGTATCTGATACGCTACAAAGCATCTTTTCTTTCCTAAAGTCGACATAAACAAACCAGACACACTTACATGTACAAAATAAATGAAACAAATCACTTCTTGTGCTTGAATAATGCTCAGAAGAGTAACAAGCAAATATACATTTTTCTCAACTAGATTTCTTTCGAATAGCTTGTCTCTCAGAAGGAGAAGTAATCAGAATAACTGAGAGCGATGTGGAATTCCGCAGAGTTAACACTCACCTCTCAAAACTGCCTCCAAATTGTACAAGCGCAGCCGCCCAGCAGAAGTCGTCAGCACCGCAATCGCATGCCAGCCACGGTCGGCGATTTGGATGACAAAATTCCGTACAGATAATCAATGTCCCTACCTTTGAACATCGCTTTAAACTGCCTAAAATGATTTTAAATTGGCATGAAGCCGTGTCACTAGCAGAACTCTGACACCAGATGCTTACGTCGCAGTTGTGTCTTCCACTCTGTTGCCGCGGAAACGCCTTACGAATTGCAGTAACAAAGCATTTAGTTCGAACGTCTTTTGTTACCAAAACGACAGCGATGTGAACGTCGAGGGAGTCTGGAAAATGGCAGGAGGGCTGTTTCATCCACCAATTTGTGTCCCGCATGCGTAGCAATGCTTCTTTTCTTTCCAAGAATGTACACAAATACAAAGCAGATATATTTACAAGTGGAATGGCCGCGTGATCTAAGGCATCAAGCTTCGGACTGGGCAGCCATGCCCGCAGGAGGTTCGAGTCGTCCCTCGAGTATTATTGTGTGTGTTATCCATAGTGTAAGTTAGTATAAGGAATTTATAAGTCTGGGGACTGATGACCATGCCAGTTTGGTCCAACAGGATTAAACATTACACATTTACAAGTAATGCGTCATGTACACACCTAACTTGCTTGAATTTCCTTGGCAGATGATCTTGTGTTATGCGTTTTGTAATCCTTTATCTTCCCCAATGCTATGCTACATATTTTGTAAGGTCACTGTATTTTTTTTTTTTTTTTTTTTTTTTTTTTTTTTTTTTTTTTTTTTTGCTCGTGGAGGAAATTGATCTAATAATCCCTCACATGTTGTTTTACACGGGAACGATATATTGAATAATACAGAAATCAGATAACAATTCACAAGAATTGTCTTCTGTCTGGAAACATTTGGAACAGAGATATGTCGATATGAAAATATGATCATTCCTGGCATATTGACAATTCCTCCAGGGAAATAAAATCATGTTAAACGATGGTGAGTGTACAAAAAATTGTATCATGTGATTTAACCTTCTGAGACCTTCTCTTAAACCGAAGATAGGGATAGATACTACAAAAAATGTAGAATTGTTTTTATTGTTTTTATGTACTTATTTATTGAAGTCATGGTTTTCCTTAGTATCCACTAAAATTGGTTTTTCTGACCTATAAGTAAGCAACAAAAAGAAATTGAAAGTGTAAACGACGTACTTCATACGTACCTTACTTAAAAAAATACATTACTACTTGTCATATTTAGCATTCAAAGTACATCGATTTTAATTTAATAATAATCGTGATTTTTGACAATTTTATTTCTCATCTTACTATGAAAAATGTTGTTCCGTAATGTCAGTGGAAAGCTGAAAATTCTTGGAACATTATGTTCTTCGAACATCACGTGTTGTTTGCGACTTCTGCCAAATGAGCTGCAGTAGGTGAGCGTCATTGTAAGGGCAACAGTCTTGGCCTAGTAGTTGAGTCTTCATCCTCTTCTTCAATTTGTAGAAAATGTGTTTCATATGTACATAAAGTCATGAGATAAGTTTCAAAAACTATACGACAATGTATGAGTACGATCTAGCATAGAATCCGACAATGGGGACGATCAGTTTGGATTTAGGACAAATGCAGCAATACGCGAGACACTAAAATACGACGCAGCTTGGAAGATAGATCAATGAAAAGCAAACGTAGGTCTATAGATCTTTAGATTTGCAGAAAGTTTTTGACAATTTTGACTGGAATAACTGTTTCAAGTTTTGAAGTTAGCAAAGGGTAGAATGTAGGGAATGAAAAGTTATATTCAGGTATTAGATAAACCAGACAGCAATTAGTAAGACCGGGTTATAACATTTCCCCAATGACATTCAATATGTAGATTGAGCAAGCTGTGAAGAAAAACAAGGGGAAATATGGAGAAAGACTTAAAGAATTACGGGTCAGGGGAAGAAAGAAAAAAATTCCGACTTGTCAATGACAGCGTAATTATATCCGTTACAGCAAAGCATCTGGAAGAGCAATTGAAAGAATAGACATTTTCTTGAAAGGAGGATATAAGTTGGACATTAAGAAGTGCAAAATAATGGTAATAAAATGTAGACCAAAAAACGTCAGGCAATGTTGAATGAATTACATTACGTAAGTAGGTTGGAAATGATATCTGAGGGCATTTCTCCCGTCTCATACATCTTGCATACCAGGTGGAGGCCTTTACTACTCTTTCTCTCTGAGGTACCCATTCTACTTCAGACAATCCTTGCCTAATACTCCCGCTAAAACGCTCAACCACTTCTGGTTCCTTCAATTTGTCCATATTCCATCTCCTTAATTCTCTTTCTTTTTGAAGTCTCTTAAGTTTTAATCTATAGTTCATAACCAATACGTTATGATCTGTGTCTACATCTGCCCCTGGATGTGTTTCACAGTTTAAAACCATTGCCGTGCAATTATAAAGTCAATCTGCTACCTCCCAGTGTCTCCTGGTCTCTTACACGTATATAAACTTCTTCTTTCATGATCATTAAACCAAGTGTTTGTGGTCATTAAATTGTACTCAGCACAAAATACTACCAGGCATTCCTTTTCCCCAGTCCAAATTCACATACTACATTTCGTTCTCTTCCCTTTCTTACCACCGAGTTCCAGTCCCCCATCACAAGTACGTTTTCTTCTCCTTTAACGGTCTGAATAATTTCTTCCATCTCCTCATACATACCTTCGATCTCTTAGCTACTTGCTACATAAACTTCTACTACTGTGGTCGGTGTTGGCTTGGGGCCATTCTATTCACCAATAATGGGTTCACTATGCTATTCAAAGTAACTTAGTCAGATTCCTATTTTGTTATTCATTATCAGACCTACTCCTGCGATATCTCCAACTAATTTAGTATTTATAACACTGTATTCACCTGACCAAAATCCAGTTCATCCTGCTACCGGACGTCACTAATCTCCACCACATCTGACTTTTACCTATCCATTTCTCTTTTCAATTTCTCTTACCTGCCCGATTAAGGGTTAGAACAAAATCAAATGTTTGTAAAGCTTATGGGACTTAACTGCGGGGTCATCAGTTCCTAAACTTACAAACTACTTATGAACTAGCTTATGCTAACGATGGTACAAACATCCATGCCCGAGAGGGGAAACGGCTTCGCGCATCGTAGTAATAGCGCCTTAATGCGTTCGGCCGTTCCGCCGCGGCTAAGGGTAAGAACATTACACGCTCCGGTCCGTAGAATGTCTGTTTTGTTTTTCTTGATGACGACACCCTCCTGAGTAGTCCCCGCCCGGAGATCCGAAAATTTCAAATGTTTGTAAATCTATTGGACCAAACTGCGTGGTCATCAGTCCGTAGCTTACAAACTACTTAAACCTAGGTAAACTAACCTAAGGACAACACACACACCCATGCCCCAGGGAGGACTCGAACCTCCACGGTGCCGCGGTGGAGTAGCCGAGCGGTCTAAAGCGTCTCGCTGCGGAGCGCACGGTTGCTCGCCGTGGAGGTTCGAATCCTCCCTGGAGCATGGGTGTGTGTGTTGTCCTTAGGTTAGCTTACCTAGGTTTAAGTAGTTTGTAAGCTACGGACTGATGACCACGCAGTTTGGTAAGATAGATTAAAAAAAAAGAAAATCTCCACGGCTAGCAACCGCACGCTCCGCAGCGAGACGCTTTAGACCGCTCGGCTACTCCACTGCGGCCCGGAGATCCGAATGGGGGAGTATTTTACCTCCGGAATATTTTACCCGAGAGGATGCCATCATCATAGATTCATAGGTAAGGTGCCAAAAATCACCTGTACGCTATTGCCTACGCGTGAGGAGCTATTAATGAACGGGAACTAGAAGAAATATTTCTTAGTTCCCATTTAGTTGCATCTAGCCTCTCGGTAAAAGCCAGAAGGACTGCAGTGTCCTCTCGCCGGATTCACGCTTTGTTTCTTGCCCAGAAGTCGTCCAGATAGACGCACGACGCAGCGCGCAGGGAAAAAATAGGCGTGCGTAGCGCGGTATTGGCCACGGCCGCTGCATCGAATGGCAGAACCAATCGGCCGGCTGCGCTGGGTTCATACGGCCGACGCGCGAAATCCATTAATTCCAGTCGCGACGCCTGTTTGCATATCCAGCCGCGGCGAGCGGGCCGGCCGGAGACAGACGGCGACGGCGCATGCGCACTAGCGATGAGCTACGGCGCCGCCGGCTCGCCGGAGGTAGCAGGTCGGGCGCTGCGTTGTCTGCGGCTCGCGTCGTACGTCAGGCAGCGCGTGTGAGCCTACTGGCCGACTGTCTACACGCGTTTGCCTCACTGCCTTCACGCTCATTGAACGCAGTTAATAAACTGTGGTGAATAGAAGTCGTCAGAGGCTTTAGGTCGAACGGCGCGGTTTACTACGTGCTGCGTGCGGCTTGAGTGAGTCATTAGGGGGAGTGATGGCAACAGTGCCAATTAGCGTCTAGGTTAGTGCGGAAATGTCAGTAACGTCTGTGGAAAATGTTCAGCTCGAGCGTGGACAACGCTTGGCGACCTGCAGGACGGATTATAGTTCACGCACATAAATCTGCTCGAAGGACGCGTATTACGTGTAAAGCCTTGGATATACGAGGCGCGTCCAGAAAGTAAGTTCCGTTTGGTAATAAAATGAAATTGTACACAGATACAAAAAAAAGTTCAAATGTTTGTATAGTTTATGGGACTTAACTACGGGATCATCAGTCCCTAAACTTACAAACTACTTATGAACTACTTACGAACTAGGATGGCACAAATATCCATGCCCGAGGGGGGATTCGAACCCCCGACCGTAGTGGCCGTGCACACCGTGACTGGAGCGCCTCAGTCCCCTCGGCCACCACGGCCGCCGTACACAGATACAGAAGAAACTTTTATTGCACAAAATTCTACAACTCTTAAACTGCTTTTCCACATAACTGCCGAAATATTGTAGGCATTTGTCATAACGTGGGCCGCGGTGGAGTAGCCGAGCGGTCTAAAGCGTCTCGCTGCGGAGCGCGCGGTTGCTCGCCGTGGAGGTTCGAGTCATCCCTGGGGCATAGGTGTGTGTTTGTCCTTAGGTTAGTTTACCTAGGTTTAAATAGTTTGTAAACTACGGACTGATGACCACGCAGTTTGGTCCGATAGATTTACAAACATTTGAACATTTTTTGTCGTAGCGTGGCACCAGGTTTTGTATACCTTCTTCATAGAAATCTGCCGCCTGTGTCTTCAACCAGTTATCGGTGAAATGAAATTTGGGGGAAGTCCATAGCGAGAGCACTAATTGTAAACCTACGGTTTTCCTGGATCTTGTCATCAATCGCGTGAACCAGTTCTTCTGTAACCAAACATGGACGCCCACTTCGTTTTTAATCGTGCACATCACGACGCCCAACATTGAACTGTCGGACTCATCTTCTCACCATCGAATCACTCATCGCATTTGGTCCGTAAACATCGCAAATTTGCCGATAAATTTCACTTGGTTTCTCTTTCCTCGCATTCAGAAACCGAATCAGCGACCTGATTTCACAGGCGGCGGGATTTTCAATCAACGCCGACATTTCAAACAAGCACAACAAAGAGTACGTAACTGACAGCGAACTCCAAATGGCGCACTTTCTTCTTCTTGATACACATCGTCTACAGCGCATGTGCGGAACTGCAATCTCAGCGCTGCAGCGGAGATAAATTGAAACGGAACTTACTTTCTGGACGCGCCTCGTAGTAAGTGGCAATAACCTTAAGTGACAATCGCGTCTTATCATCGGTCAGTTGGGCCTCAAGTGGTACACGGCAGCCATTACTAGGGCAACGTAGCCATTACATATATTGCAGAAATGTACTAATTAACCCTTTCATTCCCAGTGTTGTTCCTGGACAACAAAGTACTGGAAGCTGATTTATACTGTATTTTGTGGATAAGTCTTTAAAGTCGCTTTCAGTATGATATTTTACTGCTTGGTACGACGTGTAGCCACTTCTGCGGCATTAATTTATCCGTCTTATGTGTTGTTCAAATGTTTGTTAAGCTTAAGGGACTTAACTGTGGGGTCACCAGTCCCTAAACTTACAAACTACTTATGAACTACCTTATACTAAAGACGACACAAACATCCATACCCGAGGGGGGATTCGAACCCCCGTCCGTAGCGGCCGTGGAGACTGTGACTGGCGCGCCGCAGACCGCTCGGCCACTTGATTATTGATCTGGCAGTGTTATCTATCAACATAGGTGCTGCGTGTGGCTTGAGTGAGTCATTAGTCAACAGTCATGCCAACAGTGCCAATTAGCGTCTAGGTTAGTGCGGAAATGTCAGTAACGTATGTGGAAAATGTTTAGCTCGAGCATGGACAACGTTTGGCGACCTGCAGCACGGATTATAGTTCACGCACATAAATGCTCGAAGACGCGTATTACGTGTAAAGCTTTGGGATTACGAAACCGCCCAGAAAGTAAGTTCCGTTTGGTAATAAAATGAAACTGTACATAGATACAGAAGAAATATTTTATTGCACAAAATTCTACAACTCTTAAATTACTTTTCCACATAAAAAAGTTAAAGCACTCAACAATCCGAAGATTGGTTTGAACACCACAGTGTTCTACTAGGCATGGTATGTTTGGAGGTGGTATGCCGTTGCCTTCCTCCGACCTTCGAACTGACTTACCCAGCCAGTTATAGGGGGACCTACAGTTTAACGTGGGTTCCGAACCATGGTGCTACTCGGTATTTTTCACATGAGCAATACTGCCACAGGTGAAAGAAATGGAAAGTGACAGATAAAAATCCTGGGACCTGGCGGGGATCGAACCCGCGACCTTTGGATTTGTAGTCTGGCATTCTACCACTGTGCAACCGAGGCGCACTTCTTTTCCACATAACTGCCGAAATTTTGTAGGCATTTGTCATAGCGTGGCACCAGGTTTTGTATACCTTCTTCATAGATATCTGCCGCCTGTGTCTTCAACCAGTGAAGTGAAATTTGGAGGAAGTCCATAGCAAGAGCACTAATTGTAAACCTACGGTTTTCCTGGATCATGTCATCAATCGCGTGAACCAGTTTTTCTGTAACCAAAGGTGGACGGCCACTTCGTTCTTCTTCGTGCTACTGGGTGCTACTGGGACCTGGCGGGGATCGAACCCGCGACCTTGGATTTGTAGTCTGGCACTCTACCACTGTGCAACCGAGGGGCACTTCTTTTCCACATAACTGCCGAAATTTTGTAGGCATTTGTCATAGCGTGGCACCAGATTTTGTATACCTTCTTCATAGACATCTGCCGCCTGTGTCTTCAACCAGTCATTGGTGAAGTGAAATTTGGGGGAAGTCCATAGCGAGAGCACTAACTGTAAACCTACGGTTTTCCTGGATCTCATCATCAATCTCGTGAACCAGTTCTTCTGTAACCAAAGGGGGACGCCCACTTCGTTCTTCATCGTGCACATCACTACTCCCGCCATTGAACTGTCGGACTCATCTTCTCACCATCGAATCACTCATCGCATTTGGTCCGTAAACATCGCAAATTTGCCGATAAATTTCACTTGGTTTCTCTTTCCTCGCATTCAGAAACCGAATCAGCGACCTGATTTCACAGGCGGCGGGATTTTCAATCAACGCCGACATTTCAAACAAGCACAACAAAGCGTACGTAACTGGCAGCGATCTCCACTTGGCGCACGTTCTTCTCCTTGATACACATCGTCTACATTACATGTGCGGATCTGCAATCGCAGCGCTGCAGCGGAGATAAATTGAAACGTAACTGACTTTCTGGACGCGCCTCGTAGTAAGTGGCAATAACCTTAAGTGACAATCGCGTCTTACCATCGGTCAGTTGGGCCTCAAGTGGTACACGGCAGCCATTACTAGGGCAAATTACCATTACATATATTGCAGAAATGTACTAATTAACCCTTTCATTCCCAGTGTTGTTCCTGGACAACA
Organism: Locusta migratoria; assembly: GCA_026315105.1. Taxonomy (NCBI): domain Eukaryota; kingdom Metazoa; phylum Arthropoda; class Insecta; order Orthoptera; family Acrididae; genus Locusta; species Locusta migratoria. The sequence continues at coordinate 270,029,174 of CM048751.1, read as the reverse complement.
AAGTATTGAAAGCTGATTTATACCGTATTTTGTGTATCAGTCTTTAAAGTCGCATGGTTCTTGATGAACAACATGCTTCCAGTACACATTTTACCGCTTGGTACGACGTGTAGCCTCTTCTGAAGCATTAATTTATCCGTCTTAGATGTTGTGTTCCGCTGCCGACAGTACGTGGCTGTGAGTGTGAGCTTGAGTGTGGTTCATGTTATTTTATATCAGCCCTGAATTGTCTTGTTTTGGTGCCGTGGCGAATATCATGCAAGCATTTTTGATCTGGAATTGTTATCTATCAACAAAATAAAGTCCCAAGTTATAAAATACCTAGATACAACCGTCTGTGTTGCGCATGAAATACAGGGCATAAAATAAACAATAGTTCGATCAAAATCACATATTTTGATGTGTAGTGCACTGTATTTTTTGCATCCCATCCTCGTCGCCACTTTTGCATCCCATCCTCGTCGCCACTTTTGTATCTCCTTTCCGCCGGTTGTAGGTGTCGGTGGCCGACTAGAAAGAGACCGACACAGGAATATAGGATGCACGCTTGTGCAGGTACGGAGGTGACCAGCCAGTGGGACAGCAGAAACTAGAAACACTAAATTAGAACGAGATATATATTTCATAGAGACTTAGTAATACTTAACTTTTACATAGTTCTTGACTGCTGAATGCTGATATATAGTTTAGATAGAGGCCTGCCTACTGATGAGTCTTAGTGCCTATCCGATAGCCAAGTCTTAACTGGTGCCTATCTGATTCCCAAGTGTTAACTGGTTCCTATCTCAGTCCCAAGTGAACGATGTCGTTCAGTGGTGGCCACGAGCGGAGTTGTAGCAGAGGGCGCTCGTGGCTGACGTCGTAAGAACGCCGCGCCGTGCGTGCATGGCGGCACGCGGCGTAAGCGCGCACTTCATACTTGTGCGACACCACAGTATTAATACAGATAACGTTGAATTTTAATTTTTCCAAAGCTGGATTCATGATTTGGGAATGAAATGGTTAAGGTTCCAGAATGAAACATTCACTCTACAGCGGAGGGTGCACTGATATGAAAGTTTATGGCAGATTAAAACTGTGTGCCGGAAACGGGATTCGAACCTGGGACCTTTGCCTTTCGAGGGCAAGAGCTCCACCGTTTGAGCTATCCCGACACGCTTCACAGCTCCTCCTCACAACTTACCTTCTGCCCGTACCTTGCCTCCTAGGGGACTGATGCTCCGTAGTTTAGTTCTCTCTAAACGAAAACAACCACCTCGCTTCCTACTTTCCAAACTTCACTGTAGTTGTCCTGCGAATCTTAAAGAACTAGCACTCCTGGATGAAAGGATACGATGAAGACATGGCTTAGCCACAGCCTAAGGGATGTTTCTAGAATGAAACTTTCTGTCTGCAGCGGAGAGCTGTGGCTAAGCCATGTCCCCACCATATCCTTTCTTCGAGCAGTGCTAGTTCTGCAAGATTCGCAGATGAAATGTGAGCTTAGGAAAGTAGGAGGCGAGGTACTGGCTAAAGTACAGTTGTGAGGATCCACGCATATCGGGATAGTTCAGCAGTTGGTTGCCGGGCGCCGTGGCTCAGCGCGCCCGGTCAGAGGGCTCAACGCCCTCTGTAATAAAAAAGTTGAGCCAAGAACTCAACGAACATAAACGAACAAACATAATCAGTGTCCGCAACCATATAGAACTAACCATAGAGCAAAAAAAAAAAAAAAAAAAAAAAAAAAAGTTTCAGGTTCGAATCCAGGTTCAAGCAAACAATTTTAATCTGCCAGGAAGCTTCATATGTCCGAACACTCAGCTGCAGAGTGAAAGTTTCAATCCGTAAATATCCCGTAGGCTGTGGCTAAACCATGTCTCCAACATATCCTTTCTTCCAGGAGTGCTAGTGGTGCAGGAGAACGTCTGTGAAATTTGGAAAGTAAGAGGCAAGGTACTGGCAGTAGGAAAGTTGTGATGGCGGACCGTGAAGCGTGCCTGGGTAGCTCAGACGGTAGATGGCTTGCCCGCGAAAGGTAAAGGTCCTAGGTTCGAATCCCGGTTCCGGTACACGATATTAACCCTTAAATGTATGGTGTTGCGTATCAGCAACCTCAGTTGTAATATTGTTTTTTCCAAGTCTAGTTGGAATTTTGCGGACTAACACGTATTTTAACGGATGCAGCAGAGTTTGTAGAAAGTGTCTCTGGTGTTTTTTGTGTCGAGGTTGGCTGCAGTGTAAACTTTTATTAACATCTTTGCTTGTGTTTGGAGAAAACGGCAATTATTGCAGATTTTGACGTGTTGTTTTCCATGTATAAAACTAGATTTGGAAAGAGGAAAAAGTCACACCAATTAAGACAGATATGGAGAACAATAATAAGCACAAAAATTTGATTATATTATCCAACTTTGATAATTATGTAACAAGTTTCTGTATGTTGCATATTTGCTTTTTTGGAAAACTAGCAACATAGGAATTTTTTAAACTATTGTTTCCTTTGCACAGCTTATAAAGAAAATAACTTTTTTTAAATTAAAAAAAAATCATGCATTTAACGGTTAATCTGCCAGGGTGTTTAATTAAGGAATTATTGCTGAATACGTTGGATGTGTGTCAGAAAAGTTTTTACTGTTAACTAAAGATCTTATGTATTAAAATGTTTTATGGAATAGAATTCAAGCCTACACACGGCAGATTCGTATTTAAATTAGAGTTCGCACTGAGTGATGTTGTTCATATTTTTGTGTCCGAGGAAAACTCTAGTTCAATCACGTCTACCTGATGTTTAATATGATATCTGTATGCTGTCTCTTGCATAATAAACAAATAACTGTGGCATTCTATCGACCTCATTTAAATTTTAATAACACTCTTACAGAGCCCTGGTCACATGACGAACTACTACGTATATGTCGCATCGTCCCACGTTTGTTGTAGCGTAATCTACCGAGCAGCTGTGCATGGGTTCGATCCCTCACCGATGCTTCTTCTTCTTATTTTTTTTTCTTTTCCTACTTATCAGATACTTAACAGTGCAAACAAATAAGCATTACTATCAATGGGAATTTTCATTTAGTCAGATTATTTTCGTAATACAGTTTAGAAAAATTGTGTTTCAAATTTCAGTGTTTGTATAGGACTCAACTGCTTGGTCATTAGTCCCTAGCTTACAAACTATTTAAACTAGGGTAAACTAACCTAAGGACAACACAAACACCCATGCCCGAGGGGGAGTATTCGAACCCCCGACGGAGGGACGGCCGCGCCCGCCGAAACACGGTGCTCCAGTACTTGCGGCTAATCAAATCAAATGTTCAAATGTTTGTAGAGCTTATGGGACTTAACTACGGGGCTAATCCGCCGCGGCAAATTGTGTTTTGAGAGGCAGCTATTGGTCACAGATTACGACACAACAGAGTCAGTCGCTGTAAATACTGGGGTGAAATAATCGAACCCGCAAGAACAGAAAAATTAGGCCCAAACGCACATGAAGTCGAAATGCCAAAAACATAAGGGAAAATTTTGAACTTCTACAAGAAGAGAAGCATGAATCGGCAACATTCACACACGATAACAGACTGGATGACAACAGATTAACACAGAAAATTCCAATGTAATCACAGAGACTAAAGACAAGGTGTTTTTTTTCTCCTTATCCAGTCTCACGATATCTCCCAGAAATTCAGTCGTCGTTTGCTCAAGTCTGCATCGACGTTGTATTTCTCTAATATCATGTGTGAATGTAGCCGATATCCTTCGTTTGAGATCTACAGTCCCAGGAAGTTGTGAATGATTTTCCTTTCAACTTTTTTTCTGTTCTCGAGGAACCCTTTGTAACTGAGGTTTATTGTCTCTCTGGCATACAGTGTTTGCGGTTTGATGACATTCAAATAGTGTCAAACTTTTGTTTTAATATTCATGCATCTTTTGTTATAGATGTTCGGAATTTTCCCGTTTACTTTTGGCATTTTGACTTCAGACGCTTTTAGGGCTAATCTTTCTGTTCCTTTGGGTTCGATGACTTCACCAAAGTATTTAAAGTGATTAGCTCTATTTATTGTGTCATATTATGTAATGAATTTTTTTGTTTTGACGTGTTTTTATGAAAGAGATTTGGTGCCCGCCTTTTTCGTCACAGTATTTGAGTACTTCAATCTGACAAATTACTCTTTGTTCATCCTCCAAGAGGATAGCGAGATCGTCAGCGAAGGCTAAGTATGTGACATTGATTTTATCTTGTTGTTTTCCTAGCATGATGGGTCTACAGATACACTTGTGCACCTTCTCTCTGTATATATTTGTCTTCAATTTCTACTGGATCGATTTTTGCTGCTTGAAGTCCAGCTTCACTTATGTGTTGTTGATTTGACCCCTTGTATGTATCTTACAAATCTCTTGGTGAGTCCTATTGGTGATAGCCGGATGATGTGCTCATAGAACTCCAACCTTCGTTTCCTGACATTTGCTACTATGTTTGCCAACTTCTCTGTGGTTTTCGTAGAGTGTAATCTCCGTCCTTCTTCTGTCAGCTTTGGGTGGAGAATTTTTCTCATGATTTTCCTTTCTTTCTTCAATATGCTTCTCATGTCACTTTCCGCACGGAGTGTTAACGTCTTGCTTGCATACAATATTTCCAGGCTTGATTACCGTGTTGTAGTATCTGACTTTTGTTTCAATGGGCATGCAATTTTTTTATTACGAGGGGAAGTCAAAAATTATCAGCAATGTACCTATAACATTTTTCAGTACGTTTATACTGAATTCTGTCACAGTTAATTTTATTATGATGTTGTGATCATGCTATGAAAGTTTGATACCAATTCCGCCATTTATCTTCCTTTTGTTCCACATAATTCATTGCAGCCGAATTAGAAGTTTTCGCCAAACAGGAACAACGAGCAGTGGCGGGAGGTGTATGAGATGCTAAAAATTCATCGTAGACTGTCGGCACAATAAGGAAATAGTTCCTTGTCACAAAGGAGTGTCTACTAATGTATTGAGAAATATATATATATATATATATATATATATATATATATATATATATATATATATATATATATATATATATATAAACGGTTGCAGAAGTTTCAGGCATGGGGAAGAAACCGGACGAACATCGACGGCTGCAAATGATGACAACTCTGAGCTTGCACGTTATATGATTCTTTATATAGACGAGTGACTATGATGAAGTGACACATCGTCTGAAAGGTAGTCATGACGTATGAAATCATCCACAACCTGAAGCCTGCAATCTGTAGCAAACGCTGAGGACTGCTTTGGAAAGGTGTTGTTGCACGACTATGCCCGTCCATTTACAGATGTCCACGTTGTTGAAAAGCTCCGTAAGCTCAAGTTTGCTGTAACGGCTCATCCTCCATATAGTGTTGATCTTGCCCCTTCTGACTAGTGTGGTCCACTCAGGCATTAAGGGGCCATGGATTACTTTGGACCAAGAAGTGAAGGGCGCGGTACATGCGTCGCACGCTGCCCTTTTATGAGGGTTTCAGCAAGCTTGTGCAACGACGGACTGAAAGTGTTGATAAGCATAGAGACTATACTGAAGAATGATGTTAACCTAAGGCTGGTTGCACACACATCGATTTTGGACAGTCGATGAAATATTGGCCGGTATTTTATCGGTGGAGCGCTGCTTGCATACACGCCGGAATTTTACGGTCAAGCAAGCATTCTCTCGGCTGTCGTGGCCGAGCGAACTTGATTCCAAACATAAATTAATGAATCCGAAATGATTTTCCATAATATTATATGACAAAAGTTGCTAACATAATACAATAACTAATAAAGCACTAGTACTAGTGTACCAGTTACTAAACGCATTTTTTCCCCTTTGCTCTCCATTTCCGCAATACCCTAATTCATTTCGGAGGAAACTTGTCTCCTTACATCTCTAGTCGCATTTTTATCTTTAAACGTGTGCAAGATTTTGCTCCACAAAACTAGTTGTACTTCTACTGTCGAAATATGTATATCATCATTTATCTCTTAATCACTTCATCCACTTGAAACGTATACATATGCAATCGTATGTATGCATGAAACAAGCAAATGCCCATTTGTGTGCAGAGAGAGAAACAAGTTCGATCCTCTGCGGGAATTAGGGTTGGATTTAGCAGTAGACTGAGTAGGTTGGAGCCTAGGGCAAAAGATTTTAGGGGCGGTAAATTTGGGGGAAATTTTTTAAATTTAAGTAAGTTTAATAAAGGAAATTTATTTACTTTTCCCAAATGTACATTATTGTGTAATTAGTATTAAGGGATACCTTCCCCAAAATTGTTTATTGTATATTATTGTGCTTTTATTTACCCAGAAATATAAACAAAAACTATTTCTTGTGCAACCTTAACCAAATAGTAGGCTTGTAAAAATAATCGTGACACTTCGATCCCCTAATCCCTAGTCATACTAATTACGAAAACAGGTGGTATAATTATGACGAGAGTGCACTTAACAAAGCTAAAAATTCATAATTCATAGACAAAAATTATAATTAGTATGATTGTTAAATAGGATATACAATTGTAGAGGTCGGTACTGGTGGCAAATGTGAAAATCCACCACTGGTGGGAATAAAAATAAAGCTGCGAGAAAGCACACTCGGAACACGCGATAAGCTGATGATTTGGGCAGGATGAGAAACGTGTCTGGGTAGCCGATAGCTCAGTGGGCCTCAGTTGTCCTCAGTAATAAAACAGAGTGAAGACCTCAAGAACATGACACAACCAAAACACTATCTCTCCGAGCATCAATAAAATGACCCAAAAAACGCGTTCAGTTCCCGGTCTGGCTTAACATTTCAACAACGTCATTGAATTTAATTCAGTGTCCTGAAACAGACGAGAAGCTAGAATGTTTATAAGGAATTGTATACAGGACTCATTGCCGAATCGATATTTTACATTTTAGTCATAAACGCGCAAAGCCGACAGTATGGCGAGAAGGCACAGCGAGTACTGAGGAGTGGGGAAGCCCGGTAAAGATAGATGCGTGTGCAAGCTACCATTTTTGGCCTACTTTAGGTTACGGTAGTAACACTAAAAGTGGGCCGTTGCGATCGTCTTTTGACAGCTCGAAATTTAAATAAAAATAACGGCTTAACTATTCATCTGACACGAAAATTGTATAACCGAATTTGTAGAGGAGAAAATTCTCTACAACTTTGCTCTGTTATGTTTCTTTCATATCTCGTAGCGTTTCAGAGATATTTGCAAAAAATAACGGCGATTTGATGATGTCTGTCTGTCTGTAACGTGTTCCCACTTTTTAGGTCGAACCGATCAACCGATTAGCACCAAATTTTACAGAAATAATTGTTGGCTACCAGAGACCAAAATCTCGCTTTTTCAAATATTTCGGACAAGAAATACGTTAGTAATACCAAAAAAAGCCGTTTGTAAAGTAATTTTAATTGCAAATAAACCGTTCATCCCACGCGAAAATTAAATAACCGAATTTGTGGAGTAGAAAATTCTTTACAATTTTGTTCCCTTATGGTTTTTTTTCATATCTCGTATCGTTTGAGAGACATTTGTAAAAATAACGGAGATTTGACACCCTCCACTGAATTAACGAAAACCAGCCGTTCGGAGATGTCACGTGACATTCATCGCCCAGAACTCTCTCTGGCATACGCCATCTTGCGTTGCGTATTGATGATTTTCTTACTGTAGAGCTTACACGTTGTCATTTCAAAGCAATGGCGCACTGAGGAATTAAAAAAAACGCACATCGTTCTTCGTACGATAAATGAAAATCTAGTGTCTACAAATGCCATATTAGCATCAGTTAAGAACGGCCATCAATAGTATGAGAATAATGGGCATAACTTCCGATTGATAGCCGTAGCGTAGTGTGCAAGGCGTTGGGCTATGACGTTAAAGGTCAGTGGTTCAGAACCCACCACAACCTAATTTTTTTCCTAAAAGGGTTTCAGACACTCTTATTAATTAATTTTTTATTACTTAGATTATTATTTGGGTCCAAAATGTTTGCAAAAACTTATAAAACTACAAATCTAAAGTGGACCGTCAGTGCGATGTTTTCTTATTGCTAGCATGTGAGGAATCGCGCTGCGAAGCCCGAGTGTGCGAATTTAGATTACCCTGTATATGCTGGGGTGCAATACTTTCTGGTCAACACTCCTATATCAATTGGGAAAAGTTGAAAATTTTTGCCGAACCGGGACTCAAATTCAGTACAAGTTGAGTGCGTTCAGTACGTTCAGGACAACATTCCGCAATCGAGCTGGAAAGTTAGCGTTATTTGGCAGTGCAGGCTCGTTTCGAAGGGACCGGAACGTATTTCGTGGAAGTCGGTTCGGTGGCGGCGACTGTGGCTGGGACGCGGCGGTCGGTGGCGATGTGGATCTGGTAGCGCAGAGAGCCAGCCGCCGCCCCCTAAGAACTGTTATTAAGAGCTCCGATGGCCGTCCGATAAGCCGAGCCGTTCGCGGAACACCGCGATGTGCACCGGCCGAGTCTCCTCCTACTCCTCCTCCACCTCGTCTTTTTCTTATCCATCCCCCCTCACTTTTTATACATTCATCTTATTTTTCTCCCACTCGGTACTCTAGAAAAGGCGGTAGCCATTTGCTTTTATCGGGTCTTCCCGTTCTTTTCCGGAGGACAAACACGAAAATCCGAGCGAAAAAAAAAAGAGCTCCGAAAAATAAACTGCTTCGGAGAAAAGTAAAGGTATAAATTGTATCAGGGGGACATAAGCGACTGATAGGTAAGGTGGCGTCGTTTAGTTTCTGAGAAACGTGTCGTAATTTATAGGGGGAAACGAGCTGATAAACAGGAGGTGCATTCGTATCTTCATAACCGTTGCCGTCCGGTACAGTAGGGTGGTGGGGAGGGGGGCGGTGTAGTGGCCTACAAATATGGAGTAGTTGTTGTCGTTTGCAGTCCAGAGACTGGTTTGATGCAGCTTGATGTGAAACCTGTCTTGAAAAGATACCAACTACAAAAATTAAAGAATGACGTAGAGATGACAGTCCCAACCTAATCCCATGCTGGATATAACAAGTCGATATTTTTATAAATGGATTCTTCCGTCGCTTCTTGGTAGAACGCTTCCATATTTAAGGTTGAAAACAAACAAACTGTTTCCGTTCTACTAATTTTTTATTTATTTACTAATTAGTTTCGGCTTATTAGGCCATCATCAGGTAAACTGTTGACATGCGTCGACAAAGACGCTATTGCTTCGGTTCTCAAAGATGGTAAAACGAAGATACAACACACACAGATTACTCGGTCTTTGCATATGACATTTGTTGTAATTGCAAACAATATCTGTTGCCACGTAGAATTATGTTCACGTAATCGGTGGCCTCCTTAACATTTTTACATTGTAATTTGTGAGTGAACAGGGTGAAACACATTACATATCAAATATTAATGAATTAAAAACTATGATGGTCTAATAAGCCGAAAACTATTTAGTAAATAAACAAAAAATTAGTAGAACTGAAACAGTTTGTTTGTTTTCAACCTTAAAAAGAGTCGATATTTTCTCGCTAAACGTACAAACAGTCTAATAAAGACGCCGTTAGGTCTAGAATTTTACACCAAAACATACCAAATACCTTTCAATTTTCATAACAACAAGTAAGACACCTCTTTCATTGATCTGCCTGAGAGCAGTCACATCACAAACACAGTGTAAATGTCATACTTTCAAGTCACTCTTAAAACCATACTGTGGTGAGAATAACATTAAATATTTTCAAATGTTCAAATGTTTGTAGAGCTTATGAGACTTAACTACGGGGTCATCAGTCCCTAAACTTTCATACGACTTATGATCTAGCTAATACTAAAGACTGCACAAATATCCATGCCCGAAGGGGTATACGACCCCCCGACCGTAGTGGCAGTTAAATATTTTTGTCTATTTTATTAAAGCTGTGCATTTAAAAACTAATCTATTTTATTTCTGTTCCGCATGACACCATCAAAATATGGATTTCAGACCGAGTGTTTCTTCCCTTTAGACTGTCATTCATACACGTTTGCAGACAGAACTCTTGCTGTCGTACAAAAGAAATTCAGAAAAATTGAAACAGCACTGCTCCCTGACCAATATGAGAGTGTATTTGAGACAGTAGGAACACCTCACTCCCTAAAGTATGATATTCTCAGGTCCATTTTGTAAGAACTCAATCAAATACAAATCCAAAGTCGAAAACCTTCCAAATTAGTGAATCAAAACGTGTATTCGTTTCTGCAGAAAATTGTCAGCTATCAGTCGTAAATATTTTGTTTATTCAGATCTAGATTCCGATCGCTGTGTGATCATTAGCAATGGTTTAAAAAAATAAAAATAAAAATAAAACTGATCCGCCCATCGCAGCCTAAGTGATTTAATATTACTCATTATGTTAGGGCTTGAATACAGTTCATGAACCTCTTCGTTATGCAGATTTCACCACTTCCCACTAATGTTACCCCTTATTGCTCCGAAAAATTTCTTCAAAATTACGATTTCAAATACTCCAAACGGTTTTTTCATTTTGCAAAGTGAGAGACCAAGTCTCACATCCATACAGAACAACTGGAATAATAATAGTTTTGTATATTCTGATCTTTAAATTTCTAGACAATAACCGTGATGAGAGTAATCTATTCAGTAAGAAGTAGCAAGCATTTCCAGCCCGTAACTTCTTCAGCTCGGATTCAGTCTCATTTCTCGATGTAATCTCCATTCCTAAATACTTAAACGGGTTCACTTTTTCAAACTGCATGTCGCCAACTCTTAAAATTTCCTAATTTATTGCTGTTGACATTCTAGTAGTAACCACGTAGTTCGTTTTTTCTTCACTTACCCTCAAACCTACGTCTTCACTAGCCTTGAGTACCACAGTAACATTTGTTGTTACTTATCCTTTCCTGTCGCTAATGGTGTTTAGATCATCTGCATACCCTAATATCTTAATATTTTCATTTAATTCCACACCCTCTGAAATATCTGCTGCCATTCGCACAATATATTCTACAACTAAATTAAAAAGTAGTGAGGGCAGGGCATCTCCCTGTTTACGTCCGTTATTTATTTCGAATTTTTCTGATCCAATTTCCCCACGTCTACTCTATGTTTTGTGTTTTTCAAACTGGCTTCTATGAGCCTAACTAGATTACTTAACTAAATATAGATAGTTGTTGGAAAAATTAATTCAAAATTGTTCAAATGTTTGTTAAGCTTATGGGACTTAAATGCGGGGTCATCAGTCCTTAAACTTACAAACTACTTATAAACTAACTTATACTAAAGACAGCATTAACATCCACGCCCAAGGAAGGATTAGAACCCCCGACAGGGAACGGCCTCGCGCATCGTAGCATAGCGCCTCAATGCACACGGCTACTCCGCCGCGGTGGAAAATTAATTCCTATATCTGTAATCATCATCAATATAGTATCATTTGACAACTGATCTAAAATAATGATGTATTTACTGAACTAAATCTCACTGTACAAAGTTTATTGGAGAATTGATATGTGGTAAGTAATGCTCTGAATAAGATAAAGATGAGTTATGTTCTAACCAAGCCTCTTAAATTCATTTTCAATAATTGTAACAAAATGTAGTAGTACTGAGTGTTCTTTGTTCTTGATGTATTGCTAGTACTCTTTTAAAGCAAATTTGATGACGAGAAGTACGTAGTCTGAAATTAATTTCCTAATAACTTTACAATAATAATGAGAAACAATTTAATTCCTTTATAAAAGATATTATCAGTCAGTCCTAGACAAACAGTAGATCGAGTGTATACGTTTAGTAACTTTTGAATGCATTACTGGAGCTTATACAGCAATGTTATTGTAATAATAGCTTAAACCCGCGGCTCCGCTCGCGTGTTGGTTGATAATGATACGTAAGCTATATTTCAGTAGTGTGCTATGAGACTATGGTTTTGAAGGATGGAATGAAATACAATACCTTCTTTAGAAACAAACATTTTTAATCAACATTCAAATAAAAAAATAAAATTATGTGAAGTGCTCAATGATTTTTTAAAGAGATGTATTAAAAGAAATTTCTTTTTTACTGCTTTATTGATTTATTCTTATATTTCGTTATTCGTATGCTTATCCTTACAGAGAAAGAGTTGAAGACATTGTAGTACGCATAGATCGAAGATACGGTCTGTGGCATCACGTTTCACTGTATGTAACCTCCTTGCTATAGAGTCGCCAACGTCATCGCTGGCCTTCAGTCCGAATTTTTTTAATAATTTGACGATTTCCAACCACCATATCTTCCACCCCCTTATAGCTATCGGCATGGAACTGCTATTGTGTACAACAGGAGACTTCGGACAACAATTACACACAGACCATTCGTTTACGTTCTGTAGTTTTCGCTACAGAGCGAAATATTCACACACACGTAGAATTTTATATACAGCGATAACTTTCCATCCTAATATACTCCACCCTTTTATCATTATCAACCCTCAAGCAACAATGCAAGCAATAAAACCATTTTCAAAGAGTAAATATAATTTTCAAAGAGTAATTATTCTTCCGCATTTTGAGTTATATTCTTCAAATTATTAAGTATCTATCAGATCGCTATAAAACCGTGCTTAAAACCTTCCTCAGGTATAAATTAGTAACTGTACAAATATTTAAGTCTCTGCGTCTTGTCGTTCGGACGTGATAAGCGTACACCGAACAAACATTCACATTAATATATATATAGATAAATAGCTATCCGATCGCCATAAAACCGTGCGTAAAACCTTCCCCGGGTGGATGTTAGTAACTGTACAAATTTTTAGCTCTTTATGTCTTGTGGTTCCGACGTGATAAACGTACACCGAACAGACATTCACATTTATAGATATAGATAGATTAAAATTGAAACAGTCCAGATCGCAGATTTCTAATTTTACAAGTAAACCCAGCGTTCCTTCGCAACCGCTAAATACAGATGGGATTTGGATGTACATCCTACACTCCTTACACAACGACAAAGTGCACGGCGCCAGCTTCCACACCCCATGATGCTACGAGAGCACAAAAATTGCACTTGTGTCATCTGTGCTAACATAGTATACTCTGAGGTCCCGTGAAGATGCCTATCGCGAAAGTCTAGCTTCCCTTGCCAGTGCCTATTTGCTGTTGCCCAAGTCTTTCTAGTGACTTTCATCAAGGCCGCGACGTTGGCGGTACTTTCACCCCCCGCCTCGCGTTTCCCCTCCTGTGAACTGAACAATTGCCCTTTCACGATGATAATCAGTCAGTGACGCCTTGAAGCCATCTCCCAATTGGTATTATTCACGCAGCGCGGCAGTATCGCGGGGCACTGATTGGCTCTACCTTGGACAGGCGCTCGGGGTCGCGGCCCTCAGATTGATTGCAGCAGATATTCCCCGTTAAGTAAGCTCTGTCATCGCTATTGCGAGTTCTGCTGCGTCAGACTCCTTGCCAGGCGACAGGCCTCGAGGCAACGCACCGGCCAATGTTGGAATCGCTTTCCTCTCTAGTAAATACTGCATCTACCTATGTATGCTCAAGCTACTACTTTGTACGTGGAGGCGGGTACCTGGTCCAGCTACTAGTCCTCTCCTTCCCTGTTCCACTTCCAAACATAACGAGGAAAAATCGACATTCAGTATGACGAGCCATAATTTCAAAAATATGTTCAAATGTTTGTATAGTCTATGGGACTTAACTACGGGGTCATCAGTCCTTAAACTTACAAACTACTTATGAACTACTTACGAACTAGGAAGGCACAGATATCCATGCCCGAGCCATAATTTCTCTCATCTTATATGTTCTACGTAAAGCGGAAAGAAGATTCGATCCTCACCAGGGGACGTACTCTTTCAGTTGCGTGTCTACATCAAGCACGCCTATTAGTATGCCCAGTATTTGGGATTCTGGTCGATTGCAATGAACGGTATGTTTGAACGAACCTAATACAAGAACTATTTCTGAAACATGAAATTAAAAACTGTGATTTCCTTTTTGCCACACCAGATTAACTAGAGCCTGGATCGAAACCTGTCGTCTCCTTACAATTTTAAGGAAGAACCATAATTTTCTCTGGTTGTCGGAAAGATCTTTTGCCAAGTTATGGCGGTGGTAATTTTTGTATGCATCGAGCATATTATGGAAGTATGAACTGTAGTAACTTTTACCTGCCTTAATTTGCATGTCCAGTTTTGAATCTAGAGTTTTAAACTTTGACCATAAGTTATCTACATCCATCTATGTTTGTACGAACCTAATACAAGAACTATTTCTGTAACATGAAATTAAAAACTTTGATTTCCTTTTTGCCACACCAGATTAACTAGTGCCTGAATGGAAACCTGTCGTCTATTTACAATTTTAAGGAAGAACCATAATTTTCTCTGGTTGTCGGCAAGATCTTTTGCCAAGTTATGACGGAGGTAATTTTTGTATGCATCGAGCTTTTTATGGAAGTACGAATCTGTAGTAACTTTTACCTGCCTTAATTTGAATGTATAGTTTGGAATCTAGAGTTTTAAACTTTGACCGGAAGTCACCTACATCCATCTACGAGCGTTGGAAATTAAAAAGTGCCAACACTGCTGTAAATACACTATGCAATGGAATCTACTATTGTCGCTGATAGCACACGTTATTTAAATACCTACCTTACATCCGAGCAAATGGACTCGCCCGTCCCACGTCACCGGCGTGCGCACAATCGAGGGAAACACAGTCACGTGTGAGCGAGCGGTCTAACATAACGGTGTCACAATGTTTTCGAGATAGAAACAACGGAACTGGTCAATATTGAATGTGCCTGGGCATGCGAAAAGTTGCATCACGATGGGTTCCGCATGAATTGACGAAAATGCAGAAATGGATGCGTTACGACGCTGCTCAGACGCGCTTGGAGCGCTTTGAGCGCGAAGGAGAGGCTTTCTTACACCGTATCGTAACATTGGATGAGACATGGGCCACATCATACGAGCCGAAACTGAAACACCATTCCAACGAATGGGTCGCCGCGAAAATCGAAAGTGCATCAGAACCCCAGAACCCCAGTATGGTGAAAGTTATGGTGATTCTCGTATACAGCTCGTATAGATGGCGTAATCCTAACGCACTACAATTCTCTGCGGAAAACCGTCAGTTTCTCTGCGGAAAACAGCCAGTGCACAGTATTACTGTCCGGATTTGAAGCAACATCTGCGACCAGCTCATCGAAAGCAGCGGCAACATTTTCTGCGCAACCCACCCATCATTTCAAACGACAATGCGCGGGCGCATATAGCTGAAGCTGTGGCTGCTCTGTTCGGTCGATGGGACTGGGAAGTACTGTACCATCCACTATACTCTCCGGACTTAAGTCCTTGTCACTCTGATTCAAAACTGTTCCAGAGATTGAACAGGTAGTAGACTGCTCCATTCGCACCATCAACAGAATGGGCTCTGCTAACGGTATACTACACCTTCCACATCGCTGGTAACAGGTTCTACATAATTTTGGTGAATACTTTGAAGGACAGTAACAGGTGCAAACATGTAACGCTTTTATATCGGCTGTGGATAAATAGTTGCCACAATTTAAGTTCTTACCCTCTGCCAGGCACTTTAATGTGATTTGCAGAGTATCTACGTAGATGTAGATGTGCAGTCAATTCATTGTCTATCTGCTCTTCCAAACAAATATGCTCTCCTAACCTTCTTGAATGATATCCTGGTTCCAATAAACATCGCCCCTCATTATCGTTAATCAGTATCTCTACAATGACATGGTCGATTAACTGAGGCCTATTTTTTACCACAAAGTCTAAAGTTTTTACATTGGGTGTGAGATATCGATTTGGTGTTTTAAGGAAAACGTATTAAAAAGTAATTCATGAGACTTCTTATCTGTATAAACTGCCACGTGTCTATAGATGACTACGTCTATGCTCAGATGAAGTTGCCTCTAATACGTATTTCATTATCCTGTTATTTCCGCTCTAATCAGAGTAGACTTTCAGGAATGACTCTAACATAGTCCTGCTGGAATTGTGTATAGCCGCGTGGTAGTCGCAGCCTGGTCTAAGACATCATGCTACGGAGTAGACGGACGCCCCCGTCAGAGGTCCGGATCCTTCCTCGGGTATGGGTGTACGTGTTGTTTCTAGCAGAATTTAGTTTAAGTAGCTTGTAAGTCTAGGAACCGGTGATCTCTGAGTTAGGTTCCTTTGCTTTACAAACATTTGAACATTTTATTTTATTTTTTTATTGTTTCCCCATTTACGGGCACAACTACTTCTAAACCTAAGTTCCGAAATCCACCTCATGGTGTGTGACGGATGGTACATCGTATAACATTATCACCGTCTTCTCCTATTCTAGTCGTGTAAGGTTCACTGAAAAACGATTGCTTCTGTGACTGAGTGTGGGCTCTAACTTCCCCGATTTTATCCTAGGAGGAAGCAATTTGTTTGTTGACCCCTCTAGAAAAGTACGCTCTTGGAACGTTGACAGAAGCCCGTATCGCGACAACAACGTCTGTCTCGCAGCGTCTGGCAATGGAGCTTCCTGATCGTCTCTGTGACGCTCTCGCGCTTTCCAAATGGGCAACCTAAATGTTCGAATGTTTGTAGAGTCTATGGGACTTAACTACGGGGTCATCAGTCCCTAAACTTACAAACTACTTACAACTAAAGACGGCACAAATATCCATGCCCGAGGGTGGATTCGAACCCCCGACCGTAGTGGCCGTGAAGACCGTGACTGGAGTGCCTCAGTCCCCTCGGCCACCGCAGCCGGCGGCAACCTAAGAATCAAATGTTCAGATTCATATAAAATCATTCTAGATCGCAAATATTATTTCTTTGATAACCGGTTTCGGCTACTTAAATGACCATCTTCACACCACAACTACCATAGTGTTGGCCAACAGAGCTGCCTAGAAGGTTGAATGTCGACTACTCTCAATTTTCTAGGCAGCTCCGACTCACAACAACCGGAGGGCAACACTATGATTGTTGTTCTGCAAATCACATTTAAGTGCCTGACAGAGGGTTCATCGAACGACCTTTATACTATTCATCTCCCAATCCATTCTCGAATAGCGCGCAGGAAGAAGGAACATCTGTATCTCTCCATTCGAGCTCTGATTTCTCGTATTTTATTCTGATGATCATTTCTACCTATATAAGTGGGAGTCAACAATTTATTTTCGCATTCAGAGGAGAATGTTGGTGATTGGAGTTTCGTAAGTAGACCACGCCGCAGCGATAAGCACCGTTGTTGTAATGATTCCCATCCTAGATCCTGTATCATTTCCGTGACGCTGTCTACTCTGAATCGTGACATTAAAAAACGACCGGGCCTTCTTTGAACTCTTCCGATGTCCTCCGTCAAACCCACCTGATAAGGATGCCACACCGGGCAAAAAAGGACGGACAAGCGTAGTGTAGTAGCGTAGTGTATGTCTCTTTAGTACTTCTGTTGCATCTTTTAAGGGTTCTGCCAATACAACGCAGTCTCTGGTTCGCCTTGCCCACGACATTATCTACTTGTTCTTTCCAGTTTAAGTCTGAAGAAGTAGTAATTCCATGATATTTTGTGGAGTTTACGGCCTTCACGTTTGATTGATTTATCTTGTAAACAAAGTTTAACGGATTTCTTTTCGTACTCATGTGAACGACTCTATTTGAATTAATCATTAAGATCTCAGTTATTCCACGATATTTTCAAAAATAAATGTTCAATTGTGTATTTAAAAATACACAACAGTAGTATTCAGTTTACTATGGAAATTGAAAAAGATGGTTGTTTGCCCTTCCTAGATGTTCTGCTTCGACGAAGGGAGAATGGGTCTGTCGGTCATTCGGTCTATAGGAAAGATACGCATACAGACCTGTATATTGAAGCAGAATGTTGTCAGCACTCTGCTCAAACAAATGGTGTGCTTAGAACATTAATACATATGGGCACATATGATTCCTGATGCAGAGAACCTACCGTCGGAGTTGGCATATCTACAACTTGTATTCCAAGAAAATGGTTATCTGTACATCAGATTAGTAAAGCAATAAGCGCCGGCCGCGGTGGCCGAGGGGACTGAGGCGCTTCAGTCACGGTCTGCACGGCCACTACGGTCGGGGGTTTGAATCCCCCCTCGGGAATGGATATTTGTGCCGTCCTTAGTTGTAGGTAGTTCATTAGTAGTTTGTAAGTTTACGGACTGATGACCCCGTAGTTGAGTCCCTTAAGCTTAACAAACATTTGAACATTTTTAAAGCAATAAGCAAGTACCAACGGAAACAACCAAAACAAAGTGATGATACTACGAAATCATTGGCCTTCTTGCCGCGTGTAGGTAATGTAAATTAAAAAATTGCCAGCAGCATTGATAAGTTCGATCAAAGATGATATTGGTCTGCGTAACGCGGGTATTTATTTAATTAATTATGAATGCGGCCGGGCATACATAGGACAAATTACACAGTGGCAGATCTTTGTGCTGAACATGAGAGACACACACGCCTTCTGCAACCAGATAAGTCTGCCATTGCTGAGCATTGTTTGCCAACCGGACATAAGATGCATTATACAAGTACTAAGGTTTTCGCTCAGACTTCAACTTTTTGGCAGTCTGTAATACGCAAGTCAGTCGAAATTAAACTAGCAGAAGGAGTTATTAATAGACAGTGGCTTTCAGCTGAATTAAGCTTGGGAACAAGTAATTTTAGTTTTAAGAACGAAAAGATCACATCGTATACAATATAATACAAAGGAAAAAGCAGATTAAGCTTGTGGTCTCAAGAGGCGTGTACTCTTGATGCGCATGCGGTACCGCCCGGTTCCACGGTATATAAGTGACGGTCAGACGCGGCTATCGCTAGTCTTCGGTACGCAACACCTTGAGATGGCCGAGGGGTTATTGGCCTAAATATCGTGCGGAGTAAGCAATGATATCCGGCTGTACGCCCGACATTATTTTAATCAAATGTTCAATTGTATGTAAACGTAGGTCTGCAAACTGCTAAGGTCATCGGTACCTGTACTTACCAATTACTTAAACTAGCTTCTACTAAGAATAACACACACACCACGCGCGAGTAAAGATTCAAACCTCCGACGTGAGCGGCCGCGTGGTCCGTGACATGGCTCCTTAGACCACACGGCCATTCCCGCGCGGCGTTTGGTGAGGATTATTCCGATGTATCTTTGTCTGGCATCCGCCTTACCCACGAATAATTGTACATGGTTTTTCAATTTCAGATCACTCTGTATCTTAATTCCCGGATAGATTATGGAAGTAACTACTTCCAGTGTTTCTCCTGCTATTGCGTACTTATACATGGTGTTACAAAAAGGTACGGCCAAACTTTCAGGAAAATTTCCTCACACAAAAAGAAAGAATATATGTTATATGGACACGTGTCCGGAAACGCTTAATTTCCATGTTAGAACTCATTTTATTACTTCTCTTCAATCGCATTAATCACAGAATACAAACAGCAACAGAACGTACCAGCGTGACTTCAAACACTTTGTTACAGGAAATGTTCAAAATGTCCTCCGTTAGCGACGATACATGCATCCACCCTCAGTCGCATGGAATCCCTGATGCAGCCCTGGAGAATGGCGTATTGTATCACAGCCGTCCACAATACGAGCACGAAGAATCTCTACAACTGGCCGGGGTTGCGTAGACAACAGCTTTCAAATGCCCCCATAAATGAAAGTCAAGAGGGTTGAGGTCAGGAGAGCGCGGAGGCCATGGAATTGGTCCGCCTCTAGCAATCCATCGGTCACCGAATCTGTTGTTGAGAAGCGTACGAACATGTCGACTGAAATGTGCAGGAGCTTCATCGTGCATGAACCACATGTTATGTCGTACTTGTGAATATAGGAAGTACAGTACATACTATCGAAACAATTGGGTACTTTGACAATTGTCTGCACGAATTATTTCAATTTACATTTAAAGAGAACTACTAAAATGAGTTCTAACATGGAAATTAAGCGTTTCCGGACACATGTCCACATAACATATTTGCTTTCTTTGTGTGTGAGGAATGTTTCCTGAAAGTTTGGCCGTACCTTTTTGTAACACCCTGTATAATAAAGGATTTTTACGTTTATTTTGAGGGTCATCTGCCTTTGCCTCGACCACGCGTCAATACGTCACAGATCCTTCTGCAATTCGCTACCCTTTTCAAGTGTTGCGATTTCTCGATATACTACACACTCAACCGAAAATAGCCTCATTGAACTTTATATTATGTCATCTCAACTTACTTGGGGCACAGCAGAAATTACTCCTCTCCATTGAGAATGACAAGCTGTGATCTGTTGGAATCTGTTCAATCCGGTACACAGTGGTCTGATATTCCATATACTCGTACTTTGTTCAGTAGGCGACGGTGCGGATCGGTATCGATCGCCTTGCGGAAATCAAGAAACACGGTATGTGCCTGGGATCCTGTACCTACTGCCCAGTTTATCTCGTGAATCTCACACGAGCGTTGCTCTCGCAAAACCCTGTTAATTGCGACAGAGGAGATTTCCGGTCTCGAGAAATGTCATAATACTGTAACATAAAACGTGTCCCAAAATTGTGCACAGATGTCAGAATAAAAGCCTACAGTTTTGTGCTTCTGATCGACGACCATTCCAGAAAACGTGAATGACCTGTGCTTTCTTTTTCTCCCCTACCCTCAAGATCGCTTCGCTCCACTAGAGACCTTCAGTACACTGCTGTTAGAGTTCCTTCTTATCCCCGTGTAGAATCGATTCAGGTCCAGCGGATTTTCCTCTGTAGAACGATTTCCACAACTTTCTTGTTCCTTTGCCATTTATTTCAGTATCTGCCATGTTGACGTCCATGCGAGGGCTTGGATGAACTACAGTCTTTCTCAGTAAAACAGCTTTGAAAAAAGAAATTTTGTGTTTCGGCATTTGTTTGTCATCCTTTGCTTCAACGCCATTATGGCCATAGTGTGCCTGAACGTTTGATTACCGATTTGACATAGGACCAAATTTTTCAGGGTTCTCTGCCAGTTAGGTACATAGAACTTTTATTTCAAAGTCGTTGAACGCCTCTCTCATGACGCTCCTTACGTTAATTTTGGCTTGCCCAAGCCTTTTGGTACGTTTACATTTTCCCTGAAGTTCCCTTTACTATTTTAAGTAGATCGTTGAGCCACGCTAGATCTTTCCCATCTCTCGTAATGTTTCTCGGTTGATACAACGTAACGCTTATTGTAGGATGCTCATCGTTGCCACGGTGGAATGATAGAGCGCTCTACGGCGCGTTTCTGCGTAGTGCACGGTTGCTCCCCGTTACAGGTTCGAGTCCTAACGCGCTGCCCACTACACTACGACTTCCTGGCAGATTAAAACTGTGTGCCGGAACCGGGACTCGAACCTGGGACCTTTGCCTTTCGTGGGCAAGCGCTCTGCCACTGAGCTATCTCGACACGACTCATGGTCCGTCCCCACAACTTCAATTCTGCCTGTACCTCGCGTCCTACTTTCCAAACTAGCCCGTGAAAGGCAAAGGTCCCAGGTTCGAGTCCCGGTTCCGGCACACAATTTTAATCTGCCTGGAAGTTTCACATAAGCGCACACTCCGCTGCAGAGTGATAGTTTCTTTCTGGAATTACGAACGTGTTTCTAAATTCTCGTACTATTGATGACAGGTGTTAAATGCTAATATGGCAGTTTTAGACACTAGATTGTAATTTATTGTACTAGGAACGACGTGTTTTTCTTAATTCTTCCGTGAGTCATTGATCTGAAACGACAAAGCGTAAGATATAAACAAAAAATTCTGGAGGGAAGATGGCGTATGTCAGAGAGTGATCTGAGCAAAGAATGTCACGTGAGATTTCCAAATGCTTGGTTTACGTAAAATCAAATGGGGGTGTCAAATCGCTGTTATTTTTTGCAAATATCACTGTAACAGTGTGAGTTACGAAAACAACATAAGAGAGCAAAGTTGTAGGAAATTTTCTCCTCCAAAAAGTCGTCTATTCAATTTTCGTGTCAGATGGACGGTTAACCCCTTATTATCATTTAAATTTTGGGCTGTCAAAAGGCGATCGCAAAGGCCCACTTTTAGTGTTACTACCGTAGCCTAAAGTGAGCCCAAAATTCACATGTGTAGTCCACACGTACCCTAGTAGCCGTTTCCTGCGTGTTATGCACACCTGAACTATTTAGGAGGATCCGACATTGCTGTACCCGATAGCGGAGGTCGAGAAATTTGTACCCAAGACCACCACAAAATCGTCTGAGCCTCAGGCTTAAATCTTCCACTCAGCTACAAACCAAAGGACTACGATCAGTTCAGGAAACGATGCTGCAGGTCTGCCCCGCGAATAATGCTGTCTTCACTAAATCCGCCAGCTGTATGAGTCGAGAATGACCTCTGAATCCAGGCGGCAGGAGTCTTTGGTGCCGACATGCGCAACGATCTGCAGCCGGGAGCACCCAGTGCTGCCTATCGCCACCGGCGAGGCTTCCTCCACGTGTCGGATGAGACCCTCATAAAACAGAGTGCACACTGACTTTCTTTCCCTCCCTTGCCACTATTCCCCAAAGGGGCTCGATCACTCGCCTAAAATTGGAGTTCCCATCGACTAGAAAACCTACCCTCTGTGTTTGTCCTGACCTCTCAGAAGGTGGCCACTGCAACAGGCGAGGTAGCCTGTGCTAGCACAGAGGTAGTATCAGTAGCGGGTAAAAACTCAAACCTTCAGCCCAGAGTTTCGTGACCCCTGCATAGTTCTCCAATCACCGTCAGGCAACTGTGTATTAACAGTGATGTCGGAACTTTTAGACTCAGAGGCACCAGGGACCTTAGACAGTGCAATAGGTTCCAGAAGCAGCACAGCATTCGTCTGAAGTGCCCAGGTGAAACTACAGCCAAACCCAGCAGCCTAAGGACTGTTGACCGTGATCAACATGCCTCAAGCTACTTGCGAACGGCGATCATTCCGAAATTCGTTATAAAACATACAATTCCTAACCATCTGTCACGTTACTTATTCAGAATTAAAGTATGTACAAAACGTGCGAGAAAAACACAACCACTAAAGATATTTAATAATTGACTACTAATCAAAATACAGGAAAAAATTACGCATCGTATTCCTCTGTAGACGTGACACTGGCGGCAGCTGGGACTACTGTCAACGGTATCTTTGCGATCAATAATTATTTGACACATGTTATATGTTGTTCTGCTGCAGTTCGTCTATATTGTCACGTTGCAATGGAAGTAGGCTTGACTTCGAAGGCAACTAAACACAGCACTTATACTGAAAGTACGTTTATTACGAACTCAACATACACGCAGCACTGACTGCCTCTCAGGCAGAGTGCTCTGCTATTTATACACAGACAGAATTTACCAGAAATTAGAAGAACAGTTAACATAAGAAACAAGTATAATTTACAAGTGCACTTAAGAAAGATGTAGAACCTTCTGGAATTGTAAATTACAAAGAAATAAATTTTTGCCGGTGGGCAGGATTGAACCGGTGACCTGCTCCGCAGTCCGTGACGCTATCCCCTGCGCCACGGCGGCAGTTGGTGTTCGTGGTCTCTCGCGGCAATATTCCCATCTCCTAAAATTCTTACTACCAGCTGCAAAACCCAGCACTGTCCGCGTATGTATTTTTCCAGTCTTATATTAGAGGCGAAACGCATGTGTTCCATACACCTTGTGTACGCATGTCATCTTCCCCATTTCTTCATCCATCTCATCCTCCCTTAGCCTATGACCATCTCATCCTGCCCCCTCCTGCCAATGTACCCTCCCTTTCTCTCTCCAACCCTCTTTCCCCCCCTCTCTCCTCTTTCCCCCCCCCCCCCTCTCTCTCTCTCTCTCTCTCTCTCTCTCTCTCTCTCTCTCCCTCTCTCCCCCCTCTCTCTCTACATCTCCTCATCTCCTCCTCACGACTTTATCTGCCAATCTTCCCCTCCACAATGTCTCATGTAAACACCCCATCCTGTCACTATCAATTACTTCCTCAGATGTCTATTCTTACTCATGCTTGTCTCTTCCTACCCACACTATTTGCTTATCTCTTGCTCCTACTATCTTTCTGTTCCATCTCATCCTCTCATGTACATGACTATTTGTCCATCTCCTTATCTCCATCTCTCTTAGCCCAATTCCTGCACTTCCAATGTATACCTGTACTTCATCTCTTTGTGTATCCATCTATTTCAAGCCTTTCTCACATTTAATCTACTCCTTCTCTTGTTTGTCCATTTTCTCATTGCTCCTCCCTCTGTCGACCCTTTCATCCAACCACTCTTTCCAACTCTTTCTCCCACCCTATATAATAATAATGTGGTTTTCTATCCGATAAGACCGAATTGAGGAGCTAGACTCCATGGTCATGAAACACGTCAGCAAAAGAAATTTTAACAAGAATGGTAATAGAAAAACAGAAAATAGTCCTATGCACATGACAATCTTAACCCTAAGAAACGGAATTAATAACGAATAAAAGGAATTAGATTTTTATTTACTTATTTTTTACATGAGTTCCTCGACAGAATAAAAGGAGTGAGCCATAAGGTAACACTTCAGTTTAGATTTAAAAGTGCATGAATTAGTACTAAGATTCTTGAGTTCTTCTAACAGCTTACTGAAAAGAGATGCTTCAGAATACTGTACACCTTTCTGACCATCCTACATTTTACTGCAATCTCTGAGACAAATTCCGCTTGGCACTTCCTATGTATATCTCCTCTCCTGCTACCCCCTCTCTGTCTGTCCAACTTCTCCTCTCCTGCCCACTTCATCTTCCTCATTCTCTTCTTCTATCACATCATCCATTTCTCTCTCTGTTTCTCACCCCTGACATGTAGACTGCCCAGGAGAGCAATTCGATAGGTCAGGCTGATACTATTCCCACACAACATACCGTTTTTGCAGGTCGGCCTATATTTCAGGGGCTTAAAAACCCGTTTCTGCTTGTACCTCTCATCTGACACGAAAATGGAATAACCGAATTTGTAGAGGAGAAAATTCTCTACAACTTTGCTCACCTATGTTTTTTTTTTTTTCATATCTCGTATCTTTCAGAGATATTTGCATCAATAACAGCGATTTTGGGATGTCTATTCTGTCTGTAACGTGTTCCCTGTTTTTAAGACGAACCGTTCAACCGATCAGCACCAAATTTTACAGTCTTGATTGTAGGCCGTCAGAGACCAGAAACTCCCTTTTTCAAATTTTTCGGACAAAAATACGGTAGTAATACAAAAAAAGCCGTTTGTAAGGTAATTTTAATTGCAAATAAACCGTACATCTGACGCGAAAATTGAGTAACCGAATTCGTAGAGGAGAAAATTCTTTAGAACTTTGTTCCCTTATGTTTTTCTCTTTTTTTTCATATCTCGTATCGTTTGAGAGATATTTACAAAAATAACGGAGTTTTGAGACTCTCCATTGAATTAACGAAAACCAGCCGTTCACAGATGTTACGTGACATTCCTCGCCCAGAACTCTCTGTGGCATACGCCATCTTGCGTTGGGTATTTGATGATTTTCTTGTTGTAACTTACACGTTGTCATTTCAAAGCAATGGCGCACTGAAGAATTAACAAAAACACGCCGTTCTTCGTAGGATAAATGATAATCTAGTGTCTACAAATGCCGTATTAGCATCAGTTAACAACAGCCATCAATGGTATAAGATTAAAAAACGCGTCCTCTAATTGTTAGTTGTAGCGTAGTGGGCAATGCGTTGGACTGTGACGCTGAAGGTCAGTGGTTCGGAACCCGCCACTGATTAATTTTTTTCCCAAAAGAGTTTCAGACACTCTTATTAATTGATTCTTTATTATTTAGATTATTATTTCAGTCGAAAATGTTTGCAAAAACTTATAAAACTACAAATCTAAAGTGGGCAGTAAAACACGTCACTCATATCGACTCGTCGTGTAACACCGTTTACATAGCGTTTGCAGTAGGATTTTTGAACATATACTTTGTTCGAATATTATGAACTACCTCGAAGAGAACGACCTATTAACCAATAGTCAACACGGATTCGGAAAGTATCGCTCTTGCGAAACACAGCTTGCCCTTTATTCACACGAAGTGTTAAGTGCCATCGACAAGGGATTTCAAATCGACTCCGTATTTCTGGATTTCCGGAAGGCTTATGACACTGTACCCCACAAGCGGCTTCTAATAAAATTGCGTGCTTATGGAATATCTTCCAATTGTGCGATTGGATTCACGATTTCCTATCAGAAAGAACACAGTTCGTTGTAATTGACGGTAAATCATCGAGTAAAACAGAAGTGATATCTGGCGTTTCACAGGGAAGCGTTATAGGTCCCCTACTCTTCCTCGTCTTTATAAACGATTTAGGAGACGATCCGAATAGCCCCCTTAGACTGTTCGCGGATGATGCTGTCGTTTATCGGTTAGCGAAGTCAACAGAGGATCAAAAGCAACCCTTTTTACTTACATCATTTTTGTTGTATTTAACTAATGATTCTGATCAATTTGTAATGATCTTTTACCCCTCCCCAGTATTACCACAAAATTCCTTTATGGTTGTTATAACCTAGTATCACTTCTATACCTGATATTATGATGTTCATTTCTATGTTTTAATACATTGTTTTATTACAATATTTTATCTCTTTTATTATTGTGTTATATACCTCAGGTAAATCATCTCTTGGTACTCTGTATCCTTATACATACTGATACATAGTTTCTTCTAATCAATTTTATTAATGTGGATATTCCTCCTTATCATTACTGCATTATGGTATGGTGAAATTTTCTTATTTAAATTAGCATTAATTTTGCTAAGTCACAAGTACTGTGATTTTGTATTACAAATTGACAAATTTTTATTTTTATTATGTTTTACCCAATTGTGTTTAAATCACTTTTATAAAACCTACAACTGTTGTCCCAGGATTATTGACACATTAATTTACATGTATTTCTTAATGACTTCACATTGTATTTTAATGGTTTGTATTGTTTACTTCTGTATCACTTTCATTAACCCTGTAAATATTTTTGTAAACACAGTAATTTACTTTTAACCTCATCTTATTATAAATATATTGTCTTGTTGATTATGGTTGGTCATGATTAACAATGAACACAAATCATATGTTGCCTCAGGTCTATGCCATATTGACATGATTCTTTAGGATCTTGGTTTATTTATCTACATGGTACCTGTCATTTCAAATTTCTATATGTTACTTTTACTACACAAGATAGAACCCCCCCCCCCCCCCACTCTGAATAACATCCTTGTGTAAGTGACAAGCAGCCTCATGTCCCGGTATACGCTACCTTACTATATAATTCAAGAAGCACATGTTGTCCTACTCTGTACTAAAGTTGCAATACCTGCTTGTTAATAATTATGCTACTCTAAATTCACTTCACATTTATCACTACTGTCTTCACAGCGATTAGGAGTTTACTTTGGCATTCTACTCTATATATGTAATTATCATATTGGAACGTTTTGTCCTGCCTTTGTCATCTGGGACTCGATCTGCACACTTGTGTGTACAATGTTGTTTGTATAATCTTCGATCTAGACGCATGAAACCTGTTTATGATGATGATCACTTTTATTTTCTTATTTATAACACCATATATATTGATGTAATAACTTCTTATGTTTTGTTGCGTATGCTGAGACAACTGTATTTTACTACACCACACTTGTTATTTTTAACCTTTGTATACACAAATTTCGTCGTAATTTGTTGATGACTAAACCTTGTAACTTTGTTTACACTTGTATCCAAAGATGTTCATCCAAAGATAGTGTACATCCCTGAATGGTACTACTAATATCGATAACATAGGTTTCATCATCTCTGACACATGCAATTAGCACAAGCCACTCCCTCCATTTTTATTCATAGACTGTTCTCACTTTTTATGTCATGTTTGACTGATAGATTATATCTAAGATGACCACAGTAATTTTTTACACTTTTTGTTATACTGACTCCTGTTTATCTCAGTTGGATGTATTTTATTTGATGTGTTTTACCATTCTGTTTTAACACCTTGTAAGTATTTTAACTATATGTTAAATTTACATGATTATCTATTTTCAGTCTCTTTATATGTAATTTTGCTGATTATGTCCCCTCTGTGTTTGTGCACATCAATTACGTTTATTTTGTATTTTTGTATAGTTTATCCATGAAGATGGTCTATGACCGAAACTGGTAGATGTATAAGGTTTTTAATAAACAGCTGATAGTTTTTAAAAAAAAATGCATTTTATGACTTAAATGTGATTTGCAGAGTATCTATGTAGATGTAGATGGCGCTACTTTCGCCCGTGATGAGCGCCTACGCAGAAATGGTAATCCTGGGCAGCACTCGCAGACGGATGATGCAAATTTCGCCCTATTTGGACGCTTCCTCCAGGGTGTAGCTGTCAGGGCGGCCGGCAGCGTGGTATTCGGGAATTGTTCCGGCAGCTGGGGGCTCAGCTTGGGTAGGCGGCACCCGCGCCCTCGCCCCTCCGGTGGCCCAGCGGCCTCTTAAGCCGGCAGCGGCGGCAGCGGCGGCAGAGGCCGCTCCCTTAATAGCGCCGCACAAGTAAGACGTATTGCGGCATTACGGGCCCGCGCGCTCACCGCGCACCGCCGCACCGCTTTTTCCCGCCCGAAATTCCCGGCTGCGCCTCTTTTTGTTCCCCGCCTTAACTCCCGCCACCCATTCTTTCCCATTTACATCGCGGAGTCGAGAGTAGTGAGCGCGTAAGACTCCCCGCTACACACGGAACATCTCCATCATCGCTCAGCGGAATGAAAGTTGCCGTTACCTTCTTTCTGGTGCTCGCCTCCTGGGCCTGCGGGCGCGGCGGGAACTCTCTCTGGGTCGTCCCTGACGTACGGTCGGTACTCCACTCGGAGAAACATTCCTTGGAAGAGCGGAAGTTTCTCCAGAAGTTTAGGAGTTAGTTCGTGGAAACATTAAATTACCTTTAAAGATCTACATTCGAGGTACCGCGTTTCGGTTAGCGCTGAAACCGGCTCGTTTTCAAACAGACAAAACCTGTTCATTCGACTTTTAGCTCTGTACATACCGGGTGTTTCACTAAGTGTGTTTGCCTTTGTAACTTATAAAATATTAGATGACGGGAAATTTTAATGCGGTAGGTCAACACGAGAAATGTTACACTTTCTGCGGAGTTTATTGTATCATTTTCCA
This sequence comes from Locusta migratoria, assembly GCA_026315105.1. Taxonomy (NCBI): domain Eukaryota; kingdom Metazoa; phylum Arthropoda; class Insecta; order Orthoptera; family Acrididae; genus Locusta; species Locusta migratoria. Next base: position 269,999,975 of record CM048751.1, on the reverse strand, counting down.
AAGAGTTACAGCAGAAATATATAATTTTTTAAATGGAACAATAGCTTTTTTTCCATCGTACATTTTATTCGTTGAAACCAGCTGCGTCCAAATCAATTTAAACTACATTCCTATCACTGTTAGTTTGTTAGCTACAACCCTTCAAAGTTCCGGGGGCGGTGGCTGGGACAACGTAGCTGACTGGCCGTGTGGCTATCCCCTGGGACACGGCCCACTGTCTCATGACCACCAGCCAGTCAACTACGCTGTCGTAGCCTCCGCCCCCTAAACTTTGAAGGGTTGTAGCTCCCAAACTAACAGTGATAGGAATGTAGTTTAAATTGATTTGGACGCAGCTGGCTTCAACGTATCCAATGCACTATAGAAAAAAAAACTATTGTTCCATTTAAAAAAATTATATCGTTGTGCTGTAACTCTTTGGAAAATGATACAATAAACTATGTTCATAGCTCCGCAGAAAGTGTAACATTTCTTGTGTTGACCTACCGCATTAAAATTTCACGTCACCTATTATTTTATAAGTTACAGAGGCAAACACACTTAGTGAAACACCCTGTATATTGATGTTTCAAAACTTTGGGACTGATGACCGTTGCAGTTTGGTCCCCCTTAAACATCCAACCAACCAACCTTCAAAACTTACGACGTACCTCATAATATCGCATCGGACCTCCTTCTTCTTGTTGAAGTACAACAAACTGACATGTTGTAGACTCCAAACGTCACCTTAGTGTATACAAAGTTTTATTGTTTGGGCAGATTAAAATAATTTTCATCAGTTGTGTTTTTTATCTTTTTATTACTATAGCAACCGTTTCGGTACTCCACTGGCACCATTCTCTGGGACCCATTATGTACTGTTGAAAGACTTAGTACGTTCAAATGTGGTGGCAGTTATTCGCGGTATCCATAATTTCTTGTGTTCTTTCTTACAACTGGTACATGATGGAGGTCTGAGGATGGTGACAGTGGAGTACCGAACCGCTTGCTATAGTATTAAAAACATAAAATACACAGATGCTGAAAATTTTTTCAATCTTGAATCAGTATATACAATCTGATGAAAATTACCCAGACACTAATACGAGGCGCATCCATAAGGTAAGTCTCCCGATGTGTTTCCTTTAAAGTACACGTATTTAGCCGAGAAAATAGCACATGCGTAACAGATCTATGCCGTTACAATAAAATTCCGGTCTGCTGGATCTCACCAGATACCAGTACCATGGAAGCAATGCCCCAAATTAGTGTCTCTTATTCGTTCTTCCATCCAGTCCAGTAGTCCAGTGGACAGCGTGTTAATTGCCACGCCAGGGACTCGGGTTCGATTTCCGGTCGGGTTGGAGATTTTATACACTCGGGGTGTCGTCATCGTCATTTTATCACCATCGACGTACAAGTCGTGACATGTGGTGTCACCTAAAAACATGCACCAGGCAGGCCGAACACGATCCCAGCTGGAGTTTAACGGTCAAAAATGCCACACAAATCATCATTAGTCCTCACGACTCCTTCGAGTTTCGGTTAGTGATAAGAACCCTCAACGCACACAAAACATAGCGCCAATCGAAACAGATCGTAATCTCTGTCTATGGGCAGTACATCGTGAGCAAACAGATCTTGCTTCGCTGTTGTAAGTTATTACCCGAAAGTCGACTTTGTGTCTATCATCAATGGCGCATTGTACAACAAATCAAATGTTTGTATAGCTTATGGGACATAACTACGGGGTCATCAGTCTGTAAACTTTCAAACTACTTATCAACTAGCTTATCCTAAGGATGGCACAAATATCCATGTGCGAGGGGGGATTCGAACCCCCGACCGTAGTGGCTGTGCAGACCATGATTGGCGCGCCTCAGTCCCCTCGGCCACCGCGGCCGGCGGTCATTGTACAACAACCAATTACATGTTCAAATGTTTGTAAATCTATCGGACTCAACTACTGGGTTATTAGCAATGCCCGGATTTTAATTACCTAAAAAACAGTGAAATATGCAAGCATTTATGACCTAAAACTTATATAAATATGACCTTAAAAAAGTAAAATATGACTTAATATAAGTTTATTTCAAGCATTCTTGTTTAATTATTTTTTATTTACCATAAAATAATACAAAATTCCCTTCTCAAAATATTGTAAGTATGGCTCTTTCTTTCTTTAGGGTTTGAGGCTAATTAGCACCTATTTTTTAAACGTCTCAATCTTTTATTTTCTAAACACAAAGTACAGTGAACAGGAGATCATCTATCGAAACAGTAAAACAATATTTTTATTTCTACAGACAAATTATTTAAAGCACTTTACAATACCGTCTGGTTACTGTGGACACCTGCGCGACTGCGATTATTATTACGACAGAAGCCGCCTTTGTTGGCTCCGAGAGCGTATTGTCGACTCTGCGCAACAGTGTTTTATGTTCGTGAAACGATTGTTGTGCTACACTGCTTTTCTACTACAGTCCTGAGAAATAAAGCTCTGTACTTAATTAATCCGTTTATGTTTCATAATATCACGTTAAATGTTGTCTCATGAGCAACATATTAATTTTCTTATTCCTGTATCCCGAAAGATACAAGAGAAACAGTATATGCATTTTGGCAAAATTTGGCGGAAATATGACCTGTTATTATAAAGTTAGCCGCAATATGACCTATTACTAAAATATGTTGAAATTGACTATATGCACAATTAAAATAGTTTTTTCTACACTAAAATGCCTAGATTTGTGTATAAATTGTTTTAAAATTCACCCTGAAGTTCAGAAAAAAATATGACTTGTCATTAAAATCCGGACCCTGGTTATTAGTCCGTAGCTGTAAACTAACCTGAGGACAAAACACACACACACACACACACACACACACACACACACACACACACACACACACACGTTCCCCAGGGAGGACTCGAACCTCCGACGGCGAGCAACCGCGCGCGGGCGCTCCGCAGCGAGGCGCCTTAGACCGCTCGGCTACTCCACCGCGGATGAACAACAGCTGGCGCGGTAGCGCATCTTGGAGAAACCGTCACTTCACTATTACGGAGCTCTGCAGCCATTTTCCGCAGATAACGTTATGAATTTATAAGATCATGTTTTCATATCTTATCGCAATGAAATACAGTTTTTATGCAGATACGAATTTGACTGTACGCGTTAACCGTAGTATTCGGAAAAGAAAGACTGATACTGCCACAGAAATGCATGGGAACTGACAAATAGCATTCATGTTTTGCATGGAAATCCGTTATATTTTTATACACTACGATGTAGACCTTAACACATCATATCGTTGAGTTAGTGCGTTATTACTGCCTTGGTGAAGTTACTACGTCACGTAAACTCTTTATTAAGACACGTTCATAAAACTATTCATCTTGTGACACAGTTTAATAATGGACTGTAGGCCTCCGAGATCACTTACTGAATCTTTATAGTCTCTGTACCTAACAATTTATTTTATTGCTTATTCCGCTTCATGGGGCTTTTTATTTGACTGGAATATTTATTGTCTGTTTATTAATCATGTATTTCTTTAAGTATTTACACATGGAAATGTAATATATTTATCACCGTGCGTGACCCTCGTCCGGCGTGTGTAGCACTGGATAATGCGGAGCTAACACTTCCTTAACCGTAAATCACTGTTCCATCCTTCACTGTTACTTGTATGTGTAAGTATCTCTAAAGGACCGCATTCATGAGAGACTTATTAATCGCTTGGTTTCCGTTTTATCATATTCATGTCATTCATATACTGCTCGTCATGTTTATTGCTCGACGACTTAGTCATTACCTGAAACACTCAAACAACGACCTATTGATGCTTAGATTAATTACTAATATTAAATGCGCTTCAGGAATATTCTATAAAGGACTCAATATAGTGCACCGCCTTTTTCCGGCGTCGCACAGAAACCTGCAAGAAAGATACATATATTTCAAATAAAGTTATGAGGCGTGCTCTGCAGTTTCTACTTTTAATCCGCGTGAAGCCTACATGTTTGTGTCACCTTGACGACGAGAAGATGTATTATTCCACCCCAAGTTGACGATTTGTGATATTGTTTCAAAGGCGTCCATGCATGAAAATAGTCACAAGGTTGCGAAAAGAAACGAGAGTTAAACGATAATAGGCTCAGGACTATTGAGTATAGAAATACGATGATTAAAAAAATGGCACTAGCTCTTCTGCACATGGTGTACGTAATAATACCACTCGTTTTTCCATGCAACATTAACACAGCTACGATGTTTGTCCTTTTATTGAAACCGACCCATCTACAGCATCTCAGTCTCCATATATACCACCACTATATGTTAACAAATTAAACAAAAAAAAAAAAAAAAAGAATAAACACACATATTTTGAGTTAGCGCAAACAGTACTAATTTGTCATTTCACGATCAAACTAACCGAAGATACACACACACACACATACTCAGACACACGCACATGCCCGAGGGAGGACTTGCACTTCCGACGGGGAGTAACCGAGCGCTCTGCAGCAAGGTGCCTTAGAGCACTCGAGCCATTCCACCGCGGCCCCATGGAGGAAGAGTAAGACGGAAGGTTGAATTTTTTTGGTGTGTGCTAGTACTCAAGAAAGAGGATGGCAGCTTGAGCAGCACGTTTTATCGGAAACCCATGCACACGGACCGTTATCTACACCGTGATGTGAACCAAAGTCCACAACAAAAGCTAAACATGGTAAATACGTTGGCAGATAGTGCAAGAAACATCTGAAAACCGGAACTGCTTCATGCGGAATTGAATCACCTCCGTAATGCGTTTCTCAAGAATGAGTATTCGTTTGCCGAGATAAAGTGAGCGCTAAGACCACCACGTAAAAATCACAGCAACGCACAAAATCCAGTGAAATCGAAAGCTTACCTGCCAAGACGTTACCGACTACTAGGAAAAATATTGAAGAAATGGGACTTCGCCATAATATACGATGCTACCCACAAGGTACAAGAGCATCTAAAATTGGCGAAGGATGCTCGCAAACCTCTGGAAAAGGCAGTTATTTACAGGATTCCTTGCAGTTGTAAAGATAGGAACATTGGTACCACAAGGAAAACAGTTGTAAAATGCTAGAACTACACAAAGGAAACTGTGGAAGTGGAAAGAGCGACACATGAGCAATTGCGGAACGTGCTTTGCAGCCAGGAGGCCATCACATTCAGTTTGATAAAAGCCAGGTACTGCCAGTCACAAGCACTTACGGGGAGACCATGGAAATTATTAAACAGGAAGGAGGAGGGCATGAAACTGATCATCTAGATTCCGTCCGATATTGAAGTCTTCCTCCGTGGGGGGAAAGCTGCAGCGAACGACGACAACATACAACGGCAAATGAAACTCCAGTATTCAAAACAAGAATTCACGCTTTTGCGCAGGAGCATGCGTGAACGGAATTAGGCTGCGTTCAATAGCGTGCCAGTATATGATTGAGACATCCGAGAAACTATGGCACTTGACTTTACAAACAAAAGGGTTACTAGCGCTCCACCTCCGAATATCAACGAAGGTTACAGAACTGCTAATAGGCCGACGATTCGGGATCGGGTGCCAACTATCTCTGACATACGCCTTATTCCTTTGTTTTATACTGTTCTTATAATGCTTTTCTTATTATAACTCAGGCATTGTCGTTGTAAAGCAATGTCACACCGAAGTACTATCAAAAACACGTCGTTCTTAGTACGCTTAATTAAAATGTTGTGACTAAAATGTCTAATTAGCAATTAACACCTCCCAGCAATGGTAGGAGAATTATGGAGACATTAGGCCTACTCAGGTATCAACCGTACCGTAATGGATTTGGATTTGATGTTCAAATATTTGTAAATCTATGGAACTCAACGGCTTGATTATTAGTCCCTAGCTTACAAACTAGTTAACCTAAGGTAAACTAACCTAAGGACAAGACGAACACCCATGCCCGAGGAGGGAATCGAACCCCCGACGGCGGACGGCCGCGCGCACCGCAACACGGCGCTCCAGTACGCGCAGCTAATCCGCCGCGGCACGTTACATTTTGAAGTAAATATTGTTGGGCACGACCCACCACCGAGATTTTTCTTTTATTTATCTTTTTTTTTTTTTCAACTTGGGTCCTAAATGGTTTTTATTAATTAAATAGAGCAACGTTTCGTAATAGTCAGAGTTGTGCACTTAAGACTGGTTCCATTTAAATGTGCGTTTTTTTCTATTTCGTGAACATGCCACAGAATACATACCAACGAGTTGCAAACGTGCACATGCTCATAAACTGGGGAGACACTGTGTGGTAATGAAAACTGTACACAACGTAGTTTCATATATAGATTAAGTCTAGATTTCTATGGCATCTTGTGTTTCTTAGTGATACTAAAGTGTATACATTCCAACAAATTTCTTTGTTTTCGCTAAGTAATTATACCTATTCATGGAATATGTTGAGCCGGCCGCGGTGGCCGAGGGGACTGAGGCGCTTCTATCACGGTCTGCACGGCCACTACGGTCGGGGATTCGAATCCCCCCTCGGGCATGGATATTTGTGCCGTCCTTAGCTGTAGGTAGTTCGTAAGTAGTTTGTAAGTTTAGGGACTGATGACCGCGTAGTTAAGTCCCTTAAACTTTAAAAAAAAAATAAAAAAAAAAAATAAAAAAAAAATGTTGAATGTCACCAATTATAACTCATGCGTCTACTAAAATGTTTCTCTTTGGCGTGGTTTGCTATGTACGTTTAAATGCAGATTCTGTTACATTTCTATACTTCAGGTCCATCATCAAATATGCAAAGCAAGATGGCGAATGTCAGGGAGAGTTTCCAACCGGTTCCAAAGCGTCGGCTTCGTAGCAGTTCGGTAACCTTCGTTAATATTCGGAGGTGGAGCTCTACTAGTCGGTCTGTGTGTAACGTCTGGTGCTAAGATCTCTCTTGAAAATGCGTTTCGCAAATGGGGTCAAAACGTAGGGTTTCAATAATAACTGCACAACGGCACAATAGTCCGGAATATTTTAGTAATACAAATTTTGCACCCCAAATGTCTATTTGTGCTATTTGCATTTTAAATTGTCCAAGCGTAAACACTTAAAATACTATCAAAGAACTATATGACCAAAGAAGAATTTTAAACAACCACGTACAATTAGTGACGGCTAGTGGCGTTGGGAAAGCGGGTATAGCCACACATGACGGTGCCTGACAAGCAACAGCCGTCTGCAGAACCGACACACCTCCAGGAGGAGCATCAGCTACGAGATGTAGACCTGCTCTCCAGCGTACTTACTACTAGCCAGGCAAGAGCATTACAAGTTATTGACTCCATCCGCGAAAGCCTTATTTCCGAGAACTTTCGTGTATTATAAGCTGGAAATGCTCTGCAGCAGGAACACGGGGCATTAGAAGTGCTTAGCTCCCGTAATGGCTTGCAAATTGCTTGAGATGCCAGTCTGTATAAAGAGGACACTGACCTTTCCACAGAGAGTACTACAAAATGTCGGCATTCCAACGTCCACCACCCTCATTCCACTGCCTTGCGGATTTAAACAGTCTTCTATTTTATTGTAAATTTCAAGGAGAATATCTGCTGACTGTGGTGTGACTATTTGTAACTGTTGAAATATAACAGTACAACATGAAAAATCAACAAGCATGAAGAATTAGAATGCCAAACCATTTTATTAGAAGAAATTCAGCCAGTCGATTTTAGCTTAGAATACCGCCTAATGAAGTTCGAAGAGTAGAAAGTCGTGACAGGGAAGCAATTATTAAGAAGAGAGTGAGACAGATTAAAATGTGCTTATTGAGCAGGTTGTAAAGGAAACCAAGAGTAACTGTGAAAGGGAATAATGTTCATGGAGAAGAAGTAAAATTTTAAGGCTTGCTGGTCTTGTTGAAATGCTGTCCCTGACAACAAAGGACTTGTAAGGTATGTTGAACGAAATGAATGTTATCTTGAGAAGTAGAAGACAAAACTAAATACAGTATTTTTGCAGTATATCAAACTCTTCCCTGACGGGTGATTTTAATAAACCCTTTCTGTCCCTGTGATTGGAAACAGCATCAAATGTTTAAATGTTTGTAAATCTATCGGACTCAACTGCTTGGTTATTAGTCCGTAGCTTACGAATTACTTAAACTAAGGTAAACTAACCCAAGGACAACACAAACACCCATGCCCGAGGGGGGATTCGAACTCCCGACGACGAACAGCCGCATGTACCGCAGCACGGCGCCCCAGTGCGCAAGGCCAATCAGCCGTGGCGAAACGGCATCGTTAAGTATTCCTGCTTTCTTTGAGTTTCTGAACTGCATCAGTGGAGCCAGCTGGCATCGCTTCTTGTAGTTTCGTAGTTACTTTTGAGGCGTTTGTTACTCTGTATTCATCTTCCTTTTTAGTTTTTAATTATTTCTCGTTTCACTCATTTTATTCCTTTCCTATTTCTATTTCATTGCGCTATTCACTACGACAGGTACTTAATTATTGTAAAATAAACGTTAGGAACTAGAATGAAAAATGCTCATAGCACATCACAACAGAAGACAAGTATCTCCTAGCAAGAGTCAAAGATGTGAAAGGGGAGAACTAGACTCTGTACTTTTCTAGTACCTTCAACAACATTTAAATCAACAAATCTTGACATATTCGTGCCTATGTAAAGTAATACCATTCATAATGACATGTCGTGTAACACCACACATGTCATAAAGTCAATCAATATGTCATTTGTCATATAGTGCAGTAGCAGTATGACACTACACTTCATCGAAATTCAAGATGCATGCACCTCCAAAGACGTATACTACTATATTACAGATGCTCTGCCCTGGAGAATCAAGTGCGCTGGGAAATTATGATTAATTCGTAAGAAAGCACAAATACTTGGATAATGAACAGCATGTAACATTTCCATATGTGCATATCGAAACCCCATTTCTTTATGATACAACCCCAGAAAGCTATACCATCGGTACAAATTTCCACAAGTCTACTATACGTACTTAAAGCACTCGGGATCACCTCTGACAAAGGTGTGTCAACTGAAATGCCTGTACTAATGTTTCATGAGGACAAACCATAATTCACCTCAACTTTGATTTTTAACAAAGCTATCGCAACCAAACATCTAAACTATAACTTGACATTTCATGCACATGCTATATTTGTAGTACACGTACCTAGTTTGATTAAAATCTCGAAGTTACATTATGCAGTACATGGTCGCATATGATGAAATTACGAAAATTACATATAAAAATACGCCAGTGAAACCTATTACCACATTAGAACCTTTAGGAAGTACTTATAACGAATCAGACACTAACACACAAAATTAATGTAGAATGCGCAGTAAAAACACGTAATTAGATACGTAAAAATATGCAACTAAGAGCAATGTAAAATCAGGTTACACACATTTAAACTAAATACACCGAAATACATTAGCTAAAATATCACGCAATCTGATAATATACATGAACTTTATTTACCTGTCGCGTAAATTAGTATAGTAAGATTCGAAATTTGAGTTAACTAGAAGTTGCCATTGACCACAGTCGAAATAAAGATCGTAACTACAAGACATCTTAAAAATTCTTTACATGCATATTACACAACGCACTCAAGTTAGAATAAGAAACTGAAATATTTATTTTAAAAATATAATTTTTGACACGTTTATTTAATCTGTAATGTTAAAATTCGTTTGACAACCAATACCTTCGCGATAAGAAGGGCATTAAACTAAAATAACTTTATGCTACCAACATACAGGAAACAGAAATGTCAGCAAATACGCTGATAACAAGAAAATCATATCTTTACAGGTCTTCACTCTCCAACGTCTGGTCAACTCGCTTCTACAACTGTTGGTGGCGTCGCAGCTAGGCTGCTCAAACATATTATTAGACAGATGTTACGCTGCACATACTACAAAGGTCATCTCTTACAGAGAAATATCGAAGGAAATGATACATTGCAATGGCATATTGTGTAGAACAGCTTATAATACACGCAAAGAAAGATGTTCTCACTTTGGATAAGAACCTATCAATTTCCAAAACCAGACACTGAACAAAGAGGGGCGTCAAAAGCAATGAGTCGCAAATGTGCGCTTAGTGACCGAAATCTATATTTGCGCCAATAAAGAAATATTTACGACTGATTGCTGTTAATAATCGAAATATTACAACAGCCGCTGTGCACATCAGTTAAGTAAGGAATCAAACAGGATAATAGTGGCATTATCACATTTTTTTAATACAAATGTGTTTGAAGTTTCCAGATAAATCGAGCAGCTGGTTCTCTTCATTTTAAATCTTTGACTCTCGTCAGGACATACTCGCCTTTTGTTAGGCTGTGATGGGAACATTGCTCATTCGGGTTTCCAACATTTTTTCTGCCATCGCACGGTGGAGTATTTGCCCCGAAATCGTGGTCAAAAATGGGAAAAATTGAAGTCTGTCCAGCAATTGTAAAAGATGCATTGGACAATAACTAACTGGTCGATAGATGACTAAATTTTCAGGGCCCTGACACATAAGTACCAGTTCCTAGCCTCGTTTGAAGAACAGCTTTCTCTGCCAGACGATGTGTTTGTTTCTTGATTGCGTTGTCAATTTAAATCTCTATTTTTCTGACTTTACTAATTGACTGTTCGAATTTGGAACAGGTTTTCGTGTTACAGAAAGGGAACAGCTTCTATTAAGCATGTGTATTAATACATTTCATCATAATTTAACAACAACATTTCAAAGTAGAGTTAAAAAAGATTTGTTATTTTTTCCGTTTTCTTAAGCCTTCTTAAAGGTGTGTCAGGCCTTGTCGTGGCGTTTCTAAATTACAGACGTTATTCGTGCAGCATTGAGAGTCGTTTTAGAAATAATGAACACGCGGCATTTTATTTATAACGGTTTAAATACCACCAGACTTGTTTTCCCAATTATTGCATGTGTGTTTACGTTAAAAATGAGATTACTACTAAACATCTAGACTTTATAACCAATGACAACATAGTAAACTTTATTTTCTAGTACCTTGAAAGCTGTAGACAAGATTCTTGTGGATTTTTAAAAATTTTAATCCATAAAGTGGGAAAATATAGCACTAGCGCGCTTCATGGCACACTTTAGGTTTTCCTGTTTTTTATGATTTTTCACAAAAATTTCGGATAAAAATATAAATAAAATAAAATAAAAATTATAGACGATTCTACCACGAATCTACTACTGCGTGATACCGATGCACTTAACACGAAATATTCTCTCTGACCGCATTTTAAAAATCAGTCAAAATTATTTGATTTTTGAGTTTAGCTTTGACAAACATACTCTTCTTTTTTTAATTTTTACCTCTCTATACTATTATTTTAATATCTCCCCCATATTTTAAAAATCTTTTTCCGTTAAAATATTATTACCTGTTCTGCCATGGTAGTGTGTCCTCTTTTTCAAGTATATTTTCTTTGCCTGCACTGGTTTACATAAAATCAAGCGACTATGTCACTGGTAGCTGGAGGCCAATAATTACGTCCGTAAAATTGGGTCCCGATTGGTTGAACGGCGCGACCTAAAAGTGGGAACACATTACAGACAGACAGACATTTCCAAATTGCAGTTATTTTTCGAAATATCTCTGAAACGATGCGAGTTGTGAATAAAACGTACCAGAGCAAAGTTGTAAAACGTTTTTTCCTCTACAAATTCGTTTATTCAAGTTTCATCTCAGATGAATGGTTAAGCAGTCATTTTCATTTACATTTTGAGCTGTCAAAAGGCAATCACAAAGGCCCACTTTTAGTGTTACTACCGTAACCTAAATTGGACCAAAAGGAATGTTCAACGTAATTATACAAAAAAGTATGAAGCATGGTATGAAAAGTACTTGGTACAGGAACACAAAAATTGTATTGGATGTATGGAGTGGGTCGATATTTTTCAGTCTTATAGCTAAGTATGGAGTTATTACATCAGCGCATTCTGAAAATAAATGGTATTCCATCTGGACCGGAAGATCTGCTTTTGTTAACTGATTTAAGTTTCTTTACTACTTCATGGGATATCTACATCTAAATTAAGCATACTGGAAGCTGGTTGAGGTTCGAATTCAGAAATATTACAATGGGACTTGATAACTGTCGCATTGGAATAGCCGAGCGCTCTAAGGCGCCTTAATACGGAGCGCGCGGCTGTTCCCCTTCGGAGCTTACAGTTCTCCCTCAGATATGGATGTGCGTCTTGTCTTTAGCATAAGTTAGTTAAAGTAGTTTGTAAGTCTGGGGACCGATGACAACTACAGTTTGTTGCCATAGCTTTACAAACGTTTGATATTTGCTTTGGACTTGATAATTCTCGCAGAAAGATATGGAACTTAGAAGTTTTAACTCACGATACCTGCACATAAACATTATCGGATTGATTCCGCTTCTACATCACAAGTGATGAGTATTCATTTACTTGTAATATATTTCACATGTGCTTCTAATGTTGTGCGATCTTTCTAATAACGTGTACCTACTTCGTCTTACCAATAACGCCCCGGCAACGTCATGTTATGTATTTTAAGTATTTACTGAGTTTAAATGTTAGCCATTGGGTAACTAAAATTAACAACGTAAAAGACATGTTTAGTGCACAACTCAATTCACGAATGCTACGTTTGTCATTTCTCAACCCATGTCACGACCTCAAAGCCTTCCGTATAAGTTGTAATGCAGTAATATTGAGATACTGAGTATTTTCGCTATGTATTGTGTTTCATTTAGTCCTTCGCATTAATCGTTAATTATGTAAAAAGTGGTTTTATTGTACACCATCCATGACAAGTGTTGAATATAACAGCTTCTTATCCAATATCATGACCCTAGCCTGTCGTTTACTGAAGATGGCCTAATAAGCCGAAATATAGTTTAAAAGAAAGCATATAAATTAGTGTAACAAAAAAATTACGTGTTTTCCACTCTTCAATATGGCACACATACCAAAAAATGAAGGGAAAAAAGCCATAAATAACAGATTTGTTTGTGTGTCACAAAAGTCACACAATGAAATACTAGTCTCTTTGCTTTCAAACACTTTCAAGTACTAGCTAAATTCCCGCTGCTTCGCACGCGTAGACTGGATTGTCTAGATTGGTTGTTTCTACTGATAAATATAAATTTTCATAGATTTAGCTTTAAAAATGCTCTCCTAATCAAGTATTTTGATATAACTTGCCTCTCCCTATTGCACCATTGTTGGCAGAATTCAAAACATCCCGAAAGGCATTTAAAAAAAATTATAAACATGGTTCCAAATCCAAATTTTCACATTTCTAGCATCAAAATAGTCTTAGTAGCAACCTTAAAAGATTTTCCCTTATTTCACCCGCTTAATGGTTGTATTGTGCAGTCCAAACTATTTATGGAACTTTCTTTCATATTTGCTTACAGCGAATTGATGTGCATTGCATTTCTTTATCCTTCCAATGCTGAGGACGTACTGAAATACAGTTGATGCTAGCCAATGCACCTGCCAGCAGGGGCAATCCACCAGTGGTCCAACAAGAACAGTGTTCCATCAGGCCCTGCGTCGCAGGTGTCGCCGAAGGACGACTGCTGAATACGGCCCTAACGAGCTACATAACCCCCCCCCCCCTCCTCTCTCTCTCTTCCTTCCTCCTTCTCTCTCTCTCTCGCACACACCAACACACACACACACACACACACACACACACACACACACGCACACACTAACCTCTTTCCCAGAACCATTGCCTCTCATAGACACAATCTCTTGTGCGTGCACCGTATTACCTCACTAAGTCGGCTCCCTGCCTTTCATTCTCCTTGGCTGTCAGTAGCCGTGCAGTATATGTAAATGGATAGTTCTCCCCTTCTCAGTAACCGTTAAGAAACATGTAACGTGATGCGCGAAGAAAGACGGGAAGAAAGCGCGGTATAATGTGATTACACCATCGTCTAGCAATGACTGTAACCGATGCCAAGCAATAACAATTCATTCACAGGAAATGTGTGACCATGACAAAAGACGAACAAGTTAGACGGCACACTCACAATGATTCTAAATCTTGAGAAGCGTAATTCATCCACGAGGACGTTAGGCTAGAAAATTCTCACCTGACCTACGCACAGACATTGTTCTTGAGGCTAAAAATCTTATAGTGTCGGACTGACGAAACATAGAGGGTGAGATTCGTCAATGGCCATTCGTCACTGAAACGATATAGGAACTATAGGAAAAATATTGCTTAACCTACAGTGTCACAGATGAGGCACTAGCAAAAAAAAAAAAGTTTGTAAATCTATCGGACCAAACTGCGTGGTCATCAGTCCGTAGCTTACAAACTACTTAAACCTAGGTAAACTAACCTAAGGACAACACACACACCCATGCCCCAGGGAGGACTCGAACCTCCACGCAAAACATAGCGAGTCTCTTTAGACCGCTCTGCTACTCCACCGCCGCAGGCACTAGCAGACGATATTTTGGTATTATGTAGTACGTAAGCCTTTGGACTCTCGAGTAAAGGTTCCCGCGTTCGAAACCTACACCCTTTCTTAATTCGAATATAAAGTTCTAGTATCAACTAGATATATTGAAGGATACCAGAAGTTTCTGTTACTGCGTATGCAGGGTGAGGCACTAAACCTTTTCTTCGGAATATTTGGAAAAATACAAATTATGTTAAAAATATTATAATTAGGTTAAGAATGTTATAATGTTCCTCAAAGAGGAACACTAATTAACATAAAGCTCGAACACCCCCCACCCCTTCCTGCAACACCCCTAGGCGCCGGAGGGTGACTTTGAAATCTTAAATAGGAACCCCTATTTTTTATTGCGGATTTGGATTCTCCGTGAAAGAACTATGTTACTTTTTTTCGTTTTATGATAGACGGCTCTGTAATTAGCAAAAATGGTAATGAATTAAAAATTTCTGAAAAACTTTAATATGCCAAACAAATAAATATTAGATAAGGAAAATCAAAGTACAATTTTTGATAATTCTATCACGTGACACCTCTCACAGGCGAATGAAGCACATACCTCGCCATGCTCTCAGTACATGGTTAGTGTTGTTGTTTGTTTAGATTAAGGGACTTAATGGCTGGGTCATCAGTCCCTAAACTTACAAACTACTTATGAACTAAAGACGACACAAACACCCATGCCCGAGGGGGATTCGAACCCCCGACGGGCTCATGAGAGCATAGCGCCTCAATGCACTCGGCTGTTCCGCCGCGGCCAGTAAATGGTCCCACTGTTCATTGTACTTCAATAATTCAGACTGTAGACATATATACGCAATTATTCCACGATGTTAATGATTGAAGAGAGAGAAGATACCATTTCCTCGTACTTTGAGGCTAACATAAATGTTGAAGGAGTTCATCAAAGGTATCCTAATCTCTTACATGATACAAGTGTTTCTTCTTCAACGACTTTTCGCAATATTGTCCAATTCTTTGCAGAAACTGAGAGTGCTAAACTCAGAGAACGTGTCCGATGTCTATTTATACGAGATATTACAGTTTTTCAACAATTTTCAACACGTTTTAACTTTTGCCGATTACAACGCATTCTATCATAAAAAAATAAAACTAATACAAAAATTGTATATTTTTCACAAAGAATCCAAATTTGGATTAAAAATTAGAGATTCGTATTTAAAATTTCAAAGTCACCACCCCGCCTTCTCCTGCCCCCCCGGGGGGGGGGGGGGGGGGGGGTTCGAGATTTATGTTAATGGATGTGCCTTTTCGAGGTGAACATCTTTTATTGCAGCTTCTTTTTAATCCAAATGTGCCTCATCCTGTATACCACATAAACATCCGGGCGGAGTTAGTCCTGTACGTGTGTGACAAGTGCTTAATAACTCATCGCTTAGTTAAAAACCGATGTTCTTTAATCAAACAGCTCTGTCCTACGAGACCGCTACGTTTCAATATAAATAAAAGTGAAATGCTGCATGTATGAAAGATCTTCACTTGAGTGTGGCACATGTGTGTGTGTTCGTCATTCGTAAGACAGTAGTTTGTAAGAAATACAAATTGGCCGAGTCACGCGAAAAATTCGAAAACTCGAAAAAAACAACTTAAAATGCTTATTTCTATGTTTTTTATTAATTCATCCAAGAGTATAATTTACGAGTAAAGCTATGGACATGCATAATTCTCTTTTTTATTCGTTTTTGTCCTGAAACATATTTCATTAAAAAAACTACATTCGGGATAATTACGAATAAAAATTGAAAAATTCCAATAAACTGCAAAAAAAAAAACAAAAAAAAAAAAACAAAAAACAAAAAAAATATCATAAGTTTTGAACGTACTCACGATCGTAACTGACGTTGGAAATAACCTATTTGACTGATCACTAATATTTTCTACATATATGTATCTTTTCATGCAGAATACTGTTGTACGTCATAAGACACTACATAGTGCATGGTGGAGGGATATGAAAGCCTGCAGATAGTTTCAATTTCTCCTCTCTTTATGTATCTCCTCCTCAGCTCCCCGTATCCAACTCGTCTTATACATCTCCCTATTCATTACATCGTTTACGCTCCCCAACTACCCACTCTCTTTCTCCACGTGAGTCTCCTTTCCCTCTTTCTCTGCATATCCAAATCCTACCTCTCACTGGCCATCTCCTCGCCACTATCTCCCTGTCTTCTCCTTCCCGCTCCCCCACCTCCTCTTACTAACCCGATGCCTTGTTTAGTGTTATGTGCAACCTCTTATATCTACAGAAGTTCTTGACCGAGTGCTTTGAAATTTTGACACGAAGTTTCTGGTGGATGCACGCGTGCTTCTACGTACCTAACTTTGTAACATATAGATTTATATAAATATTATAATTGTTTGAAAAGATGGCAAAATTTACAAACATCATATATTTAAAAGATATTAAAATGCAGCATTGTCTCAGCTGGTCAACAACTTTTGGAGATTAACGATTTTGAACAAACGAACATTTAAATTTTTATTTACCTAGAAGATATAACTTATGTGCATGTGACGTTTGTGATTTTTCCTATGAACGGTTCACGATTATGAAATTTGCACTCCTTTATACACAGGGTGAACTGGAAATCGCGCACACAGGGATCGCAGCTTGATTTCTCACATGTCAGCAATAAGGAAAAAACAATAGTGTATTTTCCTGTGTTAAAAATATGGTTCGAATTGTTGTTATTCTGAATGATTGTAACATTCAGACAGCATTTTCCCTCATAATTCTTACAAAACATCTGTTATTTTTAACGTAATTAAAGCTTAAAAATCATCAAATTTCACGATTAGATCACGTGATCGAAAACGCTCCGTTACTGGCTGAAGTACTGGTGACGTCATAGAACACCTACAGCGCGGCATCTAGAAGTCGGAGCTGTATTATTGTACACGTTTCGTCCATTTCGCAGCTTTAAGTTCAGTTTTTTCGTGATCTAAACGCGTTTACAGTTTTTATGCCACAATGGAAGATGGTTATGTGAAGGCTGACAGCGGAAACCTCCCTAAAGTTGATGCAATTATGGTGTCTTCTTTCTTTAAAAACAATCCAAATTTTTATGTGCCAGAAATAACAATCGTGAAAACTGCATTGTAAGTAACGCATACCTACATTTTAAAGCTAATTATTTCGAGAGATATTTTATGCCATTGGAAAAATGTACCCTATTTGTTGATGTCAGCAGACTTAATCTGAAGTCACCATATTATGCAATAAAGGGTGAAATTTTATCTTCTATCCAAGCGGCCTTGAGTGATTATGTTGGCAACATCAAGATGATAGAAAATCTTTGTCCAGATGTTCTGACCACATAGAATGACTAGATTAGTGTATCGTACAAACCATGAAGTAAATAAATAATGCTGTTCCTGCTCTATGCATCTTGTATGTACCCTTGTCCGGTCAGTAAAAGTAACTGCTCTCGTAAATCAAAGATTTCACGACAAAATATTTGCGCTGTCACGCGATTGGCTAATGGCGACGTCTCATGATTCTCGCTACTCAGCATCTGTTGCCAACATAGTCACAGGAAGCCGCCGGGATAGTTATTAAAATTTAACCCAGTCAAGCACGCAGCTAAGGGAGTAATTTTATTTAACTACTTCAATACTGGTGCAAAGTGAAACATCAAAACCTGTAATATACAGCAAAAATGCCTTGTGTATAGTTATACAATATATCTGTGGTCTAGAACAGGGACAGCGGGTTGCGTCGGCGGTGTTTTCATATCGCTCGTCAATTGGCAACGCACATTTCGCGTAGCCAAAGGCATGTCACTTGGAATAATATTGTTTACTTACATCAAAATGATCCTCACAGAAATACACACATAAAGTAGCCGCTATTTTATTTGGATCTTTTCGTGCCAGTGTCAACCACTTTTTGCGTATCTTCTAATTTTTTGTAGTTGCAAGAACAATTTTTCTGGAGTCTTCACAGATGTATTGGTACAGTGCGGAACTAAGCAATATTCATAGGTCATTATGCAAACGTTAACGCCCAAACACGAAGCCTCGGCCCAAACAATATACAGGTATTTGTTTATCTTACGAGAGCAGCAGCAGCGTGTTGTATGACGTCACAGGCATCATGTGACTCAAATGTAGCGTTTTAGCGGGCTTTCAAATTATTTGAATTTTATTTCTTTATTTTAAAAAAAGTACTGAAATCCACGAGGTAAAAAATCATGTTCGGACCATAATATGACATAATTAACAATTTAAAACGATTTCCAGAAAACAGTCAAATACCCTATTCTCTCACAAAATTTGGTCCTGTGGCAGTAACTGGAAGTCAACGACTGAGATGGGTGTGTGATCCATACATCAGTGTGTTTCATCTATATCTACATAGATACTCTGCAAATCACATTTAAGTGCCTGGCAAAGGGTTCATTAACCACTTTCATAACCTTTTTATACTGTTCCATCCTATAATAGCGCGCGGGAAGAAAGAACACCTAAATCGTTGAGTTTTCGATCTGATTTTTCTTATTTTATTGGGGTGGTCATGTCTCCCTAAGTAGTTGGGTGCTAGTAAAATATGTTACATTCAGAAGTAAAAGTCGGTGATTGAAACTTCGCAAACAGATCACACTGCAATGAATAAAGTCTTTCTTTTAATGATTTCCACCCCAATTCGTGCAACATTTCCGTGACGCTTTCCTCCCCGTAACGTGATAAAACAAAACGAGCTGCCCTTCTCTGAACCTTCTCAATATCTTCCGTTAGTCCCGCCTGGTGAGGGTCCCACAATGGGCAACAGTACTCTAGGACAGGACGCACAAGTGTGATGTAGTCAGTCTCTTTGGTAGAGCTGATGCATCTTCGAAGCGTTCTGCCAATGAAACGTAATCTTTGGATCGCCTTCCCCACAATATGTGTTCTCTCCAGTCTAAGTTGTTCGTAATTGTAACTCCTAGGTATTTAGTATAATTTAGACCTTAAGCTTCAGTATAGAAAAATCACACCAACAAACTTCTAGGGGATATAGAAGGCGTCTTAAGGAACAAAATGAGCATAGAAACCCCATGCCTGGGAACGCCATTCAACGACGCTACGGAGAGTACAAGTTACAGGCGACGGCGCTTGCCGCTTGACATGCCCTCCAGCAACTTCGGTGTTCTGTAGCGTCGTTGGATGACGTACGTTGCAGGCGCAGCCAACATTCCTGGTGGCTGATTGTCGAACCAGTTACGGATTGTAAAGGAAACACCCTGTTTCGACTCCAGTTATTATCTGGTTGATAAACGTCGTATCATCGTCTGCACATGTGACGAGATCACCGCAAACAGTCAAGCGATCATCACGCTGGTATTGCGACAGGATTCGTGTCACTCTTTGGTGGGTAACATGAGACATGGTGATGGGGAAGGAAAACGGCCGTGTCCTTTGAAAGGAACCATCCCGACATTTGCCAGAGGTGATTGAGGGAAATCACGGAAAACCTAAATCTGGATGGTTGGAGGTGGTTTTTGAACCACCGTCCTCCCAAATGCGAGGCCAGTGTGTTACCACTGCGCCACCTCGCTCGGTGTTGCCGGTTTTGTGAAGTCATCCCCCTAATGGCTTTCCAAGCAGCTGAACTATTCAACCATCGCTTTAGGTGAAGACAATGTTTACCAGTCGTCTACATTCACACAAAAACTGAGACAACAAATTAGAGATCCAAAAATGTTTTATATAATTGAAATCAAAATCAACGAAAAAAAAAATATTTCAAAGCGGGATTCGAACCATCGACACTACGGTTTACAACAGGAATAATGTCTACAGGGGGTATGTTAACCGGTCCTACATCATTTCCTTTCCTCCTCCGTGTTGCCATGAATGATGCACCACAGTTTGCGTTTGTATCGCAATGTCAGTGTACGCGGTGGTTGTAGTTACTCCCCACTGCACTGTGTGAAGAGAAAAAACTCTAAGACTTCACCAACCTGACGTCTTCTATAGATGTCCCCACGCAGATGATAGCACGCAGGTCGGAGTTCTTGAATGAGGCTGAAATTGCTAAACTATTGGCAGGAACTGTTCTAATTACTGAATAAAACTGAAGTCCTCGATAATCAGGATGCCATCTGATTTTATTTTAAGAAAGCAGAAAACCAGTAAACTGCATAATAATAACCACTTGACACACATTTTATTAACTGAAAGTAAATATAAAGTAATTTAGCCTTGATCTAAGATGTTTAAACAATGTTTTATAACCGCCTACGTATGCATGTTACTCCACCGAGTGGGCGTACTAAAGTCACTTGATACTCTACCGAGTGCCTGTACTGAACTGAAGAGTGGCGGTTCGATGCAAGACTGCCTTCGTTTCGCAATTTGGCGCGCAAACATGGCTGCCGTGCATCGTCCGTCTGAAATTATTTTTTTTAATAGAATTATCAATTATTAATATGTTTTACCTACGCAGGGCATAGCTTAGCTTTGAGGGGTTTTTATGAACTGAGTTTGACATTGAATATATTATTACTTTATTAAATATTAAGACAAATATATTTGCGTTTTGGCGCCTGACCGCCAGTGCTACAGCCAATAGGCGTCCAGTGCCTGTCGCTCGGGAACTTCCCTAGTATTCGGGGAGATTTGCCAGTGCTCTTTCCCATGAGAACCCGACCTATTGTACCATAGTCGTGGTTCTCAACAGCTTTTACCATCTGTCGCCTACTGGTCCTAACCGGCTGCACTGAGGCAATACTTCGAACTTAATATGATGGCTTTAAGCCAGAAATATTACAGGTTGTAAAGCCAGTACGCTGCCACTTTTTTCTTTCCTGTAAGGGTAGTTTTTTCGTTGCGGATGCTGATCGTGTTTTCTCGTTGTTGTTCATTGTGTTCTCGGCTCAGCTTTTTATTACAGAGGACGTCGTGACTTCTGACAGGGCGCGCTGTGCCACGGCGCCCGGCATTCCCATATGTCTCCAGAGTCTTGTTATTGACTTAGATCACTTCACCTGACGCCGCATCAACTGAACTACAACGACAGACACTCAACTGTTTTAATTATTGCTTCTTACGTATACTTGCAAAACTTCAAAATCGAGTTACTCGAGAATGAGACTTTCATCGAATGGGTTTGGATGATTGTTGTTTTAGATCTTAACTTCACGTACTATAAATAAATAAAATAAATAAATGAACATTATAAAATCCGATACCCATATGGTCTCCTTGTGAAATGCTGGTGCTGGGGCCGAGCGGTGTGTTCCCAGCTTTAGGTCAGGATGAGGCGTGGAACCCGGTGGAGCGCCAAAGGATGCTAGTGTAACAGAATTATAGTTGACACCTTTTATTCCGAAACATACATAAGTTTGATGAAGGCGCTAGCTCGACAGGAGTTAGTGCAGTAGGTGGCGTCGCCTTCGAGCTGCAACCTTGGTGTTTCGTATGATGGTAGTGCCCGCGCCGCGCCGCAATGCCGGGAAGCGATGCAAAGACTGTTATTGTGAAGTGCTCTATCCCTTCACCAGGCTATGCAGCGGCTAGTGGATCCACGCAGGGACCCCTCTTAAGTCGGATGTCGTGCTCGGGACACCAGATGGCCGGATTAGCACCAGAGTGCTAAATCGACAACAGGAACATTGGCCTTTGATAACCAACCACTGAAGACTGCGCTGGCCTCAGGCAGCCACCATAGAGGTGTGAAGTCGTCAGCACAGCGGATCACCATCTTCCCAGATGATGTTTAGTGTGAAGTATGGCCTCGACCAGACTCCATCTCTTAGCTGCCTCTAGCAGCTACCTGTATGTACTGCTATCTATGACAAAGACTGAGCACAACGATAAGGCCAGTGAATTGACGACTACCTCCTGGGCATCTTCAATTCAGAAGACCAAGTGACTGCCGCGGTGGAGTAGCCGAGCGGACTAAAGCACCTCGCTGGGGAGCGCGCGGTTGCTCGCCGTGGAGGTTCGAGTCCTCCCTGGGGCATTGGTGTGTGTGTGTTTGTCCGTAAGTTAGTTTACCTAGGTTTAAGTAGTTTGTAAGCTACGGACTGATGACCACGCAGTTTGATCCGATAGATTTACAGCCATTTGAACATTTTGAACCATGTGACTGCTACTTCTAAATGTGGGACTATTTATACATAAAATAGGCTGAAGCTATGACGTATGAAACGGTTTGAATGTGTTCCCTTTGAAAATGCAGTGTTCGCCCGATGTGTTTTTACCGCTGACGCATCCGCGGTTTTATTCACTCTTGTGAGAGAGTTACGTGTAGTTATGAAATGTTATTAGCTGCGTCTCCGTCTGACAGCTATTTCACTCACACACAGTTCGCTGACGGTAGGCTTTCCAACATGCCGACGCAGCGGCTGCCGTTATCACGCAAGGCGGGTGAGCATTCTCTGCTACCGGCTGCTGACCTTATTCCGTCTTGCTAAAGTGAGCAAACCAAGAGCTTAACATATTTCCCTGTCACAATGTTTGCGGCATAACACCGGGATTGTTTGTTTTGTGTCTCGTCCGCCGGATGTCGTAGGTGTCGGTGGCCGAGTAGAAAGAGACCGACACAGGAATAAAGGATGAACGCTTGTGCAGGTACGGAGGTGACCAACCAGTGGGACAGCAGAAACTAGAACACTAGGCTAAATTAGAACAAGATATATATATTTCGTGGAGTCTTGGTAATACTTAACTTTTACATAGTTCTTGATTGAAGAATGCTGATACATAGTTTAGAGGCCTGCCTACTGATGATTCCTAGTGCCTATCCGATAGCCAAGTCTTTACTGGTGCCTAGCTGATTACCAAGTGGTAACTGGTTCCTATCTCAGTCCCAAGTGAACGATGCAGTCCAGTGGTGGCCACGAGCGGAGTTGTAGCAGAGGGCGCTCGTGGCTGACGACGTCAGAACGCCGCGCCGTGCGTGCATGGCGGCGCGCGGCGTAAGTACGTGGCGCGCACTTCATACTTGTGCGACACCACAGTTTGCTTTTCAAGGGCACGGCCGGTTTCAAAAATGTTTCAAATATTTGTATAGTTTATGGGACTTAACTACGTGGTCATCAGCCCCTAAACTTACAAACTACTTATGAACTACTTACGAACTAGGACGGCACAAGTATCCATGCCCGAGGGGGGATTCGAACCCCCGACCGTAGTGGCCGTGCAGACCGTGACTGGAGCGCCTTAGTCTCCTCGGCCACCGCGGCAGGCAGGGCGCAGGACGGAATCCTCCCACCTGCAGGTGGGCGAACAGGGGACAGGACTGAATCCTCCCGAAATATTCTAGCACAGTGGCACCTCCTGCAGGTACCAGGCCCCAGCACCCACCCCCACAACCAGTGTTCAGCGTTGATTCATACTCCTCCGGTATGGTGAGTGTTGATTACATAAAAAGTGTTGAAGTTTGGCATTATAAATCTCGTCTCCATGCGTAAGTTCTCTACTGCTCCTACCGTTTCTTCCAAAGTTGCAACATCATTCGTGCTGACGAATTTGGTGAGTTTTTTGCTGTTGTTGTTGTCATATGGAATGTTTACTTTGGAAGCTTTATACCAAGGTAGCACTAGCAATAAACAAATTTTTGTGAAAAATACGTGAATACAACTGTCATTCTCCATTGTGGTAATGTTTTCGTTGTACTTGTTTATAACGGCCTCATGCTTCCTTATATCTCTTCCACGTTTCGGCGTTGATTAATGGATTTTTTTCTCATGTTACCTTTTTCTACTTATTACCTCCAAATTTGAAGATAGTCTCTTTATAATGTTGTAATTAAAAGTTTAATATTGCAAGAAATTTAATAAATGAAATTAATCTTCTAGTGGGAATCGAACCCGAGTAGCAAAAATAGCAGTCTGTTCGCTTACCTACTATGCCCCAGCACCACGTTTAAGAGTATTGCTCATAATACATACAACAACCGTGAAAGTCTTTCAGGTGTATTTCCTATTTTCCGATTTCCTATTAAGGCAAGTGTTATTCGAAACTACAGACGTTCATAACTTGCTTCTACTCACGTTAAGTGAAGCCAGTTCAATGCGACTCGTGTCACGCCCTCCCGTTGAAAGCAGCCGGTCGCGGTGGCCGAGGAGACTAAGGGGCTCCAGTCACGGTCTACACGGACACTACGGTCGGGGTTTCAAATCCACCCTCGGGCATGGATATTTGTGCCGTCCTAGTTCGTAAGTAGTTCATAAGTAGTTTGTAAGTTTAGGGACTGATGACGCCGTAGTTAAGTCGCATAGACTATACAAACATTGGAACATTTTTCGTTTAAAGCAGAATTTCTTCTTCCTTAGGAAAAAAATAGCCTGCCTTGTCCTATGTTTATAATTCGACGTTGAATCAAATAAACTTGTATACCAACTGCTAAAAATGTTGCACAGATTTATCAATTCCGAGTAAAACGTAATCTCTAGATTGTAAGAACCAAAGTGATATCACTGTACGTTTACTCTGACTCTGAAGTTAACTGGGGCTTAATTCTCACTCTTACTTTACTGTACAATGTAGGAACATATACTGGAACATATGCCTGGAATATTCATAAAGGTCTGGCCACACACTCTGGTCTCGGGCCGCCACCAACTACCTGCTTAAACAGGTTACGGGAGGACTCAGTCCCGTTCTTTTCCACACCCTTGCAGGCTAGGGAGGATTCAGTCCTATTTTTCTGACCGCGGGAGGAATGGATCCTGCCCCCGGCCGGCACGGCCGGTTTCCATCAGTGCCCTTGACCGAAAACAATCGTAGCTTGTGGTCCGTCTCTAATGAGCACGTTCCTTCTTTTGTGTTCGGTGACAGACCCCGTGTCCCACGCGGGTAATGGTGACCGGCTGAGGCGCAGAGAGCGTGGGGCCCATTGACACGGCGCGGCACGGAGGGGCGACCGCTGGCCGGCCCCACCACGTCACGTCAACATCCGTTTGGAGAAGACCGCGGCGAGACGTCGTTAGGCGATGGCGGCTGCGGCCGCGGCCGGCGATGGCAGATAGCGCCCGCCAAATATGACCGCGCACGCCTGCCAACTGCACAACGAGGTCGTGAGCGACGCGCCGGCCGCGGACGTCCGGACGCTCAGCCTCGGCGGCCGGGCAGCAGCGCTATAGATCGCAGCCGCCGCCGCCGCCGCCGCGTTCTCAGCGCCGCGGCGTAAACAAAAGTTATCTCCCGGATATATCGGCGGGCGTGCGCGGGAGACGACGTATACACGAGACAAGTATACGAGGGACAACGTGCACGACGGAACTGAATGGAAGGACGTCGCAGACGTTCGTGGTGAGGACGCGGCGGGCAGACAGGCTCTATCTTCTCTCTCACTTCCTGTCTGTCTGTCTCTGACTCTCTCTTCCCGCCGGCACTCGGTACCAGATATACAGGCTGTTACAAAAAGGTACGGCCAAACTTTCAGGAAACATTCCTCACACACAAAGAAAGTAAATATGTGGACATTTGAAACTTCCTGGCAGATTAAAATTGTGTGCCGGAACCGGGACTCGAACCGGGGACCTTTGCCTTTCGCGGGCAAGCGCACTACCGACTGTACTATCCCGACACGACTCACGATGCCGCCTCACAACTTTACTTCCGCCAGTACCTCGCCTCCTACTTTTCAAACTTCACAGCTTTCCTGCGAACCATGCAAGACTAGCACTCCTGCAAGGTGCTGGCGGAAGTAAAGTTGTGAGGCGGCATCGTGAGTCGTGTCGGGATAGCACAGTCGGTAGTGCGCTTGCCCGCGAAAGGTAGAGGTCCCAGGTTCGAGTCCCGGTTCCGGCACACAATTTTAATCTGCCAGGAAGTTTTACATCAGCGCACACTCCGCTGCAGAGTGAAAGTTTCAATGTGGACATTTATCCCGAAACGCTTAATTTCCATGTTAGAGCTCATTTTAGTATTTCTCTGTAAATGTACATTGAAATAATTCGTGCAGGCAATTGTTAAAATACCCAATTGTTTCGTTAGTACGTACTGTACTTCCACGATTCACCGCGAGTTGGCCCAATTGAAGGAAGCTAATATTGACTTCCGTGTTTGTGTTGATATGCGACTCATTACTTTACAGTACTAGCATAAATCTCATCAGTACGTAGCATCAACTGGTTAGTGTTCATCACGAACGTGGTAAATTTTCACAATCAACATGTGTGGGCTAATGAGAATCCGCACGCAACTGTGAAATCACGTCATCAACTCAGATTTTCTGTGAACATTTGGGCAATAATTGTTGGTGATGTCTTGATTGGATCTCATGTTCTTCCACCTACGCTCACTGAAGCGTTATCATGATTTCATACGGTATACTCTACCTGTGCTGCTAGAACATGTGCCTTTACAAGTACGACACAACATGTGGTTCATGCATGATGGAGTTCTTGCACATTTCAGTCGACGTGTTCGTACGCTTCTCAACAACAGATTCGGTGACCGATGGATTGGTAGAGGCGGACCAGTTCCATGGCTTCCACGCTCCTCTCCTGACCTCAATCCTCTTGACTTTCATTTATGGAGGCATTTGAAAGCTCTTGTCTACGCAACCCCGGCCAGTTGTAGAGATTCTTCGTGCTCGTATTGTGGACGGCTGTGATACATTACGCCATTCTCCAGGGCTGCATCACGGATTCCATGCGACCGAGGGTGGATGCATGTATCCTCCCTAACGGCGGACATTTTGGACATTTCCTGTAACAAAGTGTTTGAAGTCACGCTGGTACGTCCTCTTGCTGTGTGTTTCCATTCAAAAAAATGTTTAAATGTTTGTTAAGCTTATGGGACTTAACTACAGGGTCATCAGTCCCTAAACTTACAAACTACTTATGAACTACTTACGAACTAGGACGGCACAAATATTCATGCCCGAGGGGGGATTCGAACCCCCGACCGTAGTGGCCGTGCAGACCGTGAATGAAGCGCCTCAGTCCCCTCGGCCACCGCGGCCGGCTCTTTCCATTCCATGATTAGCGTGGTTTGAAGAGAAGTAATAAAATGAGCTCTAACATGGAAATTAAGCGTTTCCGGGCACATGTCCACGTAACATATTTTCTTTCTTTGTGTGTGAGAAATGCTTCCTGAAATTTTGGCCGTACCTTTTTTGTAACACCCTGTATACCACCCGGGATACTAATAAACGCGTAGGCAAGAAATCAGCACCGGCCTGTGTGGATGAAGTCGATTTAATAGCTCAGTATGACCACAGAGTAAGAAACTCTCGCTGGAGTCGATCGTACAAAATTTAGTGCGCATGCGCGGAGCCGGACATCTTGAAAGATAGTAAACGCGTGTTGACTCCCTATTCTATAGCGTGGTAATCCGCCGGCTTTGCAGCGAGACGGGACTACATAAGTTCCTTTGTTTGGTCAAATGTGTGCTTTAACTGCTTGAATCGCGTAAAACTAAACAAGTATTTGGTGCAGTGCAGTGAAAGGGTAGCAATACCTGTCAAGAGTTGGAGCTGTTCCATTTTTCTTATGAGCAGCAATAAAGGAAAAGGCGGCCGATGGTGTTCAGCACCGAATGGCCGTAATAATTCTATTACAGATAAGAATATCAGCTTCTTCACCTTCCCAAAACATGTTGAACTGTAGAACATCGCTACATCTCATATATTAAAAGAATCTACGGAAACTAAAGTCAGTCGGCCACACCAAACTACCTGGCCTATTTCATTTATTTTTGTTTTAAACGAAAGGTATTCATCCCTAGATTTGTCATGAAGTATAAGAATTTAAATAACTCTCGCCTTCCTTTTTCTATACTGAAAGGCAATTTCCTTCTGTATATTTCTTATGGGATGTCCTTGCTGCAAACTAAAGTCAGTCGGTCAGGCCATTCTATTCGACCGATTTCCTTCATTTTTGCTTCAAACGAAAGGTATTCATTCACAGCTTAGTCATCAAGTATCAGAATTAACTTAAGTTTCTCCATCCTTCAGTATTAAACAAACGCGGTATCCTACTGTCCTTGCATTGAACATTTTTATCAGTTTGTTTTACGATATCTTCGGCTAATTAAGGTACTCATTTTTTTCTCCTAATAACACTCGGTGGATTAAGCTTTTTCATTTGCGCTGTGAAACACTTCCATTTTGTCCCAACTGTTTTGTCATTCCAGTAACGGTGCGAAGTATTCACACGGATCCTCTAGTATTTAATAAAAGTTAAATATTATCAATTTCGAATCAGACGAATGTCTTCATAAACATAAAAAGTAACCTTGCTTCCTCTCTTGACAATAACTCTCGCTGTTGCTGTAGGATACCAGTAGCATCGAAATGTTGAAATACAATTACGTTTTATAATTATAAGTCTAACGTTGCGTGTGCGTTCCCTTTTCCTATTGCCCACATGGGCGAGATATTTCAAGAATTATTAAGGCTCATCTACCTGCTCACCTTCACATAACTTGATGCAAACGGTAAAATTTTACTTACGGCAGCGGAGGCGTAGTGTGCTAATGTTGTCAACGACCGTTGAATACTCTTCGGATATTCAAACAAATAGGATCATGGGAATAATCTTGCTGTTCTTGCTCTATGGTTGACAGGTTCTCTGGTCGGTTAAGTAATTGTTCTCATAAAACAAACTTTATGTTGCCAACATTAAAACATTACTCCTCCACTGCCGTAAGTAAAACTGAACCAGTGAACAAAAATGACATTCGTCCTGCCTCCTTCCCTTGTTATATGCTGTTTAGGCAGGTAAAAATTTACTTATGGCAGTGGGGGCGTAGTGTGCTAATGTTGGCAACGAATGCAGTTCGCATACTCAAACAAATAGAATAAGGGGAATAATTATTTTATGCTGTTCTTGGCCTATGGTTGACAGGTTGTTCTATGTGCTTTTCTCCGATAAAACGATCATTGATTCCATCGTACATTTGGGTAGTTGTATTAAAATTTAGGCCTACTTTATTTTGTGTTCGATTACAATTAGGTGCAAGGGAATGGCGCAAAATAGATGAGAACATAACGAATAGCTGTTTCGTTTTCTAAAAGTTGACGAGATTAGCTGCAGTTTCTAAAAAGTCCATTTCCAGCCGTAGTTACTAAGTGGCTATAGTTCCACGTCTCCTACTTTTAAATATGGCGACGAGTGCAACGCTTGGCCACATACAGAACAAAGGTATCGCCCGCTGGTGTGAGCAAGCAATGATTCAGATGGTAATAGTGTTCATATAAAAGGTAACGGAAGCAAGAGGAAGAAGAATGTGGGTAAGACTAAATACCTTGTAATGAAAAGAGAGAGCGGTAATAGGTATTTAGCTGTGGATGATAAAATATTTGAAAGTGTAAAAAATCAACACTCCTGTGACAGTATTTATGGTAGGTAGTGTAATGACCAAGAAGTAATAGTAACAATGAAACCAGTTTGCGCACGGGAAGTTGCTCAAAATCCACGCACATATCAATCTACAGTATGCGGTCAAAGCCCTTATTCGGAGACATGATTTGGACCTTGGTCCAAAAGGTAGAAATAAACGCTATGACATTTTTAGATTTCTGTTCCGAGACATGTTACTGGACCAGTGTGAAGGACACAGACAATTCTATCTGTGTAGGGTTTTTGTATAGACGCAAACGTCTATAACTCACACTAAATAATAGTTCATCTGATCAAGTATAGCTGATGTCGATAGATTCAAACCGTGAATAAATTTTGGACTTTTTATATCTTCTGTTGTTTTATACATGGTGAGTGATGATGAAGGGCATAGATATTCTCCCAAGTGCAGCCATCTCAGCTAAATATGGCAGCAGGTGAGAATGTGGACGCCTGCCCCGTGTAGTTTGCTAGGCGAGGGCTCCATTGTCTGGTCACGAGCCGAGGTGCAAAGGATCGTCACGTAGCAATTGCCCGCACTCCTTCCAAACAATCGCCGTCTAGCTAACAGATGTTTCTCTCTGATACGGAACATCTGCAATGGAAATTGCAGTGTCAACTAGTGGGAAGAACTTGGCACAGACGCATGAAAAAGAGTAATGACTGTTTTGCCACGGCGTACTGAGCTTGGGTGTGAAATGTTGACTGTGGAAATGTTATAAAAGTGGACTATCTGAGTGAAGGTTTCTCTGGGTTCGTCTGCGTCTTGACTTGCTTTACCGGATGCATTTAATCTATCATAGGAGAAACACGATTGATTGTAACTTGCGGTCTTGGTATTTTAATATTGGACATTGCCCACTGCGGACGAATTATCTCTTACTCGCTTCCACCTTTTGTTTAGCTTTTGACATGAACGTGTTTTATTACATTCCGTTTGTATTACATTATGTATGGCTTCTGAGTACACAGCTTGCAGTGTTAGCATATGTGGAGTTTGTCTTCAACAAGCTTATACGTACGACGATACGGCGCTAGCACTGACAAGACTTCTCCACTATTGTCGAATTGCAATCTTGCTAAAATTTCAGTGATGGTAACGCAATATTTCAATGACCGTTCCACATAGCCGAGCCTGTTGAAGCGCTCCATTTCTGGAATGGTACGTGCAGGTCCCGATTCGAATCCGCGAGGCGGATTAACCACTATGGCCTGTGTGAGGCAAGACTGGATGCGGTTTTTAGGCGGTTTTCCACATCCCACTTGGTGAATACCGGACTGATACCTTAGCGCTGCCTCAGTTAAATGAGTTGCAAATCATTTCAATACATCAAAACATCACGTGTATAAGACTATAAGCAGACAGTTTGGAACCTCGTATTTCTTCCTCGAGGCTAATGGGGAATGGCAAGAAGGTCATCCGGCCATCCCTTAAAAACTAACCTTGCCGAAAACATAGTACTACGTCGATCACACGTCACTGCGGATTCATAGCAAAGATAGAGACGAATACAGCATTTGAATTGTGTGTCTCCTCATTTCTTTAATCTGACGTTGGATCCACTAAGTCTGTAATGAGATCCCAATATTTCGCGTTTCCTTTAAATAAAGTAAGTTCTATCACGTTTCTCTGTAAAGTGCAGTAGGAACAGGAGAACATGTTTTAACTCATAAAAGAAATGTAGAGAAGGTGTTATGGTATCTATTGATTAAGATGGGGAAACGAGATTAATAAGCCAATAAACCATACAGTGAAAATATCAGGATTATGTCGTCCTCACACAAAATGTTTCCTTCATAAGTAACGGATTACGAGACAGCTGGTTTACATTACTTGCATTAGTGCTCAGTTTAACTCTTTGTTACTTTTGCTGTCTGGTATTATTTTCATTATGAAACCCTACTGCAAATTTACTGTAACGCAATAATACTGAGAGAATGAAAATTGCCTTCCGCAGCGTGGAATGGATCTTGATAATATAATAATAGGAATACTTACCGATGGTAGTTGTCATATAAATAAAAAAAATTATCTTTCTGTTTACGTATACTGACGGAGGACTACAAGAAAAGTCTTAGGCTCTTACCTCAGTCCCAGACGAAGCTCAGCAGTGCGGCAATGGAGGTGTACCTGAAAAACGAAAAGGACTCAACTAATCAAAGTAAACAAAACGAGCGTAGCATAATGGTGCAGGCAGATGACATATGTTCTCGCTAATTGTTTATAGTAAGGTCACAACACGATCAATTACTCAATTCCAAATGTGTGTTTGTTTTATCTTTGAAGGATCCATTTAGGATTAAGTAATCAAGTTTAATAATACAGACCGTCGTCGTAAAACGTGCAAGGAAAGCTCAGTCAGTAGAGCGCTTATCCGCGAAAAACAAACACCCCAGGTTAGAATTCTGGTCCGATACAGAGGTTTGATCTGCCTGTAAGGTTCACACTAACTGTTATATGTCAATTTTGTAGCATGAGATTCGAAATATTTAAAAGGCAGCTAGAGACACACTGCGAATACTTCAGGTTAATAGTTCAGTACTTTGACGGCCGTTACACAAACGCAGTCCATAGCATATCTCGTTTTCTATTGATTACGGAGATAGTAAGTGTTTTGGAAAGCCTTCATCGTACTGATAATATGTTTTCCTATCAGAAAAATAAACTCTTTATAGCTATACTACAGTATACGGTCAGAATGAAAACTTTACACTCTCTCTGCAGCAGGGCCAAATTAAGTGGGTTTTTTCCTGAGAATACCTCACCTAACCTAACCTAACCAAAACTTAGGTTTTTTAGGTAGGAAAGCTACGAACTGTGGGGATAGCCGAGCGCACTGCAGACCATCGAGATATTTACCATATGCTTTTGAGATGATACCCTCAAACTATTTTATTCGATATCTTTATTCGTTACAAAAATCCAGCGTTCAAAATTACCGCACATAGGTAAAAGTAAAAAATAAAAATAACGTTTTTGTAAAGCTGCTAGTCAATCCTGTGGATGCTTTGGGCAGATGGAGGGAATATTTTGAAGAATTGCTCAATGTAGGTGAAACTTTCATTGATGTATCAGATTTTCAGATAGAATGGGATAGGAACGACGATGGAAACAGGATCTCATTTGAGGAAGTAGAAAAGATGGTCAGTAGATTACAGTGCAATAAAGCGGCTGGGGTGGATGAAATTAAGCCGGAACTCGTCAAATACAGTGGAATATCAGGTCTCAAATGGTTACACAGGATAACTGAAAAGGCGTGGGAATCGGGACAGGTTCCGTCTGACTGGACGACAGCGGTAATCACGCCAATTTTCAAACATGGAAACAGAAAAGATTACAACAACTATCGAGGTATCTCCTTTAATTGGCGTTGTAGGCAAAATATTCTCAGGTATTGTTGAAAGGAGAGTGCGAGTATTAACTGAGGATAAGTTAGATGAAAATCAATGTGGGTTTAGGCCTCTTAGAGGCTGTCAGGACCAGATCTTTAGCTTACGGCAGGTAATGGAAAAGTGCTATGAGTGGAACAAGGAATTGTAGCTATGTTTCATAGATCTGGAAAAGGCTTATGACCGTGTTCCTAGGAGGAAGCTACTGTCAGTTCTTCAAGATTATGGTTAGGAGGCAAACTTCTGCAGACAATTAAAGGACTTTACGTACACTGTCAGGCAGCAGTTACAGTAGATGGCAAATTAAGCTAATGGTTCAGGGTAGTTTCAGGGGTAAGACAAGGCTGTAACCTGTCACCACTGTTGTTCATACTATTCATGAATCATATATTGAAAACAGTAGACTGGCAGGGCTGGATTAAAGTAGGTGAAAACAAAATAAGCAGTCTCGCATATGCGGATGACTTAGTTGTAATGGCCGATTCGATCGAAAGGTTGTAAACTAATATTTCAGAGCTCGTTCAGAGGTGCAAGGATCTTTCGACCAACTTTGTTGTATGGGAGTGAAATTTGGGTGGATACAGGTTACCTTATTCCTAAGATAGAGGTTACAGATTTGAAAGTAGCAAGAATGATTGCAGGTACCAATAGATGGGAACAATGGCAGGATGGTGTCTATAATGAGGAAATCAAAGAAAAGCTGAGAATGAACACCATAGATGAAGCAGTTAGAGCGAACAGACTGAGATGGTGAGGTCATGTTACACGCATGGGAGAAGCAAGGTTACCTAAGAGACTCATGAGCTCGTCAGTGGAGGGTAAGAGGAGTCGAGGTAGACCAAGAAGAAAGTACTTAGATTCGGTGCAGAACGATTTTGAAGTGAAAGGCGTAACATCAGACGAGGCATCAATGTTAGCATTGAATAGGGGATGATGGAGGAATTTTATTAGAGGTACTATGCTCAAGACTGAACGCTGAAAGGCATAATCAGTCTCTAATGATGATTATGAAGACGTAAATTGGACCGTAAATATCTAAATAACTAAACCTTAAAAATGACTATAAATTTAAATGTAAATGCTTCAGCATATAAGATGAACATTAAAAAGCACAAAACGATGGTAATGGAATGCAGTCTAAGAAAATCAGGCAATTCTGAAGCAATTAAATTGAATAATAAGATCATATAACTAGTAGATGAGTTTTTTTTTTTTTTTTCAAATGTTCAAATGTCTGTTAATCCCATGGTAGTTAACTGCGGAGTCATAACTGGCTAAACTTACAAACTACTTATAAACTAACTGATACTAACTATAGCGCATTCCCGAGGGAGGATTAGATACCCCGACGAGGAACGGCCTTCCGCATCGGAGCATAGTGCCGCAATACGCTCGGCCACTCCGCCGCGGCTGAGTTTTGTTATTTGAGTAGCAAAATAATTTCTTATGCTCGAAATAGATAAGGTACACATAAATAAAGAATGGCTACGGGAATAAAAGTACCTCTAAAGTAGCGAAATTTGTTGACATACAATATTAATTGAAGTGTCAGAAAGTCCTTTCTGAAAGCATTTGCCTGGAATGTAAAAATGTAGGGTTGTGAAATGCGGACGGTAAAGAGTTCATACAGAAAAGTGATAGAAAGTTTCGAAATGTGGTGCTACAGACGAATACTGTAGATTATATAGGTAGATCGCGTAAGTAACGAGGAATTATCGTCAGTTCAGTATTGTAGGAAGTGTTAGCGTAAAAATCACAGAAAGAGATTAAAAGACGAATACAGTAAGCAGCTTCGAAAGGATGTAGGTTGCTTTTTTTATTCAGAAATGAATAGGCTTATACAAGACAGGGCAGCGTGGAGAGCCGCATAAAATGTCTTTGGACTGAGGACCACAACAACAGCAACACATGCTTTTTTTTTAAGCTTATGGTGCCCAACTACGAGGTCATCAGTCCCTAAACCTACAAACTACTTATGTACTACTTACGAACTAGGACGGCACAAATATCGATGCCCGAAGGGGGATTCGAACCCCCGACCGTAGTGGCCGTGCAGACCGTGAGTGAAGCGCCTCAGTCCCCTCGGCCACCGCGGCCGGCCAACACAAGCTTCAGACACTTGTATACAAATATTATATTCCCGTCTCCAGAAATCTTTGTGTGTTATCACAATACAAATCAAAAATAATAATAAAGAGCCGATTGTGCTGCGAGAATACGTTTCAATCCCCTATAAAGATTACTATCCGATTTAAAAGATTTTTGCAAATGTTAAAATTTGATATCTTCACTCCATGGGGGATTTATTTTCGTTATTCGTCACAGTTTATGGTGCAGCATCATATTAAGTAATGTCTTGCAATATGTTTTTAAGACTTCGCGGAGGTAAAAATAAAATGCGTAGATTTTACAAGTGGTTAATTTTAGCTGATACAAAGCACAGTGCGAAATTCACGGGAGATTTCAAAAATTTATTTAAAACTGAGAGCACGACAATATCTCATTGCGTTCTCGAAATTGTGCTGCAAGTTGTAAACAGAAATCCAATACTGTTAGTAGTCTTAGTCTAGATATGGGGTAAGTTTACAAGCCTTATAGTCATTTTTGTAATGGTCACTTTTTCATCCCGTCTGCAATGTAATGGTACAATATTGCGGATGGTTTCATTTTGTTTGTAGGTAATGTAATGGCGGACACGTCAAAGGGAAAAAGACGAGTCATCGCTCTCCTAACCCCTTAGAACTTCGATACTAACCACTGGATTTCAATTCGTAATTTTTTTAAAGGAATGGTCTAACTACGTTCTATACGTTCTACAGTCTGGAGCAGCGACGTGCAGTCACTGTCGGTAAACTACACGCCACTACTCCATATACCAGCAGTAGCCGAATGGTGGACTATACCTGAAGATGCCAAATGATTTTTTGTCGAAACCGGCCGTTTTAAATAAAATATTGCAATCTTAGGCTATATATTTTATTAATCTTTTTGTAACAGATCGCTGAGCCTGCAACAATGTTATCTAAAATGAAAAAAATGCCATGTGTAACACTTTCTGTTCAGAAACTAAGAAATAAGTAACTACTCAAGAACAGGCTGATACAAAAATAATACATTCACTTTTCGCAAGTTTAAATTCAGCAGAAACTCGAAAGATAGCTTTTTTTCTGACATGATGTTCTAGTTCTAGCGATGAATTTATCCATGAACTTCAAAATAATATCTAGTTTGTTGTTTCAGAAGATTCATATTGTACCGTGTATCAAGAGTTACGTCACCAGCGGGCATTCTCTCTCAGGGACTAATACCACAGGATCATTTTCAGGTAAATAGGAAACAAGATTATTTAATAAATTAGTAGAAGCTGATGAGACATTTCTTAACGCTTTGTAGTCACTGGGAAAATATTTTAATGAAGAAAGGTTTCATATGGTCTGTGTACTTAAGAGTACCGAAGATGACATCCCTGAAAGAACAGCGTTGATGGTTTTCCACTAAAAAGGCAGTCGACGGATCATGCAGTCCTCCAACTAAAGATACTCTGCGTCCGACAATAAAAAGAGCACATCTTCATCCCTTATATGGCGGAAAGCACATACTGCGAATTCTGACTTATCTGCAATAACTAACGGTGATTGAAGTGTCAGTGGGAAATGGCGGTAGCTAATGTGTGACATTCCTTGTGGACCTGAAGAACTTCTCTCAGTCGTCAAATGTTGATGTGGTCCATTAAAATGTGCTCCATCACGCAGATGTGTTCTAAATCAACTCCCTTGCACAGACACGTTCTTCTGTTCTGCTGATCCACAAAAATGCAGTAATGCCAGTAAGAAGATGAGTAATACATTAAATAGAAATGACTTATATGGTAATGGCGCTGAGCATCATTATAGTTATGAGATTGTTACCTTGAAGCCTTGAAGCGGAGTGTAATCTGTGACTTCATGGGAAGGATAATAAACTCTCATAAAACAAGGAGGAACTGAGTACTCGAAACTAGATTAAGGGAAAGCTTTATTATATGGTTGCTTATACAGTAGTATTCTTTCCCGAACAAGTCCGTCCGTCTGTCGAGCTGCAACTGATTGCCTGAACAGCGTAATATACCTGTGAGGTACAGGAATCAAAATCAGGGAGTGTTTGAGTGCTTCCCTTTGCTCCCCTTTTAGGTGTTTTATGTATTTTTTAGTGTGTCCTGAATTTGGTGTCTCAGTATAGTGTGTTGTATATTAATATGTTGAGAAGAATTAATGTTATGAAGAGTGAAGTAAGAAGGGGAACTTCGTATTCTCCACCGCTCCGACGGCTGTCTTCTGGATTCATTCCAAATGAAAAGAATCCTTTACTGTTCAACAAAGGAATACAATAAGGAAACAAAGACTAGTGTACTTATTCGATGACAGTTAAAACGAATTCCCAAAACTCCAATGAACACCTACAAAATTAATAACGACGAAAAGTTATGAAAGTGTTTAATGAACCCTCTGCCAGCCACTTAAAAGTGATTTGCAGAGTATTTATGTAGATTTTACTGGTCTAGCGTCACCGTTGATTCGGCTACAAGACAAAATCAAAACAGAATGATTAGTAGTCTTGTGTAGTTCGCGAAAGAACTAGTTCGGAAGAGCGCTCCCACAGGCCAACTACGCGAACTAGTTCGCAGATCCCTCGACTCTTAGTTCGTCCGCTCCTATTCCGAAGAGCGCTCAGAATCGCGTGATTCTCTTCTGCCAGTTACCTTCATTTCGAGATGAGATGCATCGCAGCTGTAGTTTCATAGTTCACTGCCACAAGAAATCTATTTTAAAAATAAAGTATGCAAAGTAGTTGAATACCATTGTATAACCCATTCGTGTAAATAACTGGTTTATTTGCCTTAGTATTTGATGTCAAATTGGCCAAAAATACGGGTAATAGCACACGCTTTGGCAACACTGATTCATTATAAAAAAAAAAAAATCTGTCATAAAAAAGAGCTCTTTTAGTAGCGGCAGCAAAAGCCAAAAAGAGCGGACGAACTAGAAGTAGCGGAGGAACTAGGAGCAGCGGACGAACTAGGAGCAGCGGACGTACTAGGAGCATCGGACGATTATGCCAAACGTATCTCGCTTCATAGTTCGTTGGATTCTTTTCCGAAGACTAACGGACAATGGCGAGAGGGCGCGTAGCAGTATTAAAAATCACGTGTTTGCCTTCTGCTGATGAGTCATTTCGAGGTGAGCGCCTGCCTGCTAGATTACATAGTTCAGTGCTACAAAATTTCTGTTTTGATGTGTTCTGCATCCTGCAATATCTGGCTAATAAATTCCATAATGCCAAGATACACGATTTGGCAACACTGATTCATTATATAAAAAAGCTGTCATAAAAAAGAGCTCTTTTAGTAACGGTAGCAAAAGCCAAACAGAGCGGGCGAACTAGGAGCAGCGGACGAAGTAGGAGCAGCGGACGATTATGCCAAACGTATCTCGCTTCAAAGTTCGTTGTATTCTTTTCCGAAGACCGACGGGAAATAGCAGGAGGGCACGTAGCAGAATTAAAAATCACGTGTTTGCCTTCTGCTTATGAGTCATTTCAAGGTGAGCGTCTGCCTGCTAGATTCCATAGTTCAGTGCTACAAAATTTCTGTTTTGATGTGTTCTGCACTCTGCAATATCTGACTAATAAATTCCATAATGCCAAGTTATGGAGATAACTCTTAAACTTAAAATCTAGAAATCATCCACAATCTGTTTCTTTTGGTTTGCGTGATATCGTTAGCGGTTCAAGCAGCAAGTGCATGAAGCAGCTAGGTGTGGGAACTTCCCCCTCAACCTGCACGCGCAGACTGCGCCACTCAGAACTAAAAGAGCGAACCAGTTCGCGGCAGAGCCGCGATCAAAAGTGCGCGCTTCCGATCGCGAAGTATTATGCGCGAGTCTAATGATTCAAAATGTTCAAATGTTTGTTAAGCTTATGGGACTTAACTACGGGGTCATCAGTTCCTAAACTTACAAACTACTTATCAACTACCTTATACTAAAGACGGCACAAATATCCATGCCCGAGGGGGGATTCGAACCCCCGACCTTAGTGGCCTTTCAGACCGTGACTGGAGCGCCTCAGTGTCTTCGGCCACCGCGGCCGGCTCTAATGATTAGTAGCGAAGTTGCAAGTGGTTAAACGACCGATGAGTCATCATATTACCCCATCCTCTCCCAGTAACGGGTCTCACATATTCGCCATGTCCGCCTCCGTAGCTCAGCGCTAGCGTCCCTGACTATCACTCAGGAGGCCCGGGTTCGATTCCCGGCAGGGACTGGGTGTTGTGTGTTGTCCTCCTCATCATCATCTCATCATTATTGGCACGTAAGTCGCCCACGCGGCGTCTAATAAATAGACTAAGACGGCGGAACAAACCCGCAAGGGTTCTACGGCCAAGAAAGCCATACGCTCATTTCCACATATTCACCATCAGTTTGGTCACTCCCTGTCTTACAAGGAACTAAATGATCCCATATATACATGTGGCGTCTGTTCCGAAAGAACAGACGTCACTTCTGATCCTGCAGTTGTTATTATTTAATATTCACAGAATATATGACATCAACTGCGATTGGGCAAAGCTGAAAAATGTGTACCCAGCCGGGATTCGAACCCGGGTCTCCTGCTTTATAGGCAGTTGCGCTGACCCCTACACCACTGGGGACACAGTGACCACCGCACCTGCAAGGACTACCTAAGTGGGGAGGGGTGGGCAAGTTTGAAGCCCTTACTCTTACGGGAATTAGTTTCATAACTACGAGTTTGAGTACTGTGGGCAGGGCGAAGCTGGGAATTTGTATCTTACGGGAGGCGTACTTAGGTAGTCCTTGTAGGTGCGGTGATCACTGTGTCCCTAGTCGTGTAGGGGTCAGCGCAACTGCCTAGAAAGCAGGAGACCTGGGTTCGAATCCCGGCTGGGTACACATTTTCAGCTTTGCCCAATCGCAGTTGATGTCATATATTCTGTGAATATTAAATGATCCCACCCACAACACTGTGCCACTAAATTGCACTCGGAATACCGGTGTAAGATGGACTGTTAGGTGTGTGTTGGACGCCTCATGAGTGTGGACAGCGGGGCCGCGCGCGCCCGGCCCGGTGGCGGCTGAGTCAGCGGCGGTGGGCGCAGCGCACACGTGTAGCCGCGTCGCGAATAGCCGCATGATTTATCGCGCGTATCGACAGCGCAGAAACAGGCCGGCAACAGATGCTGTCGGCTTGTAGCGCGACTCGGCCCCTCGGAAAACCCGTTCCCCGCCGCCGAGGACCATCCACAATCATTTACAGGCGGGCAGGGGCGGCGGCCCGGAATAAGATGCTACCGCTTACAGATGGCGGCGGCGATGCCTTCTGTTAACACGGCCGCCGATGCGTGTTCAACACCGCGCCTCGCCGCGGCCCGCCGCTAACAAACGACTGTCGCCACAGCCGCAGCCGCGCCAGCCGCCCGATCCAGCTGTCGCCGAGGTCAGGTGAGCGCGCGTGGTCCACCGAGGGAGCTCGTTTGTGCCCCAGCGGCCAATCGAAACACGGCGTGACTTGCCAATGGACGTTCAGGTAAACAAACGGGGAGAGTGGAACATATGTGACGGGCCGGGATACGAACCCGAGTATTTTGCGCTGTTGTTGTTGGATTTTGAGGGGACTAAACAGCTAGGTCATCAGTCCCCTGTTACTAGCTCAGAGTACACTGTCAATAACGACAAAATTTAAGCAAAGCTCTAAAAATGATCACGCACAAAAGGGACAGGTTGACAATGGACAATGAACAAACCTCTGACACACAGAATTGGTAAAATAAAGTCAGGAATAAAACTGGATAGCAGAGTACCTTGGCTGGCCGATCACAAAGAAAAAAGAGGATGAGCCAGCCATACTGCATACACGAAGAACCCCTAAGGGTGTGAGTAGGTAAAAAGCTGGATTGGTGGTGGCCTAAGATATCAGGCCACAGCTCCCACCGTTAGATAGAGTCATAAAAACCAGCAGCGCGGATAAAACTTAAAACTGTGTTAGCCATAGAGGCGTCGTCTGCTAAAGCTAATGATAGCGCGTCTGGGATATTAAAATATTGCCGCAAGTCGGCTAAAAGCGGACAGTCCATCAAAAGATGGGCCACTGTCAACACAGTGCCACATCGACACGCGGGTGGAGCCTCACGCCGAAGGAGATACCCGTGGGTGAGCCACGTATGTCCAATCCGGAGGCGACAGAGGACAACTGACTCTCGGCGAGTCGGCCGCAGTGAAGATTTCCGCACTAGGCAGTCGCGAAAAGGGACGTAGACTACATACACTACTACCAGACATTGAAGAAAGAAAAAGGATGAAGCATATCGACCCCAGCCGCGGTATGGTTCACTTCCTTACAGGACATGGTTCATATTCCACTCACCTGTTCCGAATGGGACTGGGCGACACCAACACTTGCACCTGCCAAAACACCGAAGGCGCCCCTGAACACATCGTCTTACTCTGCGGACGATGTCAGAGACACACAGCAGCTTAACTGTACAACAGACGATACGATAAGAGACGAACAAAAATGGACATATCTCAACACACTCAAATGTTCAAATGTTTGTTAAGCTTATGGGACTTAACTACGGGGTCATCAGTCCCTAAACTTACAAACTACTTACGAACTACCTTATACTAAGGACGGCACAAATATCCATGCCCGAGGGGGGATTCGAACCCCCGACCGTAGTGGCCGTGCAGACCGTGACTGGTGCGGCTCAGCCCCCGCGGACGGCTCAACACACTAGCAGACAAGATATCCAAAGCAACCTACGAAGAATACAAAAGGACAAGTTCCAGGAGGCGTGCCCATATGCCCCACAGAGTGGACAGGTATAGTTGGGAACAAACAGACGAGGAAGAAGGCGATGAAACTTTCATAAATGAAGGAAGTGACACTGATGAAATCAAACGTTCAAATGTTGGTAGAATTTATGGGACTTAACTACGGGGTCATCAGTCCCTAAGCTTACAAACTACTTATGAACTAGCTAAGACAAAGGACGGCACAAATATCCATGCCGTGCAGACCGTGATTGGAGCGTCATTAGTCCCCTCGGCCATCACGGCCGGCCGATAATCTCAGTCCATGTTTGTAACTACTGCACAGTATGCACTGCGATGTAGCATCTGCGCTACAGCAGCTTCTTTAACCGCTGAAGCGAGTAGTAGAGAGTGAGCTGTTGAGCAGGAGAGTCGATTGTCGGCTAGGGTAGCTGACAGACGTATGGTAACTGTGTTGTGTACTAAGGTTGAATTGGTCAGCGATGATTGTATTGCGTTTGATTTATTTCTCTCTTTATTTATGAATACAAACGTATTATATTGGAAACTGGACTCTGTATCAAGAGGAACAGGATATTTGTATGGAACGGAATTGTACAAAACCATTGTATTATAATGAAGACTCAACAAAGGTATGTTCCTTTAACTCAATAAATAACTTTATGATTACTAATTTCAGCTCAACCTCTTCCCTCATTTTCCTGATTGTGGCCTTTTTTTATTTTGTTGTATGGTACTTGTTGAGTTGTTTTAAGAAAAGATTTCCCTTTAAATGTAAATGTTCACGTACCAGTAAAGTAATCAGTCCTTACATGCCACTGAATCTGTCAGAAATAATGTTCATAGAAATACAGATTGTTTTACTTACAGAGCCTAATTTTGTATGTTAAATCCGTTGCGCACATATGATTAGAGAAACTCCTTGATTTAAATAGAAAGACTTAATAAGAATAGGAAGCTTTCTCTTAAACTTTCATAAAGCTTTCACTTTCACTTAATAAACTTACAACAAGAAGCTTTCAGGCAGACGCCTTAACCACTAAGCTACCTTGGACACAGTATGACCCATACTTTTACAAGTCCCTACAGATACTGGAACGCCAGGCCC
The DNA here is from genome assembly GCA_026315105.1 of Locusta migratoria. Lineage (NCBI taxonomy): Eukaryota > Metazoa > Arthropoda > Insecta > Orthoptera > Acrididae > Locusta > Locusta migratoria. Next base: position 269,956,863 of record CM048751.1, on the reverse strand, counting down.
TCCGCCACGCCTTCCGTATCCCTTCCTACCCCCTATCCCTCGCGCAGCACCTTTATGACCTCATTCGCATCCCCCGCCTTGTCCGCTTCATTGAGTACCTTCGTCTCCGTTTCCTCTACCGTAAACTGGATCCTCCTCACCCTATTGTCCATCTACTCCTCACCAGTACTGGTCCGCTGCTGTGCCATTACCACTGTATCCCCCTTGCTCTCCACTTTTCCATCCTCCTTACCCTTTCCCATGGCAGTTTCCGCACCCTCTCCCTACCTGACAATGCCATCGGCCCAGACATCTATCCCTCATTCCAGGTTTGATCCTCCCCTTTCTCCTCCCCCTCCTCCCTCGTTGATCCCTCTAGAGGGCCTCACTTCCTCACTTCTTTCCTCCCTCCCCTTCCCTTCCACTTCCGGGTCCCTCAGATATTCCCTCACCCCACTCCTTAGACCTTCCTAGGGCATCCGACCCTCCGTCCTTACCAGTATGGCCCTGTGGACCCTCCTCCCCTCCCCCTCCCCACTCCTTCGCTCCCTTCCCCCCTCCAACCCTATATCGCACTTCTCCTTCCTCCTTACCCATCCACATGTATTATAATCATTTAGCATGTGTGATTTGTCTGTGTTACGTCGCAGTGATACTCATCCGTGATTTTTTAACCAAACTGCGAATGACCCCCCCCACAGCCGAAGCCTGTGTTACAGTGTTTCACCATTTTTCATCTCCTTTGAACGTATCAGAACTTCATTTTTTCACCCCATCTATTCATCATGTTTTCTTCAGTTTTATCGTGTCTATGTTTTGTGTTTTCCTGTTTTGTCCTCCTTTATATTTGTGTCGTCTTTCACATATTATACACTGTAGGCTGAAGAGCGCCTCAAGCACTGCCAGCTCGCCCCACCAGGAGAATGAAATGGCAATAAAGGAAAAAAATGGATACAGTGATCAGCCAACTGCGTGCATTACCCTAGCACGAGTCTCGCCAGACCCAAATTTTCAACTTATCCACGCACCACTTGCCCATTTTCGTTATTACTCGGGGGATTTCATAAATGTTCAAATGTTTGTATAGCTTATGGGACTTAACTAAGGGGTCATCAGTCCCTAAACTTACAAACTACTTATGAACTACCTTATACTAAGGACGGCACAAATATCCATGCCCGAGGGGTGATTCGAACCCCCGACCGTAGTGGCCGTGCAGACCATGACAGGAGCGCCTCAGTCCCCTCAGCCACCGCGGCCGTCGGCCCAAACATTGAAGAAAGAAAAAGGATGAAGCATATCGACCCCAGCTGCGGTATGGTTCACTTCCTTACAGGACATGGTCCATATCCCACTCACCTGTTCCGAATGGGACTGGGCGACTCCAACACTTGCACCTGCCAAAACACCGAAGGCTCCCCTGAACACATCGTCTTACTCTGCGGACGGTACACACATGTCAGAGACACACAACAGCTTGACTTTACAACAGACGATACGATATATGACATAATAAGAGACGAACAAAAATGGACACATCTCAACACACTAGCAGACAAGATATCCAAAGCAACCTATGAAGAATACAAAAGGACAAGGCCCTACAGGAGGCGTGCCCATGTGCCCCAAAGAGTTGGGAACAAACAGACGAGGAAGAAGGCGATGAAACTTTCATAAATGAAGGAAGCGACACTGATGAGACTCAAGATTGACATTTTTTTAACATATCATTGTAGTGTAGTAGGAACACTACATTGATACGTTCAAAAAAAATTTTTTTTAAGAAATCTGTTACATTCAGCTAATTTGACATATGATTATGAATAGCTGATATTACGATGACTGGTATGTAAATTTGCTATAATCTGCAATTGCATTGGCTTTGAGTATATTCTATTTTAGATGTTTGGACTTTGTACTGATTTTTATATTTTCTTGTACTGTAGGTGCATTGAGGATGATCACTATGTGATCGAAATCTATCTGCAAAAACATTAATAAAAAACGACCAATGCTGCATATTACAGTTATTATATTCTTTGTTTTGTGGTCGCTGAGCACACCGTTTCAAAAAATAGAATCAAACCTTTTAATACCTTGTTATCGAGGAACAACACTGGGAACGACAGTGTTAAACACCGCGCTACACCAATATTAAACGTATTGTTACAGAAAATTGGTTATATTATAATTGTGAAATTTCTCGTGAGTTTTTTCTTGTTTACTACTGTCCATTCATGCGAGATATTAAAAAAAATGAAAATTTACGGAGCTGGGTCTGCGCGCTTGGTTCAAGCCAAATCGGCGAGACCCGCAACGCTACTTCGCCTTGCAATAATATACAAGTATTAATGTTTACATCAGCAGCAGTGAATATAGCGTATATTTTTTTTGGGGGAGGAGGCCAAGAGTAATGTAAAGGTAACTAATTTTAAGTAGATACGCCATGATATTTTGTATCGGTTTTGCTATTCACATCAATAGGATAATTAGTGCTTAAGTCCCTTTTACTTTATGGAAATCAAGCTTTATAATTGTTGACATTAAATCACCTAAGAAACAGCTATTTTTAGAAGAAAACTGGAACGAACTTCATACCACTAAAACCCAACTCCCCTCACCAATACAGGACGGTATTAGACTGTCTACCACCGCGACGCCCTCACGCATCATTCATTAAAATGATGCAGATACCGCACTGTTTCTTTCTTTAAATTCATTATTTCGGGGATGGGGGGCGGGGAGCAGGCGGAGGTCCCGCGCCTGACCTTCAGGACCGGTACGAGGCGGAGAGCAAAGTACAAATGAAATGTCTTTGATGACCGGGAGGGCTCGTCTGGGGTAGTTTCGCTGCGTTGTTGCAAGTATTTTTATTTTATCTGCACTTGCGTGTCGATGATGATGTTGGACAAGACATAAAATGCAGTCCCCAGCCGCGAATCGAACTCGGGACTCCCGCGTGAAAGTCAGAGATGCTGTGCACTGAACTACGGCGGAAGTACAGCGACGTACAAGAAACTTCAGAACATTGACGCGGGTCAAAAACTGTTCCTGTAAAGTTGAAGAAAGTATGCTGCCTGGGGAGTTTGTCACAGATAATCAGCGACGCAACGGACGTCGGTACCCACGCCGACAGGGCGCGGAGATTGGATCGCCGTCGGACATCGGTCGCTCGTTGGGCCCTGATGCGTCCCCGCATTAAGACGGGGGATGTAATTCCTGCCCAAACCCCTCCCGCACCCTGCCCAGGGCCTTTTCTGGTCGCGCTTCGCCTGAGGAGATTTTGGGGTGACCGAAAACCGGACGGCGTCACTCAGGCTCAGACCGCCAGCTTAGCGCCTCGATCGCTTAAGCTTCTCCCAGCCGCTCTCGTCGCGTTGCCCTCCCCACGAGCCTCACTCGGAAATAATTAACACCAGGCGAAGCGTACCTGCGACACGTCAACGAAGAGGGCGATTCAGAAAGTATTTTCCCATACATACTGACGCAAATAAAAAATAGTAGGGGAGACCGGGGCACAGTGGCCATATTGGCCCACTTTAGGTTACGGTAGTAACATTAAAAGTGGGCCTTTGCGATCGTCTTGACAGCCCGAAATTTAAATGAAAATAACAGCTTAACTATTCATCTGACACGAATGTTACATAACCTAATTAGTAGAGGGGAAAATTCTCTGCAGCTTTCCTCTCTTACGTTATTTCATATCTCGTAGCGTTTCAAAGATATTTGCAAAAATAACGGCGATTTTGGGGTGTACGTCTGTCTGTCTGTCTGTCTGTCTGTCTGTCTATTTGTTCGTAACATGTTCCTTGTTTTTAAGTCGAACCGTTCAACCGATCAGCACCAAATTTTACAGACATGATTGTAGGCCGCCAGAGACCAGAACCTCCGTTTTTCAAATTTTTAGGACAAAAAATACGGTAGTAATACAAAAAAAGCCGTTATTAATATAAATGCAATTGCAAACGAACCGTTCATCTGACACGAAAATTGAATAACGTAATTGGTAGAGGAGAAAATTCTCTACAACTTAGCTCCCTTATGTTTTTTTCATATCTCGTATCGTTTGAGACATATTTGCAAAAATAACGGAGATTTGACACCCTCCGTTGAATTAACGTAAACCAGCCGTTCGGAGATGTCACGTGACATTCCTCGCCCAGAAATCTCTCTGGCATACGCCATCTTGCGTTGCGTATTTGATGATTTTCTTATTGTAACTTACACGTTGTCATATCAAAGCAATGGCGCACTGAATAATTAACAAAAACACATCGTTCTTCGTACGATAAATGCTAATCTAGTGTCTACAAATGCCATATTAGCATCAGTTAACAACGGCCATCAATAGTATCAGATTAATTGATAGTCGTAGCGTAGTGGGCAAGGCGCTGGGCTATGACGCTAAAGGTCAGTGGTTCGGAACCCGCCACTACCTACTTTTTCCCTAAAAGGGTTTCAGACACTCTAATTAATTAATCTTTTATTATTTAGATTATTATTTTGGTCCAAAATTTTTGCAAAAACCTATAAAACTACAAATCTAAAGTGGGCCGCAAAACACGTCAGTGCTTTTTTAAAAAGTTTTGTTGCTATTAATTTATTTGACATATTTAAATTTATGAAATTATTGTTAAATATTAGCTACATACTGAATCTGGATGGCTGTTATTAAGCTTGAAAATATCAGTTATGAATGACAGTGTTTGTCCGTCTATGTAACTACAAATAAAATGCCATTTTTTTCACCAGACGCGTTTCGTTTTAATAACAGTAAAACATCTTCTGTGGTCTGTAATAACACAAATCTACAGTTCGTTCTGTTTTTAGATCGAAAACAGTTCGTTAACGAAACATGAAAAGTAGGCCCAATGTTTTGTTACTTACGGAAATTTTGTTTTGTTTTCGCCTCACATCATGAAATGCCGGTCTGTTTCATGCAGGACCGCCGATTCTTCATGCTGCGTCATCGTTTTTTCCCACTACTTTCACTGTCACATTTGGACTGTCCGTAATTGTTTTACACAGATCAGACGTGTATGTTTTTGTTTTGACTGAGTCTGCACAGTGTGCTATTGGAGTGTTGCCAACATCACGAATGTAGTTCTTTTTGTATGTTTTATAATAAATTATGTTTTAGTGTATTTAGTTTTGGTGTAAGTGGAATGGAATTCGTGATGTTGGCAACACTCCAACAGCACACTGTGCAGCCTCGGTCAAAAAAAAAAAAAAAAAAAGAAAAAAAAAACCACCATTATGGACAGTGCAAAAGTGACAGTGAAAGTAGTGGAAAAAAACAATGAAAAAGCATGAAGGATAGGCGATACTGCATGAAACCGACCGGCATTCCATGTTCAAAAAATGTTCAAATGTTTTTCAAGCTTATGTAAAATGTTCAAATGTTTGTCAAGCTTATGTGACTTAACTACGGGGTCGTCAGTCCCTAAACTTACAAACTACTTATGAACTACTTACTAACTAGGACGGCACAAATATCCATGCCCGAGGGGGGATTCGAACCCCCGACTGTAGTGGCCATGCTGACCGTGACTGGAGCGCCTCAGTCACCGCGGCCACAGCGGCCGGCGGCATTCCATGAAGTGATGCGAAAACAAGACAAAATTTCCGTAAGTAACAAAACATTGGGCCTACTTTTCATCTTTCGTTAACGAACTGTTTTCGATCTAAAAACAAAACGAACTGTAGATTTGTGTTACTACAGACCACTGAAGATGTTTTACTGCCATTAAAACGAAACGCGTCTGGTGAAAAAAATCGCATTTTATTTGTAGTTGCATAGACGGACAAACCATGCCATTCACAATTATGAAAGCAACTACAGACATCATGACCATACAAACGAAGAATTGAAAATATCAGTTAAAGTACTAGAAAAATATTAATTACTGGACATATGTCCAGTGGGCCAGTCTGCCCCTACCTCGGGGTAACTTGGCCCAGAGGCTGGGGCTCGTTGACCCATGCAGTCTTTTGGAAAGAATAACTAGGAAATCAAAATAAAACTATCAGTTATCAAGAAACATACTTCATTGTACATAATATCAAGTTGAATATTGAGTTAAATGCTTAACATCGAGGACTATGACAACAGGACAGGTTAAACTTATTGCGATTTATAGTGTCTTAATACAAACCAGTCAATTTTAATCAATGTCCATCTACAAAGGATCAGCACAGTTTTGACACTCATAAAATAGTCCACGGATTTCATTTTTCACGCATCTCTGATGAGCCCAGCGCTTTCTGAATTCCTTGTTCTCCAGTTGATTGTTTCAAAAAGGCACTGTGGCTCTTCCTCATCGTCATCATTATCACCATCTTTTCTAGCCTGTGCAAACCGACATGAGGTCTGTCTGTACTTAGCACAGTACCTCCAGTACGATTTTCTTGGAATCCCAAGGTCTTCGCTAATAGCCCTCACAGATATTTCCTCTCTCTCTCTCTCTCTCTCTCTCTCTCTCTCTCTCTCTCTCTCTCTCTCTCTCTGTGTGTGTGTGTGTGTGTGTGTGTGTGTCTTTTTTACTGCTCTTAGCATCATATTTTAGAAATAATTCCCCTTTCATTCTTTTATAATTTCTGATCACAAAAACCATGGTTTAAACCAGAGCCGTAACTCATGTTTTGAAAACAAGGAAATGAACAAGATTTTGACTTTTCAGATCACTGTTTAAGATTAAAATAAAATTTAACGGTTGGCGTTTATTCGGCGCTTTTTATCTCGTGAATATGACGATTTTTTTACCTCTGAAACGTATCAACATATGAAAACCATTTATTTTTCTTTTTTCGTCACAGTTGCACTGTTTAGAAGTTGGTAACTAGTTTCGGACTTGTTCGTCCATTTTCAAACTATAGACCTTATTCCAACCATAACAAGACACTGCATGAAGTAAATGACTGATAAAATCTGTACGTTGTCCACTGTTAGAACATGATTATATTGAAATTTAAAATAGATGTTGCGTTCACGGGCCTCCAACGTGTATATAGTCATTTACTTCATGCAGTGTATTGTTACGGTTGGAATAAGGCCTATGGTTTGAAATTGGACGAACAAGTCCGAAACTAGTTACCAACTTCTAAATAGTGCAACTGTGACGAAAAAAGAAAAATAAGTGGTTTTCATTACATATCCAGTTGCTGATCCTACCCCATATTCACGATGAATTTTCATAAGTATCAACATATGTTTATTTTCGACAAGTATATTGATAATTTAATAAAATCTAAAAATTATTCACGTTGTTATCATTAAAAGTAACAAACCTTTCATCGAGTTTAAAGATGTACAGCTTCTATAGGACGTGACAGGTTGTCTCGGCTGGCCATCGTCCCTCGTCCTCTCTGGGCCAACCGGCCCCATCTTTACAATAAATTCTGTTCTTTAGAAAACTCACTGAAGCAATGAAGTCTGTATGCCATATACAAGTAATCCTTAAAGTACGACGTTTTATTATACTACTCACCCTTCGCGCTTAAAGCAAGCAAAAGTTAAGTAACACACATTAATCGAAGAGTGGAATTTTACTGAAACACGCACAAAAACAATTAAGGACTACAGCTTGTCCCATTCTTCGCCGCCTGCGATATTGGCCCTGTATAAGGAGAGGGACAGTGCTACCTACCTTATGATTGATTCCTAGAAGCCGGCCGCGGTGGCCGAGGTGACTGAGGCGCTCCAGTCACGGTCAGCACGGCCACTACGGTCGGGGTTTCGAATCCCCCCTCGGGCATGGATATTTGTGCCGTCCTTAGTATTAGTTAGTTCATAAGTAGTTTGTAAGTTTAGGGGCTGATGACCCCGTAGTTAAGTCCCTTAAGCTTAACAAAGATTTGAACATTTTTGATTCCTAGAACGATGTAGCGTCTGTTGTATGAAATAAATCGACTGGGGCATCCTGCTCCTATGGCAACGTGCCCCGGTATCCCCTATACGCTTTTACAGTTTTCCAATTGACTCAGCATTTATCGCTAAGACACTGCAGGTGAAGAACATGAAATAGCTCAAGCGGTGCTGTCGGTCCATGCTGAAACATCTACATCAGTACGTGGTGCACCGTGCACGGACGGCAATGCAGAAGTTGATTCTGGCATCCAATCGGTCGTAGAGATGTCGAATACTGTCTTCGGAAACATCACTCCACGTCTCCTCGACCTGCCCACGTAGTTCTGTAGGAGTCGTGGATTGATGAGTCGCTTGTGTCAGTTTTCGTCTCGTCACGTCCCACACATGTTCCATTTGAAAAAAGTCAAGAGAATCTGAGTGAAGTTGCCACACCTATTGCAGACAACGTTAAGTTTCAAGCGCTGTATGTGGGTGATTATTATCTTTTTGGAACAACACATCACCTTCCCATTACAAGAATGCAAAATAAGTAAATAAAAATAAAAGAAAATAGTAATAAAAAAATAAAAATGGGCTGTTGTAACTCTGTGCCCGAAGTCTATGATACAGTGCTCGCCGTTCTAAATCATACACGCAAACCACCATAACTTAAGTGCTCGCACAATCTGCTTCCATAGCTGAAGACTAGGGCCCACAATTCGATCTTCCAATTGATACCATGACGTCATCAGCCCTGCTGTGCACTTGAATGCTGTGGCGTGAGTAGAAGCGGGCTGGGGGTGTGTGTATCCATAGTATCACTGCTAGTAACTCAGTGGCGCAGCCAGTATTTTATTCTGGGGGGAGGGACTAAGTTTGTAAAAATAAAGCCTATTGAATTTATTAATCTATCGATTATTTTTACACTTTTATAATTTAACGAATTATACTACGAAAGCAATTGCTATCATATGGCATCATTTTTTGGGGTAATTCTTCGTTGTTGTTGTTATGGTCTTCAGTCCGGAGACTGGTTTGATGCAGCTCTCCACCCTACTCTATCCTGAACAAGCCTTTTCATCTGCTCATAAGAACGGCAACCCACATCTTTTTGAATCTGCTTACTATACGCGTCTCTTGGTCTCCCTCTGCGATTTTTACCCCATACACTTCCCTCCAATGCTAAATTTACGATTCCCCGATGTCTAAGAATGTGTCCTACCAAGCGATCCCTTCTTTTAGTCAGGGTATGCCAAAAATTCCTTTTCTCACCAATTCTGTTCAGTACCTCTTCATTAGTTATGCGATCTACCCACCTAATCTTCAGCATTCTTCTGTAGCACCACATTTCAAAAGCATCTATTCTCTTCCTCTCCGCACTGCTTATCGTCCATGTTTCACTCCCATACAAGGCAACACTCCACACAAATGCCTTCAGAAAAGACTTCCTTACACTTAAATTAATATTCTATGTTAGCAAATTTCTCTTTTTCAAAAATGCTTTTCTTCCCATTGCCATTCTGCATTTTGTATCCTCTGTACTACGATCATCGCATGTTATTTTACTACACAAGTAACAAAACTCATCTACCACCTTCATTGTTTCGTTACCTAATCTAATTCCTTCAGCATCGCCTGATTTTCTGAGACCGCATCCCATTATTTTTGTTTTGCTCTTGTTAATGTTCATTTTATACGCTCTCTTCAACACACTGTCCATTCCATTCAACTGCTCTTCCAGGTCCTTTGCTGTCTCTGATAGAATTACAATGTCATCAGCAAAACACAAAGTTTTTATTTCTTCCCCCTGAACTTTAATCCCTATTCCAAATTTTTCCTTGCTTTCCTTCACCGCTTGCTCGATGTACAAATTGAATAACATCGGAGAAAGGCTACAACCCTGTCTTACTCCCTTCCCAACTGATGCTTTCCTTTCATGCCCTTCGAGTCTAATAACTGCGGTCTGGCTTTTGTACAAGTTGTAAATAACTCTCATTTCCCTATATTTTACTCCTGCTTACTTCAGAATTTGAAAGAGTGTATTCCAGTCAACATTGTCAAAAGCTTTCTCCAAATCTACAAAAGCTAAAAATGTAGGTTTGCCTTTCCTTAATCTATCTTCTAAGATAAGCCGTAAAGTGAGTATTGCCTCCCGGGTTCCTACGTTCCTCCTGAATCCAAACTGATCTTCCCCGAGGTCAGCTTCTACCAGCTTTTCCATTCTCCTGTATATAATTCGTGTTAAAATTTTGCAACCATGACTTATAAACTGTTGGTTCTGTAATTTTCACACCTGCCTGCGCCTGATTCTTCATTGAGTAAAAAAGTACTCATTGCGCAAAAGCGTGTGATTAGAATAATTGCCGGAGCCCGTCCAAGATCGGCCTGCAGACACTTATTTAAAGAGCTAGGGTTCCTCACAGTAGCTTCTCAGTATATATATTCACTTATGAAATTTGTTGTTACCAATCCCACCAAATTCAAAGCAATAGCAGTGTACATAACTACACCACTAGGAGAAAGAATAATCTTCACTATTCAAGGTTAAATCTAGCTTTGGCACAGAAAGGGGTGAATTATGCTGCCACAAAAGTCTTTGGTCACCAAACAAACAGCATCAAAAGCCTGACATATAGCCAACAAGCATTTAAAAATAAATTAAAAGAATTTCTGCATGCCAACTTCTTCTATACTATAGATGAAGTTTTAGATATAACTTAGCAAATCTGAATAAATAAATAAATAAACAAATAAAAATTTTAAAAATTAAAAAAATTGTGCCATTCAATGTTTAGAACAAAGTAATAATTTGTAAACACACCTTTCATTAACCTGACACGTTCCACATCATTACGAAGTGTCGTATTCATGGTCTGTGGAACAAGTACTAATCTAATCTAATCTGCACAAGAAATAAAATAAGTAGGCTCGCATTAATCTGAAAGTGGAGAGGAGCAACGTGGTGGAAATGGAGTGTATATAATCAGCTCGTAAAATAATTAAGCAGCTTCTACGTTACCAGCCAAAGAGAAAGGTCTTTACAGTTTAATTAAAATCAGACTCTATGTGTGAAAATTGAACAAAAAATACACTATTGTTGTTCATAAGATTTCACTCGGTGGCGCCGCTAACCTGTTAAGCAGCGGGTTGCTGCATGTGAACAATCGGCTCGTAACTTCAGCATAGCAGTAACAATAGCGAAACATCAAAGCTGGTCGCGGCGGCATTAAAACCGCTCACAGTAACAGCAGCACACATTCTCAGTGACGGCATCATGTTGGCGACCCATTGTCACGTTCACTTGTGTTTCGCAAATTATAGTTACGTTGTGATTTATTACATTGTACTATTTCAAATTTCCGGGGGAAGTTTTCGAGGGGGGGGGGGCTTCAAACCCATTACCTCCTCCCCCCTCTCACTCAAACTTACGGGATCACGTCCCTTACTTGCTCTGTGGTAGTTGCACACTATGCCACGGCCGCTCTCACAATACGACGATCTTGGAGGACGTACTGTAGAGGAGAGTGAGCACAAAATATTTTGATAAAGAATCTACGTCCGGAAATATCTTCCAGTGACGCTGTGAACACTTGTTCATCTTTGACACTACAAAGAAATGAGTTAAAAAGAAAAAAGAAAGTATTTTCTATTGCAAAATCTTTCATTACCATAATTTGCAAGGAGGTACTATGGACGAAAACAACATCATCAACTGCAGTAAACGTAGGCTCTAAAATGCATATCTGAAGAGCTATGACCATGTCTTCATCATTTATCATGTGAACACGTTCCTTTTAGTTGACAAGTGTTGATGCACTGAAGAGCCACAGACCCCTTGGCTTAACGCATTATACTATGGACAATGCGGTTGCTCCCTCTGGAGGTTCATATCCTCCCTCAGCCATGGATCTGTGTATTGACCTTAGTATAAGTTTGTTTCAGTAGTTGGTAAGTCTAGGAACTGATGATCGTAGCATTTTGATCCCATAGGTTCACAAACATTTGAAGAGCCAAAGAAACTAGTGTAGCTATACTATGCAAACACAGAGATATGTAAACACACAGAGGACAGCGCTGCGTTCAACTACGCTTATATAGGACAACAGGTGTCTGGCGCAGGCGTTAGATCGATTGCTGCTGCTACAATGGCAGCTTATCGCGATTTAAGTGGCATTCAGTGTAGTGTTATAGTCGGCGTACTAGAGATGGAACACAGCATCTCCGAAGTAGCGATTAGGTGGGGATTTTCCCGTATCACCATTCTACTGGTGCTCTGTGAATATCGGGAATCCGGTAAAACATCAAATCTCCGACATTACTGCGGCCGGAAAAGATCCTGCAAGAGCGGCTCCAACGATGAGTGAAGAGAGTCATTCAACGTGACAGAAGTGTATCCCTGCCACAAATTCCACGAATTGCTGCGGATTTCAATTGTGGGCCATCAACAAGTGTCAGCGTGCGAATCATTCAACGCAACGTGATCGATTTGTGCTTTCGGAGTCGACGGCCCCCTAGCGTAGCCTTGCTGACTGCACGACACACAGCTGTTCGCCACCTGGGCCCGTCAACACCGACACTGGACTGCTGATGGTTGGAAACATGTTTCCTAGTCCCGTTTCTAACTGTATCGAGCGGGTTGGACGTGTACGTGTTTGGAGACAACTTCATGAATCCATGGACGCTGCATGTCAGCATGGTACTGTTCACTGCTTTAATGTATGTAATGGTGCGGGGCGTGTATAGTTGGAGTGATATGGGACCCCTAATTTGTCTAGACACGACTCTGACATGTGACACGTATGTAGCCATCCTGATCACATGCATCCATTCGAGTAAAGCAGAAGTGATATCTGGCGGTTCCCAGGGAAGCGTTTAAGGTCTCCTACTTTTCCTTGTGTTTATAAACGATTTAGGAGACAATCTGAATAGCTCTCTGGGACTGTTCGCGGATGATGCTGTCGTTTATCAGTTAGTGAAGTCAACAGAGGATCAAAATCAACTGCAAAGCGATTTAGACAAAATTTCCACATGGCGCGAAAAATGGCAGTTGACACTAATTAATGAAAAGTGTGAAGTAATACACACGACCACTAAAAGAAATCCGCTGACCTTCAATTACACGATAAATCAGTCAAACCTTAAGGTCGTAAATTCTACCAAATACCTAGGACTTACAATTAGGAACAACTTAGACTGGAGAGAGCACATAGAAAATATTGTGGGAAAGGCGAACCAAAGGTTACGTTTCATTGGCAGAACGGTTCGAAGATCCAACAGCTCCACCAAAGAGACTGCCTACTTCACACTTGTGCGTCCTATCCTTGAGTATTGTTGCCCAGTGTGGGACCCTTACTAAGTGGGGGACATTGAGAAGGTTCAGAGAAGAGCACTCGTTTTATCATGTTACAGGGGGCAAAGCGTCACGGAAGTGTTGCACCATCTCAGGTTGAAATCATTAAAGGAACGACGTTATTCGATGTGGCGAGATCTATTTGCAAACATTTAAACCACCGACTTTCACTTCTGAATGTGAAAATATTTTACTAGCAACCAACTACATTGAAAGACAAGACCACCCCAAAAAAATAAGAGAAATCAGATCGAAAACGCTATTAGAGAATCGAACGGTAGCGAAAGGTTGTGAAAGTGGTTAATTAACCCTCTGCAAGGCACTTAAGTGTGATTTGCAGAGTATCTATGTAGATGTAGATGTAAAATGTGCATTCCGACAGACTTGGGCTATTCCATCATGACAATGCGGCACCCCACCAGTCCGGAATTGTGGTTCGAGGAAAGCTCTTCTGACTATAAACATATTTGATAGCCACTAAATTGTCGAGACAGAAGATTATTGATAATATCTGGGATTCCTTGCAACGTGCTGATCAGAAGAGTTCTCCATCGTCAAAAATATATAATTGTATACAAGCCGAGACTGGGCTCCTGACGACAATTAATTGTGTCTCGGTACCTCATGGTCTGTTCTCCCTGATGCAGGAATACAGTATTGTGGCTGCGAGCATTACAGAACAAATAGACTGTGGTAACAGGAAAGAGACAGCGTGGCGAATGGAGATTTGTGTGTGGCGGGAGACGTGCAAGAAAGAGTCCTCTGCAGTGGTGCTAGCCACTGTGTCCTCGGTGGCGGAGTGGGCAACGCGTCTGCCTAGTAAGCAGGAGATCCCGGGCTCGAATCCCGTCAGGTAACAAATATTCATTTGCCGCACTTTGGTATTCCATCTAAACCTAGTACAGTGTTGCCATAAGTAATCGCAAATTGCGATTTATTTCATTAGGAATTATTTTGTTGTAGTCTCGTGTGTAAAGGATGTGTGCATTATGCTCAGGCGTACGGGAAGGAAGAAAAAAGTATATATACACAAAAGAAAATGTTACAGCTAGCAAATTTGGTAATATTGATACTGACTAGTTTGCTGCAATCCCTCCCCGAATTAATACTTTTGAGTACAATCAAAATGTGGATTTTCTCACGCATTTGAGGCAGTATGTCTAGGTTGGAAAGGTTTCCTGCACGCGTTTGCCATCCACCGCCCCAGGCAAACAATCCATCAGCGGCCTACTGCAACCTATTTCACCTCCAAGGCCTCTTGTCCGGCCGGGAGATGTTTAGTGCGGTAGTAATATCCAGCGCAAGTTATGTGATCCCTGTCGCTACGCTGCCAATTTCCAGGTTATTAGCGAAACGTAATGCTCGCTCGCCTATTTAAATCACGCCACACGCAAGACCAGCGACCAGTTTGCGGCCGCGGGCAGACGCTGGGAAAAAGTGCGCAAAACTCGGCTGTTTATGCGAGCATTAACCACCCGCATTCCGGCGGGGTCTTTCATGTGCCGGCCACCGGCTGGTCGCTCCGCCAGCGCCGCCTAATAAAATACGGCTCTAGGAAATCCTAAGCAAACCTGCTGGCGCGCGCTCCAGTTCACTAGCCGAGTTCCTCGTGCTGGGAGTGCATCGCAACCGCAGGCCTTTCACGCGGAAACTGTGTCGACAGTCGCGGTGCAGAGGTCAACAATCCACGCGGGTATCCATCAGCATCCGGGTTCACACCCTGACACTGCAGTTCTGCATAGCTGCCACGACTGGGCGCACTTTACTGCGTGCGCGTCGGAGAAAACGACGGCGACTTCTTTACTATGTCATCATCCTTTGCACTCACTTCTTAATTATCAACCAGGGGGAGAGATTTTATAACAAAATCACGGACAATTAAAACGCTGGTACAAACACTGCTAAAAAAAATTATAATGTAACTTTTTTTAAATTTTTTAATCCGCTTTCACAATGTAATTCAGTTTAAATTTTCCGGTGCCGCAGGATTATACATCAAATTTGACTTGCATTCTCCAGTTTTGTCCATCTGCCCACGAATATTCTGCAGCATTTCTTCCTCTGGCAGACGTCTGGGCCGGCCGCGGTGGCCGAGGGGACTGAGGCGCTCCAGTCACGGTCTGTACGGCACTATGGTCTGGGGTTCGAATCCCCCCTCGGGCATGGATATTTGTGCCGTTCTTAGTATTAGTTAGTTCATAAGTAGTTTGTAATTTTTGGGACTGATGACCCCGTAGTTAAGTCCCAAAAGATTAACAAACATTTGAACGTTTGAATTATCAACCAGGGAAAGAGGCTTTGAAGCAAGATCACGGGCAATTAAAACGCTTGTACAAACACTACTAAAAAAAAAAATAATAAAAAACGCACTGACGTGTTTTACGGCCCACTTTATATTTGTAGTTTTATAAGCTTTTGCAAACATTTTGGACCAAAATAATGAACTAAATAATAAAAAAGTAATTGATAAGAGTGTCTGAAACCCTCTTAGGAAAAAAAATAGGTTGTGGCGTGTTCCGAACCACTGACCTTTAGCGTCAGAGTCTAACGCATTGCCGTCTACGCTACGTCTAACAGTTAAAAGTGGCGTGCTTTAATCTCATACTATTGTTGGTCGTTGTTAGCTGATGCTAATATGGTATTTGTAGACACTAGATTATCACTCATCGTACAAAGAATGACGTGTTTTTGTTAATTCGTCAGTGCGCCATTGCTTTGAAATGACAACGTGTAAGTTACAATAAGAAAATCATCAAATACGCAACGCAAGATGGCGTATGCCAGAGAGAGTTCTGGGCGTGGAATGTCACGTGACATCTGCCAACGGCTGGTTTTCGTTCATTCAATGGAGGGTGTCAAAACTCCGTTATTTTTGCAAATCTCTCTCAAACGATACGAGATATGAAAAAAAAGAAAAAAAAAGGGAACAAAATTATAGAGAATTTTCTCCTCTACATATTCGTTCATTCAATTTTCGCGTCAGATGAACGGTTTATTTGAAATTAAAAGTATATTACAAACGGCTTTCTTTTTGTATTACAAACGTATTTCTTGTACGAAATTTTGAAAAAGCGAGGTTCTGGTCTCTGGTACCCAACAATTACGTCTGTAAGATTTGGTGCCAATCGGTTGAACGGTTCGACCTAAAAAGTGGGAACAAGTCACAGCCAGACAGAAATCGTCAAATCGCCGTTATTTTTGCAAATATCTCTGAAACGATACGAGATATGAAAAAAAAAAGATATCAAAGCTGTAGATAATGTTCTCCTCTACAAATTCGGTTATTCACTTTTCGTGTCAGATGAATGGTTAAGCCGTTATTTTCATTTAAATTTCGAGCTGTCAAAAGACTATCGCAAAGGCCCACTTTTAGTGTTACTACCATAACCTAAAGTGGGCCAAAATTATAATTTATCTTTCAATTTTTAACCCGGTTTCACAATGTAATTCAGTTTAAATTTTCCCGTGCCGCAAGATTATACATCAAATTTGACTATCATTCTCCAGTTTTGTCTATCTGCCCGCGAATTTTCTGCAGTATTTTTGATCCTCTGACAGACGTCTGAACTTCTTGAATCCATGCTGTCGATGGCATCCCTCTTTTCTTTCTTCCTGGTGACTCCAAATGCTCAAATGTTTGCAGACGTAAGGGACCAAACTGCAGAGATCATGCTGAGGCCAACTCTCTCTCTCTCTCTCTCTCTCTCTCTCTCTCTCTCTCTCTCTCTCTCTCTCACACACACACACACACACACACACATCTCCGACGGCTGAGTAAACACCTCTGACGGGACACGGAATCTTCCATTGCGTAGTTGTCTGTGGTAATCTCTCCTTTGACATCGTGTCTACAATCAGTTGGATAGGGAACTGCCACAAGATATAAAGGGTACCGAAGAATAAAATACCCGTGGTGTACCAAAACTAGCATCTCCTGCCCTGCATCTAGAAACTGACTTATCAACGGCTAAAGGACAACCTTGAATAAAAATTACTTGGTCCTTCACGTTTGAAGTTGATGAAATTGAAGTCGGCCGCCGTGGCCGAGCAGTCTGAGGAGCGCCAGTCACGGTCTGCACGGCCACTAAGGTCGGGGGTTCGAATCCCAAAAACACCGCCACTGAATGCGTTTACTGGCATCATCTACATATTTACTCAGCAAATCACATTAAGTGCTTCCATAATATTTCTCTACCATTCCACGCCGAAAAAAAACGGAACACGTAACTCTTTCTGTTCCCGATCTGATTTCTCTTATCATGATTATCTCGTCTCCCTACGTAGCTGTATGCTAAAAATATGTGTTCGCATTCGGAAGAGAAATTTGGTGAAAGAAATGTCGGAAATAGATCTCGCGGCAACGAATAATGACTTTCTTTTAATGATTTCCTCCCCAACTCTTGCATCATTTCTGTGACAGTTCAAAAATGTTCAAATGTTTGTAGAGCTTATGGGACTTGACTACGGGGTCATCAGTCCCTAGACGTACAAACTACTTACTAGCTAGCTACAACTAAGGACGGCACAAATATCCATGCCCGAAGGGGGATTCGAACCCCCGACCGTAGTGGCCGTGCAGACCGTGACTGAAGCGCCTCAGTCCCCTCGGCCACCGCGGCCGGCTCTGTGACAGTCTGTCCCCTGTAACGTGACACGAGCTGTCCTCTGAACTTTTCCCATATGCTCCATCGGTCGCCCTTGGTGAGGATCCCACAATGTGCAGCAATACTCCAAAAATAGAACGACTGGTGTTGTGTATGCGCTTTCTTTAGTAGAACTGTTGCATCTTCTACGTGCTCCGCCAATGAAGCGTAACCTTCGGTTCGCTTTCTCTATAACATTTTCTATATATTCTTTCAAATTTAAATTGTTTCTAATAGTGGACCGTAGGTATTTAGTTGAATATACGGCCTTTAGATTTGACTGATTTACTGTGTAAATGAAGTTTAACGGATTTTTTATTTATTTTTTATTTTTTTTTTTTTTTAGTGTTCATTGTATGACTTTATACTTTTCATTGTTGACGGTCAACTCTAATTTCCACAGATATCTTATCTAAATCGTTTTGCAGTTTATTTTTTATCTTCTGGTGATTTTACTAGCTGATAAACGACAGCGTAATCCTCTTAGAGTCTAAGAGAGCTACTTAGATTGTCTCCTAAATGGTTTATAAATACAGGATAGAATGAGGGCCCTATAACATTTACCTGGGAAACGTCAGATATCACTTCCATTTTACTCGTTGACTTATCGTTAGTACTTAATGTGCCCCTTCTGACAGGATATCACAAATCCAAACGTACAACTGATACGATTTTCCATAAGCACACAACTTGATTAGAAGCCGATTGTGAGGTGTATAGTGAAAAGCGTTCCGAAAATCTAGAAATATGGAATCGATTTTAGATCGCTTGTCGATAGCACTCATCACTTAATGTGCGTAAAAATCTACCTGTATTTCACAAAAACGAATCTTTGTAAATCCGTGTTGAGTTTGGTTAAAAGGTCTCATCGAGGTGTTCATAAAGTTCTTAAAAAAGTATACGTTCAAAAATCCTTCTGCAAACCGACGTTAGTGTTATAGGCCTGGTATAATAAGAACATATTGAGAGAGTGTAGTATTAGTGATTTTAGAGGAACATTACAGTTTCTTGCACCAAATGTAGGGATTCTTTGGTGGTGGTTTGTAACTTTACTCTTGGTAGTGATACCAATCCCGTTTCCGTGACTAATATTAATACCGGCTACATGCATACGTCAGAGTATACTGCTGCACATGGCATTACACGTATAACTGGTGGTAAACACTGGGTGTGAGTCACCCTAATGACCGAGCGAGGTGACGCAGTGTTAACACAGTGGAATCGCATTCGGGAGGAAGGCAGTTCAAACCCGTCTCCGGCCATCTTAATTTAGTTTTTTCCGTTATTTCCTAAAGCACCACAGGCAATTTCCAGAATGATTCCTACCAAGGACACGGCCGACTTCCTTCCCTATCTTCTGATAAAGACTATCTTAGTGTGTGTTACGTCTATAAAGACGACCATGTCGACGGGAGGTTCAACCCTAATCTTATTTCCTTCCTTCCTTCAGTCCAGTAATAAGTATAATATCAAGAGCAGCAATTTAGTTACACGTAGGTTATAGCTACACTTGATGCGAAAAACTGTAATGTTCCTTAGTTATCTAGCCACTGCGGCGATGTTAGTCACGGAATAATAAGAGAACATCCATAATAGCAACTTGTGTTATATTGATATCAAAATTAAGTGCACTTATCCGGAACTCGGCTTCAGTTTGTTGAGTCTTTGATTGAACCACACCTGAAGAAGTTAATCGTCTGCGTTTAAAGAACATGAAGGTATTTTAGAATGAAATTTTTTAAGTTAATAACAATTATTATTTATTTCGTGTAGCTAAGAAGCCTGACGCAAGCCTTTTTTAATACAGTTTTTGTTTCTTTATTTTTAATTCTTTATGTCACCTTTTTCCCCAGGACAGGAAAAGGGAATTACCAATACCTATCCGAAAACAAAGAATAGAGACAGACAAAAAACTTACATATAAAAACAGAAGAGGGGTATGAAGGAAGAGAGTATAGGGTACGGGAAAGATTTTTTTGGTTGTTTAATTCTTTATGTCTTATTCGTTCTGTTTGTGTTGTTCCACATTCGTCTTCAGATGTGGAACATTCAAATTTGTCTTAATTAGTTTCCTGGAACGGCGACCGGTGAAAGCGTCGTCGTCACCTGAGATGGGATACCGGTCGGTGGCGCGCTTAAATCATATCTCCCAATATGTGGAAGTGCATGCCAGGATCTCTCTGTTGATGTATTCCATAGGAAGACCGGTGCCAAGATAGTGTTCTGCTATAGCGGATTTGTTTGGCTGTTGTAAGCGTGTGCGACGTTGGTTTTCAATACACCGGTCTTTCACAGTCCTAATTGTCTGAACAGTATATGACATGTCACAACTGTAAGTAATACCATAAAACCGGCCTTACGCCAACCAAGATCATCCGTTTGGAACCCCAACAGGGGCTTTATCGTAGGAGGGCGAGAAACACATTTTACATCATATTTCCGCAAAATGTGACCAATGCCGTTGGAAATGCTTCCTGCATAAGGCCAAAAGTCCATAGATATAGGTGCCACTTCGTTACTATCGCCACAGTAGACTGTGCGTTGCACAGTAGGCTGATAGCGCATAGCACGTTTTATCTGCCTCTCACTGTAACCATTCTAACGAAAGGAGACCTCGAGATGGGACAACTCAGTTGACAAACTTTCAGGGTCAGAAATCACATGGGCCCTGTGAACCAAGTTACGAAGTACTCCTTCACGCTGAGTTGGATGGTGACAACTATCAGCTCGCAGATACAAATCAGTGTGAGTAGGCCTCCCAATGTTACACCAACCCTCTTTCTGACCAATACATCAAGGAAGGAAAGGGAGACATCCTTTTCCACCTTCATAGTGAACTGAATATTCGAGTACATTAAATTGGGGTGTTCCAAAAGACCGTTTAAATTCTCATTACCATGAGGCCAAACGACAAAAGTATCGTATACATATGTGAAAAAAAAAAAAAAAAAAAAAAAAAAAAAAAAAAAAAAAAAAAAAACCGCAGGTTTCAAAGACTGTAAAGCAAGTTCTTCGAAATCTACAATAGGTAACAACGGCCTTCCCATTCCAATTCCATCGTAGTACTGAGAATTGAATAAAAAGTAATTGGAAGCCTGCAAATGTCGAAATAGATGTTACTTCGACACCAAGCTTAACATCAATTAGCTGCAACGAATGAGACAGAGGAACGCGAACGAAGAGAGAAACCACATAGAAACTCTCTAAAAATCAGAGTAATTCAGACGCAATCTCTGCAATCGACGTAAGAAATCCGCCGAGTTCTTAATGTGGTATTCACACCTACCTACTATTGGACTCAACAAACTAGCAAGTTGTTCAGCTACAATATATGTCGGAGCACCAATGTTAGGCCTCAAAGGAACATTCTCCTTGTAGATCTAAGGAAGGCCATACAATCTACGTGATACAGAACAGTAAGAATTAAGATAGTCTCCTGTGACAAAGGACTTTTCTTCAGGAGGTTATTATTCTTTCTCTCAACACGCTTTGCAGGGTCAGCGCCGATTATACGATATGCCGAATCAGAAAGTAGACATAGCATCTTTTGAATGTAATCGTCCTTTTTCAACAAAACTGTGGCGGTTCCTTTGTCCGCAGACAAGATAACAATATCAGCATTCATTCTGAGAGAACGTAAAGCAGACGCCTCAGCTGCTGTTATGTTACACTTTGGCGAACGGGTCCCACTCAACACTCGACATGTTTCCCTCCTCACCTCTTCCGCAACATTGGAAGGCAGTTTAGAGACATACTGTTCAATAGAACTTATGAAATCAACGATCGGTAAACGCTTAGGCGTCGGTGCGAAATTCAAACCTTTCCCCAACACAGACAAAGCTTGGAAACGGCAAAGTCATCCCAATTTTAGTCTTCACTTACGAGACCACTTTCACTCGTCACAACATCAATAATACTCGTAATTCACACCAGTGACCCGAAGAAATCCCACTTGATATTGTGGAGGGAAACTTTCAAGAAGACTTCCCTGTAAACATGTATTGTGGTTTTATAGACAACCGGTGATTGGGCTAGTTGTATTACAGCATGGTGTTAGTTACAGTACCCCGTCCTTTACAATTTCTGGAAAATGTTCGTTCATCATTTATTTGGAAGAGATTCCTTTGACTACAATAATTTGCATGTTAGCACAGAGATGGCGAATTTTTGTACATATAAGTGCCATTAAAAGAAATATATTTAATGTTCACAAGACGTAGCTTGGCATTAAGCTTCCCCGAAGATTATATATATGCGAGTTTACATATTTATTAGTGATATTAACAATAATTACAGCCGAGGTGCAAGGGTTGGAACTTAAATAGTGGCTATTACTTATTCACGACCGAGACATATGAGTTACATGTTTGAACCTTTTACTGTCCTTCAAAGCAGTCACCAGCGTTGTGTAGACCCTGTTGTCATGGATGTGGAAGGTGTACTATACCACTAGCAGACCTGTTATGTTGATGGTGCGAATGAAGCGGTCTACTGCCTGCCGAACAGTTCTGAAGCGAATGTCACGAAGTTGTTCCTTCATCTCTGGAATCAAATAATCCATTTCTACGTATCCGTCATGCGGCACCCATCGGGATGCAATGTTTCGCATGTCCAGACGTTCTTTCAGGATGCGAAGCAAAGTGGTTGGGGCTAATCCGGTTTCGTGTGCGAGCTCATAAATCTTCTGGCGTCCATCACTGTCCACTAAGACGGCAACAGTATGCACTTCTTCTTCAGAAACGTTAGGACGACCAGCCCGATGCATGTCTGCCACAGTTTGCCCACCTTCGTTGAAGACTTTTTCCCAACGTGCCACTGTTCTGTACAGCAATGCCAATTCCCCGCACATCTCATTATGACACTGTTGTGCTGTACAACCTCTGACGATCTTGATCCAAATCCATTGTTCCTGTTTCAAAAACATAGTGACACCGTTACGTTAGACCGCTCGCTCACTAGTGACTGTGTTTCTCTCGACTGTACGCACGCCGGCGACGTGGGACGGACGAGTGCTCGGTGGTACGGTAGGTATGTCAACAACGTGTGATATCAGCGACAATAGTAGATTCCATTGCACAGTGTCTTCACAGCAGTACTGTCAAAGTTCCAACCCTCGTATATTTATATGTATATATAATTATAGGCACTGATGATTATAACAGTTTGGTCCAATAGATTTACAACCATTAGGCACATATGTTACAGTTAATTCCTGTCTCGAATAGTACACAGTATACTCGTCTTCATTTGCATCACTTTTTTAGTGCCGTTTTGCAGATGATCTTCCACAAGCAACGTCTCGTAAAATTACACAGACACAACCTTGACGCATTTGCTGATCATGCCGTAGTTATTAGTCCACCAGCTCTGGGAAACTCTAAGATTATTATTTTGCACTTTTTTGCCAATCTTACCATGCTTAATAATATTCACAAGTTTTGAATGTAACTGTCAGACTTAACCATCCAGCTGTTTGACTTCGGTAAAAGCACCCTGTAATAATTGCAACACACGACGTAAGTGCGCAGTAACATACAGGTTATTACTGTTTGAGACGATGTATCTTCGTTCATACTCACTCAGTGTCACAAAAGTTATTATCAAACACACTGGTAGTGGTACACAACAATTCATTGTTGGATCCTGTAGGTTTTTTCAAAAATGTTGAAATGTTTGTAAGGCTTATGGGACTTAACTACGGGGTCGTCAGTCCCTAAACTAATGAACTACTTATGAACTACTTACGAACTAGGGCGGCACAAATATCCATGTCCGAGGGGGATTCGAACCCCCGACCGTAGTGGCCGTGCAGATCGTGACTGAAGCGCCTCAGTCCCCTCGGTCACCGCGGCCGGCTGCAGGTTTTTTCCCATAATGAAAAGTTCCAACTTACGTACAAGTACTTCTCTCAGCATTCACCGTAACTAGGATCCAAGTAGTCGCACCTGAACTGGTGTTCATTTCACGACCCATCCATTCTACATCCCGGACCGGCCCATTCCTGTGTGCCCTAACTTTCCAACGAAATCCATCCATCACGTGGAACTGCCAGCATTAAAGAGGCACTGATACTCCGTTGACAATGAAGTTTGGTACTGTCTCTTCAAATGTAGATGAGCAAATCAGCATTTCAATCAGGCAGGTGAATCCCTAAAATTGATGCCGTGACCAAATTATTTGGTCGCGTGCTAGCAATAGCACGCGTGTCAATGGTTCGCCGTCCCTTTTCCAGAATGACGGGTCTCCTGTACAGTCTAGTCGAACGTTTCTTTAACACTGAGGTCCCCGGACGTCGTACCTTTGAATGTTTTGCTGTAGCGTCGGTTGAAAAATTTAAGACGAGCGCCAATTTGGTCGTTCTGTTGTGAATAAGCAGCTCTTATCACAGAAGGCAAATGGCAGAAGAGCTACACTTGGTGTTATCAAAAGAAGTCAAAAGTGCAGTGAAGTTGGTGGTGGAATTTTTGAAACTCGACTTTGAATGTCCTGATATGCCTTTGCTTTTAGTTTGTTTAGGTGACATACTAACAGCTGTATCTCTGTACTCAATAAAAACTGGACACATGTTACATGGCATTTTATTGCATTTAGAGACACCGTATAGTATTAATTCCGAAGAAATTGATTTTTAATAAATTATTTAATTCGACAGGCGTGTTTCGGGGTGATTGCCATCGTGAGGTTAAAATGTTAGTAGCTCTTCGTATCCTTGTAAGATCGCTGTTTCCTTATCTGTTTCGTTCTTATTTAAAGGATTTAATAGAACTGTAGTTATTGTAGCTCTTTATGTAGCTGTACATAAATATATTTAAAATAATTAGTACGTTGTTGATGTGTGACATCTATTTTGACAGAAATGTCAGTGATATATCTGCGGAAATAGCTGTCACACATCAACAGCGTATGAAACGTAAAGAACTACAGCAACTACAGTTCCATTAAATCTGTTAAATAACAAAGAAACAGATCAGGAAACAGCGATCTTACAAGGATAAGAAGAGCTACCACTTTAAACTGACGATGGTAGTCATGCCTAAAAAGGCCTGTCGAATGAAATAATTTATTAAAAAGCCGTGTCTTGTGAATTAATACTTTACAATGTCTATAAATGACATACACGACGCCGCGGGACCAGAAGATTACAAATCTTTATTGCAATTCGTCTATAATCCCTCCTCCTAAAATATTTACTATTCGTTCTGTAAGACCCTATATTATTTCGTCCTTCACCGACCGTAAGCGGAATCGAAGAGGAAAAGATCACATACTGAATTGCAATGTATTAATCTTGGGTAACTGACTCAACTACGTGTCGGTGACGGACGAAAAAATATGCGCATGCGCGGCTGAGTTGCAAATTTACTTCTGAACCCCCTGGTGGCAGCATATTGGCGCTGGGAGGGTCGAGGGATAACGCTGCTTTTAATATTGACGTTGGAGCTGGTAGAGACCCCAACTCCTGGATACTCGAGCTCTGGCGGTTACAAACGAATGTTCCCGAAACAAGACAATGGAGCTACTGCGCACCTGACCTTGCGCATGCACAAATCCTCCATGAAGGCAACATCGCCCTTTAAATTTATTATGTTTTATTTTTTTTTCCATTGACGACTCGTCAAAAACACGCTACATTTAGTAAAGTATGTAATAAATATAAACTAAAGACGCATCAACTGTAAATGACCTCAGAGATGCGATCATGAATGATATTAAAGTCACTACTGTCCACTAGCAAGACTAGCAGTGTGGTTAGTGGCATCGCATTGCGCCGTCGAAACTAGTGGGTTCGAGACCGAAAGCAAGCAATTCTTTTAAAACCCAATCTTCTTTTTAACAGATACGGAAACAACAATGACTTTGTATTGGAAGGAAGCTTAGGGTTCAACGTTCCGTTGACATCTTGGTAATTAGAGACGGGACTTTTCTTACTTGCCACATATCTTTGGACGTTTTTGCGGATATGTCGCCATTTTGAGAGTAAATGATATTTGTACTCTTTGTTGTAACAAATATTATATTTAACTTTCATAAAACATGCGGGGGAAGGGGGGGGGGGGGAGCAGCCTTTGCGCTTGCCTAAGGTTAGAAGGGGCGCTGCTTACTGTGTCACGTGACCCGAAGGTGGCTTGTCTCTTCATCGTAACAGATTCATTTTGTTACCGTCATTTAACAGTGTAATCAGTTACTTGCTGTGTTTTAGTGTTCATGTACATGTTCATATGTTCTTGGAATTTATTATCAAAGAAAAATTAACAAAGTTCAGTATCTTTTAGAAACGAATTACTCAGCTTTAAGCTTGCAACAAAAGTGTGAAATAAAGAAGATTGGTTGGCTGACGTGAAAGTTTGGCCCATGTCCGACTAAAACTTTAGATTAGACAAATACCAGAAGTCGTCATATTTGAGCTTTTTGTAAAGACCATGGATGTGCGTCAGAATATTGCGCTACAGAACTGTGAATGTTCATTGAATACCTGTCCTGTCAGACTGCGTGCTAAGCCCTCTTGCTTTTAAAACTGTTACTCATCAGTAATTTGTTTGTTAACAGCACAACATTCTCAATGTCGTGTTTGATCAATCCAACAGCATGACAGAAGAACGTAGAAGTTTTGCATCAGAGTCTTTTACTAAGTTACAGAAAACAGTTTCTTAACATTTACTTTGGCAACAGCATCTGAACAATACTAATCTCTATCAATGATCTGAACTTAGTCATTAGTAATTTAATTTAACTCACTGTGCACATGGAAACGCTCGTTTTGTCATGCAATTAATTCCTTTCAAAGCAGCAACTAATATGACTCCCATTAATATACTCTAATTTAATTTCCTTTATAGTGCCTACCACGTGCAATGTAGTACAATCACACACGTACCAAACAATATAACATTAACCATTTTATAAAAATTCCTCTATCAATGATCTGAAATTAATCATTAGTGATTTAATTTATTAACACACTGTAAATTAATTTCCTTTATAGTGCTTACCACGTGCAATGTAGCACAATCACACAGATACGAAACGATGTAACATTAACCATTTTAACAAAATTCTATGAAACGGGAAATGAAATCCTACTCGCTACTAAGAGAATACAATCTACCATTTGTGACATAATAATAATTATTATTTAAATCTTCCTTTGCACACTACTTTGAATGTCTACAATGTCTCGACAATTTCAAAACTGACTAATATTATAAATACCTTTTAATATCCCATATCTGCAAGTTTCTTTCATAAACAGACAACTCTCATATCTTCATCACAAAGAAAGATGATTAATAATACTGCCTCCACTGCTTGGTAGGGCAGCCTCCTCTTTCAAGACATGTTATCACGGTGGCTGTCTGCACACCACTTCTACTATAACTATACTGTACTGCTCTCTCTCTCTCTCTGTCTTTTACCAGGGATAATGTATACCATCCAAAGATATGATATAAACAACATCCGCACAGATTACAGTCACTTTGGCATACAAAGTACAGAGAGTAAATATTGTTCATTCATTATATGAAAATCAATTCATATGTATGTTTTTTAAACAACCTAGAGAGATATAATTGCGTAGGATTCCGCGGCCAGAGTCAGATGACATATAAGTTTTCAGGGTGTTGTCCCGCGTCATGAAGTAAGTAGGTCATTACCGTAATAACCGACGTTTCGGCCAACGTTACAGTGGCCTTCATCTGGGTATACTGATGTGAGCTGGTTATTTCTATACTTTATATTTACTGTCAATTAGACATTACGTCATAATTTTTAATCAACGATGTTATTGGTGGTTTTTCGCGGAAGAATGGAAACTTTATAGTGATAGGATGCTTAGGTGGAGGGAATGGGGGTTAGCCGTCGGCTATTGCTTCTTGCATAGCGAGACATGATTGGTGGTCAGCGGCGAATGAGGTGAGGGCTTCCGTTTCTCTCCTGTTGGCCGTGGGCCGCGCGGCGGCAGTAGCTTACTAGTGACGCTCTCGTGTTTTGTTGTCAGTGCGGCCTACCGCTTACCGTATGTAAAAAACGTCACTGATCGGATTGAGAAACATCTTCGCCGGTTTGGTGTCCTGCCTTTCTGCTATAGTAGTCATAAGATCCATGATGTACTTGGCTCCACAAAGGACAAATAGAGGCACTACACGCAGGAGGAGCATACAAGGTGGAATGCGAGTGTGGGGAAGTATACATAGGTGAGACAGGGAGGGCAGTGGCAACGCGCATAAGGGAACATGAACGCTACTTTCGATTAGGCCAACAAAATAAATCTGCAGTAGCCGACCAATAGCAAGACTGCAGCAAAAAGATAAAATTTAACGACGCCAGAACACTCTCCAAGCAACCAGGGATAGTTAAATGCAAGATAAGGGAAGCCATCAAAATTGTAAAACATCCTAATAACATGAACAGAGAAGATGGACTCAGGCTTGCCCTCTTCTGGCTACCAGCCATCACAGCGAAATAGGCCGCACTGACAACACAACACGCGAGCGTCACTAGTAAGCAACTGCCGCCACGCGGCCCACGGCCAGCAGGAGAGAAACGGTAGCCCTCACCCTATTCGCCGATGAAAACCAATCTTGTCTCGCTATGTAAGAAGCAACGGCTAACCCCCACTCCTTCCACCTCAGCATCCTATCAAAATAAAGTTCCATTCTTCCGCCAAAAATTCACCAGTAACATCGCTTATTTTTAAAAATTATGACGTAATGTCTAAATGAAAGTAATATAAATTGTAGTAACAACCAGCGCACATCAGTATACCCAGATGAAGGCCATTGTAACGTTGGCCGAAACGTCGGTTATTTAAGTAATAGCCTTACATCATGACGCGGTACAATACCCAGAAAACTTTTATGTCATCTGACTCTGGCCGCGGAAGCCTACGTAATTAAATCCAGGTTCTGTTTACAGCTTCATGATGGTCGCATGCGTGTTTGGCGCAGCAGGAGAGAAACGGAAGCCCTCACCTCATTCGCCGATGACCACCAATCGTGTCTCGCTATGCAAGAAGCAATAGGCAACGGCTAACCACCACTCCCTACACCTCAGCATCCTTTCATAATAAAGTTTCCATTCTCCCGCGGAAAAAAAAATTAAAAATTATAACGTAATGTCTAATTGACAGTAAATATATAGTACGAACTAGCTCACATCACTATACCCAGATGAAGGCCACTGTAACGATGGCCGAAACGTCAGTTATTACAAATCAAATGTTTGTTAAGCTTATGGGACTTAACTAAGGGGTCATCAGTCCCTAAACTTACAAACTACTTATCAACTACCTTATACTATGGACGGCACAAATATCCATGCCCGAGGGGGATTCGAACCCCCGACCGTAGTGGCCGTGCAGACAGTGACTGGAGCGTCTCAGTCCCCTCGGCCACGGTGATTACAGTAATAACCTACTTATAGTGCGCCTCGGTTGCACAGTGCTTGAGCGTCAGACTACAAATCCAAAACTCGCGGGTTCGATCCCCGCCAGCTCCTAGGATTTTTATCTGTCACTTTCCACTTCTTTCACCTTCTTTTTTTTTTAACCTACTTACACCATGACGCGGTACAACACCGAGAAAACTTTTATGTCAACCTAGAGAGATATAATAACCTTCCACACGCCCTAGATCTAGTTGAAGCAAGCGCAAACAAGCCGAGATAAGACTTTGTGCAGTTCTTTTAAAGAAAATAAAAATATATCTAAGCGGGAGAGGGCAAAACGGAGCGGTTTCCCCCCGGCGCCACACGCAGAGGTGTGCCAAATTGTCTCTTTGAACGCCGAACGGTGGAGGGGGGGGGGAGGTTGGGAGGGAGTGAACCCCCAGTCATTTGAATCACCAGCCGCCACTGCAACCCACAAAGATGATTAAGGACCCCCAAGCATCTGAAAGAATTAAGTTGGTAGAGCCCAGCTGCTCGCAGGATGTGCAGTGAACTGTCAGCCGCTACATTTCCGAGACTGAAGATTAGCGAGAAACAGCGCCTACGATAATCTCCTCACAGTCACACCACGAGGCTAGGAGCGACGTAAGCGCGCGCCGGCGACCGGTATCCCATCTCAGGTGACGACGACGCTTTCAGCGGTCGCCGTTCCGGGAAATTAATTAAGACGCGCATTTTTCTGCACCGGCGTAATTAATATCCCCCGTTAACGTCGCTTAAGCAGCCGCCAGGCGGACAAACAAAAAACAAACAGGGTGCCACGTCCAGCGGCGGCGCTCGAATGGAGGAGCTGGTAGCTGGCCTATGATTAATTACCGGCCCGGCGAGCGAGTGTGCGTGTGTGCCCGCACCAATCACTGACATCGCCCGGTGGCGATCTCATCGCTCTGTCAGCTGAAATCCTGCTGCGATGAAGACGACAGCTGCGCCGGACAGCTATTCACCGAGCAAGTAACTAACAAAAGGAGCACGCGGAGTGTCGCATGCCACCGCGGCCCATAGTTGACAGGACAGAAGTCACGGAATGGGTACATAACGTCAGCACACAAATGCTCCCCAGTGCCACCAAGTGCATTGACTTAGCGTACCAACGTTTAAACACACCTTGTGACACCACTGTCGCATACCGCTGTGCGATATTAATTCAATTTCTGCGACTGTATCGCTGTTATATTGTTCGTATACAGGAGCGGGCCGTATGTAATGTCAGCGATGGCGCTCACCGTTCCTGGAATGAATGGAAGGATGATTAGGAAGGAACGAAAGGAGCCGGCCGCGGTGGCCGAGGAGACTGAGGCGCTTCAGTCACGGTCTGCACGGCCACTACGATCGGGGGTTCGAATCCCCCTCGAGCATGGATATTTGTGCCGTCCGTAGTTGTAGCTATTTCATCCATTGTGTGTTGCTTTTGAAATATTGGTCGTGAAGATTTAATGTTAGGTAAGGCGAATTTTTGAACATTTAACTCCACAGAATAATAAGTAATTATTGAAAGATCAAAGTATTAACTTTTATTCAGTAAATGCACTAAGAGTAATTCTGAGATTACAATTTTTGAATCTGCCAATTTCTAATGTTACTCAAGTAACGTAACAGTCTTTTATAATAAGAAAACGTAATTTCTGGCTTATTGTATAGAAATTCATAATTAATAGGTAAAAGTCAGTCTTTACGTTTTTAATTTGGTATCAATGAAGATATGCAACTGAGTAAATATTTGCAGCAGCGTAAAGGTTTGCCAAAGTACGCCGCGGCGGAATAGCCGTACGCACTAAGGTGCCTTGCTGCGGTGCTCGCAGTTGTTCGTCGTCGGAGGTTCGAGTCTTCCTTCGGGCATGGATATTTGTGTTGTTCTTAGAATAAGTTAGTTTAAGTATTATGTAAGTTTAGGGACTGATGACCCCGTAGTTAAGTCCCATAAGCTTAACAAACATTTGAACATTTTTGAAGGAAGGGAGCTTGGAATTTAGCGTCTCGTCGACAGGTTGATCATTACAGACGGAGCGTACTCTCAGAGTGTTTGGGTAAGAATGTGGAAGGAAATCGGCCATGCCCTTTTAAAGGAAGAAGGAAGGAAGCTTAGGGTTTAACGTCCCGTCGACAGCTTGGTCATTAGGAGCGGAGTTGACGCTCGGAGTTGTGGGTAAGGACGGGGAAGGAAGTCGGCCGTGCCCTTTGAAAGGAACCATCCCGGCATTTGCCTGGAGTTATTTAGGGAAATCACGGAAAACCTAAATATGGATGGCCGGAGGTGGATTTGAACCACCATCCTTCCGAATGCGAGTCAATTGCGTTACTTTTCAAAGGAACCATGCCGACATTTGCCTGGAGTGATTTAGGGAAATCACTGGCCGGAGGTGGAATTGAACCACCGTCCTTCCGAGTACGGGTCCAGTGTGTTACCTCTGATCTTCAGTTAGGGTCTATAGTCTCGTCGACAGCTTGGTAATTAGAGACGAAGCTCATGTTTGGATTTTTGGGTAAGGATTGGAAAGGAAGTCAGTCGTAGTTTTTCGAAGTAACCATCCCGGCGTTTGCCTGCAGTGATTTACGGAAATCAACGATAACCTGAATCTGGTTGGCAAGGGGTGGATTTGAACCACAGAACTTCCGATTCTGACTCCAGTCGTATCTGCTCCAAGTCACTCGGTCCGCTATGCTGCGCTGGTGTCAAACCAGAAAAGTCTCTGTAATGTGATTAGGCCAGCACAATGGCGGACTATGAAGGGAGGGAGGGTTGTCAGAACGCCTAGGTCGTCTCGTGCTGGGGAACCTTCATATATCGAAAACCTACCTTTTATTTTTTTTTTTTTTTCTTTATTCTCTCTCTATCGTTTTTTTTTTTTTTTTTTTTTTTTTACTTAGGGAGCTCAACTACTAACTACTGTGGTCATCAGTCCACAGACTTACACAGTCTTTGATTATCCTAAGGACAACATACACACCCATGTCTGGCGGACGAATCTAACCATCGGAGAGAGTGGCCCCGCAATCCGTGAAATGACTCCACAGCATACTTCCATGTAGACTGGGGGCCTCATTTTGTTTTGCTACCACGGAGCGTGCGACAGCCTTAGTCCGCTACTGGGCCGGAAGGACCACTTTTGGAGAAACGGGCAGATTTGCAGAAATTGCTCAGTGACTCGTTCCGCAGCTATTAGAAACTGGGCCGTGGTGGCGTGGCCGAACGTTCCAAGACGCCTAGCTGCGGAGCGTGCTGCTGCTCCCCGTCGGAGGTTCGAGTCCTTCCCCGGGCATGGATGTATTTGATGTCCTTAGCGTAAGTTGAAATAGTTTGTAAGCCTAGGGACTGATGACGAGCGAAGTGCCATAGATTTACAAATATTTCAACATTTTATTAGAAACTGGGCTGGCACCTGTACCTCCAGGGATCAGTAAACACTGCGTGCCCCTTAAGAGCAATGCACACGTTCAGTATTTATTCTCAAATATACACAACACTCCAAGTTCGATACACAGAAACGTTTCCCTCAGAGAGGATTTTTGTGGCTTGACTATATTTGTACCTAACAGACAATAGCATCGACTGTTGATTTACTCTCCAAACAATTTTACTACTGAGAAAAAAATGTGTTCATAGTCAGGAAATCGAACCTAGGTTACATTAGGTAAATTAAAAATATCACAATCTCAAAAACGCGATCGTCAACGTACGCATTAACGAGGTCCACATTCACTGCTAAATAAGGATTATAGACTTTTAATAATACACAGACACTATTCAATTGAACAAAAGAGTTTCTGCAAAATTACTTGATCTGTTTTGGAATAAAATATCTAGGAGTATTACTATAATTATTGTAACGTAACAGACTGCACTCACAACAAATATACTTTGATACTAAAGTAAATCAGTTTCAGTGAATAATTAAACATTGGTCAAACCTGTTCTCTGTACACTAGTGCTGGCATACTTTTGGGAAATCTTTAGTACATTTCGTAACACAACAGCAAACATAAGCGGTCATGAAACACACACATATAAAATATTTTCAGGCACAAAAACTGTGTGTGGAATGAAATCAATGTACTCTGTCCTGAATCCTAATTATAAATTTTCTTATTATCATTGAAGTGAGTGAATTAATGACATGAATGTCCGTCGTGGTAAAAGCAAGGCACCTTAGTGTGCACGGCTATTCCGCCGGGGCTTACTTTGTCAAACTGTTAGACTACTGTAATCATTTAATCAGTTGCATATCCTCATTGATACCAAATTAAAAACGTAAAGACTGACTTTTACCTATTAAATATGAATTACTATTCAATGAGTCAGAAATTACGTTTTCTTATTATAAAAGACTGTTACGTTACTTTAGTAACATTAGAAATTGGCAAACTCAAAAAGTGTAAGCTCAGAATTACTCTTAGTGCATTTACTGAATAAAAGTTAATACTTTGATCTTTTAATAATTACTTATTATTCTCTGGAGTTAAATGATCAAAAATTCGCCTTACCCAACATTAAATATTCACAACCAATATTTCAAAAGCAACACACAATGGATGAAAATTGATAACTGCTTTAAATAAGATAATATTTCATCAGGAAATCGGAACGTTTCACTGAACGGGGAAAGGACCCTGCACAGGAAGATGACTCGGAAAATAACAAGTCTGAGTTCGTTTCACTCAATTAATTATTCTAAAATAAAGACGAGAATGTATTGCTCAGATTGTGAATACTATACGAAAAGTTCCTACTTAGTCTGTCGTGGAGTTATAAGGGCAACGATGAGGTTCACCATTATAGAAAACGTACACTTGCTACCTCTTGCAGTTAAGTGGCAGAATTTCAAGCTTCTTAGCGCCGGATTTGCATGTATGATAAGCCATCCATTAAATGCCAGTTCACCAAGTGTACACTGCACACCATGCGAAGCAAATTGGTAGCCTTCTTGATGAGGTAAGCCTCTGTAGATCCTACACATGTGCAGCAAGCCACTCAGCTTTAGCTCTGACAACTCTCTCACTGCTAGTGTCAGACTCATGCTTCAACTTGTTCGTTTCTTAGCACGCTAGACGAGTTGGCGCGCTTTTCCACCTTTTCGTGCCTTGTCGTCATATTCCACTTTCCGGGGATCCACATACAGTTTTCAATTCATACATCGTTTACATAATCCCAAGTAAAAAAAATGATTTTTAATAAATTCATAAAAAGAAATTTACATTATTTTATAAGACATACTGTTAATGAGAAAGAATATAGTCATGCATATATAATTATGTTATTTCTGTGAGTATCGATTGAAAATACAAATTATTACAGCTAATAAGAACGTAATGGTTTATAATGTCATATGTTGACACTGTTACGAATATTTTGGTAGTGATCAACACTTCTCATCAGTATTTTAGTACTGACAATATAATATGCACTCTCAGGCGGAAAATATATTGCCGGTTTGACAATATTGTAAACTGTATGTGCACCTCTTCAGCCCTCAGAGAAAAAAATGTTCAAATGTTTGTAGAACTTATGGGACTCAAACTACGGGGTCATCAGTCCTTAAGCTTACAAACTACTTATGAATTAGCTAACACTAAGGACGGCACAAATATCCATGCCCGAGGAGGGATTCGAACCCCCGACCGTAGTGGCCGTGCAGGCCGTGACGGGAGCGCCGCAGTCCCCCCCTTTTTTTTTTTTTTTTTTTTTTTTTTGAACAAAACGATCTTCCTGGAAAAGGAAGCATTAAAAAAAACTGCTACACTGAAAATAATCTGTTCTTGCTGAATCCTCAACAGCGGATAAATAAATGAAAGAATATGTTCTTCTTGTATCCATTGACAGTTAATCTTCTCTTTGACTCGAAATATGAAACATACATTATTCTGCAAACATGCGTTGGGACACCTCATAATTGAGGCATAGAAACGTCGCCATGTAGTGTGTGTACGTGGTACGAGTTGTCCAGAAATCATTGGATTGTGTATCGCAAAAAGTTAGCGAAGAGTTTCTTGTAGTTCCTTCTCTTCATCAGCGTCTGGTGCTGTGTATGGAGGTACAAGTGGAAACTATATTTGCTTTTCGCTTCTTCTGTCAGTATGTAGTGTAAAGCGTGTCCTTTTATCCAGTTAACGGCATTTCTTTTCGTGACTGGGTAAGGCACGTCGCTGGGTTTTAGAAGGTCCTTCGGTGTAACGGTATATGGAGCCGTTCGGGTGACTTTGGCTATGAGTTTTCGAGTGATTTGCCAGATTTCCTCTACTTCAGCGCAAACCAATCGATGTTCTTGTGTCAACTAAATTGCAGGTCGGACAGTTGGGTGAATCTGCGACGTGGATGCGGTGCAACTTAGAATTGGTCGCTAGTTTTCTGTTGACGACTTTATTCCACGTAGCCCTGACAGTGGTCGGTAGAAATCGGCTACTGATGTTACTCCAAATGGCCTTCCAGTCATAAAAAGGGTATTTCTGTTCCACAACATTTCCGGGTTTCGTTTTCATCAACGTGTCATATATCGTTTTCGAGTTGACCGTCTGCTGGACTGTGATCGTTGTGGGAAGATAACTAAGTTCAACTAGGAATTGTTGAAAATGATAAAGTCCTATGGGAACGTGCCCCTCGGCCACCGCGGCCGGCAGCCCTCAGAGAATCACTACCTCCTTGCCTTTCTGCTCTTACTTCAAAGAGCGAGACACCATGTCACCGTCAGTCCAGCATGAGAGAGTCAACAGTGTTTCTTCTAAAAATTTTGTCCAGTCAGTAGTATTGCGTCGTTGGGGACATTGTTCTTGGCACGTTAGGTTGAGTACACGAAGACTACCTCTGCGCAGTATCAATGTTTCTAGATTTCCATTTTGAACGCGTAAGGAAGGAACTTACAAGTGCTTTCCCCTGCTTTATGATTAATTAACAAGAGTTCTAATCCATCATATTGGCAACAGCATGGATCAGTTTCTGGAAGTGGAGAGTTGTGGATCGTTAAGGTAGATTCTTGGCATATTTCTTGCAGGAGCGTGACAGAGACAGAATGTCATTTCTGGTCCCCGTTTGATGCTGCAAAATGTTCTAGCTGTGTTGTGGAATGTGTCACAACTGCGGCAGTGAAATCCATACTCTGTGCACGCCGTTATTTGCTTACTTTCTCTGACAACTTACTTTCCATAATTCAGTTACAATATGTGGATTGTTGTTGTAAGGTTTACTTCGAGTTCACTAGCTTCCCATACCAGCTGATCTTATTGTGATTACTTTATATTAATAACAAACTTGACTTCATTGCAAGGTTTTTCAACTTGGTTTAAACTGCCCTGGTTAGGACATCCATTAAAAATAAATATAATTTGTTACATAACCATTTGGCTTACTTTACAGTGTTGGCACAGTCCTTGCGCATATTGCCCATTGCTTTGTGATAGATGGCGCTATAATGTTCCCAACATGTTATCCACAATTGTAGACAAATAGTAGGTAACAGGTAGGTTTTTTTAATCAAAACACAGAACGTAGGTAAATTTGAATTTTATTTCGTCTTTTCCAATATGATACATATAATTTTGTGAAATTATGATAGGCCCTACATTAAGAGAACGCTTGCTGTTATTGCGTGATTACCTGTAATTACCTCATGACTTCAATAAATGCTCAAAATGATGTTCTTCAGCTTCGATGCATTTGGCGATACGCATAACGAAATTCCTCTCAACAGCGAGTAGTTCGCCTTCAGTAATGTTCTCACATGCATTCACAATACGCTGACGCTTGTTTTCACACGTCGTCAGTGAATCACGATAAGAGATACCCTTCAATTTTCCCCACAGAAAGAAATTCGGGGATGTAAGTACCGGTTAACGTGCGGGCCATCGTATGGTGCTTCTACGACCAATCCACGTGTCATTAAATATTCCATTTAAGACCGCTTCACCTGCACGCGAGCCATGTGCCAGACATCCATCATGTTGAAAGTATATCGCCATTGTGTCATGCAGTGAAACATCTTGTATTAAAATCGGTAGATCATTACGTAAGAAATCAGCATACATTGCACCATTTAGATTGCCATCGATAAAATAGGGGCCAATTATCCTTCCACCCATAATGCTGCACCATATATTAACCCGCCAAGGTCGCTGATGTTCCACATGTCGCAGCCATCGTGGATTACCCGTTGCTCAATAGTGCATATTATGCCAGTTTACGTTACCTCTATCTGTGAATGACGCTTCGTCACTAAACAGTATGCGTGACAAAAATCTGTTATCGTTCCTTTTCTTATTTTGTGCCCAGTGGCAAAACTGTACACGATGTCCAAAGTCTTCTCCATGCAAATCATGGCGAGTAGAAATATGGTACGGGTGAAATTTATGTTGATGTAGAATTCTCAACACCGAAATTTTTGAGATTCCCGATTCTCGCGCAATTTGCCTGCTACTGATGTGCGGATTAGCTGCAACTCCAGCTAAAACACTTACTTGGGCATCATTTGTTGTAGGTCGTGGTTGACGTTTCACCTGCGGCTGGACACGTCCTGTCTCTTTAAATAACGTAACTATCCGACGAAAGTTCCGGACACTTGGATGATGTCTTCCAGGATAACGATCAACATACATAGCACAGGCACGTTGGGCATTTTGATGACAATAGTCATACATAAATACCATGTCGACCTATTCTGTAATTGGTAAACGGTCCATTTTAACACGAGTAGTATCACGAAGCAAATACCATCCGTACTGGCGAAATGTTACGCAATACCACGTACTTATACGTTTGTGACTATTACAGCGCTACGTATCACAAAGCGAAAACAGTGTTTCAAATAAAACTTTCATATTTATTTATGTACTTCAAGAATATGTAATAAAATGGGGGTATCTATTTTTAAAAAATGCAGTTGATATCCGTTTGAACTGTGGCAGCGTCCTCTAGCTGGCCAACCATGGCGCCATCTTTTTTCCCCTTCAACCTAGAAAAGTTTTGTTCTTTGCAATTTTTTTTTTTGTTTTTTTGTTTTTTTGTTTTTTTTTTTTTTTGTTTTTTTTTTTTTGTTTGATTCTTAATTCGTGAGATATTTGGCCCGGTCCTTGTCAGTGGACCAACCTGTACATATTTAAGGTGAAGACGACCAGTGATACTTTCTTCAACGCGGATGCACACTACGCCCGAACAATTACGGAAATCGACGAAATTCCAATAGTAATTAATTATGGTAGGCAAGGGCACTACTTTAGTAGTACCCTACGTGGAAAAGTTGAGATTTTGCGTCACATCGGAGGCGTGCAATGATAGCCCACGCAGCCGTGGAGGCTATGTGTCCCTAGTGGCCAAGACAACAGTAGGACCCGGGTTCAAATCCCGGTTGTGCACGAATTTTCAACTTTCGCCATTGATATACTTCGAGTAGCAGCTGGCGCCGTAAATTCCTTTGTATGTTGATTCGGATAGATAGGCCACCTTCGACCGATGCCGGCCAGAGTTGCCAACTCTGCCATAAAGTTTCCTTTTAAATTTACTATAAAATCCCCCTAAATCGGAAGAAATCCCCACAAAAATGCAACACGTGGGGCTGGCGGGCTGGCGGATGTTAGGAGCTGCAGCCAAACACTACTTTTCAATTTTTATTAAGAAAAAAAAAAAAAAAAAAAAAAAAAAAAAACCTTCTAGATTTTGAGACTTCTCTCTCTCTTTCCCGGCATCTCTTTCACATGCCGAAACATAGCTCATAATAAGAAATAATTACAATCTTACCTTTCAGCAAAGGGTCCGTTTCCCAGATCTCCGCATACTTTTATACATTCTTTCTTTTATGTTTGGTAGCCGAGTAATAAAACAATAATGCATTTACATCACAACTTGAGCTGGTCAAAAAAAAAAAAAAAATAAAAAAAAATAAAAAAAATGGTTCGCTAACGCACAAAACTGCAGATCATAGCACGTGACTTAGCGACAATTAAGAGCAGTGTTATCGGGAAATACCACTCCATTGCTACTAGACAGTGAGAGAGAAAAAACTGGTATTGTTGAGCAACGGGATAGGGGTGCAGAGATGGAAAATATGCTCCGCCTCCCGTGCGCTGTAAGTAAACAGTGCAGGCAGCATGAATTGAAGAAACAATGAAAACAGTGCGACAGAAGAGCGACAGTGTAGTCAACACAGGCTGACAGAAAGCTGCACGGTTGGCAATGAACATCTGCAATCACTATGGCAACAAGTCTTCCGATTGCTTCACACATATTTAATGCATAAAAAGGAAAAAAAAGTTCTCTTTTTCCTCCTAAAAATTCCCCCGACACTTCTTTTTCCCCCTTAAGAATCCCCCTAACATTACTTTCCCCCTAAATTCCCCCCCCCCCCCCCCGAACAAAATTTTCCCCCCTAAAGCTGGGAAGAAAACGCCCAAGTTGGCAACCCTGATGCCGGCAGTGTTGGGAATGCGCAGACAGGTGTGTGGCCGCGTTAATGGAGCGCCCCCGGGAGCTGGGAGGGCGGGGCGCGCGTTACCGTATGCTGGCGCGTCCGATGCCAGGTGTGCGACGCGGCGTCGCGTGCGGCCGCCACGCCCCCCGCGGCCCGCGGGCTCTGGGTCAGCGCCAGCGGCGCATGCGCACCGCACGCCTGCTCCCTCATGCAGCTGCCGCCGCCCATCTCGTTTGTCGGCACGCACTTTCCAGTTCGCTCATTCCCGGCCAACTCGCCACGCTTACTAACTAGCGACGAAGCGGAGAAACCCGACCTACGTGCACAGAAATACTGGCGCGCCAGCTGCGTGCCTGCGAACGTGCGCGGCTTTTGATGCGACGTAATCGTCGACTGTAGCAATAATAAGCCTTCTTTATCTCTCACGAGTGTCCATTGTTTTATCTTGTCTAGCAAAATGTATGTGTGTATGTATGCACGTGTATGCACTGTATGAATAACAGTATCAGGACATAATGAAACTTTCACTCTGCAGCGGAGTGTGCGCTGATATGAAACTTCCTGGCAGATTAAAATTGTGTGCCGGAACCGGGACATGAACCTGGGACCTTTGCCTTTCGCGGGCAAGCGCAGTACCGACTGTGCTATCCCTACACGACTCACGATGCCGCCGGTACTGGCGGAAGTAAAGTTGTGAGGCGGCATCGTGAGTCGTGTCGGGATAGCTCAGTCGGTAGTGCGCTTGCCCGTGAAAGGCAAAGGTTCAAGGTTCGAGTCCCGGTTCCGGCACACAATTTTAATCTGCCAGGAAGTTTCAGTATCCGGACATCTCCAAAAGCGTACCTTATTCATAATTGGTGCATTGTGCTACCACCTACTGCCAGGTACTCCATGTCAGAGACCTCAGTAGTCGTTAGACATCGTGAGAGAGTAGAATGAGGCGTTTCGCGAAATGCATGGACTTCGAACGTGCTTGGGTGTCACCAAGAAGGTTAAAGTAAGGGGAGACGGAGATACTTTGCAGAGCTTAGCTGTCGATTGAAGTCAGCCAGCTATTTTGCGGAGTCAAGAAAATATATTTCCAGATTAAAGCTGTGGTGTCGCACAAGTCTCAAGTGCGCGCCACGTACTTTCGCCGCGCGCCGCCATGCAAGCACGGCGCGGCGTTCTTACGACGTCGGCTACGAGCGCCCTCTGCTGCAATGCCGCTCGTGGCCACCACTTAACTGCATCGGTCACTTGGCAATAGAATAGGCACACGTTAAGACTCTCATCAGTAGGCAGGCCTCTACTTAGTTAAATTATGTATCTGCATACCACTAGTCTTCAGTTAACAAAGTTAGTATTGTATTATCTCTACGAAATATATATCTTGTTCTAATCTAGCCTGTGTTTCTAGTTTCTGCTGCCCCACT
Organism: Locusta migratoria; assembly: GCA_026315105.1. NCBI lineage: Eukaryota > Metazoa > Arthropoda > Insecta > Orthoptera > Acrididae > Locusta > Locusta migratoria. Next base: position 269,915,800 of record CM048751.1, on the reverse strand, counting down.
GGCTGGTCACCTCAGACTCTGTACCCGCACACGCGTGCATCCTATTTCCCTGTGTCGGTCTCTTTCTACTTGGCCACCGACACCCAGGACAACCGGCGGCAACAAGACACAAACAAAGCTTGATCTTAGGTGCAAGAATTATGATATTAAAATCAGCATCTCCAAAACGAAAGTCATGTCTGTGGGAAAGAGATTTAAACAGATTGAGTCCCAAATAGGAGGAACAAAGTTAGAACAGGTGGACAGTTTCAAGTACCTGGGATGTATTTTCTCAAAGGATGGCAACGTAGTGAAAGGACTGGAATCGAGGTGCAACAAAGCTAATGCAGTGAATGCTCAGCTAAGATCTACTCTCTTCTGCAACAAATAAGTAAGTACCAAGACTACGTTAGCAGTGCACTGCTCTATCTTTCGACCAACTTTGTTGTATGGGAGTGAAAGTTGGGTGGATACAGGCTACCTTACTCATAAGGTAGAGGTTACAGATATGAAAGTGGCAAGAATAATTGCAGGTACTAATTGATGGGAACAATGGCAAGAGGGTGTCCGTAATGAGGAAATCAAAGAAAAACTTGGAATGAACACCATAGATGAAGCAGTTGGAGCGAACAGACTGAGGTGGTGGGGTCATGTTACATGCATGGGAGAAGCAAGGTTACCTAAGAGACTCATGAGCTCGTCCGTGGAGGGTAAGATGAGTAGAGGTAGACCAAGAAGAAAGTACTTAGATTCGGTGCAGAATGATTATGAAGTAAAAGGCATAACATCAGACGAGGCATCAATGTTAGCGTTGAACAGGGGATCATAGAGGAATCTTATTAGAGATACTATGCTCCAGACTGAACGCTGAAAGGCATAATCAGTCTCTAATGATGATGATGACGATGATGATGATTAAAGCATTCTTTCGGTTCTTGTCTTGTTAACTTTTATAGATTTAAATGACATTTCTGGGTATATATTCGATATAGCAATTCTTTTTAGGACAAATACAGACCGTCCAGATAGCTGAACTGTGATTTATTAACGCAAAAGCTCATTCGATAATTTAGACTTACGTATCGTGATAGTACCTAAATGCTTTACAAGAACTGAAATTGTCAGCTGTCGTAGTTCACAGGAGATGCAGAGTAAGGTTTTACCAATAATGACAGGTCCAAGCCGTATCATTTTCGTAAGTGAATGTGCAGCGATTACTGAAAACTGAAATGTACCGTAATAATTGTAAAGAGAATCTAAAAATAATTCCAGTTCATGTGTAAGTGCTTTCGTGGTCCTTTTTTTTATATTTTCATTACACACTTTCAAACTCTCCAGTCACAATCTATTCCTATATTGTGCGAATTAAAATCAAGAAACTTCTTTCCACGCCTGTACCTTTTAAGCCGTACCAACTATTCTGTTTCCCCTTTCTATTGAGTCCTTATGTCGCTCCAAAACTGTGTTTAGAAGTAAATATTTTTCGAGTTGGGCGAAGTTTCATTGGAGATCTTTTTCCTGCTTACTTTCCTCCAACTTTATACCACATCAGATCTTCTATAATAAATATTGTGTATCGATTAAATCTGCGTTAAAGGCGCAATAGTCATGTCGCTTGCCGATTTCAGCAATGTTGCCAATCATCTTCCATGCTGGCTCAGATCAGCGTTGAACCTGCTTCGGCGAATCTAGGTTGAGAGTTATACAACAGAGCAGAGTCCTGAAAAAGAGTATAATTTCTGAACTAACGTCAGATTTGATCTCCAGTAAAAGGAGATATCGTAGCTTAAATTTTAATCTAAACCTACCGTGTCGGTAAGTTTGTTTTAACACGTCAATAATAAAAAGTATTATACTAATTTTCTGTGCCATTCGCGAAGTTAATTGATTTATAAGAGATGAATTTAGCCTACATGATAGTCACCATCGGCGTTATATCATATGTCAGCAAATGAAACCAAACAAGCTGATATATACTGTAACACTGATGATGGCCATCGTGTAGCCTAAATGGATAATAAATCAGTTTGTTTCACGAATGATAGCTGTTTTCCTGTCAAATTATCAACGGTAACTGCTCCGCAACAGTCCAAAAAGAGATTCACACGTAAACAAATTTTTTACCATTTTCACCTGTTGTTTCAAAATAGTTCAGGGCAACATGTTTCATCAACATGTGTTAAAGGAAAAAATAACGTAATTTAAAATTCAGGGGACTATTTCACATTGTAGTTTGGATTTTTACCATAGCGAAACGGCCTTCAGGGCACGGTACGCCAAAGAACCAATGGATGTTGCTGATATTTTTTCTAGTACGGCAATGATCCAATATATGATACTGTTACACATTTTCCTGCGTGACAAGTGTTTCCAGAAGTTCACGTTACTGATAAAAATGAAGTGGAGCGCCACGTTGCGAATCGCGAGGCCTTCCACGTCGGGGATTCGAATTCCTCCTCGGGCATGCATGTTTGTGCCGTCTTTAGTATAAGGTAGTTTATAAGTAGTTAGTAAGTTTAGGGACTGATGACACCGCAGTTAAGTCCTATAATCTTTACAAACACATTTCTTCTGTAGGAATTCAAACAAACACCGAACTTACTTGACTACGATGTTCTGATTTCGTTCTTTTAGTAAGAAACTTAGCAAAAGTTCTTTTCTTCTTTTGAATGTTTTATTTACATTTCACTTAGCAGTTTTTGAGAACATTTCCCCTGTGGTCTCAAATTTATTACTCTTGAATAATAAACAGTTACTTACAGCACTAAATATTTTTATTTCGGGATCGGTGTAGGTCTATTTCAGACCATCTTCAGCCTTTGGTTGGTGGCGGTGGAACAGCAAACGAGAGCAGTACTTACTTCGTTCTAGCACGTTGGCTGATGCACCAACCACCACCGCCACCAACAGAAGGTTGAAGATGGTCTCAAATAGACCGGAACAGGCCCCGAAATACAAATATTTAGTGCAGTCAGTGACTGTTTATTATTGAAAACTATATTTGACTTCTTAGCTAGGAAAAAAGAATTTACAGACCAATTTGTCCTAAAACGGCATTTAAACCGACTACAGTTCGGAACCCTGAAAAGTGACAGTATAAAAAGGCCCATTTTTTAACATTCCGATGCGAATCAAGGAGATATAGTTCGTTGAAAATTAATACACTTAAAGAGGCATTCTGCCAAAGTTTCACACTCTCATCATTGAATTGAAGACGTTGTACGAAACTAGCGATGAGCGACTGTTACCAGTTCTGCCACACGTATTTCTCGTACCGAACTTTCAAAATCTGCTATACATCGGCGAGAAAAAAATACATGTATGAGAAATATGTCATCTTTATTACGTAATGAAAAGGCACACAATTCCTTTATTTACAGTTTTTCCTTTCTCAGATTATTGATCATTAAGATTTCATATCACTTCAACTATTTTTCCTGAATAAAAGATGTGAATTTGATTGGAACGACTCATTGCACATAAATAAATAAATATTTCCAGACCATCCATTTTACTCAAAGTCAACAAAAGTAAATAAATGTAAAGAAATATGTCAAACATATTTATTTATTTAAAAGTTAAAATATTTTTTAAACTTTTGAAGACTTGACTGAATACAATGTGGTACTTTGCAGTAGCCTCCTTGAGCTCCTTATTGGAAAATGTTTCTCAATTGCGCATAAGTGCACATTATCAGGAATGACAGACTCTCCTGGTTTATTTATTTATTTATTTATTGTGATGAATTTCTTCCCCACTATATATAGTGCTCGCTGTCATTTGCAAGTACGCCTGCCACACATCTGGCTCATCAGACGCTATAAATTCTTATGCTCACTTCTTATCACATTCGTCTTCATAGCGAAACAGGTAGTTAAAAGAATTCCTATTTTCTCCATCTCTACATTACTAGAAGCAGGTAATGACGAAAGATTACTTAAAGTTACAAAATTTATTCTCTTTGTGCGTTCTAGAGAGTGTCGGTTTCAACTTCTCAGTTTCTAGGGAACAGCTGAATGCAATATCGTGGCTTCCAGTCAGTAAGCCACGCGGGAGTAACCGAGCCACGTTACGGATCGCGCGACCTCCCGCTTCGAAGGTTCGAATCCTCCCTCGGGCATGGATAAGTGTGTTGTCCTTAGTTTAGTTTAGCTTAGATTAAGTAGTTTGTAAGTCTAGGGACTCATTACCAACGTAGATTCACATCTACATCTACATGGGATACTCTGCAAATCACATTTAAGTGCCTAGCAGAGGATTCATCGAACCACCATTATACTTTTTATCTCCCATTTCATTCTCGAATAGCGCGCGGGAAGAAAGAACACCTGAATCTCTCCTTTCGAGCTCTGATTTCTAGTATTTTATTCTGATGGTCATTTCTACCTATGTAAGTGGGAGTCAACAATGTATTTTCACATTCGGAGGAGAATGTTGGCGATTGGACTTTCGTAAGTAGCCCACGCCGCAGCGATAAGCGCCGTTGTTGTAATAATTCCCATACCAGATCCTGTATCATTTAGTGACAATACGAAACGCGCTGCCCTTCTCTGGACTGTTTCGATGACCTCCGTCAAACCCTCCTGATAAGGATCCCACACTGGGCAGCAATACTTCAAAAATGGACGGACAAGCGTAGTGTATGCAGTTTCTTTTGTAGTTCTGTTGCATCTTTTAAGGATTCTGCCAATAAAACGCAGTCTGTGGTTCGCCTTACCCACGACATTATCAATGTGTCCTTTCCAGTTTAAGTCTGAAGTAATAGTAATTCCTAGGTATTTTGTGGAGTTTAAGAATTAGAAACATTTTTTGAACCAGTAAGTAATAGTAACAAACATCCACCTACAATAATACGTTTTTCATATCCTATCAAGAGAACTCAAATAATATTACAGAATCTAATTTACCGAGCGAGGTGGCGAAGTGGTAACACACTGGACTCGAATACGGGAGGATGGTAGTTCAAATCCACCTCCGGCCATCCAGATTTAGGTTTTCGGTTATTTCCCTAAATCACTCCAGGGAAATGCCGGGTCGGCTGCGGTGGCCAAGGGGACTGAAGCACTCCAGTCATGGTCTGCACGGCCACTACGGTCGGGGGTTCGAATCCCCCCTCGGGCATGGATATTTGTGCCGTCCTTAGTCTTAGCGAGATGATAAGTAGTTTGTAAGTTTAGGGACTGATGACCCCGTAGTTATGTCCCATAAGCTATACAAACATTTGAACATTGGAAATGCCGGGATGGTTCCATTCAAAGGACAAGTCCAATTTCCGTTCCCATCCTTACAGAAAGACCTGAGCGTAGGCTCCACCTCTAATGCCCGCGCTGTCAACGGGGCGCTAAACACTAATCGCCCTTGTTCTTGAATCTAATATAAATATATACCTAAAGATTTTGACAAGAATATGGATAAATGGAACAAGAGAAATTTGTACACATGTTGGCCTTGAGGAAACGACGAATGCAGAGGATATTTACGAATAAATATGTCCTCAAATCTGTATATTTCTCATAAACAAACTAAAGAAAATAATAAATATCTTTACTAAGCTTATCTATTTAAAACAAGATGAAACAGTACATAAAACAACCAAAACACGAGGAACACTTAGCACTAGTGTAACAAGTAAGCGATAACGCATGCATTAGACGCCAAACAACAAGCTAGTTGACTCCAGACTGTTGACGTGTTCAACACCAAGTGGCAGCATCACGCAGATGTGGGATTTTTATATCCCTGTGAACTCAGGGACACAAATTCCTGTGTCCTCCGCCTGTAGTGGGACAAGATAGTCGTACTACATTTTCCTATGTCAGTGCTGTTTTGAAGTTCTAAATAGGAAAAACGTAACTTTTTATTTTAAATTTATACACATTTTATGTTCATGTAAATATTGTTATTTTATAATATGATTCTTAAAATGTTTTATTTTCTGTATGTTACATGTACGATCGAGGTGCCGCAATCAACAAGGGCAGCGTCGTCGCCGCTGCAGCCAACCTTGAAGTATGTGACCGCTAGCAGAATTTAACCGACGGCTACGGGGCTACGAATACAGCTACGTCTTCTTTATTGCCGCGCGTCAATCGTTCAAAGAAGAAAGGAAAGGAACATTAAATTATAATTATTGTTGTTTGAGATTCAGTCCAAGCTGGTTGTACAGGATCAGGTCTCTTGCTAAACTGATTTTGTATTAGTATGAAGAAGAGTAAATATTTGTCAATATTGAAAAGTATCTTGTATTTATGAAGAGTTTTTTATAATCAAGAATATATTATAGCAAGAGTAATTTGATTTTTGTGAAGAACTTCGACTTATTTCAGAAAACAATTTAAAGTCTGATTGAAATTATTACTGACTATCTTCTAATGTGATATTATATTAGAATCGAGTGTGAATATGGAAAAACAGTGTTTAGCAGGCGGTGGAATGTTAATTTTGTTTGAGTACAGGTTAGCGGCAGCAAACAGTAGTGCCTGTGTTTGACTTTGATAAAATTTTAGTAACGGCCACAGACAAGTTTCCTTGTCCCGCTCGTACAAGAACCTAATTTATGTTTTGTGAACTATTTAAAGGAGATAGTCCTATATTTTTCTGATTTGCGAGGGTAAGTCAATTATTATCCGCAATTTAGTTATATTTTTCTTTATGTGGTAGTACTGTCGTTTTACGTTGCTGACGCATGCTTTGTGTACATATCTTTGCAATTTTCAAGCTGCTAAGTTAGTTTCGTTGTTGCTGCCGTGCTGTTAATCATGGCTGCTCCGCTGTCTATTTGCACCAAAGAAGAGCAACGTTCAGTGATACGTTTTTTGTGGGCGGAAGGTGTATCAGGATCCGAAATTCACAGAAGACTTTCAGTACAGTACGGGAGCAGTGTTTTCCCACAACGAAGTGTGGGAGCCGGACGACCGTTTACTGCCATAAATGAAGAAACCATTGAGCGATCACGTGAAATGATTCCCTTAGACATACGATTAACTATTGATGAAGTGGCTCATCGTCTTCAAATTAGTCATGGTTCTGCCTACGAAATTATTTACAACAGACTTGGGTTTCGTAAAGTTTGTGCAAGATGGGTCCCAAAACAACTGACACAGTTGCATATGCAAACGCGCCTCGACATCTGCAAAAAACATTTGGATCGGTATGGTAACGAAGGGGACAACTTCTTAGACAGCATCATTACTGGTGACGAAACATGGATCCATCATTACGAGCCGGAGAGTAAACGGCAGAGTATGTAATGGAAACATCCAAATTCGCCGTGCAAGAAAAAGTTCAAGACCCAGCCGTCCGCAGGAACACTGATGCTTACGGTTTTTTGGGATGCACGAGGTCTTGTACTGGAACATTATGGTGAAAGGGGCACAACAATAAACAGAGTACGTTACAGTGAGATGCTTACTGACAGGCTAAAGCCTGCAATTCGAAGCAAACGCCGAGGATCGCTGTCAGAAGGTGTTGTGTTGTTGCACGACAATGCACGTCCGCATAATGCTGTCCACACTGCTGAAACGCTCCAGAAACTCAAATTCGAAATACTGGATCATCCTCCATATAGTCCCGATCTTGCCCCTTCTATCACTTGTTTGGTCCACTCAAACAGGCATTAAGGGGCCGTCGATCTGACTCGGACGAAGCAGTGAAGGAGGCGGTGCATTCCTGGCTCGCAGCTCAACCGAAAACCTTCTTTTATGAGGGCATAAGGAAGCTTGTAGAGCGATGGAGGAAGTGCATTGAAAAGCAAGGAGACTATGTCGAAAAATGATGTTCTTGTAAGTTTCGTATTTTACTACAATAAAATTTTATAACTACTTTGCGGATAATAATTGACTTACCCTCGTATATTGCGGTGCGGGATACTTTGGACGAAGTCTTTAAATTTTACACGGTTAGATTGTGACAGTTGGTGTTGCTAGGGGACTGTAAATAACTAATTAACAACGTCCTAGCAACTGATAAAACTTTTTTAGTATCGAGATACTCCCATGATTAGCGACTAAAGATGAACATGAGTAACTGTATTAACCATCGCAGTTATCCCGTCCCTGTTCCACCACACGACACCACGCAGATGTGGGATTTTTATATCGCTGTGAACTCAGGGACACAAATTCCGATGTGGGACACATGTGCTCCGCTGGTCACGAAAGAGTTAACAGACGCCCTCCACGCCAAGTAAAAGAATCGAGGTGCAACGTGTCGGCGTCGCTAGGCGCACGGACAGGCAGCAGCCTGTGCGCTGGTGTAAAGTCACTGGGGAGGCGGTGGCAGCGGCGGCGGCGGCGGCGGCCTGTTTATCCGCCTTATTTATGTTTCCCGCCTCGCAGCGAGGGACGCGCGGCGGCCCAGGAATGTGTGGCCAGGCCCGCCCGCGACACATGCTCGTCCTGTCTCTACTGCCAGGCCAGCAAAGAGCTCACAAGGCGGCACTGAGCAGTCTGCACATCCGACACACCAGTAAGGCAAGAGAGGGAATCCGAATTCAAGTTCAGAAAGAAGATATAAAAACTATGAGATGCTGATGTATCTTTCTACCAGTTGTGAAGAAATGAGTAGACTAATATCAAACCTGGACATCTGACCTAATTATATATTTTTGACGACGTTACAGCGTTCATTTAATGAAATAAATCGCAATTTGTGATCCAGTTATGGCATCACTGTACTAGGTTTAGATGGAACACCAAAGTGTGGCGAATGAAAATTTGTGCCGCAGAACAAATAGACTGTGGTAACAGGAAAGAGACAGTGTGGCGAATGGAGATTTGTGTGGCGGCAGACGTGCAGGGAATAGTCCTCTGCAGCGGGGCTGGTCACTGTGTCCTCGGTGGCGGAGTGCTCAACCCGTCTGCCTAGTAAGCAGGAGATCTCGGGCTCGAATCCCGGCCGGGCACAAATTTTCATTCGCCGCACTTTGGTGTTCCATCTAAGCCTAGTACAGTGATGCCATAACTGATCGCAAATTGCGATTTGTTTCATCCGACCTAGTTGTCGAAATGTAGTTACCAGTCGATCCCAAAGGAAGTTTTCCACTCTTGCTGAACACCGTTGTTTCCAAACATTGACGTAAATGTGATAAATCACACGATCAATTTGGCTGTTCACATCAAAAGCGGACACCTACATAAGAAATTGATATCAAATTCGGACACTTGTTGAATGAAGCAATGTGCACCAATGGGAACACAGCATATGATCACATTACCTCGAAAATTATTATTATGGCGCTAGTATGTGCCAGATACTAAGACGTATTAGCCCATACTTAAGTTTCTCAGTAATTTTTTATACCATTATTACCAGTGGCGTAACTAGGACTTGGCTTTGGGGGGGGGGGGGATAGATCTGCTTGACGAGCAAAATTTTAGTCAGTTTCCAGACAGACTACCATCTACTACTCCCGTTGAAGAAACTAATTCCCTCCCATCCAATGAAAGCTTATGGTAAAAAAAATAAAAAATAAATAATTAAATAAAAAGTTTCCATTCTTTTTTTTTTTTTTTTTTTTTTTGGTCGGGGTGTTCTGGGGGGGGGGGTTCTACCCCCTCATCCCCCCCCCATAGTTACGCCACTGATTATTACTAATAACCATCTTAAAGCGAATAAAATTGAACATAATATATCACCATTGTCCGAAGGCAAAGCTAGGAAGCAGTTGAGACAACCTGGAAAGTGTAAAATAAACATGAAAAGAAACGAAGGTAAGACTAGCTGTTAAACTACACTGTTCTATTGTAAGGTGTGTTGTACGAAATGATCACTTGTTGGAAATAAGTTCCATGTCAGAAATAACGTAAGGATGTATAAGAAAAATCTGGCGACAGTTTCAACAGACCTTATGTTAATAATTTTAGAGAGTCAGTGCCGTAACATTTCATTTTGTATATAAAATTAAAAAGATTATTATGGTTATTATAGTTCTCCATTTCTCAAATATGTAATACAGTTCAGAATTCAATATTTTTCCTCTTTTGGTTTCAAAAACGGACATTGTATTTTTAAACACAATTTGAAGGTGCTTGAGTAATCAAATTGATATTAGCCACATCCAGGTATAAATCCTCGAGTATTAAAGTTGATAATGCTCAAATCAGCTTATAAATATATTAGCTCTATGTTTCGCAATAAAAATGACGTTTATCTCAGTTTCTGGCAAACGTCAGATGTCCGTCTTTGAAGATAGGCTACTCAAATATGCTCCGAGTTCCTTACTGCCGCAGTGGAATGGCCAAGCGCACTAAGGCGCCTTGCTACGGTGCCTGCGGTTGCTCCCGGTCGGAGGTTCGACTCCTCCCTCGGACATAGGTGTGTGTGTGTGTGTGTGTGTATGTGTGTGTGTGTGTGTGTGTGTGTGTGTGTGTGTGTTGCCTTTAGATTAGTTTAAGTAGTTTGTAAGCCTAGGGACTGATAACCATAGTAGTCGCTACACAGTACTATAAGTATAGTTGGGCACAAATAGACGAGGAAGAAGGCGATGAAACTTTCACAAATGAAGGAAGTGACACCGATGAGACTGAGTATTGACAGGGAAGCAATCTCCCACTGTCATCAACCCAAACTAGACCTCCTTTAAATTAATATGGATACTAACACCTGAGACACAAGAAAGGAAAAACAATATAAAGAAAAGAGACTAATACCACTAAACCACCAAAACCATGGAAACTGTGCTGGGCGATCGGTGGCTTGGAAAAAAAAAAAAAAAAAAAAAAAAAAAAAAAAAAAAAAAAAAAAAAAAAACATTCCAAGCTACTCAACGCCCAGCACAGTACAATGAGGCTAACCACAAGGACAGAAAACCCCCTTATTTTTAGATATAATTTCTTTTTATTTCCTATTAAGTGGTTCAGCCCATAATGACAATTAAAAAATTTCAGAATACAATGAATTTCGACATGCGTATAACAACCATGTAACCAATAATGTTTTTAAGTTAGCCACTAAATCTAATTTATTGTAAAATGCACGAATTGTAATTTGTTATATTATAATTGTAGCAACAACTGTAAGCATTTGTATATATCTATTTTATCTTTGCTTTTTTTCTCTATCTATCTCAAATACTTAAATTGTGTAACATCAATGAAATAATGTATAACATGTAAAAGTACAAATGAACGTGCTGCTTTATATTAAAGGTAGTAGGTTTATAATGAGAAATAAAAAATAAAAAATTGAAAACTTCGGCAGTCTCGTTACTTCTTTGTCTGTTCCGTGCGTTGGTCTATAGGAAGACAGAGATCCGCCTCGCTATGGCGTCGCACCACACCAGCGACAGTCAGTATAGGAGTACGACAATTCCAGTCAGTACCAGTAAGTTAAACGAGTCAATAGAAGAGTGCCGTCTACGTGGACCAATAGTGTAACTACGAGCCGCAATATTTCCTACGGAAAAGACTCAAAGGGAAGGATAGCAGAACTGTATCTTAGACAGGACATTGAAACAACAAGCACACCAATGTTAAGTGTTTATATCATTGGTATTAATAAATCCTTTGTGGACTAAAGACTTATTTTAGTTGCAGACCTTGCCCCCATCCTTGCTAGCCATGGCACACCACCTTTCATATGTACAGCATCCCGAGGCTACAATAGTTAAGTCCCATAGATATACAAACATTTTAACATTTGACTTTCTTATTCTTTTGACAATATCGTTTGATGTATTAGGTATCGTGCTTACAACAAGCCGGCTTGTTGCATGTAGCAGAGACTCGCTATTCTAATCTGTTCCTCCGTGTAACAGTTTTACGGACTCACTAAGTACATATACTTACATTGTATTGAATAATTTTAGTTACGATGTAGGGTAGCCATTTTACTACATGATAGACGCCCATATTTTATTTGATTGTAATTTGTAGATGCACCTGATGATGAAATATAGTTCTCGAAACTCGGGTACTGCATACAAACAAAAAAAGGTTAAAATTAACAACTGTTCATGATCCCATTATTTAACCTTTTCAGCTTTGGAAAATTTAAAATTCAGTGTTTTCCATATTAATACAGTGCAGTAAGCATAAAAATACGTGTTTTAAATTATTTGGACGAACTATTGATTTTTTTATGTCATGTATTTCATGCACAACACACACGTTTGTATCGAAGTATTTTATTACTTCGACGTTATTTTGTTGATAGTAAATAGTGTCGCATCAATAATGCTAGCATAATCTTCGCCCCAGCACCAAAGACAAGACAATTCACTGCTGGAATAAAATGCAAGGATCAACACTCACGCCCACACTCTCAGCCACGTACAGACGGCAACGCAACACAGCTTCCAAGACGGGCAGATTAATTCCGTAACAAGAGGCATTGTTACGTACTAGAAGCATGTAGTTCATCAACAAAAATGTACAAAATACTGTATAAATCATGTTTTAATACGTTTTTGTCCAGGAACAACTCCTGGAATGAAAGGGTTAAGATGAAGATTGGCGGTTGTGGATGTCCCGAAGGAAGAAAATTGTGACTTTATTATTACGTTTCACGTGTCAAACCTTTCGCTATGTTTGGTTGAAAAAAAAAAGCCGCAATTGACTACATTAAGCACTTAGAATGTCGAAATGTGCAAATTCGAGATATCGTGCAAAATTATCGCTATTGTAGATACATCGACTATATAATATCAAACTACAAATTTAATGAAACTTCCTGACAGATTAAAATTATTTGCCGGAACCGGGACTACCACCTGGAACCTTTGCCTTTCACGGGCAAGCGCTCTACCACTGAGCTGCCCCGGCACGACTCACGGCGCCGCCCCGCAACTTCAATTCTGCCAGTACCTCGCCTCCTACTTTCCAAACTTCACAGAAGTTCTGCTTCTCCCGCGAAAGGCAAAGGTTCCAGGTTCGAATCCCGGTTCCGGCACACAATTTTTATCTGCCAGGGAGTTTCATATCAGTGCACACTCCGCTGCAGAGTGGAAGTTTCATTACATCTACACCTACATACATACTCCGCAATTCACCGTAAGGTGCGTGGTGGAGGGTACACTGTACCACTACTAGGCATTTCCTTTCCTATTCCACTCCCAAATTGAACGAGGAAAAAATGCCTACATGTCTCCGTACGAGCCCTAATTTCTTTTGTCTTTGTGATCTTTACGCGAAATGTAAGTAGGCGGAAGCAAGATCGTACTACACTCAGCTTAAAATTCCGGCCCTCTAAATTTACTTAACAGAAATTCACGAAAAGGTCGTTTTTCTTCCAGCGATCCCCAATTAAGTTGCCGGAGCATTTCCGAGACACTCTCGCATTGGTCGAATCTACCGGTAACAAATCTAGCTGCTCGTCTCTGAACCGCCTCTATGTCTTCCTTTAAACTGATCTGCTGCAGGTCCCAAACACTTGAGCAATACTCAAGACGTGGTCCTACAAGCGTTTTATACGCGGTCTCCTTTACTGGTGAAGTACATCTTCCCAAAATTCTCCCAATAAACCGAAGTCGACTGTCCGCCTTACTCACAACTGCCCTTACATGCTCTTTCCATTTCATATCGCTCTGCAATGTTACGCCTAGATATTTGAACGACGCGACAGCATCAAGAAGCTGACTACTAATGCTGTATTCGAACATTATGGGATTGTTCTTTCTACTCATGCGCATCACCTTACATTTTTCTACATTGAGAGCTAGCTGCCAATTTTCGCACCAACTAGAAATTTTGTCTAAGTCATCCTGTATGCTATTACAGTCAGTTACAGACGACACCCTCCCATACACCACAGCATCATCAGCAAACAGCCGCGAATTAGAACTTACTCTGTCCATCAGATCATTTGTATAGATAGAAAATAATAGCGGTCCTTCACACTCCCCTGGGGCACGCCTGACGATACACTCGTCTCTGATGAACACTCGCCGCCGAGGACAACGTACTGCGTTCTATTACTTAGGAAATCTTCCAGCCAGTCACAAATCTGTGAACCTATTCCATAAGCTCGTATCTTCGTTAGCAGTCTGCAGTGTGTCACCGCGTCGTACGCCTTTTTGAAGTCGAGAAAAACATGCCCTTCGTCCATGGCTTGCAAGATGTCATGTGAGAAAAGGGCAAGCTGAGTTGCACATGAACGATGTTTCCTAAACACGTGCCGATTCATGGAAAGAAGCTTTTCCGTTTCAAGGAAATTTACTATATTCGAACTGAGAATATGCTCCAAAATTCTACATGGAACTGATGTCAACGATATTGGCATGTAATTGTATGGGTCAGTTGTCATTCCTTTCTTATACACGGGAGTCACCTGCGCTTTTTTCCAATCACTAGGAACTTTTCGCTGAATTAAGGATTCGCGATAAATGCAAGCTAAGTAGAGGGCCAACGCCGCAGAATAGTCTTTGTAAAACCGAACTGGTATTCCATCCGGACCAGCAGACTTTTTCGTGTTTAGCTCTCTCAGCTGCTTCTCTACACCGGAAATACCTATTGCTATGTTCCCCATTTCGGAATTAGTACGTTGATCAAATGATGGTACATTTGTGCGGTCCTCCTGCGTGAAAGATTTAATATACAATTCCCTTCTTTAGACTTGGGTCACTCATGCCAAAGATTAAGTAATCAATAACCGGAACACCACACGAAGCCGTTTTGACTGCCAACTAGAATAAAGACGATAAACAGAAGAAACAGTACTTTCACCTAAACGGTTGTGGCTAGTGACTTTCCCAGTTCCTGTTATGGGAGTGTACAGACGCTGAGTACGAAGTGAGTGGATGCAGCGTGAGTGACGTGGGAAGAGGCCCGCGTGCTTTAGGCACTACCAGCGGCGTCCTCACAGCAGTGCAAAGGTGGGCGCTCATGCCATTTGTAATTTACCAGGGCAAGTTCGCGCTGACTGTGTCAAACGACGAATTGCCCAGCTCCCAACCAGTGAAACACTTAAGCCCCCGAATATGACTATCTTGCCAGCTACGTATGTAGCTGTCACACGTGGTCAACTGACAGAGCCATTAATTAGTGAGGTTCCTTTAGACAATATCCCACCTGATGACGTCGTGCAAGACATTGTAACTCAAATGGACATCCCGGAGAGCACGCCAGAACAGGCACCACGGAAAGAAGCCATTGACCAGTCTCCTCCACAATCAGCGGAAAAGATTCCGGTATGTAAAGGGGATACGAGGGATCAGGAAACAGCTGACAACCAGACACCAGTAAGTGAGCCTGAGACCTTAGCAGAAGGGCAGAATAGCTCTCCAGCAAAGTCCCCACGAACCCACAAGAAACGACGACTGGCCCGCGAGGGGGCAGAGGAGAAGGCTGCTCCTTTAAGAGCAAAGGCAAAAGAAGTGAAGGAAGAAATATATGGAAAGTCACCAGTGGTTCAGCTAAACAGAAGCAATCAACCAAGCCCAGTAACGAAACCGTAGATATGACGTCCGACAAACTTACTTCGGAACATGCATACCCAACGCAGAAGCAAGAACAGAAAAATACTTTGCCTTCCAAATTTATCACTAGCGTCGACTGGACAGGGGAGGTAGACATGGAGGACGTATCCGGGGATTCTGGAAATGCAGAACATGATCTGCCAACTGCTGCTGCGGTGAAGAATGAAAGTAGCACAGAAGCAATGGACATACCAGAAGCGGAGAAAGAGGAGGACTCTAATTTCTATTAACTGTAGGCAATTTTCATTTCATAACCCACATGTGTGATCGTCAAGCCTATAAAATTGCAACGTTAAACATCAATAAGAGTCGCAGCTCCATTAGGCTCCGTCATATTCAAGATTTTCTGTATTCTGCTGATATTGATATTCTTTTGCTACAGGAGGTTGCAGACATTAAGTTAGAAGAACTATTCGGATACAACGTCATAGCAAACCCAGGTCGTGGTGCAGATTTGGTGACTGCTATCTTATTAAGAGAGGGAATTGTTTTGACTGCCACCTAGAATAAAGACGATAAACAGAAAAAAAAACAGTACTGTCACCTAAACGGTTGTGTCTAGTGATTTTCCCAGTTCCTGTTATGGAGTGTACAGACGCTGAGTACGAAGTGAGTGTATGCAGCGTGAGTGACGTGGGAAGAGGCCCGCGTGCTTGAGGCATTACCAGTGGCGTCCTCGCAGCAGTGCAAAGGTGGGCGCTCATCAAAATGCCCAGCGTGCCCTTGAGGTGCCGCGGCAGCTCTCGTGAGCAGGCACCGGCAAACAGCGTCGTGGGACTACGACTTCATACCGCAGGTAGCTCTTAATAAATCGACTCGACCGCGGGCAGGTGCCGGAGGAGGGTAGGAAGGGGGGAGGCAAGAGACAGAGAGATAAAGAGGGGGGGAGAGAGAGAGGGAGAGAGATGTCGGAGGCCGCGACAGCACAATGACATGCAGGGTGAGCGCATTATTCATCGCGCGCTGCCGCGCTGCCACCATTGTTCCTCGCCAAATGCACGAATTGTTTACATATCTCAGCAGGGTGCGCCCTGCCCTGCCAACAACTACTGTCCTCGCCGCCTGGACAATGTTTGGCTCTGTTCCGCCGGAGGCCACAGGTGAGACACTCTGTAGTGGATGACAAACAGCTCACCGTTTACTTCGAAACATTAAGATGATCCTAAAATTTACGCACACGAAAAGAAATCACACAGAAATTCACTGACCATTATGAAAAAAAGGAAGAAATTTCTTTAAACGTTTCGAAATACTATTTATAGATTTACTAGCTTCATTCCCGCTGCTTCACACGCGTAGACTGGATTGTCTGCATTGTTTTTTTTTCTTCTTCTAAATCTACGTTTCCATTGATTTAGCCTTAAAATGCTTCCCTAATCAAGTATTTCGATACAACTTGCCACCCTCTATTGGATCATTGATGGCAGAATTCGAAAACATCCTGAAACACATTGTTTTTTAAATTTTGACATTGGTTCCAAATCCAAATTATCGCATTTCTAGCATTAGAATAATCTTAGTTTTTGTGTCCCAGCCTCGTCGCCGCTTTTGTGTCTCCTTTCCGTCGTAGGTGTCGGTGGCCGAGTAGAAAGAGACCGACACAGGAATAAAGGACGCACGCTTGTGCAGGTACGGAGGTGACCAGCCAGTGGGACAGCAGAAACTAGAACCACTAGAGTAAATTAGGACACACATATATATTTCATAGAGATTTAGTAATACTTACATAGAATGCTGATACATAGATTAGTTAGAGGCCTGCCTACTGATGAGTCCTATTGCTTATCTGATAGCCAAGTCTTTACTGGTGCCTATCTGATTCCCAAGTGTTAACTGGTTCCTATCTCAGTCCGAAGTGAACGATGTCGTTCAGTGGTGGCCACGAGCGGAGTTGTAGCAGAGGGCGCTCGTGGCTGACATCGTAAGGACGCCGCGCCATGCGTGCATGGCGGCGCACGGCGAAAGTAGGTGGCGCGCACTTTAAACTTGTGCGACCACATTAGTAACACCCTTAAAAGATTTTCCCTTATTTCACCCGCTTAATGGTTGAATTACCAAAAAATATCGAAACACGTGTTTTTAAAATTCCAATCAAAAATCTAAATCCCAAGTTTTGTATTTCTTGCTTCAAAACTGCCTTAATAGCAAAGTAGTTTCAAAAAACCGTTCATCCCCTAATACACCCCCTTAGGGATGGAATATCGAAAAATCGCTGATGCCTGAACTGGAAGATAAACAACGTCTACAAATTTCAAGTTTCTTTCGTCTGTAGATTCACTTTTCAGCGCCATTCTCTGTCTCTTAGAAACGGATCGATAACGCGAAATTTCTTTCTTGCGCTTTGTAAAATCAAATGTTTGTTAAGCTTATGGGACTTAACTACAGCGTCATCAGTCCCTAAACTTACAAACAACTTATGAACTACTTACGAACTAGGACGGCACAAATATCCATGTCCGAGGGGGGATTCGAATCCCCGACCGTAGTGACCGTGCTGACCGTGACTGGAGCGCCTCAGTCACCTCGGCCACCGCGGCCGGCTCTTGCGCTTTGGCAACTTCCTTGGTAGATTTACTTTTCAAACTGAAATATGCACTTCTTGCCGAAAAACAACTGCCACGGCGAAGCGACCGAGCGCATTGAGCCGTTATGCTACGATGCGCGAAGCCGTTCCCCAACGGGGGTTGGAAACCCCCCCCCCCCCCCTTGGGCATGGATGTTTGTGCTGTCTTTAGTATAAGGTAGTTCGTAAGTAGTTAGTGAGTTTAGAGACTGATGACTCCGCAGTTAAGTCCCTTAAGCTTGACAAATAATTTGAACATTTGAATTTGAAAAACAACTAAAGAATGTGCATTATGTTTCGCTGTATATAACGTCTTTGCTATTATAGTGTCAAAAGTCATCGCTGGTCTTCAGTCCGAATTTTATATAACCTTTCAACCACTATATCTTCCACCCTCTTATTGCTACCGACAGAGAACTGCTATGGTGTACAAAGGAGACTGTACTATAACAACACAGAGAGAATGTTCGCCTCCATTGTGTAGTTATTACTGAAGAGCAAGATATTAATACCCAGGCGTAGAATTTTATATAAGTCGCTAACTTTCAACTCCCATATCTTCCACCCCCTTACCGTTATTAACCCTCAACCACCATAGTGCACAATGGGAGACTCATACCTACTTATACATACAAACACTACTCGTTTGCGATGTATAGTTTTGGCTGCAGAGTGAAATATATTCACGCCGGCGGCGGTGGCCGAGGGGACTGCGGCGCGCCAGTCACGGTCTGCACGGCCACTACGGTCGGGGGTTAGCATCCCCCCTCGGGCATGGATGTTTGTGCCGTCCTTAGTGTTAGCTAGTTCACAAGTAGTTTGTAAGTTTAGTGAATGATGACCCCGTAGTTATGTCCCATAAGATGTGCAAACATTTCAACATTTGAAATATATCCACAAACAATTCAAATTTTGTATATATTAAGATTTAACGTGTAATTGACTTCAGAGTGCCTACCACCCGAGTAACTATTTCCTCATACGCCTCTTAACTCCCAATATACAGGATCAAGCGAAATTCGCACACTCGCGCTTCGCAGCGTGATTCCTCACTTACCCAAAAAAATAAAAAAATAAAAAAATAAAATAAAATAAAATAAAATCGCCCACAAAATTTCGTCTTGCGCATTGTCCCGGTCGTAAAAGGACGCCGAAAACTGAGTTGGGTGTGTGTTCTATACGTTAGTGTGTTTCACAATTACGCAATTACAACAACAAACTTCTAGGGAATGTAGAAGGCATCTTCAGGAACAAAATGAGCACAGAAACCCTTGCCAGAAAACGTCGTCCAATGACGCTACAGACAGTCTAAATTGCTGGAAGGGATGTATAACGGCAGGCACCGATGCCTGTAACTTGGACTTACCGTGACGTCATTGAATGGCATCCTCAGGCATGGGTTTCTATGCTCATTTTGTTTCGCAAGAAGCCTTCCACATCCCCTAGAAGTTTGTTGGTTAATTTCGTAATTAGAGAACACGCTGACGTTTGGAACACACACCCATCTCAGTCTTCGACGTCCATATACTGCCGTAAATATTTGCAGGGCGTAATTTTTTAACAAACAGTTTTGTACGGCTGGCATGTGAGGCTTTGCGCTGCGAAGACCGAGTACGCAAATTTCGCTTCACCCTGTATTTATAACCGTTAACATGTAATTAATATCTCCAGAAATCTGAGTTGACAAAAATATAACAATGTTCTGAAATGTGATATCTCCCATTCACTTATAGCCCCTAAAATTATAACCTAGATAATATTTTTCATTCAGTTAATAAAAAAAAATACTCTTTATACACATTTCACCGCTGATATCTCTGGAATAACAATACGACGTTCAGATATATGCACTTCGGAAGGGTCTTATGAAACTGAATGCTATAAGACATTCTAAAGCGCAAACAAATATCATTGTCGAAACAATTACGTTATCTTTAATTTATATACCATAGTATTTCCTATGCAACCAATATCATGAAAAACACAAAAAATAATGACGTTGGTTACATCGGAATACGTCAATTACATCCCGAGATATTGAGAAGAAAATTTGACGCTTAAAATAAATGAATGGCGAACAATTACCGGCAGCGCCACGTTCACGTTTGAGTTTCGTAGCATACACTAGTTGCACGCTTTATGTATTGCTAGCGTCAACTTCATTTCTCAGTAATTGACTTATTGCGATAAAACCGCCATTCTCTTTGCGATTTTCTATGTTATTCATTGCATGAAAAATAATATGCGGTATCCATTAAAAACATAAGTTCGTGTTGAGAAAAATATTTGATAACTTTTTAAAATATCTCATAATATTTAATCACGGTTGCCCATGGTGCAAGATGCCTGTGAAAATCGTGTTTCAATATATACTGTACTTCTAAACACATCTGGTGTTAAATGTTTAAGTGGGACATCCTTATATCTTTAATTCATGTTATGCTATTATATGGAAGTTCCTAACAGTCGAACTGTGTAAGATTCAGTAGTAATTTAATCAGTTCCTACTGCTGCTCACTGTTTATAAACATTATTGGCCTTTTATT
The DNA here is from genome assembly GCA_026315105.1 of Locusta migratoria. NCBI lineage: Eukaryota > Metazoa > Arthropoda > Insecta > Orthoptera > Acrididae > Locusta > Locusta migratoria. The sequence continues at coordinate 269,895,300 of CM048751.1, read as the reverse complement.
GTTATCGACTTTTATTTTGACAATCATACAGCAGAAACACACAAAAGTACTGTTGTTCAGAACTGTACGCTCTATCACAGTACCACACACACACCATTCAACTCTAAATTGCAACAGAATCTCTAAAGAGAAAAATGAAACCTGTTTGCATGTTTTTAAATTACCTTATAGAGTTCCTGTTCCTCTCCAGTACGAGATTCTTTCTAAAACACAGTTTAGCTAATCACAACTACTAACTCGGCCCAAACCAGATTAATTTTCTATTCTCGAATTGTTAACTGTGAAGTAAAAAACTACCTTTTTCTGCAACAGTACTTAAATTTGTAATTAGCCCAAACGCATTTGGTCTTATTTCAAGACCAGGATCTGTTTCACACCGTGATGGTGACGAAATCTAAGGCAATTAACAAATGTTCAAATGTTTGTACAACTTATGGGACTTAACTACGGGGTCATCAGTCCCTAAGCTTACAAACTACTTATGAACTACCTAAGACTAAAGACGGCACAAATATCCATGCCCGAGGGGGGGATTCGAACCCCCGAAGGCAATTAACGGAGGAATATTTTCAATACTACATCCCACACGTCAGGCGATGATAATTATAATTGCTTTTGTTTGGCCGAGTACTTTTCGCAGTTTATTTTGTCGATAAAATTGGCATCTGACATTCTCTATATAAAGATCTAAATATTTCGTGGACAACTAAAGGCAAGAATTAAAAGTAATTTTATCAGCTATTCAACCTACACATCTAGAATATTTTTTCCTTAAGATGTATTAAAAAGGAGAAAATTGAGGCAAACAATGCATACTCATTTCCATAGTGAAACCTCCACATAAACGCAATCTACGAAGTGAATTAACGGCAATGCAACGTCGTACCTCTGCCGCCCCTCCCAACGCTTTCTTAAACCATATTGATACCTTACGGCAAACAATAATTTCATTACGTCACCCTTTTGTAATTAGGTGAGCAACGAACTGAACCGCTATCTTGTAAAGCGACTTTCGCTTTCACATCGTGCGTGCGCACGCAGGAGACACCAGAAGTAGGGCGTTGTCCCGCCGCCAAGAACAAAGGGACAATCAGTGCCAGGGTGGAGACTTCGGTGCGCGGTAGGGACACGAGCACGATTCCTTTCGTCCACTGTTCGTAAAACATCTGCGCTGACCTTGCATAAGTAGCAAATAACAGGGAAAAATCATCTGTTTTAAGCAATTGATTAAAATGTTTTTTACCCCAAAATTGAATGAAGAACTGCATATCAGGAACCATACTGACGCACTTTCGACTTTCGCGGCGATTCTCAATGACGTCATTCGTTGTATTGGCGTGTCCGTTTTGGTTCGTACGATGTGGACCATGTCTCATCCAGCGTTACCATACGGCGTACGAAAGCCTCTCCTTCGCGCTCACAGCGCTCCAAGTGATTCTGAGCAGCGTCGTAACGCATCCATTTTTGCATTTTGCGTCAATTCATACGGAACCGTTGGTCCTGTTTCGAAAACGTAGTGACACCGTTACGTTAGACTGCTCGCTCACAAGTGATTGTATTTTCCTCGATCTCGTTCAAGCCGGTGATGTGCGACGGGCGGATCCACTTGCTCGGAAAGTGACTTAGGTATGTCGACAACGTGTGTTATCAGCTACAATAGTACATTTCATTCCATATTGTCAACAGCAGTGTTGCCACTATTTAACTTCCGACTCTCGTATAATGTTAAAAGCCAGCGGCAAATAAGACAACTCTACCCGTATTTGTTAACACTGTGTCTCACAAGGGGAACACCAAGAATGGTACCAACGGATTTTGATGGGTCGCAGGTATGTTGTGAGGGAATTCCTCCAGATGATCAACCTAAAAGGAATTATTCCAATGGGCCTTGATTTATAAGAAAATCGAGATTAAATTCGCAGCAAATTACCACGAGTTACGTGTCTACCCATGCATGGCGATTTCCCCTCAGCGAGACAGCGTGGTGTAATCGGCAAGGTGCTAGGCTCCCCTGCAGGAGACCCCGGTTTGATACCTAGAGGCAGAACAATTTTTAAAAATTGTAATTGCTACTTTTTATATTAAAAAATTAAATGTGAAGTATTTCATTGGCAATATCTTCGCCCATTGCAAGGGACATTCCGGATATCATGCTTGGCGGTGTGTCTGTGAGCAGATTCCAATTGTGAAGCAAACATTCAGCGTATTTTAAGGCGTTAGTGAGTTCACCTTTTGACTGCTCATCACATACAACCATATCGGAAGAGGTTTCGTGTGATGGGCCTGCTTCTATCATTTGTTCTCCACGTTGCACTACTTGCCGCAAGCATGAACGACACGCTACGAATGACTAACCGACTGGCCGTAGCATAATAGTCCACCGGGACGCGTCACGTGGGTGCACACGTCATAGGAGGAGATAAAAACAGCACGGTCAGGAACCCTAAACATAGGTATTAAATGTTGCCCAAATATTATAGGCATTAAAAAAGACTGTTTACTGATTTCGAAATATGCTTCAATCGCCTTAAAAGTAGCTTCGAAATAACAAAGTGAATAAAATAATGGTCGTACAATACATAACATATAGAGCGAATGTTACATTTTTTTATCCTGAACATTTACTGCAAACGTTTACATAAGAATGGTTATAAAAATTCATAATTATGCACAATCATCGGTCTTGTGTGAAAAGCAATTGACCCATGTTGGACTTCAACCCAGGCCGCCTGCATGGCAGCCTCGCATCTTGCCGATTACACCACGCTGTCTCGCTGAGCGGTAACATCTACATCTACATCTACATTGGATACTCTACAAATCACATTAAAGTGCGTCGCAGAGTGTTCATTGAACAATCGTTATACTATTTTATCTCCCATTCCATTCTCGACTAGCGCGCGGGAAGAATGAACACCTGAATCTCTCTGTTCGGGTTCTGATTTCTCGTATTTTTTTGATGATCATTTCTGCCTACGTAAGTGGGAGTCAACAATATATTTTCGCATTCGGAGGAGAGTGTTGGCGATTGTAGTTTCGTAAGTAGCCCACGCCACAGCGATAAGCGCCGTTGTTGTAATGATTCCCATCCCAGATCCTGTATCATTTCCGTAATGCTGTCTCCCCTGATTCGTAATAATACGAAACGAGCTGCCCTTCTTTGGACTCTTTCGATGTCCTCCGTCAAACCCACCTGATGAGGGTCCCACACTGGGCAGCAATACTCCATAAAAGGACGGACAAGCGTAGTGTATGCAGTTTCTTTAGTTCTTCTGTTGCATCTTCTAAGGGTTCTGCCAATAAGACGCAGTCTTTGGTTCGCCTTTCCCACGACATTATCTACGTGTTCTTTGCAATTTAAGTCAGAAGTAATTGTAATTCCTAGGTATTTTGTGGAGTTTACGGCGTTCACATTTGATTGATTTATCAAGTAAACAAAATTTAACGGATTTCTTTTTGTACCCATGTAGACGACTTCACACATCTCATTATTTAGAGTCAACTGCCAATGTTTACACCGAACTGATGTCTTATTCAAATCGTTCTGCAGTTGGTTTTTATGTTCAGATGATTTTACTAGACGGCAAATGATGGCGTCATCTGCAAACAACCTAAGAGAGCTACTTATATTTTCCCCTAAATAGTTTATGTAAATAAGGAACAGCAGAGGACCAACAACACTACCCTGTGGAACGCCCGATATCACCTCTGTTTTAGTCGATGCCTTACCATCGATTACTACGAAAAGTATAAGTATAAGTAGACACGAAACACGTGGTAATTTGCTGCGAATTTGATTTCGATTTTCTTATAAATCAAGGTCCATTGAACAAATCCTTTTAGGTTGATGGTCTGAAGGAATTCCCTCATAACATACCTACGACCCATGAAATTCCGTTGGTACCGTACTTGGTGTTCCCCTTGTGAGACACAGTGTTAACAAATATGTGTAGAGTTGCCTCATTTGCCGCTGGCGTTTAACAATATACGAGGGTCGGAAGTTAAATAGTGGCAACACTGCTGTTGACATTATGGAATGAAATGTACTATTGTAGGTGATAACACACGTTGTCGACATACCTACGTCACTTTCCGAGCAAGTGGATCCGCCCGTCGCACATCACCGGCTTGAACGAGATCGAGGAAAACACAATCACTTGTGAGCGAGCAGTCTAACGTAACGGTGTCACTACGTTTTCGAAACAGGAACAACGGATTTGGATCGAGATTGAATGTGCCAGAGGTCGTACAGCGCGACAGTGTCACCAGGGTATTCAAGAGGCATGTGGAAAATCGGCATCGCCGTACAGAACAGTGGTACGTTAGGTAGTACCTTTCAACAGACGTCGGCAAACTGTAGCAGATATGCATTGGGCAGGTCGTCCTAGCGTCTCTAAAGAAGAAGTGCATAGTGTTGCCGCGTTACTGGACAGTGATCGACGTCAGACGAGAGCTCGCTGACGGCTGAGCTTCGCATCCTGAAGGAACGAAAAAATGTTCAAATGTTTTTAGCACTTATGGGACTTAACTACGGGGTCATCAGTCCCTAAGCTTACAAACTACTTATGAACTAGCTAAGACTAAAGACGGCACAAATATCCATGCCCGAGGGGGGATTCGAACCCCCGACCGTAGTAGCCGTGCAGACCGTGACTCGAGCGCCTCAGTCCCTCCCCCCTGTCATTTTTTTTTTTAGGGCCCCCACCCTCCCCTCACAGCCCCTCCTTTCGCTCTCCAAATGTCGCCTTCTTCGGCGGGTTTTTTTTTTTTTTTTCAATTCCGGTCTGACCTCAAAGCTCGTCTTCTCGAAAAGTCAGCTGCTTGTGCAGTAGGATTCCTGGTCGTTTTCTCTTAACGATCAATAATATTTCATTTTTGCTTTATTTTTGTCGTCTCTAAAACTCCGAAGTTACCAGTTGCAGATTTTTTTAAAAATAATAACTAAATAATTATTCTCCGTAAATGAGGTCGGTCATGATACTATTGATTGACATCAGGAAAGTAATTTCCTTAGAATAATTTATTTCTGCTAGGACGTTGTATTATTTATATATCAAATAATCCAACCAAGATTCCCATGGTGCTGTTAATTTCGTCTTGACGATATAACACAATACATTTTTCTGGACTAAACAAAATTCTAATCCATGTATTTGGATCGATTTCAACATCAATGGTTTCGTCATTCTTCTTCCTTCTACTTCGTCTTACATTAATTTCTTTAACCAATTCCCTCCTTCTCGAACAAAATTCCTATCATGTTCCCAAAGTTGTTTTTTATCTTTGGAAATTGGCCCCTCGGCCACCGCGGCCGGCTGAAGGAAGGCCTGGATATACAAAATATTGCAGTACGATAGATTCCGTACGACTTTACGCAAAATGCAGAAATGGGTGCGGCACCTGTCTGGGACAACTCTACACACATTTTGTTAACACTGTGTCTCAGACTTCGAAATTCGTTAATGACATGATCCGCCTAAATCCTCAACCTGATAGCCAATGTTTGTTCTCAAGAGGCAGACGATACAGGTGGTCTGCTGGCGAGTGCAGTGCAGTGCGGTAACCGGCAGTGAGGCGAGCGGCGAGTGCGGCGGCGGTGTCGGCGCGGCGGGCACAGAGGCTGGGTGGGCGTCGCGCCGCTTAGCGGGCCTGTGGTTAGCCCGGCCGGTAGCGGCGCCGCCCCCCGCCCCCCGCCTGATGACTGCTATCAGCCGCGCGCTCTCGCTTTTTGTGGCCGTCTGCCGGCTCGGCGGACCAAGCCGCTGCCTCAGCCGCCGCGCGTAGTCCGCTAATCGCCTATTCCTTCACAGGTGCCAGCGGTCGCGTTACCGTCGCGCCCTCTCTCCACATCTATATCCGTACTCCGAAAAGCACCCCACTGCGTGTGATGGCAAATGTCCCGTCTACCATTGACACCCCCTCCTTCTATTCTAGTTGTGGAGTCGCACAAGTCTTAAAGTGCGCGCCACCTACTTTCGCCGCGCCGCCATGCACGCACGGCGCGGCGTTCTTACGACGTCAGCCACGAGCGTCCTCTGCTGCAACTCCGCTCGTGGCCACCACTGAACGACATCGTTCACTTGGGACTGAGATAGGAACCAGCTAACACTTCGGAAGCAGATAGGTACCAGTGAATACTTGGCTATCGGATAGGCACTAGGCAGGCATCTAGCTCAACTATGTATCAGCATTCTGCAGTACTGAGCTATGTAAAAGTTAAGTATTACTAAGTCTCTAAGAAATATATATCTCGTTCTAATTTACTCTTGTGTTTATAGTTTCTGCTGTCCCACTGGCTGGTCACCTCCTACCTGCACAAGCGTGTATCCTTAATTCCTGTGTCGGTCTTTCTACTCGGCCACCGACACCTACGACGGAAATGAGACACAAAAACGGCGACGAGGCAGCGACACAAAAGTGGCGACGAGGATGGGATACAAATAATGTGAATGTCTGTTCGGTGTACGTTTATCACGTCTGAACAACAAGACATAAAGAGCTAAAAATTTGTACAGTTACAAATGTCTACCCTGGGAAGGCTTTAGGCATGGTTTTATGGCGATCGTATTAATGTGAATGTCTGTTCGATGTACGCTTATCACGCCCAAATGACAAGACGCCGAGACTTAAATATTTGTACAGTTACTAATTTATACGGGAGGAAGGTTTTAGGCACAGTTTTATAGCGATCTGATAGATATTTAGTAATTTGAAGAATATAACGCGAAATGCGGAACAATACTTACTCTTTGAAAATTATATTTACTCTTTGAAAATGGTTTTATTGGTTGCAGTGTTGCTTGAGGGTTGATAATGATAAAAGAGTGGAGTATAATGCGATAGAAAGTTATCGGCGTATATAAAATTCTACGCGTGTGTGTCTGTTAATATTTCGCCCTGCAGCGAAAACTACAGAACGCAAACGAATGGTCCGTGTTTAATTGTTGTCCGAACTCTCCCGTTGTACACCATAGCAGTTCAATGCTGATAGCTATAAGGGGGTGGAAATTATGGTGGTTGAATGTCGTCAAATTACAAAAAAATCGGACTCAAGGCCAGCGATGACGTTTATGACTCAATAGCAAGTAGGTTACATACAGCGAAACGTGATGCCACAGAACATATCTTTGGTCTATGCGTGCTACAATATCTTCAGCCCTTTCTCTGTAAGGATAAGCTTACGAATAAGGAAATATAAGAATAAATAAATAAAGCAGTAAAAGAAATTTCTTTTAATACAGACATACAGCGTTTATACAAATAATACATACCTGCAAAATTATACAATTGATCACGTATAACTCAATGAATATGAGATCGTATGCATTTTATGTCATTTGTGTTTTGATTACTATCTTTCTCTGTTTGGATACTTATAATTTTGTACATTATGCGAGATAGCCTTATTTCTTATTTATTCTCCGATAAATGTAGCATGTTTTTAGAAAAAAGTAGATGGACAGAGAGAGAGAAAGGATAGGCGAAGCACTAACTCAAAGCAGGAATAAATAAATAAATACCCGGGCAAAGCCAGGTTTTCAGCTAGTTTAATTATATACATTCATGTATTGCGTATACCGATGGTTAACTGTATTGAATGTGATGTCTGTATAGATGATCTTCGACAAAGTAGAATGAATTTTTTCACTCTGCAGCGGAGTGTGCGTTGATATGAAACTTCCTGGTAGATTAAAATTGTGTGCCGGAAACGGGACTCGAACCTGAGACCTTTGTCTTTCGTGGGCAAGCGCTCTACCGACACGACCCAGGTACTGGCGGAAGTAAAGTTGTGAGACGGCATCGTGAGTCGTGTCGGAATAGCTCAGTCGGTAGAGCGCTTGCCCGCAAAAGGCAAAGGTCCCAGGTTCGAGTCCTGGTTCCGGCACACAACTTTGGCAAAGTGACAAAGTTGTAGTTCTGCTAGAATTTCACACTCCTGGCCATTAAAATTGCTACACCAAGAAGATGACATGCTACAGACGCGAAATTTAACCAAAAGGAAGAGGATGCTATGATATGCAAATGATTAGCTTTTCAGACCATTCACACAAGGTTGGCGCCGCTGGCGACGCCTACAACGTGGTGACATGAGAAAAGTTTCCTGCCGATTTGTCATACACAAACGGCAGTTGACCGACGTTGCCTGGTTAAACGTTGTTGTGATGCTTCGTGTAAGGAGGAGAAATGCGTACCATCACGTTTCCGACTATGATAAAGGTCGGATTGTAGCCTATCGTGATTGCGGAATGCCGTGCTGGATCCCAACGGCCTCGTATCACTAGCAGTCGAGATGACAGGCATCTTGTCCGCATGCCAGTAACGGATCGTACAGCCATGTCTCGAGCCCTGAGTCAACAGGTGGGGACGTTTGCAAGACAACAACTATCTGCACGAACAGTTCGACGACGTTTGCAGCAGCAGCATGGACTATCAGCTCGGAGACTATCGCTGCGGTTACCCTTGACGCTGCATCATAGGCAGGAGCGCTTGCGATGGTGTACGCAACGACGAACCTGGGTGCACAAATGGCAAACGTCATTTTTTTTTTTTTTTTTTTTTTTTCTTTGATGAATCCAAGTAGTGTTTACAGCATCATGATGATCGCATTTAAGTTTTGCGACATCGCGGTGAACGCACATTGAAAGCTTGTATTCGTCATCGCCATACTGGCGTATCACCTGGCGTGATGGTATGGGGTGCCATTGGTTACACTTCGCGGTCATTTTTTTTTTTTTTTTTCGCATCGGCGGCACTTTGAACAGTGGTCGTTACATTTATGATGTGTTACGACCCGTGCCTCTACCCTTCATTCGATCCCTGCGAAACTCTACTTAAACTACGACAATGCACGACTGCATGTTGCAGGTCCTTTACGGGCTTTTCTGCATACGTAAAATGTTCAACTGTTTCCCTAGCCAGCACATTCTCTAGAACTATCAACAAAGGTGGCCGAGCAAGTGGCTCTTCACAATACGCCAGTCACTACTCTTGATGAATTGTGGTATCGTGATGTAGCTGCATGGGCATCTGTACCTGTGCACGCCATCCAAGCTCTGTTTGACTCAATGCCCAGGCGTATCAAGGCCGCTATTACGGCCAAAGGTGGTTGTTCTGGGTACTGATTTCTCAGGATCTATGCACCCAAATTGCCTGAAAACGTAATCACATGGCAGTTCTAGTATAACAGTTTGTCCAATGAATACCCGTTTATCATCTGCATTTCTTATTGGTGTCGCAATTTTAATGGTCAGTAGTGTATTACATGACAGACGTCACTATTTTATTTGATTGTAATTTTCAGATGCACCTGATGATGAGATGTAGGTCTCGTAACTCGGGTAGTGAATACAAACAAAAAATATTAGAATTAACATCTGTTGCGGATCCAACATGATTGGAGATAAAAAGTTAAATAATAATGATAATGGTTGAAATTATCGAATAAAATCTTCTAGGGCCTCCAAACACGCCACGTTAGATTCCCACGAGTTTTCAGCCAAGCTCTCCTTGGTCTTGGTCGTTGTCAAGTGGCAAATGACTGCATCATCATCGCTGCCTTGCCGTTATAGAGTTGCGCTGTTGATTGTGACGTCACTGAAAGAGCCGAGACGGTTGCGTTCCCTTTCGGCTGCTGGCTGTGACGTCACTGGGACTAGTATTGTGGGAACGAAAAAGACACGCCGTGGCGCTTACGTCATGACGTGTCATCAGAGAAGGCTTGAATCAACGCGTTCGTTAGGTGACTAGCTAGCCGCTGGGACACTCAGAGCGGCCATATATCATACTGTCACACATGTTGTTAATTTGTGGCGATATCTTAAAAATGTCAAGAACCTTCATTATTATGAATATGATCGCTCCTCCCACATTCCTGCACCCACACTACGTTGCTTACAACGTCATATTTTCGCTTGATGGCAAAAAGTGGAACTATAATCTTTATTATCGTACTCTGATAGATTTATGAACATACCCACGAAGTTTCAACACCCTCCGATATATACTGCAGCACCTGAAACAAAGCCAGTTTAATTATAACCACCTTGTAGATTCACAAGTTCTAGTAGTAATGATTACAGTATAAAAATTCCAGATAGTGTGTCACTAAAAGCGGAAAGCATTCACGTTGAAGAGCTTTTAAGCTTGCATTATGCTTACGACAGAGAGTTTCAAAAATCTGAGTGTTGAACTAATTTTCTCAGCAGTGCTTCACAGTCGACGCAGGGTGTTATTAACTGAAACCCTGATACCACCATTTGTGAACGATGCCACTGTGCTGCCACAAGGAAGACGTATTGTTTTTGTTGTGGTCTTCAGTTCTGAGACTAGTTTTATGCAGCTCTCCTCGCCACTCTGTCTTGTGCAAGCCACTGAATAAGAATGGAAACCTACAACCTTTTGAATCTGCTTACTGTATTCATCTCTTGGTCTCCCTCTCCGATTGCTACGCCACACATTTCTGTGCAATGCAAAATTTACGTTTCCTTGGTGTCGCAGATTCCCCCTGACGATTTCTTGCTGTCGCAGAATGTGTCTACCAATAATCTCTTCTCTTTGTCAATATGAGCAAGAAATTCGATTCCCCCCAATTCTGTTTAGTACCTCCTCATTAGTTACGCGATCTGGCTACCTAATCTACAGTATTTGTCTATAGCACCGTACAATATACAAGTAAAATTATTAGAGATGGGGAAAGATCCACCGCGGTTCGACAACCGAATTAGAAAACTGTTACGAAAGATAAACTCCATTGCAAATATAAACGTAGCCAAAGTTTTGCAGACAAGCAAAAATTAGATGAATCTAGATTTTCGTAAGGGCTGGCATGCGAGAGGCGTTCAACAACTTTGAGAACAGTGTTCTCTGTACCGACTTGGCAGAGATTCCTAAGAAATTTCCAATTCTAATTTACAAGGATTATGCGGATGAACTTGCCCTCCTTCTAGCAGCAGTTTACTTAATGTCTAGAGGAGCGAAGTGTTCCCAAGGACTGGAAAAAGGCGCAGGTCATTAAATTAAACAGCCGTTTTCTTGGTACATTCCTTGTATTTCCTCCTTACGTGTTTCGCCCTTTAGTTTAGGGTATAATCAGTAGATTCTATATCTGCAAATTACATTAATAGTGCAGCTTCAACATATTATAAATAATTCACTTTGTGTTAAATATAGGCTACTCTCGTTTTATAGTCTCACTATTTTGCCGTGATCTTCCCATCTGGTGTCTGGTTCAGTTCACTCAGCTTTGCCATATTTTGTGCATATTCTTCATAATTTTATCACCTTTTCCATGTTTACTATTTCACAGATATCAAGGTGTATCTCTTTTATGAATTCGTTTGTTTGGACTTTTTGCAATCTTAACTGAATTTGTGTATGGGGCGTGTGTGTGTATGTGTATGTGTGTGTGTGTGTGTGTGTGTGTGTGTGTGTGTGAGTGCGGTTAATGGGAAAGTGAAGGCAGTGGGCCATTTCATATTTCTTCTATTGGTGAGAGAAGTGACTTGTTTGATATTTGTTCATTCAACAGGATTCTCTTTTCTGCTTTGGTTTCTTATGGTAATTTTCTTGTAGTTTTAGGTGCTTTCTGTTGTTTATTCCAATTATTTTCAAGTCTTTTTCTCTGGATGTTGGTGTGTGGTTTGGAAGTTTAGGAAATGAGGAGTGCTTCGTGCCATACTTACAAGCTCTAATGTGTTCTCTATATATGATATCAAACGTTCTGCTTGTTTGCCCTATATATCTCCCATCACAAGTGTTACATTGTAGTTGGTATATTCCAGCTTTTTGGGACATGTCTGTCTTTTCTGAGATTCGGGGTGTATTTCTGCATAGAATTGTCAGATGTGTATGCTATGTTTATGCTCTTTCTTTTGAAAGTATTGTTTTTTGTGTGTAATTTTATGTCTGTACGTCACTTCGTAATATCTTGTGTCTTTTATTATATTTTTTTGGTTATTCTGGGTAGCTGTTATGGTAGATGCCATCAGTGGCGTATGCTGGGTTTGTACCTTGGCTATCACTACTATCTCACGTTCTAAGATTTTTTGGAATGATTAATGCTGCAGCAGTCACTGTTTACAAATATTTTTATTGGCACGACGCGTTTCGGCAGCATGCTGCCATCATCGGGTGCATTTTTACAGTTACTGGTTACATTCTTGATGTATTGTGTTTTGTGTTGTGGATGCCAGTGAGGTTATGTTTGTACAGTTTTAACCTGTTAGGAAGATATAGCTTAAAACTGTACAAACATAACCTCACTGGCATCCACAACTCAAAACACAATACATCAAGAATGTACCAGTAACTGTAAAAAATGCACCCGATGATGGCAGCATGCTGCCGAAACGCGTCGTGCCAATAAAAATATTTATAAACAGTGACTGCTGCAGCATTAATCATTCCAAAAAAGCTTATAATACAGTCGCGGACCTCAAAAAATCCACATAACATGGATAAATTTATGTTCTAAGATTTTACCGAGAAAGAAATACCAAGAAAAACATCGATATCTTGCGCTGTTTCCGAGATATTGATAGAGACCGGGCCAAATATCTGAAGAAATTAGCAGTAAACGAAGAAACCGTTACCGACAAATGTTAAAGTGTTGAGGGGGCATCGAATGACGCTACAATCGCCCCACCAACCCTCCCCCACCCCCGACCGAAACCCGTGATGGATGGTGGGAGGCAACTATGGAATCTTTTGTAGGATCACGTACTTTTTATTGCAGATTTGGATTCTTCGTGAAAAAATATGTAACTTTCGTATCAAACATTTTTTCCGTTTCATGATAAATGGCGCTGTAATCGGTAAAAATGAAAGTGCAGCGTACCTGTGACGAGCTTCTTCAGCATTTCTGTGAGTCTCATAGTAGCAGGAAATGATATCTACTCTCTCTGTCTCTCTCTCTCTCTGCAATCGTTATCATCATGGAACAACTGCGTAGAGGTACAGTCGGAATTATTGAAATACAACAAACTGTCTGGTCGCGGACTGGTAGCATAATCATAGTTCGTGTTTCATTCGATTGTGGGAGATGTCACGAGGTAGCATTAATAGAAACATGGAAACCTGTACTCTGATTATCCTGATCTGACGTGTATTTCTTTGAGATATTACCATTTTTCAACAGTCTCCACATTTTTAGTTTTGCCTATTAGAGCGTCGTCTATCATGAAACGAAAAAAATGTTTTATACAAAAGTTACATATCTATGCACGGTCGTAACGCTGTCTCCCCTGTATCGTGACAATACGAAACGGGCTATCCTTCTCTGGACTCTTTCGATGTCCTCCGTCAAACCCACCTAATAAGGATCCCACACTAGGCTGCAATAGTCCAAAATTGGACGGACAAGCGTAGTGTATGCAGTTTCTTTCGTAGTTCTGTCAAATGTTGTAAGGATTCTGCCAGTAAAACGCAGTTTCTGGTTCGCCTTGCCCACGGTATTATCTATTTTCAAACATTTGAATCTTCCAAGTTTTCTTTCTTTGCCTGCAGCAGCGGCGCACCGCGATGTGGCTTATGGAGTGGGGATGCAAATGCAGATAACCAAAATCTGGATGGCCGCAGCTGCATTTGAACTGTGGTCCTCCCGAATGCCAGTGCTGTGTGCTAGCCATTTTCCAAGTTGCCACATTGGAGTGGCCGAGCGTTTTAAGGCGCCTAGTTGCGGTCCCTCGCCGTCTAAGGTTCGAGTCCTCCCTGGGCCACAGGTGTGTGGGTATTGTCCTTAGTGTAAGTCAAAGTGGTTGTAAGTCTAGGGACTTATGATCACACCAGTTTGGTCCGATAGGTTTGCAAACATTTGAATCCCAATTGCCGCGGTGGAGTAGCCGAGCGGTCTAAAGCGTCTCGCTGCGGTGCGCGCGGTTGCTCGCCGTGGAGGTTCGAGTCCTCCCTGGGGCATGTGTGTGTGTGTTTGTCCGTAGGTTAGTTTACCTAGGTTTAAGTAATTTGTAAGCTACGGACTGATGACCACGCAGTTTGGTCCGATAGATATACAAACATTTGAACATTTGATTTTAATCCCAAATTTTCTTTCTTTGCCTGCAGCAGTGGCACACGGTGAAGTGGCTTACGTAGTGTGGATGCAAATGCAGATAACCAAAATCTGGATGGCCGCAGCTGCATTTGAACTGTGGTCTTCCCGAATGCCAGTGATGTGTGCTAGCCACTATGCCACCTTCCAAGTTGCCGCATTGGAGTGGCCGAACGTTTTAAGCCGCCTAGTTGCGATCGCTCGCCGTCGAAGGTTCGAGTCGATAGAGATGATTAGGAAAGTGCAATGGTAGACACTGCGAGTGAGAATTTCTCTATCGCGGTATGGGCTTCTGTCAAAGCAGCGACAGCGTACGTTTCACGGTCAACCACAATATTTCTTCATTCTACGTATATTTCATGAATCCATCAGAAGGATAAAATTAGAGAGACTAGGGCCCTCACAGAGGCATACAGAAGATCATTTTTCCCGCTAAACGTAATATACTGGAATAGGAGGAAGTGAGAAGGTGAATAAGGTGGACGATGCACAGATACGAGATTTCGTCCAAAGCGCCGGGCGAGTTCATCCCTTCGTTCGGAAGGGGAGGCCGCGTAAGTCCACTCTCACCTGCTGGCCAGTATGCTGGGCACTTCCCCTCAAGCTCTCGCTCACAGCTCCGTACACTACCCGCCCCTTCCGATCTCCCCACACTTGCCCAGCTGTCTGCGCATCTACCGGCTAACTTATCCTGCATGCACTCTACGAAAAGTTCCCTCCGCCAACACACCGTGAGGTGGCTTACAGAGTGGATGGAGATGCAGAAAACCAAAATCTGGGTGGTCGCAGCTGCATTTGAACTGTGGTCCTCCCTAGGGTTGCCAGATTGAACTCGAGGCAGGCCCGGAGACCACCGTTCCCCCCCTCCCCCTTGGCCAATGACTCACCCGCACCCCCCCCCCCCTCAACTGCGACCAACTCACCCCCGCCCCAACCAGGTTTACACGTAAAAAAAAAAAAAGACCCTAATCATCTCCTTCCCAGAAAGTATCCCCCCCCCCCCTTTCCCGTGGAACATTGCTAGGGGTGGCCTTCACATGCCGCAGCTGACCGGCCAGGCCGCAAGTTGCTGTGGATCAACAATCGGCACACTTCAGTCGGCGTGGCAGCAGAAGTGGCGGCAGCATCAAAGCTGCTCACATCAACAGCTGCGCCTTCGAAGAGTTGCCGCTTGAGGCTCCGAAAACTGGTCACCAAGAAGAGCGCCAAATACCTAATAAACTTTTGTAGTCACTCCTTATAATTTTCTTCCTGGAACCATTCTTCACGGAACGAACTTAGATATCGTCTCTTCTTTTCACCGTTATTACTCTCTAATCTGAGTTAATGTAAGCTTGTCTGTTCACACACGATCCGAGTGTTCCAAAAATTGCCGGTAAACTGATAACAAACAACGAACGAACGGACACAAATAATAGACGTCGCCAGTTGACACGTTGCTGCAACAGTGTTTGCTTAATAATGAGCTAGCCGATTACTACCGACGCAACAGCGAAAAGTTTTCAGAGGATGAATAGAAAAGTAGCGTTTTGTTGCAATAAGAAATTGACATTTATATAAAGTTATTCATAATTACTAGAGAAGAGCCGGCCGGAAATGGCCGAGAGCACTGAGGCGTCTTGCCACGGTGCGCGAGGCTGCGCCCGCCAGAGATTCGAATCCCCCTCTAGGGCATGGATGTTGTTGTCGTCCTTAGTTTAAGTTACGTTAAGTTCTATGCAGATCGTCGCTATATGAGCACAGTACTTAAAAAGCGTCGTACAAAAAAAGTTGAGATGAAGGTTACATTCAACCCCGGAGATGAGAGTCATTGGCCCGTAGACCCGGAGAATTCATTCCAAACCCGGGCACTCCGGGCGGCGCCTGGAGATCTGGCAACCCTAGTCCTCCCGAATGCTAGTGCTGGGGCACAGGTGTGTGGGTATTGTCCTTGGTGTAAGTCAAAGTAGTCTGTAAGTCTAGGTTTGCAAACATGTGAGTCTTCCAAATTTTCTTCCTCTGCCTGCATCAGCGGCGCAGCCTGGAGACTTGTTGGCTTGGTGCGCCCCGCGGCGGTGGAGAGCGCCTGCGTCCCCGCGCGCCTTCACGTCACGCCGGCCCCCATTTCTCTCATTGTTGCCGCGCGCTGTCGCTTTGCTCGCTTTCCGCCGGCGCCCCAGGAATGCTAGGCTAACGAGAGAACGGCATTGATGGACTACCGCGGCCGACTGCAGCCGCATTCAGATCGGCCGCGCCACCGGCCGCATCAGAATACTCTCCTCTGCCGACATTTGTGTGCACGTCACGTCCCTGGCTGCTGTACAGTTATGAAGGCGACTTTTTCGCCGTTTGTGCAACTACAATAAGGTGCCATCTTTTTCACCACGCGCGTTTCGTTTTATTGTACGCTAGCAAGCCTGGCAATGCTTCCCAATTGCTAAATATGCGTGGTAATTGGATATACATCTACACTCCTTTCGTTAATCTGTCTCTCCATCACTTCCCTCATTTCTATGCCTATTTCTTTTCTTCCTCTCTCTCCTATTAGGCTATTCTCAAATGTTCAAATGTTTGTAGAGCTTATGGGACTTAACTACGGGGTCATCAGCCCCTAAACTTACAAACTACTTATGAACTAACTAATACTAAGGACGGCACAAATATCCATGCCCGAGGGGGGATTCGAACCCCCGACCGTAGTGGCCGTGCAGACCGTGACTGAAGCGCCTCAGTCACCTCGGCCACCGCGGCCGGCTAGGTTATTCTCATTATTAGCTAGCTGAGAACCCGTCGCCGCGGTGAAGTAGCCGAGCGGTCTAAGGCGTTTCACTGCGGAGCGCGCGGTTGCTCGCCGTCGAGGTTCGAGTCCTCCCTGGGGCTTGGGTGTGTGTGTTTGTCCTTAGATTAGTTCACGTAGCTTTAAGTAGTTTGTAAGCTAAGGACTGATGACCACGCAGTCTGCTCCGATAGATTTACAAACATTTGAACATTTGAGAACCCGCCGTTTTACGGCTATTTATTTATTCCATTATTCATTCGTTCCATATACTCCTACTCTCTATCCATAACCTTCTCCACTCTATCTACCTGCCCCTGCATCTTCACTATCCACCACCATCTACTTCTTCTCTTTCCGCCCCCTCTACAGGGTGTTACAAAAAGCTACGGCCAAACTTTCAGGAAGCATTCCTCAGACAGAAAGAAAGAAAATATGTTATGTGGACATGTGTATGGAAACGCTTGATTTCCATGTTAGATCTCATTTTAGTATTTACGGATGCCGGCCGCGATGGCCGAGGGGACTAAGGCACTCCAGTCACGGTCTGCACGGCCACTACGGTCGGGGGTTCGAATTCCTCCTCGGGCATGAATATTTGTGCCGTCCTTAGTATTAGCTAGTTCATAAGTAGTTTATAGGTTTAGGGACTGATGACCTCGTAGTTAAGTCCCATAAGCTATACAAACATTTGAACATTTCATTTACGGATGAGGCTTCATTCCAACGTGATCAAATTCTAAATTTTCACAATCAGCATGTGTGGCTGACGAGAAGCCGCACGCAATTGTGCAATCACGTCATCAACACAGATTTTCTGTGAACGTTTGGGCAGGAATTGTTGGTGATGTCTTGATTGAGCCTCATGTTCTTCCACCTACGCTCACTGGAGCACGTTATCATGATTTCATACGGGATACTCTACGTGTATTGCTAGAACATGCGCCTTTACAAGTACGACACAACATGTGGGTCATGCACGATGGAGCTCCTGCACATTTACGTCGACGTGTTCGTACGCTTCTCAACAACAGATTCGGCGACCAATGGATTGGTAGAGGCGGACGAATTCCATGGCCTCACGCTCTCCTGACCTCAACCCCCTTGACTTTCATTTATGGGGGCATTTGAAAGCTCTTGTCTACGCAACCCCGGTACCAAATGTACAGACTCTTCGTGCTCGTATTGTGGACGGCTGTGATACAATACGCCATTCTCCAGGCTGCATCAGGGCATCAAAGAAATGTTTCAAATGTTTGTATAGCTTATGGGACTTAACTACGGGGCCATCAGTCCCTAAACTTCCAAACTACTTATGAACTGACTAATACTAAGGACGGCACAAATATCCAGGCCCGAGGGGGGATTCGAACCCCCGACCGTAGTGGCCGTGCAGACCGTGACTGAAGCACCTCAGTCCCCTCGGCCACCGCGGCCGGCATCAGCGCATCAGGGATTCCATGCGGCGGAGGGTGGATGCATGTATCCTCGCTAACAGAGGACATTTTGAACATTTCCTGTAACAAAGTGTTTGAAGTCACGCTGGTACGTTCTGTTTCTGTGTGTTTCCATTCCATGATTAATGTGATTTGAAGAGAAGTAATAAAATGAGCTATAACATGGAAATTAAGCGTTTCCGGACACATGTTCACATAACATATTTTCTTTCTTTGTGTGTGAGGAATTTTTCCTGAAAGTTTCGCCGTACCTTTTTGTAACACCCTGTATATCTACCCATCCATACCCCTCTCTGTTATCATCTGCTTCACTCTCTGCCAATATTTTATTGTTGCCTTCGATTTTATATTCTGGAGCATAGTACCCTCCACCCTTACGATTTTTATGTACACTGTGGCATTACTCTAGTTTTGAAGGTCTGAACGTTAGATGTGCAAAACTGTGTCGATGAACGGTGTGGAAGCGTGTAAAATGCCAGTCTAATCCGAAGTGACAATGTCCATATAATATTACAGAGTTCGATCCTTCCGTTATTCAGCAGTTCCTTTGGATTTTAACAACCCGTGCATTAAAGCGAAAAAAAAAATTATTCTGAAATGGGTGCATGAAGTAATTTCTGATTTTTAGCGAGACTAACTTAAAGTAATTCATCATGGTCTGCGAAGTCAAATGTCTACAAATTATTTTATGTCCGAAGATCGAAAAACAGTTATTTGTCTGTTTTTTTAATTCAGTTTTGGGAAGTCTCTTTGTATTGAGTTATTTCATTTGTAGACAATTTTATGCCTTTTTGTATTCACTGACTGTTTTGACTGTTTTGGGCAGAATATTTTATACATTATGAATCAAACACACTAGATAACTGAGATATTTTGCAAATTTATTCGTTTACAAACCGGTTTTCGGCTGTTACGCCATCATCAGGTATACAAGTTTAAGTTTCAAAGATTGTAAGTTGATAGGTATCTAAATTTGAAGGGAAACTTATATTTCCACCAACTTAAGAAATCCTGATAGCAGAACAGGTGAAAACCGGTTTGTAAACCAATAAATTTGCAGAATACTTCTATTATCTTTTGTGTGTCATTAATTATGCCTTTTTCTTTCATCATCGATCTGCCTGCGATTTTCTTATGGTAAGACATTGAATGCCATTTTCTATTGATTGTACTGCTTGTAGATGTTGATGTGGTTTTCTTGATTTGGTTGTTCACCTGTGTCTTTATTCTCTTGTTTAATATGTGTGACTCCAATATCTGAGAGATGGTAGTAGAAATGGTTTCTTTTTGGGTGATTTGACTTTGATTTAAATATTTTGTGGAGGTGCTAATGGGGCATTGATGGGAATATCTTTTTTCATCTATTACTGTAAGCAGTAAAATGTTTGATATATGTAGTTGATCATTTAATATATATTTTTCTGCTTTGGGTTTTTCGAAAAAAAAGTACAAATATTTATAGAACTTATGGGACTTAATTACGGGGTCATCAGACCTAAACTTACAAACTACTTATGAACTAGCTTATACTGAAGACGGCACCAACATCCATGCCCGAGGGGGTATTCGAACGCCGGTCGCGGTGGCCGAGGAGACTGAGGCGCTCCAGTCACAGTCTACACGGCCACTACGGTCGGGGGTTCGAATCCCCCCTCGGGCATGGATATTTGTGCCGTCTTAGTTCGTAAGTAGTTCATAAGTAGTTTGTAAGTTTAGGGACTTATGATCCCGTAGTTAAGTCCCATAAGCTGTACAAACATTTGAACATTTGTGTATTCGAACGCCCGACAGGGAACGGCGTCATGCATCGTAGCATAGCGCCTCAATCCGCTCGGCCGCTCCGCCGCGACAGGTCTTTCGATATGATAATTATTTTTTTGTTAGATTAGAAGGTGCTTTTTGTTGTTCATTCTGATTATTTTCATGTCTTCTTTTCTAGAGGTTAGTTTGTGAGCCTTCTGTTAGGTGTCCATCAAATGTGAAACAGTTTGTTTCATAATTCCGCCCCCCCCCCCCCCCTCCGGGGGCTCACGGTTCTTTCGTAAGTACGTGCGTGGCAAGCACGGGGCCCCGAACTAATGCAGCCTTCCTTTCTTCTTTAGTTCCCAGACTGCATTTCCTTTCCCCCTCCCATCCTTTCCTATCCTCACTCCTTCCCCTTCCTACCGGGGGACTGATAACCTCAGTAGTTTAGTCCCCCTATCTCAAACAAACAACCCACCCTAACCAACTTCCCGGCTCTAATGTTCTACTTGTTTGCCCTGTATGTCTGCAATCACAAATTTTATATTCTAGTTATCTCGGTCCATCTTTTTGGCATTGTTTGAGTCCTTTCGGAGATTTGTAGTGCATTTTTGAAAAGAATTAACTACTGTACATGTTACGGTTATGCCCTGTCTGTAGAAAGTGATTATTTTATGTGGGAGTTTCGGTCCGTATGTTGTTGTATACTATGTTATGTCTTTTCTTATACGGGTTTGCTTATTATGAGTAGCTTTTAAGATATTTGGTGTTTGTGATTGTTCGTTCTGCTTTGTTGTTTTCCCTGAATTTCTTTTTCGTGTTTTCATTTTTCCGAGTATTTTGTTTTTTACGTTTCTGACTTCGTCATCCTTGTGCCCATTATTTCCGGCTATTTGCATTATTATGTCAAGTTTCATTTGGTAGTTTTCTTTGTTGAGTGGTATTGTATTGAGTATATAGAGCTTGTGTCGGAGTGTAACCTGTTTTTGTGTGTGGGTAGTTGGAGGACTGGAGAATAATAACGTCCGATGCTGTGGGTTTACAGTTAATTTAAAACGTGTGTGTTACTTTGTTTCTTGATGATTATATCCAGGATGTTAATTTGGTTAGCTTGTTCTCTCATAGTTGCAAATTTTATATTTTTATGTCCTTTTTTGTGGTCTGTATGTAATTTTTCAACTTTGTTTCTTCTGTACCTTTCCAAACTAACATGCAGAACACAAAAAGGCAAGCGATTCAACGTCCCGTGACTTTCGCTTGTGACCTTTCTTTGTCGTTCGTTTCAGTTTCTGAACCACTGCTTGCTTTTTAATCAAGTCCCCCCCCCCCCCCTCGTCGGCCACCTAGAGTTTGTTGACACCGCCAATATTGACTTGGACGCAATCATATGCATAGCGGCGAGACCTCGTGTTGTATTTGTCGCCGGCTGTCGCCTCGCTTTCTCCTCGTGTGTGCTTAGTCACTGTCGCCTTGTCTGATATTCCGCCTCTAGGCAGCAGAGACCCAGAGCACGGGAGAAAGTCGATCTGTATCCGGTATCAGCATTATCCAGCGGACAGCTTGTAGGCACCTCGAATGTCATTGTGATATTCAAACTGACAATACTAGATTTATAATAGCGTCCCACAAGAGATGACAGAAAAAATAAGACATTGTTATCCACAAGATCGATAAATCACCACATCAAAAGTAATCACGTCGTGTAATATTTCGTGACATCTCATACATTGTTCATAACATATACTCAAAGTGATAATCCTGTTCTATAATGCTTGCACGACATCGGCTTACCACGCTTGAGAATCCTTTTTGAAACTGTTGACGCCGATATTGTCAATCTTCATTTTCGGGAGCGTGTTTATTTTGTTTCATACATACTTTCGTTAAGGTAAACACAAAGGAAGAAGCAACGGTACCTATGTGGGTCATTCCGAAAGTAATATCTCGTAGTTTTATTAATTAAAACTACAAGAAAAACATAAATCAATAAATGAATACCCGGTCAAGGTTTGATTTTCAGATAGCCAAAAATGCTATCGAGGACTTGCCAGGTTGTCTCATGGTGCAGAATCTCTTCAAAGTTTGGCTTTCCATACCCAACTATTTCTTGCCGCCCATTACTATCCACTTCCGTGACTTCCTCTCCAGGCACATGCGTCTGTTTCTCTCCTTCCGGTGCAGCGTAAGTACGCGGCATGTAGACCGTGGCGCATCACAGAGTGGGTCAGCCCCCTTGAGAGGTCCAGGTGGCGTAATACGAGCCTCCGTTCAATGTTTGGGGAGAAGTTTCAGGTTCTTCTCCCCCGTCCAGCGTCATCTCGGCGCCCCTGTCGGAAGCTCAGGATACGGTTTCCTGTACTCGTATAACACTGCTTACTTAGCGGTAGTCGATCTCCTTCACCCAATACACAGCGGCTCCCTTCCGTATCTGTAGGTCAAGTGGTCCGTAGTAGTGTCAAACTCAGCTGTCACCTCTCCACCCCTGCCAATTAGTGTCGGAGGAACAGTGCTAGTGTTAGGCAGAAGCCCACAGAATAAAGCGCAAACACAACCAGCGAGACTGACAGATAAGGTAAAGGGAGGTATGTTCATGACATTTTTTGCGAGACTTATCATGCACATGCCTATTGTCGAAGGAATTTCTAATTTCTCCTGTTAGTTCCTCTGTGTATTGTAGATAGCAGCACAGCACTTCACCGCTGACAGTTGAAAAGAGACGACTGTGAAATAAATAAGTACTATTTGCACCGTATTTTCTTCACAATTGCACACAGCTTCAACGAAGCTTTCATCAATATGTACTGAAGCATACAAGGCATGTGAATCAATCCACGTATCATCTTCTTGAGCTTGAAAGAAGCTAATTGTATAAAATGATATACCTGGCGCGTCCAGAAAGTAAGTTCCGTTTGGTAATAAAATGAAACTGTGCACAAATACAGAAGAAATTTTTATTGCACAAAATTCTACAACTCTTAAACAACTTTTCCACATAACTGCCGAAATTTTGTAGGCACTTGTCATAGCGTGCCACAAGTTTTTGCATGCATCGTTCACAGAAGGTTGCCGCCTGTGTATTCAACCATGAGGTAACAGCTCTTTATCATCGTTGAATTGTTGACCATCAAGACAGATTTTAGGAGTAAGAAGAGATGAAAGTCGCTAGGAGAGAGGTCCGAGCTGTATGGAGGATGATCAAACAGGCCCCATTGAAATTTCCGTAAGAATTGTTTGGTCACATTCGGTGTGTGAGGTCAGGCATTATCGTGAAAATAAAATCTTTTGACAGTAATCCTCTTCTTACACCTAAAATCTGTCCTTGGTGGACAACACTTCAACGATGATGACGAGTTGAAAGAACTTGTTACCATATGGTTGAATACACAGGCGGCAAAATTCTATGAAAAAGGCACACAAAACCTTGTGCCATGCTATGACAATTGCCTACAAAATTTCGGAAGCTATGTAGAAAAGTAGTTTAACAGTTGGAGATTTTTGTACAACCAATAGTTTTTCTGTATCTGTACCCGTTCGTTTTATATAACCAAACGGAACTTACTTTCTGGACGCGCCTCGTATTTTACTGACCACATATGCAACGGCAGCTAAAGCTTAGGTTCTGTAAGGAAACTGTTAGGATTTCATTGGTTGTAGAAATGGTGTTTACTCACGGATTACTGTTTTCACTTACAAGTCAAACCCAGCGCATTATATCAATGTGGACCTCTGTATACAAATGACTCCTTACAGAATTTCTTACATTTATGTGTATCTAATATTAATTTAATTTTGCACTTATCAAGAAATTCACTTACCTAATTTACGTCCGTATTACTGAGAAGCCAAATACAACAAATTTTAATCCTCCCTCGGGCATGGATGTGTGTGTTGTCCTTAGGTTAGTTTAACTTAGTTTAAGTAGTTTTTAACACAAGGGACTGCTGACCAACGTAGTTTGGTCCCATAGAATTACAAACATTTGAACAACAAATTTTCATGCAATCCTCAATCCGGCCTTTGTTCAGGCTTTCCCTCATGATAATATTTTGAATTAGTTTAGAAAATCTGAGATTTTCCTCTAGATCGAGAGGCAATTTCGAAGTAAGTCTTGCCGCAAACATAATTGATATAAAAACAAAGGGAACATCATCAATAGGAAGCTCCACAAGTAGAAATAATTTTCAGGCTGTTTGGGATAATA
This sequence comes from Locusta migratoria, assembly GCA_026315105.1. Taxonomy (NCBI): domain Eukaryota; kingdom Metazoa; phylum Arthropoda; class Insecta; order Orthoptera; family Acrididae; genus Locusta; species Locusta migratoria. The sequence continues at coordinate 269,871,100 of CM048751.1, read as the reverse complement.
GGTATGCAAGTAAAAATAACAGGAAGAGAGATCCAAGAGCAAAGCGTCTTACTGCAGATCTGTCTAGTTCCCGGCAAGCTACACTGTTAACAATAAAGGCTGATGACGATTAGGGATACGTTATTCTCAAGTTGAAAGGAAGAAGAATGGTGCAAGATGAGTGCAGTGCAGTGTGTATTTTGCCTTCTGCCATACCATGTTCTTCTTCGTCATCAGATACTGAAGGAGTGTGACAAAAGAAAATCGAAAGATAGCATTACATATTCAGAATAGAAGGGCTAATAAACGAAATAGTATTTGTTTCTTCATTGCGATGATATAAAAATTAAGAGCCTTGATTAAAACTGTGGTTATTTGCATAATAATGCCTCTTTCCTTTCACTATCGAAATTACCTCACCATTGTATCGATACTACCTAACCCTATCAGGAAATAACCTTCAAAATTTTAAAACAGTGATTTTAATCAAATAATACCGAAACTATTTTATGTATTAAACGAGACAGAGATACCACCCGCTTTCCTAGAAGGGACGGTAATTCTACTCCCAAAGAAAACGTCAGCAAAAAAGCATCGACGACTACAGGCCCATAACGCTCCTCAGTAGCAACTACAAACTAGTTGCCAAGTCTCTATTGGACAACATGAAGAATGCCATGAGGAAAACCATTTGTTCTTGGCAATCCTGTGCAGTGCTTGGGAGGAATATCTTCAACGCCGTTACCACATACAGGGACGTAATAGCGCATGCTGCGATAATAAAGGCCACTGATTAAATCACATCCAATGACTTTGACAAGGCTTTCAATAGGATCAGTCACGAATACCTACTAAAAACCCTGACAAGACTTGGTTCTGGTCCAACGTTCACTCAATTAATAAAGAACATATTGACGAAACGCCAATTCCAAAATAACAGCGGGTGGATGAACATTCAACAAAATAAAAGTAGAAAAGTCAGTACTACAAGGCTGTCCTCTATTTCCCTCTTTACCGTAGCATTAGATCCTCTGCTATGCAGAATAGCAAATAACATAAGAGGCTACAACATAGGAAGATATGCAGTGGCTTGCATTGCCTATGCTGATGATATGAGAGTCTTTGCATCGGATAAAAAAGACACCGCGGAAACTCAACAACTGATACAGGCTTTCGAAAAAGCAACGGGTGCAAAGACTACTCCTACTTCCTATCAGGAACAGACACCTGAGAACAGAGGGGCCATGGTACCAAGTAGTGGACAACCGCAAGATACTAGGCGTCAAGTTACAGAAATGTTCGCTAAAAATGGCAGCAGACAACTGTCGCAGGATCTCGTTCACCATAAGGGGGCTCGCCAGAACTAACGCCACCAGAAACCTCACGCTCTAACAGAGGATTGAGCTGATAAACGTGTCTTTCCTGTCGAAAGTCTGGCACATGGTCCAAATCCTAAGTGTACCGTTGCAGATAGCATGCGTCCAGGCAAGTGCTGTGTACCACTTACTGTGGAGGTGGGAGATCTTTAAAGTTCCTCAAGCAACATGAACCCTACCAAGAGAAGGAGGGCTTGACCTGGTGGACGTGAAGGCAAAATGCGCTGACCTGTTAGTACACAGACCCATGAAAATGGAGGAGAGGAATGACAACAGCATTACGACTACTCTACTAACAAGGTATTGACCACACTGTGGCATTCTACGTTGGACACATTCCCCCAAAACTAAGGCATGTAAATCAGCTCCTGTTGGACAAGAACTACATAATTAATAGACAAACTGATGCTAGACACAGAACGATACAGAGAATATACCGAGTGCTGTGAGAAATCACAGCGAAATGCAAAACTGAGAGGAAGTATCTGGAGCATGACTGGCCAAGTGTCTGGAAAAAAGATCTCAGATAACGCCATACCAGATCATGCGAGGTCTTGGTACAAAGTCATACACAGGACTGTACCCACCAATGCGAGACTGGCGTAGATAAACCTCAACAACTCTGACAGATACAAAAAGTGTGGTGAAAGAGACACCCTACAGAATCGATTCCTATGCAGGGAGAGTGCGAGATCTGGGAGACTTGAAAAAGAATGCTGGTGTTAATAAACAGAACAGACGCCCAAGTTAGCACAGTCACGGCACTCACTGTCAGTGACAAAAGAATCTTCCCAAGGCCGAAACAGACAACCACCATGCGGCTGTTGGCGATGACAGCCCCCATTGTGAAACAGTGTCCTCTGCCACTCCGTGTGTTTAGAAAAATCGAACCAAACACGAGCTCTCCTTAAGGAACAGCTAAATTAAAAGCATATCTCTATGTGTTTGCCACGATTAATGTTTTAAAGTGTTGTAAAAGTGTCTAAGAAATGAGTGTGTTCTTCCCCTCTCTCTCTCCATCCATCTTTGCTCTCTATCTCTCGTTCTCTCCATCTCTCTCACTCCCTGCTGTTTTCTCCCAATCACACTCACTCCCCTTTCTGTCTCTTCAGTTGTCTATTCGCCAATACTCAAAAGATTCCGCTTAATACACTCTATTGTAGCGTATATTACAATTAGACAGTGCCCCATTGCTCACATTGTTACATTCTATCAATTTGTAATTCCTTTGCCTATAAAATTTGATCTTATGTGTGGTTACTTTTTTCTCTGTGTTTTGCCCATGTTGTGTCAAACATTTTGAGATTATAATAGTTTGAATAGTGCCAGTGTATTAGAATACTCTAGGCTTGTCCAAAATTGTTTATTGCTGCAAATTTCAGCATTGCACATAGTGCCATTGTCCATGTTATGTTTATTGCCGATTACTCGCCCTAAGAATTACTTTCAAAAATAAACTGCCCCTAGTGTGATATTCACATGTCTTGGGAGAAAATGTAATACATAAAATAAGACACACTCATGTAAAATCAATCGTAATGTTGTTTTCTGTACATTAAAGCTTAAGTTTTTTGCTCTTTCTTGACAAATAATGTGTGAAATAATACCAAATCCCGGTAAAATTAACATATACACTTCTGGGTGTCCGAAGAATCAGAATAAATGTTGATAAAGGATACAATTTTCTTCTCTCTCTTTAATGTACATTCCAACAACTTGCAAACATGGTCTACTGATGCACATCCACAAAAAGTGGGGAAATACTATAACAATGACTTTTGTAAAGGAGTGATGATACTAGTAGGCCTAATTAGATATTTACACTAGCTTATATGCCCGTGCTTCGCAAGGGTTGTTAAAGAAGGTCCTGTGTATATCATGGTTGTTTGGGTTCCGGACGTAGGTCAGCAAAAACACAATCCTTGTTGGATCTCTCTGTCAATAAACTCAGTTCTCCTAGCCAAGATGTCAAATTTAAGTAGAAGTCATTGTCGAAAACGATGAATATTCATAAAGTTTTTCATACTAAGAGTGAAATTAATTTAAGTCCGTGCTTCGGAACAATGTAAATTCAATGTTAGTTTGTGTTCATAAAGTTACACATTGCAACAGGAGCGCCGAAAGCGACTGGCAAATTACATTTCTGAACTCTATACAAAAGAGTTTCGCGTGAAAGTGCTGGTCTTAATGAGATGTGACAACAAGGGATGTATCTGATTCGGTCAAATTTTACTTTCTATTCTGGCGGCCTCGTGTTTTTATGTTGGTAACATCAATAACACGATATAAAATCGTTGCAAAGATGACCGAACCACATAGAGAGTAGATAAATACTGCTGTTCCTGCTGTATGCTTGATTTCACGACAAAATATTTGCGTGTCACGCGATTGGCTTATGACGATGTCACACCAGCTGTCAAACGATAAAACCTTTCACAGCAGAGAGTGTCGCGGCTATATGTATCAGACATCACTGATTAGCAAAGACCAGTGAGCTTTCTGGACCAGGCATATCAATATCTATGGCCTAAGAGACATTCATTATTGTATGTCCGTGTTTTCATCACGCTTCCACAACAGTGATCAATGTGTCACGAGTATTTTTATGTTTGAGTCTATCTGGATTTTTATCTTAGTTTTGTGTCTCTGTTCATAGTCGGTAATGTGTGGTTGACGGAAACATGTGATCTATTTAAAAACTACGTATTTGATATTCCTCGTCGTTATTAAAGTCTGAAAGGACCGCATTGTCTGACGATTGAAAGAATAAACAGATTTTGACTCGTACCGTAAAGTTCGTAAGTCACAGAGTATATAGCTTTTCCTAAGAGTATTTATTGCATATTTTGCGAATTTTGCTCGTCACACTCACCCACTGCCACGCACCGCGACCAAACTCACTCACTAACATCATTAGACCAAAGGCTATGTACCACCACAACCACGAGTGGGTGGCAGTATGTGGTCATGGAGAAAAGTCTGTTAGCACGTACACCCACAAGCCTTTTATATATAGATATAGATTAATATGTGTAGTTGGATTACTACACAATGATAAAATACATAATTACCACGAATATACCTTACCTTACCCTAGCTCCCGTGACATCAACCAGGAGCGAGATTTACGTGAAATCAGGACAGAATCTAGAAAATGTCTTCGGCTGCGGTCATTACGTTCAGTACGTACTGTTGATGATGCCAGTATTCACTACTTCAGCTATTTAGTTAACTCCCTAACGCAACGGGAAAGTTTAAGACTACCTGCGTCTAACGGACTCAGTGGCTTATACAAGGAAGAGGCCAAAGGGGCCTGGGTCTCTCCCGAAATAATGAATACAAACAAAAGAAGTAAGTACAGTAACTGCATTATTTTAATGAATGATCCATGAAGGCATCGCCGTGGTATACGGCCATACTTCCCTGTATTATTGACAGGAGTGGGGTGTTATTGGTGTGACGTTTGTGCCAGTTTCTTATACAATAGCTACATTTTCTTATGATTTAATGTCAACAATAAAATGGCGTGATATCAGTAAAGTAAATCGGACTTCAGCGAAAATTATCCTCTGAATATGTGCAGCAAGACTGATACAATATATCATGGGGTGTCTACTTAAAATTACTTGTCTTTACTTTAATCTTGGCCCCTCCCGAAAATATATGCTATATTCGCCACTGGCAGGACTACCCTCAAATTCACGCTTAAGTATCTTCCAGAGGATTCATCGAACCATTCACTGACTATACGAAATGTATTTACAGTTGCAAATCTGTATAAACCTCAGCTGTAAAATTTATGTGTGACATTTTGTCGAACCGGTACCCGAACCAGAATTTCGCTCTTTTCGCAAGAGGTCACGTACCCCAATACGCTACCTGTGCACGCATGGCAGACTGATCCAGACTTCAATATGCCACATGTGCCTGCTACTTACGACTGCTCTCACTTGAGACCCTGTGCTCCTTTACAAAAATAAACGTTCATTAGTGTCTCTGACCTTAGCTTTTCGTTTCTACGGCGATTTACAATGTCCGCAGTAACGATATAAACAATGTAATGCACTTCAAACATGCATGCATATGCCTCGGAGACAAAAGACTGTATGTATTCTGCTTAAGAGAATAAACGCCCCCCTCGGTAATTACAGGTTTTTATTTAATCAGGCTTCTAGTTTCGGTGACCCACTAACACCAACATAAGCGCCCCCCCCCCTACTTACGAACTGAGGCAACTATCCAAATTGCTGTGCTTAATGGAGATGGGAAGCGGAAACCGGTAGCCTAATTAAATAAAAAGCCTATAATTATGGTTCTTGGAATTAATCTTCTAATATTTACCACCCACAGGCCCAACCTCCATACAAATACAACGCTAATGAAATTGTGTGTATAATAGTTTCTAGCCAAGATCGCCATTATTTAATTTTATGGCCGGTTTTGGGATTCATCTTCTTATCTCCATCATTCATTCTAACAGAAATAGTTGAAAATTTATCTAACGTAGAACAGCTTTATATTTCTCTTATCATAATAACAAGCCGGCCGCGGTGGCCGAGGGGACTGCGGCGGGCCGTAGTTAAGTCCCATAAGCTAAACAACCATTTGAACATAATAACAAATAAGAACATATGCATCAATACACATAGATGTATAGAAGAAAATAATACTCTGGTAGCATTCCTCACAGTCATGCTGAATGACAACTTCATTTTTCTCATACATAGTTCATCACCAGGTGTACAAGATACACAATTTCTGTTAAGTCCTTTTTAAACGATAAACGAACTTGTAATAGATTGATAATAAGTTGCTTTAATGGCGGCCGTCTGTCGTTTGAACGGGGTAACTAGTATGAACGCCCTACAATCGACGCGCGATAATCGTAGCGATAAAGAAATAAGGACAGTACCATAATTATTGATGGCTGAAGATACTTTTAAATAGGCAGTGATTTCCAACTTGTGAGCAATTACACACTGCGGAGTGAAATGCAATTTTCTGTAGAGTACGAACAAATGAATTCGATTGTGTTTACGTCGGGAAAATAAATTACTTTTGAAAGATCACGGTTTCGTAAGATTACGGGGTGTTCGCGAATTTCCGTTACTAGCTTCGAGTAATTGTTGAGTGTACTGAGTACACAGTATGTCCTAAGGAACCCACGTCCAGAAATTACATCCACTGACGCTATGAGCACTTCTTTTTCTTTGACCCTATAAAACAAATCTCTTTTACTTTAAGCATTTAGCTTTCCTTACTTTGGAAGGAGATTGTCGGATCAAAGTAAGAAAAAAGGATATAGTACACATAGATTCTGAAATTCATTCATCACAAGAAATGGGCACTTATCCAACAGAAGAGACTTTTTCACAGTATAGAAGGGAAGGCATGATCTCATCTCATAAGAAATGAATTTTAGAGCCAAGTATTAATAGACATTTTGTTTTTATTTTGGTTCATTTTACCTCCTTCCAGAATGTGAAATGCAAAGAGCTTGCAGTACAAGAGATTTGTTGCGCCGTGCCGAAGTTAAAGAAGTAATCATAGAGTTAATGGATGAAATTTCCGGACGTGGCTTCCCTGTACAAGACCTGAAAGTTTGTACGGGAGTATCCGCACACCTTCTAAACACTAATTACGTAAGTTAACAACAGAGTATTTATTCACATGTTTCAAAAATAAGACACCATTCATGAAGATTGGAAGTAAGGGAATCTTATTCACACGAAGTGTTCGTTAATATATTTTGAATAATTGACTAGTATTCGAGTCATCTCGGTTTAGCATGTGTCCAGTGTTTCAGTAAGTGCAAGGTCCGCCATGGGACCTAATGACTAGTTCTTCTTGTGATGGCAAGGACCTGTATAAGGCTTGAGTGGCGTCCTGCGGTATAGCCATCCATGCTACATCCACCTGGTTCCAAAGTTGATGTGTTAGGAATAGTATTTGGGTCACAGCTTGCAATATATCCCACTCATTTTCAATTTGCGGGAATTGTGTTGATCTAGCGGGCGAGGGTAAAAGGCTGACATCCTTTGAAACCAAGAAGAAACATGTTCAACCAGCAATATGTGGTCGGGCATTGTCTTACTGAAAAATGAAATGTGGGGTGTCGTGCAGAAAAGGCAGGACTACGAGTTTCAGCACGGCATTCACGTATATCAGACTGATGACAGAGGCCTCAACACGCGCCAACTGAGTTTGTTATTGTACCCAACAGTATCCCACACCATAAGGTCATGAATTTGCATTGTATGTCTTGTTTGAATGCATCACTGTGAGCTGCTGCCCATGTCTGTGGTGAACCAAAGGGCGACCACCAGAAAAAGAAAAAAGAGAGAGTGAAGTGAGAACCTAGAATCGCCCGAATACACTATGTGATGTCACTGCTGTCTTAATCGACGTCATTTAACACCCCATTGCCGTCTGCCATGTTTCTGTACATTATTCAAACGTTGCTGGAGGAGAGGACGACGATCACGTAATCTATGCTGCGATAAAAGTCTACATAAGATTTCATACGGTGCATGGCGCAAGGTAACTTCCAATAAACAACACTTCACGACTCACCATGAAAGTTAACAAATCTATATAACTTTTTACGGATGGAGGAGGCAATGATTTAAGGAGGTTCAAGACGAGTTTGAGAGAGAAACGAGGAGCTGGTTGGCAGAGAAAGGGGAAGGGAAATAATGTGGAGACAAGGGTAAGAATAGATAAGCAGAGAGGAGTGTGAGAAGATGGACAGAATGAGGAAATGTACAGAGAGGAAAGAAGAAGCGTAGTAAGGAATAAATAAATACCCGTACGATCCGGGTTTCCACGTAGTTTATATACAGGGTATCACATTTGTCTTGACCACCTAAACTATCTCTGGAAGAACAACAGCTATTGTAAAACGACTTTCACCGGTATTAATTTAAGGCAGAGGCTCATGAATGTAAATATTTTGAAACATTCTAAAACGAAAGCATTTGTGTTTGTAGCGACACTTATGTGTTTTTAAATGGACACTCTATATTATTCCATCAGTAATGTATAGCATGACAAATCGCATAAACAATGACGTTCATTACATCGCAATACGCCAATTACATCTCGAAACATTGCGAGGCGAAGTTGACGCTTGAAATACGCGAAACGCGCGACTAAAGCACGTCCTGAGACTCATGGGGGTTGTCGGCTGAGCATCAGGACGTGCGCTGGGAATTTCCCTCCTACAGAGTTTCTCGGTCGCTCAGATTATTTTTCCTCAGTCCTAGAGCATAGATATCCTTGTATGAAAAAGCAGACGGAGAAAACTGAAGCTAGAGGCGACTGGTACCGAAATGGTGGGCCTCCGAGCGCACGGCCTCTGGTTGTTGGGCAAGGCAATGTAAAGCCCCGCATATAGCATTCATTAATGCGAACAGTTCTTCCATGTATATTTTTCGCCGCTACGCTATAATCGGCACTTTCGTTTTCGTCGAGAAGTGGTTACAAAGTCGCTATGGGAGCTCGCCAGCCGCACGGTCCAACAATGGCGCTGCTATCTCTACCCTTTGTAGTCCAAGGAACCATACTGAGTTTTGAAACAATTTTATTTTCTATAATTATATTACAAAGGATATATACGAGGATTATTCCAAAACTAAGGTCCGATTCGCCGTGAATATTTAAAAGCGCGGCGACTCCGCCTGACATACTTTGCACGTTAAACGCTGCCGTCATTTCAGACGAGTTGGTTCATGCGGTTGACAACAAAATTCGTGACGATCGACGATTCACAATTTCAGGTTTACAAGTGCATTTCCCGAATGATGAAGTTAAAACACTCTGTTACAGACTGGTTATCTTCGCAGGTGGCCGATTTCTACGGCTAAGGCATTCAAAAGATTGATAAACGATATGACAAACGTATGATAAGTATGGAGATTATGTATAAAAATACAGAAAGTCGGAAGGGTTGTCAATAAAACAAATGCGTTGCAAACAAGTTTGATTTTTGATGCTTTTGTTTTAACCGGACGTTACTTTTGGAATATCCCTCGTACAACAAGATGAGAAAAGAGATCGAGTGTTTTCATTTTTTTTTATTCACTTGGTTACGTAGTGAAACCGCTATTCCATAAGTACATAAAGTTCTGCAAGACATGGATCAAACTACAATATTAGTCCACTCTACAACGCATAATCTTTCGTAACTTACCATATCTATGACAAACCAGAAGAGAATACGGCGGAGAACAAAATAGATGTAATCTCACGATCCTGACCAACATCTAACACTGCGCATCAGAATATTTTTGTTGCTTTTCCCGCGCAAATTTATCATCCGAGCCGGCAGCGATTGATTTTCTTGGAGGCAGAGGGCAGTTTACTCCAGTGTCGGTGGTGGTTTTACAGAGCAGCCCCTGAGCCGCTTTTGAGACATGAAACGTGGTCTCGGTGTAGGGTACCTGCTGGCTGGTAGGGCCGCGGCTGCCACGCGCCGGGCACGCGCCTCGGCCTCCCCTTTGCCCGTGCCCGCGCCCCTGGCCTGATGAGCTGGGCGTCTGGCGCTCCCGCCTCCCGGCTGATCACTGTCATCGGCCGTAATGCCCGGCCGCTCCCGCCAATTGCACGCGTTGGCCGGACGCCCCACCTGACCACCGTAATCACCGCCCTACCTACTTACCTACCTACCACTTCTCGCTCCCTGCGGTGCTGTTTCCCTGCGCGCATTTCTCTCCACACCTTCACCGCTGCGTTCGTTACGCCTCTTCTTTCAGTTTACACACTTTCAATAGTATTCTTCTTTATACTCGAGGGTTGGAACTTAAATAGTTTTGTATCCCATCATCGTCGCCACTTTTGTAACCTATTCTCGTCGCCACTTTTGTGTCCCAGCCTCGTCGCCACTTTTGTGTCTCGTTTCCGCCGGTTGTCGTAGGTGTCGGTGGCCGAGTAGAAAGAGACCGACACAAGAATAAAGGATGCACGCTTGTGCAGGTACGGAGGTGACCAACAAGTGGGACAGCAGAAACTAGAACACTACGCTAAATTAGAACAAGATATATATTTCGTGGAGTCTTAGTAATACTTAACTTTTACATAGCTCAGTACTGCAGAATGCTGATACATAGATTATATAGTGGCCTGCCTACTGATGATTCCTAGTGCCTATCCGATAGCCAAGGCCGGCCGCGGTGGCCGAGGAAACTGAGGCGCACCAGCCACGGTCTGCACGGCCACTACGGTCGGGGGTTCGAATCCCCCCTCGGGCATGGATATTTGTGCCGTCCTAGTTCGTAAGTAGTTCATAAGTAGTTTTTAAGTTTAGGGACTAATGACCCCGTAGTTAAGTCCCATAGACTATACAAACATTTGAAACATTCGATAGCCAAGTCTTAACTGGTGCCTTTCCCAAGTGTTAACTCAGTGCGCCGCAAAGGACGCTTTCCTAGTCACAGTTCTCAGTCTAGTCGTGATTCTTACAATTCTACAGGCCGTGTTGAACAGACAGTGAACAGTAGACAGTGTAAAAGTGACGACGAGGATGGGATACAAAAGTGGCGACGAAAATGGGATACAAAAGTGGCGACGAGGATTGGATACAAAAGTGGTGACGAGGATGGGATACAAAAAATAGTACCAACTATTTATTCACAACAAGTACAAAATCGTTACATGTTTGCATCAGTTAGACCGTCCGCACACGGGTCGACTCGCACTCGTCGCGGCTGCGACGGATCCTCGACACGATTCCGTCCCGACGCGACTGCCCACGTAAGTAAATGGGAGGCCGCCAACAGGGCGATTTGCGCGCGTCTCGTAATCGTCTCGAAGTCGTCGCGAGCGACGCTCGTCTCTTGCGACCTGCAGTGCACGGGAAAGTACGAGCGTGACGAGCGGATCGTACGTCATGCAGGTAATTCACCACGTATTTTCTCTGTATTTCCAGTGCAGGTCCTAGGATTTTTATCTGTCACTTTCCACTTCTTCCACCTCTGGCAGTATTGCTCATGTGAAAAATACCGAGTAGCACCGTGGTTCGGAACCCACGTTCAACTATAGGTCCCCCTATAACTGGCTGGGTAAAACAGTTCGAAGGTCGGAGGAAGGCAACGGCATACCACCCCCAATCTTCGGGTTGTTGACTGCTTTACATTTTTTTTTTTTACTTGGATAACTATGACATCTACATGTAATCTCTGTAATGAACTTTTAATAAATAAATAAGTACATAAAATTTAAATATTTCCAGTATGTCGTGCCATACAGTTAAAAAAAAAAAAAAAAAAAAAAAAAAAAAAAAAAAAAAAAATGTTTGTATAGCTTATGGCACTTAACTACAGGGTCATCAGTCCCTAAACTTACAAACTACTTATGAACTAGCTAATACTAAGGACGGCACAAGGACGGCCCGAGGGGGAACCGTAGTGGCCGTGCAGACCGTGACTGGAGCGCCTCAGTCCCCACGACCACCGCGGCCGGCTCCTGCAGCTCGCAAATATTCAGAATGACACCTTCTTTTATATATCTCATCCAGAGCTGTTGACGTTTACTTTTTTATTGACGACTAGTTTCGGGCGTAACTCATTTTCTCAAGCCACGTTATTTATAATCTGTAGGATACTAAAAATTTTGTACCATTCTCTTGCAGTTCTCTAGCACCAACGAAGAATCGATGATGAAAATTCCGCTCTATGCACGGATGCACCCATAACACTCTACATGTATTCCTTTTCTTGCGCCTGTACCACTAAAACATTACAGCGTCCCCCTAATCATTAGAACTGTAGATTATAGAATAATCATTGGAGGAATTAACCAACACAGTTTTGTAGCTCCCTGTTGGAAGTCGTGAGCTCACTGATGGAAAATCGCGCCCGCGACGAGTGCCAATCAACCATGTGCGGACGGCCGCCGCTTCCATCGCGAGTTTCACACAAGACGCTTGCGACGGACGAGACACGAGTCGCGCCCACGACGAGTGAGAAACGACCCGTGTGTGGAAGGCGTTGCTGTCCTTCAAAGTAGCCACCAGGGTTGAGTAGAACCAACACCGCCTGGAAGACAAGGCTTGACAACTGGCCGTGCCTACGTCACACCAAGAGGCGGCGGCTGCCAGTTGACTGGTTGGACGCTGGGGCACGCCCACCGCCTTGTAGCGGCCGGCCAGTCAGATTGCGGAGACCATGGCTGCGGTTACCCTTGACGCTGCATCCCAGACAGGGCGCCTGCGATGGTGTATGCAACAACGAACCTGGCTGACGAATGGCAAAACGTCATTTTTTCGGATGAATCCAGGTTCTGACATAAAAGTTTTCTGGGTATTGTACCGCGTCATGTGTAAGGCTATTACTTAAATAACCGACGTTTTGGCCAACGTTACAGTGGCCTTCATCTGGGTATACTGATGTGGGCTGGTTGTTACTACACTTGGTTAAACGCAAGATAAGGGAAGCCATCGAAATTGTAATACACCCTAATAACATGAACAGAGAAGATGGACTCAGGCTTGCCCCCTCTTGGCTACCAGCCATCACAGCGAAATAGGCCGCACTGACAACACAACACGCGAGCGTCACTAGTAAGCAACTGCCGCCACGCGGCCCACGGCCAGCAGGAGAGAAACAGTAGCCCTCACCCTATTCGCCGATGAAAACCAATCTTGTCTCGCTATGTAAGAAGCAACGACTAACCCCCACTCCTTCCACCTCAGCATCCTATCAAAATAAAGTTCCATTCTTCCGCCAAAAATTCACCAGTAACATCGCTTATTTTTAAAAATTATGACGTAATGTCTAAATGAAAGTAATATAAATTGTAGTAACAACCAGCGCACATCAGTATACCCAGATGAAGGCCATTGTAACGTTGGCCGAAACGTCGGTTATTTAAGTAATAGCCTTACATCATGACGCGGTACAATACCCAGAAAACTTTTATGTCATCTGACTCTGGCCGCGGAAGCCTACGTAATTAAATCCAGGTTCTGTTTACAGCTTCATGATGGTCGCATGCGTGTTTGGCGACATTGCGTTGAACGCACGTTGGAAGCGTGCATTCGTCATCGCCATACTGGTGTATCACCCGGCGTGATGGTGTGGGGTGCCATTGGTTCCACGTCTTGGTCACCTCTTGTTAGTATCGACGGCACTTTGAACAGTGGCCGTTACATTCCAGATGTGTTACGACCCGTGCCTCTACCCTACATTCGAAACCTGCGAAGCTCTACATTTCAGCAGGATAATGCACGACCGCATGTTGCAGATCCTGTACGGGCCTTTCTGGATACGGAAAATGTTAGACTGCTGCCCTGTCCAGCGCATTCTCCAGATCTGTCACCAACTGAAAACGTGTGGTCAACGGCAACCGAGCAACTGGCTTGTCACAATACGTTAGTCACTACTTTTGATGAACTGTGGTATCGTGTTGAAGTTGCATGGGCATCTGTACCTGTACACGCCATCCAAACTCTGACTCAATGCCGACGCGTATCAAGGCCGTTATTACGGCCAGAGGAGGTTGTTCTGGGTACTAATTTCTCAGGATCTATGCACCCAAATTGCGGGAAAATGTAATCACATGTCAGTTTTAGTATAATATGTTTGTCCAATGAATGTCCGTTTATCATTTGCATTTCTTCTTGGTGTAGCATTTTTAATGGTCAGTAGTGTGTAATTATTTGAAATGGATGTTTATTGAAAGTAGCAACAGAAAGACTATAATGAGGCTATAGTGTAATGTGTAATGCAGTAATGAAAGAATTTTTTAGTTCGTCTATAACTTCTTTAAAATATTTCATAAGTATTGATTAAGTACTTCGATTTGGCTAAGTGTTTTTGTGATCACTTTGATATGCAAATTAATTTCACGTAAGTAACGGCGGGCGGCCCCCATATACATGTTATTGACTATCTCGTAAACGTAAATTCTATAAATATGAACAGTTGTTCCTGGATGAACTGTCTGCTTTATGAGTAACGATAGTGATATTCACCTACATGATGAATATTATGAAGTTAGTGTAGTCTTATTAATGACAAAATGAGATAATCATTCAAAATCCAACTTCGTAATTACGTATATTTGCACTCACTAGTTAACAGCGCAATGAATCCTCTTGCTATTTTAACGATTAATTACACTTCTCGTCGAACTCTTATTCAATATTCTTCGTACTCTATTATTTTCCCACTACATAACGTACATTCTCAGCTTTGATCATAGTGTACGACAACAGATACTGCATATTCACCTACTCTCAGTGTCGAACATACCAGATGTATTGAGCAGCATTGGCCGTTAATGTTTATTAATAAAACATTAACGGCCAATGCCGCTCAATACATCTGGTGTGTTCATCATTGTGTGGTCGTTGAGCACCATCCTGGATATGGAATCATACTCTCTCTGTGTTCTTTAAAGAAATAAACACTTCAAACCTCTGATTATTTAACAAATAAGTTAATAACTTGAATATTTGACGTTATTCATACAAAACTGTCATGAATCAAGACACAAATCAATTTTCATTAACTGCCGGTAAGCAATGAATTTCATCAATGGGTAAATTGCAAATTCGAAGCGGTCCGGATTCTAACCAAAGTCTCCTGCTTACTGCACGGTTGCGTCAATGAGAGGATATGTAGAAAGATAAAGTTAATTAATTGTAGCCACCAGAATGAACACCTTAGCCCAGGCATGGATATCATCAAGCATATGGAATATGTAGACAAATATGTGAGCGGCTTGAAGACTACTTAAGTGACAGAACCCAGTAAATTGTTCTTGATGGTATCGTCAGAAGTGCCCCAGAGACGTGTTCTAGGGCCGTTATTATTTTCTACCTATGTAAATAATCTGACAGACAGAGTGAGTTGCAATCTACGGCCGTTTGCTGATGATACTGTGGTTTACATGAAGGTGTCGTTATTGAATGACTGTAGTAGGATGCATGATGACTTGGACGAAATTCCTAAGTAGTTTGAGGAATCACAGTTAGCTCTAAATGTATGAAAAATGTATGGTGATGCCGATGAGTAGGAAAACAACACCGTAGTTTTATAATACAGCAATGTTAGGCTAAAATCGGTTGAGTAGTTTTAGGAGAACATGTGGAACATACAAACACACATACCCACATACAGCCTGTTGACAGATACAAAGCCATAGCATGGGAATGTTTAAGATAATAATAATAATAAAACCTAAAGAAATGTAAACGAAATATGTTGTTACCGTTGACTAGACTTGCGCATAATAGTTCGCGAACGGGAGCACTCACTTTAGTTTGCTTCCAGTGACGGCTGAGCGGCGTGGTCTGCTCATGCAGATGGAGGGAGAAGTTCCCCCATGTAGCTGCTTCATGCGCTTGCTGCTTGAGCCGCTAACGATATCACGCAAACCAAAAGAAACTGTTTGTGGATAATTTCTCGCGTTTAAGTTTAGAGTTATCTCTATATCTTGGTATTATGGAATTTTTTTTTGGATATTGCAGAGTGCAGAATACTTCAAAGCAGAAATTTTGTAGCACTGAACTATGTAATCTAGCAGGCAGACGCCAAACTCGAAATGGCTGTCATCAGCAGAAGGTAAACACGTGATTTTTAATTCTGTTAGCGCCCTATCGCGCATATTTTAGTTCGCGACCTATCACGCATATTTTAGTTCTCGACCGGTAGCTCTCCTTTTAGTTCGCAGCTCGGCCGCGAAGGAGGTCGCTCTTTTTAGTTCGTTCGCTCGTTTTGGCTTTTGCTATCGCTACTAAAACTACAGCTGAGCTGCATCTCAGCTCGAAATGACGGCAATTGGCAGAAGGGAATCACGCGATTCTGCGCACTCTCGCGTCCTCTCGCTGTAACCCGCCAGTCTTCGGAAAAGGAGCGGACGAACTAAGAGGCGAGGGATCTGCGAACTAGTTCGCATAGTTCGCCTGTGGGAGCGAGCTTCCGAACTAGTTCGTTCGCGAACTACACAACAGTACCGTTGACCACTGAAGATGATCTGAAATAAGGCGAAACGCGTCTGGTCTTAATTAGACTCTTTTGCAGAGTTCCAGAAGACGGCCAGTTATCCTACACCAACTGCATAATTCCTCGTGAAAGACGCTGCATTTCTAAAATGTTGAAATGTTTGTATAGCTTACGGGACTTAACTACGGGGTAATCAGTCCCTAAACAATCAAACTACTTATGAACTAGCTAATGCTAAGGACGGCACAAATATCTATGCCCGAGTGGGGATTCGAACCCCCGACCGTAGTGGCCGTGTAGACTGTCACTGTAGCGCCTCACTCCCCCCTTTTTTTCCCGCCTCAGTCCCCCTTTTTTTCTTTTTATTTATTTATTTATTTTTTATCCATTAGGCCACTTTTACTTAATTTTTTAGACCACTTTTTTTAATTATTATTTTTTATTTTATTTTTTTAGTTCTTTGTTCTTTGATTGTGAGGAACTGGGATTTTTTGTTTTATTTATTTATTGATATAGTATATATGACATTTGCCATTCTCAGCTTCCTTCAGCAAGGTAAATAAAGAAAAGATGTGCCCCTCTAGCGTGACGCATAATTTCAAACGTCATCACTATGTGGAATATATCACACACTTCTCGACCTCTTAAGGGCACACAGAGTACAAAAAAGAATGACAGCCAACTTAAAAATCATGGGAAATAATAATTCTCAAATGAAAATAAAATAGACTTCTTATGTTTCGTATTTCGTGTCGTCAATTTATCGTACTCATGGAGTGTTGTTCGCCGATAGTGAAATAACTAGAAACTTTTGGAACATATCTTTGTACTTTGGGGTTTTCAGTAATTTATGGTGCTCACTTGACAAGTAGTGCAAAAAGTCACAGAGCGATTTACTCTTAAAAACTATAGTGCAGTATACATAGTTGCCAAGAATCCATGCTTAACTATTGTTTTTTGCTTTAGGGAAGAAAGTCCAGTCCGGATGAAGTATGTGTGTGGGTGGTATATGGGCTGCTGCTATTCGGGTTATAAGTGCCAACTTTTTCCGTGTCCAATTCCATACTTCATTTTGGTCTCTGCATGTAAATTTATGTACAAGGGTATCAACAAGCCGACATTTATCACAATATGGCGTAGGTGGAAGGTGTATTTTATGTAGTTTCTCGCCGGTAGGGATGACTTCATTAACGACTTCATACCACACGGCTCGAACTTTAGAAGAAAGCGCCTTGTTATGGACATTCTTCCATATGTTTTCCCAAAGGAAAATTTTGTATTTTCTCTGAATCGGATGGGTCGATTGGTTCGCAGTCAGTGCACGGTACAGTTCGTGTTGTGTTCACGTCCATCTTCCTTTAAATAACTCAGTTCTAAGTAGTACTGGCGAACATATGCTAGTTCGTTGCTTATATGACCTACGTTTACCGGAGGCGTTCTATCACCTGGATCGAGACAAGAGAATAAACGTTTCGTCAAACCGTTTTGGTTTAGTTGTAATATTCTGGTGGTCGCGTGGATGAAGATTGCTGTGCACTGTGCTTGAATATTTTTAACTCCTAGCCCACCAATATTCACAGAATATATGACATTAACTGCGACTGGGCAAAGCTGAAAATGTGTACTCAGCCGGGATTCGAACCCGGGTCTCCTGCTTTCTAGGCAGTTTCGCTGACCCCTACACCACTAGGGACACAGTGATCACCGCACCTGCAAGGACTACCTAAGAACGCCTCCCGTCAGGTACAAATTCCCAGCCTTGCCCTGCCCACAGTACTCAAACTCAGGGTTATGAACTAATTCCCGTAAGAGTAAGGGCTTCAAACTTTGCCCACCCCTCCCCACTAACGATAGGAAAGCAGGAGACCCGGGTTAGAATCCCGGCTGGGTACACATTTTCAGCTTTGCCCAATCGCAGTTGATGTCATATATTCTGTGAATATTGAATAATAACAGCTGCAGGATCAGAAGTGACGTCTATTCTTTCGGAACAGACGCCACATGTATATTCCTAGCCCACCATCGAGGCGCGGTAATGTTGCCCTCGGCCACCGCGGCCGGCGCTGCCTTTCTGCTGGTGCGGCCAGTGAGAGGTGCGGTGTCGGCACGCGCCGCTGCCGCGGCCGCTGCCCTACCGCCGCTGGCCACCGCAGCCGCAGCCGGCGCGTCTGATGACTGTCATCTGGCGGGTAATGGCGGGCTACCGCGCGCCAAGCCGACACGCCCACCGACGCCCTCTCACGCCGCGACCGTCGGCTCACTCACACAAAAACACACAGCAGTGCCGACCGCTTACCCGGCCGCGCATCCTATTACTGCACACAGACGTCTTCATCATAAACTACGCTCCTCTACCTTTATACTGGTGCAGGCGAGGCACATTACGGGTAAGGACCAGGGTTGCCAACGAGGACATGATAAAAACCACCGAAGTGACCGTAAAATCCCACCAAAAACCACCGAACTTTCCGAAGTTCCCATGTAAAAAAAACCACTGTCTGTTCGTTTGTTCTTGACCGACTGATTTGATATTTGGACGCAACTATGCATTTTAAAGGAGTAGTTTTTATGTACCTAACTTATCTGTATACACACTACACGGAAATTATATATATATATATATATATATATATATATATATATATATATATATATATATATATATATCCAATCAATAATTCAAATGTTTGTAAAGCTTATGGGACTTAACTACGGGGTCATCAGTCCCTAAACTTACAAACTACTTATGAACTACTTACGAACTGGGACGGCACAAATATCCATGCCCGAGTGGGGATTTGAACCCCCGACCGTAGAAACAATAATTACTTTGAGCCATTGCAATACTTGTCGGGTAAAAACAGCAAATTGTGAAATATTTGAACTTGAAAACAGAAAGTAACCCAGTCTGGAAAGGAGGTCAGTGTCAGTCATTCTATTGTCTTTATTTTATGTCAGAAGATCTAGATTTCAGCTATATTCCAATGTAATTACATCTGAGAAAAAAGAAAGTTAACAATGAAAGTACAGTCACCTATTAAGCGTCTACAATGTTCAGTCATTTTCACAAAAAGAAAAATCTGATAACGTGCTGTAGCAACAAATACATACGATTAACACAATGTCAGTGTGTGATGCAAATACAACACTTCCTCTCCATGGAGATTGGAGAAGTCAACACAGAACTAACAGCCTACAACAATGAGCAATGAGTCATACCATTGTTACTATCTTTGAACTCTTAATAATTTTACATTTTATCCAATAATGTGATACATTTTCTGTCCATATTCGTTAATAATTTCAAATTAGGATTATATTACTTCTGCGACTTTTTTTTCATTTTTAGATAACGATTTCATTAAAATCCATCAACTTTCCCATCTCCCACTGACTCAAGATTTTTTCCCACCGTCGGCTTTAAAAAAACACCAGATTCGGTGGTAAACCACTGACGTTGGCAACCCTGGTAAGGACGAAACCTTACCAATGAGGTATCGATATTGTTAGTTCCTTTGTGTCCTGTTTTCCCCACAGTTGCTGCATTATATTATTATTATTCATCAGGCTTTATTCCATGTTGGAATGGGTGCTCCACGACTGCATTTGATTTATGGTAATTATTTCAGCAATCAATCGTCAAAAAATAAATTTCTATTTATTTGCAAATCCAGATTTCGACCACTGTGTGGTCAGTATCAATGCTAAAATAAATACAAAAGAGCCAGTTAGAATAACATACATGTCACACGCGTATTTTTGTATTTATAATATGTAGCACTTGCCCAGCTAGGCAATAATTTCATCAGGCTTGATTCCATATTGGAATGGGTGCTCCACGACTGTATTTGATACGCGTGTGACATGTATGTTATTCTAACTGGCCCTTTTGTATTTATTTTAGCATTGATAATGACCACACAGTGGTCGAAATCTGGATTTGCAAACAAATAAAAATTTATTTTTTGACGACTGATTCCTGAAATAATTACCACAAATTATTATTATTATTTTCGATTATTCCCTTTAAAGAGAGCGATTGAACTTGAGTAATTATGACTTCTTCTTCTTCCTTCGTTCTTCCCAAATTCTCTTCATGCGTTCACTGTGTTCTCTCTTGCGTTCTTCTGACTACTTTTTTCCTGTTCTGTTCCCCGTGTGTTCTTGTTTAAGTTTATGTTTCTTTATAATGTTCCTGAACTGTTCTCTAGGGTAAGGTGGTACAATCTCGATCATTTCGGACAAATGTCATTGTAAATGGAAATATATTGAGAAAATAAATAATTTTAACTATTTCACTTGTTCCCGGATGTTTAATGAATATATAACACAAATATTAGACAGTTACAATCGTTGGTATAAATACTAGAAAAGGTTACAGAATTGAGAAAAATCGATCGAAAATGTACCACACTAGGTACAATTATGATCACTTCCTCGTACAATTTTGATAATGGGCATCTTCCACATAGAAATCACTTTTTCTTTAAGGCACCAATGCACACTTCGTGGTAGCAAATATTGCATATTTAGCAGCGGTTCCAATCACCCTTAACCAGAAAATGTATAAGAGTGCGTTGGACTAAGTAGCTTCACTTACCTCTTAAAAGGAAAAAAATTATATCTCCGTAGCACAAAGTGGTACATTCTTGGAAAAGACAGGAGGAGCTGTAGAAAACTGCTACACTACAAAGCCACACAACGAGACACAATGAAATTGACAAATGGCGCGAAAACTTATGTTGATCAGAATTGTACCTATATCGAATTTGTACCACCTTACCCTATTGTTTATGTTGTCTTGTGTGATTCCCAGTTCTTTAATATCCTCTTCCGTTTCAGTGATCCACTTCGTCTTGTTTTTGCTCTTGTTTGCTATCTCAAATATTTGCCTTGTGAGCCTGGTTTCATTCATCCTGATGATATGTCCATAAAATTTCATCCTTCTCTTTCTGATGGTGTCCGTTATTGTTTCCATGTCTTTGTAAATCTCTCTAGTTGTCCGCTTTATCCAAATTCCTTCCCGAATCACTGAACCATATATTTTCCCCAAAATTTTTCTTTCCTGTTTTTCAATCTCTCTGATCTTCGTACGACCATGAATCACTGCAGTTTCTGCAGCATAGAGTGCCTCTGGTAGGACTACTGTGTTGTAATGCCTTAGTTTTGCATCGACGGAAATAGATTTCTTATTATAATGGTTCCAAGTTAGCTTATATCCTCTTTGTAATCTTGACACCCTTTCTTGATTGGCTATTGAGTTCAGTCCTGATGGTTGGATCCTCTCTCCTAGATATCTGAAGTGAGAAACTTGTGCCACTTTTCCATACTGTGTTGTGATGGGGAGACTATCTGCAGGCTTGTTTTATTATATTATTATAGTGTAGATATTCATGTTTACCATCTATGCAACTGAATTAGTCAAATATTTTATTGCCATATGTATTTCGCCTTTATTTGAAAGGCATCATCAGTGGCCTGTAATATATACATGATTACGTTTTACAATATTTCATATTTGCGGTTCATAGTATTTTTAGGTTATAAACAGTTCTGGGGCGTTATTTACGTATAGTTACTGATATTTGGATGTTGTTAGTTACAATATTCCGTAGATATTACTTTACATCTAGTGCTCATTGGTGGCTTCCGGTTGTTCTGCTCCACTTATGTTCATTTTGCGTTGTTTGTTATTCCAGCACTTCACAGCTAGCACCACTAGGCACATGCCATTTTGTTTGTGTCGTGTTTTTGTTTTGGTTGGTGTTGCCAACTATTGAGTATGTGTTTGTCCTATCTTTGATTTATGTCAGAGAGAGAGAGAGAGAGAGAGAGAGAGAGAGAGAGAGAGAGAGTGTTTTCGATGTGACTGCATAGAGAACTGCACCAGATACTGGTGTATTACTTTTTTTCCACTCATTATTATCGATACTCCTACTCTATACTGTATCGGTCGCAAAGCATCGATTCCTACTTGTTCATGTCATCACGAGGTAAAGTTATTTCATCAGTGAAGAGTGAAACGAGGATTACTTGTCGATTTTGAAGTATGCAACGACCAAATTTCTAAATTCAAAGTAGGGCAAGGCGGTACAAATTCGATATGGCTACAATTACTATCAACGTAAGTTTTCGCGCATTGTCTGTCTCGTAGTGTGGCGTTGTAGTGTAGCAGGTTTATACAGCTCCTCCCGTCTTTTCCAAGAATACACCACTTTGTGCTTTGGAGGTATAAATTTTTTCCTGTTAAGAGGTAAGTGAAGCTACTTACAAGAATACCACATGGATATCGGATTTTAGAATTATTTCATATTTACGGTGGAAGATAAGAACACAAATAACAATCAGATAAAGCCATTGGTCGGAACTCTCAAAATTACTCGACAAAATTGTCTGTGAAGTTTTTCAAGTACACGGAAGTACCAATAGCTAAAAGCAGTTGCACCATCTGTTTCTGCAACCTGCCAACCATAGGGTCGGTGGTTAGAATCCTGCAGTAACTGGTTTATAGTTTTAGTCTTTTCGTTGTGTTCGGATACCTAGACAATTTTAACACCTAATGGTAAATTTTATGAAAAATGCACGTATTTTTGTTTATTCGTAATTTTCTACAACTTTTTAAATTTTTTAATAATGATGCTTTCAGTTAAAAAACATACGTTACATTTTTACAGTTTGTTAAGAGGTACGACGCTGTTTTTGGAAAGTCTTTTCCGTAGCTATTAATGGCTTTCCAAGCAGCTAACCTACTCGACCGTCGTTTTAGATGACGACAAGGTGTTCGGCCCGTCTACATACAAAACCTGACACAACACATGGAATTAGAGATCCATAAATGTTTTAGGTAACTGAATTCGAAAACAACGAAAAAATAGCTCTTCATAAACTTAACAACTAACAGTGAAGCCGATACCGTAAAAAATGTAACGTATATATTTTCTATTGAAACCATTATTTTATAAAATATAGAAAATTACAAATAAACCAAAAATACGTGCTTTTTCATAAAAATTACCGTTATATATTAAAATTGTGTAGGTATTCGAACAGAACGAAAATAAAATAAAAATATAAACCAGTTACTGCAGGATTAGAACCACCGACCATATGTTTGTTAAGGCCACAACGCTACCACCTGAGCTACGCCACCAGTTAATGCAACTGTTTTAATTACTCGTACTTATGTGTACCTACAAAACTTTAAAGTTATTTAAGTTCTAAACTTTAAGTAACATAAATATAAAAAAATCCTAAAATCCGACACCAATGTGGTCTCTTTTTTAGTCTAACGCACTCTTATATATTTTCTAGTTAAGGATGACTGGATTCGCTGCCAAAAATGTAATGTTTGGTATCACGACGTAGCCTATGCGTTGGTGCTTGACGGAGAAAGTGGTTTTCAAGTCGAGTATGCCCGCAATCAAAATTGTACCAGGAAGTGATCACAATTGTACCCAGTGTGGTACATTTTCGTTCGATTTTACGCAGTTCTGTAATTTGAGGATGTTGAACAGATGGGGCATAACAGCTTTTAGATAATTTCAGAACGACATGTTGACCATAGCTGTTTATTTTTTCTCAGTGCTACCGGTTTCGGTCATTTACCATTACCAAGCGTTAGCAGAGGTTAGCTAATAGGTTAACATGTCTTTATACAAGAATTCAAAATTATAACACAAGTATTTGCTGTCATTGTTCTAGTCATTGATAGTATCACAGTGGCTGACTGTTACAGAATTTTGAATTCTTGTATAACGACATGTGAAGCTATTATCTAATCTCTGCTAACGCTTGATAATGATAAATGACCGAAACCGGTAGCACTGAGAAAAAATAAACAGCTATGGTCAACATGTCGTTCTGCAATTCTGTAATTGTCTAATATTTGTGTTATATATTCAGTAAATATCCAAGAAAAAGTGCCATTTTATTTTCTCAATATATTTCCATTTACAATAACATTTGTCCGACATTATCGAAACTGTATCACCTTACGCTATGGGTACTTAATAGCACACTCTTTGTATTATTAAAGAGAAAGCAGCGCGGGAATTCCGTGTGGTCTGGAGCGCCACTTTGCGGATCGCGCGGCCTCTCGCGTCGGAGACTCGAGTTCTCCCTCGGAAGGAATGAATTAAGGAAGACCAGGGTTTAACGCTCCGTCAACAGCGTGGTCATTAGAGGCGAAGCTTACGCTCAGCGTGTTTGGATAAAGATGAGTAAGGTAATCGGCCGTGCCCTTTGCTAGGAATCATCCCGGTATTTGCACGGAGTGATTTAGGGAAGTCACGGAAAATCTAAATGTTAAAATGTTTGTTAAGCTTAAGGAACTTAACAGCGGGGTCATCAGTCCCTAAATTTACAAACTACTTATAATGAAGACTCGAACCCCCGATGGGGAGCGGCCTTGCCCATCGTTGAATAGCGCCTCAATGCGCTTGGTCACTCCACCGTGGCGAAAACCTGAATCTGGATGGCCGGAGGTGGATTTTATCCACCTTCCTCCCGAATGCGAGTCCAGTATATTGCCACTGCGCCACGTCGCTTGGTTTCTACCTCGGGCATGGGCATGTGTGTTGTCCTTAGGTTAGTTTAAGTAGGTGGTAAGTCTAGGGACAGATGACCACAGTAGTTTGATCCCACAGATTTACAAACATTATAACATTTTTCAAAAAGGCACAATTTTGTTTGATAGCGGTTATGTGAGGTGAAATGTAGACCAGTTTCTATATAACTATTTAAACATAGCTTTAAAATATAAAATGTACAATACCACTACCAACCCGTCCCGACTGTCATTGTCCTGTATTTCGCATTGGTTAAGAGGAGTTTGTATTAATATACCAAATTGCCTCTCCTCTTTCGTTGCGATATTTAATTTGAGTCTGAATGTTTTTATGATGTCTTTTGTCTTTGTTGGTGACATGTAAGGGGCACTGAGGTAAACGGGTTGAGAGATTAAAAACTTATGAATTTGTGTCAACAGTACACGACGATCTGTCTTGATCGTTATTAAGTTCTGATTGTCGAAACCGCGCAACCATCGTGTTATGAAACAATAAAGGTGTTTTCATATGTACGGTAAAAGATGATGAAGTGATGATTACGATGATTATAATGGTGATATGAGATTAGAGCGCTCTACATTTAGGTTTTCAACTGATGTCGTATATGAATCAGAGACGAATGTCAGGAGAGTACTTTAAAACAGTTGTAAAACACTTGTATGGTAAAGTTATAAGTCACAGAATGCGTTTATTGATCTGTTCGCGGATTTTTGCTCGCCAAATTCACCCAGTGACACGCACCTTAATATATTAGATACTTATACCTCCCTCTTAAATCACACCGTCCATTCGCGAAAACCGTATCAAAACCCGTTCTGTAGTTTTTGATTTTGTCGAAGACAAACAGACAAATGCGATGGGAGGACATTAAAATATACGGGACGAAATGTAGATATCGACAGGATGTGTTTGCTGTTCAGGTTGTCGCATATTTTTTAAACACGTATGTTTAACCTACGAGTGGTGTGCACATGAAAAAGCTTCGAAACGTCTTAATAACCAAACCGGTACAATCTGAATACGTCACTTTGGGATAACGTGGTGCCGGCCGCGCTGGCCGAGCCGGCTACGGCGCGTCAGCCACAGTCTGCACGGCCGCTAGGGACGGAGGTTAGAATTCCCCCTCGGGCGTGGATATTTGTGCCGTCTTTACTATTAGCTACTTCATAAGTTGTTTGTAAGTTTAGGGACTGCTGACCCCGTAGTTAAGTTCAAATGTTTGTATAGCTTATGGGACTTAACTACGGGGTCATCAGTCCCTAAGCTTACAAGCTGCTTATGAACTAGCTACTACTACGGACGGCACAAACATCCATGCCCGAGGGGGATTCGAACCCCCGACCGTAGTGGCCGTGCAGACCGTGACTGGAACGCCTCAGTCCCCTATTGTCACGACCACAGGATTTTGGCAACACGGAATCCTTGAGCTCCTAAAACAGTGGGATAGTTGTGCTCATTTATACCAACAGTGCCGCGGTGGAGTAGCCGAGCGGTCTAAGGCGCCTCGCTGCGGAGAGCGCGGTTACTCGACGTCGGAGATTCGAGTCCTCCCTGTGGCATGGTGTTTTTCCTTAGGATAGTTTACCTTAGTTTAAGTAGTCAGTAAAAGTCGTCTTTTTACTACTTTTTTTCAATACCAGTTTATAAGCCTTATTCTGCAAAATCGCAGGTACTGCACAATTCTACATATATTAGAAACGAACGAAGCTAGATCATAGTTTCACGTCCCGTTGAAAGTGTGGCTATTAGTGATGGAACTCCGGATTGTTTTCGTAAGGAGGGGAAGGAAATAAGCCCTGCCCTTTCAAAGGAACAATCCCGGCATTGGCCGAAGTGAGTTAGGGAAAACAGGGAAAACCTAAATCTGGGTGGTGTGTTTGAAATTCCGACCTCCCTAATGGTAGTTCAGTGTACTAACGCTGCGCTACCTCTCTCGACCCCTACATATTTTAGCCCGATCGGTTTTTCCTTACCAGGCCGTTATGAACGACTCGTGACAATAATTTGGTAATAAATATCCAACTCCATAAACTGCTGGTAAAACGAAGTGAAAATTATATTGTGTGTCAATTATTATTTTATAATATTTTGAACGAACTGATGTGTCGTGCATCTAATGTTAAAGCACAGAATCATACAGAAACAGCGCTATCTAGGTATGTAAGCGCCATGAGAAAAAATGAAGGATTTTGATGCACGCAACAGTTGATAAAAAAAGTGTTTGCCCTTACAAGACCGTAACACCAGCCTTGAATACAATCTCTCCTAAGCTACAGACGTGAAAATTTGCAAACATATGCTTGCCTGTTAATGTAATACGGGGAAAACTGGCTTCAAATCTTCGCATTCTGCCAATACCACAGCTTTTAATGCGCAGATAGGATTAGCCCCATAAATTACGAGGTCTTACCGCTCTTTTTTGCTTTCGCGCTATAGAATTGTGAGAGATTCGTATTTTTTTTACATTGAATTACTGGCTTGAAAACGTGTAGGCCTGTTAGCTCGTCATTCTAACTAAGTAGTAAGTCAAAATGCAATTACATTTGTTTCGCAATTAACTACGAAAGTAATAATGCGTAAACTATAATTGAGCCTACAAGGAGGAATTAAGTATGGATGTTGGCAATAGCTCCATAAACCAGTTTCCGGTTGCATTCGTCTAACCTGACTGTTAAAACCGCTCAAGAAACTGGTTTATGAAGGAACTGATTTTTGTATTTTTTATGGCTGTTATATGCATGAGTTAACGTAGACTTGCAAACAGAAAAAGTACGAAATAAGACCAACGGATGAATCTTCACGTGATACCAAAAGAATATGTAGCATAAAAATTGATTTTTTTTTTTTTTTTTTTTTTTTTTGTGTTGTATGGTCTTATCGAACATGTGCGAAAGATCATACACCATTTTCGGTCCTGCAGCTATTACTAATCACGTCACGAAGGAATTTACATGAATTTCGATAAGAACCTATCTGCGAAGTCAAGGAAATGTTCTGTCTAATTACAATTGTAAAATATTATTTGTTTGCATATAAAAAGGCATCGATAAGGTACTTCTTCCATTAAATTGATTTTATCAGTATTGGAAAAAAATCAGGGAATCATAAAACGGTGTCTAAATTCATGTGCAAATTGGACAGAATAATTTCAATGTTGATAAGGTGCATTGTCTATCCGTAGTAAAGGAGACACCTGAGTCAGTTATATTTTAAATGAGGCTTTTATTTATTCAGAAGATGACCTATCTAGTTTGAATTAACAATGACTACATATCTAGTAGTTATATGAATCCAGTGAATGACACTACTAACAGTGCTTCGCGCGGTAAGGAAATCATAAAAACAGAACATACCATTTTCTAGTGCAAAATAATTTATAAATATTCATCAATGATAACAGCAAGTCAGTTATGAACCACACATCCTCGTATACATCCAAAACTATCTCCAAATGTAATACTATAACAATCGTACTGCATATCAGAGCCGGCCGCAGTGGCCGAGGTGTCTGCGGCGTGCCATTCATAGGCTGCACGGCCGCTACAGTCGGGGGTTCGAGTTCCCCCTCGGGCATGGATGTTTGTGTTGTCCTTAGTGTGAACTAGTTCATAAGTAGTTTGTAAGTTTAGGGACTGATAACCCCGTAGTTAAGTCCCTTAAGCTTGGCTAACATTTGAGCTTACCAGATTGCTCTTTGCGGCAACCCACTGTACTGTTTCAAATTCATTCAAATGTTTGTAAAGCTATGGTATTTAACTGCTCATCAGTCCCTAGGCTTACGAACTATTTAAACTAACTTATGCTCAGGACAACAAATACACCCACGTTCGAAGGAGGATTCGAACCTCCTACGGCGAGCAGCTTCCCGCTACGCAGCTATAGGCCTAGTCGTCGGCACAAGGAGCGTGTATCTGAACGAGTGTGGCCAATGTGGCGAGTTTCTGACGTCACAACCTACGAACCACACGTTGCGAGACTCTCCCAACGTGCCGGGCATTATCAATCACGCCTGATATTCTCAACGTTCATCTGAACGATCACTAATAAGGTGGGAGAACGCCACCGACACCACGTGGCTATACGTGGAGGGGGGCAGCTCTTTTCGGTAGAGAGATGAAGACACCATATTGGTCGTCGTATTTCATGGGTTTTATGCATACAGGGTGAATCTAAATTTGCGCTCTCGGGCTTCGCAGCGCGACTCCTCACATGCTAGCAATAAAAAATAAATATAATAAATAAATAAATAAAAATAAAAAAATAATAAAAATAAAATAAAAATGTCTCTCAAAAAATTTCGTCCTGCGCATATTTCCGGCAGTAAATGGACATCGAAGATTTAGATGGGTGTGTGTCCCATACGTCAGTGTGTTTCAGAATTAAACTACTACACCAAACACCAACTAACTTGTAAGGGATGTATTAGGCGTCTTGAGGAACAAAATAAGCATGTAAACCCATGCACGAAAACGCCATTCAACGACGCTACGGAGAGTCCTAGTTATAAGCACCAGCTCCTGCTGGTAGACATCCCTTCCAACAACTCTGACGCTCTATAGTATTATTGTTTGATGTTTCCGGGCATGGGTTTCTATGCTCACTTTGTTCCTCAAGACACTTCCCACGTCCCCTAGAAGTTCGTTGGTGTAGTATAATTCTGAAACACACTGACGTATGGGACACACACCATCTCAATCTTCGACGTCTATTTACTGCCGGAAATATGCGCAGGACGAAATTTTGTGAGAGACTTTTTTTATTATTATTTGTTGCATGTGAGGAATCTCGCTGCGAAGCTCGAGTGCGCAAATAAACATTCACCCTGTATAACTTAAGACTTATGAATGTATGGCATTTCAAAGCAGGTAAAAATAACTAAGTAAATTAATACTATCTCGAAAACCGGTCATCAGAGGTACTACGTGTTGGAAAAGATTCCGTATTTCTAGATTTCCGGAAAGTTTTGGACACTACCTCAAAAGCGTCTTCTAATCAAATTGCGTGCTTACGGAATATAGTCACAATTGTGCGATTTGATCCGTGACTTCCCGTCAGAAAGGACACAGTACGTTGCATTGACGGTAAGTCATCGAGTCAAACAGAAGTGATATCTGGGCCCCTACTGTTCCTTATGTATATAAACATTTTAGGAGACAATCTGAGTAGCTCTCTCAGACTGGTCGGTGATGACGCTGTTATTTATCAGTTAGCAAAATCACCAGAAGATGGAAAGCAACTGCAAAATGATTTAGATAAGATGCCTGCATCGTGCAAAAATTGACAATTGACCCTTAATAATGATAAGTGTGAGGTCACTTATATGACCACCAAAAGTTATTCGTTATACTTCAGTTACACGATAAATCAGTGAAACCTACACGCCGTCAATTGTACTAAATACCTAAGAGAAACAATTACGAACAACTTAAATTGGAAAAAACACACAAAATATTGAAGGGAAGGCGAACCAAAGACTACGTTTTATTGGAAGAACACTTAGAAAATACGACAGTTCTACTAAAGAAACCGCATGCACTACACTTGTGCGTCCTAGTTTGGAGTATTGCTGCGCGTTGTTGGATCCATACAAGGCGCGACTGACGGACGATTTAGTGAAAATTCAGAGAATGCTGCTCGTTTTGTATTATCGCGATATAAGGGAGAGATTGTCACGGATGTGATGCACGAGTTGGGGTGGAAACCACTAAGAGAAATTTAGCAAATTAAAAAGCTTCCGCCGTTATTTTTTGAAATTTTTAATCAATTACATGTTTCGAGATTCCATTAATCTCATCTTCAGGCCCTTATAAGATCCATGCAGTAATATGAGAACTGGCCATGGGTCTGAAGATGAGATTATTGGAATCTCGAAACATGTAATTGATAAAAAATTTCAAAAAATAACGGCGTAAGGTTTTTCATTTGCCAAATTAATACATCGCTGTCGTCCCGTCATCCATCCGAGATGGATATACAGAGATATTAAGAGAAAGGGGTCTTTGTTGTGGGAGCTATCTGTTGCATTCTCTTCAAAATACGAACATATTTTGTCTGCACCCATCTACATAGGGAGACACGATCATCACCATAAAATAAGAGAAATCTGATCGATAACAGAAAAACTTAGATGTTCCTTTTTCCTGCGAGCTATTAGAGAATTGAACTACGAGGCGCGTCCAGAAAGTAAGTTCCTTTTGGTAATAAAATGAAATTGTACACAGATATAGACGAAATTTTTATTGCACAAAATGCTACAACTCTTAAACTACTTTTCCACATAACTGCCGAAATTTTTCAGGCATTTGTCATAGCGTGGCACCAGGTTTTGTATACCTTCTTCATAGAAATCTGCCGCCTGTGTCTTCAACCAGTTGAAAACAGTTTCTTTGGGGGAAGTCCATAGCGAGAGTACTAATTGTAAATCTACAATTTTCATGGATCTTGTCATCAATCGCGTAAACCAGTTCTTCTGTAACCAAAGGTGGACTCCCACTTCCTTTTTCATCGTGCACATCACTACGCCCGCCATTGAACTGTCGGACCCATCTTCTCACCATTGAATCACTCCTCGCATTTGGTCTGTAAACATCGCAAATTTGCCGATAAATTTCACTTGTTTACACTTTTCTCGCATTGAGAAACCGAATCACCGACCTGATTTCACAGGCGGTGGGATTTTCAATCAACGTCGACATTTCAAACAAGCACAACAATGCGTACGTAACTGACAGCGATCTCCAAATGGCGTACGTTCTTCCCCTTGATACACATCGTCTACAGCGCACGTGCGGAACTGCAATCGCAGCGGTGTAGCGGAGATAAATTGAAACGGAACTTACTTTCTGGACGCGCCTCGTATAAAGAAATATGACAACGTTGGTACGATGAAGCCTCTGCCATGCACTTCAATGTGACTTGCAGAGAATGCATGTAAATGTTGATTATACATCATACATCCTCGACTACATCAAAAATATATCCAAATATAATACTGCAACAATTGTACTGCATACCAGACTGCTCACTGCGGCAGTCCACTATACTGTCCGACGAGTCAGCATAGACTCTACTTCTACATCTCTCTGACGGTTATCAGTGCCACCAGCAATTACTGCTCACTCTCTCCAAAGATATCCTCTTTCCAAAGTCACCAAAGTTTCTTAGTAATGACAATCTTTCAGTATTTCTTCGAATCCGTTAAGTTATTGATTTAACTGACCGTTTAGATCCCACAGACTAGACTTGCGCATAACAGTTCGCGATCGGGGGCGCTCACTTTAGTTCGCGGCTCTGCCGCAAACTAGTTCGCTCTTTTAGTTTGTTCGCTCCCAGTGACGGCTAAGCGGCGTGGTCTGCGCGTGCAGGCGGAGGAGGAAGTTCCCCCACCTAGCTGCTTCATGCGCTTGCTGCTTGAGCCGCTAACGATATCACGCAAACCAAAAGAAACAGTTTGTGGATAATTTCTCGCATTTAAGTTTAGAGTTATCTCTATATCTTGGTATTATGGAATTTATTAGTCAGATATTGCAGCGTGCAGAACATATCAAAACAGAAATTTTGTAGCTCTGAACTATGTAACCTAGCAGGCAGACGCTCAGTTCGAAATGACTCATCAGCAGAAAGCAAACACGTGATTTTTAATTCTGCTACGCGCCCTCTCGCTATTGCCCATCGGTTTTCGGGAAAGAATCCAACGAAATATGATGCGCGAAACGTTTGGCATAATCGTCCGCTGCTCCTAGTTCGTCCGCTCCTCCTAGTTCGTCCGCTGCTCCTTGTTCGTCCGCTCCTTCTAGTTCGTCCGCTCTTTTTGGCTTTTGCTACCGCTACTAAAAGATTTTTTTTTATGACAGCCTTTTTATACAATGAAGCAGCGTTGCGAAATGGTGTGCTATTACCCGTAGTTTTGGGAAATTTGACATTAAATAAACCAGTTATTTACACGAATTGGTGATACAATGGTATTCAACTACTTTGCATACAGAGTACTCGTAGTACTTGTGGCAGTGAACTATGAAACTACAGCTGAGCTGCATCTCAGCTCGAAATGAAGGTAACTGACAGAAGGGAATCACGCGATTCTGCGGGCTCTCGCGTCCTCTCGCTGTTCCCCGCCAGTCTTCGGAAAAGGAGCAGACGAACTAAGAGTCGAGGTATCTGCCAACTAGTTCGCGTAATTCGCCTGTGGGAGCGCTCTACCGAACTAGTTCGTTCGCGAACTACACAAGAATACCACAGACATCCACAACTGAACATGTGATCCGATACTGAGCAAATGGCAGATCGGTTCAAGACGTTGCCTGGAAACTCCAGCGCGCAGGGCTTGGTCGCGCGTGCGCCACGGCTGAGCACGCGCCGCCTGCTGGCTGCAGCTGCGGCCGCTCGTGTCACCGCGTCACGCCCGGGGGCCGGGGGCGGAGTTCCGGGATCGAAACTCGGCCACAGCAGCGGTCCACCGCCCGCCTGCCTCGCCCACTGAAACTTACCGCACGTTCTCTCAAGGCGGAAACACTGCTGGGTGCGCCATCGGGGATACCACTGGGCCTACTCAGTAAGGTCACTGTTTAGTTACTTAGACGTGTGGTGCCAGTTCTTTCGGACACCACATATATACACCGTCGGAATAAAAATTACTACAATCTCTTACAGTATTCCAGTTCGCTCGAGATTTCAAAATGTTCAGATGTTTGAAGAAGAAAACCCTGATAATCCATCCTATAGTGCAGGAATGTATTGAAAAACTTTGATAGCCATTTCCCGTGAACTAAGTTTTCCGAACGTGAGGAACATTTTCTCAAAATCCACTCAAACTAGGGAGATGAAATTTTTTTTACAGCACTTCTAGTGTTCAAACTTAAATTGTAACACAGCCATTTAGCAATATGTTCAGTAGTTTCATTTCAGTTTTATTAAATAAAGCATTTTTTTTTTTTTTGTAAAAAAAATATATTATCTAACTTGGAACCATTATAATAAGACATCTATTTCTGTTAATGCAAAACTATGGCATTACAACACAGTAGTCCTACCAGAGTCACTCTATGCTGCAGAAACTACAGTGATTCATGGTCATACGAAGATCAGAGAGATTGAAAAACAGGAAAGAAAAATTTTGAGGAAAATATATGGTTCAGTGTTTCGGGAAGGAATTTGGATAAAGCGGCCAACTAGAGAGATTTACAAAGACATGGAAACAATAATGGACACCATCAGAAAGAGAAGGATGAAATTTTATGGACATATCATCAGGATGAATGAAACCAGGTTCACAAGGCAAATATTTGAGATAGCAAACAAGAGCGAAAACAAGACGAAGTGGATCACTGACACAGAAGGGGATATTAAACAACTGGGAATCACACAAGACAACATAAAAAATAGAGAACAGTTCAGGAACATTATAAAGAAACAAACTTAAACAAGAACACACGGAGAACAGAACAGGAAAAAAGTGGTCAGAAGAACGCAAGAGAGAACACAGTGAACGCATGAAGAGAATTTGGGAAGAACGAAGGAAGAAGAAGAAGTCATAATTACTCAAGTTCAATCGCTCTCTTTACAGGGAATAATCGAAAATAATAATAAATATTGAAATTAAACTAGAAAAGATACCTCAATATCTCTCCATCATAACTGCAATACTAAACCACTCTAAATGTTGAAAAAATTTCAAATGCTTCGGTTTGGTAGAATGTTCATAAATGTTCCTCAAACTTAGTGATTTTACCATGGGCAGCATAAGCACCTCCGGCTCCCCTTAAATTACACTTTTTTTATTTATTTTATTTTATTTTACTTTATTTTATTATTATTATTACTATTATTATTATTTATAGAATAGGCTTCACTATTAGTTGACGACGGTAGTCTTTGATTGTTCAGTTTGTCAAGAGCTACGACGCTATTTTAGGAAAATCGTCTCCCTAACTACTAATGGCTTTGCCAGCAGCTAACCTACTAAACCATCGTTTTACGTGACGACAAGGTGTTCAGCTCTTCTACATACACACAAACAAAATCTGACACAATACGTGGAATTAGAGATCCCAATACGTTTTATATAACTGAATTCGAAAACGAAAACAACATCTGTCACAGTGGGATTCGAACCACTGACTATGGTTGTGAGGGCAGAACGCTACCACCTGAGCTACGCCGACAGATACTGCAATTGTTTTAGTTATTGGTACTTACGTGTACTTTACAAAACTTCAAAGTCGATTATCTCGAGAATTTTCGGGAGTTGCTTCGAATGGCTTTGGCTGAGTTTCATTCAAGTTCTGAACTTCAAGTACCAGAAATATAAAGAGATTCTAAAATCTGATACGCTAAAAGTCGACCACCGTATGTAACAAGAGTCTTGTTTTATCACTAAAATTAGTAAATGAGGTCCGTGTGAACTACTGGTTACTCCCTGTTATAAAGCCTTGTCCCCTGGCCCAAACTGAGAACTGACTCGTTTCAAATTATTTCAATAACAGGAAGTTAATACTACAGTGTTCAATATACATAGCAGCTCACACGATATTACACACAGACATTAATAAGCAAGGCACCACAATTAAAGTTATCTTAGAAAGGTGGCTAAGAAAACATTTATGGCGCAACGGAATTTAGACATAAAAATTGCATCTGAGCTAGTTCTCAGCACTTGTGAAGAACTATCTTATATAAAAGAGGGAACGTGTTCTAAAACTACAACTTACGGATTATTCTGAAGTTAAACTTATTTATTCAGATAGAAAACAAGGAAATAGGGAACCAATTTTGTTAATATAATAAAAATGCATCTCTTACATGGATTAATGCGGACGGTGCCCAGCCTAAATTATATATGATTTAACGCCATTGGGGGGAAGGATTCACAAATAACACTCATTCTCTCTCACACATGCAATGCCACAGAGAAACTCAACAAAATCAGTGTGCTGAGACTAGGCGGAAGCAGGCGCCGCTATCGTAGGCGGAATTCAGCGAGTCGGAGGTAGCACAAAACACAATGTTCAAAACACTTTGAAGCTGGCTCTGGTCTGTCGTGCCTGTTTTGAGATGGTGCGTGTGTACAGCCAAATTAAATTACATCTTAATTGGACCGCGATCAAACACGCTAACGGCGACACACGGCTACGTTACATGAACGCACTCTACTGAACGTGAAGTGGTTGAAAATCGGATTCATTATACAAAATTACGGTGGATTCTTACGTTTCAGTCTGTTAGAAATCTATCTAGATACTGGTTTTATATGAGAAGTGGCGTGAATTCAGGCCACTAGCTGCAAACCCCGGAAGTCGGAGCTCGGATCCACGTGTTTCCGAAAACCGATAAAATTGAATAAATTCAGTTTCCGAAAATTAACTACAGTATGCAACCCATAGAAATGCTTAGAATTATATAAGGAAGCGAATGAAATACAGTTACACGCGATAGGGGACGATTACAGAGACGGATGAGGTCCTTTCTCAGAAAAACTACAAAAATGAATTACTTACAAAGTCGGAATAAAAAAATAAGAATAACGGCATGCAACCCATATAAATGTTTAGAATTACATAAGGAAGCTATTGAAGGAGGATGTACAAGGCTCAGAGAGAATTACTGACAAAGGCAGAGTGCATACTACAAGTTGGAGAAGAACCAGCAAAATTAGAATAGGCGGGGAGAGAATATCACGAAATATTAGTGGAAATCAGAAGGATAACCGCATAGTTACTTGCCTGATGGGCATGGAACAAACAAAAGTCGAAGCTGAAGGCTTTGTTCAATGAACCAACCACGTGGAACACGTATCACTCACGTAAGGAAACGATGAGAAGATTTTTACATGCTCTGTACAAAAATGAACATATCACCTATTAGAAATCCGGCCCTACAAAACTAGAAAGTATTTAAACAGAGTTCATACACCGCCACATGATCACAAAAGGTTTTAACATACCATACTGTTATCAAACTGCAACTAGAATCACACACACCGCGTTTATCTATTGGAAATCACTGAAATGTAAAATGAGAACACATTTCCGCACACGAACGGAGAAAATATTCCAAAAACTGAATCTAAGTTAAACGTGCTAGTCAATGAAACGGTACCATCTCCAGAAACAAGAGCAGAACCAACCTTACCTCACCAGATGAGCAGCCCAGAATGAACAGAACGAGCGGCCACTGGACTCTGGAAGACACCGGAAGCCGGAAAATCCGAGAAACAGCGGTGGTGGGGACGGACAGTGAGACTCGCGCTGGAGGGAAGGCTTGCTAACTAGCTGGTAGGTGTGGAAACCTCTGTGGTAGCATGAACAGCTATCGACACAGAGCCAGAAAGAACGATGCAAAGCGAGCTATCACTCCCCACATTCAGACAGCCACAGATTCTCGCATCTACTTAAAAGTAAAACAACCGCACATCTACATCTACAACCATACTCCGCAAGCCACCCGACGATGTGTGGCGGAGGGTACCTTGAGTACCACTATCGATTTTCCCTCCTATTCCAGTCACGTATTGTTCGCGGAAACAAGGATTGTCGGTATGCCTCTGTGTGGGCTCTAATCTCTCTGATTTTATCCTCACGATCTCTTCGCGAGATATACGTAGGAGGGAGCAATATACTGCTAGACTCCTCAGGAAGGGTACGTTCTCGAAACTTCGACAAAAGCCCGTACCGAGCGACAGAGCGTCTCTCCTGCAGAGTCTTCCACTGGAGTTTAGCGATCATCTCCGTAACGCTTTCACCGTTACCAAATGATCCTGTAACGAAGCGTGCTACTCTCCGCTGGATCTTCTCCACTTCCTCTATCAGTCCCACATGGTATGGATCCCACGCCGGTGAGCAGTATTCAAGCCGTGGGCGAACAAGTGTACTGTAACCTACTTCCTTCGTTTTCGGACTGCATTTCCTTAGAATTCTCCCAATGAATCTAAGTCTGGCATCTGCTTTACCGACGATTGATTTTATATGGTCGTTCCATTTTAAATCCCTCCTAACTACTAGGCCCAGATAATTTATGGAATTAACTGCTTCCAGTTGTTGACCTGCTATAGTGTAGCTAAATGATTAAGGATCTCTCTTTCTGTGTATTCGCAACACATTACACTTGTCTACATTGAACTTTAATTGCCATTCCCTACACCATGCGTCAACTCGATGCAGATCCTCCTGCATCTCAATACAATTTTCCATTGTTACAACCTCTCTATATACTACCGCATCATCCGCAAAAAGCCTCAGTGAACTTCCGATGTTATCCGCAAGGTCATTTATATACATCGTGAACAGCAACGGACCCACGACACTCCCCTGTGGCACACCTGACATAACTCCTACTTCGGAAGACTTCTCTGCATTGAGAATGACCTGCTGCTTTCTGTTATCTAGGAATTCCTCAATCCAATCACACAATTGGTCTGATAGACCATATGCTCTTACTTGGTTCATTAAACGTATGTGGGGAACTGTATCAAAGGCCTTGCGGAAGTCGGGAAACACAGCATCTACCTAAGAACCCTTGTCTATGGCCCTCTGAGTCTCGTGGACGAATAGCGCGAGCTGAGTTTCACACGAACGCCTTTTTGAAACCCTTGCTGATTCCTACAGAGCAGATTCCTAGTCTCGAGAAATGTCATTATATTCGAACATAATACATGTTCCAAAATTCTACAACTGACCGACGTTAGAGTTATAGGCCTACAGTTCTGCACATCTGTTCGAGAACCCTTCTTGAAAACGGGGATGACCTGCGCCATTTTCCAATCTTTCGGAACGCTATGCTCTTCTAGAGACCTACGATACACCACTGCGCGGAAGGGGGGCCAGTTCCTTCTCGCAGGGACAGTGACGTAGCGGAGAAGCCGTACTTTGCCACATTAATTAATGTAATAATAAATTATTTACATAACAAAATAAGAAAAACCTAGCAATATTAACTAATATTTTAACACATGAAATAAAAATGCTATTCCTCAAGCCTTGAAAAGAGTAGGGTTCAAGTGTTAACAAAATGATAATCTAGCGACATTAAATAAATTATAACTTTACAGAAATATACAAAAAAAAATATATGGAAGACGACAGATGGTAGGTCTTTCAACGAATGTGTTCTCCTAGTGAGACAAGGACGTTCGACGTGTAAGAGGGGCTTAAGAGGACGAGATGGACAGCCGCTGAGATCGGCCAGGCAGTCGTCTTTACTAGACGTGAACTGCCCGATGCGCTACCGCCGATCGAGATCCTGGGGACTCCCATCTCCTGGTGTACAACGGCGAAATACCTATGGGTAACCTTAGACCAAAGGCTCACCTGGAAAGATCACGTCAGTGATGTAAGACAGAGGGCCACAGGACGGTTACCTGTGCTCAACCCGCAGTCGCCGCTACCGTCGCAACACGGCATTACGCTGTACGTGTCACAGGTCCGCCCTATGCTTGAGTACGCTTCCCCAGTCTTTGGAAACGCCGCCGACGTCCACATCCAGCTGCTGCAGACCATCCAAAGTTCAAAGTTTGTTAAGGTTAAGGGACTTAACTACGGGGTCATCAGTCCCTAAACTTACAAACTACTTAAGAACTAGCTACAACTAAGGACGGCACAAATATCCATGCCCGAGGGGGGATTCGAACCCCCGACCGTAGTGGCCGTGCAGACCGTGACTGAAGCGCCTCAGTTCCCTCGGCCACCGCGGCCGGCAGAGACCATCCAGAACCGCGCTCTGAAGACTGCCCTGCATCTTCCAACGCGCTACCCAGCCGACCAGCTTCACGGAGAAGCCGGCATCCTACCGCTCCGAGAGAGATTCCGCGTCACCGCCAGGACCTTCTACGAGAAGGCAGAGCAGTCCCACAGCCGGTTCATCCGGCAATTGGGGACACAACACCACTTCAGGCCAACAACCCGCTGGCCTGACCTGCTGCGAGATTAACATAAAATCTCGTAGCAAACGAGGAAAAAAAAAATAGAATATAATAATACATCGTCAGCAATCTGACAGTCTAAGTCGACACATACAGCCAGGTACTAATACTTTTTCCCTATGTTTCAGGTACAGCAGGAATAGCAGCAAATGCTTAGCCTGCACAACCATAGGACCAAGGTCGAGGTCCGTCAAGAAAGTAAGCGAGTAAGCGAGCCGCTGAGATCGGCAGTTGGGCGTCTGCGAGGGAACCGTGTAAGTCGGTGCCCGGGGCAGCGGGCAGTGGCAGCGGGAGAGGCAGAGGCGCGGGTTTGCTCAATAGCGATGAATGCGCATTGTGTCGGCCGTGTGTGGGCAGCGGCCGTGGCTTTCTCCGCCCACGCGCTGCCGCCGCTACTGCTGCTGCCGCTGCCGCAGACGACGGCCGAGCGCAGTGATCTCACAGGGCCGGGCCCTCCGTGGCTTTCGCGGCACGAGCAGCAGTTGCCCAACAGCCGGCTGTAATTGCTGCACTCCCCTGGCTTTCTTCAAAGTGGAGAAACCCAGACCAACTAATCACCAACAGAGGGGAAAGTCTTAACAGTTTTGACGATTTGACCGGAGCAGTGTCGTTGAGACACGCCTGCTTGTCTAAAGGAAATGGACACAGCAGCGGAGAATACCAAAAAAGAAAGAGAGAAAAGAACAATTATTCAAATGTTCGTATAGTTTATGGGAACTACGGGGTCATCAGTCCCTAAACTTACAAACTACTTATGAACTAGCTAATA
This sequence comes from Locusta migratoria, assembly GCA_026315105.1. Classification (NCBI taxonomy): domain Eukaryota; kingdom Metazoa; phylum Arthropoda; class Insecta; order Orthoptera; family Acrididae; genus Locusta; species Locusta migratoria. The sequence goes on along the minus strand of CM048751.1, from coordinate 269,830,553 downwards.
CTAAGGACGGCACAAATATCCATGCCCGAGGGGGAATTCGATCCCGCGACCGTAGTGGCCGTGCAGACCGTGACTGGAGCGCCTCAGTCCCCTCGGGCACCGCCGCCGGCGAATAAGTATTCACAATAGAGAATGTGACCCTGTCAGGGCTACCACACTCCCGATTGTCTTAGTGGGACAAGATAGTCGTACTACATTTTCCTATGTCAGCCCTGTTTTGAAGCTATAAATAAAAAATGAAAGCAAACGTATTATTTAAAATGCATACATATTTGATGTTTATGTAGATATTGTTATTTTTTATAATATGAGTCTTAAAAATGTATTGTTTCTGTATGTTTCATGTACGATCGAGGCGCACCAAAAAAAGAAAGATAAAAATACATTCACAGTAGAGAATGTGACCCTATCAGGGCTACTACGCTCCCGATTGTTGTAATGGGACAAGATAGTCGGACTACATATTCCTATGTCAGCCCTGTTTTGAAAATATAAATAAAAATGAAAGAGAACGTAGTTTTGTGAAATTATGATAGGCCCTACATTAGGAGAACGCTTGCTGTTACTGCGTGGTTACCTGTAATTACTTCATAACTTCAATAAATGCTCAATATGATATGCCGGTCGCGGTGGCCGATGGGACTGAGGCGCTTCAGTCACGGTCTGCACGGCCACTACGGTCGGGGGTTCGAATTACCCCCTCGGGCATGGATATTTGTGCCGTCTGTAGTCTTAGCTAGTTCATAAGTAGTTTGTAAGTTTAGGGACTGATGACCCCGTAGTTCAGTTCCATAAGCTTTACAAACATTTGAACATTTTTTAGGCACCGCAATCAAAAGGGGCAGGGTCGTCGCCGCCGCAGCCAACATTACAGCAGACGGCCACTATTCAAATTTAACCGACAGCTACGGGGCTACGAATGTTGCTGCACCTTCTTTATTGCCGCGCTTCAATCGTTTCAAAGAAGACAAGAAAAGAATATTAAAAATTATTGTTAGTCTTGTTTGAGATTCAGTCCAAGCTAGTTGTCCATGTTCACATTTCTTGCTAAACTGACGTTGTATTAACATGAAGAAGAATAAATATTTGGTAATGTTGAAAGATATCTTGCATTTATGAAGATTTATTTATGATCAAGAATATTTTACAGCTAGAGAAATTTGATTCATGTGAAGAATCTCGACTTATTTCAGAAAACAATTTCTGATTGAATCACTATTGATTAGCTTAGAATGTGACATTATATTTGTATTTAGTGTGACTGTGGAAAACCAGTGTTTAAAAGGCAGTGGATTATTAATAATTTTTTCAGTACGAGTTAAGAACAGCAAATAGAAGTGCCTGTGTTTAACTTTGATGAAATTTTAGTAACGGCTACAGGCTATTTTTCATACCCGGCTCGTACAAGAACCGTATTTATTTTTCATGAACTATTTAAAGGAATTCTTCCTACAAATTTTAATTTATGTAGTGGTTAGGGACACTTCGGACGGGGTCTAGAGAATTTACACGGTTAGCTTATGACAGTTGATGTTGTTAGGGAACTGTAAATAATTAATCAACAACGTCCTAGCAACTGATAAAAGTTTCTAGTGTCAAAATACTCGCATGATTAGAGAATTAAGAGATATATGAATAATTATATTAACCACTACAACTATATCGTCACCGTTCCACTACATTGTTTACCCACAAGATATGCGGCAAAGTCCCTGGAGTAAATAATATTTTCTCTGAACTACTAGCATCGTTGGGAGTGCATATCACGAAGAAACTGTCCCACGTTGTGTGTAACATTTATGAAACAAGGGAAATACCCTCAGACTTCGAGAAGAATGTAATTATTCCACTTAGAAAGAAAGCAGGTGCAGACAAGTGTGACAATTACAGAACTACCACTTTAATAAATCATGGTTGCAGACTTATAACACGAATTATTTACAGGCGAATGGAAAAACTGGTAGAACCCGACTTCGGGGAAGATCAGTACGGCCGCGGCGGAGTGGCCGAGCGCATTGAGGCGCTATGCTCCGATGCGCGCGGCCGTTCCCCGTCGGGGGTTCGAACCCCCTCTCGGGCATGGATGTCTGTGTCGTCTTTAGTATTAGCTAATTCATTAGTAGTTTGTAAGTTTAGGGACTGATCACCCAGCAGTTAAGTCCCTTAAACATTTGAAAATTTGATCTGTGCGGAATTATGAGAATGTGGGAACACGCAAGGCAATACACATTTTACGACTCATCTTAGAAGATTGGTTAAGCAAAGAAAAACTTGGGTTTTTTACTTTCGTAGATTTGGAGAAATGAGAAGGACAAGGCCTAAATAGGGATTGATGACCTAGCTGTTTAGTCCCCTACAAAACCAACAACAACAAGGCCTAATAGAAATCCTTGGATAACAAGGAATATTGAACTTAATTGACGAAAGAAGAAAATATAAAAATGCATCAAGAGAAGCAGCCAAAAGGGAGTACAGACGCTTGAAAAATGAGATTGACAGGAAAAGTAGACTGGATAAGTAAGAGTGGCTTGAGGGGACTGTAGAAGTATGTATAAGTAGGGGAAAGATAGGTACCGCCTACAGGAAAATAAAAGAGACATTTGGAGACAAGAAAAGCAGCGGAATGAATATTAAGAACTCAGATGGAAAACTAGTACTAAGCAAAGAAGGAAAAACTGAAAGGTGGAAGGAATATGTAGAGAGCCTGTACCAAGGAAATAAACTTGAAGACAGCATTCTACAAACGGAAGACGAAGAAGGGGAAGATGAGATAGGATATACTATACAGTGAGAAGAATTTGACAGAGCACTAAAAGATTCGAGTAGAAATAAAACTGCTGGAGGAGATAATGTCCCATATGAACTGTTATTATCGTTAGGAGAGCCACCCATGAAGAAATTGTTCCACTTAGTATTTAAGATGTGTGAGACAGGGAAAATACCCTCAGACTTCAACAAGAATATAATAATTCCAATTCCTAAGAAAGCAAGTGCAAACAAATGTAAAAAATTACAGAACTATCAGTTCAATAAGTCATTAACTGGTGGAATCCGACCTTGGGGAAGATCAGTTTGCATTTTCGGAGAAATGTAGGAACACGCAAGGCAATACTCACATTACGACGTATCTTTGAAGATAGATTAAGGAAAGGGAAACCTACGTTTTAAGCATTTATGAATCTGGAGAAAACTTTTGACAATGTTGATTGGAATACACTCTTTGAAATTCTGAAGGTATCAGGAGTAAAATATAGGGAGCGAAGAGCTATATTCAACTTGTACAAAAAGCTAACAGCAATTATTAGTGTTGAAGGGCGTCAAAGGATCGCAGTGGTTCGGAAGGGAGTAAGAGACGGTTGTAGCCTTCCCCAAAGTTGTTCAATCTGTACATTGAGCAAGCTGTGGAGGGATGCAAAGATAAATTTGGAAAGGGAATTAATGTCCAGGAAGAGGGAATAAAAATCTTGTGGTTTGCTGATGAAATAGTAATCCTGTCAGAGGCAGCAAAGGACATGGAAGAGCAGTTAAATGTAATGGACACTGTCTTGAAAGGAAGATATAAGATGAACATTGACAAGAATAAAACGAAGGTAATGGAATGTAGTGTCAGAAAATCATGCGATTCTGAAGGAATTAGATCAGTTAATGAACGATAAAAGTAGTTGATGAATTTTGTTGTTTGGGTAGCAAGATAACCTCTGATGGCCGAAGTAAAGAAGATATAAAACGTGGAATGGCTCCGGAAAGAAAAACGTTTTTGAAGAAGGGAAATTTGTTGACATACAATGTTAGTTTAAATGTTAGAAAGTCCTTCCTGAAAGCATTTATTTGGATTGTAGCATTGTACAGGAGTGAAACATGGATGATAAGGAGGTCAGAGAAAAAGATGAGAGAAGCTTACGAAATGTGGTGCTACAGACGGATGATGAAGATTAGATGGGTAGATCGCGTAACAAATCAGGAGGTGCTTAACATAATTGGGGAGAAAAGGAGTTTCTGGCATATTCTGACTAAGAGAAGGGATAGGTTGGTGGGACACAATCTGAGACATCAAGGAATCGTCAACTTAGAATTAGAACGAAATTTCTGGGGTAAAAATCGTTGAGGGAGACCTAGGGACGAATACATTAAGCAGATTAAGAAGGATGTAGGTTGTCGTTCGTATTCTCAGATGAAGAGGCTTGCACATGTAGTGGGTCGTGTATTGAGCCGTCCACTCTTCTCCTCATAAAGCTCAAATTTGCAGTTATTTATTAGATAATTAATGAATATATTATTTTGAATGTTATTAAGATTTAGGAACACATACTTGCGTGAATTTTATTTGTCTTTTTTTCATGTATTACGATAGTGCTGCAGCAGTACGCCGTGACGAGTTCTTCGCCGACGTCAGCGTCGCTGATTAGTCGAAGGTCGGCGCGCTGAACATGAAGACACCGACTGCTGTTGCGGACCGCGACTGACAATTTTTTTTCTTCAACAACAACAATCGTTATTATAGAAATGTAATAAAATGATGATTGAAAATAATTAGTCTGTTTTTGTAAGGAATATTGACAACATGTCGGATTGCAATTGTGAGTGTAATTGCGTCACATTTAAATGAATAAAACGTTTATAAATGAATTTACTGATGAGTATACAAGATTACTAATTATCAAGATATACAAATACTTTTTCTAAATTGAAGAATTACTTTGAGCCGGCCGCGGTGGCCGAGGGGACTGAGGCGCTTCAGTCACGGTCTGCACGGCCACTACGGTCGGGGGTTCGAATCCCCCCCTCGGGCATGGATATTTGTGCCGTCCTAGTTCGTAAATAGTTCATAAGTAGTTTGTAAGTTTAGGGACTGATGACCCCGTAGTTAAGTCCCATAAGATTTACAAACATTTGAACATTTGAATTATTTTGATGTGCATTTTGAGTGTGATCAGCACGACTTATGATAAAAGTGTGTTTAATAATGATTTTGCAGCCAAGATCGCATTTTTCATTTATTAAGTTACCGGTTTCGGCGTGCTCGACGCCATCCTCAGACCTGTCGTAATTTACATAACTTCACGACATTTTTTGTATACTAAAAGAGTACATCCAGGTTGAAGCATCACCAAACATAAAATTACTAGTCACAAATAAAATATATACATCCATCTTCTAATGGTTCTGAAGCGAGGTACTTCAAAGTCTAAGTTCAATATTAATACATTCATCCAAATTCTGAAAGAAGAAGTGGTGAAATATATGGGAACGATAAGGTATTTATAACTTCTACATAAAACACACAGTCATTATAAGAGTCGAAGGGCATGAAAGGAAGGCAGTGGCTGGGAAGGGAGTAAGACAGGGTTATAGTCTTTCCCCAATGCTACTCAATCTATACATTGAGCAAGCTTTGAAAGAATGCAAGGAGAAATTTGGAGAAAGAATTAAAGTTCGGGGAGAAGAATTTAAAAAGTTTGCGATCTGCCGATGACATTGTAATTCTTTCAGAGACACCAGAGCACAAGGAAGAACAGTTGAACGGAACGGACAATGTCTTGAAACAAGGCCATATGATGAACATCAACAAGTGCAAAACAAGGTTAATGGAATGTAGTGTAAGAAAATAAGGTGATGCAGAAGGAGTTAGATTAGGTAATGAGACAATAAAAGTAGTAGAGGAGTTTTGTTATTTGAGTAGGAAAACAACATATGATGGCCGAAGTAAGGAAGATATATTAAATTCATAATGGCTATGGGAGGAAAAGCATTTTTCAAGATGCTAAATTTGTTGAAATCCAAAATTAATTTATTTGTTAGTATATACTTTCTGGAAGTAGTAGAGTGTAAAATTTTACAGGAGTAAAACGTAGATCATCAGCAGTTCAGACAAAAAGATGTTAGAAGGTTTCGAAATGTGGTGCTATAGAGGAATGCAGGTGATTAGGTGGGTAGACCACGGAGATAATGAGGAGGTACTCAACAGAATCGAGGAAAAAAGAAATTTCTAGCACATCTTAACTAAAAGAAGGGATTGATTGGTGGGACACTTTCTGGGACATCAAGGAACTGTCAGTGTAGCATAGCGGAGTGAGACCTAGAGACTAGTACAGTGAGCAGGTTCAAATGGAAGTAGTTTGCCGTTCTTAATCGGAGAAGAAGTGGCTTACACAGGACACATTAGCGTTGAGAGTTGCATCAAACCAGTCTCAGGAATAAAGACCACAACAACAATAATAACGGGAGACATATTTTCCTACCGCTTGAAATGAGTAATCATCATTAACTGCCATAATATGTTTCAGCGGTGAAAATAAATTCTTCAAAATATCATTCTAAGGCAATTTGCTTCCATGCTACAGCGAACAGAAGAGTATATTTGTAGTCTTTGGGACAACACTTTTTACTGATTTCTGATGGAAATAAGCACCAAATGGAATGAAAATTTAATTATTCAAAAGGCTTACCCATCATACAATTAACATCTCAGTAACGTTCTGACTGGTGCTTCATGATGCTATATTTACCAAAAGGGGACTCTAAAGTGAAGTGAATTCCTTTCTGGCAGCTGGTACAACACTAGTTCCGAATTCTTCTGCTACGTGCCTTCATTAGACGCCATTCGGAATCAGCTGGAATAGCGGCATTCCTATGGAAGCAGTTCATTCCGTGTGACTGTTTTTGTAACAGCTGTTTCGCGTGTTCATTAGTTTTCAATGCCAGACTTTAAATACCAACGACCTAACATGAGATTCCGCTTTCTGTTAGCGAAATCAAATGTAGAAACTGTCGCAATGCTTCCGACGACATATGCGCAGGAATATTCCAATCAATTAAGGGTTTCTCAGTGCTTTTCTCGTTGCAACTGTTCAAATAGAGGTTAAATGGTGAAGGTGTGTCATGACCAAACAGTCCCTCGACTTTTACAATTGACAAAAACATAGAAATATACGTGCAGCCAATATGTCTGATCGTCGATCAGTAATGACTGCAATATCCTGGAGTTCATACGAACATATTTTGGGAGAAACATGTTGCAGAAACATTCGTTCAGCATGTGTCTTCTGACAATGAGAGAGGCAGTCGTTTGCGTGTCTGCCGGAAACTACTGAAACAGTGAAATTTTGACTCAAGAGACACCAGGGCAATGAATCGTGGTTTTACGGATAATAGCCAAAACGCAAGCAACAGTCCAGTCATTGGAAGACTATTGTGTAGCTGTTTCGAAAAAGAGGGGATCGTCCATCGTGAATTTGTTTCACAGGGCAAAGGAGTTAACAAACATTGCTACCTTTAAGTATTAAAGAATTTAGGGAAAAAACTACTTCAATGCTAATATTGATGCCTCGTCTGATGTTATGCCTTTTACTTTAAAATTATTCTTCACCGAATCTAAGTACTTTCTTCTTGGTCTACCTCGACTCCTCTTACCCTCCACTGCCGAGCTCATGAGTCTCTTAGTAACATTGCTTCTCCCATGCGTGTAACATGACCCCACCATCTCAGTCTGTTCGCTCTAACTGCTTTATCTACGGTGTTCATTCCCAGTTTTTCTTTGATTTACTCATTATGGACACCCTCCTGCCATTGTTCCCCTCTATTAGTACCTGCAATCATTCTTGCTACTTTCATATCTGTAACCTCTACCACAAAGAACACAGAGCAACAACCAACGGGCTTCATATTGGTGATTTTCCTCAAACTGTGAGTCGACATTTGAAAGAACTATGGTTGAAATCTCCGACTGGGCAATGTGATACAGGTTTTACTTGGTTTATCTAAATCGACAGGCAATATACTTCACATTATTCCCCCAATTAGAGTGTTTGCTTCGTCTGAGATGACCTTGTAGTCAATAGATCACCCTCCCCCACCTAAAAAATTTCCTTGTTTCCTTTCGCTCGTAAGATAAATTAGGCACCAAATATAGCTTTACGCTCAAACTTTATGGATCCTTGACTCCATTGACCTAAACACAGTGAATAATGGCTTCCTTCGTACACGTCATCAGACTCGAAGTGTGAGGATAAGTAAAAATTCAAAACAATTGAATAAGAGTGTTTTATTTCTACAAATGAACTATTAAAATAACAATAACACATTTCAGTGAACTTTTAATTCCATGACAATATTCATGTAAGAAAATCAATCGTGAGGTTGAACTTGCTTATTTATAAGCAATTTTTCAAATCAGGGCACAAAATTGGAAACGACAACTCGCATCTCTTTCTCGACGTTCAGTCTCGACCTGTATTTGGTTTTCATCGCTGCCATTGCTGAAAATCCTACCGCGAAAGGAATCATAGATCCTAGAAGCTAGTTACGAACTTGTAGATATTCCTGTATCACCAAATCCAAAACTCAAGCGGTGGCGACGAAACAAATTACGGTTTAAATGTGGAATCAGAATAAACATCAATAAGTTGCTCAATTTTCTTTAGTGCTAAATGCTGATGGATGTTATGCACTGAAGTGATCTTGATCCAGTTGTGATGATAAATCTCTTCTGAAAAGTACACGTTTAAAACGATAAGCTCACCTAAATTACCCCAAAACAGAGACTGCCTTTTTCCTGTCAAGTGTAAGTCATTATCTTCCATTATCGCTTGTAGCACAGGGACAGCTACGGTTAGACACAGTTCGGAAATACTAGTATATTTTTTGAATTTACAGTTTAGGCTTTAGATAAATTAATTATTCACTACGTTTGATTATTAAATCAAATCAAAATTATACTAAACACCAAGACGCGCCTTCTGTTAGATCGCAACGTCTTTGGGAAACGCGACTCATAGATGCACACCATTGGTTTACAAGAAACACGCAGTCAACGAATATATATACAGGGTGTCCCAGCTATCTTGTCCACCCAAAATATCTCTGGAACAATAACAGCTATTGGAAAACGACTTTCACCGGTATCAATGTACGGCTGGGGCCCATGAATGTACATATTTCGAAACATTCTACAACGAAAGCAAATGTGTTTTTTTAACCCAAACTTATGTCTTTTTAATGGACACCCTTTATTTTCTCTTCAGCAATCCATAGCATGACACATCACATAAACAATGGCGTTGATTGCATCGCAATAGTCCAATTATATCCCGAGATATTGCGACGCGAATTTCACGCTTGAAAAACCCGAAATTCGCTGCTAGCGCACGTCCTGAGGCTCAGGCGTGAACCCCATGCTGCCCGTAATCGCGATGTGATTGACATGCGTAATTGCACTTCCATACTTACCAAGAGGTCCGAAACGAATAATACGGTCTGCTGCCATCCTGCACTAAAGTCGTACATTCCAGCAGGTTCACGCCTGAGCCTCAGAACGTGCGCTAGCAGCGTATTTCGGGTTTTCAAGCGTCAACTTCACGTCGAAATATCTCGGGATGTAATTGGAATATTGCGATGCAATCAACGCTACTGTTTATGTGATTTGTCATGCTGTGGATTGCTGAAGAAAAATTAGGATGTCCATTAAAAAAAAAAAACATAAGTTTGTGTTAAAAAACACATTTGCTTTCGATTTAGAATGTTTCGAAATATGTACATTCATGGGCCCCAGCCGTACATTGATACCGGTGAAAGTCGTTTTCCAATAGCTGTTATTGTTCCAGAGATATTTTGGGTGGACAAAATAGCTGGGACAATATATATACAGGGTGTTTCACTAAGTGTGTTTGCCTCTGTAACTTATAAAATAATAGGTGACGGGAAATTTTAATGCGGTAGGTCAACACAAGAAATGTTACACTTTCTGCGGAGCTATGAACATAGTTTATTGTATCATTTTCCAAAGAGTTACAGCACAAAGATATAATTTTTTAAATGGAACAATAGTTTTTTTCTATCGTGTATTGGATTCGTTTAAACCAGCTGCGTCCAAATCAATTTAAACTACATTCCTATCTCTGTTAGTTTGGGAGCTACAACCCTTCAAAGTTCCGGGGACGGAGGCTGCGATAGCGTAGCTAACTGGCCGAGTGGCTATCCCCTGGGGCACGGTCCACTGTCTCATGACCACCAGCCAGTCAGCTACGCTGTCGTAGCCTCCGCCCCCCTAAATTTTGAAGGGTTGTAGCTCCCAAACTAACATTGATAGGAATGTAGTTTAAATTGATTTGGACGCAATTGGTTTAAACGAATCTAATACACGATAGAAAAAAACTATTGTTCCATTTAAAAATTATATCTTTGTGCTGTAACTCTTTGGAAAATGATACAATGAACTATGTTCATAGCTCCGCAGAAAGTGTAACATTTCTTGTGTTGACCTACCGCATTAAAATTTCCCGTCACCTATTATTTTATAACTTACAGAGGCAAACACACTTAGTGAAATACATAACGCCCCGTCGGCAACGGGGTAATTGGAGACGGAATCTGCATTCAAGCTGCGACAGAAATACATACTTTGACATAATTTCTGAATAACGAAAGTGAAACTCAGTTTCGCATTTATGAAAGGCTGATGAATGCTTTCGGTAATGATGTCATGGACATAAGGAGAGTGGGACATTGGTTTTTTTTTCGTTGTGGGGGAAATGTAGGGCGAACGCCGTGGGCTGATCAAAGCCGAGTGGCCGACCGGGCACTTTAGCGGCGGCACCAAATACCCTGCGTGTCGATGACGTCACTCGCGCCAACAGCTGCCTAAGTGTGCGGCGAAACTTGCATTGCTAATGGCACTCTGATTGGCGCTGCTGGCAAAATGGACTACTCAAAGCAACGTGCATACCTGACGGCGAATGATAGTGCCTATTACCACTGTCTTAAGGTGACGAGACTGTTGCAGGACAACTACACCTTGTGGCGTATTTTATTGCAGTACACTAAAACCACATTACGAATACTTCACCTCCGGTTGTTCAGTGGTAGATGTTGTTTTAATTGCTCGCCTGCCTTTAAATCGCCATGAAAATAATAGGACGTCGGATTCTTAGGCGTCTTGTGGAAACTACTAATATGACACATTTCATTTTATACTCATTTATTTTTCATTGTTGATGAAGCACAAATAAAAGTACAACTTTAAGACTGCTTGTTATATGATAACAAAAACAAGACTGCATGTTAACAACATAATGACTACACTTTGACTGACAACTCCACTAGTTCACGCCAATTCGCGCGTATTAATATCTATTATAGTTTCGAGAACATTGTAGATCACGGAAGTTACAAAGGTATATATTTAATAATTTGCTTATGAAACATAATCTTGCTTTACGTAAAGATACATAAAATCATGACAAATGTAATAATAAGTTTTTCATATCAAAACAAAACATTACAAAAGATCGTAAGTAAATAACAATTACTCCAGGGTTAATATATGTTTACATTATTTACAATTATTAAATCAAAGCAACTAATCAACTAATCAATACATTATAGAAGACCTCAGATATTGTTAGTTCTTAATTTCATTAACAAATACTTTATTGTCCAACACTAAGCTTACGACATTCAATAATTAATTTATGTATTTAGTTCATAAAAGACCCAAGTAATGAAAGTAATAAAATCAATGTGACTTGCCATAAGCGCCATAAAATGCTTATATAATATAAACACGGAATATTAGGGCACAATACTAAGATCAAATATGGTATCGTATACTTCATTTGTTCAAACAAACGGGATTTTCTAGGGTATATACATTACAACCTGCGCGATTTTTCAAAGTCCACCTAAAAGCGATGTACAGTTATATCACATTAAAAAGTTACCCACAGTTCCATTAAACCATATTATTATTATTATTATTATTATTATTATTATTATTATTATTATTATTATCGCCTATTCCCTGTTAAGAGATCGATTGAACTTGAGTAGCCATGATTTTATCTCCTTCCTCCTTTCTTCCCAAAATGTCTTCATACGCTGTGTTCTTTCTTGAGCTCTTCTGACCATTCGTTTCCTGCTCTTTTTTCTGTTTATTTCTATTTAAATTTATGTTTATTTATGATGTTTCTGGACTGCTCACGTTTGTTTATGTTGTTCTATTGATTCCCAGTTCTTTAATGTCCTCTTATTTTTCATTTATCCATTTGGTCTTGTTTTTGCTAGTTTTAACTGCATCAAATCCTGTTCTTGTTCATCTTGCTGATATGTCCATAATATTAGGCGCGTCCAGAAAGTAAGTTCCGTTTGGTTATATAAAACGAACGTGTACAGATACAGAAAAAATATTCATTGTACAAAAATCTACAACTGTTAAACTACTTTTCAACTTAGCTTCCGAAATTTTGTAGGCAATTGTCATAGCATGGCACAAGGTTTATCATAGATGTTCCCGCCTATGTATTCAACCATGCGGTAACATATTCTTTCAGCTCGTCATTATCGTTGAAGTGTTGTCCACCAAGGACAGATTTTAGGTGTAAGAAGAGGATTACTGTCAAAAGATTTTTTTTTCACGATAATGCCTGTCCTCACACACCGAATGTGACCAAACAATTCTTACGGAAATTTCAGTGGGACCTATTTCATCATCCTCCATACAGCTCGGACCTCTCTCCTAGCGACTTTCATCTCTTCTTACATGTAAAATCTGTCCTTGGTGGTCAACACTTCAACGATGATAAAGAACTGTTACCACATGGTTGAATACACAGGCGGCAACCTTCTGTGTAGGATGCATGCAAAAACTTGTGGCACGCTATGACAAGTGCCTAAAAAATTTCGGCAGTTATATGGAAAAGTAGTTTGAGAGTTTTAGAATTTTGCGCAATAAATTTTTTTTTGTATATGTGTACAATTTCATTTTATTATCAAACGGAACTTACTTTCTGGACGCGCCTCGTATTTCAAACTTCTCTTTCTAAAGATGTCGCCGGCCGCGGTGGCCGAGGGGACTGCGGCGCGCCAGTCACGGTCTGCAAGGCCACTACGGTCGGGGGTTCGAATCCCCCCTCGGCCATGGATACTTGTGCCATCCTTAGTATTAGCTAGTTCGTAGCTAGTTAAGTCCCATAAGCTCTACAAACATTTGAACATTTTCTAAAGGTGTCAGTTATTGCGTCTGTCTGTTTGTAAATCTCTCTTGTCGGTCTCTTTATCGCAATTGCTTTACGAAAAACTGGTCTATTTTCCTTAGCATTTTCCTTTCCTGCTTTTAAATTTATCTTAGTTTCTGTGGCATAGAGTGTTTCGGGTAGAGCTACTGTTTTGCAATATCCCATTTTTGTATCGACAATTTTGAAATGTTTGTTAAGCTTATGGGACTTAACTTCGGGGTAATCAGTCCCTAAACTTACAAACTACTTATAAAATTACTTATACTAAAGACAACACAAACATCCATGTCCGAGGGAGGATTAGAGCCTCCGACGGGGAACGGCCTCGGACCATAGCGCCTTAATGCGCCGGCCTCTCTGATGCAACTTGTGTCAACAGAAATAGATCTCTTATTGTATTTATACCAAGTGAGTATATATGCTTTTTGCGATATGGGGTTCTTTCTTGATTGGGAATTGTGTTCAGACCTAATGGTTCTCTCCTAGATATTTGAAGTGTGTAACTTGCGCCACTCTCTCGTACCGGGAATTATTATCTATACGTATAATATACTGTATGAATGTATGCACCACTTTCCTACTTAACTAGTGGTCCGAAATCAACGAAATTTGGAACAAATATGCCATACAGTCAGGAAATAATCGTTACTGGGGTGAACACCGCCAAAGTCACATAGTTATACGACGTCATAAATAATGGGAGTCGCAAAACTGACACATCATGCCACGCATGTCCAAATGTTTGTAAACCTATTAGACCAAACTGCTACCACCACACATTGGCTACCTTCCAGTGCTGCATTTGTGATTATATGATTCATTGCAGACCACTGATGTTTGCTTTATATGCCCGACGGACGATTCGAACCTCCGACGGTGAGCAACCACATTCTTCGCATCACGGCCACTCCATCGCGGCCGTTCTTGCCATGCCAGGCGTGAATAGCGAGATTTTAATTATGCACTATTTCAGAATGAGAGCACTTATGGAAGTGCAACAAATTTTACACATCATTTCAAACCTTTACGAACGTTCTTAACACTTTACTTATCATGTTGAAAGTTTACCGAGCGAGGTGGCGCAGTGGTTACACACTGGACCCGAATTCGGAAGGATTATGGTTGAAATCCACTTCCGGCCATCCAGATTTAGGTTTACATGGTTTCCCTAAATCACTCCAGGCGAATGTCTGGATGGTTCCTTTCAAAGGGCACGGCTGATTTCCTCCCCCAATCTTCCACACAAATCCGAGCGTACGATTCGTCTCTAATGACCACGCTGCCGATGGGACGTAAAACCCTAAGCTGGAGATTTACTGCATGAATACGAAAATGTAAGCCGTAAACTTTTGCCTTTCGTAATTTTGTTGGGATAAGAAGTTAAGTGTTCTCTTTCTGTAATACTGGGTAAATAATGGACGTGTCTTACACGGCATGAGTTGCACCGCCTCAAGATGAACACAGAGTTTCTCACTGCAACACCTGTCTTGCACTAAAATTTTAACAAAATATTATGTGTTAATGGACAGATTATTGTGGAAATATGGTTATATTTCATTGTCTAATGTAATTCTGACAAGTGCAGTACGCCTGTGCATTGTTTTTGTTTCATTAGAATATTGGAAATCTGTAGAATGTTGAAGGCCAATTCTGTGTCAGGATGTGGCGAGGATACCTAGTGCAGCGCCAGAGGACACCAGTAATACAGCGTTAGTGTTTACCAGTTTATTCAGTGTTATAAGATTTCGCGATAGCTAGGCAGGAGCTAGAGCATCAGGTGACGTCGCCTTCGGTCGCGTCAGCTCGCCGTCTCGCTGCGTCTTCTATGTCCCGGTTGCAGTCAGCCTTTAAGACGGGCGGTACCCACGCCGTTGCGTCTGGGAGTCGAAGAAGAGACCGCCAGGAGAAGGTATGCTTGATCCCACCTTCGGTCTAAGCAGCTGCCTGTGGGTCCATACTTGGAACCAATGGAGTAGGATGCCGTGGTGACAGATGAACTCTTTGATACCTGCTAGCAGGGTTTGCTCAAGAGTACTATCACGTCGGCAAGATTATCGACCTTTAGGGAACCAGAACTGGCCTCTGGAAGCAACCATACTCAGCGTTGTGAAGATGGTAGTACCATCTTCCACGGATGATCAGTTCGAAGTGTAGTAGTTCCTGGAATCCATCCATAGCTGCGACTAGTGGCTACTAGTCTCTACTGCTTTATCTATCACGTAAGCTGAATGATTGCTCTACTGAGCATCGTCGATCCCAATGAACAACTCCCAAAAGCTGGAGTATATGTACACAAATCAGCTGGAGCTATAACGTGAGGGTCGGTTCGTAAGGACCGAATGTATCACATCTGTTTGTGCAGCAATCACTCAACACTCCTCTTTAACCGCTGACTTTTCACCTGGCTATTCACTCTTGTGAAAGAGTTAGGTATAGTTATGAAATGTTTACGAGCTAGCGAATATACCCTCTCGCTTCTCTTGTGTTGTCTTCTGTCACAGTCAACAGACTGATGACTGCAAGCTTTCAACTCATCAACGAAGCGACTGCTCTCCTCACGACAGTCACTGGTGTTGCATTTACGACACAACTGATGACCTGCTTCCACCTAGCTTGACTGGCGATTGCTAGTGCAGTCTATGATTTTAACAAGTATGTCTGTTACTATCTTGTGCTATAACAGCCATAAGGCGCTTTGCTGTGGAGTGCGCAGCTGCTCCCCTTTGGAGGTTCGAGTTCTCCCTCGGGCATGGGTGTGTGTGTGTGTGTGTGTGTGTGTGTGTGTGTGTGTGTGTGTGTGTGTGTGTGTGATGTCATTAGCATACGTTAAAGTAGTTTGTTGGTCTAGGGACTGGTAATCACCGCAGTTTGGTCCCACAGCTTTACAAACATTTGAATATTTTTTGATTTGCGAGTTAGTGGCACACGATATGATGTTTTCCCGATGTAGCTGTAACTCTAGAATTCTTGGGTGTCCATCTACGTCACGTGGTAAGTTCTCCATAATATTTTGGCAGACATACTCGTTGTCACCTTCTGTTGCTACCTGACGACTTCTGCTCTGCTCCTATTGTCGTCTTATATACAAGGGCGAATCAAAAAGTAAATTATACTTCCATATTTTGATAACTTACTAAACTACATGAACAGAAGCGACACGGTTTTAACAACATACAATGTAAGTTCACTTTTCCACATAGTTCCTAACAGCATATAAAAAGTTATCGGTACGAGAAACCAAGTTTTTGATGCTGGATGCATAGAAATCACCTCTATCATGTAGAATATATGCCACAAGGCAAGTATGTTTATTCTGATAGGTATTGTTAATCGTTGTACCGCTAAAGTAAGGAAATTATATAAAAGCGATGGGAAAATCTAGTTCCAGTGTGGTTTCATTACACGATGACGTAACAACGCACAAGGCCCGTCAAACGTCAGAACAGTTGCAGCGATTCTAGTGGGAGGTATGACATCATCCTTCATACAGCCGATACCTAGCGACATGCGATTATCACGTGTTCGCAAGATGCAAAAAGATCTCGATGAAAGATGATGCCGAAACGATGAGGTGAAAGCAGCTCGAGATGGAGGTGATTTATGGGCCCCTGGAATAGAGAAATTGGTTGCCCTTTCCCACAAATGTATACAGTCTCATGGAGACTACGTGAAAAATTTACCCGATACTTGGTCAAGGTTTAATAATTTTTTTCCTGCAGTAGAAGCGTTCTTTTGCGATAGTGGAATCATGTTTTCATCGATTTGGTTTTTGCTGGGGGTGTTACGTCACACTGTCAAAATGTTGTACAAAAAGAAGCGCAAGCCGGCCGCGGTGGCTGAGGGGACTGAAGCGTTCCTGTGACGGTCTGCACGGCCACTACGGTCGGGGGTTCGAATTCCCCCTCGGGCATGGATATTTGTGCCGTCCTTAGTATTAGCTAGTTCATAAGTAGTTTATAAGTTTAGGGACTGATGACCCCGTAGTTAAGTCCCATAAGCTTTACAAACATTTGAAACATTTTTGAACGCGTCATGCGCACGATGCATTGCTTTCGGCATAAACAAGTGGGTTTCGTTTCTCTTACCTCATACTGCTTTTTCTTTTTTTTTCTCTCTCAATGACGACTTTGCGGTTGCAGTTTTATGGAATTACGGGTCATTAAAGAACATCGTAAGAAAGTTGTCATCCGACGACTGTGAAGACTCTGAAAGATATGATGAAGAAGATCGAAGAAACAGAATTTGTCATCCACATATCTTCAAAAACTTGTTTGTTTGAAACTTGGAGACCTTAACGCCTTCTCCTCAAATTCTTCCATAATAAAGTTGGCTACCAAGGGTGACAGTGGACTACCCATGGCAACTCCGACTAATTGTTCATAAATATTCATTGTTGAATATAAAATAAGTTGAGGGTAGCATAAGTTGAAATAAGGCTACAAGCTTCTCTTGTCAAAATGTTTCTCAGTCAAGGATAAAGACTAGAACCTGATAAACCTGCTGTAGCTGAACATTGTATTCAGACACGAGGCCATAACATGGATTACGAAAATGTTCAGATTTTATCACTTGTTTCATCATTCTAGGATTCAGTTTTTAGAGAAGCCATTAAAATTAGACTGTTGAGTAATTTAGTTAATCGTGATGCTGGTTTTAAAATTAACAAAATTTGGAATCCGGTACTCACAATCGTAAACAATTAAAGACAAGGACGCTGCAACCCTAATAACCCTAATGACCACAGAATATGATTACATGCGCTCTCCATAGAGGGCACTACGGCTTCATACGTCTTTGCCATCGACATCAACCACAGTATGTCATCATATATACTATACGTAAAGGGTAAAACTGCCGTCGGTGAGATACGTCTGTGACTATGACTTCCCAGTATGCATGTGCACTGACTTGCCCCACAGTATATAAGGTAGACAGAAGCGCTTTGACGACATTCTTCAGACTCGCTCCGAAGATGGCTGGATGGTTTGTAGCCGAAATATCAGCAGCAGGAAACTTTTGTGTCCCGTTTCCGTCGTAGGTGTCGGTGGCCGAGTAGAAAGACAGACACAGGAATAAAGGATGTACGCTTGTGCAGGTAGGAGGTGACCAGCCAGTGGGACAGCAGAAACTAGAAACACTAGAGTAAATTAGAACGATATATATATTTCTTAGAGACTTAGTAATACTTAACTTTTACATAGCTCAGTACTGCAGAATGCTGATACATAGTTGAGCTAGAGGCCTGGCTAGTGCCTATCCGAAAGGCAAGTCTTCACTGGTGCCTATCTGCTTCCGAAGTGTTAGCTGGTTCCTATCTCAGTCCCAAGTGAACGATGTCGTTCAGTGGTGGCCACGAGCGGAGTTGCAGCAGAGGGCGCTCGTGGCTGACGTCGTAAGAACGCCGCGCCGTGCGGGGCGAAAGTAATTGGCGCGCACTTCATACTTGAACGACATCACAGAAACATGTGGTTATGGCTGAATTCCTGCAATTTTTGTACCAAGATATACGCCGTGAAAATATGAAGGTTCACAAAAAGAAAATCTGGATGTGACGGGAGGCTTAACGAAGTGGTTCATGCGGTTGCTCGCCGTGGAGGTTCGAGTCCTCCCTGGGGCATGGATATGTGTGCTTGTCCGTAGGTTAGTTTACCTAGGTTTAAGTAGTTTGTAAGCTACTGACTGATGACCACGCAGTTTGGTCCGATAGATTTACAAACTTTTGTAGTGGTTCATACCACTGTGGTCAGTGCATGTCCGTTAGTGGCTGAAACCCGGTTTGAAAAAATTTTCAACTTTGCCCAGTGACGTCTTAAAACAAGATTACCCGCAGTAAATCAGCAACCTGAAGAAACACGAAGTTCGCCCATACCGAATACACCCGTCATAAACTTCGGTACTGATCTGAAAAACGTAAAGCCGAGAGCGCGCAACCGCGGCAGAGCCTTGCCCTCATCTGTCATGCACAGTCGACCGTACCTGGTACGCTGAGACAGCCACTTTGTCCGGCCTTCGCTTTGAAGATGCGCGACCCTGCGACAATGGCTGCGGGTACAGAGACACTAATTCTTCCCGAGCGGGAATAATGCCCGTGTTCTTAACCGATCCCTCGAGGGCCGAAAAATTTCTCCAACTCTCGGAGATGTACCCGGTCAGATAGCCATCCGCGGACAGCGATTCCTTCTTATTGGGGTGCGATCCCGTAATCTTGTCACGACAGCGGAGCCGCGAGTACACGGTGTGACGGTGTAGCAAGTCGAAGCCAGCGGCAGCAGAGGCCGGCGCATGCGCAGACGGCGTCGGGGCAGTGGTGTGCCGCGCGGCGGTCACGAGTGACAGCGCGGCCGGGCGGGCATTGTGCGCCGGTCACGACACGGGGTCCGCGCTGACTGATGGCTACACGCCGCCAGACCATCCGCGCCATTTGTTACCTGCCATTTTGCGGTCTGCCTCGGCCCGGACACAATAATTGCGCTTTATGAGACAATAAATAATAACGAGCCAAAAAAACAAACACAGTGCCGCAGGGGCGAAAGGAGAAAGCGCCCCGATAGCTTCGTCACCGGCGACGTCCTCTGCCCACCGCGGACACATTCTTCAGAAATTTTGTTGTTATATTCAGTCCCCACCCAGCCCAACATTCCCCTTGATCGCTACGACGAACAAACTACAGCTGCGACGTTGGAGAACTGGCACCTGGCAGTAGCAGAGGTGAAGTGACTGAGCGTTATAAGGCGCTCTACTGCGTTGCTTGCCATCGGAGGGTCGAGTCCTCCCTCGAGCATGAGTGTGATGTCCTTTTCATAAGATAGTTTAAGTTTAGTTTCTAAAACTAGGGATGACTAGTCTTGTGTAGTTCCCGAACGAACTAGTTCGCATATCCCTCGCCTCTTAGTTCGTCGCCGGCCGCGGTGGCCGACGAGACTGAGGCGCTCCAGTCACGGTCTGCACGGCCACTACGGTCGGGAGCTCGAATTGCCCTTCGGGCATGGATATTTGTGCCGTCCTAGTTCGTAAGTAGTTCATAAGTAGGTTTTTGTGTCCCAGCCTCGTCGCCCCTTTTGTGTCTCGTTTCCACCGGTTGTAGGTGTCGGTGGCCGAGTAAAGAGAGTGACCGACACAGGAATAAAGGATGCACGCATGTGTAGGTACGGAGGTGAGCAGCCAGTGGGGCAGCAGAAACTAGAACACTAGAGTAAATTAGAACGAGATATATATTTCATAGAGACTTAGTAATACTTAACTTTTACATAGTTCTTGACTGCAGAATGCTGATACATAGATTAGATAGAGGCCTGCCTGCTGATGATTCCTAGTGCCTATCCGATAGCCAAGTCTTAACTGGTGCCTAAGTGATTCCCAAGCGAACGATGTCGTTCAGTGGTGGCCACGAGCGGAGTTGCAGCAGAGGGCGCTCGTGGCTGACGTCGTAAGAACGCCGCGCTGTGCGTGCATGGCGGTGCGCGGCGTCAGTACGTGGCGCGCACTTCATATTTGTGCGACACCACAGTCATCTGCCCACCGCGGACACATTCTTCAGAAATTTCGTTACTATTTTCAGTCCCCACCCAGCACAAAATTCCCCTTGATGGCTACGACGAACAAACTACAGCTGAGACGGTGGAGAACTGGCACCTGGCAGTAGCAGCGGTGAAGTGACTGAGCGTTATAGGGCCTTTTACTGTGGAGCGCACGGTTGCTTGCCATCGGAGGGTCGAGTCCTCCCTCGGCCCGGACACAATAATTGCGCTTTATGAGACAATAAATAATAACGAGCCAAAAAAAAATAAATAAATAAATAAATAAATAAAATAAACACAGTGCCGCCAGGGGCGAAAGGAGAAAGCGCGCCGATAGCTTCGTCACCGGTGACGTCCTCTGCCCACCGCGGACGCATTCTTCAGAAATTCCGTTACTATTTTCAGTCCCCACCCAGCCCAACATTCCCCTTGATCGCTACTACGAACAAACTACAGCTGAGACTGTGGAGAACTGGCACCTGGCAGTAGCAGCAGTGAAGTGACTGAGCGTTCTAAGGCGTTTTACTTGCTTGCCATCGGAGGGTCGAGTCCTCCCTCGGCCCGGACAGAATATTTGCGCTTTATCAGACAATAAATAATAACGAGCCAAAAAAAAAAAAAAAAAAATAAATAAATAAACACAGAGCCGCAGGGGCGAAAGGAGAAAGCGCCCCGATAGCTTCGTCACCGGCGACGTCCTCTGCCCACCGCGGACGCATTCTTCAGAAATTTCGTTACTATTTTCAGTCCCCCACCCAGCCCAACACTCCCCTTGATGGCTACGACGAACAAACTACAGCTGAGACGGTGGAGAACTGGCACGTGGCAGTAGCAGCGATGAAGTGACTGAGCGTTATAAGGCGCTCTACTGCGTTGCTTGTAATCGGAGGATCGAGTCCTCCCTCGGGCATAAGTGTGATGACCTCAGCATAACTTAGTTTAAGTTTAGTTTGTAAGCCTATGGACTGATGAATAGTCTTCTGTAGTTCGCGAACGAACTAGTTCGGAAGAGCGCTCTCACAGGTGAACTACGCGAACTAGTTCTCATATCCCTCGCCTCTTAGTTCGTCCGCTCCTTTTCCGAAGACTGGCGGGGAACAGCGAGAGGACGCGAGAGTGCAAAATCGCGTTACTGCGGAGCGCGCGGTTGCTTGCCATCGGAGGGTGCTATAGGATTTATGTATTACAATTCACACAACAGACACGTCACCAGCCAATAAATACTCAAAACAAACCATAAATTTGCATC
This sequence comes from Locusta migratoria, assembly GCA_026315105.1. NCBI lineage: Eukaryota > Metazoa > Arthropoda > Insecta > Orthoptera > Acrididae > Locusta > Locusta migratoria. The sequence continues at coordinate 269,808,780 of CM048751.1, read as the reverse complement.
ATGAACACCGAATGAAATATGACACGCCATAGAAATCACAAAGTATTGCACCATCAAAATGAAAGGTGAACTCCGTGGGAGATAATACAAACCGGGCGAGGCGTTCAGCTAGGAATCCGCTCTTAAAGAATGCACGTAGAACCATATTGATGTAATGGACTTATGAGCAGTGACTGCGGTGGAATGCAACCAAATGAGAAACAGTGAGTATTGTAGCTTAACGTGAAACCGGCCACCTTTTGAGGTGTTGCATACCATGACATTCCATCTGTTCTCATGACCCTGTTACAGCAATATCATTCTAGGTGCATTCTATAAGAGAGGATACAGATCGGAAAATCTTTCACGTTTTGCCGACTCCCAAAGATTTCGGCTTTCATGTTGATGGTACGAACCTCTGGCCATTTTTTATTCGGTGCTAATTGTGTAAGTTTGTTGTTTTGAACATTCGTTGGATGTCGACGATATCCATTTTGAGGAGAGTAATATGTACACGATATAGAAGGCGCGGAAGACGCCTCCTCGGCTCCCAGCAGGGGGCACCAGAAGCGCCGCCGCCGACCATTGCTGAACGGTCTCTCTCGCATGCGCAATCTCTGCACACGCCCTGATAAATACCGCCGCTACCGCGCAATTACCATCAGTCGCGCCTTGAGGTACTGACAGCTACCACCACCTGAAGATGTCTAACAGTTGGGTTGGCGAAATATTGTTGGAGATTCACAATGTCATCCGACGGCAAACCCGAGAAGTGTATTTACAACAGATCCACCGTGAAAGCTTGAAAAGTCACCTGCACTTCCCGGATACTCGTTTCCTGTCGTCTTCCTGATATACATTAGCAGTTAATATCTTCCATATCACAGTTGTAAACACACTGTTTTGTATAGGTAATGTCACTAATTCGTGAGGAACAAGTACTTAAAGTATCATAAATATAAATTACTCAAAACTTGAATTAAAGATTTGACTCTATTTTTACTTCGCCTTACTTTTCCTGGATCAAGAAGTGCTAGCCATGAGCATACTTTTGCTTTCTTTGTCTTCTTGGGTTCACCTGATATTCATATCGAATAACAATAATGTAAACTGCAGATATTCTCCTGTTATCGATTTCCTTCAATATCGATAGTGTAGAAACTGTTGGTTAATAACCTGGTCTGTAATCTCTGTCTGCCTGAATTGTCACAGCTATAAACTAAAGCACCGAGTGCTGCAATTTCAACAGCAGTTCTGTAAGCAAATATTATATTGAAATGTAATATTCACGAATTGAAATTTCTATACCACACAGTAAATGAAGACCCAACAAAAGTTTTTGTGAATATTTTAGTCACTTCCACGTCCGATCCCTCTTGAAATGGTTAATTATCTGCGTTCCAATAACATACACGGTCCGCTGATTTGCTCCACATCGGTTGCTTCGGTTAATTGCTGCTATTATCTTGATTACTTGTAGCGATGAGCACATCGTTAACGGCCGGAAGAGCGATGTAATACGCAGATGCCTGTCAATACCAGCATGTGGGGCAGCCGCTGGTGTAACATCAGACGGCGGTAGGTGGGCAGCACGTGGTATAAATGCTCTTGTTACGAAGTTGTTACGTTCAGAATCGCCCGGCAACTAGACATGAGAAATTAGATGTAAATCCAGCAGCGAGTATCGTGACGTCATCTCGGAACTGGCCGTCTCCCTGTGCACGCAGGCTCGACTACATGCCTCCCCTTCTTCATGTTTAAATGAAACCTCCTCACTTCAGTCCGTTGTCGGATCCAGGTGAAGTCGTAAATGTGAGAGCGAGTACTTGAATTGAGAATGAAACCCTGGATTCGCAGCACTGCCGCTACATGCGTAACCTTTGAACATTAGAAACGTTCAAATGTTTGTAAACCTAAGGGATCAAACTGTTGAGGTCATCGATTCCTAGGCTTTCAAACTGACGCATCACGTGGCATGGACTCGACTAATGTCTGAAGTACTGCTGGAGGGATCTGGCCAACTTCATGCATCCGGCAGAGCTGTCCATAAGTCCGCAAGAGTGTGAAGGAGTGGAGATCCCTTCTGAGCAGCACCTTGGAAAGCATCCCACTGATGCTCAATAATGTTCGTGTCAGGCGACTTGGTCGCGCGGGAGTAGCTGAGCGGTCTGAAGCGCCACGTTGCGGATCGCACGGTCTCCCGTGTCGGAGGTTCGAATCCTCCCTTGAGCATGGATGTTTGTGTTTTCTTTAGTATAGGGTAGTTTATAAGTAGTTTGTAAGTTTAGGGACTTATGACCCCGCAGTCATGTCCCATAAGCTTTACAAACATTAGAACATTTTGATTTTCAGGAGAGTTGAGTGGCCAGCAAGGAGTTTAAGCTCAGAAGAGTGTTCGTGGAGCCATTCTATAGCAGTTCTTGATGACTGAGGTGTAACATTGTCCTGCTCGAATTGCCGAAGTCCTTCGAAATGCACAATGGACATAAACTTCATTCCACGATATTTCAGCTGGGCACCTGCCAGTCATCTTCAGGTGAGACAACAAGGACTGACGAAGACGTTCTCAGCTCCGCATTATATAGCACGCTGGTTCTATTACCGCGCATGCGTCGATGACACGGTGACGGTGACAGAAGAACCACACCGCCCGGCGGCAGCGCCCTCGCTGGTGGAACTGCAAGGATCAGCTGTCTTCGATAGAGCCGCTGGCCGCAGTTATCGGAGTCTGCTGGCGTCTTCGTCTAGAACAAATCTCGGAGATGACGGAATTCCACGCGTTATTCAGCTGGTAGCTACTGTCACGGTTCATCACATTTTCCGTAATGCATATTTCAACGGATTCTTTTATAATGGAGTCCCAGAAGGATGATCTTGTGGCCAAAATCGATGTTTTATCATACTCCATTGTATGTTCTTAATAGTTACCAGGCAAAAGTGATTTTCCGTCCACCATCTAAGATTTATAACTGGATATAACGTCTGGATATCCGCTCCCCCTTCCTATTATGAATCCCTCAAAATCCTCGAACGCCACGCCCTTCGCCTCGCCTACCGCATCCGCCTCCCCTCACCCACGTGGATCCTTTAAGACCTCATCCCATTCCCACACCTGGTCCAATTCCTTCAACACATCCACCTCAAGTACATCCACCGAAAGATACAGTCCCAGAACCCACTAGTATCTCCTCCTGGATCCCAGGCCCCTGCCACGCCTTTACCGCCATATCCCACCCTCCCTTCATCTTCACACCCTCTACGTCCTCTCCGAGGGTGACTTCCGCCACCTACCTCTCCCAGACGACGTTCTCCACAACCGTCCCGACATCTATACCTCCTTCCAACTTTCTCTCTGTAGATTGCCGCCCCCTCCTCCCTCCCGCTCCCCTCCCACTCCCGTCCCCAGCTTGGCTCACGCCCTCCTTTCTCCACCTCCCCGGGAGCTCCTTCCGGTTTTCCCCATTCTCCCCTCCCCCACCCCATTTCCCCTCCCCCCGCGCCTTCTCCATCCTCCCCCCCCTCCCCCTGCAGAGCCAGTAGAGTGCTAGTGTTTTTAAGTGTTCATTGCTTCGTGTGTATAGTGTTTCGTCGCCCAGTGTTTTTTAACGTTGCGTACACGCCTGTGGGAAACCAGTGTTCAGTATTTTTTACGTCAATGTCACCGTCATGTTATGTCTCGTCGTCTGAAGTGAGTGTTTTTTAGCCACCGTGGCAATGTCTTGTTTTAACAACCGTGTATGTTCTGCCCACTGTCATGTTGTCTTTTAACTTTCTCCCATATTTTCATCTTGTAATTATAAAAGCGCCATTTTATCCCCTTTAATTTTATATTCTGTTTGTCCATTGTTTCCACTCGCTCGGCTGCAGAGCAGCAGCATCGGCTGCTGCCAGCCTGCCTGTATTAGGGCATTAAATTCAATAAAGGAAACAAAAACAAAAAGAATAATAATAAATAAAAAAAGCGTCTTCGTCAGCCCTTGTCGGCTCACCTGCAGATGACTGGCAGGTGCCCAGTTGAAATATCGTGAAATGAAGTTTACGACGACCGGCTGCAAACCCGAAATCTTTTTGCACATTCGATTCGCCGGGAAAATTTCAAATATCACATGTTTCCAGTCTTTAAAAGTCCAATATCGGTGATGAAGGGCTCAAGCGAAGAGTAAAACTTTGTGTCGTGCAGTCCGGAAGGGTACATGAATCCGTCTTCGGCTTCGAAAGCCCTCACGTTGATGTTTCGTTGAAAGGTTTGCACGCTGTGAAGTATTGACAGCCTGGCACTGAAATTCACAGTGTTGCACTTCCTGTCACGCTGAACGAGTCTCTTCATCAGTAATTGGTTCTGTTCTTGCAGTATATTTTTCCGCGATGTCAGAGATTTGATGTTTTACCCGTTTCCAGATATTCATGGTACACTCGTAAAATGGTCGTGCCGTACCCAACCTCTGGTGTGCCGTCAATAACACCATGTTCAGTCTTACTTAAATCACGGTAACCTACCACTGTAGCAGCAGTAACCGATATGATGCCCATGCCAAACACTTTTTTATTCTTACATAGGCCTTACTGGCCTCGGCTTACATATCTCTGTGTTTGTACACGCATGACTTCAACAGTTTCTTTGGCTCTTCAGAGAACATGAACGATTAGTCATCAGTGAGTACATCTACTACTATTAATTTCTTTGAAGATTTAATCGCATTCTAGAGAATGGTTAACAATTACGTTGACATGCACACTCTTTCTTCTCGTTACTGGATGTCTGGAGACACTCTAAGAACACTTTGACCGGAGGATGAAATGCATTAAATAATCGCTGATTAAACGTTGTATTCTTCACTTTTGCAATGCGCTTGCTTTTCATGTATAAACATTGTATGCAATAACAGTAAGGAATGTATTGAGATTGTTGGCTACCCTGTACTGTAAGCACTTTTTTTCTTTTATTGTTTGGCCTCGGGCGCTTGAAGCAGTAAGGTTTTAATAATTCAAGACGAAAGTCGTATGCTGCTTTCTGAGGGTTACATCGTTTTTACCGGCAGGCGTTCAATCATTCAAATAAATATTCAACATCCTCCTTAAAGAGTTATATAAATGGATAGTAATCTACACAAAAAGCTGTTGTCCATAAATTCAAGTTGCAAGGACCAAAACAATTCAGAAGTTGTGCGCATTCTGATCACCGGATCATAACAATGATGCTGTGCTCTCTGCCAGTTACACAAAGGTGACAAAAATCTGGAATACCTCCTAATGTCGTGCAATATCTACTTTTACCCTACGAAATGAAGCAACTCGACGTGATACGGATACAAGAAGTTATGTAAGTCCTCTACACCAACATTGAGCCATGCTGCATGTATTGCCCTTACTGTCCATTGCGAAATATTGCTCGTGCAGGACTTTCTGTACAAACTGACCTTTCGATTATGTCCCATAAATGTTCGGTGGTATTCATGTCAGGCTAAAAGAGTGAACGAATCCTTCACTAAAACTGACCAGATTGTTCTTTATCAACAAACGTGAAAATTTGGGGCCCGGTGACATCGGACATTTTCGTCCATAAAAAATATACGAGGGTTGGAATTTAAATAGTGGCAATACTGCTGTGGAGACACTATGCAATGGAATCCACTATTGTCGTTTATAGTACACGTTGTTGACATACCTACCTCACATCCGAGCAAATGGAGTCGCCCGTCCCACGTCACCGGGTGCGCACAATCGAGGAAACAGTCACTTGTGATCGACCGGTCTAACGAAACGGTGTCACTATGTTTTCGAAACAGGAACAACGGAGGTGGATCAAGATTGAATGTGCCAGAGGTCGTACAGCACGACAGTGTCATCATCAAGCTCCAGACATGCATCGGGCAGGTCGTCCCAGCTTCTCTGAAGAAGAAGTGCATGCTGTTGCTGCGTTATTGGACAGTGATCGACTCCAGATGATTTGTGAGCTCTTCTACGATACCGGATTAGCATATACGACTGTGCTTCGCATCCTGAAGCAACGTCTGGACATGCGAAAACTTGAATCACGTCGGGTTCCACATGAATTGACTGAAATGCAGAAATGGATTCGTTACGACGCTGCTCAGACCCACTTGGAGCGCTATGAGCGCGATGGAGAAGCTAGATTACGCCAAATGGATGAGAAATGGGCTACATCATACCAGCCAAAACTGAAACGTAAATCCAACGAATGGCGTCATTATGGTTCGCCGCGAGAATCGAAAGTGCGTCAGAGCCCAGTATAGTGAAAGATATGGTGATTCTCGTGTGCGAATGTGATGGTGTTATTTTAACGCATTACGTTCCTCCACGGCAGGCCGTCAGTGCACAGTATTACTGTTCGTTTTTGGAACATCACCTGCGACCACGTTTGTGAAAGAAACAGCAACACTTTCTGCGCCACTCTCCCATCATTTTGTACGACAATGCGCGGGCGCATACAGTGCTAGCTGTGGCTGCTCTGTTAGGTCTATGAGGCTGGGAAGTACTGCACCATCCAGCAAAATCCGCGGACCTAAGTCCTTGTAATTTTGATTTGATTCCGAAGATGAAGGAACCACTTCGTGGCATTCGCTTCAGAACTGTTCCAGAGATTCGACAGGCAGTAGACCGCTCCATTCGCACCATCAACAGAACAGGCTCTGCTATCGGTATACTACGCCTTCCACATCAGTGGCAACGGGTTCTAGACAGCGCTGGTGACTGCTTTTAAGGACAGTAACAGGTGCAAAGATGTAACGCTTTTGTAGCTCCACACCGTTACGGAGACACCAGGCACTTTCACAGTTCCTTGTTGACAGCTTTGGTTCAAAAATGTTCAAATGTTTGTAGATTTATCGGACTCATCTACGTGCTCATTAGACCGTAGCTTACAAACTACTTAAATTAAGGTAAAGTAACCTAAGGAAACACGAAAACAAATATGCGAGAAGGGGGACTCGAAACCCCGACGGCGAACGGCCGCGCCCACCGCAGCACGGCGCCCCAGCGTGCACGGCTTATCCGCCGCGGCACAGCTTTAGTCCATGGCTTCATGGGATCTGCACCATACTGAAACCTTGACATCTGCCCGTACGAAATAGAACGGAACGCATTTGAGCAGGCAGCGGTTTTTCCGAATCGAAGATCGAGCCGGTAGAGCTACCAGTCCTGATGAGGCGCTCGAGTCGGTCTTCGGCTGCCATACTTGAACAACGCCTAATTGGCCGCACTGTCCTGGTGGATACGTTCGTCGTACGCCCAAGATTGATTCCTGCCGTTTCGTGCAGTGTTGCTTGTCTGTCAGCACAAACAGCAGTACACAAATGCTGCTGCTGCCAGTCACCACAAGTGCTGGCCATGGGGCACTGTGATATCTGTGGTTACAGGTAATGTTCAAATGTTTGTAAGTTATGAGACCCAACTGCAGTGATCATCGGTCCCTAAACTTACAAACCAATTAAACTAAATTATCTGAAGAACAACACGCACACCATACCCAAGGGAGGACTCGAATCTCGGAGGCGGGACGCCTTACTGCGCACTGATATTCCGCCGCGGCGCAGAGATAATGCCTCGAATTTGGTATTACTCAAGAACATCGTTTATCGCACTAGGTGGGACCAGATGTAGTCCGAATCATCGAAAATCCGGATAATCCGAAAACCTTACACTGAACAGGAAAACAGACCATTACCGCAATTCAATCTGTACACCCCTTTTAACCCCTTGCCCAGTCATCTACGTTAGAAGCCAGCGACTTACTGCGTAGCATTAGATAAAAAAAAGAGTCCAGCTTCGTCGGCATTATAAATGTAGAGGGGGATTATGTTTCCGGAGGAATTAATTTCTTCAAATTCTTTAGTAAAGTTTTCTGCAATCACTGTATCCACCGAAAAAGTTTCTTTTGTATCCCATCCTCGTCGCCACTTTTGTATCCCATCCTCGTCGCCACTTTTGTGTCCCAGCCTCGTCGCCGCTTTTGTGTCTCGTTTCCGTCGTAGGTGTCGGTGGCCGAGTGGACTGAGACCGACACAGGAATAAAGATAGCACGCTGGTGCTGGTACGGAGGGGAGCAGCCAGAAACTAGAAACACTAGAGTAAATTAGAACGAGATATATATTGCACAGAATTTATACAATACTTAACTTTTACACAATTCAGTACTGCAGATACATAGTTGAGCTAGAGGTCTGCCTAGTGCCTGTACGACAGCCAAGTCTTCACTGGTGCCTATCAGATTCCGAAGTGTTAACTGGTTCCTGTCTCAGTCCCAAGTGAACGAAGTCGTTCAGTGGTGGCCACGAGCGGAGTTGTATCAGAGGGCGCTCGTAGCTGTCGTCGTAAGAACGCCGCGCCGTGCGTGCATGGCGGCGCGCGGCGAAAGTAGGTGGCGCGCACTTTGTACTTGTGCGACACCACAGTTTCACTAGTCACTAACAACTAAAGTATCCCATTTTGCCTGGAACTGAAGTTAGGATCACTATCACGTAGCTTGCTATTTAACTTTACTGCGTTTTCCTGCACATCTGGACCGGATATTGGAAATCCATACTCTTTTTTTCTTACTGAACCAAATGACTAATATTTTGTTCAGTGCTTCATTTCTTGCTTTTATTATTGTGCCGCGATTTTGTAAATTATCTTTAATCATCATTTTAAAGCAGACGTCTTCAATCTGTTTTCGGTTCTTCTTCCAGTCTGATACAATTGATGGCTCTACACCATATTGTGCGGCCATGTTTTTCAGCAGTTCTCCTATGTCTATTCTGTTCACTGGTTACAACTTTTCGTCCATCGAAATAATTACTTTCTTCCGCTTCTAAGCCATTTCCCTCACTACACTAAAGTACAACAGTAGTAGTAGGAAACGTAACAACAATGACCATAGTAAATTTAACAGAACCGCGATGGAGTTGCCGAGTGGTCTAAGGCGTCTCGCTGCGGAGGGCGCGGTTGCTCGCCGTCGGAGGTTCGAGTCCTCCCTGGGGCAGGGGTGTGTTTGTCCTTAGGTTAGTTTATCTTAGTTTAAGTAGTTTGTAAGCTACGGACTGATGACCAAGCAGTTTGGTTCGATAGATTTACAAACATTTGAAATTTAACAGAAAAGGTGTGACAGGCGATTTCTTTGTTGCCAGCGGTGCCAATATAATAACGGCACATACACTGCATTTCCAGAAAATGGGGGCCGCATAAACTAGGTTCTTGTGTATCTAGTAGTGGCTGGTAATCATATGTTAATGTGCTGCATCAAGCTTTAAATTTCTGCTTGAAAATCAGAGATTTGTCTTCGAATGCGAGCAGAAAACCGCACTAAATTTACGCCGTATATCTTCAAATGCATGCTGGTATTCAAACAAAACAGAAGAAATGTTTTGTTGTGTTCTTTTTGGGATAAGCAGAAACCGCAGTGTCGAGTACGGAAATTAACTTCAGCAGCTGTACAACCCATTCAAAAAAATGACACAGCTGTCTGTCATCCGCTGCGCATGTTCAGATGTGACGTCACCGCCGACAGTAATTATGCTACAGTCCTGGCAGCTGCACCTCAGCCGAGCGCCTTTGTAAGGTGCTGTTGAGTCGTGTTACCACCTTTTCTTCCTCTGAAAATGTGCGTAGAATATGGTGCATGTAACACGTGAATTCTGTACATGACCTGCTAGAGAGGCACTATTGTAGTAGAGTTTCTAAGAAGGAAGTAAAAGTCAAAAGGTTACGTAAGCCCACTCGAAATACCAATCTAAGTAGTACAGAACCTTGGATGTGGATCATAGATTTTGTTGTGCAGGCCTCGCGTCTGCTGAAACTAATATTTCCCGAGGTGTACACTGTTAGGAAGAAAGACGTCGTGGCTGCTAACTGGCGTTGAAGATGCAGCGTTCTGTAAAAGCTGCATCTATTAATTACACGAAATATAATTGCTAACCTTGATACACAACTTTTAAGTTATGTCTTTTCACATTACTTCTTGGAGTCTTGCCGGCCGCGGTGGCCGAGGGGACTGAGGCGCTCCAGTCACGGTCTGCACGGCCACTACGGTCGGGGGTTCGAATCCCCCCTCGGGCATGGATATTTGTGCCGTCCTGAGTTTTAGCTAGTTCATAAGTAGTTTGTAAGCTTAGGGACGTATGACCCCGTAGTTAAGTCACATAAGTTCTACAAATATTTGAACATTTGAACTTGGAGTCTTGAGGCACCTGACGTAGGACAAAGTTCGTAGATTTAGACTTGTCACTTGCTAACTATATCTACAACAGGAAAGGAGAAAAAAGAAGGCTCCTTCTCTGCGGATGTGATGGCTGTAGCCGCTAAGTATTCCGCAGAGCAAAGGGCTCTTCGAGGCGACTGCCCTGTAATCACGATCTACTAGAATTGAGAGAGAGTGCAAAGCGGCGTGCCCGACCTAGACACGCGATGGCTGCTATCTGCAGCCGCTGTCATGCGATTACTAAACTACTTAGTCGCGCTCGACTACGTGTATTACCGAGCTGAGATACAGCAGATTTGGTTCAAAATGTGTAAATAGGAGTTAGAGTCCCGATTCAGGTTCGTAGAATACTTCACATCAGAAGGCCTTTAGGAAAAGGTAGAACACTGTAATTTACATCAATATTTCTAAAGTAAAAGGTATGGAATAGTGTTTAAGCTCTAGCTACTGCGGTGTCCCAGCGCGTTTCTTCTGACGGCTGGTAATCCTCTTGAATACAACATCGAGGAATTATCGTATCCAGATGTGACATGAAGTCGTTCATGAGGTATGCGCCCGTATCAGTATTAATTGATAAACAGTGCTATCAGGACGCTGTGTAAAATTACAGAGCCGCAGATAGTGATGTGGTCATGCGTTTATCATCTTCAGAATCGTAAAAGGGGGTTTACATAATAAAATTATATGGGGTCAATGCCCCGCTGAGTAATGTTCAGCAGGGCATTGACGCCATACAATTTTATTATGTAAACCCCCTTCCACGATTCTGAAAATGATTTTTATCGAAACGCGTCAATAAACACATGACCACATCACTATCTGTGGCTCTATAATTTTACACGGCTTCCTAATATCAATGTTTATCAATTATCTCATCGATTAATACGGAACAAACATGATCCCATGATCCCAAAGAAACAATTAACTAGAGAAGAAGCTCACTTATTTTGAATTTTGTGGCTTGTGTTCGATTACCACTGTTGCTCATTATATTCTTCTTCATCAAAATGTATAACTTCGAATATACTTTAACAGTTCAATTTGTACACACAAATGCAGAATGTAAAATTTAGTTACGATTACTACTCTTCAAGTTGAAAGGAAACAGAAAGCGGTAAAAAAGTATTCGGGCGAATTTGTTTCGATTTTGCGGGTGTGAGGTGTGAGCCCATGGAGTGATAGATGTAAGACAGTAGCGAACAAAGCATTTTTTTTTTTTTTTTTTTTTTTTTTTTTTTTTTTTTGTGTGGGACGTGGAGGGGGTGGCGAGCTTAGGTTTTCGTATTCAGAGGATAATTTGAGCTGGAGCCCTTTTACTATACAGAGATAAAGGTTTCTTCATTATTGAAATTAAATCATAACGATATACGTATTTAAAGAAATATTCACACCGTAATACCCCACGCCCGTCACCCATACAAGGATGCCTTTACGCATCGTCCATTACACTAATTCAAATACCGAAATTTTCTTTATTTCATTATTTCCGCTGCCATTGTATATGCCACATGTGGGATATACTACAGATTAAAGAACCAGAAATTATTTTAAAAAAGTACATGATCTTAGGCACTAGAGGAAGTTAATATCACAACAGTATGACGACACAATGAAACAAAAAACTTTTTTTCTTTTTTTTCCCACCCACACCCATGAAATTTCACACGAGCCACTACTGGCATATCAGCGTCCTCTGGACTTTGTGGATCTGTGAATCTTGAAATCCTTAGTTCACGTACCACTGCGTTAATTCCTGCCGCGTGGCCATGATCACGTGGGAAACCTTTTGCCAACAATCACCGCAGCACAAAAGACACAGCCCTTTTATACCTGGTCTGAGCGATGCTATCACCATCTTTATCTGCGAGTATCTCCGTTCCATGACTTTTGTCACCTCGACGTAATTTTCATCTGATACCCTCGCAGCCTCACAAAACACAGCTTCGTTAAAGGCCATCTGATACCGACGATCTATCATTCCTCCCTGTCAGTGGTACTTTACAAGAGCGAGATCGTGCACTACACTTCCGCACTAAGTCACGACCAGCTTTATACTGCGGCACGCTTCACTTACACAGAATGAGTCGACGGGTAGGAAGCGACCGCACCGCCACCGTTTTCGGACTCCTCGTACTCGCCGAAATACACCGCGAAGGTAGAAAGCAGAACGTAGTACTCAGGCTACAGCGGTGCCCGGTCTCGTGACATCAGACTCATACTCGCTCCGTCTGAGAAAATTCAGTTTATATTTGCTGCAGTGTCGAGATACCCTGCATCCACAATACACGCATGACAAAAAAGAATTTAGGAAATCAGATGCCAGTGGTGTTGAATTAATGGTGAAAGTTGATCATTTGGGTTCAGCCGGGATTTGAACCCTGGACACAGTATGCTCTTCGACTCCGCCGACTAACCTAGAACGTCTCCTGCTAGAGGCAAACGATCACTCATTACTTGTGGTATTTCACCGATTCCCGTTCAAGTCCGGAATCGTGCATCCGCAAGGGTCATTCGACCTATTCGCCTTCGTTGTTATTGTGGTTTTCAGTCCAAAGACTGGTCTGATGCAGCTCAGATCAAAATATTCAAATGTTTGTGAATCTATGGAACTTGACTATTGAGGTTATTAGTCACTAGACTTACAAATTACTTAAACAAACTGAAGCACAACACACACACGCACGCACACAAACACACACACAGACACACACATATGCCCGAGGGAGGACTCGAACCTCCGACGGGGGCAAACAAGCGCTTCGCAGCTAGGCGCCTTATACCGTTCGGACATTCCATCACGGCTTGATGCAGCTCTTAACGGGAACCCTATCCTGCGCCACCTTCTTCATTCTGAATAAGGAAGACAGCCAAATCATTTGGAGATCATCTCTCTGTCTGCCTCTGCGATTTTTACCCCCCCCCCCCCCGCGCACACACACACACACACTTCCCTCCAATGCTAAGATGACTACTATTTCAAGTTTCAGAATGTGTGCTACCAATCGCCCCCTTCTTTTAGTCAAGATATCCCAGAAATTTCTTTTCTCCCCAATTCTGTTCAGTACCTGCTCATTATGCCATCTACTATTCCAATCTTCTCCTGTAGCATCTAATTTCAAACGTTTCTATCATTTATCTGTTTGACCTCCTTATCGTCTACGTTTCAGTCCCCTACAGCGCTATACTGCAGACAAATGCTTCCAGAAAGGACTTCCTAACATTTCAATTAATATTAGATGTCGACAAATTTCTCTTCTTAGATCATGTTTTTCTTCTCATAGGTATTCTGCATTGTATATCATCTTTACTTTGGCTATGATAAGTTATTTTGCTACCTAAAAAACAAAATATTTCTACTACTTCTTTTTTCTCGTTATCTAATCCAATCCCTTCTACATTGGCTGATTATCTTTGATTGTATATACACAGTGCGCCTGAAAAGTTCTGTGAATGGTTTCAGGAAAGAGCAACAAACAAGCTTTAGGAAACTGTCAGCAAACCCTTCTTGTGGAAACGCTCGAAGCACTGAGGTCACCAGTGATGGATCTACGCAACGTCTACTACCATTTTCCGCAAGCATCCACCGCACTCGTTCGATGTTGTCTGGGACTGTGATTGTGGATGGTCGACCCGAACGTGGCTCATCCTCTGTACCTTCCTTTCCGTCTCTAAATCGTTTAAACCAATCAAATACATAGTTTTTACTCACTGCTTCAACACCATACACTTGCACTAACATCTCGTCGGTGTCCGTCGCCGTTTTGCCCAATTTGAAACAAAGCTTGATGTTAACACGTCCCTCCATTTTGAGCTCCATGTTGCAATGACACGACGTCTCTCACTGGGTCGCAGCGTGTACCACCGCTTCATTTCAGTGCTTTGCACAAAGAGGGTGCTTGTTGAAGTGACCCTCAATGTGTATGCGCGGGCACCTCATCGTCGCCAGCGCGGTTTGTAAAATATAGGACTACTCACCGAACTTTTCAGACGCACCTTATAAACACACTTGGGTAACAGTGCGGAACATTTAGAAAAATTTCACACAATTTACATATGCAGACATGTGGGGTACACACGGAGAGCAATAAGGTGTGGTGAGGTGAATCGCATACGGTTACCCGTTAAATTAACACGACAAATCCACAGTAACAATGACGACCCCCGCGTCAAAGTGAAATAAAGGCAGAAGGAAAAGAAGATACATATAAGCAACTGTTACTCCTACATTACAATAAATTGTGTGCTTTGCCCAGATCACGAAGTATAAATGTTGTGGCATAAAGTCAGCTCCACACACCAGACGTAAGAGAACGATCGTGGAGAAGGCAGCGATCGACAGAAAGCCAATCACAAGCAGCAACCGAAGTTGCGCGCCCTCTACAAGCGGCTATATGTAGGCCGACATACTTCTGGACGCCCGTCAGTTACTATTCAGGACTCTGTCAGTTACTTGTTAGAACTCGACAGTTACTAGGCAGCTACAAAGACAGAACTAGAACAGTACTAAATAAGAACGCTGCAATGAACTTAGCAGTAACTAGGTCTTAGCGCAGCTAGTATCATACGGAAGACACCACAAGAAGCAAGAAGAGAGAAGAAACAGACACATATTCTAAAGTTGGGCATTATACTTTTCAGTCAATAAATATCTTATAATACTAACTATATCAATGTCTCAGATGTCAAAGGATCCTGCAGCAATACCTTTATTGACAACCAGACCGGACCGAGTAAACAACAAAAAGGCGACGAGATCACAACAACAAATACGTTGATCACTAAGTGAAGTTATCACCGAACAAGCGATAGCAGTACTAAGCGACGACTTCAGCTACAACTGAAACCGGACTGGCGACTAGTGCTGAACTGTCATTGGAAACATAACCATAAATATCTTTCTTCCGCTAGGGGCGCTGACATCCGCTGGGCGCTGAAAGACGGCGCCTCACTTGGCTTTTGCTGCCGACCTCTTATTTGTGGAGTCGATACTGAAGAATTCCACACAGATGACCAAAGGAGTACAGTATTAACATCAAATTCGCTGCGGATCTCACTAATCGACAATTTTAATGACTTATTGAACGTCTTAAAATGTCTGAACAATATCAGGGAATGCTATATATATATATATATATATATATATATATATATATATATATAACACATTAAAACAGGTATATACTACAGGGAACTGCAGGTAATAAATTATATGTACAAGAACCAAGAAGATTTCATTAGCCTGAAATACCAGGAAAAACGTATGCAGAGTAAAAGTAGTGGACGTCGGGAATACAGATCAGCAATGAAGGAAATGAAAGCTTCATAAAAGGCACTGGATTTCACAGTATAAAGATATCAGTTGAAATATGCAATCATTAGCGATAGTGCGAAAGAATCACAGGATCTATTGTATATAATAGACTATTTAGTTTACGTAGATTATGGATTGATAGTAAAAAAATAAAAATGGATATTTACTACATCGTCATACTCGACTTATGGGGACAACTATACAAATATTCAAAACGATTTATTCTTTTGTCAGTGAACAGTTGCGAATGAATTTTGTTCCATTTATATGTTACAGTCCTCTTGGGTCACTCTCAAACTCTTGTATTTGCGTCAGCAACCTGTCTCGTCTGCTTTCTCAGAAGTACTTGCGGACACGTTACAAGAATCTGATGAACCAGGATTGAAACATGCAAATGGAAGCAAAATTTGTAGCATATTACTGTACTGTTTTGATTTTTAGAGTCGCTCATTTGGATAGATGTTGTCGCAATTTCTCCATACTGTCTTCGACAATTTTTTCTGCTCCACACAGTACTAGCGTGGAGATTTCTTGTAACAGTTTACGTCTGTAACTGGGCATCTGCTAGTTCATGTTTCCAGCTTCTCTATATCATTCTCCCATTGGTCAAACGAACACGTCAACATCATATTGCGTTAGTTGTTGCACCTACATTAGTTTGATAGGCCTATTTGTGCAGTTGCCGTACACTTAAGCTGTATAGTAGAACTAGTGTTTTGAAATCAATCTCCTTTATAGACATATAGCATTTCTTCAATATCTGAGCAAGTCTATTGCGTGATATAGTTGTGACTTATTCTGTCATTATTCCACTGCACATCTCCACAAATCCTAATATTGTGATATTTGTGTGAGATGACTGATTCCATCGGTGACATTGTAGTCCTCAGATACTACAGTTATTCTTCGTTTTATGAAATGCATGATGTTACCTATCTGAAGTGTAAAACGACTTACGTAACTCTGCATCACTTTTAATTGATCTTACTGAACACTCATGAAACTTTCGTAAAAGAAAATAAGAAACTTAGGGTTTAATGTCCGATCGAGAAACTTTCATAGACATAATCACATTGTTGATAAACTAACCTTAATATCTAGCATTGTCCGGCTACAAATATGGTACTTCAGATATTTCTGAAAAAGGTGCATAGAGAAAAAATGGAAAAAAAAGAAAATTGAAAGCCTGCCTCCATGAGGCAGGTACGCTAACGGTGTGATGGGAATGGACACTATGCAGAAACCACCTATAGATCCATAAGAAGCCAACGTGTATCACAGTGGCCAGGAGGCTATATAAAGCCTCACCTTAAGCTTTTAGGTGTTGGGCCGTTAAGCTAAAGCAGCAGTGAGGAAAAAAGTGAAAAGTTTCCATATTACCTTTATCTGTAGTGAATTTTAATGTTTCCTGCAATAATATAATATCCTAAGTAAGTACGATGGAATATTAGGAAACCGTCTGCGAAATATTTTGCGTATATGATGCGCAATGGGTTTTCCAACCGCGGCGGATTAGCCATGCGTGCTGGGGCGCCGTGCTGCGGTGCGCGCAGTCGTTCGCCGTCGGGGATTCGAGTCCCCCTCTCTGGCATGGGTGTTTGTGTTGTCCTTAGGTAATTTTACCATAGTTTAAGTAGTTTGTAAGCTACGGACTAATGACCACGTAGTTGAGTCCGATAGATTTACAAACATTTGAATATTTTTCAGATATCCATGCATATCTTCGTTTATTATGCCTTATCTCCTCTATTGTATTTCGTACTACGATACAATTGCGAATAATCATTGTTAAAAGTACATACTGCTGTAAAATGTTTCACCAACGTAGTTAGTAGAGGAGAGCCAACGTCAAGCCAAATTTCGTAGTTGTACTGCTTGCTTTCCAAGAAAAATCCGCTTATTTCCTTTTGTTATATTTCTTAGGATTGTGAGTGAGATGAAGTTTCTTAGAGATTTTCAATCATGTGTAAAGTTTACTGCAGGTCGCTACGTGCTCTCATTCTGAAATAGACGAATAAAATCTCGTAATTCAATAGTCTCAAAGTGCGACAGTTTTTCGAGCATCTCATTCTATATGAGGTCATAGCTCCTGATATGTTTATCGTAGGTGATTCTTGTTTCCTCGGCAATCTTCCACTTCTTTCTGTGGTCAAGTGTGCAAAATTTTATCACAGTCGGAACAAAACTAATTATTTGTATGGATTACAAACAGAGAAACATACAGTCTTCTTTATATATAGTCTTCTTTGTATAAAGGCGCATCATGTTCCGAAAAATCTGAGGCTGTTCTTAAGGTTGTCGTCCCAATCATTAATATAAAGATTTTTGTTACCCATTTATTTTTCTTTTTTCAAGGTTAGGTTATTCGCTAAACTAGAACAATAAGGAAAATAGATGAAGTTTTGGCTGTACATGTCGCATAGTGCCTCTAGCATGTCCGACAAGCGTGTCACTTCGCAATTTCCAGCACTGAACACTTGAAGATGCCTACAACAATGCACTCTCCCAGAGACTGTGAAGTTGTTCTGTCATTCGATTTCTTCGTGCTGAGGAGTTCCGCCTGATTTTCACGCAGCCCACATAACGTAATTGTCATGAGTGACAGCAAAAAGCAGCAAAGGCGCAGACGGTCAGGAAAGGAAGCGGGTGCCAAGCAATGATGGCATTCAGGGAGTGGATAAGGCGGGCAGAGACAATGGTCTACCAGCGGCCACTGGGAACAAGCGGAGAGGAATGTTGTCACCTGGCATTGTCCTCCTTCATGACTTCGCTCCGCTGCACATTGTAACCACAACAAAGGGGCTCCACCTGCAATTTCGATGAGAAGTGTTTGATCACCCACGTACAGCTCGACCTTGATTCCCTCTGGTTTTCTTTGTCCTCTGCTCGACTACTATGAGGATAGCATTTCCGCCGAATCAACGAGAAGGCGACTGCCTTCTATGACGACCCTGGATAGTTCATACCACGTAACGACAGACTTCGACGTCTGAGTTCACAGTGACGGAGATAACGAATACGCAGATCGCACGATAACATCGGATGACACGGTGTCCAATCCTTTCGTTAGTTTTTGGCGGGGACAAAGAGATCAGGGTTGGTTAGATTAGGTTAGAACGTATCCTATTTGTGAATTACGTTACATTTTAACTTCCTAGAACATAAAGAACATCATGATCGCTTTGTGCTTGGGAACGAATACAGCATAGTACCTTTTGCTATTAAAATACACCCAATACACCTGATTGGGCTATATCTGCCTAGAAAAGAACTAGGAAATCATGTACACACTGTTCTCATTTTCTGGAAATACCAGACACATTTTACGAATATGTGAGATAAACAGAGTGACTTTCTGTTACATACTAGAGATGATTTCTGGTGACTTTGATAAGCAACATCAGACACACGCCGTTTTAGTGAATTTATTTGAAGCTATGTAGACATAAGGCAATTAACTCTCCATGAATAACAACACCCAGTGTACGTGTGAAAGACAAACATCAGGTTTAGAAAAGGATACTCTGAACAGCAAAAACACTGAAAGTAGGAAAACACATATATCACTTTTACAAACCGCTTCATTAAACGGAATCATATGTACAAAAATAAAAAAACAATAATTTGAAGATAACCCCTCTTAAATTAACAACTAAAAAGTCTCCATTATAATAAACTTACGATATAACATACGTCACCATTCTCAGTTGAAAACAAAAATATATTCAAAACAATTTATTTTTCCGTCACAGTTCCACTATTTAGGAGTTGGTAACTAGTTTCGGTCTTAATTGTTCATTTTCAAACCGTTGGCCTTATTACAACCCTAATAATACACTGCATGAAGCAAATGACATAAAATCTGAACGTTGGTTCACAGTGTATTAGCGATATTCCATGTTTACATACTTACTACTGAAGTGTTTTGTGGAGAACTCGGTTGTAATTTGTTTGTTTTATTGTGTTTGGCTTTAATTATGTCTTTTACTAGAATTTTCGATAAATTTTGTTGATGTTTTTATGCTTTATTATTAGTAACATTTTTCGTAATTATTTTGTTATAATAAAGCATAAAAACATCAACAAAATTTGTCGAAAATTCTAATAAAAGACGTAATTAAATCGAAACACAATAAAAACAAAATAATTACAACATAGTTCTCTACAAAACACTTCAGTAGTAAGTATGTAAACATGGAATATCGCTAATACACTGTCAACCAAGCTGTCAAGATCGAAATAAAGTAAGAAACTAACAGGCACCAACTGACATCCAGGTGTAGAAAATAAAGACAGCATAGACACTAACGAGGCTCCAATCGACATCTAGGTGAAAGATAAAAAGAGCAGTGACATACGATTTTCCATGTAAGGTAAGAACTAAGAAATTGTAAACCACTTCCATCAATATATGCGTATATGTACATTCAGACTATTACAAATGTATTTACAGAGCACCTAATGATGGCTAAAGGTAGAAATGAGCTCATTGTGATTTATAAATAACTAGCTGGAAACCCGGCGTTGCCCGGGTATTTATTTATTCGAGCCTTGAGTTAGAACTTTTCGCCGGCCGCGGTGACCGAGGGGACTGATGCGCTCCAGTCACGGTCTGCACGGCCATTGCGGTCGGGGGTTCGAATCCCCCCTCGGGCATGGATATTTGTGCCGTCCTTAGTATTAGGTAGTTGATAAGTAGTTTGTAAGTTTAGGGACTGATGACCCCGTAGTTAAGTCCCATAAGCTATACAAACATTTGAACATTTAGTACTTCTCCTCTCCACTCTCTGTCTGTCCATCTTTTTTTTTTTTTTATTTATTTATTTTTTATGTTGCATTTATCAGAGAATATATAAGAAATCCCAGGTAAAAATGCACTCGTTACGAAGAATCCAATCACGAAAATCAACAATAATGATTGTAATAATATCACAGATCGATCGCTTGATTTAATGCGCGAAACGTCAAATTGATTTTTAAAGAGATGTATTAAAAGAAATTCCTTTTTTTGCTTTATGTATTTATTCTTATATTTCTTTATTCGTATACTTATCCTTACAGAGAAAGAGCCGAAGACATTGTAGCACGCATAGACCAAAGATATGGTATGTGGCATCACGTTTTGCTGTATGTAACCTCCTTCCTATAGAGTCGCAAACGTCATAGCTGGCCTTCAGGCCGTTTTTTTTTATTTATATATATATATATATATATATATATATATATAGTTTGATAATTTTCAACCACCATACCTTCCACCCCCTTATAGCTATCGGTATGGATCTGCTATGATGTACAACGGGAGACTTCGGACAACACTAAAAATTGCGTTCGGTAGTTTTCGCTGCAGAGCTAAATATTAACACACACATACACTTAGAATTTTATATACACCGATAACTTTCCATCTCAATATACTTCACCCTTTTATCATTATCAACCCTCAAGCAACAATGCAACCAAACTTTATAAAAAAACATTCTTCAGGTATAAATTAGTAACTGTACAAATATTTATGTCTCTGCGTCTTGTCGTTCGGACGTGATAAGCGTACACCGAATAGACTTTCACATTAATATATATAGATAAATAGATATCCGAACGCCATAAAGCCGTGCCTAAAGCCTTCCCCGGGTAGACATTAGTAACTGTACAAATTTTTAGCTCTTTGTGTCTTGTGGTTCAGACGTGATAAACATACACCGAACAGACATTCACATTTATAGACATAGATAACAGCAAGTATAAAGCAGTGTTGTTGGTGTATCATTATAATAATCATGTCATTACAAGACATATTTTACACTGCGGGCCCCAAAGAACGAAAATTAATTTATCCGTCTCACTCACCACAACCCTTTCCTTACAACTAACTCGTCTCTGGACGGTGTTGCCTTGTCTCGCGCATTTCCTTCCCACCAGTGTTGTGACGTACCCTCTTTTTCTCTTACCACTGGGTGGGCCTACCCAAGCGCTGTTCAACTGACAGCAACGGGTTCCATACACAGTATGAAATGTGCTTGGTCATTTCGCGTAGGCTTTATCCTGAGCATGGATCTATACTGGTTCACACTTATATCGGTCTATGTTCACATGAACATACCGGCTTGATTAAACTTGACAAATGAAAATGGCGCGCAACGGATAACGCATTTTTTGTTTTTTTTTTTTTTTTTTTTTTTTTTTTTTTTGTTTAGAATTAACGGAACCAGTACACATCCACCTCAAGAAAGCAAGAAAGGATACGTCTAGTTTTATACCCCCAGCGTAAGTTCGAACAAATACCAATTTCAATTCTCATAATGATTGTGAGATCCCTTTTATTTCCCGTCCAAAATGGGGAGCATTGAAGGAGAAGCTGAGGGGTAAATCAGTTACTCTGACACAAAATTTAATCATAAAGTGTTTATTTTTTTAGACAATTTGCTATAAATATTGCTCAAGTGGCCTCCTACTGCTTTTAACTACTCTGTACATTATTCAATGTCACACATGGTGGGTGAGGAGGAGGGTAGGAAATCTGCACACAAACGGACATAAAACATGCAAATCACTCACTGCATGATTAGCGCAAAGCTCTATACATTTACTGCTCAAACTAATCCTGCTGGTCGAACAGTAAGTGGGCTTGTGGACGCAATATACAGAACAAAATTTACGATTTCTTTAAATTTACCTAAAGACATTTTATTAAATCAAATTCCACTTCCCCACTTATGACTTTAATTATCTCTTGTGCCGCGTTTCTTACCACATTCTGGAGAATTTTGCGCATCAAGCAGCACCAGCGTCCGTGCATCTCGATGGTCTCCTTCCAACTCCTAAAGATGGCTTCACTCTACCTCAACCGTCCGCCAATTCGAACCACACCAAGAAGACGCGCCCTGACTGGCGGAGGCAGGTGCAGCCATCTGGGCACCTTCCTTTTTACTTGTTCGCGAATCCACCTCCTACCATCGACCAGCAGCAAAGCTTGCTAACCTCTTTGCACCACTAGCTGCCTACACAAAAAGCGAAAAACTCACAGCCGGCCGCGGTGGCCGAGGAGACTGAGGCGCTTCAGTCCACGGTCTGCACGGTCACTACGGTCGGGGGTTCGAATCCCCCCTCGGGCATGGATATTTGTGCCGTCCTTAGTTGTAGGTAGTTCATAAGTAGTTTGTAAGTTTAGGGACTGATGACCCCGTAGTCAAGTCACTTAAGCTTAACAAACATTTGAACATTTTTTTTTTTTTTTTTTTTTTTTTGAAAAACTCACAAACTACGACCACCATCATGCTAAAGTACCCCTACTGGTTCAACTATGCTCAACCACTCCTTCGCTCACACTGTGATGGGAAGTATGGGAGTGTGACATGAATAAAGAGAAAAAGGGAATAAAATATAAAAAAAAGCACAAACTCGCCATCTCTGCTTCTACTTCTTTGCCCTCGCCAGTCGGCCATGAAACCACATGATAATGCTCAAGTTAAATCAATTTATATTGAAAATAGCAAATATTACTAATACAAGTGAGAAAAACATGAGCAAGGTAGGAGAAATTGGCAAAATCGATTAGGTGGAGCAATGAGGCGGTATGACAGTAACGTCTCATCATGCTTCCTCCAACTCCGCCTTCCTTGCAGAAATGTGCCGCCCGAGGAAGCCCCGTGGCAAGGCGTGCAATTTCGCGAGGGGCGAATTACTTTACGGCGCTGCGTGGCGCAGGTGTGTGTCTGCTGTGGCAGCCGCCGCCTCGCTAGAACATTGACCTACCGCCTGCTAGCGCGTCGCCCACACCGCCCTCGGACATCGTAATTCCCGCCAGACAAACACCGCGGCTGCCTGCGGGGAGCCCGAAATAAAAACGTTAGTTTTACGGTATTTTAAGGCCGGCCTTTGATTCCTCACGCACTCCCCGGCGACACATTTGCATAAATTATGAAGGCGCGCCAGGCCCGATGAGCGTGCACGCATCTCTGGGGGACGGGCCAGTTCGGACCAGCAGACCGCGGGCGGACACTGCCCACTACCCGCGACGGTGGCTGTCAACAGAGTGTTTACATAACAGCGCCCACTTCCACCAGAGTCGTCCGCGGTAATAAAAGTGTGTACACTACCGCCAAGGCGACGTCGATTTTTATCCGATGCCACCACACCAAATGTACTGATAGTTATTTATTCACACGAAGTGACGGGTGTTATCGACAAGGGGTTCGCAAATCGATTCCGCATTTCTTGATTTCCAGAAGGCTTTTGACACCGTACCTCACAAACGGCTTTTAATCAAATTGGGTGGTTATGGTATATCGCCCCAAATTTGCGATTGGATAGGGGATTTCTTGTCAGAGAGGACACACTTCGTAGTTCAAATGTTTGTATAGTCTATGGGACCTAACTATGGGGTCATCAGTCCCTAAACTTACAAAGTACTTATGAACTAACTAAGACTAAGGACGGCACAAATATATCGACTACAACAGAGGTGATAACGGGCGTTCCACAGGGTAGTGTTATTGGTCCTCTGCTGTTCCTTATTTACATAAACGATTTAGGGGAAAATCTAAGTAGCTCTCTTAGGATGTTTGCAGATGACACCGTCATTTACCGTTTAGTAAAATCATCTGAAGATCAAAACCAACTGCAGAAAGATCTGAATAAGATATCACTATGGGGTAAAAATTGGCAATTGACTCTAAATAATGAGAAGTGTGAGGTCGTCCACATGAGTACGAAAAGAAATCCGTTAAACTTTGCTTACAAGATAAATCAATCAAAAGTGAAGGCCGTAAACTCCACAAAATACCTAGCAATTACTATATACTGAACATGGGCCTTCCACGGCAGGTTACTGTCTATCTGAACACCTAGAAATTTGAGCTGTTCAGTCTCACCATATGCCCATTATGTGTAATCAAAATGTCAGCTTTCGTTAAATTATGTGATAGAAAATGTAAAAACTGAGTTTTACTGTGATTTAACATAAATTTGTTTTCTATAAGTCATGGACTTATCTCTTGAAATGCATAATTTGATACTGTGTCAGTATTACAAATAAGATCCTCCACTACAAATCTAGTATCATCAGCAAACAAAATTATTTTGCAGTCACCTGTTATAGTTGAAGGTATATCATTTATATAAATAAAAAACAGCAGTGGTCCCAAACCAGACCCCTCGGGCATCCCACATTTAACTGTGCCCGATTGTGATTGTACGTCATAGCCATTTTCAACACTGCGGAGAAAATGGCTACGACGTACAATCACAATGCGTCATTCATTATTCGCACGAAGTGATGGGTGCTATCGACAAGGGTTCGCAAATCGATTCCGCATTTCTTGATTTCCAGTAGGCTTTTGACACTGAACCTCACAAACGACTTTTAATCAAACTGGGTGGTTATGGTATATCGCCCCAAATTTGCGATTGGATAGGGGATTTCTTGTCAGAGAGGACACAGTTCGTAGTAAACGATGGTAAGGCATCGAGTAAAACAGAGGTGATATCGTGCGTTCCACAGGGTAGTGTTATTGGTCCTCTGCTGTTCCTTATTTACATAAACGATTTAGGGGAAAATCTAAGTGGCTCTCTTAGGTTGTTTGCAGATGACGCCGTCATTTACCGTCTAGTAAAATCAACTGGAGGTCAAAACTAACTGCAGAAAGATCTGAATAAGATATCACTATGGTGTAAAAATTGGCAATTGACTCTAAATAATGAGAAGTGTGAAGTCGTCCACATGAGTACGAAAAGAAATCCGTTGAACTTCGTTTACAAGATAAATCAATCAAATATGAATGCCGTAAACTCCACAATGTACCTAGGAATTACTATTACTTCAGACTTAAATTGGAAAGAACACGTAGATAATGTTGTGGGAAGGGCGAACCAGACACTGCGTTTTATTGGCAGAACCCTTAAAACATGCAACAGAACTACAAAAGAAGCTACATACACTACGCTTGTCCGTCCATTTTTGGAGTATTGCATCCCAGTGTGGGATCCTTTTCAGGTGGGTTTGACGGAGGACATCGACAGAGTCCAAAGAAGGGCAGCTCGTTTCGTATTGTCACGGTACAGGGGAGACAGCGTTACGGAAATGATACAGGATCTGGGATGGGAATCGTTACAACAACGGCGCTTATCGCTGCGGCGTGGGCTACTTACGAAACTCCAATCGCCAACATTCTCCTCCGAATGCGAAAATATATTATTGACTCCCACTTACATAGGTAGAAATGATCATCAGAATAAAATACGAGAAATCAGAGCTCGAACGGAGAGATCAGGTGTTACTTGTTCCCGCACGCTATTCGAGAATGGAATGGGAGATAAGTAGTATAATGCTGAACCCTCTGCCAGGCACTTGAATGTGATTTGCAGAGTATCGCATGGAGATGTAGATGGGGTGCCCCAGGGGTCTGTTTTGGGACCACTGCTGTTTCTTACTTTTATAAATGATATGCCTTCGAGTATAACATGTGATTGTAAAATTTTTTTGTTTGATGATGATACCAGCAAATAGGTCAGCAATAGGTTGGTACACGGAAGAGTCCATTTCTCTTTGCAGGGGCCTGTGCAACATTTCGTCCGAGAGACGGTCGATGTTAGTTAAGGGTCAATAAAAGAAAAAGGTACGGGCAATTTTTGCCCGTGCTCGGCGCTTAGGCAAGTTCGCAGAAGTGCGACTTTCCATCGGCTGTGTAATGAGCCCGCGCCGCGGCAGTGCGGAGCTCCCTGGGCAGCGGCGGCGTTCATTTGCCGGTCGAGTTGTCGGCGCGGGCGGAACAATGAGCGCGCGGGCCGCGGCCAGTGGGCTTCCGCCGGTTCTTCTGGGGCGGCGGGCGGCTCTTCTTGCCTCGCGAGCCACTCTGCAGTCTGCAGGCCGCCGATGTGCCGCGCAGACGGCCGCCGGCGCAAAAAGCCCGCGCAGGGAAGCACGGCCGCCAGGCTTGCCAACTGTCGCACCGCCACCACACTTGTCACCGCAGCGTCCCGCCGTTTCGCAGGGGACACCCTCTCACACCGATGGAGCGAGGAGTCCAGCCACTGCGATTTTAGTTAATGAAATAGACATTTGACAAGGCGACGACCTCACTGGAGTGTCAATAATACAGGGTATTCTTAAAAAAATATGAAGTGGAAAAATATTACAGAAAATTTAATTAACATCATGCATTACAATAATAGCTTTGCTGCAACAGATACTTAACAACTGCCTTCTCCAACAGCATCGCGCGCTATCTCACCCAGAAGGCAACTCCTTCACAACACAGCTCGCAACTAACTTGCTACTGACTGCCTACTAACTTGCTACTGACTTGCCAGGCTTGCCAACTGTCGCACCGCCACCACACTTGTCACCGCAGCGTCGCGCCGTTTCGCAGGGGACACCCTCTCACACCGATGAAGCGAGGAGTCCAGCCACAGTGATTTATGTTAACGGAATAGACGTAGAGAAAGCCCTAAAAGTTCTTAAGACCAGCAATAGCCTATACCATAGATTGACAATAGAGGGAAACTATCACATACAAACCGCAATAGCACAAGGAAAAACTGTACTCAATGAATACACCTCACTCTGCAACAAAACACAATTTATATCAGTTCGAATATAGTAAATTCCCTTGAAACGGAAAAGCTTCTTTCCATGAATCAGCACGGGTTTAGGAAACATCGTTCATGTGATGGATGGATGGATATGATGTTATGGGCGCACGACAGCTAGGTCTTTAGCGCCCGTACAAGATAATTAGGCGATACGTGTGACCTGATTAAAATGAAATGAAGACAAATAGGGAACAGAAGAGAAAGTAGCCAATATAGCCAAACGATAAGGGGAACGAAGCAAAGACCCAACCAAACATGGCAAGGTAGGAACAGTTGGTGAGCGTCGAAGGTTTACAGACGTACTCAAAATGCCATGCCAGAGGAGTGGTGGGCTAACCATTCGTTAACGTCCTAAAACCTCCAGCCTAAAAGCTTAGGCCAGAGTCCGGAAAGTTCACAGAAATTGAATACTTTCGTCACACTCGACTCGTCATCAGCGTTCATGTGAAACTCAGCTTGCCCTTTTCTCACATGACATCTTGCGAGCCATGGACGAAGGGCAACAGGCATATTGTGTTTTTCTCGACTCCAAAAAGGCGTTCGACGCGGTGCCACACTGCAGACTGCTAACGAAGATACGAGCTTAAGGAATATGTTCACAGATTTATGACTGGCTGGAAGACTTCCTAAGTAATAGAACGCAGTACGTTGTTCTCGACGGCGAGTGTTCATCAGAGACGAGTGTATCGTCAGGCGTGCCCCATGGGAGTGTGATAGGACCGCTATTATTTTCTATCTATATAAATGATCTGATGGACAGAGTAAGTTGTAATTTGCGGCTGTTTGCTGATGATGCTGTGGTGTATGGGAGGGTGTCGTCTGTAACTGACTGTAATAGCATACAGGTTGACTTAGACAAAATTTCTAGTTGGTGCGAGGAATGGCAGCTAGCTCTCAATGTAGAAAAATGTAAGATGATGCGCATGAGTAGAAAAACAATCCTATAATGTTCAAATACAGCATTAGTAGTGAGCTTCTTGATGTTGTCGCGTCGTTCAAATATCTAGGCGTAACATTGCAGAGCGATATGAAATGGAACGAGCATGTAAGGACAGTTGTGAATAAGGCAGACAGCCGACTTCGGTTTATTGGGAGAATTTTGGGAAGATGTACTTCACCTGTAAAGGAGACTGCGTATAAAACGCTTGTACGACCACGTCTTGAGTATTGCTCAAGTATTTGGGATCCGCAGCAGATCGGTTTGAAGGAAGACATAGAGGCGGTTCAGAGACGAGCAGCTAGATTTGTTACCGGTAGGTTCGACCAATGCACGAGTGTCACGGAAATGCTCCGGCAACTCAATTGGGGATTGCTGGAAGAAAGACGACGTTCTTTTCGTGAATTTTTGTTAAGTAAATTTAGAGGGCCGGAATTTGAAGCTGAGTGTAGTACGACCTTGCTGCCGCCTACTTACATTTCGCGTAAAGATCACAAAGACAAGATAAGAGAAATTAGGGCTCGTACGGAGGCATATGGGCATTCTTTTTTTCCTCGTTCAATTTGGGAGTGGAATAGGAAAGGAAATGCCTAGTAGTGGTACAGTGTACCCTCCGCCACGCACCTTACGGTGAATTGCGGAGTATGTATGTAGATGTAGATTTACCACAATAGAGGAGATGTACATATAGTCTTCATAATAGTACTCTGATCACTCACTCCTATTCCTAATCCCTGTCAGACACACGCAAAAACCCACATAAACCCTCCACTAACACACATCACATCCGCCTCAGAAACAAAATTAAAACGTAAACACCAACACACACACACACACACACACACACACACACACACACTCACTCGCACAGCCACATGTATATGCACACACGAAATGCAAACAAGAAGAAAACACATCCACAATACTGTTTTCACTCCAACATTCCCCATCAACAGACGAATATAACACGACACAAACAGTAAACACTCGTATTTCGCGCGCAACTCTTCAAAAACAAAACACCAAAAGAACAAATGAACAGCTTCCAGCTGTATTCATACGCCAAATATTACCACTGGCGTAATGCATAGCACGAAAAACGTGGAAAACGAGTGACATACACATTCAAACCAACAGCAACAACCAAATTATAACAGAAAAGGAAAAGAATCGTAAGTAATATACAGAAATAACACGTTTTTCTCGGACCGAAAAATAGAAAGCAAGAAAATCGTTAACTGTTTGTTATGTTTGCAGATGACAAGTTTGTACCAAAACATCAAATAAGTAGGCTACTTAAGGAGTTTTATGTAGCCTAATGTAAAAAGGTATGTAAGAAATGTGATACTCATATATCTAGGCCTTATATTCACTAAACTGAAATAGTTATATAGTCAGATAACCTAAGTAAAATTTAAAAACAACGAATGAACCTAGAAGTAACTGAAAAGACTATTGTACAGTAA
Organism: Locusta migratoria; assembly: GCA_026315105.1. Taxonomy (NCBI): domain Eukaryota; kingdom Metazoa; phylum Arthropoda; class Insecta; order Orthoptera; family Acrididae; genus Locusta; species Locusta migratoria. The sequence continues at coordinate 269,779,300 of CM048751.1, read as the reverse complement.
ACATAATCACAGGACAAAAATAAACCATCCCACTGATGATAGCACAAAATGTGCTGAAACATGTTTGGGAACAATTAGAAAATCAGGTGTCTTGCATACGGCGAAAAATCCAAACCAATGGAATAGACATTTGACAAGGCCACGACCTCGCTGGAGTGTCAATAATACAGGGTAAAAGCTGTGTGCGTGTTGTGGATGTTGAACCTATCGTTAAATCAGACAACAAATTGTTCATTAACACAGCAATTTGGTTTAATTATGGCCCTGATATTGATGTATATACTATTAAATAAGAAACAGTGCATTAATCTGATTATGTGCTCAACGGATATTTTAAACACAAAACAACTGTGGCAAGTCACCATTTGAAACAGACACTGACTATACTCAAAAATTTTGACTGCGAGAAAGATATTAAAAAACCACAAACCACTTTCTTAATGTTTGACTGTGAGAATTTTATGCAAATCAGTTTCTGATTATTGAAATTTAGTATCATAGTCAATTAACCATCATTTAGTATGGCACCAATAACGAAATCTGTTCAACAATATTATCAAAATCAATACTGCACTTTAAATCCACTAATAACTAATTATCAAATGAAGGAAGTAGGTTAATCTTCTAACTACGTAAATGAAACAGGAAAGAAAGGTAAACTTTGTTACTTATTATTAATAATCAGCATTACATTACCTACATAATACAACTTCTTCCTAATGACATCAAATGCAATTACCTTCATTCCAGCGGTGTTACAATACAATACAATATATATTCCAAATACAATCAAATCGACTTGCTGGCACAGCAGCCACTGCTCAACATCGGAGCCATACACACAACTCAACCGCTCTCTAAGCGAGCTGAACCACAAGTGATTCTCTCTCTCAGCGCGGGCTACAATGCTATGCAATACATGATCTTTGCCAAAGATGAAACTTCACAGAGTTAAGTACACATATCGATACAAACAGTAGAAGCGATATTTTCTTGCAAGCAAGTTACTCGACACAAAACAGGAGGCACAATATTAGACATTTTCTTACAAAAATATTTTTATGGACACGTTTCAAGTGCATTCTTAAAAAAATATGAAGTGGAAAAGTATTACAGAAAATTTAATTAACAGCATACATTACAATAATAGCTTTGCTGCAACAGATACTTAACAACTGCCTTCTCCAACAGCATCGCGCGCTATCTCACCCAGCAGGCAACTCCTTCACAACACAGCTCGCAACTAACTTGCTACTGACTGCTCTCTGTCGCAGCCAGAGCGCTTACTCTACAATCGAACTTCCAAAGACTACTGTGCCACTTAACAATCTATGAGGCGCGTCCAGAATGTAAGTTCCGTTTGGTTATATAAAAAGAACGGGTACAGATACAGAAAAAGTACTGATTGTACAAAAATCTACAACTGTTAAACTACTTTTCTACATAGCTTCCGAAATTTTGTAGGCAACTGTCATAGCATGGCACAAGGTTTTGTGTGTCTTTTTCATAGAATGTTGCCGCCTGTGCATTCAACCATGTGGTAACATGTTCTTTCAGCTCCTCATCATCGTTGAAGTGTTGTCCACCAAGGACAGATTTTAGGTGTAAGAAGAGGATTACTGTCAGAAGATTTTTTTTTTTTTTCACGATAATGCCTGACCTCACACACCGAATGTGACCAAACCATTCTTACGGAAATTTCAATGGGACCTGTTTGATCATCCTCCATACAGCTCGGACCTCTCTCCTAGCGACTTTCCTCTCTTCTTACACTTAAAATCTGTCCTTGGTGGTCAACACTTCAACGATGATAGAGAGCTGTTACCACATGGTTGAATACACAGGCGGCAACCTTCTGTGAAGGATGCATGCAAAAACTTGTGGCACGCTATGACAAGTGCCTACAAAATTTCGGCAGTTATGTGGAAAAGTAGTTTAAGAGTTGTAGAATTTTGTGCAATAAAAATTTCTTCTGTGTCTGTGTACAATTCCATTTTATTATCAAACGGAACTTACTTTCTGGACGCGCCTCGTACATCTGTGGCCAGTTTATTTATGTACACAATATTACAGAAAACCGACTTATGTCTGGACTATAGGGACCTCACACATAGACGGAGAGTACGGAAGAGTGCAGTGGTTCCAGTCAGTACGGGGCAGCCCCGGGAATACTACAGTTCCAGGAGCTCATCAAATAAGAGCCAGCCTTCTGTCTGTGCACAAGCCAGGACAGTTTTCTATTACATGGCGGAACTGTTTAATACTTTGGAAGAATTTGTACCACACAAACACATCAAAGTTGAGTATTTATCTCATTGTATTAACAAATCTTTTGTGGACTAATCTAGGATGAGCAGACGTCCAGTATTTTACGGGATCGTCCCTTTTTAGCTCAAGTGCCCCGTTGTCCCGACGAAACACATACGGGACGTAATTTGTTCCGTTTTTTGCTAACCGTCCCGTAGTTTGTGTTTTTAGTACGTGTAACATGGAGAAATTGATATGTGGACTTACCCAAAGGATAAAGAAAAGTACACTTTTTGATTAAAACTAGGTGGAGTGGTCGAGCGCTGTAATACGCCTTGCTGCTGAGCTGCGGTTGCTGTCCGTCTGAGATTCGTGTCCTCCCTCGTGTGTGTTGTCCTTAGGTTAGTTTGAGTTAGTCTAAGTATTTTGTAAGCTTAGGGACTGATAACCACAGTAGCTAAGTTCCATAGATTTACAAACATTTGAAAATTATTTTTATTATTAAAGAAAAGTGTAGGAGGAACGATTTATGAAGTTGTTTGTTTGGTACTATGTAATGTTTTTAAGTAGCGAGCAGTTGTACATTGGTTATTGCTTCAAGACATATCATTAGATCTGTCGTTTTAAACATTCACCAATTGCATTACTTTTTCACATAAATGACGATAGGAATGTTTAGTTGTAATGATAGAATTAAGACACGTTTCATTTCCGAAATTACAATAGCAAAGCGAGAAATTATTTTCACGTTGAACAGAAGTACTTTTTCGTTCGACAGTGGATGTCGGTTTAACGTTGTGCAACACACACGCCTTAGCTCTTCAGAGCAAAACTTAGTCATAAAGTATGTCTTTTGTTGCAAGTTGTGAGAATAGTGTCATCGTCAATGATGATGTAAGTGCCTTACTGCTGAGGAAGGCTTTCATGCTTTCTATGCAACGGAACATAATGTTCCCTTAAGTCAATGTAGTGCAGTAAGTAAACAATGTTAAACATGTATGTGAAGTGATAAAGCACGGGTTTAGAAATACTGTCTTGGTGAAGAACGTATCAATTTATTTCTTGTCGTGAATCTGCTGAAGACATTTGCAGCTAGTAATTACCTTTGGACAGCATGTAACACCATTGCTTAATGGACTAATTAAAACTACAGGTTTAGTATTAAAAGTGTTAATAATATATTAAAAACTAAGACTCATATTTAGGGTACTTCAAATGTTGATTTTTACAAAACTGTATTTAAAATTATCTCGCTCATGAGTGGCATGCGTCCGTCTGAAAACTATAATTGAGAAAATGAGAAATAACTAAAGTATGTACAAAGTAATAATTGTAAGCCCTAATGAAAGACGTCATATGAAACCGACATATTGTGTTTGCATGTAACAAAATCATGCCACTAGTAACGAAACGTTTTTTTACGCATTTTTATGTGCGAGTGTTAAGAAAATAGTATGGTTGATTGTATGTAGCTGTAGTAGAGATCAAACATTTGAACTAAAATCTATTTCACTGAAACAGTATTTACGATACGTTTAATCGAATGTGGCTACATTTCAACTTATAATTTGTGTCCCGTATTTTGATTTTGGAAATATGGTGATCCTAGACTAACCACTTCTTTCAGTGGCAGATCTTGCCACCTCTTAGCTAGCCATGGCCCACCTCCCGAACCTACTTTTCACAGCATAGCATCCCGAGTTCATAACATCTGGCACTTGCTATATTTTAGATTCAACGCAATAAACATCATGCTTATGCAATACTCAGTGTGTTTAATCCACATTTACATACCAGTATCACAGTCTAACATATGAGTAAATGTGTACGTCTGGCACTTGGAACGACAGTAGCGCCCTAGTGCAGAAAGAGCGATCGGTGAAGGCACTATCGAAGCTGTCCAACACGGTCGCGGAAGCTACGCTAGCCCTCCAAGTGGCAGCCATGCATTGACAGAAGAAAGGCGTGATACAAACGAAGAACTTTCTAATTTTAATGCTGCTATTTTCATATTTCCCAATTAATGTAAGTAGTGATGAATTTTCCATGAGAGGTACCCGTGCAGATCTGGGGCGGGCCGCTAATAAATAGAAATTAAAAAAAAAAAAAACTGTCTTAAAACATGCCAGTGATTTAAAAGTGATATGAAATGTTCCCGAGCAAGAATGCAGTTACCACTTTATAACAACACTTAACATTGACAAAATCAGACAATGTCTAGTGCTTATGGCACCCTATTCCTTCTAGACTTTTCGTAAATGTTTTCACTCAACTGAATTCAAAGGAAACTTCTTGAAGCTACGTTTCTCACGGAAGGGAAACCAGACATTTTTAATTGACCGCCTGATTTAGCCACTATCGTTGTAAGTGAAGGCGTTGAGCAGGACGACTCGGTTCAGTGGCAAAGCTATCTGTGTTCACAGAGGACACCGGTTAGAGGCTTGGAGCTGTTGTACACAAGATTTACACTTGCCTGTAAACATAAATCTATTCAAGGGTACACAAATGGCGCTCTGGTAGGTATTTCACTACTTTATCTGTTGGTGGAAGACTTTGAAACCATTATCAGCAAATCTACTATCCCCCAGGTGGCATCTACCGTTAACGGATCAAACTCGACGTTGTATTTCCAGATGATTTTTTTCGGAAGCGTAGTTTCTTTATGAGAGGTGTGAAGTGAATAATCGGTAATTCAACCGGACAAAATCGTCGTAAACACTGGGATAATTATCCCACCAACGCACGATACTGAAGATACCCGTTTAGTAAAACAACCTTGTTCTGCTGGGTGTAGAAGTCTACAACGAACTGCTGGACATCTTCGTCCGATAGGAATCTTCGGCCGTTCAAGGCCACCCTTAAAACTCAGAGTGCCTTGCTCGTAATATTACGTACGCTGTGTCTTTGCGAGAAATCCGTCGCCCGTAATATTATAGAGGGATGTTCCCATACTAATTCCAGCTTTCACGTACAGTACAAGTTTGATGTCGACCTCAGTGACGAGAGAATGTCTTATGGAATATTCGATCATCGTTCAGTCAAGTGGTAGAGAAAGCTACAATTTCACTTTATCTTGAAGGCAATTTCAAATGCATGTGTTTTGTACACTCAGGTAACAAAGAAAAACATTTCTTGAGGCAGTTAATTATTGCTGTATGCTAAGACTTGTCATCATCATATGTCGCTGACTGGTACAAAAAGTGCTGCGCTTTCACAACAGAATGGAACACACTCCCTGGAAAGAATATCCATTCCACCAAGGAAGAAGAAGGCACAAACACTTGAAGAGTGTGCTCAGCGAGGGGCACGAAAGAAGCAGGAGTCGCCAGAAGGAGAAATACTTCATTTCAGTGTGCAGAATGCAAAGTGGGGTTTTGGATCCAGCCCTGCTTCCAGCTATATCACAAAAAAAAAAAAAAAAAAGAAAAAGAAAAAAAAAAAAAAATGCACTAAAAATGTTTGATGATTATTAATATTCATGATCTTAGCATGTAATTACATTAACGTTTCCATTTTATTAGTAAATAGTTTATAAAACAAAACAAAAAATTCATTTTTCCCATCCAAAAACAGCGTTTCTTGTTTTCATAGCCGTGGTGGAGTAGCCGAGCGATCTAAAGCGTCTCGCTGCGGAGCGCGCGGTTGCTCGCCGTGGAGATTCGAGTTCTCCCTGGGGCATGGGTGTGTGTGTTTGTCCTTACGTTAGTTTACCTAGGTTTAAGTAGTTTGTAAACTACGGATTGATGACCACGCACTTTGGTCCGATAGATTTACAAACATTTGAACATTTGATTTTGTTTTCATTGTTGTGATGAAGGTTTACAAAGCAGGGCAACGTACGGGGTAATAATTTGAAGAGAAAATAATAAGGTTTATTCCTGACTAAGAGCAATAGATGTATTATTATTTCTGAATCAGTACAAAAAGGATGAAATACTGTAAAAATGACCGGCACTGAGGAAAGCAGACTAAGATAATAGGATGGCACTGGTTGAAGACGATTCGCATATATGGCTGGGACTCAAAGTGTTGTCACTGCGGAGCGGCCGAGCGCATTGAGGCGCTATGCTACGATGCGTTAGGCCGTTCCCCGTCGGGGGTTCGAAATTCCCCTCGGGTATGGATGTTTGTGTCGTCTTTAGTATAAGCTAGTTAATAAGTAGTTTGTAAGTTTAGGGACTGATGACCCCGCAGTTGAGTCCCATAAGCTCTACAAGTATTTGATTTGAACTCAAAGTGTTAAACGACCGAAGGCATTGTAATCACATGGGGAATGTTGTGGCCCCACAGGCCTAGTGCTCGAGTGTCTCTAGTTTGAGATAGTGAAACTTACCTTATAAAGTTTACGATGTGTTGACGTGGGTTGTGGACTCGCGGCCAACACTGAACTTGGCGCACCATTCCACAAAGGTGCTTTTCGACGGCATGACGACCTAAACACATATCTAGTTCTTCGATGGCTGCTGATGGTTGTCTAATAGCAACAAAGAGAAGAAAAACAGCACATTGTGCCTGTTTGGATGAATTTGATAACAACGTCGCCATTGTTGACTTTTCCTCATTTACCAGAAGCAGGTCGAAAAGACACAAATGCCACACTAATCCCTTGTCAACATGTGGTACAGTCAGGAGGTTCCGAGAGGGACCACATGACGGCTCTTTGGTACACTATAGTGCATAGGTGGTGACGTGGTATTGTATCAAGTCACTAAGTCTTTCGTACCTGCAAGAGACAATTGAATGCATGCTCTAGATGCAGACGTACGGCCGTTGCTGTGACTGTTACATGATTACCCACGTCATTGAAATATCACAGTCTGAGCAACGGGAAAACAACATGTTCTGTCAGAAATTAGGCAAACCACTGCCGAAACGTTTCAAATGATGCAACAGATGTACGGTGAGGACACATCGAATCTCAGTGTTGCATTTTGGCGTAACCATCGTTTTGTGCAAGGACGGAACAGTCTGGAAGATGATGTGCATAATGATCAGCCACGAACTGTTCGATTGGAATGCAAGATCCATAGGTTGAAACATTGGTGTGTGCTGACCGCTCCCAATCGGTAGACGTTCTCGCAATAGTGTAAAGTTTAGCCATGGTACTTGCCACAAAATGCTGACGGCCGACCTCAACATGTCTCGTGTTACCCAGTATAGTGTGCCACGAATGCTGTTCCAAGACCAACGTGATGATCGCATGACTATTTATGGTACCACATCAGTTGTGCGGACGATTATGCGACGTTTATGAACCATATAATAACCGGAGACGAAGCATGGTGTTTTCTGTACGATCCTCAACTGAAAAGACAGTTAGCAACCTGGAATGTGGCAGTGTGTGGCACAGTCAGAGTCGTATGGTAGCCTATCCTCCAGGCGTCAAGTCTCAGAATTATTGACTGTTGCAGGTACAGTTTGCAACAAGTGCAAACATTTTTCTATGTGGTACCTTAATGTGTACAGATATTAATTTGTTGGTTCTATATTCTCTAACCGTCGACCCACACAACGAACACAAATGTTCCAACTTGATGTTTTCAGTTTTGCCGTTTTGGACCACAAGTGAACATTACCGACACATTACTGGAAAGTGACTATCAGTAGCGCTATCGCAAGGTTTACCGAACGACTTTACCCATGATCTCTGGGAATATAGGGTCCAAGTGCTAAGCATGCATTGAGGTACTACCTAACCCGAAAACCTGCAACTTTCAATAACCATATTTGAAATACTACAAATATTGTAGTATATTTATAACGTACCTTTATACAGTGTTTTTCGGAACACTGTCCTGAGTCACTCCTATAAATATCTACACTTCCTCATGTTACACTTTGTATACCAACACTGGAGTCACTCAAAGTTGCATATTCGCCAAAACAACCCTCTGAAATAATAATGTTTGATCGATCGTTATAGAAAGGAATGGAGAAAGATAGACGTTTAAATTCCCCTCAAATCCGTGGCCATCGGTGATGTACCACATGCTCGCACAATTTTTAACAGGGATGGGGAAGGAAAAGGGTTGTACTCTGTGAAAATAACCATCCCGAAATTTGCCCGGAGTGATTTAGGGAAATCACAGAAAACCTAAATTAGAATTGTCAGAGGCGGATTTGATCGCCGTCCTCCCGAATGCGAGTCCACTGTGTTTGCCAGTGCATCATCTCACTCGATCTGCATTGGCGTTACGTGTAACAAAAACAATCTTCTCAAATAATTTTTCTGATGATTCGTTATAACTACATTAGTTATAGTTCACTAAATACAGTATTAGCCCCGAGTTTACAGACTGATCAGTACAACTATTTAACTATATTACAATGCATCCTCTTCGTACTCAAGATATGTAATATATAATTTCATTCATTATATTGTTGGCGATTGTTTATAATCTGTGTTGACATCGTTTGCCTAAACCTGTTTGCCACTGTGATGTGGCTTCATAGCTGCTGCCTGCAAGCAGGCTACCTCGTTAACAGTAACAGTAGCCACGTGCGGTGGGACGGGGGTCCTCTTCCTGCCACATTTATTTCAGATGACAACAGTATTTGAGGAACACAACAGTTCGTATGCAGACAGTACGACGGTGATGATGGATTAGCTGACGAAGTTGGCGCTGAGTGTGGGGACATTATGACATACTTAGAGACAAGAAAAAAAAATCGGTTTATTTGAAACGCCAGGTGCAAACTACTGGGACCGAAATAATACTGGTGAAATGTCTGCGTAATGGTGCAGCACATAAAGGAAATACGAATCTCTTTCAAAAGTAGCTTTCTGTAGCTTTCTGCTTAGTTCAGTTCATAAAACTGAACTTTATTATTATTATTATTATTATTATTTGCGTTCCAAATGAATGAAACAACGCACATTTTGTGTGTTTAGATGAAAATAAATGTAACATAACTATGGCACTGAACCAATGTTATTGTAATTTTTTAAATAATTTACGGATCCAGAATGAAACTTTACCTCTGTAGCGCTGATATGAAACTTCCAGGCAGATTTAAATTGTGTGCCGGAACCGGGAATCGAAACTAGGACCTTGCCCTCTAAAGGCAAAGGTCCCAGGTTCGAGGCCCGGTTGCGGCTCACAATTTTAATCTGCCTGGAAGTTTCAGTTTACGAATCGATCGTATTTTTGACCGCTCTACTTACCACGGATAAACGAGGCAACGCGGCATTTAGTTAGTAACTAAGAGTTTCGTTTTCATCCAGTTCTTTATGACGCGATGTCTCCTGATCTTTGTGTGCTACAATAACAAAATGCGTGATGCGTGATAGGGCGGATTTTACACATTTATTTATCTTGGACGTCATATCTCATCAACTATGTGTCATAGTAACATGTAATTTCGAAGTTACATTTTGTGGTATGTGTCCGTAAAAGTCTCCAGAATACAAATGGAAGTGCAGAAGTAATAAACTGTAATGTCATGCCGAAAGTCGTAGTTTTATTTAAAAGTAGTAAGCGATAATCTTCTTTCCTTTCATCATTTTGCTGGGGTTATCAGGAAGAAGAAGTGTGAAATTATGGCGCCAAGTTTGTTACAAGTCACAAAGTGCTGTATTTCACAAATAGTGACGAATAAATTTACGTCGCTTGCAGAGGCAGTTTTTGTTTACTCTCTTTGTTTATGGCATCATATCTCCTTAACTATGTGTCGTAGGTGTGTTTTACCCCATAACTGTTGTTGTTTTATGCTAAAGAATATTTGAACCAAATGTTCATGAAATCGGTAGCATAGCTTAGGAGGCTATGTGGAACACCGTCGTATGGTATGACAGTTTTTTTTTTTGAATTTCACTGTTTATGACTTCTCCTGAACAATCTGTTGTAGGTAGTTCTTACCCTAATAGCGATCTTCGTATGATACGAATATGTGTACCAAGTTAGTCTGAAATGGTTCAAATGTTTTTAGAACTTATGCGACTTAACTACAGGGTTATCAGTCCCTAAGCTTACAAACTACTTATGAACTAGCTAAGACTAAGGAGGCACAAATATCCATGCCCGAGGGGGGATTCGAACCCCCGACCGTAGTGACCGTGCAGACCGTGACTGGAGCGCCTCAGACCCCTCGGCCACCGCGACCGGTAGTCTGAAATGGATCCAGTACTTTAGGAATTACATACTTTATAGCATGTATTAATGTACCTTAATGGCTCACACCCACTAAATAGGGGAAGTTTCCTGTTCTTCAGCCGAGATATATTGCCACATTCGCCGGAGATTGCTTGTCTGCAAAAGTAAGAAATTTGAAAACAATAGTGCATTTCGATATTAACATGTTGTTTTTTTATACAGCAGGCTTAGAGATAGAGAAGGAAGTGTTTTGTGTCGTTGCAGCTACCAGTGTTCTTGTATAATGGAAAGCAGATATGTCGAGGCGTGCGTAACAAAGTTTTATACGCTCTTGTACCGCGTGCAGTTATACTAGCGACCGCCACATTGAACTTCTGCTACAAGCTCAATTTGTTGCAGTCAAATATAGGTTAATTACCATCATCATCATCATCATCATCATCATCGTCAGCACTAGACACTGATTTGGCCTTTCAGCGTACAGTCCGGAGCATACTACCCCTTATAAATTTTCTCAAGGAACCGATGTTCAATGCTGCCATTAATGCCCCGTCTGCCTGTTACTTCAGAATCACGCTTGATCCAAACCAAATACTTCTTCCTTTACCTACGTCGACTCCTCTTACCATCTAATGCCGTACCAATGAGCCTATTACGCAACCTTACTTCTCCCATCTCAGCCTGTTCGCTCTAACTGCTTCATTTGTGGTGTTCATCCCCAGTTTTTCTTTGATTTTTTCATTATAGAGACAAAATGTACTAATGTAACTACTCTGATGTGGTTGTATTTACTTAAGTACACAATGCAACAATGGTGTTAACTTACCTGTATTCCGAAACTTCTTTGCAGATTACAATTGTGTGCCGGAACCGGGACTCGAACCTGGGACCTTTGCCTTTGGAAAGTAGGAGGCGAGATACTGGCAGAATTGAAGTGGTGCGGCACCGTGAGTCGTGTCGGGATAGCTCAGTGGTAGAGCGCTTGCCCGCGAAAGGCAAAGATCCCAGCTTCGAGTCCCGGTTCCGGCACACAATTTTAATCTGCCAGGAAGTTTCAGAATACATGTAAGTTGACACAGTTGTTGCATTCTGTACTTAAGTAAATACAAGCACATCAACATATTTTATATATGAAACAAATTATTTGTGGCACCAAACTTTTGAATATTCTTGTGCAAAAAAGAAGCAGACGTGATACTACTGATAAAAAGAAAGATGTAATAAGAAGGGCCAGGTAATCCGAAACCGGTAATGGCTTTCATACAAAACATTTTTATATCATATGTGGCTGGTTGCGTTATTCACCAACAAAATAAATCTCCAATTCTAAGTTACTTGAATACTTTCCAGTCGCAACTCCTGAGCCACCCCGTACAGTAGTCGATAACATGATACAAGTATTGCAATAAAAAGTACGACAAGCATAGTGATAGAAAGCTCTGCTAATGATATTTTCATGAACATTAATAAATGGTTTAAAGCCAACTCATTGTCATTAAACTTTGAAAAGACGCACTACATGCAGTTCAGAACATGTAAGAGATTTCCTGACAGCATATGCATTAAGTATGAAGAAGAGCAGATAGAAGAGGTTGACAGTATTAAATTCCTGGGATTACAGCTTGATAATAAATTTAGTTGGGAGGAGCACACCACAGAACTGCAGAAACGACTCAACAAATCTGTATTTTCAATACGAGACATAGGAGACATAAAAATAACAAAGCTTGCATACTTTGCTTACTTTCATTCCTTAATGTCATATGGTATAATATTTTGGGGTAACTCTTGAAGTCAGTCAAAAGTCTTCAGAGTCCAAAAACGTGTAATACGTATTATTTGTGGAGTAAATTCACGGACGTCTTGTAGAAGCCTCTTCAAAGAACTGGGCATATTAACTACTGCCTCTCATTATGTTTATTCCTTAATGAAATTTGTCATAAATAATATATCCCTTTTCCCAACAAACAGCTCAGTTCATACATACAATACTAGAAATAAAAATGATCTACATAAGGACTTTAAAGGGGTCCACTACTCAGGAATACACATTTTCAATAATTTACCATCAAGTATAAAAAATTTAGCTACAAATAAAGATCATTTTAAAGAGGAACCTAAAAGACTTTCTAGTGGCCAACTCCTTCTACTCCATTAGTGAATTTCTAAAGTGTACCAAATGATGCATGCACTCATACTAGATTAGTATTATTATATTATCAGCAAAAAAAAAAAAAAAAACACCTTAAATTTATATATCTGTATTTATATTATAAGTGTATGTATTTGTATTTATATTATTAGTATTATCTATTATTCAACTTGTAAATTTTGTTTCTTGACATGTTCCACATCCACGAAGATCCCCTCAACATGGATCTACGGAACAAATAACTAATCTAATCTAATATAATCTACTGAATTTCCTTACTGTGTGTCCAAATTGTGTGGCTTCCAATGAACGGAGAGAGCCAGGGACACAGCCACTAAGTCTCTGGGGCCGGTATGGGTACCCTTAAATTCCGGTCACACCCAACGGGCTCCTGACCGTACTGAGGTCGTCCTTACGAACATTCCAGCGTGAAAATAAAAGACGGAGAGAGTCCACTTAGGCGATACACTTGTGAACGAGATCAAAGCGGAGCGCTAACAGTGTGTTTACGAGAGCAGTATTAGCGGCGAGCTCCGTCACGTGGCCAGTCGGCCAGTGGGCAGATAAATTACTGGTGGCTGGCGGCTGCCCCATAAACAGCGGCCGGACAAAGGGCCGGGTTCGACCCCCGGTCTCATTATCCGCCGCTACCTGCGCGCATCCCGCACGGAAATTATGCCCAACCCAAATTGCTCTCCAACCGTCGGTAAACCAGCAACGCGGCCGGTAAATCATCTGTGACGAGTTGGAAAATGCTGTGCACCGGACCGGGATCGAACTGCGATCGGACTGGGACACCTGGCTTTCTGCGAGAAAGGCTCAACTGATTCGGCTTCAAACTAGGGGAGGAACGTGGGAAATCGAAAGTTTCGCTCCATCTTGATACGTGTTCGTGTGGATGAGTAACGGGAACATGATACGAGAGGATCAAAAAAATTCAAATGTTTGTTAAGCTTATGGGACTTAACTACGGGGTCATCAGTCCCTAAACTTACAAACTACTTACAAACTACCTTATACTAAGGACGGCACAAATATGCTTGCCCGAGTGGGGATTCGAATCCCAGACCGCAGTCGCTGTGCAGACCGTGACTGGAGCGCCTCAGTCCCCTCGGCCACCGCGGCTGGCACGAGAGGATCCGTATTGCTTCAAATACTTATGCGATAAACATTTAGTAACACATACAAACGGGCCGGGTTCGACCCTCGGTCTCATTATCCGCCGCTACCTGCGCGCATCCCACACTGCACATCCCGTTGCTGCCTGGAGGGTGCGTTGCAGCTGGGTTGCATTCAGTCTTCTGTCTCGACGGGCAGTTAATCGGAAATAACGGTCATCCGTTGCCGATGTTACGCGTAGACGACCTTGCACTTTCCTTCTTTTAACGGTTCCTGTTGTCTGAATTAACGTCCAGGTCCTGGAAATCACTCTTTAGGACACTATCTCATTTGCCGTAATGTTGTTGTCTCCACTCCGTAGAACCGACAGAAAAACGTCGAACGCCGATGACAATACTTCAGAACCGAGATATGTCATCAGGTGCTCTAATTGATTTGACGAGTGTAGTATCTGAGAGCAATCAACCAGTCAATATCTAAGCTTTGCTGTCTATGAGAATCCTTTCAACTTCCTCTTAATAGCCTTCCAAGACCCAAGGTTGTAGGTGATGTGACATTAACGTAGAGAGGTAGGTTTAAGATACAAAATACATACAGTAATTCATTACAAATAAAGAAAGTAAATTTACTATCAAAAATTTTGTACCCACATAACTGTTTTGGGCCTTCACTACAATTTTCTATTATCTGCATCACCTTACAGTAACAAGATTTGGAAAGAAATAAGCCATCGCGGAGCGGCCGAACGCAATGAGGCGCTATGCTACGATGCGCGAGGCCGTTCCCCGTCGGGGGTTCGAATCACCCCCTCGTGCATGGAGGTTTGTGCCGTCTTTAGTATAAGCTAGTTCGTAAGTAGTTTGTAAGTTTAGGGACTGATGACCCAGCAGTTAAGTCCCATAAACTTAACAAACATTTGAACATTTTTTGAAAGAAATGGCACAATAATATCACAGGATCATATGAAAGCAACTGGCTGTCAGGTATGATAGCTTCAAATGTCAAAACAAGGATATCAACACATTGTGAACAAGTCTTTCTGGAAGTTTGCCGACTGCTGGTTCCACAAATTGTAGAAACATGGAACTAAAGCATGTTGTCCACGTTACCACAATCTGTCCACGATTGTGTGCTGCGGGTCCAAAATTCCTAACATGAATTACAAAAAAATAAACCGAGCAAACGAGAAACGCGCAAATGTGCGCGCAGGGCCTGAAAGGGCTGTAGGAAAGGAATAACTACGGTTCATTTCTGACCCCGAACCCTTCAGGGGTAGAGGACACTATGGGGACGGGCTTGAATGTGAAAGAGCGGCTAGAAAGAAGCGAATACAACCCAGGGGAGAAGCCTATAATAATTCAGGAACTAGACTGCACTAGACACGTACCCACAAAAGAGCTGAAGTGCGGGACACTTCATCTATATCTACATATTCATCTACATAATTACTGTGCATATCTCATTTAAGTGCACGGCAGAGAGTTCATCGAAACGCTTTTATGGTATATCTCTACCGCTGCATTCTCTAATAGTTCCCGATCTGTTTTTTTTTTTTTTTTTTTTTTTTTTTTTTTTTTTTTTTTTTCAGCAGCGGTGGAGTAGCCGAGCGGTCTAAAGTGTCTCGCTGCGGAGCGCGCGGTTGCTCGCCGTGGAGGTTCGAGTCCTCCCTGGGGCATGGGTGTGTGTGTTTGTCCGTAGGTTAGTTTACCTCGGTTTAAGTAGTTTGTAAGCTACGGACTGATGACCACGCAGTTTGGTCCGATAGATTTACAAACATTTGATTTTTTTTTGTTTTTTTTTTGTTTTTTTTTTGTTTGTTTTTTTCTCTTATTTCATTATGATGATCTTATGTAGGTGGGTTCTAACAAAGTACGTTCGTATTCGGGGAGAAATTTGATGAAAGGAATTTCGCTAATAGATCTCGCCACAACGAATAACGCCTTTGTTCTAATGATTTCCATCCAAACTCGTGCATCATTTCTATGACACTCTCTGCACTGTTTTGGGATAATACAAAACTAGCTGAAACTAGCTGCACTTCTCTGAACTTTCTCTATATCATCCATCAGTCCCACTTGGTGGAGATCGTAGAATGGGCAGCAATACTTCAAAGTAAGACGCACAAGTATAGTTTAGGCCATTTCCTTTACTAGAACTGTTTCATCTTATAAGTGTTCTGGCAATAAATTGTAGCCTTTAGTTCGACTTCCCTGCAATATTTTCCGTGTTTTCTTCCCCAATTTAAGTTCTTCGTAATTGTAATTCCTAGGTACTTACTGAATTTACAGCCTTTAGTTTTGACTCTTTTATCGCGTAAATGAATTTTAACGGATTTATTTTTGTGCTATTTTCATGACTTCACACTTTTCATTGTTTAATTGCCAATTTTTGCACCGTAGGTATCATATCTCTCATCAGATATCTCTTAGTAACTTCCAGAGACAATCTCTACGACACCAGGAAGAAAATTCAAAGTCAATACAGAAAGATTCACTCAAATATACTACACCCAAATTTTCAACGGAGAACGACATAATTGATCGGTTTAACTCATAACGTCAAACCGTTTCTTTTACCAACTTTCTCTTCCGAATGCGATCATATTTTCTTAGCAGCCACTTAGATAGGGATACAAAATTACGTTAATAAAATAACAAATGAGATCAAAAACGGAAAGATTCAGGAGTTCCTTTTTCTCACGCGCCATAAGAGAATAGAACGACAGACATTTATCATAACAAGCAGTTAGATGAACCCTCCGCCATTTACTTGAATATAATTAGCGGAGTACTTATGTAGATGTAGTTGTAGAGTCATTGTTTATGAACTGTTAGTTGTGTAGAAATTCCAGTCCGGTGGTTGAATCTTGGCTTGAGAGCAGTTAGACAGTTACCGATTTCTAAATTACTGATTTCGCAGAATCAAACCAGAATATTTCGAGTATATAAAGCACACATCCAGTGCACTTTGTCGCGGAACATTACCTTCACAGAGGGCCCCGCCCCTGTCCTAAAGATAGACATTAGATATCGACTTCCACATTTCCAATACCTTAACCTCAGCCGTCCTGTTGCTTTTCATACGTACTGTGCGTCGAAAATGCTTTCTGAACAGACTTCTCCGCAATAACTGGGCCCGAGATGAAGAGCCATTTCCGCTTCGTCCAAGAAAAGAACATGGATCGGTGTTTAAGTTCCCGCTCCGCTATCAGTTTCAAACCGACTGCATTGTATTTTACATTATTTTGACACTCTAAACTTGGTGATGCTATGATTGAAGGCCGGTCCACAATCTGAGGACTCGCCAGCCATCGATACAGTGTGAGGCTGCATGTTGTGCTAAATATGGGCTGACACACGGTAGTCATTTGTTCCAGCCTCTGAAGACAATGCATACCACATCGACTATAAATCGTAGATTAGTCTTAGGAGTGGTGTAGTCGAGGTTACCTGAGGAACCTCAATATGTATTGTGGAGCAATATGCTGTACACGTTTCCGAGCAGACACCACTTTCTATAATCTGTGAGAGGATATCCTGGCATCCATTATTCCGGCAACTGGAAGTAATATTACAGTTCGATCTAGTCTGCAGTAGTTGTCCTGGGAGAGATGGCATATATGGTCAGCATATCAATAGTTGGTGGAGGACCCGCCTTTAGGATGCCATCCGTTATTCTCAGTCCCCCTCAGCGAATATTTGCCAAACAAGTATGCAACTGATGAGACAAATGCAACTAACCTTTCAGCAGTGGTAACACATTTGACACGTAACCAAGAGACAGCCTCTATGTGAGAGTGTTATTAGTTACATAAGTCTTTTCCTTCTTTAATTTTTTGCTTAATTCCACACTGACGCGGCTTCGGCACGCTACTTTGGATTTAGGTTTGTGGTGGTCAAATGCCCTACTTGCCTTCATCCCATCCCAAACCCTTCGGAACGAGATACTATATGTTCCCAGCTGTCAGTGTATAGTGTTATACATGTGAAAGTGAGTGATTGTTTTCTTATGATTTGCGAATCGTTTACTTATTATTTGCGGATCGTTTAAATGAGTCGAGACTTGGGAACTAATTCGGTATTCATGTAGTACTGGTGGAAAACCGCCGAAATCCTCATCCTCATCTTGGCCGTCGATCCGAACGTGAAACGGTCGTTTTAACACACTCGACTATTCGGAATGTTGAGTTTAATTATACGAGTTTTCTGCGAATACTATATTCCATAATGGCATCATGACAGTGTCTATGGAAATGCGTTAAATAACTGCAGATTGTGATATCGAAAACAGAAAAATGATATGATCTTCCTACCCAAGGTTGCATCATATACAAATCATGGGCGCACCAATGTTCTTAGTTATCCACACCAGCTAAGGAGAGTGGACAAGTAAAGACCTTGGTATGTCAACGTGTAGTTCGGCAGTTTCTAGAAACGCATAATAGAAACCTATCTTATTAATGAAACACCACCCTCCAGAGGGCTCACGGTTCTTTTGTGATACGTGCGTGGCAAGCACGGGGCTCCGAGCTAATGCAGTCTTCCTTCCTTCTGCACTTTCCGGATAGCATTTCCTTTCCCCCTCCCCTCCTTTCCTATTCTCACTAAATGTTCAAGTGTTTGTAGAGCTTATGAGACTTAACAACGGGGTCACCAGTCCCTAAACTTACAAACTACTTATGAACTAAGTCCCGAGGGGGGACTTGAACCCCCGATCGTAGTGGCCGTGCAGACCGTGACTGGAGCGCCTCAGTCCCCTCGGCCACCGGGGCCGACCTTATTCTCACTCCTTCCCCTCCCCAGCGGTGGACTGATAACCTTAGTAGTTTAGTTCCCCTATCCCAACCAAAAAACCAAACCCAACCCAACCCCTATTAATGGAACCCTAAGCAGCCACAACATAAATAGCCTAACATCGCCGGAAATAAATGCAACACACTCAAAGCCTCGTTCACTTTTTTGGCAAGTGGGGTAGCGCTGTTCATGAAAAGAAATTCATTCCAAACAAAACAAGATTGTCACAGTAAAAGACACCTAAAAAGCCGCATTATTAAATAGTACCTCCGCGGCCTTTGCTAATTAAAAAATCTTTTTTATTTATCAAAATAAGTCTTGTTTACCAATGAAAACCGTTTACAAAAGAGTTAGAATAATTTCTTACTTTATAACTTGTATAAGAAAATTCCTCTCCCCTTCACGGAAAACAAAAAATTATTTATGTTTTGCATGATTAATTGGGATGTGGGGCATTGTATGGTTAAGACACCGCACTAGGTACCGAAGTACTTAGCAATGCCACAGCATACACATTAGTATGACCTGCTGAAATGATAGAATTTGAACCATGTCAACCGGCGGCCTCAAGGTCATCATCTGTATCGCAATGCATCACCACCTACCAGTAATACGTGTCTGCGGCTCACAATGTCGCTAGAAACCTGAGGTAATCGGTCAGTACAAATAATATATCATTTCCAGAGACATATTTTGTCTCAATATTTATTACAGATATGAAACTGAAGGACAGACATTGAATTAAAATTTTTGCCATGACTGGGATTCGAATATTGGTACGTATTACATAGGGGAACATGAGAAAGAACTGAAGTTTGTGTTGTGGAGGGAGACATACCTTAAGACATTTTGTGCCATGGCTGGGATTCGAATATTGGTACGTATTACATAGGGGAACATGAGAAAGAACTGAAGTTTGTGTTGTGGAGGGAGAAATACCTTAAGACAGTCCGTGCAGTCACCGTATTCATTAAGTCATGGTGACTTAGTGATATAGCTCTTGCCTAGTAAGCAGGAGGTGCCGGTTTCGAATACCGTCCATGGCACAAATTTTAATTCAATGCCTCTCCTCCAGTTTCACATGTGTAGATGTGGCCTCGCAGACGCGTGTAAACCGTGTTGTCTAATCATTGAGTTTCGAACAGAGCAAGTTATTGGCAAGAGATAATGTGATGCATCCATCTAGGAAACTGCTGTTCATGTGGGACCAAGTGTTTAGGCAGTGTTACCGGTGTGTGCAGAATGGTTCACGGATGGCCGAACAACACGTCGAGATAGGTCAGGTCGCATCCCCTTTCACTAAGAAGCTCGACACCTAACCGAAATAGCATTGCAGGACAGATCTGAGTCCTCCTCAGCTCCGGAGTAACAGTGGATTGGTTTTACACATCGCACACTATCAAAGAAGACAGTCCGTCGCCATTCATTACATCGTGGGTAACGTGAGCATCGTCCACATCTTCGTCTACCAATGACTAATAAGCAGAAACCTGCTGTACCGCAATGCTGGACAGATATGACATCAGATACCGTTTTCGGACGAATACAGGTACTGTCAGAAAACTATGGCCGCATTTTGTTTCGCCTCATTCGGAGTAAGCAGCATCACAGTGAATGCATTCGCACAAGACCTACAGCGCCAGATCAGGGCCTTATGGTGTGAAGTGCAATTGGGTAGAAAAACAAATCACAGTATCTGCGTGTCCAAGGCACTGTGACCAGTTTTATCTATGTAAATGGCATCCTGAGACCTGTAGACGTACCTTTTCTGCCCAACACTCCAGGCTTCAGATAATCACGATCACATATCCTGCGCGAACGTCTTCTCTGTGTCACAGTATGTCCGCCTTTTGTCCTGTACCGTCAGGTCATCAGACTTGTCGCCAATCGAAAATGTGTGGGCTGTGCCGATATGAAGAACCATGATCCAGTGCAGACTATCGAACAATGTGTTTCTGCATGAATTCGCTACCGGTACGCGTCGATTTCTCCACGAATAGAACAAGTTATCAGGCTCAAGGCGGACCGTGTGCATGCTACGTTACATGCTGAACCAAGGTGGCTGAATTGCTAATCTTTCCTTCATAATATACTAAAAGCAGGTACTGTCAATATGAACTTCCCATCTCTACACTTTCAGAGTGTACTTTTTCTTTTCTAAACATGAGTGTAACTTAATCACTAACTGCTCTCTCTCCGCAATGATGTCTGGGATGAATGCAACACTACCCAGACTCAAGACCTCGCAACAGCCCGTGTATGTCACACTGACTAGACTGCAACCGCCAGCTTACTGGCTGGCCGCTACGAGACAGTCACATGTGCCCCAGTGGCCAGGCAGTCAGATGGCGGTCGTGGCCTGGTCGGTGTGACATAACACGGGCTGTTGTGAGGCCTTATATCTAGTGGTGTTGGTGGAACTTGTGTGTCGAAGGCGAATAGACTCTGGTCCTTGTTAACTCACCACATCTACAGTGTATGTCTATTCTGTCGAATACATACAGAGCGTACTCTCACCACTGAAGAGGGCCTGATGAACTTGCAGTTTAGTTCCCTTTAAATAACAGCAACAATCACTGAAGAGAACAGAGCATCATACCGAGCATCACCAGTCAATCCTACACGAGAGCAGCGTAGCCATGCTAGGTGATGTGGTTGTGTGTGGCTGCGTGATCAGGCGTTGAAATGGTCAAGTGGTGTTAATCATTCAGTGAACAAATGGCTTCAAACGGTCTCTCACCCAACGCTCATATTCTTTATATTTGGTTAGCCACCGCCGTACAATATTTCAATCTTGACATGGGTCTGCACTACATGTACGTCTAGAGCAGTGACTTTCAATCTTTTTCGATATGGGATCCCCTTCCGACACACACACACACACACACACACACACACACACACACATATATATATATATATATATATATATATATATATATATATATATATATATATATTAGAATTAATTATTGCATGTTGTACATATATCTAATGAATTGTTCCTGAAAACAGTTTTCAGACTTTGCGCTTGTAACATTACAGATAGATGGGGAAGCTGATTGTTTTCATGTGAAAAACAAGTTTTAGCAAGCTGTTGGGTTTCCCATACAGCCGGGTAACAGTCTGGACCTAGTGAATGGAATGCAGGTCGTTAGGGAAACCCTAATATGCTCGGAAACAGGAAACGACGGTCTGGAATGAGTGAGGGCAGCAATTCCAGTTTGCAACTGAAATACAATATAGCCACACACATTATTCTAAAAATCCATATAAAATCAGGGAATGATCATACGACAAATATAATTATATGAATGGATTCAGGAGACTTGGGAGAGTCAAACGCCGTAATTACAATTCCTATATCTCCTACAGATAAAAAGCCGATAAATTTCAGTACTATAATAATAATATTATAAGACTTATATTTACAATGATTGATATGTAGTGTTTATCATTAACAGTTTAAGAAGCAAATGGGCTGCATTGCACCTCGCTACCTATCTTAAAAGTCGCACCACGTTATTTCCGTATTCTTTCAATAAACTTTGTTTTACTCTCTTAATCTGGTTTTTGTTGAGGTAGTAATATTCTTGTGTCAGAACATAGATTCCACCACAGAAACACAAAACATGAACGCAGAAAAGCACATTACATTTATATTTTTTATTTATTTATTTATTATTTAACATGCCCCATTACATATTAATATTACATGTTTGATGGTTAGATTCAGGCGATTACATCGAATATTTTTGCAATCACAAGTTCAGTATATAATTTGTTTATTATATTTAATATTATTCTTAGTAACGTTCGTTTTATGTTATCTTATGACCGACTAAAAATAGTAAATATGCAGCAGATAATTTATATATAATCAATTATATGTATTTGTGGGCAAGAACTGGATATATTTGCATAAAAAGCCAAGATAAATTAAATATTAATTGTGTAACTATATTTCGACGGCGGCAGTATATTTGAACAGTGAGACGCCACGCTTAATAGCTAGCAGAGCAAAGAGCTTCAGTCTCAACCGATTATAGTATTGTAAAATATGTATTTATATGTTAAATGTAAACAACATTTGTAGGTATGTGGTCAGAGCAATTAATTCTGTGATATTCAAATGTATAATATTTTGGAAGGGAAACTGTATTTTAAAGATGAGACGGTAGAATGCGCGGAAGGTTACAATTTTGGGAGCAGGTAGGGCACGCTTTCGAACGCTTGGGAAAGGACTCGTTGGTGAGAGGTTGTGACGCTGGGCGGTCTGAATTCGCGTTACGAACTTGTGATTTGAAGAGATAGGCGTGAGTGGACTTAGAAAATTTACGGGACTGTGACTGCAGAACTTAGTCTCTGGTTGAAAAGAGGTAAACTATGCACGGTAGTAGGGCTGTGGAACTGTGATTTTCAGCTACCGTGTACTCGTGTGATGACAAACTGTGTTTTATAAAAAATACTATAATCGCGGATTAATTTGGAACTGCAATGTTCGATGCACTTCACTAATTTACGAATGATAATTTGGAACTTTTACTCTCATGTGCGTGTGAGTAAATCTCCTATAAACATTATCTTAGAATCCATTTTGTTGGTTATTCAGAGCTTTAATTTATGTTTATTTAAATATATTTTTCGCGTCACCATTTGAAGATTGATAGACTGGATAAACTACAGATTAAGTATTGATCTTATTTAAACAGTTTGGGTAGCTGATTAGGGCATAGAAGCTGACATACATAACACACACCTATGAACAGAGACAACGAGACATAAACCTTTTACTGCCCTGAGTTATGTATTGCCCAATCCTTATTGGTAAGTACCGATAGGAAGGTCGCATGCTTATTCATTCATAACACAGTGTAACACACTAACACACAAACACACACACACACACACACACACACACACACACACACACACACACACAAATCTGTTCCGTTCACTTCAGAATTACTGTTAAACAAGAAATTGTGTAATTTTACCAAAAAGAAAATTTCTCCTTTACTAGGCCTACATTTTTGTATTATGGAACTGTTTGTAGTCAGAGGTGCACTGGGCTGGTCGTTCAATTGCACAAGTATTTCCTCATGTGACGGCGTCCCCCCGAGCAAGTCTTTGCGACTTGGTCTAGAGTAATATCTACAGGTGTGGGCATGCAACGACGCACTTTTATGACCAACAAGAGCAGCAATCCATTGGTACATCCATCCAACTAGATGCACACACACAATATGACATCGTTAAAATTACGGATAGTGTTCGGTGAGAGTCTGTACTCGTCGGTAAGGCATGGTTGGGCGCGAGAATGAATATTGCAGAACGCTGGTGACCTCTAAATTTAACACTGTGACTGCCTCCATAGTTACGACAGAGGGCGCAGAGAAAGGCCAAATAATTACCGAAGACTGTGACAAATGACTGAAGAACATTACATCCCCTCAGTATTGACAACATATCGCCTGGTGCAGTACACACAGTCCTTGAAAATGATGTATTAAAAAAAAAAAAAATAAATAAAAAAAATATTTAAAAAAAACTGAACCACACTTGTTGCCTTGTTTCACAAAACTTTATTTTATTTTCACGACGTAGGTTTCCACCTTTTGTGGGTTTGGAGAAAGCTTTTGACAATGTTGATTGGAATGCACTCTTTCAAATTTTGAAATCAGCAGGAGTGAAATATAGGGAAGGGAAAGTTATTTACAACTTGTACCAAAACCAGACAGCAATTATAAGAGTTGAATGGCATGAAAGGGATGCAGAGATTGGGAAGGGAGTAAGACAGGGTGGTAGCCTTTCTCCAATGTTATTCAATTTGTACATTGATCTAGCTGTAAAGGAAAGCAAGGAGAAATTTGGGGAAGGAATTAAGGTTCAGGGTGAAGAAATAAAAACCTTGCGTTTCGGTGATGACATTGTAATTCTGTCAGAGACAGCAAAGGACATGGAGGAGCAACTGAACGGAAGGGACAGTGTGTTAAAAGGAGTATATAAAATAAACATTAAAAAAAGTAAGACAAGGGTAATGGAAGGCAGGTCTTAGAAAATCAGGCGATGCTGAAGGAATTAGATTAGGTAACGATGAGTTTTGTTACTTGCACAGTAAAACTATGATAGTCGAGGTACAGAAGACATAAAATGCAGAATGGCAATGGTAAGAAAAGCGTTTTCGAAAAAGAGAAATTTGGTAACATGTAAGAATGTTGCGTGTTCATATCACGTCGGGGTTACCAAAAAATGTTGCGAGTCGTAATAAATTAATTTCACAGCAACATTTCTTGGGTAACATAAACGTATATTTCCATCACAGAATACAGAAACGAAAACAGAAGAAACACGTATAGAAAAATGAATGAGCAATAGTAAAGATATTACGTGAATTAAATCTCTGTTCTACTTGCGCACGTCGATATATCGATGTATAGCACTGCACAAACTTGATACCACCACTACAAATTTAAGCATAAGGAAGTCCTTTCTGAAGGCATTTGTGTGGAGTGTTGCCTTGTATGGGAGTGAAACATAGACGATAAACAGTGCGTTCAGGAAGAGGAGAGAAACTTTTGAAATGTGGCGTCACAGACGAATGCTGAAGATTAGGTGGGTGGACCGCGTAATTAATGAGGAGATACTGAACGGAATTGGGGAGAAAAGGAATTTCTGGCATGCCTTGACTAAAAGGAGGGTTCGATTGGTAGGACACAATCTTAGATATCAAGGAATTGTGAATTTAGCGTTCGAGGGAAGTGTGTGGGGTAAAAATCGCAGCAGGAGACCAAGAGATGAATATAGTATGCCAACTGAAAAGGATGTAGGTTGCAGTTCTTATTAGGAGATGAAGAGGCTTGCTCAGGATAAAGAAGTGTGGAGAGCTGCATCAAACCACTCTCCGGTCTGAATATCACAACAAGAACAGGTTTCGGGTTATGAGCCCATTTTCTAGTGACTTCTGATTACAAAGTACACAAGTAAGAACAAACCATAACATTATTACAGTTATCTGCAGAGAACGGAAATGTAATGGGCATTTTATTCTCTGATGAAGCCAATTTCCATTTTGTGGGGCCGGCCGCGGTGGGCGAGGGGACTGAGGCGCTTCAGTCACGGTGTGCACGGCCACTACGGTCGGGGGTTCGAATTCCCCCTCGGGCATGGATATTTGTGCCGTCCTTAGTTGTAGCTAGTTCATACGTAGTTTGTAAGTTTAGGGACTGATGACCCCGTAGTGAAGTCACATAAGGTATACAAACATTTGAACATTTTTTTGAACAAACTACTTGTTGTTGTTGTTATGGTCTTCAGTCCGGAGACTGGTTTGATGCAGCTCTCCACCCTATTCTATCCTGAGCAAGCCTTTTCATCTCCTCATAAGAACGGTAACCCACATCCATATGAATCTGCTTACTATATGCCTCTCTTGGTCTCCCTCTGCGATTTTTACCCCACACACTTCCCTACAATGCTAAATTTACGATTCCTTGATGTCTAAGAATGTGTCCTACCAAGCGATCCCTTCTTTTAGTCAAGGTAAGCCAAAAATTCCTTTTCTCAACAACTGTGTTCAGTACCTCTTCATTAGTTATGCGATCTACGCACCTAATCTTCAGCATTCATCTGTAGTACCACATTTCAAAAGCCTCTTATACAAACTATTTATAAACTAAATTATACTAAAGACAACACAAACATCGATGCCCGAGGGAGGATACTAACCTCCGACGAGGAAGGCCACGCAAATGCGATTTTCTCTCCTGACAGTCAAGCCTCTTATATCTTTTTACTGTGGCATTGAAAAAATCTATCAGAGGCCTATATACAGACCTTTGTATCTATATTTTAGAAGTACTGATCTGCGCTGTTAAGATCCTTGTAAGAATGCGACGCAATGCGGTTAGTGGTCGTCTCATAAAATTCCTGAGTCTGTGTTGCGAACTGGTTCCGAACATAAGTCACTACCTGCTGTCGTAGGTGTTTTAGAGAGAATCCTTAATCTCATGAAAGATGACACAATCATATGAAGACTGGTCCGGATTGTACAAAGATGAATGATGACCTCCATCCAGTGTGGCTGCGTGCAAGACCTGCTCGACTCCAATTGCTGTGTAACGGCCATGAACTGTGGCGAAATAGAGCAGATCCCTCAGGTAAACTAGCATCGTAGTAAGATTTAATCGCTCTTCCAAGGGTGAATATGACTGGGTACTCACCTTTGTCCCATGCTTTTGGCCAAAGACGGTTTTGTGAGTGGCGAACACAGAATGTCTCACGGAAGAAAGTCGTTATCATTCGTGATGCAAGTTATTGCCTCCATCGAGAACTCGTGTCATTTACAGCCCACTTCCATCGGTCGAGGTGGCGCATTGCTTAGCGCACTGGACTCGCACTCGAGGGTGGCGTTTCCAACTCACCTCCAGTAGTCTATATTTTGCAATCCCTTAATATTCTCCAATTGCTGCAGGCAAATACCGGGATAGCTGCTTTCAAAGCGCACACGCGATTCCCATCCCTATCTAAATCTACTACTACGCTCCTGGCCATTAAAATTGCTACACCACGAAGATGACGCGTTACAGGCGCGAAATTTAGCCGACAGGAAGGAGATGCTGTGATGTGCAAATGATTAGCTTTTCAGAGCATTCTGGTGAGGAAATTTAGATGGCCGGAATTTGAAGTTGCCTGTAGAACGACCTTTCTGCCGCCTTCTTACAGTATGCGTAAACATCACAAAGACAAAGTCCTGTGAAATTGGCACCCCTTTTTTTGGGAAATGTACATTTTTTTCAGAGTTCTAGACAGATATGCAATAGTTCTGGAGTTCTCTGTACAAAATTTAAATAGATCTGCAAAATTTCGCCGAAAAAATACGAAAAATTACCACGAAATTTAGTTTTTTCAAAATAAGTTTTGCCTAATTGTACAAACATAGTTCTGATCACAGTTCTAAATAGCTCTCAAAGAGTTCTACAGGAAATCATAATGACATTTTTCTGTGCAGATTATACTTCATGAGATAATTGCAATAATGGGCAATCCATTTACAAGCTACTGTGAAGTTGGCACCCCTTTTCTCAAAAATCTGCATTTTTTTTCAGAGTTCCAGGCAGATATACAATAGTTCTGGAGTTCTCTGTACAAAATTTAAATAGTTCTGCACAAATTCGCGAAAAAATTACAAATAAATTAAACAAATTTTAGTTTTTTCCAAATAATTATTTGCCTACAAGCGTAAACATAGTTCTGATCACAACTCTAAATAGCTCTCAAAGAGTTCTGCAGAAAATCCTAGTGATATTTTTTTGCCCAGATAATAGTTCATGAGCTAATTGCGTAAATGAGGAACATTAACTACACAAAATTGCCGGCCGCGGTGGCCGAGGGGACTAAGGCGCTCCAGTCACGGTCTGCACGGCTACTACGGTCGGGGGTTCGAATCCCCCCTCGGGCATGGATATTTGTGCCGTCCTAGTTCATAAGTAGTTGGTAAGTTTAGAGACTGATGACCCCGTAGTTAAGTCCCATAGACTATACAAACATTTGAACATTTTGAATTACACAAAATTGCACCAGGGTCGTGTGAAGTTGGCATCCCTTTTTTCAAAAATGTAATTTTTTTTCAGAGTTCTAGACAGATATGCAATAGTTATAGAGTTCTCTGTACAACGTTTAAGTGGTTCTGCAGAATTTCGTGAAATATCGCAATTCTGAATAGTGGGAGAGCTGTGAAGTTGGCACCCCTTTTTTCAAAAATGTAATTTTTTCAGAGTTCTAGACAGATAATCTATTGAATAGTTATTTCCATTGATGTTAACTAAAGTAACCGAACTGTTTTCACAAGAGGTCTCCTTTCAATTTGAGGTTAAAAAAACTACGTTGCAAGAGTTGATCCTTTCGTATTATTATTTTATCATTGCATTACCTTTCACATTAGCCGATGTAGGTGACCGGATGTCTTGTAACGGAATAATGTACTTTTTTCTGGTTGTACTGGAGATACCCTTCTGAGTACTACTTGAGCGGCTTAATGGAACAAGATGAAGTATGAAGTGCATTCAAACGAACCTAGCGGAGTCTGTAAAATTAAAAAGGTTGCCACCGCGTGTCCGCTGCAAGGGCCGAGGCGTAGCGCGGGCGATTCAGGGAAGGTCCAATGATGCACGTCGCCGAACGTCACGGCGCGTTAGCCGCGCCATTGTCCAGCGGGTGAATGCACTCATTATTCAGGAGCGCCGGGCTACGGTAGCAGCCGCTGCAGGTGAGGCCGCCCGTAGCAAGTGCTCTCCACAGTATTAGGGCAGATTGGAAATTCGCAAGGTGTGCGCCCAGTGTATACTGCCGTCAGCCAGCACAGGAAGCAGTGGCGACCCGTCATCATCTTCTCTGCTGGGGCCCACACAAAAGGTCATCGTTTAAAACAGACTCTTTTCGAATTGTCTGTATCCTCTAAAAGAAGAACAACAACTATAATGTGGTAGTTACGCAGTTATAATACAGTGGAACCCCCGATATCCGACCTTCACGGGACCGGGCCGTGGTCGGAACGGCCAAAAGGTCGGATATACCGAAAAGCAATAAAACACGTTTTTTCGGGTCAAAATAGCCGTATACTGCACTAAATTATTTGTACAAAATACACACTCAATACACACTTTTTAGATTTGCCGATAACAAACAAAGACAGTTGCTACACGTAGCAATTGTGAGTCTATCCTTAGCTAGATTTGTACCCAAAACAGGCTCATTTTTAGCAGCAAGAGTAGATTTTGGTGACATTTTATAGTTCAGTACGGTTTCGTCTACGTTATATACTTGTTCAGCTACAAGATTACTATCCGACACCAATTTTTGAAACTTTTCTAGCCGGCCGCGGTGGCCGAGGGGACTGAGGCGCTCCAGTCACGCTCTGCACGGCAACTACGGTCGGGAGTTCGAATCCCCACTCGGCCATGGATATTTGTGCCGTCCTTAGTATTAGCTAGTACCTAAGTAGTTTGTAAGTTTAGGGACTGATGAACCCGTAGTTAAGTCCCATAAGCTATACAAACATTTGAACACTTGAAACTTTTCTACAAAATCTTTTGCAGCATCGGCATCAGCAGAAATTTTTCGTCCGCAATAACATCATGTCTAATACCGTGGCGAAGCTTCTAGCGGTCAAACCAACCTTCGCTTGCCTGGAAAGTCTTATCATCTCCTCGCAATTTTTCAAACAGGAGTCCCTTTGCGCCGTTCTTGACAAAACCAAACCCAAAGAGCTTCGTCTACAAGTTCTAGCTTAGGGTTTTTTTTTAACATTTTCCGATTTTTAAAGCATTTTCCGTTTCAACTGTCATAGAATAACTTTCAAGGTCTTCACGGTTTTTTCTCCAGTCTTTTACAGTTGTCACGCCGACCCCTAGCTCTACGGTTAATTTGACTAGTGACTCACCACGATCCAAACGTTGAAGCACTTCAAGTTTTTGTTGAAGGAAAACGCACACACGCTTACGTTTTTGAGAAGCCATAGCGAATTTTCACTAATTGCACAACACAGTTTATCACCAAAGATACAGTAATCACGAAAACAAAAAACAATAAAGTAGAGCAATGTTCACGTCGACAATCAGACACAACTCTCAGTTTAACAGAGAAACAATGCACAGAACTGTTGAGTCAGTTTGATTCGTCGCCGGCAGAAGGCAGTCTGGCACCTGGTCGGATATCCCGAGTAGTCGGATATCCCGAGGTCGTATATGAGGGGTTCTACTGTACACCAAAGTTTGTGTCATGACAGGATGACCTCACACACTTACAAACGTTCACGTAAAACCAGCGCAGCTAGTGAACTTTCTAACGAAACACCCACACACACATATACAAGGCACATTTCATAGCTGCTTCAAACTAGCATGAAGCTATTCTCATACCAAAATTTACTCTGCCCGTTACACAAATTGTTAATTAAAGTAGGAAGTTAAGGAAAACGTTAATAGCCTCTTAAGATAACATACGAGGCGCGTCCAGAAAGTAAGTTCCATTTCAATTTATCTCCGCTGCAGCGCTGCGACTGCAGTTCCGCACATACGCTGCAGACGATGTGTATCAAGGAGAAGAACGTGCGCCATTTGGAGTTCGCTGTCAGTTACGTACGCTTTGTTGTGATCGTTTGAAATGTTGGCGTTGATTGAAAATCCCGCCGCCTGTGAAATCAGGTCGGTAATTTGGTTTCTGAATGCGAGGAAAGTGAAACCAAGTGAAATTTATCGGCAAATTTGCGATGTTTACGGACCAAATGCGATGAGTGATTCGATGGTGAGAAGATGGGCCCGAAAGTTCAATGGTGAGCGTAGTGATGTGCACGATGAAGAACGAAGTGGGCGTCCCCCTTTGGTTACAGAAGAACTGGTTCACGGGAATGATGACAAGATCCAAGAAAACCGTAGGTCTACAATTAGTGCTTTCGCTATTGACTTCCCACAAATTTCACGAAAGAAACTGTTTCCAGCTGGTTGAAAACACAGGCGGCAAATTTCTATGAAGAAAGTATACAAAACCTGGTGCCACGCTATGACAAATGCCTGCAAAATTTCAGCAGTTATGTGGAAAAGTAGTTTAAGAGTTGTAGAATTTTGTGCAATAAAAATTTCCTCGGTATCTGTGTACAATTTCATTTTATTACCAAAGGGAACTTACCTCCTGGACACGCCTCGTATTACTGGGAACATCCCATTGAGATTCTCTAAACGCCTCGTGTAGTGGGACGAGATTTGCGAGCCCTACTCCTTTATGTCAGCTTTGCTTTGGAGAGAATTCATGAAATAGAAAAAGAATCGAAGTTGATGTATAAATTATTGATTTTTTTCATATGTGTAATATTTTATGAGGCATGATGTAATAAAAATGTTTGTGTTTGGTTTGTATGTTTCATAGTCGACCGACGTGCCGCAATGAACAGGAGCAGCTTCACAGTATCTCCGACCGGCATCAAATATCAGCTACGCCACCATCCGTAGTTATAATATCCGACATAACAGCCACGAAGCGGCAGGTGTCTTTGCGTCTTCTCTATTACAGGATATCGATCGTTCTTTCAGAAGATTTACGAATTGTTAAACAAAGATATTTTTTGTCTTAGTTTATAATCTGTACTGTTAAGATGGAGTATGAACTAATGTGTAAGCTCACAAGTTGTATGAAAAATAATAAATTTCAATAAGTGTTTTGGAACAGTATGTAAAAATCGTATTTACAGAGAAGTATTATGTTTACATGAACGAAGATACAGAATTATTTCGATATGAGACGTATTCATGTCTTTGTGAAGACAATTGAGAATTTTGGCATTTTTTTTTTTTTTCTACGATATTTCTTTCGATTCAGCAAGCAATGGAACTAGATCGATTGTGACTTATACATCCACTGAGAGTTACATTAGTGTTGGAAGTTTTACTAGAATGCTTAGGTGCTGAAAATCAATTCCCTCTTTCCCGTGGGAATAAGAAGAACATGTGGTTTTCTTCCGACTGTGAATTCAATTGGAATTTTTTTTTTTTTTTTTTTTTTTTTTTTTTTTTTTTTTTTTATTATGTGACGGGTTGGGGACTTTGGAAACGAGTTCAACGGTATGGTCCAGGTTCGTTGATGAAATTGCCTAGCAATCTACCAACTGCCCCACAGCAACTAACTGTGAAATATTCCTGGATTCACTTTTGAAGGGAATGTGAGATTTGTTATGATTTTTGAAGGATCTAAGGAGATTTTTTCCTAAACTGGTTAATAAATTAGTGAACTTCAGCTATTAAAATGTAGAATGATGGACGCTCTGCCAGCCCACAACAATATTTCAATGAAAATAAGACTCGTAAATGTTTTCGTTGAAGTTGCGGACGCGAACTTTGCATAGTATCTCAGAAGATAGGCGAATTTTACCGAGGAATACACCATACTGTCTTTATCTGTCTTTAACTGTGACTTGAAACATTAATTTATTTTTCAGGCACTTGTCAGAACATGTGTCTATATGGAAAAATTGGGCAAATAAACTAATTATATTTTAACAAAATTAAACAATCCCTGACTGCGTCTTTCGTTTGTAGACGTCACTGTGCTTATGGTGATCTATTAGTGTTTTTATAAACTGTATTTTCGTGTTTTATAAATAATTTCGGGCGTTGAAGCGACCAGTATATAGGCTAGTTGATCCCTGATTTGAAAACGAGTGCAAACACGTACTTAGAAATCCAGTGTATCACTTTGCACGTGTTGACACAGTGTGACCTGGAAAAATTTTTTGATTCATAGCACACTTTTGCTGGGGGGGGGGGGAGGGGGGGCTCGACCTACAATATATATATATATATATATATATATATATATATATATATATATATATATATATCACTAGCAGCTCTGGAAGAAAGGATATGGCGGAGACAACAGAGCTTAGCCATAGATTAGGAGATGTTTCTAGAATGATATTTTCTCTCTGCAACGGAGTGTAGGCTGATATGAAAAAGTATGCAGGACCGGAATTTGAACCTGGGACCTTTGCCTTCCACGGGCAAGCTTTATTTCTGCCAGTACCTCGCCTTCTACTTCCCAAACCTCACAGAAGCTCTCCTGCGAAACTCGCAGGACTTGCACTCCTAGAGAAAGGAATGGTTGTTTTTGTGTCCTCAGAAAAATTGATGTCATATAGAATTTTTATTGCGGTTGATCTATAGTCTATCTACCACCTCCTTAGAGACGCCACCTGCCTTTCTAACATCGAATCATTTTCATTTTAGTTCTGACAGCCTCGTTTCCCCGCCTTTTACGTTCCGCTGCGGGATCGTATTAATACGTCAACTGTGGTCGTATCTCGTGCGAAGCTTGCAATACCTGTCATCGATTTTGCAGAGCCGCGGTGGAATGACCGATCGTTCCAAGGTGCCTAGCTGCTCAGCATGCTGTTGCTCGTCGCGGAGGTTCGAGTCCTCCCTCTGGTTTGGGTGTATTTGTTGTCCTTAGCCTAAGTTTTTTTTTTTTAAGTGGTTTTTATGCCTATGGACTGATGACCAGAGTAATTAAGTCCCACAGATTTTCAAACATTTGACCTTTTTTTCAGATTTCAATTCTCATTACCGATCTCATCTCACATGATAATTTCTATGAGGATCTGCCGTCACTTTCCTTTTTTTCAATAAGAAGAGGGCTATGCTGACCAGCAAGATGAGCTTGGCATTAAAGAAGAAATTGGTAAAGTGCTACATTTGGAGCATGCACTGTATGGAGTCGAGAAATGGACTTGTGGAAAACAGGATTAAATACTTGGAAAGTTTTGAAATGTCCTTTTCGCTTTGTCCATTCTTGGATGCCATCGATAATCATAACTTTTAACAGCGGTTACTCCAAGCACTGTTGATGTGTTTGTACGATGGCCATATCATGAGTCACGAACTGTGTCCGGACTAGAAAATGTAAGATTTCCCATTAAATTAGTCCATCGAGTTGTGTACGTACGCATGAATTTGGATCAGCACAGTTACCTCATTAAACTCATTTTTCTAAGCAGATTTTCTTAAGATTCCTACTGTAGGCGAAACGCGTCATTAATGCATGAAAATTCGCAACCACGGCTATTTATTTATATTGTCCTGTAAACTGGTTCCTGAACAAGCCGCAAAATGGAGTGGAAGAAGTTTTACTTATTATTATGATGATTTTCTTTCTTTTTTTTTTTTCTTTTTTTTTTTTTTTTTTTTTTTTTTGGTGGTAGCAGTGCTTCGTACGGAGAATTTATAATGCCAATGTTCCCTGTCTTCAACGTCTTCCTGTAGTCTTCTGTAGCTCCTTCCGTATTTCAGGTCATTCACGTGTTGAATGCTTCTTCTTCTTCGGCTTACAGTTCCGTTAATCTTCCCGTCAATGACGTTATGTATGAACCCCATGCGTCGAAGTATGAGTCCGATCCAATGGGCCTTTCTCTAAAGAATTGTACATAATGTACTTTTCTCTCCTACCCTTCTCAGCACATCGTCACTTGTAGCCCGATCTGACCACTTGATCTTCTCTGTTATCCTCCAACACCACATTTCAAAACTTCCCAAGCATTTTTTCTCCTTTTTTCCACAAGCCCATTTCTCGGCTCCATACAGTGCAATGCTCCAAATTTGAACAGTGAGACGCCACGCTTAATAGCTAGCTGAGCAAAGAGCTTAAGTCTCAACCGAATGTAGTATTGTTAAATATGTATTTGTCTGTTAAATGTAAACAACGTGGTCAAGTCATTAAATTCTGTGTTATTCAAATGTATAATATTTTGAAGGGAAATTGTATTTTAAAGATGCGGCGTTAGGATGTGCGAAAGGATACAATTTTGGGAGCGGTCTGAAACCGCGTTACGAACTTGTGACTGAAGAGATAGGTATGTGTGGACAAATGTTAAGCTTCTCAATTCTCCAATGAACCACACCTATACCCTCCTATACAACCCCTATATTTTTGTCTATTTCTTTCTTTAGTTATAATTGTGTGTCAGGTTTATACTATTTCTAATATTTGCATCATTTTGACAGATTCATGTTTAATTTTATTTTTATTCACTGTAGTCATGTTGTAAGAATTTATGTTTGCACTGTTTCTCTATGTATGGTATTTATGTTTTCTTTTTTCAGTACTATTAATTTACAGATTTCAATCAGATATTTATTTACACTGTAACTGCTCCATCAAAGAAGTTAATTTACTTTTTTGTATGTAACATATCTTCTGTTTTACTGAGAACACAAGTTCTTTGACTGAACTTCAGTAAATATCTGATGATAGCCTAATAAGCCGAAAATCGATTCACAAAATAAACAAAACCGTAGAACAAACACAAAAATTGTGTATTTTCAACTTCATAATGGATAAGATCTACCAAGAAGCGACGGAAGAATCAATTAACATGAAAATTATTAGCTTTTCAAAGCATTCACACAAGTTTGGTGCCGGTGGCGACACCTACAACATACTGACATTAGGAAAGTTGCTAAAGTTAGGAAAATTTGCTACACCACGAAGATGACGTGCTACAGACACGAAATTTAACCGACACGAATAAGATGCTGTCATATGCAAATGATAAGAGCATTCACATAAGGTTGGCGCCGGTGGCGACACCTACAACGTACTGACATGACGAAAGTTTCCAACCGATTTCTCATACACAAACAGCAATTGACCGGAGTTGTCTGGTGAAACGTTGTTGTGATGCCTCGTGTGAGGAGGAGAAATCCATACTATCACGTTTCCTGCCTCGGTGGAGTATCCGAGTGGTATAAGGCGCCTCGCTGCGGAGCGCACGGTTGCTCGCCGTCGGAGGTTCGAGTCCTCCCTGGGGCATGTGTGTGTGTGTGTGTGTGTGTGTGTGTGTGTGTGTTGTCCGCAGGTTAGTTTACCTTAGTTTAAGTAGTTTGTAAGCTACGGACTGATGACCACGCAGTTTGGTTCGATAGATATACAAACATTTGAACATTTGACATCACGTTTTCGCCTTTAATAAAGGTCGGATTGTAGCCTATCGTGATTACGGTTCATCGTATCGCAATATTACTGCTCGCGTTGGTCGCGATCCAATGACTGTTAGGCAGAATATGGAATCGGTGGGTTCCGGAGGGCAATACGGAACGCCGTGCTGGATCCCAACGGCTTCATATCACTAGCAGTCGAGATGACAGACATCTCATCCGCATGGTTGTAACGGATCGTGCAGCCACGTCTAGATCCCTGAGTCAACAGATGGGGACGTTTGCAAGACAACAACCATCTGCACGAACAGTTCGACGACGTATGCAGCAGCATTGACTATCAGCTTGGAGACCATGGATGCGGTTACGCTTGACGTTGCATCACAGACAGTTGCGCCTGCGACTGTGTATCCAACGACGAACCTGGGTGCACGAATGGCAAAACATTATTTCTTCGGAAGAATCAAGCTTCTGTTTACAACATGATTGTCGCATCCGTGTTTGGCGACATCGCCGTGAACGCACATTGGGAGCGTGTATTCGTCATCGCCATATTGGCGTATCAGCCGGAATGATGGTATGGGGTGCCATTGGTTACACTTCTCGATCACCTCTTGTTGGCATCGACGGCACTTTGAACAGTGGCCGTTACATTTCAAATGTGTTACGACCCATGACTTACCCCTTCATTTGGTCCCTGCGAAACCCTACATTTCAGCAGGATAATGCACGACCATATGTTTCAGGTCCTGTACGGGCCTGTCTGGATACGGAAAATGTTCGACTGCTGCCCTGGCCAGCACATTCTCCAGATCTGTCACCAATTGCAAACGTCTGGTGAATGGTGGTTGAGCAACTGGCTTGTCACAATATGATACTTACTACTCTTGATGAACTGTGGTATCTTGTTGAAGCTGCATGGGCATCTGTACCTGTGCACGCCACTCAAAACCCAGGCGTATCAAGGCGGTTATTACGGCCAGAGGTGGTTGTTCCAGGTACTGATTTCTCATGATCTATGCACCCAAATTGTGTGAAAACTTATTAACAAGTCAGTCATAGTATAATATATTTTTACAATGAATACCCGTTTATCATCTGCATTTCTGCTTGGTGTAGCAATTTTAATGGCCAGTAATGTACGTTAAACTACCGTAAGAACAACACACACTCTCATGACTCGAACCTCCGACGGCGAGCAACCGCGCGCTCCGCAGCGAGGCGCTTTAGACCGGTCGGCTACTCCACCGCGGCTGTTCCTTATGAAATACTCACTCAGCCATTAGTCAAATGTTCAAATGTTTGTATAGTCTATGGGACTTAACTACAGGGTCATCAGTCCCTAAACTTACAAACTACTTATGAACTAACTAAGACTAAGGACGGCACAAATATCCGTGCCCGTGGGGGGATTCGAACCCCTCAGACCGTGACTGTAGCGTCTCAGTCCCCTCGGCCACCGCGGCCGGCCAGCCACGAGTCCTTCCCGTTATTGACAGCACTGTCATCGGAAAACTTCTTGACCTTCCTGCTATTATATCGAACGAAGTAAATCGATCCCACACCGAAGAGCCACTTTTAAATTTTCTGTAACTATCGACCCCATGTCTGGGACGTGCGCTCGGTACCTGCGGTGTGACGTGTCGACCGCTGCGGCCGCCGGGGGTCCGGTGGCATCTCATTACACAGCGTACACGCAAAGGGTCGCTATCTGGGGACGGACACGGTGTAATATGTTTTATATACTATTCCTTATGTTCAAAATGTTTTTAAATCTATCTGAGCAAACTTGTTTTATACACTATTCCTTATGTTCAAAATGTTTGTAAATCTATCTGACCAAACTTGTTGGTCATCAGTCCGTAGCTTACAAACTACTTAAACTAAGGTAAACTAATTTAAGGACATCACACACACCCATGCCCCAGGGAGGACTCGAACCTCCGACTGCGAGCAACCGCGCGCTCCGCGGCGAGGCGCTTTAGACCGCTCGGCTACTCCACCGCGGCTGTTCCTTATGAAACACTCACTCGACCACGTGTCCTTCCCGTTCTTGACAGCACTATCATTGGAAAACTGCGTGCTCTTCCTGCAGTTATATCGAACGAGGTCAATCGATCCTCCACCGAAGCGCCACTTTTAATTTTCGGTAACTATCTACCCCAGGACTGGGACGTGCGCTCGGCTGCTGCGGTGTGACGTGTCGACTGCGACACGAACCTCCGACGGCGAGCAACCGCGCGCTCCACAGCGAGGCGCTTTAGAACGCTCGGATACTCCACCGCGGCTGTTCTTAATAAAACATTTACTTAACCACGAGTCCTTCCCGTTCTTGACAGCTCTGTCATCGGAAAACGTTCGTGCTCTTCCTGCAGTTATATCGAACGAAGTCCATCGATCCTACACCGAAGAGCCACTTTTAATTTTTATGTAACTATCGACGCCAGGACTGGGACTTGCGCTCGGTTGCTGCGGTGTGACGTGTCGATCGCTGCGGACGCCGGGGGGTCCGGTGGCATCTCATTACACGGCGTACACGCAAAGAGTCGCTATCTGGGGACGGACAAGCTGTAATATGTTTTACATACTATTCCTTATGTTCAAAATGTTTGTAAATCTAACTGACCAAACTTCGTGGTCATCAGTCCGTAGCTTACAAACTACTTATACTAAGGTAAACTACCCTAAGGACATCACACACATCCATGCCCCAGGGAGGAATCGAACCTCCGACGGTGAGCAACCACGCGCTCCACGGCGAGGCGCTTTAGACCACTCGGCTATTCCACCGCTGTTGTTCCTTATAAAACACTCACTCAGCGACGAGTCCTTCCCGTTCTTGACAGCACTATCCTCGGAAAACTTTCTGCTCTTCCTGCTCTCGAGCGGGTATCGAACGAGGTCCATCGAACTTACACCGAAGAGTCGCTTTTAACTTCCGGTTCAAAATGTTCAAATGTTGGTAAATCTATCGGACCAAACTGCGGTTCATCAGTCCGTAGGTTACAAACTACTTAAACCTAGGTAAACTAACCTAAGGACAACACACACACTGCCACGCCCCAGGGAGGACTCGAACCTCCGACGGCGAGCAACCGCGCGCTCCGCAGCGAGGCGCTTTAGACCGCTCGGCTACTCCACCGCGGCTGTTGCTTATGAAACACTCACTCAACCACGAGTCCTTCCCGTTCTTTACAGCACTGTCATCGGAAACCTTCGTGCTCTTCCTGCTGTTATATCGAACGAGGTCAATCGATCGTACACCGAAGAGCCACTTTTAATTTCCAGTAACTATCGACCCCAGGACTGGGACGTGTGCTCGGTCGCTGCGGTGAGACGCGTCGACCGCTGCGGCCGCCGGGGGTCCGGTGGCATCTCATTATACGGCGTTCACGCAAAGAGTCGCTATCTGGGGACGGACACGCACCGTACACGGCGGGTATCGAGCGGGCGGTGTCGGGCGCGACAGTGTGAAGATGTATCGGCGGCGGCGCGATACTTGTCGCCGGCCACATAGGAAGCGTGTATGCGTCATCGCCATATTGGCGTATCACCCAGCGTGATGGTATGGTTTGCCATTGATTACACGTCTCGATCACCTCTTGTTCGCGTCGACGGCACTTTGAAGAGTGGCCTTTACATTTCAGATGTGTTACGACCCGTGCCTTTACCCGTCATTCGAACCCCTACATTTCAGCAGGATAATGCACGACGGCATGTTGCAGGTCCTGTACGGGCCTTTCTGGATCCGGAAATGTTCGACTGCTGCCCTGGCCAGCACATTCTCCAGATCTCTCATAAATTGAAACGTCTGGTCAATGGTAGTAGCAATTTTAATGGCCAGTAGTGTAAGTTGAAACTACCCGAAGATCACACACTCCCATGCCCCATGGATGACTCGAACCTCTGAAGGCGAGCAGCAAGGTGTCTTAGATCAGCGTTTTTAAACCTTTTCGAATGTGTGACCTTGTTGCAAGTAAAAATGTTCCGGCTAATCCCTTGCAACAATAAATATTTTTATAAACTATTCCTTATGTTCAAAATGTTTGTAAATCTATCGGACCAAACTTCGTGGTCATCAGTCCGTAGCTTACTAACTACCTAAACTAAGGACATCACACAGACCCATTTCCCAGGGAGGACTCGAACCTCCACGGCGAGCAACCGCGCGCTCCGCAGCGAGAAGGTTTTGACCGCTCGGTTACTCCACCGTGGTTGTTACTTATGAAACACTCACTCAACCACGAGTCAAAAATGTTCAAATGTTTGTTAAGCGTATGGGACTTAACTACGGGTCATCAGTCCCTAAACTTACAGACTACTTATGAACTAACTAAGACTAAGGACGGCACAAATATCCGTGCCCGTGGGGGGGATTCGAACCCCCCCCCCCCCCCCCAGACCGTGACTGTAGCGCCTCAGTCCCCTCGGCCACCGCGGCCGGCCAGCCACGAGTCCATCCCGTTATTGACAGCACTGTCATCGGAAAACTTCGTGACCTTCCTGCTGTTATATCGAACGAAGTAAATCGATCCCACACCGAAGAGCCACTTTTAAATTTTCGGTAACTATCGACCCCATGCCTGGGACGTGCGCTCGGTACCTGCGGTGTGACGTGTCGACCGCGGCGGCCGCCGCGGGTCCGGTGGCATCTCATTACACGGCGTACACGCAAAGCGTCGCTATCTGGGGACGGACACGGTGTAATATGTTTTAATGTTTTATATGCTATTCCTTATGTTCAAAATGTTTTTAAATCTATCTGAGCAAACTTGTTTTATACACTATTCCTTATATTCAAAATGTTTGTAAATCTATCTGACCAAACTTGTTGGTCATCAGTCCGTAGCTTACAAACTACTTAAACTAAGGTAAACTAATTTAAGGACATCACACACACCCATGCCCCAGGGAGGACTCGAACCTCCGACGGCGAACAACCGCGCGCTCCGCGGCGAGGCGCTTTAGACCGCTCGGCTACTCCACCGCGGCTGTTCCTTATGAAACACTCACGCGACCACGTGTCCTTCCCGTTCTTGACAGCACTGTCATCGGAAAACTTCGTGCTCTTCCTGCTGTTATATCGAACGAGGTATCGATCCTACACCGAAGCGCCACTTTTAATTTTCGGTAACTATCGACCCCATGCCTGGGACGTGTGCTCGGTCGCTGCGGTGTGATGTGTCGACCTCTGCGGCCGCCGGGGGTCCGGTGGCATCTCATTACACGGCGTACACGCAAAGCGTCGCTATCTGGGGACGGACACGCTCCGAACATGGCCGGTATCAAGCGGGCGGTGTCGGGCGCGACAGTGTGAAGATGTATCGGCGGCTGCTTGCGACACCTGTCGCAGCGACCGCGCCGTGTAGCCGGCCGCTAGCGGCTGCGGCGCCACCGCCTCCGCCACCGCCTCCGCCGGCGCGCTCATTCCTAATCGGACACGGGAACTGCCCCCCCCCTGCCCCCCCTATCTTTTTGTGGCCGCCCGCCCCTCCGGCTTTTTGTTGGCAGCGGCGCTCGGGAAGAAGGCGTAGCGGTCTCCGCAGCTCCTTCCGCGTCGCTCCTCCTGGCCGTGCCCCGCCGTCCCGGACAGTTGTAAAGCGCGCGGCTTATCGGCTTCGATTACGCTCCGGCACAGAGGCGCGCGCCGGCACAGATTACAAGGCCGGCAGCGGGTAATGTGCTTAAATACGAGCCGGTGTTAAATTAAACGCCAAATATCATTATGAGGAACACTACCCGGAAACAAAACGCCGGTATCGTGTTACGGCACTTCTCGTTTTAATAAAAGTCTCGAGCCAAACTTCAAGTTTTTGTAGCAGCAGTACATCCGGCAGAACCGTGTGATAGGTCAACACGAACAGTAGTCTACTTTGTATTAGATACTAGCTTTAGGGTTGCCAGATTGAACTCGTGGCAGGCCCGGAGACCAGACGTGCCCCCCTCCCCCTTGGCCAATGACTAACCCCCCCCCCCCCCAAATGCGACCAACTTACCCCCCCCCCCCCAACCAGGATTGTCGTCTTCTACAGAAAATAGTTTCGGCAAGAAATTAAGAAGCGACTGATCCTTCTTTTGGTAATATTCGCTTTGTGTCTTTCTGATTGTAAATGTTTATTCAAAGCTTTCACTCCGTCG
Source organism: Locusta migratoria (assembly GCA_026315105.1). Taxonomy (NCBI): domain Eukaryota; kingdom Metazoa; phylum Arthropoda; class Insecta; order Orthoptera; family Acrididae; genus Locusta; species Locusta migratoria. The sequence continues at coordinate 269,737,278 of CM048751.1, read as the reverse complement.
TACTTTAGAGTAAATGAGATATTGCATGTTCTGCACTTACACATACACTCATCAGTATCGACTTTTCTAGCCATTCTTTATAATTTTCTTCCTGCAACCATTCTTCACGGAACGAACTTAGATATCGTCTCTTCATTTCACTGTTATTACTCACTAATTTGAGTTAATGTAAGCTTGTCTGTTCACACACGATCCGAATATTCCAAATATTGCCGGTAAACTGATAAACAATGAACGAACGAACACAAATAATAGACGTCGCCAGCTGACACGTTGCCGCAACAGCGTTTGCTTAATAATGCGCTAGCCGATTGCTACCGACGCAACAATGAAAAGTTTACAGAGGAAGAATAGAAAAGTAGCGTTTTGTTGCAATAAGAAATTGACATTTATATAAATTTATTCATAATTACGAGAGAGGAGCCGGCCGGGAATGGCCGAGCGCACTGAGGCATCTTGCCGCGGTTCACGAGGCTGCTTCCGCCAGAGGTTCGAATCCCCCCCTAGGGCATGAATGTTGTGTTCGTCCTTAGTTTAAGTTACATTAAGTTCGATATAGATCGTCGCTACATGAGCGTAATACTTAAAAAGCGTCGTAAAAAAAAAAAAAAGTTAAAATGAAGGTTACATTCAAGCCCGGAGATGAGAGTCATTGGCCCGTAGACCATGAGAATTCATTCCAAACCCGGGCACTCCGGGCGGCGCCCGGAGATCTGGCAACCCTAACTAGCTTAAACCCGCTGCTCCGTGCGCGAGTTGGTAGATCAAATCCCACGTAGAAATGCACTCGTTTCGGAGAATCCAATCATAAAATACGACAATAATGTTTGTAATTATATCATAGATCGACCACTTGATGTAATGCGCGAAACGTCAAATCGATTTTTTTAAAGAGATGTATTAAAAGAAATTTCTTTTTTACTGATTTATTTATTTATTCTTATATTAGCTCTTTATGTCTTGTGGTTCAGACGTGATAAACGTACACCTAACAGACATTCACATTTATAGATATAGATAAATTGCGCATCATATGCGAAACACAGGATTTTGTTACGCACACATGTTTCAGCACAAGTTTGTTTGGATGGTCATCTTCCACAGTAAGCGCCGAAATTCTTCGTTTTTGAATGTGGCAAAAAAAACGCCTTGTGTTTGCTACAGTTGATTTTATTTCTCGCGGACGCGTATCGCCTTTCCTTTTAAAGGCATTTTCATTGGGATCTATTTTTTTTTATTTTTTTTTATATGTAAGGAAAAATTTTAGTTTCCTTATGTAATAAAATGTTCAAATGTTTGTATAGTCTATGGGACTTAACTACGGGGTCATCAGTCCCTAAACTTACAAACTACTTATGAACTACTTACGAACTAGGACGGCACAAATATCCATACCCGAGGGGGGATTCGAACCCCCAACCGTAGTGGCCGTGCAGACCGTGACTGGAGCGCCTCAGTCCCCTCGGCCACCGCGGCCGGCGATTCTGGAAATTCGGTTCTCTAAAGCGGTTTCCCAGTTCCACAATCGATTTTCGTGCCCACGTAAACGCAACCGGTTTTGAAGCGTTCTTGGCTTGTCAGATTGTGTTTTCTTGTTAAGAATTTTCGGCACATATGGACTGAGTGATATTTTCTAATGTGAAATCAAAGTATTAATATTAGAGTGATCATGAATCTGTGTATTTAAGTAAAGAAAAATAGCTATTATGCTGACTAAATCGGGGACTGAATCAGCTGTTTTTCAGCCGCCATCTTAAGTGGATTAGGAAATCCGATTCAGGCTGTGCCATGTAAACACGACAGCGAAAATCGGTTTACGAAAATCGATTTTCGTCTTCCGGAAGATGTGTTACATGTAAACGTAGTGAATAAAAGTCTCGAGCCAAACTTCAAGTTTTTGTTGCAGCGGTACGTCCTGCAGAACCGTGGCATACGTCAACACGAACATTAGTCTACTTTGTATTAGATATACACAGGGTTTTTGTTACCCAAACATGTTGCAGCACAAGTTGTTTCGATGGCCATCTGCGGTGGCCGAGGAGACTGAGGCGCTCCAGTCACGGTCTGCACGGCCACTACGGTCGGGGGTTCGAATCCCCCGTCGGGCATGGATATTTGTGCCGTCCTTAGTATAAGGTAGTTGATAAGTAGTTTGGGGACTGATGACCCCGTAGTTAAGTCCCATAAGCTTAACAAACATCTGACATTTTTGATGGCCATCTTCTACAGCAAACGCCGAAGGTGAAAAAAACGCCTTGTGTTTGCTGCAGATGATTTTTTTCTCCCGGACGCGTTTCGCCTTTTATTTTAAAGGTGTCTTCAGTGGGATCTATAAATACAAGTACAGTTCACTTTTTGTTCATGAGGGAAAAAGTTTTACTTCCCTTATGTAATATACGCGAACTGTCTATAATCTCGACACAATACATCTCACGAAAAAATTGTGAGGATGCCTTTAAAATAGAAGACAAATCGCGTCTGGGAGAAAGAAAATCAATTCCAGCAAACATAAGACTTTTTTATTTTTTATTGTATTTTATTTTTCCACTTTTTAAAACGAAAAATGTTTCAGTACCTTTTGCCATCATCAGATGATTTTTATGTATTTACGTCAGTGAAAAAGAAATATTTTGGTACTAATGTAGGTGTGAAAATTAGTTTTACAATGTTTGGTAGTGTAAGACTATTTTCATAACGTCACGTATTGGTAGCGTTGCAATCTGAAACAAAGGTATTATCGGCTCCGTAGCACAGTGCCAGACTACAAACCTAAAGTTCGCGGGTTCGATCCCCGCCAGGTCCTAGGATTTTTATCTGTCACTTTCCACTTCTTTCACCTCTGACAGTATTGCTCATGTGAAAAATACCGAGTAGCACCGTTTTTCGGAACCCACGTTAAACTGTAGGTCCTCCTATAACTGGCTGGGTAAGTCAGTTCAAATGTCGGAGGAAGGCAACGGCATACCACCTCCAAACAGGATCATGGCTAGTAAAGCACTGTGGTGTTCAAACCAATCTTCGGATTGTTGACTGCTTTACCTTATATATATATATATATATATATATGTGTGTGTGTGTGTGTGTGTGTGTGTATGTCAATAGAAACGTAATTTTGTGTGTAGGGTACTTTCGTACATCAACCTATACTGTCTGTTAGCTACACCTGGTATTCGCATGTACGGTCCTAGTTTATCTAACCAGTTAACCACCCGGCGTTACGTGGAAATTTATTCAACTGTCATTTATGAGTCTACCTCATCTTCCCAACCTCTGTCAATCACCTGTCCACCTCCTCCTCCATCACGTCCATCTCCTCTTCCACCCCGCCCTATAGATTCACTCTTTCCACCTCTCTCTCGTCCGTTTATAATACAAGAGTTAATTTAAATAGTGGCAGCTATTTATGGCCAAACGATACAAAAGCGTTACATGTTTGCTCCTCTTACTGTCCTTCAGCGTTGTGCACAACCCGTTGCCAGCGATTTGGAAGGTGTAGTATACCGTTAGCAGAACCTGTTCTGTTGATGGTGCGAATGGAGCGGTCTATTGCCTGTCGAATTTCTGGAACATTCCTGAAGCTAAGTCCAGATGCGATTCCTTCATCTTTGGTATCAAATCAAAGTCACAAGTTCTTAAATCCAGTCCCATCGCCCGAACAGAGCAGCCACAGCTTGCGTTCTTTGCGCTAATCTGGTTTCGTGGGCGAGATCACGAATCGTCTGGCGTCGAACACTGTCCACTAATGCGACAAAAGTATGCACTTCTTCTTCAGAGACGCTAGGACGACCTACCCGACGAATGGCTGCCACAGTTTGCCGACCTTCGTTGAAGGCTTTTAACCACCGTGCCATAGACCGATCGCTCTCAAGTGACTGTGTTTCTCTCGACTGTGGGCACGTCGGTGAGGTGGAATGGAGGAGTCCATTTACTCGGAGGTAAGCTAGATATGTCAGTAACGTGTGCTATCAGTGACAATAGTAGATTCCATTGCATAGTGTCTCTACAGCTATGTTGTCACTATTTAAGTTCCATCCCTTGTGTAAACGATGGAGGATCTAATTGGTTTGATGTTTTAGGGGGACAAAACTGCGGAGGTCATCAGTCGAGGATCTAATTCATAGTAACATTTGCAACAGCATGTACCAGGGCTATGTGCAAATAAAAAATACGAAACGTCTTAACAACCAAACAGGTTGAAATTTGAAGCCGCGGCCGAACGCATTGAGGCGGTATGCTACGATCCGCGGACCGTTTCCCGTCGGGGATTTGAATCCCCCCTCAGGCATAGTTGTTTGTGCCGTCTTAAGTTTAAGCTAGTTCATAAGTAGTTTGTAAGTTTAGGGACTGATGACCTCCCAGTTAACTCCCATAAGCTTGACAAACATTTGAACATTTTTTTTAAACATTGAATATGTCGCCTTGGGATAATGTAGTTTGGCACCTAGGAAAGCGAAGCATTCGTCGTCACCTTCGACTAAAATATTCAAGGATGTACCCTGAGCAGTTATCCTCACCGTCTTTTTCTACGACCGGGATTCGATACTTATCGAATTCCTTGAGCACGGAAAAACCATTAACGTGAACTGCGAGACATTCCGTAGCCTTCGCAACTCCATCAACAACAATCGACCTGGGCTGCTTACAGAGGGAATGATTCTGCTCCACGATAACGCGCGTCCCCACGTCTCCAGGGTCACACAAAGTGTACTGGCCAACTTCAAGTGGGAGCAGCTTTGAGCACCCGCCCTACAGACTGGACATGTCGCGTTGTGACTTCCATCTGTTTGGTTCACTAGAAAAATAAAAAAATAAAAAAATAAAAAAAAGACATCTGAAAGAGAAGCGCTTCAACTCGGACAACGAACTGAAGGACTCAGTAGAGGAGTGACTCTTCTCACAGTCACATGAATTCTGGACACAAGAAATCCTTCGGCTTATTAACCCTTTATAGGGCAAAACTTTATTTTTAAGAACAGACAATTGAAATGTAGTTAGTTAAATTACTTATCGTACCCAAACACATAAAAATATTTGAGATTTGAAAATTATTTTATTATTAATTAGTATAAATTTTTAATCTTGGAAAAATATTGACCACAATCCATTCTGTGGAACAGAAGAATAAATAAAATCTTTATTTGTCGTTTCCTTTCTTTTATTTTGCATACATACATAAAAATACATACAAAATACACATAGATATGTCAAAACATTGTCTGCAGAAAGTTACACTGCAAGTGATGCAAGATAACTATAAAAACATACACAAAAGAGTCGTACATAAAATCACAGATCACATTTGTTAAGTTCTTTAGTTCTGCTGGTAAATGGGTCCAAAGCATTGCCTACACAAAGCTACATTGCAGGTAGTGCATGCCGACTTACTAAGCTTAGGTTTGCTTCGTCTACTGCAAAATGCACACCTTATGACCTAGTTTTAAAAAAAGTATTGCTTTCATTATGAAACTGCAATTACCGTACAAGTAAGAGGCAGCTTATTTGAATCTACATTATGCTATAGCATCACAATAAATCGATTTAATTTTGTAATTGTTAAGACTTATCAACAAAATTAGACGTAATCACTGCACAGGAAATTAGTACTTCTGCTTCCCGTGGTACATACAGCTCACTGCTCACAAATCGTTAACCTTCCTTACTAACGTGAGTTGCAGCTTCTTCAGAACAGCATATAACATCTAAGCGAAATACTAAATTTCAGAAACTGTTTGATAAAATTGTCAAGTAAATATACAGATAACAGGAAAACATAATAAAACCTGTCCAGAAGTATTTGTTTGGAAGGGAAATATTACGTAAAGTCGAGAAAAAATGAGGTTATCTACCTCTCCTGGCATCCACGACACAAAAACGATCATTTCAGTAGGATTTGCACTAGACATGGCACTTCTGGAGGCAAATTACTCTCACCATATCTATATTACAACATAAAATCACAATAAATCAACTTCATTTTCAAAACGTGAAGACTTACCAGCAAAATTACGACATAAGCCATTCATCGAAAACTTGCGCCGCTTTGTGGTTACTTTATCAACCACAAACAATAAAAAGTGCTGCCATCTGCTGATAAATCAATGAAAGCTCGTTGTGGTCGCTTTCGTAGCCAAAGATCATTCCCGCGCAATATCTAAATGCGATAGGGTCTATGACGGGCATCAGTTAGCAGAGATATTGAATCTCTTATCGTGCGATTAAAATATCGACCAAAAACCTACAAAGGGTTTAACACTTTAAGTGCCAATCCCGTCAATTGACGGGATACAAAAATTTGCGTAGACTGCCGATCCCGTCAATTGACGGAATTTGATTTTTCATGTTTATAAATACGAAATCCCGTCCATTGACGGTCTCAGAATTTCTTCATTGTGCCACAAGGGGTAAGTAGAATGTTAGAAAAGGAGAAGACAGGTCTTGTTCGAACGGGAGTGAAAAACAGGAAGGGAATGCCTTAGGCTTTGAAATCACCCAACATACAAAGAAGGGAACAGATATTCCGGAGGAGTGGAAATCTTTTGGCTGTGTGCTGGAAAGACAAGAGATATGTATATATGCTACGTACAAGACACAGGGCAGAAATGATATAATTATGAAGACAGAAGAGGTAAACAAAAAAACAAAAACCTGCTTGTGTTGTGGAGTACAACAAAAAGAAGGTCGGGGTTGATCTGTCCGATCAAAGGATGTCATACAAGGCTTTCGAACATAGAACAGTGAAATGGTGGAAGAAACTGCATTTCACTGTCACCTTATGGTGTCTGGAATATGCCTGTATTCTCCATAACAAAATAAAAGCTGAGGAGATGCCTCTATCCAAGTTCATAAAGGTGTTGTGTGCAGAATTGCCAATGTGTGAAGACGATACTCCCAAACCAACTTCCGATAGAGGCCACCTGAGCAGGTTATCTGCAGGAAAGCATTTTCTAGAAAAAATTCCATCTCCGTCAGGTAAAAGTAGAATTCAAAGGATGTGCAAAGTATGTTCAACCAGAGGAAAAAATCAAACTGGAAAGGCAGTAAGAAAAGACACATCATACCAGTGCAGTGAGTGCAAAATCGCAACGTGCAAAGAACCATGTTTTACATTGTATCATACGATATAAAAAAATTAAAAAAATTACACTGTATCAAAATAATGTGTGTATATATGTAATAAGTGTTTATATCAGTGTTTTATTATTGAAAGTGGAATAAAAGCTTTTCTACTACGACAAGCATGATGTAAGAACTTTCTGATTTCCGTAAACTTTTTTTTTCCTAAAAAATAACATTGTTTGAAAATATGTGGAAAAGGAAGTAAACATTTAAAGAAACTAAAAGTAAGTAATCAGGAAGAAGAAGTCCAAGGCTTTCAGAAAAGGTTATTACCATATTTAAATGTTGTCTAGTTTTTCTAATACAAAATACTAAATATTGCTAAAAACACCTGGCATTCTTAGAAATGGCAAAGTTTACAGGGCCGGCAGTCAAATTGTTAACAGTGGGATAGTTGTGTTGAGGCCTTTGGTGATTACTTTTGAATTAAGACTTATACCCACAGAGTCAATTCGTATCTTTCCATACACCCCTAGTGTTTTAGTACTAATCTAGATGTGGAAATTAGACCAAAACGTATGGTCGTATAGGACCATTTTTATGAGATCAGTTATTGTTTTCGTTGTCATCTGTAACTTAATAATTCCATCTGTATATTTTTTAGTGACTTAACATTGTGGAGGAATAGCTTAGCGACAAACCTAGGGGTTGATTCGAGAATGATATTTTCGCTCTGCAGCGGAGGGTGCGTTGATACGAAACTCCCTGGGAGATTAAAACTGCGTACAAAAGTTCCAGGTTCGAATCCTGGTCAGGCATACACTTTTAACGTGCAAGAAAGTTTCACGTCTAGAGTAAGCAAAGCTTTTCAGAAGTCAACTGCTGCTTCCGATGTCAAAGGACGATGTAACGGCGGTTTCGGCAGAATTATAACGGGCCTGCGCCACAAAGAAGAGCGGTTATTCTCGCGAAGAAGTGCCGTTGATGAAAAGTTCACGAGGTCTCATTCACAAATGCCCGCCGCTAAGTACGGCATACTCGTCTCTATTATGTAGCCCTTTCACCGCTAGAAGACGTTCTCTCTGCTAAGGATGGTATTGTTGTAGTTGTACTCATCACCTGTGCTGAGGGATGACACTCCGTCTACTATAAAGTACCTACGGCCGATTTTGAGAATACAATTAGGCCCAAAAATAGAAAATAAAATCCTGGTTCGAATGTCGATCTGGAATAGATTTTCAGCTTCCCCCACTGACATATTTCAGTACCCACCGGCTTACTGTTCCGATGTCGTTTGTGTAGTAATGCAAAATGCATTCAGAATTAAAATGGTGTCCATTCTGTCTGGAATAACCGCCACTGCATATATGAAATTGAGAACAGAACGATATATCTTTTATTTCTCGAGTTATTTCATTTTATATCTAATGTTCCACTTGTCCAATGTGCATAGCAAGTTACATGATCAAAAATATAGCTGTAGTTAGTAAATGGTACAGAAGAACTACATGAGATTGCTTACAAGTGATAGCTCTTGAAAAGGCAGTTGTTGTTACGGCCCTCAGTTCGGAGACTGGTTTGATGCAGCTCCTCACCCTACTCAATCCTGAGCAATCCTTTCCTCATAAGAACATCAACCCACATCCATCTGAATCTGCTTACTATATTCATCTCTTGGACTCGTTCTGCGATTTTTGCCCTATACACATCCCTCCAATGCTAAATTTACGATTCCTTGATGTCTAAGAATGTGTTCGACCAATCAGTTAGACAAGATACGCCAAAAATTCCCTTTCTCCCAAATTTTGTTCGATACGTCTGCATTAGTTACGTGATCTACTCATCTACTCTTCAGCGTTTTTCTGTAGCACCACATTACAAAAGCCTGGATTCTCTTTCTGTGTAAACTATTTATCGTGCTAGTTTCACTCCCGTACAAGACAACTCTCCATAGAAATGTCTTCAAAAAAGACTTCCTTACACTTAAATTAATATTAGATATTAGCAAATCTCTCTTTCAAAAACGCTTTTCTTCCCGTTGCCATTCTGCATTTTGGGTCTTCTGTACCGCGACCATCATATTTTTATTGCCCAAGTAATGAAACTCGTTGCCTAATCTAATTCCTTCAACATCGCCTGATTTTCGAAGACTGCATTCCATTACCCTTCTTTTGCTCTTGTTAATGTTCATCTTATACGCTCCTTAGAACACAATGTTCATCCGTTCAATTGCTCTTCCAGGTCTAGAGCTGCATGTATTCGGAAAGAGTAATCGCTGTAGTTTCCTCTTATTTTCAGCCGTCCTCGGTAACTGTATAGCAAAGCCACATTAGCTGACGTTTCTTCTCCAACCACTAAAAAGGCTGCTGCCTCTCTCTACGGGTACCCCTCCACTATAGTTGCCCTTACGGTACGACTACCTGTATCGTTGAGGCACGCAAGTCACCCCACTTCGGCAATTTCTTTAGTTCATGGGAGTCGTAAAAGGTAGTATGTTGTATGATAAATACTCTATTTTTCTTTGAATTCACCGATGGAAATAAATCTTCAGCAGCAGTGAGAGCCTAGTTTATGTTTCAGAACGATATTTTCACGCTGCAACGGAGTATTTGCTGACATGGAACTTCCTGGAATATTAAAGCTGTGTGCAAAGTTCTCGCGGTCGAATCCTGATCCGATAACAAGACCATGGAAGTTTCACGTCTAGAGTAGTCAAGCCTCTAGAGAAGTCAAAATGAAAATTGTGTGCCTTCTGTATGCAAAAACCAACACTACGTACATGAAACTGAGAGCAAAACGAAATCTCTTTTCATTCTCGAGATACTGCATTTCATATTTAATGTGCAACATGTTCACTGTGCAAAGGAATTTATATGGCCATAAATACTGCTGTAGTTAATACATGGTTCAGAGCAACGACATGAGGTTGCTTACAACTGAAAGCTCGTGAAAAAACAGTATGTTGAGTGATAAATAATCGATTTTTTTCCTTTGAATTCACCGATGAACGTAAATCTTCAGCAGCTGTGAGAAAGGATATTGTAGCGACACGGCTTAGCCACAGTCTAGTTTATGTGTGCAGAATCATATTTCCACTCTGCAACGGAGAGTACGCTGACACGGAATTTCCTGGTGTATGAAACCTGCGTGCAAAGGTCCCGGGTTCGAATCCTGATCCGACGACAAGAGCCTGGAAGTTTCACGTCTAGAGTGGTCAAAGCTCTCAGAAGTCAGAATGAAAATGGTGTGCCTTCTGTCTGGAAGAACCGACCTACATATATGAAATTCAAAGCAGAAAGACATAGCTTTTCATTCTTGAGATATTGCATTTTATATCTAATGTGCTACATGTCCACTGTATATAGGAATTTACATGGTCATAAATATGGCTGCAGTTAGCAAATGGTTCAGAACAACGACATGAGGTTGCTTACAACCGATAGCTCGTGAAAAGGCAGTATGTAGTGTGATAAATACTCGACTTTTTTTCTTTGAATGCACCGATGGAAGTAAATCTTCAGCAGCAGCGAGATGGAATATTGTAGAGACAGCCTTGTGTATGTTTCAAGAATATTTTCACTCTGCAATGGAGAGTGCGCTGACATGGAAGTTTCTGGCGTATTTAACCTGCGTACAAAGGTCTTGCGTTCGAATCCTTGTCCGATAACAAGATCGTGGAAGTTTAACGTCTAGAGTAGTCAAAGCATTTCAGAAGTCAGCTGCTGCGTCCGATTTCAAACGACGATGCAGGCGGATGTTTCGTCACTCACTGACTTACTGTTTTCAAGTTGTCTGTGTACTGATCCAAAATGTACGGAGAATGAAAATGGTGTCCCTTCTGTTTGGAAGAACAGACACTACATACATGAAACTGAGAGCGGAACGATATCTCTTTTCGTTCTATAGATATTGCATTTCATATTCAATGTGCAATATTTTACTGTGCATAGAAATTTATATTGTCATCAATATAGTTGCACTTAATACGAGGCGCGTCCAGAAAGTAAGTTCCGTTTGGTAATAAAATGAAATTGTACATAGATACAGAAGAAATTGTTATTGCACAAAATTCTCCAACTCTTAAACTACTTTTCCACATAACTGACGAAATTTTGCAGGCATTTGTCATAGCTTGGCACCAGGTTTTGTATACCTTCTTCATAGAAATCTGTGCCTTCAAGGAGTTGGAAACAGTGAAATTTGGAGGAAGTCCATAGCGAGAGCACTAATTGTAAACCCATGATTTGCACATCACTACGCCCGCCACTGAACTGTCGGACCCATCTTCTCACCATCGAATCACTCATCGCATTTGGTCCGTAAATATCGCAAATTTGCCGATAAATTTCACTTGGTTTCACTTTCCTCGCATTCAGAAACTGAATCACCGACCTGATTTCACAGGCGGCGGGATTTTCAATCAACGCTGACACTTCAAACAAGCACAACAAAGCGTACGTAACTGACAGCGAGCTGCGGTGTAGTTGCCGAGCGGTCTAACGCGTCTTGCTGCAGAGCGCGCGGTTCCTCGCCGTGGAGGTTCGAGTCCTCCTTGGGGCATGGGTGTGTGTGTTGTCCTTAGGTTAGTTTACCTAGGTTTAAGTAGTTTGTAAGGTACTGACTGCTGACCATGCAGTTTGGTCCGATAGATTTACAAACATTTTTGAACTGACAGCGATCTCCAAATGGCGCACGTTCTTCTACTTGATACACAACGTCTACAGCGCATGTGCGGAACTGCAATCGCAGCGCTGCAGCGGAGATAAATTGAAACGGAACTTACTTTCTGAATGCGCCTCGTATATGGTCCAGAACAACGACATGAGGTTGCCTACAACTGAAAGCTCATGAAAAGTCAGTATTTTGTGTGATAAATAGTGGATTTTTTTCTTTGAATTCACCGATGGAAGTAAACCTTCAGCTGCTGTGAGAGAGGATATTGTAGAGAAATGTTTCAAATGTTTGTATAGCTTATGGGACTTAACTACGGGGTCATCAGTCCCTAAACTTACAAACTACTTACGAACTAGCTAACACTAAGGACGGCACAAATATCCATGCCCGAGGGGGGATTCGAACCCCCGACCGTAGTGGCCGTGCAGACCGTGACTGGAGCGCCTTAGTCCCCTCGGCCACCGCCGCCGGCTATAGTAGAGACAGGGATTATCCACAGTCTAGTTTATGTGTGCAGAATTACATTTCCACTCTGCAACGGAGAGTGCTCTGATACGAAATTTCCTGGTGTATTAAACCTGCGTGTAAAGGTCCCGGGTTCGGACTCTGGTCGGACAAAAAGAGGCTAGAATTTTCACGTCTAGAGTGGTCAAAGCTCTCAGAAGTCAGAATGAAAATGGTGTTACTTTTGTCTGACAGAACCCTTTTGTCTGGAAGAATCAACACTACATTCATCAAACTTTAGCAGAAAGATTTATCTTTTCGTTCTCGAGATATTGCATTTCAAATTTAATTTGCAATATTTTACTGTGCATAGAAAATTATATGGTCATCAATATAGCTGCAGTTAATATATGGTTTAGAACAACGGCATGAGTTTGCTTACAACTGAAAGCTCATGAAAATACAGTACGTTGTGTGATAAATAATCGTTTTTTTTTTTTTTTTTTTTTTTTTTTTTTTTTTTTTTCTTTTTTTTTTTTTTAGCTTTGAATTCACCGATGGAAGTAAATCTTCAGCAGCTGTGAGAAAGGATATTGTAGCGATGGGGATTACCCACAGCCTAGTTTATGTGTCCAGAATTATATTTCCACTCTGAGATGGAACTTCCTGGCATTTGAAAGGTGACGGCTAAGGTTCCGGTTCGTATCCCGGTCTGATAACAAGAAATGTTCAAATGTTTGTAAATCTATCGGACCAAACTGCGTGGTCATCAGTCCGTAGCTTACAAACGACTAGAACCTAGGAAAACTAACCTAAAGACAACACACACACCCAAGCCCCAGGGAGGACACGAAACTCCACGGCGAGCAACAGCGCGCAACGCAGCGAGACGCCTTAGACCGCTCGGCTACTCAACCGCGGCTGATAACAAGAGCTTTGAAGTTTTACGTCCAGAGTAGTCAAAGCTCTTGAGAAGTCAGAACGAATATGGTGTCCCTTCTTATCTGGAAGATCCCACAACATATTTTAAATTCAGAGCAGAATGATATCTCTTTTAATTCTCGAGATATTGCATTTCATAATGTGCTAGATGTCCGCTGTACAAAGGAATTAGTTTGATCGTAAATATGGCTGCAGTAAATAGGTTTAGAACAACGTCATGAGGTTGCTTACAATCGACACCTCGTGAAAAGGCATTATGTTATGTGATAAATACTCGATTTTTTTTCTTTGAATTAACCCATGGAAGTACATCTTCAGCAACGGCGGGAAAGGATATCGTAGACACAGGGCTTAGCCACAGCCTAGTTTATGCTTGCAGAATTACATTTCCACTTTACAACGGAGAGTGCTCTGACACGAAATTTCCTGGTGTATTAAACCTGCGTGCAGAGGGCTCGGGTTCGAATTGTGGTCCGGCAAAAAGAGCCTGGAAGTTTCACATCTAGAGTGGTCAAAGCTCTCAGAAGTCAGAATGAAAATGGTGTCCCTTCTGTCTGGAAGAACCGAAACTACATATATGAAATTCAGAGCAGAACGATATATCTGTTCATTCTCGAGATATTGCATTTTATAATCCAATTTGGTCATAAGTATAGCTGTAGTAAACAAACGGTTCAGAACAACGTCATGACGTTGCTTACAACTTACAGCTCGTGAAAAGGCAGCGTGTTGTGTGATAAATACTCGATTTTTTTCTTTGAATTCACCGATGGAAGTAAATCAGCAGCAGCGAGAAAGGATATTGTAGAGACACGGCTTAGCCACAGCCTAGTTTATGTGTGCAGAATTACATTTCCACACTGCACCGGAGAGTGCTCTGACACGAAATTTCCTGGTGTATTAAACCTGCGTGCAAATGTCCTGGTTTCGAATCCTGTTCCGGCAAGAAGAGGCTGGAAGTTTCACGTCTAGATTGGTCAAAGCTCTCAGAAGTAAGAATGAAAATGGTGTCCCTTCTGTCAGGAAGAACCGAAACTACATATATGAAATTCAGAGCAGAATATCTTTTCATTCTTGAGATATTGCATTTTACATCTAATCTATTACACGTCGACTGTACATGGGAATTTACATGGGCATAAATATGGCTGCAGTTAGCAAATGGTTAAGAACAACGACATGAAGTTGCTTACAACGGATAGTTCGTGAAAGGACAGTATGTTGTGTGATAAATACCCGATTTTTTTAATTAACCGGTGGAAGTAAATCTTCAGCATCAGTGAAAAGTATATTGTAGAGACACGGCTTAGCCATAGCCTAGTTTATGTGTGCAGAATTATAATTCCACTCCGCTACGGAAAGTGCGCTGACACGGAATTTCCTGGTGTATTAAACCTGCGTGCAAAGGTCCCGGGTTCGAATCCTGGCCCGGCAAAAAGAGCCTGGAAGTTTCACGTCTAGAGTGGTCAAAGCTCTCAGAAGTTAGAATGAAAATGGTGTCCCTTTTGTCTGGAAGCACCCTTTTATCTGGAAGAACCGACATTACATTCATGAAACTTTAGCAGAAAGATTTCTGTTTTAGTTGCCGAGATATTGCGTTTCATATTTAATTTGCAACATTTTACTGTGCATAGAAATTTATATGGTCATCAATATAGCTGCAGTTAATATATGGTTCAGAACAACGACATGAGGTTGCTTATAACTGAAAGTTCACGAAAAGACTATGTTGTGTGATAAATAATCGATTTTTTTCTTTGAATTCATTGATGGAAATAAATCTTTGAGAGTAGCGAGAAAGAATATCCTATAGACACGGCTTAGCCATAGCCTAGTTTATGTGTCCAGAATTATATTTCCACTCTGACATGAAACTTCCTGGCATATGACACCTGACGGCTAAGGTTCCGCGTTCGTATCCTAGTCTGATAACAAGAGCTTGGAAGTTTCACGTCTAGAGTAGTCAAAGCTCTTGAGAAATCAGAACGAAAATGGTGACCCTTCTTATCTAGTAGATCCGACAACATATTTGAATGCAGAGCATAACGTTATCTCTTTTCATTCTCGAGATATTGCATTTTATAATGCAATTTGGTCATAAATATAGCTGCAGTAAACAAATGGTTCAGAACAACGTCACGAGGTTGCTTACAACCAACAGCTCGTGAAAAGGCAGTGTGTTGTGTGACAAATACTCGATCTTTCATTTTCTTTGAATTCACCGATGAAAGTAAATCTTCAGCAGCTATGAGAAAGGCTATTGTAGAGACACGGCTTATCCACAGCCTAGTTTATGTGTGCAGAATTATATTTCCACGCTGCAACTGAGAGTGCGGTGGTGTATTAAACCTGCGTGCAAAGGTCCCGGGTTCGAATCCTGGTCCGGCAAAAAGAGCCTAGAATTTTCACGTCTTGAGTAGTCAAAGTTTTCAGAAGTAAACCGTCACGTGCGAAATGAAAGAACAAAGCAGTCTGCGCTTTCGTCGCAACTCGAACTAGCCCGGTGTATTAAACCTGCGTGCAAAGGTCCCGGGTTCGAATCCTGGTCCGGCAGAAAGAGCCAGAAATTTTCACGTCTAGAGTAGTGAAAGATCTTCAGAAGTCAACCGCCACGTGCGAAATGAAAGAACGAAGCAGTCTGCGCTTTCGTCGCAACTCGAACTGGCCCGGTGTATTAAACCTGCGTCCAAAGGTCTCGGGTTCGAATCCTGGTCGGGCAAGAAGAGCCTCGATTTCCCCGTCTAGAGTAGTCAAAGCTCTTCAGAAGTCATCCGCCACGTGCTAAATCAAAGAACGAAGCAGTCTGCGCTTTTGTCGCAACTCGAACAGGCCCGGTGTATTAAACCTGCGTGCAAAGGTCCCGGGTTCGAATCCTGGTCCGGCAAAAAAAGCCTGAAATTTTCACGTCTAGAGTAGTCAAAGATCTTCAGACGTCAACCGCCACGTGCGAAATGAAAGAACGAAGCAGTCTGCGCTTTCGTCGCAACTCGAACTGGCCCGGTGTATTAAACCTGCGTGCAAAAGTCCCGGGTTCGAATCCTGGTCCGGCAGAAAGAGCCAGAAATTTTCACTTCTAGAGTAGTGAAAGATCTTCAGAAGTCAACCGCCACGTGCGAAATGAAAGAACGAAGCAGTCTGCGCTTTCGTCGCAACTCGAACTGGCCCGGTGTATTAAACCTGCGTGCAAAGGTCCCGGGTTCGAATCCTGGTCCGGCAAAAAGAGCCTGAAATTTTCACTTCTAGAGTAATCAAAGCTCATCAGAAGTCAACCGCCACGTGCGAAATCAAAGGACGAAGCAGTCGGCGCCATCGTCGCAACTCGAACTGGCCCGGTGTATTAAACCTGCGTGCAAAGGTCCCGGGTTCGAATCCTGGTCCGGTAGAAAGAGCCTGAAATTTTCACTTCTAGAGTAATCAAAGCTCATCAGAAGTCAACCACCACGTCTGAAATCAAAGGACGAAGCAGTCGCTACTCGAACTGGTCCGGCGTCACAAAAGACGATTTTCGCGAAGACGCGCCGTCGATGAGGAGTTGTGGAGGCCGCTCCGGCGGAGCCCTCGGCAGCGGCGGCGGCGGCGGCGGCGGCGGCGGCCGAGCCGTCTGGCGGGCGCTGCGCGGCGCGGCGCGCAAGAAGCGGCTGTGGATACGGCACGCCGCCCCGCCGCGCCGGCATAGCTCCGGGTTGGCATTCCGCAGGCGGCGCGCCGCGGCCCGGCCCGGTTTTTACGTCGGCCCGCGCCGCTACCATTGTGACATTTCGGGAGTCCGGACCGACCGGCCAAGGTCCGGTCGCAGCGGCCGCGCACTTTTTACCCGGCGCGCCGGCCGCGGAGGACCGCGACGGCGACGGCAAAGAGAGAACCGGCGCGCACCATATTTGTTCCAAAAAGAAATTTGTCAACGGAACGTCATTGGTACGGCGCGCCGCGGTCGCCCCGGCCGCTAGCCGGCCGGGCGCGTTGCGAACCTCGCGGCAGCGGCAGAAGGGAGAGCCTCCGTGGCCCGGGCAGAGGGGCGAACGCAGAAAACTGCGCGCCCAAAGTGCAAAAGGACCGACGCGATATCGGCGGGGGGGAGGCGGACGGCCGGCAAAACGAGCGGAATGGGTTTTACTCACATTCCGGCCGCAACTGCGACCGCCCGGCACGTAGAGTTTGCCAAATGAGTTGGCTTCCATTGTGAGGGGTTTAATTGCTTCTCGCGGTGCCCCGGCCCCATATGACGGACGGCGCGCTCGTCTTTTCGCAACCAGCGCTCCATGGAGAATACTTTTAACTCTTTTTTTTCTTCCGTCTGGGTCGAGAATCGCCGGAAACCCGCGATCGTCTCCGAAACTTATTAAGGGTATTTCGATTCAGTCGTTCAAACTACAAGAAACGGCGTGTTACTGACATCAGAAGGGTTTCGTCCTATTGCAGTACTAGCAGAAAACCCGACTTTGCCCGGGTATTTATTTATTATTCCTGTCTTGAGTTAGTTAATCTCATAGCTCTTCTCTCTCTATCCATCTCCTTTTTCCTAAAAACATGGTATATTCATCGAAGAATAAATAAGATATAAGGCTGTCTCGCGTAATGTACAAAATTGTACGTGCAGTATCCAAAGAAAGAAACGTTGTTGTTGTTGTTGTGGTCAACGAATTAGAACAGTGTATATGTCTAAAAGAAGACTATGTCGAAAAATAAAAATGGTTCTCCTCAAACAGGTTGGTAATTTTTTTTTTTTCTCCTTCTGGTTCGAGAACCGCCGGAAACGCGCGATCGTCTCCGAAACGTATTAAGGGTATTTCGATTCAGTCTTTCAAACTACAAGAAACGACGTGTTTCTGACATCGGAAGTGTTTCGTTTTATTGCAACACTAGCTGAAAACCCGGCTTTGCCCGGGTATTTATTTATTTATTCCTGCCTTGAGTTATATAATCTCATATCCCTTCTCTCTCTCTCTGTCCATCTCTTTTTTCCTAAAAACATGCTATATTCATCGGAGAATAAATAAGAAATAAGACTGTCTCACGTAATGTACAAAATTGTAAGTGCAGTATCCAAAGAAAGAAACGTTGTTGTTGTTGTGGTCTTCAGTCCGGAGACTGGTTTGATGCAGCTCTCCACAATACCCTATCCTGAGCAAGCCTCTTCAACTCCACATAAGAACGGCAACCTACATCTGTCTGAATCTGCTTACTGTATCCATCTCTTGGTCTTCCTCTACGGTTTTTACCTCACACACTTCCCTCGAACACAAAATTCACAATTCCTTGATGTCTAAGAATGTGTCCTACCAATCGATCCCTTCTTTTAGTCAAGGTACGCCAAAAATTCCGTTCTCCCCAATTCTGTTCAGTACCTCCTCATTAGTTACGCGATCCAGGACCTAATCTTCAGCATTCTTCTGAGGCACCACATTTCAAAAGCCTCTATCCTCTTCCTGTCGGCACTGTTTATAGTCCATGTTTCACTCCCATACAAGGCAACACTCCATACAAATGCCTTCAGAAAGGACTTCCTTAGGCTTAAATCAGTATTCGATGTTAACAAATTTCTCTTTTTCAAGAACGCTTTTGAATGGTTTGTAAAAATATTCGGCTGATAGAGGCTAGTGTGTTGAACCATAAACAGAGGTAGAATATACATGCGTAAACTCATTATACTGTACCATTAGCCTCATTTGAACATGAATGTTGAATTTTTCATATACAGGTTTGTGCTACGAATGCGAAAAATCTCAAGATAGTTTCTGGGACGAAAGCTTCTTGTAAAATCAAATCTGTGTGATTGACCGGTGCTCGAACTGGACATTATTCTCTCGCGGGCAAGTTATCTACAGATTGATCTAACCTTTTACAAAGCTCTACTTCCATCATTATCTCGTGTTCTACCATCTAAAATTGAAAGAATTTTTGCAACCATTCAGGACCAGTGTTGTTTGAAGATAGGAGACTCGAATAAATTACTGCGTGGGGAAACGGCCGGGAAAAGGGGGGTCGGTCGTTGTGCTTCTATAGCTCAGTCGGCAGAGCATCTGCACAGAAAAGGCAATGTGTCCAGATACGAGACTAGGTCTAGTACTTCTGCTAAGAAGTTTATTAGCGCTCACTCCACTGCAGAGTGAAAACTCTTTCTATAGTTTCCACGGCTGTCACCAAGGAGAGAGACGATTAATACTCGCTAAGAAAAATAGCAACTGTCTTACAAAGAGCACCTTTTACAACGATGGTGCGGCACCACACGAAGCTATTCTGAAACGCTAGATGTCTGTGTTACTTTCATGCACAACGTTCCAGTTCAATAGAAATGAACAGAGTATCAAGCTATAGGAGGGAAACCATACATGATCTAATGATGTCAGTGTTTCATTGAACTTTCAATGAATGGTGTCAAAATTCCTCTGCTTAAAATGATAGTAGCAGCGCAAGGCAGACGTATCATACACACTGATAGTGCTTTATTTGTCATCAATTGCAGATGCAGGTTGTCGTTGACGTGCTTAAAACAAATTGAATGAAATACATTATCTTTATCTCATAATTAAACTTCAGTTTGTGATTTATAATCAGTTTTCTGCATCAAAGCTTATGTAGGAATATACTTGGCAAACGGCTAATTATTTCACTGGCGTAACTCATGTCTTGCTCTGAAAATGTAAATAGTGGGCTTTTCATACTGGAAATCTTGAATGCGAAATTGATTTGGAATGTAAAGAGGACTTTTAATTAAGTGTATACTTTGTTCTTCTTTGGTGTAACCGCTTCATCTAAATCCCGCATCTGCACTTCGAGGACTTACATGAGCACCGTGAAGTGTATGCTTGAAGGCGAGGCATCGAGTACACTTCACTGTATAATTCCCATTATATATAATTCACACAAACAGTTTTTGCCACTAATTGAATTTGCATTGATATATAAATGCCACTGAATTACGTATAATTTACATCGCATGTTATTCATATCTCGTTACTCTTTTCCTCAATATTGAAATGTCACTTGTCATAATGCAACATTTTGCATAGAAATGACACGGACCTCAATTTTTTATTTATTTATTTTTATCATTGAGTATCATTTTATTAGTGGTTTCGTGCTTTTCGAGCATTCGAGTCTGCTTTTATTGATTTCGCGTGGAAGAAAACTTAACAAATATTTATCTCAGTCTTCTTGGCGTTGAGGCAGCGATTACACTTTAAAGTTCGCAACACCTAAGAAAGATGATTGATTAGTTCTTGGAAATATTGTGCACGCGATGGTAATAACAGTGGTGAGCATAGGGAAGCATATCATTAACATTTATGTTAAGTGATTCTTCCGTCGCTTCTTGGTAGAACAAATTCATTACCTGTTCTACAGGTTTGTTTATTTTGTTATTCGATTTTCGGCTTCTTAGGCCATCATCAGATATTTACTGAAATTCAGTGAAAGAACTTGTGTTGTCAATAAACCAGAAGAGATGTTACATACAGAAAAATAAGTTATCTTCTTTGATGGAGCAGTTACAGTGTAAATAAATATTTAAATGAAAACTGTAAATTAGTAGCACTGAAAAAGGGAACACATATACTATACACCGAGAAACAATTCACAAATAAATTCTTACAACAATGACTATAGTGAATAAAATAAAATTAAGCAAGAATCTAATGTTTGAAGGGTTGTTAAAAAACACAAGGTGACACAAATTCTAAAAAATATAAAATAAATATTAGAAACCTGAGACACTATTGTAACTAAATAAACAAATGGACAAAAATATAGGGGTAAGATAGGAGGGTATATGTGGGGTGCGATGGAGACTTGTGAAGCTTAACAAATGGGAGGTATGCACTCGAACTGAAAACTGTGAAAATAAACATATTCTATTATAGTGTTCACAATTAAATAAAGAATTACTGTTAGGACATAATACAGAATAATGTGGATAATTAGGACTAACAGAGAGAGATACAAAACTGGTGTGAAACATTGTTTATTTAGCCATAATAGTGTTCCAGGTTGCTAATGTTGATTCGACATTTCTTAGCTTTTGTGTCACCTTGTGTTTTGAACAACCCTTCAAATATTAGATTCTTGTTTTATTTTATTTACTATAGTCCTTGTTGTAAGAAATTATGTTTGCACTGTTTCTCGATGTATAGTATCTATGGCCCCTGTTTCACTTCTACTAATTTACATATTTCATTTAAATATTTATTTACACTGTAGCTGCTCCATCCAAGAAAATAAATTTTGCTGTATGTAAAATCTCTTCTGGTTTATTGACAAGGCAAGTTCTATGACTGAACTTCAGTAAATGTCTGATGATGGCCTAAGAAGCCAAAAATCGATAACAAATAAAACAAACCTGTAGAACAAACACAAAATTGTGTATATTAATTTTCATTAATATTTATTTAGGCCATCTTGCACCTTAAAGTATCTCTATTCTCTCTAAGGCTACCGGACAAAGGCCACTACGAACAAAACTATACACGGTACACAAAAATAAAAATTTAAAAGCTAATAAAAGATAAAAAAAATCCTTGCTCGCCGCACACTGAAAAGAAATGATTGAATCTACTTTGGCATTGCACTATAAAGCACTGCATAAAACATAAGATCTCTCTACCTTAAAAACTAAAGACGCAAATCTGATGCATGATGTTGAAAATCGTGCGAAGTTTCCATCAGATTAAAGAAGACGCACCGGAAAGAGGAATGTAATTACCACCTAGTCGATTCCTGAGACCGATAGAAGCAGCAGGACGGGAAGAGGTCTATAAATAACAGGCTGCTGACTGTAGCATAATATTGTAAAAAAATCTGCGTCTGCAAGAGTCTTAGTGTAGCATACTGATTACCACGTTCTTCCTGGTTGCATGTTTTGCCTATTAATGCACCTAAACTCAAAACGAAGCACAGGAAAAGATGGTACGAGGAAAAGGAAATTCGCTAGCAACATCAAACGCTACATCAACAGCAATTTAAACAGTATCATAACTCGAATTCTTTTCTGAAATATTCAGCGAGTATTTACCTACATACTCTTTGGGTTAAATTTGCATCTGGCACATAGAAGGCTCATTAAATTAAGGTCTATGCAGTGCAAACACTACGCGCATTGTAAGATAATTGCTGAATTGAAAACTCACCACGGCAGTTGGCAGGAAGATACTCAAATTGCTAGCAGCAGCTCCTGTAACGAAAAAACACCGGAAAATTAAAACTGAAAAAAATTAAGTGGCATTACATATAATGCAGAGGCAAATATTCCGGTTACCTTATCAAAACATGCGATTTCAGTAATATTCCGCATTAGATGTGTACTGTATTTGAGCTACGATGAGTGAGACTGAAAAATTTTTGACATTCCTCAGATCTGTCGTGAGAATCAGGAAAAATGCCCCTCTTTTTGTACTTAACATTTCTGTATGTTAACAAAATGAGAAGGTATTCTGACACCATGTATTTGTCATCAGTACAAAGAAAGACAAGTTTTATGGTCGTGCTAAGCATCTGGCTGGTTCTAGGTGCCAATAAGAAAGTTTCCGTTTCAGCTGCGTACTAATAACCCAGCAGTTGAGTCTATAGATTTCCAAACATTTCAACGTTTGATTTGGCACTGAAGTTAGCGAATCAGGTCGCTGGTTGCATAAATCAAAGCAGTGTACCACATGCGGTGTTGACAAACGTATTTCTCGTTTCATTAGAGAAGAAGTAATAAAAAAAAATTGTCCACGAGGATACTTAACCATCGTATTGGGTTCGAACATTGTTACCACTTAATTTTGTACTTTCCTTCAGGTCTATTTGATTTGCTCAAATGCCTAACTTCAATGCTAATTAAATCGATAAAGGCGGATGTTTCAAATTTTTTTAAATTAATTTCTCAGTGAAACGTATCCTGCCACTACCCTACAAACTCTTTAAATTTTTTCTGTTTCCCTGAGTAGTTACAGTCAAACAGCAAAACAATCCAAGAACGCCGGCCGCGGAGGCCGAGGGGACTGAGGCGCTTCAGTCACGGTCTGCACGGCCACTACGGTCGAGGGTTCGAATCCCCCCTCGGGCATGGATATTTGTGCCGTCCTTAGTTGTAGGTAGTTCATAAGTAGTTTGTAAGTTTAGGGACTGATGACTCCGTAGTTAAGTCCCTTAAGCTTTACTAACATTTGAACATTTGAATCCAAGAACTTAACAAGGGACGAAAACGTAACTGAGAGCACACGCTGCCACAATTGGAAGAGTGTTTTCAAAATTAATATCTAACTACGTGAAATGTTATAATAGAAATATAAAGGGATATTGGTGAAATTTAATCACGCACTAAGTTTGGAGGACAGAAAAGTATTCTATGACTGAGCTGAAGTATCAACGCACTGTTCTTTATACCTTATATCTAGACGGTGTCAAAAAGAAAACACCGACTAACTTTGGGACAGGTTCCTTACACCAAAACAAGATAAAAGTTTCCATTCAACATGCCTTCCAAAAAGCGTACCGCAAGGAGCTGCAAGCAATTTTTCCATCTTTGATAATATTAAATATATGAAAAGGAAAAAAAAAAAAAAAAAAAAAAAAAAAAAAAAAAAAAAAAAAAAAAAATGTGTCCAGTTCAAATGTTTGTTAAGCTTTAGGGACTTAAAAGCGGGGTCATCAGTCCCTAAACTTGCAAACTACTTATGAACTACCTTATACTAAAGACGACACAAACATCCATGCCCGAGAGGGGATTCCAACCCCCGAACGTATCGGCCGTGCAGACTGTGACTGGCGCGCCGCAGACAGCTTGGCCACTGCTGCCGGCTAGTGTCTAGTAATCATGAGTTCTAAAATTAGGACCTTATGAGCTAGGAGTATTTCGTCAATAAAAGGAATGTGTTTCGCTGTCTCAAAGATCAAAAACTGCCCGTAGCTCTTTAGGTATGCATTTCGGAGGCCACATTTTGTATAAAATTTGTCTTGTTTTGATGTAACGAACCTGTTTGGAAAGCATATCGTTAGTTTCGTCGGACGCCCTTTGCAATGTTCCATTCTGCTAATTATTCAGAGTTCTAAGATCAGCAGATTAAATAATAAAGGTAAAATCTGTACATGCAGCCTGTGTTTATTTTCACAATTTAAAATACACTGACGTCCTCCAGTGGCACAATAATAAGCTGAAGAAATTAGTAATTGGCACATATCATCACCTGTCTTACCGAGCTTGTTTGTACATTTTTAATCAAATTTATTTTCTTTGCCTGTACTGGTTTACATATAATCAAGTGACCTTGTGAAATCGCTGCTATTTTTGGATAAATCTCTGAAACGGTGCTAGATATGGCAAAAAACATAAGAGAGCAAAGTTGTAGAAAATTTTCTCCTCTACAAACATCTTTATTTAATTTTCGTCTCAGACGAACGATTAAGGCGTTATTTCCAGTAATTTCCTGCTGTAAAAAGGCCATCACGAACGGCCTATTTTCAGTGTTACTAAGCTATTTTTTGTCCGAAATATTTGAAAAAGGAAGGTTCTGGTCAGTGGCGGACAACAATTATGTCTGTAAAAATGGTGCCGATCGGTTGAACGGCGCGACCAAAATGTGATAACTCGTTACAGACAGACAGTGTCAAATCGCCATTATTATTTGCAAATATCTCTGAAACGATGCGAGATATGAAAAAAAAACACATAAGAGAGCAAAGCTGTAGAGAATTTTCTCCTCCACAAATTCGTTCATTGAATCTTCGTGGCCGATGTGGAGTGGCCGTCCGCTCAAAGCGCCTTGCTCCGTAGCACGCGGGTGCTTGCCGTCGGAGGTTCGAGTCGTCCCTCGGGCATGGGTGCGAGTGTTGTCCTTAGGATAAGTTAGTTTAAGTAGTTTGTTAGGCTAAGGACCAATGACCACAGATTGGATTTACAATCATTGAACATTTCAATTTTCTTGTCAGATGAACGGTTAAGCCGCTACTTTCATTTAAATTTCGAGATGTTAAAAGGCGATCGGAAATGCCCACTACACTTTAAGGGAGCAAAAGATGGTCACATTATGTATACCTATTTTTGAGCCTTAGCAACATGTGACCGTCCTGGGTTTTTGGAGCACTTGAGAATGGGCTCAGGCCAGCCCGATAGTAGTCGTCAATAACGAAACAGCGTTTAATGCAACTTTGGCTTTTTGTCCTCGTTGGCCTATCTTTCGGGAAAGGATCTGCTCAGGATGCGTGATATGCGTGGACAATTAAAACAGCTATACAGATTAGTAATATAAGTTTTATTTACTAATACAAAATACTCAATTTTGTCTGTCTGTCTGTCTCCTTGTACGATGGTAGCTGCGCTGACTCATGGTAGCTTACTAGTTCGAAGTCCGGAGTGCCCTTCCGCGTCCCCGCTTCTTCTGGTCTTGGGCAGTGCCCTGAGACTTAATGTGGTGTAGTTTTCACCGAATGGCTTACCCTACATCATTCTTGGGTCAGTGAAAGTTAGTGGACTGCTTTATTTATTTAGTAACTGCTGGTGGAGGTATTGTTTGTATTATTGATTGCGTTCTTGCCTTGGTTTTGTTAAATCAAGGCAACGGGCCGCCTGTAACGGACGGCAGCGTCATTGGGCATTCCCAAGCGTCTGATGAGTGGATTTTCTGAACGTCGCGTGCGGGAATAGAATCGCCTGGCAGCTTCCTTAAACCTCTCAACGACCAGTTGCTCCTGTGCCGCTTCGTAGATGTACTGGTGTGGAAAGTCCGGTGGCACATGGAACACTCTCCTAAGAATCTTGTTTTGCAGACTATGCAGCTTTCTGATATGGGTTAGAGCCGCATTGCCCCACGCCTCACACGCGTAGTCCATTACTGGTCGGATGCAAGTTCTGTACAGATGTAATCCACTGGATATCGAGAGTGGAGAATGCTGGTTGATAAGGGGGTATAGCCGCGGTGGAGTAGCCGAGTGGTCTAAAGCGCCTCGCTGCGGAGCGCGCGGTTGCTCGCCGTGGAGGTTCGAGTCCTCCCTGGGGCATGGGTGTGTGTGTTGTCCTCAGGTTAGTTTAGTTTACGTAGTTTGTAAGCTACGGACTGATGACCACGCAGTTTGGTCCGATAGAATTACAAGCATCATCCGGAGTAGCCGAGCGGTCTAAAGCGCCTCGCTGCGGAGCGCGCGGTTGCTCGCCGTGGAGGTTCGAGTCTTCCTGGGGCATGGGTGTGTGTGTTGTGCTTAGGTTAGTTTACCTAGGTTTAAGTAGTTTGTAAGCTACGGACTGATGACCACGTAGTTTGGTCCGATAGATTTACAAACATTTGAACATTTTGAACCAGTTCCACAATCGATTTTCGTGCCCATGTAAACGCAACCGTTTTTGAAGCGTTCTTTTCTTGTCAGATTGTGTTTCCTTGTTAAGAATTTTCGGCACATATGGAAAGAGTGATATTTTCTAATGTGAAATAAAAGTATAAATATTAGACTGAATATAAATTTGTGTATTTAAATAAAGAAAAATAGCTATTGTGCTGACTAAATCAGGAACTGAATCAGCTGTTTTTGAGCCGACATGTTAGGCAATCCGATTCAGGCTATGCCATGTGCTTAGGTTAGTTTACATAGGCAGAAATGATCATCAGAATAAAATAAGAGAAATCAGAGCTCGAACAGAGAGATTCAGGTGTTCTTTCTTCCCGCGCGCTATTCGAGAATGGAATGGGAGATAAATAGTATAATTGTGGTTGCTCCCTCTAAGAGGCGCGGTGGCGGCGTGTGATTGGCTGCCGGTCAGCCGCTACCTTCTTCACGATCGTTTTCGTGCGTCTGGAGTGTGGCCCTGACTTTACACCACATCATTGGCTTTTTCGAAATTTTAACTTAACCCTCGACTACAATGGACGTTGACAGGAACGCAACTGCTATGGAGGGGTCTCTCAGACCGCTCTTTTACTTTCCATGTATTAAACTAGTGTTCTGCTAAATACATATTTTCATGACTCCCTGTCGTTCATTACACTTCTTAGAGGTGGCATTAGTAGAAATTTAACTTTTTTTAATCATGTAGTACGGGTAACATGGCGACAAGTAAAACAGCGCAATTTTCAGTACATTTTTATTTTTTGTGCTACGAAAAGAACAGCAAGTCATTATTTCCCTAAACACCCACAGATTATCATTATAGAGATTATATTATAAATTCACAGCGTGATTAGACACAAAAATCCCATAGTAAATTGTATGCGAGAGGTCACAACCACAGCGCTGTCGCTTAGCAGGCCGCGCTCAATAAGCCGACTGGCCAGGCGCTACGAGGCAGAGCCTGCGCCAGCGGCACGCAAACACTATGGTCGGTCAGTGAGGCCGCGATAGGCTCATAAATACGGAACAATGGCAGCAACACTGCAAGAATGTTGGCACGTGGACCTTTTCGGCCACTAAGAAGGTACAGGGAAGAGTCCTTTTAGCTTGGCAGGGGTGTGTGAAATATCTCGACTCAAAAAGTCGTAGCGGTCTGAGAGACCGCAGATAGTAGTTAAGGGTTAAGTGTGTTAGTCTTTGGAAACGCCCTGTAGGTGCAGGTGTTGAATGGGGGCAAAAACGTACAGCGTCCGCGCTGTAGGGAGACGGAAGTAGCAGCGCGGTGTGTCGGCGAACGCTGGATGCGTCCGAGCGCCCGGGACAGCTCTGTCCGGGACGAGCCAGAACAGAAACCTGTCCTGCCGGATGGAGGGCGGGGCCGCGCACCGCCGGCAGCGCCGATGGCCGCGATACCGATCTAAACACTGGTACTTGCGTACCTAAGGACTGCCCCCCACCCCACCCCACCTGCGGTCCCTCCCGGCCTCTCTCTCTCTCTCTCTCTCTCTCTCTCTCTTCCTCTCCGTCTATCTCGCACTCGCTGCTATTATTACGGGGGAACCTGTTCCCCCACCCGGGAAATAAAAAATGGAAGCGTTTCTGCCTACCCACAATCAATTTATCGCGGCGTCAAAACTTCTAGGCGGCCGGGTGGAATGCGGCGTTGGGCTTCCCACCACCGCTGCGCCGGGGCCAAAACCCCATAGATCGGCGGCTGCGGCTAGGGGCGCTTAAATCCTGAGGCGGGCCGCTGCTTTAGTGCGCTGCCCGAGTCGCGGCCAACGCAAACAAATTGCGGGTATAAATTAATACGGGCGGTCGTGCAGCGGTTGCAGCCGCTGCAGCCTTTTGTCCGCGCGCTGCCTCGCCTCGGCGCTAGTGGACCGTGACTCGGCCCCTCTGCCAGTGTATGTGTGTGCGAGCCGGCGTGTGCGCTTGTTTTGGCCAGTGCAACAAATTCTTCGCGCTGACGGCGGCGGCAACGTGTTTAACAAGTTGCGCCAGACGTAATTCCAAACTCGTTCGTTTCGCCCGAGCCACCGACGCGGGCCCACCCAGGAGTCGGCCAGAACAAATAGTCCTTAGCGCGTGAGCTTATTTTAGCCCCGATTTCTGCTCCCGTCGTTCCCTCCCGGTTGTAAATTGGCCTCGCCTACTGTTCGGAGACAATAATCTATTTTTCGGTGGCAAGGAGTCTCGAGAGCGGCGTTTAACAAGTGTATTCTCGATACTGGGTGGGGTGAGATGGCATACCGGTAGAGGCTTTACTTTCACAGTCTACAGCTCTACTACACTAGCAGGCCACTACGGTAGGGGTTCGAATCCCCCCTTGGGCATGGATATTTGTGCCGTCCTTAGTATAAGGTAGTTCAAATGTTCAAATGTTTGTAGAACTTATGGGACTTAACTACGGGGTCATCAGTCCCTAAGGTTACAAACTACTTGTGAACTAGCTAAGAGAGAACAACGCAAATATCCATGCCCGAGGGGGGATTCGAACCCCCGACCGTAGTGGCCGTGCAGACCGTGACTGGAGCACCTCAGTCCCCTCGGCCACCGCGCCTGGCTATAAGGTAGTTGATATGTAGGTTGTAAGTTTAGGGCCGGCCGCGGTTGCCGAGGGGACTGAGGCGCTCCAGTCACGGTCTGCACGGCCACTACGGTCGGGGGTTCGAATCCCCCCTCGGGCATGGATATTTGTGCCGTCCTAGTTCGTAAGTAGTTCATAAGCAGTTTGTAAGTTTAGGGACTGATAACCCCGTAGTTAAGTCTCATAAGCTTAACAAACATTTGAACATTAAGTTTAGGGACTGATGACCCCGTAGTTAAGTCCAAAATGTTCAAATGTTTGTTAAGCTTATGGGACTCAACTACGGGGTCATCAGTCCCTAAACTTACAAACTACTTATGAACTACTTACGAACTAGGACGGCACAAATATCCATGCCCGATGAGGGATCCGAACCCCCGACCGTAGTGGCCGTGCAGACCGTGACTGGAGCGCGTCAGTCCCCTCGGCCACCGCGGCCGGCTTAGTTAAGTCCCATAAGCTCAACAAACATTTGAACACTATCAGGTATCCACGACCTGTTTTCAGCACCCAATGGTAATACCCTTCCTTTGATCACCAACATAAGATCTTCATTTATCACGTTACTACCTGAGGACCATGAGTTGCCAATGTCTTAGTCTATCACCGTTCCCCTCTCTGTCCATCTCCACATATCCACTCACTCTTGTTATCTGCAGGGCCCACAGTGTTAGGGACGTCGTACATCATCATTTTAATAATAAACATTCCCACTGGCAATCATAGATAATAGCGCAATAACAAAATTACCATTAATGATTGTCCATAGAAACAATCCCATCGTTGATCTGACATAAAAATAGGCCAACAAAATTATCAAAGATTAAAATCCCAACATATTTCGTTCAATTTCACATAAAAGCTTTCCCTCAAATACACAGAATCGACACCACACTCACAAAACAATCATATAATCTATCTCTTAACACTCATATATTCTCTGTTCTCTGTGCAAATAATGCAAACATATTACATCTCTGTAGAGCTGTCAAATGAATGTCAAAATACATAACTTACGACAGCATGACAGCACAATATTATAAGTTACGTGATATATATTTCACAATAATATTGAAATGTACATCATAACAGAATGTGGTATGTAGCATAAAACAAGTAGGCAGCATAGTACTAAATATTATGAAAACTTATGTATTTCAGTCATAACACCTGAAGATGACTTTTAAGTCGAAATAAACTTATAGTGTAACTAATACGAATTAAGAATATACAGTGTTGAAATTAATATAATTCTTAATATTAAAATGTCCACTCTCTCTGTTCATCTCTTTCTCTCTCTGTCTGCTCTTCCTCTATGTGTCCATTTCTCTTCCCCTTCTTTATCCCTTTGAGACCCAAAGTTGTAGGTGATGTGACATTAATACAGAGAGGGAGTTTTAAAGGCACTAAGTAAATAAAGTAATTCATTACAAAAAAGAAAATTAATTGATTTTCAAAAAATTTTTACCTACACAGTTGTCTGTTTTGGGCCTTCACTACAAATTTTTATGATGTGCAATATCTTCCAGTAACATATATATATTATAAGAAATTCTACATAAGATGCCCTTTGTAAACATTGTTCTTCATTTGACATATCACTGAGAAAGTCGATATTTATTCCACATGGATGTAACAAGTACGCAGTAACATCTGTGAGCAGCTACGCTGCGTGTAATGGTATCTCTGGCGCTGCGACGCCAGTGGTAATACGGGCAGTAGTGGTAGGAGAGAGAGTGGTTGAGCTGCCGCCACAGGGGAAGGATCTCCTGGAGGTAATATTACTTCTTGCGCAAATTCTTATTTGTAAATTTGTTTTGTAAAGTCAATGGTAGGAAGTCATGCATAGTACAGTTTTATAGTATGTTTTGTGAAATAGGAACTCGTTTGTAAAGAAATTTTGTAACTCATTTCTGTAAGTTATGTCCAACAATGAATCGATACAGAAATTTACACCTTATGTCATTTGTTCCGCCTGTATTTTATTGAGATTTATTCCCATAGTTAGAAGTTTCCTCCCTGAATCTCAAGGGTTATACTAGTTATTGTAGGGTTTTGGCATTGTCGGAGTAAATGAAGTTCAATCAGAATATTCACAGGTATGAAATCTCATATGTTTCTTTTCCCATAATGAATATTAATTTTAAGCATGCGCGGCGCTGCGACGGCTAATTGAATCACTTTCGAGAAAGGCGTTATCCACGAGGTAAGTGCTAAAGGTTACAGAGCCAATGCAGTCATTATTTGTCGACAATCAATGTTTCTCTGTGACACCAAAGTTCATTTGCTTCAAATTGGTAAAAGGCAGGATTCATTTTTGGTATTAGGAAAGTGCTTTATTAAATGGCCACAGAGTAAAGTTTTAACTGCAATTTTATTTTTATTTATTTTTTGTTGCGTGTAAGTCTTACCTCTATACAGTGTGTGTGTAGTCAGGTGTTACAACCGTAAGCATTTTAATTTACATGATACAAAAGTATGAAGACAACGAGTAAGCATAGGATTTGTTTATTTACATATATAGTTTAGTTGTGTGTTACAAACGGGAACCTTTCAACAAACCTTCCAAAGGAATGACATAATAACATCACAGAAACACATAAAATCAACTGGCTATCAGATATGATAGCATCACATTTCAATCACGTTTCCTTGCCGCCATTGTAAGTGTAATGGAAGTTTGCCGACTGCTGGTGGTACACAATGTAGAAACATGGAACTAAAACACGTTGCGGAGTTACCACAGCCCATCCACGATTATGTGATGCAGGCCCGAACTTACGAGCGTGAATCACAAAGAAATAAAACGAGCAAAACCAGAACCGCACAACTGTGCGTACACGCTCTGAAAGGGCTATGAAAAATTACACGGTGTGACGCAATTAAAACTGTTTTGCGGAATATTTGGAAAAATCCGAACCGGATTTTAAAAGAAAATTGCAATAAACGTTCACCTCGAAGAGATTCAAGCCTATAGGCCTAAATTGTTGGACCAAACTACTCTGGTTATCAGGCTTACAAATTACTTAAAATAAATTAAACTATCCTATGGACAAGTTACACACACACACATGCAAGAGGGAGGTCTCGAACCTCCGACGGCGATATGTAACGTGGCTCTCCAGACCACGTGGCAACTTTCGCGCACCACCTCGAAGAGGGACAACTATTAATGTAAAGATTGACCCCTATGCCTCATCCCCCTGTAGCGGGAGAACGGTGATTTTTAATCTTAAATAGGGATCTCTACATTCTGACTTTGTTTATATTGTGAGGAGGCGATCAAATATTGTGATACGTTCCAAAATGGTAAAGCCAAGATCGCTGGTATATAATTTTATTTGGACGACCGGTTTCGATGGTATCTGCCATCATCATCGTCAAAAAATGTTTTACACAGCCTTCATCTTTTAATGTCAACAGTTGTTGTATAAAATGACATAGTGCACCTATGCACTTTAAATTATTTTGTACAACAACTGTTGACATTAAAAGATGACAGCTGCGTAAAACATTTTTTGACCAGATGATTTTGGCAGATAACATCGAAACCGGTCGTCCAAATAAAATTATATACCAGCAATCTTGGCTTTACCATTCTTTGAACGTATCATCCCTATATTCTATTCAAGGTTTCAATTCTCCGTGAAGAAAATATGTAACTTCTTGTAAGAAATTCTTTTTTATTGCTATTTTTTCTTTTCTTTTAATGATAGATGGTACTGTAATCTCAAAAAATAAAACTTGTTGATAAACGATAATACTTCAAACATACATACATCACATGAGGAAAATCGAAGTACAATTTTTGTTATTTTTGATAATGCTAATCATGTGACAACTCCCACAATCGAATGAAACATAGACTGTGATTATGTTGTCTATGGTCAGACTGTTCATTGTACTTCAATGATTCGGACTGTACACATCTCTGCGCAATTGTTCCACGAAGTTAACGGTTGCAGAGAGAGTAGATATCATTTCCTCGTACTTTGAGGCTCATAGAAATGTCGAAGAATCTTGTCAGAGGTATGCTAATCCGTTCCCTGATAAGAATATTCATTTGAAACGACTTTTCGGGAGTACTGTCCAACTGTTTACTGAAACTGAAAGTGTAAAACCTGGAGAAAGATTTGGATGTCTTTTTGTTCGAGATATTACTGTTCCTTGAGAATATTCAACGCCTTTTAATTTTTGTCGGTTACAGCGCCATCTATTATGAAACTAAGAAACTGTCCTACAATAGCTACACGGTTTTTTCACGTTGTATCCAAATCTTCAATAAAAAAAAGGAGATCATGTTTAAAATTTCAAAGTCACCCCTGTCCCGCTCCCGAAGGTGATGCAGGGGGAGGGGTTGAGCTTTATTTCAATGAATGACACTCTTCAAGATAAACAACTTTCATTTCAACCTTTTCTTTAATCCGATTTGTATTTTTACAAATATTCCGATAAACGCTTTTAACCCTGTAATGCATGACTTTTTATTTGAAGCTATAAAAGCTACCACTATTAATTTATAGTGCATATATACTGAGAAAAATATTGAAAAAAATTCCTTAAAATTATTATGCACTACTACCAACAAAAAGTTCATATCTGGTCAGCTATATAGTGCTTCCATGATGTACCCGATGCAGTAAATGTTACTATCATGCCTGTAATCTTTCCAGAAAGTAACTCATAATGCAACAGGAGTATGTAAATGCCTACTTTAAAGGAGAAATATTAAAGTAAACAAACGCAAATGTTAGGAGTAACTCAATGCAGTTAACTGTCGAACTGATTAAGTAGCACTCTGCAATTTATAATTTCTAGGACGAGCTACTAGCATATGTAACACTATGTATAGAAGCTGTTACAAAAGAATTTGTAGTAAAATTTCGATCAGTTTGAGAGATAATGGGAAAGATAAGGTATGTAGCAGATTTACACTATGCATAAGGGTTTAAATGCCTCACCCTGTATCAATGTAAGGCAGGGGATCATGAATGCAAATATTTTGAAACATTGTAAAACGAAAGAATATGTGTTTCTAACACGAACTTAGGTGTTTTCAAATGGCCACCCCATATTATTTCATCAGCAATCTATAGCAAGACGAATCACATAAACAATGGAGTTGCTTGCATCACAATACGCGAATTACATCCCGAAATATTGCGAAACGCAGTTGACGCTCGAAATACTCCAAACGCACAGCTAGCGCACGTCTTAAGGAGCATGGGGTTCTCGCCTGAGTCTCAGGACGTGCACTAGTCGCGCGTTTCGCGTATTTCAGACTTCAGCTTCGCTTCGCAATATCTTGGGATGTAACTGGCGTTTTGCTATGCAATCAATACCATTGTCCATGTGATTGCTGATAAAGTAATATAGGGTGTCCATTTAAAAACATATCAGTTTGTGTTAAAAAAAGAGCACATGCTTTCGTTTTAGAATATTTCAAAATATTTACATTCATGAGCCCTTGCCTTACGTTGATACTGGTGAAAGTAGTTTTACAGTAGCTATTGTTTTTCCAGAGATATTTTGGGTGGTCAAATTAAATGGGACACCCTATAAATCAACTTCAATGATGATCTAGGAAATGTGTCCCAGTTTATAGCAAGGTGCCCTTCACCATACACCGTACGCTGGTTTGAGAAGTATAAAAATATTCTACGTGACATCATACGTACATGTGCCAACTTTCATGGTGATAACTGAAACGATGTCTTTAGTCCGACGTAGCCGTATGAAATTTTATGTAGAATTTTCTGTAGTTTTCGAGGTTAAGTGTCCAAAATGTCAACACAGTCGAAATTGAATCGTAGAGTTGTGTGATTTACAAACAAAACAACGGAAAGTTTTTGATGTACAGGGTGATTTTTTTCCAATGTGTACAAACTACGGAGATTGACCAGGAAGAGGAGACAGAACAAAAGAGGTCTAATGAACTTACGTTGGGAAATGCAATGTTTCCGTGCTAGAGACCATTTACCCAACCATACTTCGTTGTACGAGTGACATGCAGCCACAGTTACAGTATGAATGATTTCCTCTTACAGGGTGATACTGTTTATCCTGCTGTGCCATTGAAGATACGAAGGGTTATGTGGCTGCTACAGGAGGGAATTCTAGTACACTTGTCGGTGGAAACGGAGTGCAAGCTGGGTAGTCGGGAAGAGAGGAGTAGATTGGTGTGCTGGAAGAGTCGTAATATGATGGAGGAAAAAGGGGTTAGGAAAGGTGGCGAGGGAAAGAAAACGGAACCTTGTTGAAGTAAGATGGTGGGGTAGAACTATACTGGGAGGTTTGAATAAATGTCTTGACTAGGAGTTGGCTGAAATTTCGTTGAGCCTGGACGTCGACGGAGTGCAGAACTGTTGGAAAATGTTGGTACAGGCGTGCTCATCTACTAGAAATTAAATATTTCGGGGACTGATGTTAGTTGCTTCAAAGTGTTCATTAGGAGTGAGGGGAATTGGAATTTTGAAGAATGGTAACGGATCCGTGCAGAGGTAACGAAACTGGATGCGGTAAATAAGGCGGAGTGCAAAATGTTAAACGATGTAGGGGGATTTATGAGAGTTCATGTGCACTGCATATACATGCAATATATGCGTAGGGGAGAAAGAGTTGGATCAAAGTTTTTAGATGTGGACCGTTGTTATATTCAAACACTAATAGTGACTAGTTTTAGTTGTTTTAGCCTGATTTTAGATTGATGATGGATGACTGGTAGACTACATAATGTTGCTTGCAAGTGAGTCGTCTAGCTTCAAAACCAGATAAGCCACTTTTTCCTAATTTCCACAACAAAAAACTAAATATTCAAACTAATAATGCACTTAAAATCCCGTATTTTTTATTCCACCTCTTTCACGATCAGGCTTATTTCCATTTGCCACCAGAACTACGTATTCATCACAGCATCATTTTCATCATCATCTACGATTATATGTCATTGTAATGCAAATTCCTGTAAAACATTAAGTTATGAATATTGTACGCCAGTGATTTTAATCAAAAAATTTAAAAATTTAAATATTGTCCTTCAATTTGTTAAAAAGATGTGCCTATTTTTATCCATTATGATTTACCATTTAAATGTATGCATTTATGGTTGAAGTGCGGTCCGGTTCGCAAAAAGCACGCATCTTTGTGGGGTATTGAAATAACTATAAAGAAAAAAATATACATGTAGAAGATTCGGACAAATCTATTGTTTCATCAAACAGTATTTTGTGTATACATATACGGCTGTTCTCAGCAGGTGCTGATTTCTTAAGCTCAAAATTTTTAATGTTCTGGAGAGTAATACAAGTGAACGTAACTCACACATGACATCTTTATATATTAAGCAGAGTGTCCGTATGTTTGTGTGTTCGTATTGTATACAATCTACAGTTTTCTTCCAATGCTTATGACATTTTGCACACGTATGCTTCATTCCATGAGGACGGTCTCCATAAGTGTCAGGATCACGTACGGCACATTGTTCACGAGATTTGATGTCATAAACAATATATGCACGAAAAACTGTTGTACCAAAGAACAGTGTTGCACATTTTCTCCTAAACGACTGGACCGATGTCAACTAAATTTAGAGCACATTTTCCTTACCGTGAGGTAACAACGCTGTCAGGGTATCAACCACAAACGACACATGGTTCAGGAGATACAACGTCATAAACAATATAGATGCAAGGAACTGCCACATAAGGCGACGAGACTTCATTCACATACTGTATGAGAATGACAGTACTTAGCGACGTACAACCAACTTTAAACAAATTTAAAACTTTTATTGAACTTTTTCTCGCTGATAACCATAGCAAAATTATGAAAGGGAATAAATTTATCGCTAACTACCTTTCCACTGTTCACTTACTAAAATTACGGCATTCGGTATGACGTTACAATTTATAATTTTTACACTACATCTTGTAGCCGTAGGAAATTTTACGGACAGTAACACATATTGCTGAATGTACCTTCGAAATTTTATCATAGTACGACGCGTAGTTCACGAGATATGAGCACATAAACAGTAATTTCATAGAAAACCGCCCTATCACGCACCAATTTTTAATCTGTTAGTTCTTTACTACTAAATGTATTCGCAACAGATTTTACAGACATACAGTACTTATACAAATGAAGATTACCTGAAAAATTATACAACATATAACTCAATAAATATGAGATCGTGCGAATTTTATACGGCATTTGCATTTTGATTGCTACCTTTCTATGTTTTGATACTGTATGTATAATTTTGTACATAATGCAAGACAGCCTTGTTTCTTATATATTCTCCGATAAATATAACACATTTTCAGAAAAAAAGGAGATGGACAGAGAGAGTGTGTGTTGTGGTCTTCAGTCCAGAGACTGGTTTGATGCAGCTCTCCACCCTACTCTATCCTGAGCAAGCCTTTTCATCTCCTCATAAGAACGACAACCCACATCCACTTGAATCTGCTTACTATACGCGTCTCTTGGTCTCCCTCTGCGATTTTTACCCCACACACTTCCCTCCAACGCTAAATTCACAATTCCTTGATGTCTAAGAATGTGTCCTACCAATCTATCCCTTCTTTTAGTCAAGGTATGCCAGAAAATCCTTTTCTCCCCAATTCGGTTCAGTACCTCCTCATTAGTTACGCGATCCACCCACCTAATCTTCAGCATTCTTCTGTAGCACCACATTTCAAAAGCCTCTATCCTCTTTCTGTCCACACTGCTTATCGTCCATGTTTCACTCCCATACAAGGCAACACTCCATACAAATGCCTTCAGAAAAGACTTACTTAGGCTTAAATCAATATTCGATGTTAACAAATTTCTCTTTTTCAAAAACGCCTTTCTACCCATAGCCATTCTGCATTTTATATCTTCTGTACTGCGACCATCATTTGTTATTTTACTGCCCAAGTAACAAAACTCATCTACCTCCTTTATTGTTTCGTTACCTAACCTAATTCCTTCAGCATCACCTGATTTTCTTACACTGCACACCAGTACCCTAGTTTTACTCTTGTTAATGTTCATCTTATATGCACCTTTCAGCACACTGTCCATTCCGTTCAATTGCTCTTCCAGGTCCTTTGCTGTATCTGACAGAATTACTATGTCGTCGGCAAAACGCAATGTTTTTAATTC
Source organism: Locusta migratoria (assembly GCA_026315105.1). Taxonomy (NCBI): domain Eukaryota; kingdom Metazoa; phylum Arthropoda; class Insecta; order Orthoptera; family Acrididae; genus Locusta; species Locusta migratoria. Next base: position 269,699,132 of record CM048751.1, on the reverse strand, counting down.
TTCACCCTGAACTTTAATTCCTTCTCCAAATTTCTCCTTGCTTTCCTTTATAGCTTGCTCAATGTACAAATTGAACAACATTGGGGAAAGGCTACAACCCTGTCTTACTCCCTTTCCAACCACTGCATCCCTTTCATGCCCTTCAACTCTGACAACCGCTGTCTGGTTTTTGTGGACAGAGAGAGAAGGGATAGGCCGAGAGAGAAGGGATAGGAAAGTACTAACTCAAGGCAGTTGTTGTTGTTATTATTTGGATGTTTAAGGGGGACAAAACTACAATGGTCATCAGTCCCCCATACTCAAGGCAGGAATAAATAAATAAATACCTGGGCAACGCCGGGGTTTTAGCTAGTAATAAATTACGGGTAATCAGTCGTAGCCAGTTATTTTTCTTTTGCTAATATTTTGACTGCACATAGGTCAGCTATCATCGGATCGAATCTGAAGACTAGTAGACTGTCGGCAGAGGGTTCCCGTTCACCTACTACACTGTGCAAGCGCAGAAAACTGACGGCTAAGATGTATAAAACTCCAGTGCCCTCCACGAATATTATACGTAATCGTAATCTGTGGTTAGCTTTGACGGTAAAGAAGTATGAAGCCGTAATGCCATCTATGGAGAGTATATGTAATCACACTCTGCCGACAGTACTAGTTCAGATTTGCTCCGATGATGGCTGAACGATATGCAGCTGAAGTATTCACAAAAGAAAATGAATGGTTGCGGCTGAATACCCGTAATTTTATTTGTCATGAAATACGACACAAGGATAATATGAGACGCGTCCAGAAAGTAAGTTCCGTTTGGTAATAAAATGAAATTGTAGACATATACAGAAGAAATTTTTATTGCACAAAATTCTACAACTCTTAAACTACTTTTCCACATAACTGCCGAAATTTTGCAGGCATTTGTCATAGCGTGGCAACAGGTTTTCTATACTTTCTTCATAGAAATCTGCCGCCTGTGTCTTCAACCAGTTGGAAACAGTTAAATTTCGGGGAAGTCCATAGCGAGAGCACTAATTGTAAACCTACGTTTTTCCTGGATCTTGTCATCAATCGCGTGAACCAGTTCTTCTGTAACCAAAGGTGGACGCCCACTTCGTTCTTCGTCGTGCATATCACTACGCCCGCCATTGAACTGTCTGGCCCATCTTCTCAGCATCGAATCACTCATCACATTTGGTCCGGAAAAAAAAAAAAACATAGCAAATTTGCCGATAAATTTCACTTGGTTTCTCTTTCCTCGCATTCAGAAACCGAATCACCGACCTGATTTTACAGGTGGCGGGATTTTCAATCAACGCCGACATTTCAAACAAGCACAACAAAGCGAACGTAACTGACAGCGATCTCCAAATGGCGCACGTTCTTCTCCTTGATACACATCGTCTACAGCGTATGTGCGGAACTGCAATCGCAGCGCTGCAGCGGAAATAAATTGAAACGGAACTTACTTTCTGGACGCGCCTCGTATGAAGGTACACATCACACAGGACATGATAAATTCTTTACCGGACACGATATTTCCTTTGCCTTCGTAGATGATGGGGAAATAGATCTCATTCCCCGTCTTCCCAGGACTCTGCCTACTTTGCTACCTGTAGCACCGCAGAGAGTAAGGAGCTGACTCGAGGGCTCCTCGTGATTGTTATATATTTTCACACTATCGTTTCTCGGGCAGCGCCGACGTAAACCGTAGTCGTTCTTTTGGAAAACATGGTTGGCTAGTCGTTAGAGTCAGTTGTAGATATGTAGTCCAAGAATACGTTATACAAGAGTGTCGCAATGAAAATCTTCGTTCTCAAATGAAGATTTACTTAGCAGTTAGTCTTTCGCAACATTTTTTAAATATTGTACCATCTCCTTTGGTTACTTGAAAACAGGTACAGAAAACAGGTAATGACTTTCTGGCAGTGTTAGGGTAAGTCCAGGAGAGTAACCTCGAAGCTGTGTTGATGTGTAGTACATTTAATACAGGGTATTCAAAATGAAGGAACAGATTTCCACATTTATTGCTTTCAAACAATGAAAGATAGACACACAATTCCAGCGTTCCTGGAAAGAGGAAAGGTCAATTTTTGATACATTCAATATGAGCACTATGTTTTTACATGGCACATATTGAAACAGTGGCTCATTTCTTGCCATATATAAAGCAGCTGGTTTCTTGTTATCAAATTCACAACCTCAACAACTTGATGTAGCAGACTTTCAACAGTGGGATTAGAAACAAAGTATTTTACATAAACCCACAGATAAAAGTCACAAGGTTTGAGGCCCGGAAACGTGGGATTCTATGGTTGATGCCTCTCATCCAATCCAACACTCTGGAATGGTATGATGCAGGTAACGTTGGATGTTGGTACAGAAATGACACAGAGAACCATCTTGCATGAAGATGAAGCTATCTGAATCTTCTTCATGTTGAGGAAATAACCAATTTTGAATCATTTTTGATTGGCTGCTCCTGACACAGTTTTCATCATGAACAGGAAAGACCTATAAACGTTGTTAACAGATATAGCAAATCAGACACAAGTCTTCAGAGAATCTCTTTCGTGTACAAACTTTACACTGTTGTCTGTCCAGGAACGTTGGAATTATGGTTCTATGGTTCTATCTTTTGCGGTTTGGAAGATATAAACCTTTGAAACCTATTCCTTCCCTTTGAATAGCCCTGTATAGTAGACTGGTGTGCTAAACGTAAGAACGTTAGCAACATTTACATAATGTGTTACTATTAAGTAACATAAAGTAAGAATCAAAACTATTTTGTAGTTGCAGTGTTGTGCCGTCTGTACTGTTTGCGTACAGTTCAAAATGTTCAAATGTTTGTAAAATGTATGGGACTTAACTGTGGGGTCATCAGTCCCTTAAACTACTTATGAACTACCTTAAACTAAAGAAAGAACAAAAATCCATGCCCGAGGGGGGGGATTCGAACCTCCGACGGGGAACGGCCTCACGCATCGTAGGATAACGCCTCAATGCGCTCGGCCGCGACTTGTGTACACTCACAACGATATGCAAGGAAATTTTCAAAAGTTTGTAACGGTATTGGACCAAACTGCAGTGGTCGTCAGTCCCTAGACTTACATACTACTTATACTATCTTACGCTAAGAACAATAGATAACCCAATTCCGAGGAAGGACTCGAACCTCTGACTGGTTACACTCCGCAGCTAAGCACCTTAGTGTGCTCGGCTACTCTCGCTCGGCATCAGTGCAACGCTTGAAACTGTTGCATTTAATGAGAGAAAGGAAGATGAAGTGGGTGATTGACTTTGGCTATACTAGGGCATTCATATATTTCAGCCGCGCGAGAATAGTCGAGCGGTCTGGAGCGTCATGTTGCAGATTGCGCGGTCTCCCGCGTCGGAGGTTCGAATCCTCCCTCGGGCATGAATGTTTGTGATGTCTTTAGTATAAGTTAGTTCATAAGTAGTTTGTAAGTTTAGGGACTGATGAACCCCGCAGTTAAGTCCCATAAGCTTTACAAACATTTGAACATATATTTCAGTGGCAACAATTGAAAATTTGTGGACCGGGATTCGAACCCGGGTTTCCTTCTTTTCGCTAGTAGTGGCCTTGGCTCAACTTCTTTATCACAGAGCACGACTAGTACCCTGGCCGAAAGGGGTGAGCCTATCCCTAACACACCTCCCTTCCGCCCTAAATTTTCACACCTCGCTCCCTATAGTTACAGGTCTGCATCCACACCACATCTGCGGTTGCGGACATGGGTCTTGCAGATGTGGTGTGGATGCAGACCTGTAACTATAGGGAGCGAGGTGTGAAAATTTAGGGTGGAAGGGAGGTGTGTTAGGGATAGGCCTACCCCTTTCGGCCAGGGTACTAGTCGTGCTCTGTGATAAAGAAGTTGAGCCAAGGCCAGTACTAGCGCCACTTTATCCGAATCCGCAAGTTCGTATACTCATCCGCAGATATTAAAGTTTTAGATGCGTAATACTAATAGATAGCAGTATTTAAAACCATGGTATGTAATGTTATAATTATTGTCAGAGTGTCTTTTCTGCAAAAACTTAACTACTTTTGACTTCTCGAATCACGGTAACTGTTCTATACCTATTCAAAAACAGGCTATTTCAAACAGGAAAATATTGGCGCTGCGGACACATGCAGTAGCGCTTCGGAACCCATGTTGTCGAAGCACCACGTCAGCTGTTTAATACAGGAATCTTCTTAAATTTCATGGGTTTAACCGATCGGCACAGAGCAGCTTTTACTGTGTTTACATTCAAAAAGAGAAACGGTTCTTTCGGCGTTTTACGAAAGGGACACTATTTTCCCCAACGTAACGCACAAGGCGTTATGTGACACAAAGCAAAGCTGGTCATTTCAAGTGTTAAAACTGCGGTCTACTTTTAATTAATAACTGTCAGGAAAAAGAGACAATGTCGGCTGCAGCTACGGTGAGGCTATGCAATTTAACATTGTGTACCTTCCTAAATATGTTACTCTCACTGTACACAGTATCTGATTATGTAAGTTGCTATAAAATGCGGATGGGCGGATATATTCGCGGATATCCGCATCCGCGCAGACTTCTACCTATAGATGTAGCAACCAGACCGTCCATGCCTCTTATGCTCGCCATATCGCAGTCACGCAGGAAGTCGAACAATATCACCGCATAAGTTTCTTCATTGCAGATCACTCGTGTTATGTATATGCAATGTATGAGTAACCGCGCGTGTGCTTGTTCGTGGATTGACAGTTACATATCCCAGAGTGCAGCCTTCGAGTTCTTGTTTTCTCCTTGAAACTGCCTGTTATGCATCGGCTGACAAGGTTCCTCTCTCCATCAGTCGACGATCAACAGCGGCGAATAATGGAATGCCTGTGAAGTTGTCTAAGTACAATCACTCGAGCTTCACCATAATGCAAATGCAAATCACCAAGTTCTCTAAATGTGTAGTTACCCTCTCTGAAGCCATAACTTATCCACGGTACGTGAAACGCGATAAGCAGACACCTGTACACTGACTCACGTATACTAGTTGCGTGTTTACAGTACAACCCCAGTAGATCCAAGGGTTGATCTGAAGGGCGACAAGCACTGAAAGTCCTAGGCACAGGCTCAGGTAGACCACTGCAGGTGTGTGTATAGGTTTTCCATGCAGAGCAGTGGACGGAAGGGTAGCTGCCATAGCGAAAGGTCAAACACTTCGTGTCACTGTAGAAACCTTATTTCAAATTTCCAGTATGAGGTTCTGGAATCAAAACATTTAAAAATTAATCATATAGACTCCCCCAGTTTTTTAAAACGTCATTATGAAAAACCCTGTAGACATCAGAAAAATATTTTCTAAATAATGCGTACGGAGTACACTGCTTTGTGGAAGACAACGTGGAGGTCTGGGTGAATTGGAATGGAATCGATTAAAGGTGCTAAACTGTAGGTGTGGCGGTAAATGACAAGGCCGAGAAAGTCGAAAAAACGAGCCTGAGAGTCTTGAGGAAACTCAACGGAGAGAGAAGATTATCAAAGAAACTTTAAAAGATAAAAATAATATTTACAGGGCCTTCATTATCAGTATTCTCGAAACGAAGACAGTGTACTAGGATGAAGTTTTCGGCAAACATTGAGAAGGGTACAGGATGGAGCAGTTACGTTGAAGTAAAACAAACATCCAATGACAGAGCAAACAGGTTACATAGACAAGGTTTTAGCGTTCAGAATATGCAAGAATATTATATAAATATTAAAAAAAAGTAAAATATATGTTCGTCTCAAATGTTTATTACAATATTGTATAAAATTTCTAGTAAATCGGTGAGGAATGTTTAGAGATTTTTGGAAATAATTGTGAGCAAAGTCTTATTTTTATATAATACAATAGATTTTCACCAAAAATTGGTTTATTAACCTTACAGCCTTTGGCGTCTTACAGCCGAATTTCAAGTGCTCCGTCTATATTATAGAAGGATTTTTCGTGAATCCAACTTTCTTAGTCAAATATGCCACTGAATATTGTTTTCATGTCGTATTTGATTGAGAACGTTGGATTCACCAAAAACCCTGTTACGACATAGTCGGAGCACCTGATCATGCTGTTATAAGCCGCGAAACAGGTTTGAGGTCAATAAACCAATTTTACCTGCTGCCTCCGTAATTATTTCCAAATTAGCAGTGAGACATGTTGAACTCTCAAATCAGTATTTAGACCCTAGTTCGTTTCTCTTCTTTATTAACCATTGAAGTGACACCTAGTTAAAGGCATAGCTGACTGGAAATACATGTTTCGTAATCTGCGTTAGAATTTCTGTCAAGGAACGTGATTACTTACATGGAGACCAGTTTCTCGCAAAGAATAAAATATTACAGGATACCGAAGCATCTTATGTCCTGCCACTCAATTCGCCAACGAGGAACTAACCAATTTAGTGTATTCAAAGAGGTCTCGTTGGAAATGTTGGACAAAATATTTTATGTTACCATCGATAAAATTAATGTTCGTACTTAATTATATTACATCTTTTAGCGTAATATTTCAACGTCTCAACGACTAATGAGCCCATAGGAAAGACAGTAAGAAACTAAATGAACTGCACTGTGCATTGTAGCTTTTTATACGACATGGGGAAAAAGGCAGCTTCCCCTTATATATATTCCAAGCACTGAGAACACAGGTAAAGAGTTTCTCATGCATCGCACTCCGCAAGCTGCGTACTGAAGAAGACCAAGTCATTTTTATTGATCATGACAGCATCATTTTCATCATCATCATCGTCGATGATTATATCTCACTGTAAGATATCCCAAATTGGTACAACTTCTCTGACAAGCCCATAAGATATTATCGGTTTCAAAACCAGAATAATATATGACAGCTAGTGCAAATACGATATATTTAATGTTCACGATACACAATCACCAAACGACGAAAACGCGAGCTTTGACTTACAAGAAACAAATTTGAGCTCAAACGCTCTGAGGCGGACGAATCCATATTTGTAACAGTACTAGAGCATAAGAAAGTGGTGTATGTCATTTCTACGCAAAAGATATCATTTTACCACAAGTAACATTAACAGAGGGTAACGAAGTAACAATATATCAAAACTATAAGGGAGAGAGTTCGCGTAATTCAGTGAGATCACTTTTTCATTACATTTCCAATCAACAGTACAAAAAACCTTCTGCATAAAGTAATTATAATAACGAAAAATATACATATACCATAAAACTGATAGTGCTTCGATTAATCCACAAGTTGCTGGTGCGGAATTTCGATGAAGTGGTTAAACCAAAGTGGAAGAGATACATGAGCGTTACTTCACCTTCAAACTTCACTTTATGATCAATGTTCTGCACCAAAATATAAGTCTATGTTACAATAAACTTTACATATCCATATCATCATTTGAAAATGTGGTTAGTGCGAATTATAATATTGGCCTGCTATCATTAGAAAGTCTTTAAATGTTCATATGTTGGTAAAGCTGTATGCCCAAACTGCAGTGATCACGAGCACTAGACTTACAAACTACTTAAACTAACTTACGCTAACGATAACGCACATACCAATGCTCATGGGAGGACTCGAATCTCAGATGGGGAGTAACCACGTACTCTTTCAAAGGAACTATCGCAACCCGGCATTTGGCTGGAATGATTGTGGGAAGAGCAAAACGTAAATCTCGAAAACTGGAGTCTATCTGAACAGTTGTCCTCCCCATGCTAGTCAATGTGCTATCCGCAGCAACACCCTGCCCGGTACATTCACTAGTGTTGTAGCACCTCTAGAACTGCAAAACTGAATAAGTTATCTCTTTTTTATTGTTATTAGAGAGCGAGTAATCCTAGAAAACTAGTCAATGGTACTTTTAACAACAACAAAAAATGTTTGTTAAGCTTATTGGACTTAACTACGGGGTCATCAGTCCCTAAACTTACAAACTACTTATGAACTAGCTACAGCTAAGTACGGCACAAATATCCATGCCCGAGGGGGAATTCGAACCCCCGACCGTAGTGGCCGTGCAGACCGTGACTGGAGCGCCTCAGTCCCCTCGGCCACCGCGGCCGGCAGTTTTAACAACATATTTTTACCATTTCATCTATTGATGTACATGGGATTGGACTGATCACAAAACTAGTGACTAAAGGAAATTAATAATGGTAAAAATGCACGAAAATTACGTAAGTCAATAATTATGCGACCTCAGATTGTGACCGTATGGGAAGGACCACAAAACCAAAACCAAAACTCGAGAACGAAGTTTTTATTTCCTAAAGCTAAGATATCATTTTGTTTTATAGTTTACACGTGCTAAGAATAATAATGGAACTGAGATTGAGCCTTGGGGATGCAACGCGTCATCAGAAGAACCTTCCGTGGACATTCGTTGTGTTACTAAGTAGAACTTAGTGCATTATTTTGGTTATATATAACAGCAGCAACAAAACCCAAAAGTTGCCCGGGTCGAAATAAATCGTACTCTCAATAGTAATAGAACCAGTTTTTCTGCACCATAATCGCGTACAGATTATTGTAATAGTTAACGTACTACGTTGTTCACTTTCATTTTGACACACTACTTTCTTTTCTGTGCATTCACATCAGTGTAAACAACTACTTACGCTTTCTTTTAATGTAATTTAGTGTTCATTCACTTCCATTTCAGACTTACTTCAGTTGTTGACTATCCCTTGTTCATAGCTGACATCTGACTGACGAAAAAGCAATGAATTTCGACTTACATACTTTCAAAGATCGAAATTTAGATTTAATTCAAGATTTGAATAATTTTAAACGTTTGCATGTAATTCAGATCGTTCTAGCCAATCTCGAGACTTTTAGAACAGTCTAAAACATGTCAGACAGATGAGAATTTATAGCTTGTGATATTATTCATGAAGGTTTCAGAACATTTAAATCTCTCTCGATCAGTTATATATTGTTGTAAAAAAATTAAAAATTCGAAGATACAATTTTGCCATCTACACCAACCCATTTCCACCTGCCCGGATCAAACTCACTTACTTACAAATGCAGATCAATGGCTATCTACAACCATGACTGGGTTGCAGTTGGTGGTTTTAGAAAAAAGACTTGACAAACGCACAAACACTTACCTTTTTTATATATGTTGATTGATACAAATGTCTGTCAACTTTCATGGTGATAGCTAAAACAGTGTAGAATAAATTGTAATGTACCCTATGCTATGCATCATAAGGTGGCTTACGAAAAATCCTTCTCCATGAAAACGTTCATACTTGTGCCAAGTATCAAGGTGATTATAAAAGCATATAGTAAAGTATCCTCAGCCATGCACTGTACGAAAGTGTGCAAAATGTTGTCAGAGACTTCGATGCACGGATAAGACATCAACACGACTGTCTCATTGTTTATGGCGTCAAACGCCCACCTAATGCACTAGATATACCGATCTGAACAATCCCCCATTTTAATCCCAATCCGACGATAGTGTTGTATGCTTTGTGTTGTGCAGCGAAGTGCACCAGCGAATAATTTGCGATTTTATTGTTTTGCAGTGTGAAATGGTTGGCTGAGCAGCTCTTAACAGCTCAAATAATAACATATACGGTCGCTATAAGTTTTATCGGTTTCCTTCAAACACAGATCGGCGTGAAAAGGTGGATTGTAAATTTCAGACACCGAGTATGGACGCCAAAACCGATCAACTATCTGTTTAACGCTAAGAACAATACATTTTTTTATTTGTGTTAGAAATAGTTATGCTCACAGAGAGATAGTAATGAAAAGTAGACCTATAAATTTAAGCAATGGTTTATTTTAATTTTACTACAGATTGCTAACATAACAGTACGTTCTGTGTTTTTAAAATTGCTTTTCTTCATTTTATTTACACAAACTAAGGAAATATTATTTAAGGGCTGTTAATTGTATTTTAAGTGATGCATTAGTGCCGTTGGCTTTACTAAGTTAGTAATTTTTAAACTATATTATTTCACATTAGTTCAGTGTTTAATTTAAATGTGAGTATCAACGCAGGATTAAGGGGCTTAAGCCAAGTTGTGAGAACTGGATGTCTGAAAAAATAAAATAGAATAAAATAAAATAAAAAAAAACTTCGAAAAGAATGGGACAGAAAAGAGGTCGTACATACAAGGCATTAAATTTAAAACTTAGCATGCAACATTCAGTTTTTTTTTATGTCAAAGTACATTCTACCAACCAGAGAGAGTTCATTTAGTCGTTACCTACCGAAACCAGACGTTCAAAGCTTTTAAACACATTTTTGACGTAAAATATTCTCTGAAATATGGCGTGTGTAAAATATGCGAGCCATAAGAGAGGGGAACACGGGATGTGCAGTATCGCAATTTAACATTATTATGTAACTGCTTTCGAATGTAACTCTTAGTTACCGTAAACATATACGGATGTACAATATATAAACCAGAAAATAGGATAATTCTAACGTACTTTAACGGTATTTGTTAAATATTTGGAACGGCAACACATGCCTTAATGTGAATGCAAGTGAATGTATCATATCTCTAAATATCCCTCTACTCACTAACTTTAAGTTGCTTACCTCTTACAGTCAAAAGTAAGCTGGTGAATTTACTATGCTGTAATTTTCTGCGTTAGGAAAGTATATTTATCCTCTTTAAGAGCATATTAAAAAGCGTAAGTATTCGGTAGTCTATAAATGCGCGTCTTCAATGTGGGATTAAAAATAGCGTATTGTTCTGCTTGTACTATACAGTTCTCTACGCCCACCCACTTCCACCCACCGAGGCCAACCTCCCTTATTTACAAATTCAGACCATGGGCTAACGGTACAATGATGAGTGAGTTGCTGTAGTCTGGAGAATCGCAAACACAATTCCCCTTTATATAATAGGCCTATGTATAGTGATATAATCAGTTGGTTGGCTCTATCGTAAGTCTCATGACACCTCATTTCCGGTCTCTGGAACTAATCACAACACAATCACAGTACTACCCCTTCATGGAGAACGCAGCTGCCTACCTCCGCTGGCATGGAGTCTCGACTAACCCATGACGTCACAGCAAGTAGGCCTCGCCTAAAGTCTTTCGCGGGGACTTCTCCTGTTAGCCGACTGCGGTGGCCGAGCGGTCTGCGGCGCGCCTGTCACGTTCTGCACGGCCACTACGGTCGGGGGTTCGAATCCCCCTCGGGCATGGATATTTGTGCCGTCCTTATTATTAGCTAGTTCATAAGTAGTTTGTAAGTTTTGGGACTGATGACGACGTAGTTAAGTCTCATAAGCTCTGCAAACAAACACAAACAACATTTTCTCCCGTTTTTTTTTTTTTTTTTTTTTTTTTTTTTTTTTTTTTTTTTAATTCTTCTTTATTATGGGTTTTGGTTACAGTGCTCATACAGCCAGCGGTTATTACAGTGGCAACATTACAATAGAATTGAAATTCTTACAATGTATATCACAATATTAATAGCTATCCACATCATACAGCCTTAGAATAAAAGTAGAAAAATCATGTGTGTAAGATATAGAATAATACATATTTAACAGTACGAGTGACGGATGTAATACAACGAAAGTGCAAACAGCATAAGACAAAAGGAGAGTTGCAAAGACAAAATATAATATAAAATTACTTATGTAGTTTCAAGCTGTGCATGTTCAAGTTAAACACACCAGTTCTTAAATTAGAGCTGTATGCCGATGATTTTGAGGTAGTCCTTCAGTAAACTGTACTTAAACTTGTCGAATCCATGAAGGAAGACAGTGACACTTATGGGGAGGGGGTAACCCCTCGCAACCTGCTTTCTGTAGAAGACACTTTGTGCGGTCGTGTACTTGGTACATGCCAGTATTATGTGGTTGAGATCCGCAACTGCCGTTGGATCTTTGTCGCAGTGCCGAGGAGCGATGATTTTCAAACGGTGTAGGTGGGCAGGATAACATCCATGTCCCAGTCTCATCCGAATGATAGACGTTGCTTGACGTCTACTAAGCGTCATCGACGAAAACCATGGACGAGAGGAGACACTTGGTTGTATAGCTGCCAGGTGTCCTCCCTTAAATGCTTGAGAGAGGTGCCGTTTGTGATCTCAAGTGGGGCAGTGTTGTCCTTCCGTAATACTTTTCTTGGCGAGGTGGTCTATGTGGTGTCGCACACGTATGAAGTGCACGCCACGTACTTCCGCCGCGCGCCGCCATGCACGCACGGCGCTGCGTTCTTACGACGTCAGCCACGAGCGCCCACTGCTGCAACTCCGCTCGTGGCCACGACTGAATTCCATCGATCACTTGGGTTTAAGACAGGCACTATGACTCATCAGTAGGCAGGCCGCTATTTAGTTAACCTATGTCTCAACAGTACACTTAGTTGGCAGTCATGAACTTTGTAAAAGTTAAGTATCACATTTCTACGAAATGTACTACTTGTTCTAATCTAGCTTAGTGCTTCTAGTTTCTGCTGTCCCACTGACTGGTCACTTCAGATTGTACCCGCACACGCGTGAATCCTATTTTCCTGTGTCGGTCTCTCTACTCGGCCACCGACACCCAGGACAACCGGCGCAAATGAGACACAAAAGTGGTGTGTACCTTGATGTCCTTTAATCCAAAGTAAGTGGATGTCGATGCCCACTGCCTGTGCATTGTCCTCCAAGACAAATGCACAGTTACTCAAAAACGTTCATTCAATGCATTGCACTTGCGAACAAGAGCAGAGCTGCGGATTCGCCAATCTTTAGCTCGAGCGACAGCCAAGTCAGCCAGTGTAAACAGTACACCATCAAACCGCTATAAATTTCCGGTCAATCATCCCGTATATAAATTTTCATTTGCCCATTAAATTAGTTATTGGAACGGCTTAAACTGGTTGTTTCCGTGTACGCCTTCAAAGGGCGCGGTGCGTTCTGAGACGCCCACTTAACAGCAGGCCTCCTAATTTAATGAACGGAATAAAATACTTTTCTTTTTTTCCGCCCCCTCGGTTTTTTCCCCCACCGCCGGACGCCGACCCAGCTATCTAACTGCGCGCCCGGGCCATCCCCGCCCGCTGCCCTCTAATTAAAGAACACGGCCGTTTTACATCAGAATTTGGAATTTTACAGCGTATAAAGTTCCGCCGTAACGATGACGTCAGAGCAATTACGGGCGCGGCGCTAAACGGCGCGCGCACGCCCCTCGCGCGGCCGGTCACGCTCCCGTTTGCTCTAAAAGCTCCTAATCTCGTGCTTCGTATGCGAGGCGCCAAGTGTCACAGTTCATTAGGCGGCGCGCGTCGCCCCCTCCCCTGGCCCACGCTTTTAATTGAGTTTAAGCGGCGGGCGGAGGTGTGGAAGTTGCGTGACCATAACTCAGGACTGGCCGCCGCAGTTAAAAGGACGCGCGGCAGGCCGCTGTGGGCAGTGCCTGCGGCGCGGACGGCCGGACACAGCTCTGCGGAAACGCAGTGTCTGCGCGCTGCTATCTCAAACGCAGTGGATCTGCGACCGCTAGCGTGGGAGAATTCAGTTTGGGTACCACGAAGATTATATCACCCCTAATGAGCGGACGCTTGTAACGATGTTTTTAAACTGTTAGTCTTACGAGGAACACCTCGAGTACGACGTCCTAAGACAGGAAGAGGGGGCAGCTGTCCACTTCAAACTCAATGGTATTAACTGGAATAATTCACAAAATTTTCATCGACAGTAAGTTTTAACTAAATTTCTTTAAATTTTACTAAGGTATAAAATTCACTTTAATCTGTTGTTCTTGTTGTTGTGGTCCTCAGTCCGAAGACTGGTTTGATGCAGCTCTCCACAATACCCTATACTGAGCAAGCTTCTTCAGCTCCACATAAGAACGGCAACCTACATCTGTCTGAATCTGCTTACTGTATCCATCTCTTGGTCTTCCTCTGCGGTTTTTACCCCACACACTTCCCTCCAAGGCTAAATTCACAATTCCTTGATGTCTAAGAATATGTCCTACCAATCCATCCCTTCTTTTAGTCAAGGTATGCCAGAAATGTCTTTTCTCCCCAATTCTGTACAGTACCTCCTCATTAGTTACGCGATCCACCCACCTAATCTTCAGCATTCTTCTGTATCACCATATTTCAAAAGCCTCAATCCTCTTCCTGTTCGTACTGTTTATCGTCCATGTCTCACTCCCATACAAGGCAACACTCCATACAAATGTCTTCAGAAAGGACTTCCTTAGGCTTAAATCAATATTCGATGTTAACAAATTTCTCTTTTTCAAGAACGCTTTTCTACCCATTGCCATTCTGCATTTTATATCCTCTGTACTGCGACCATCATTTGTTATTTTACTGCCCAAGTAACAAAACTCATCTACCTCCTTTATTACTTCGTTTCCCAATCTAATTCCTTCAGCATCACCTGATTTTCTTACACTGCACTCCATTACACTAGTTTTGCTCTTGTTAATCTTCATCTTATATGCACCTTTCAGCACACTTTAATCTATATCTATAAATATGAATGTCTGTTCGGTGTTCGTTTATCACGTCTGAACCACACGACATAAAGAGCTGAAAATTTGTACAGTTACTAATGTCTACCCGGGAAAGGCTTTCGGCACGATTTTATGGCGATCGGATATATATAATATTAATGTCAATGTCTGTTCGTTGTACGCTTATCACGTCCGAATGACAAGACGCAGAGACTTACATATTTGTTCAGTTACTAATTTATACCTCAGGAACGTTTTAGGCACAGTTTTACAGCAATGTGATAGATATTTAGTAATCTGAAGAATATAAAGTGAAATGCGAACAATAATTACTCTGTGAAAATTATATTTAATCTTTGAAAATGGTTTTTTGGTTGCATTGTTGCTTGAGGGTTGATAATGATAAGAGTGTGGAGTATATTCGGATGGAAAGTTATCGGTGTATCTATAATTCTATATATGTGTGTTAATATTTCGCTCTGCAGCGAGAACTACAGTACGCAAACGAATGGTCTGTGTGTAATAGTTGTCCGAAGTCTCCCGTTGTACACCGTAACAGACCATGCCGATGGCTATGAAGGGGTGGAAGATATGATATTTGAAAGGCGTCAAATTTTTAAAAAATTCGGACTGAAGGCCAGCGATGATGTTTGCGACTCTATAGCAAGGAGGTTACATACAGCGAAACGTAATACCACAGACCATATCTTTGGTCTATGCATGCTACAATATCTTCAGCGCTTTCTCTGTAAGGATAAGCATACGAATAAGGAAATATAAGAATAAATAAATAAATCAGTAAAAAAGAAATTTCTTTTAATACATCTCTTTAAAAAAAATAGATTTGACGTTTCACGCATTATCTATCATAATCAACCAACACGCGAGCGGAGCCGCGGGTTTAAGCTAGTGCTACTTATAACTTGCTCATTGAAAGTCTTCTGTAATCAACTACGACAGGAAAAATCTTAGCTTAGTTTCTGTTAGAAACAAACAAAGATGGTGGCTGTTATTTATTACGGGTAAGTTAGGTTAAGACAATGCAAGGGACTTTGGCCACTGGAGACAATGCAACAGGTCAGCCTAACCTATATGTACTCAGTTTAATGGCGTTGCACTTGATATGTGTGTTGTGGTCTTCAGCCCGCAAACTGGTTTGAGGCAGCTCTCCATGCTACCCTGTTCTGTGCAAGTCTCTTCATCTGAGAATACGTTCGGCAACATACATCCTTTTGAATCTGCTTACTATATTCGTCCCTCGGTCTCCCTCTACGATTTTTACCCCACACGCTTCCTTCTAAAGCTAATTTGACAATTCCTTGATGTCTCAGAATGTGTCCAACCAATCTATCCCTTCTCTTAGTCAGTATATGCAAGAAACTCCTTTTCTCCCCGATTCGGTTAAGCACCTCCTCATTAGTCACGTGATCTACCCACCTATCTTCATCATTCGTCTGTAGCACCACATTTCAAAAGCTTCTGTCATATTTTTATCTGAACTCCTTATCGTCCACGTTTCACTCCCATACAATGCTACACTTCAGACAAATGCTTCCAGAAAGGACTACCTAAAAATTAAATTAATATTGGATGTTAACAAGTTTCGCTTCTTTAGAAACGCTTTTCTTCTCAGAGCCATTCTGCATTTTATATCTTCTTTACTTCGGCCATCAAAAGTTATCTTGCTACCAAAATCACGAAATTCATCTACAATTTCATTGTCTCATTACGTAATCTAGTTCCTTCAGCATCGCCTGATTTTCTGACATTGCATTCCATTACCTTCGTTTTACTCTTGTTGATGTTCATCTTATATCTTCCTTTCAAGACACTGTCTATTCCATTCAATTGCTCTTCCAGATCCTTTGCAGTCTCTGACGAAAGTAGTATGTCATCGGTAAACCCCAATGTTTTTATTTCTTCTCCCTGCACTTTAATACCCTTTCCAAATTTCTTCTTCCGTTCCTTCACTGCCTGCTCAATGTACAGATTGAACAACATTGGAGAAATTCTACAAACGCTGTCTTACTCCCTTCCCAACCTCTGCGTCCCTTTCTTGCCCTTCGACTCTAATAACCGCTGTCTGGTTTTTGTATATGTTGAATATAACTCTTCGCTCCCTATATTTTACCCCTGCTACCTTCAGAATTTGGAAGAGTGTATTCCAGTCGACATTGTCAAAAGATTTCTCCAAATCGACATACCCTAAAATCGTAGGTTTCCCTTTCCTTAGCCTATCTTCTAAGATAAGCTGTAATGTGATTATTGCCTCCCGTGTTCCTAAATTTCTCCTAAATCCAAACTGATCTTCCCCGAGGTTGGATTCCACACGTTTTTCCATTCTTTTTTTTTTTTTTTTTTTTTTTTTTGCATCTATGGCTTATTAAACTGATAGGCCTAGTTCTGTAATTTTTACACACGTCTGCACTTGCTTTCTTAGAAATTGAAATTACGATATTCTTTTTGAAGTCGGAGGGTGTTTCCCCGGTCTCATACATCTTGCATACGAGGAGATCTTGCATTTCTTCACGACTGGCTCTCCTAACGATATCAGCAGTTCAGACGGAATATCTTCTACTCCAGGGGCCTTCAGCGCTCAGTCAAATTATTCTCGCAGTATCATATCTCCTACCTCATCTTCCTCCACTTCATCTTCCATTTCTAGAATACTGCCTTCAAATGTTCAAATGTTTGTAAATCTTATGGGCTTAACTACGGGGTCATCAGTCCCTAAACTTACAAACTACTTATGAACTACTTACGAACTAGGACGGCACAAATATCCATGCCCGATTCGAACTTCCGACCGTAGTGGCCGAACAGACCGTGACTGATGCGCCTCAGTCCCCTCGGCCACCGCGGCCGACATACTGCCTTCAAGTTTATTTCCTTTGTATAGGCCCTCTATATATTCCTTCCACAGTTAAGCTTTCGCTTCTTTGCTTAGTACTGGTTTTTCGTCTGAGTTCTTGATATTCATACAGCTGCTTTTCTTGTTTCCAAATATCTCTTATTTTCCTGTAGGCGGTATCTATCTTTTTCCTAGTTATGCATTCTTCTACGGTTCTGCATTTTTCCTCCAGCCACTCCTGCTTAGCCAGTCTTCACTTTCTGTCAATCTCATTTTTCAGACGTTTGTACTCCCTTTTTCCTGTTTCCCTTGCTGAAATTTTATATTTTCTCCTCTCATCAATTAATTTTAGTATATCCTGTGTTATCCAGGGATTTCTATTAGGCCTTGTCCTTCTGCCTATATGGTCCTCTGCACTACCCTATCTCTCAGAGCTATCCATTCTTCTTCTACTGTATTACTTTCCCTCGTTTCAGCCAATCCTTGCCTAATGCTCCCTCTGAAACTCTCAACCACCTCTAGTTCCTTCAACAGACTGTTAGTCAAGGCAATATAGGATTGAATGAAATAAATAACAGGCTTTTACAATACTGGTAGCTCTTAAAAAGGAGCTACTTTAGGCAGTACTGGTGGACAGAAAGTTCAAAAAGTTTCATTTTATGATTGTGTAAAATAACTATTGGGGTCACGAAATTAGTTGCCTAACTGCAGTTCTAATTTTTGTTTATGAAATTAATATTAGCAACTTGTAACGCAGAATTTAACGGTAATCTGCTTTACATATAGGTATAACATTTGAAAGGGGTTTGCAGAACTGTGTATAGTTCCATATATGAATGACACATAGCCACACTGTATGCACTTTGTGAAGTTGAACCCTATGCCAATAGTTGTTAACTTTTGAGCAGTTCACAGTACTGTATGGTATTTGGCTTACAGCATTAAAATCGTAATATTCTTGCTAGATGCCTTGATGCTAATGTTAGATGCATTAGTTAAGAAAAACTTATGGCATACTTCGTGTTCTTAACAAAATTTGGTAGTGGCTGGTTGCTGTATTCACAAGGTTAGAAGCTATTTTTCAGTTATGTATCTGATGGCATATTTCACTTTCACAATCGATTTTCAACATTAGCTGTTTCAGGCAGCCCTTTTTGAGTTTTTGCTGCTATGAAATATCTAAATATTGGAGAACACAGTACTAAAGCAAAGACGTAAAGTGTGAAACTCTTTCGAAATTAATGTTTGTCCAAAGTTTCACAATCGTAGAATATACTGATAAAGTGTCAAACAATCATGTATGACGATAAATTCCGTTCATATGCTGCACTTAGCAAGCTAAAAAAACTTCATGTTATAGTTCGATTTCGTTAGAAAGAGGAAACGCTGTTGGCCAATTTCTACACAGTATGTGTAATAAATTTACACACAGCCGATAGTTGCTGTATATTCAAGGAGTCTGAAGCTGTTTTGCAGTTATATATTTCAATAGACATAGTTTTCACGACTTAACGCAAATGAATACTTTCGCTAATCAAAAGAATCTTACGCACATTTAAAGTTGGTGCGGAAGTTTGCCACCACAATGGCCGCCGAGGCGCTTTTCAATTTGTCCTCTGTTCGCAGTCGGTCGCTTACGCGATTGTGGGGGGCTTGGTGTGTACGCGGCCGGTAAGAGTGATTAAACGAAGTAGGATGCTTCGTTACCTTGTAAACAGAGCTAGTCGAATTTCATCCACATGCAATACTAGTTTTTATACATTGACAAATGGTACATCGATGTGCCGATTGCTATGCGGAAAAGGTCAGGCGATCGAGAGAGTGTCATGTTACCGATCGCGTCAGAGGTTCGAGTCCTCCCTCGGTCATGGGTGTGTGAGTGTGTATTGTCCTTAGTATGAGTTAGTTTCAATCGTTTGTAAGTCTAGGAACCGATGACCAGAGTATTTTGGTCGCTTGTATTACCAAACATTCATCTGCTGTGACGATTATAAGAAGTTTTGGCTTATCAGACACTTAAAAAATGAAGACATTTGAAAATGTCCACACTGACGAAATAATGTTTCTGTTATAATAAATTAATGAAAACAGTCAAATGGCGGTAATTTCATTAAAATATAGCGTAATTACTTTTTTTAAATTAGTAGACAATTTCCATTTCATGTTTAGAATCAAAGCGGAGAGATAGCAGAGTTGAATGTCGTAACGATGCAATAGCAATATATGCTACACTCAAGTGACACCAACACTTCAACGATAAGGCCGTAAATCAGAATCTGACATACAGAAGTGGTTGAAAGTACAAACTTTCGGAAATCAGGTATTTATTTATTCGTGTACGAACTATATCACAACTGTAGCTGAAAGGAGCCAGCACATAATTTAAACTACAAAGTAAGTGATTTTACAGAAAACAGTGGTCAAAATACAGAGATAAAATATAAAGTACAGAATTAAGCGCTTTTACAAAAAACCGTTGTCAGATACAGAGATAAAATATAAAGTACAGATTTAAAACTATAAAAACCGAGATAGACAAACACAACATATAGTACAATTGAATCATATTTTGCTCGGCCAGAAATCAGTGTAAGCTGCGGCTGTCCCAGTGTATTTCAGGAGGTCCTCTTGAGTGCTCTCTCTAGATGCGTCCACTAAAGGGCATTTTAGAAGGTGTTCCATCGCCTGTATTGCACCACACTCACACTCGTCACTGTCTGTGTAGCCCCACCTTTTCATAAGTTGTTTTGACCGCCCCACGCCCACACCAAGTCTGTTCAGCGTTTTCCAGTGTTGCCAGTCTAGGTGGGAGCCCTGGAGTAAGGCTTCCTCTGTGATAAGGGCTTCAGGATGTTGTTCTTGCCACAGTGATTTTATGGAAGCTACGGTTGGTTCCACTGAGTGCATGAAGCTTCGTCTAGATTGTAGCCTTTTGGGCACAGGTTGGTTTTTGTACAGCAGGTGACGATGGTCGTTCGTTTCTTTATTCCTTTTTATCGAGCTCAGGAAAGATCTTCTAATATTTGGTGGAGCGATACCCGATAAGGAATATCCACTCCTAGTAGGTTGAAACGTGTCCATAAAAAATATTTTTGTAAGAAAATGTCTAATGTTGTACCTTCTGTTTTGTGTCGAGTAACTTGCTTGCAAGAAAATGTATAATATCGCTTCTACTGTGTGTATCGATATGTGTTCTTAACTATGTGAAGTTTCATCTTTGGCAAAATCATGTATTGCATAGCTTTGTAGCTCGCGCTGAGAGAGAGTAGCACTTGTGGTTCAGCTCGCTTAGAGAGCGGTTGAGTTGTGTGTATGGCTCCGATGTAGAGCAGAGGCTGCTGTGCCAGCAAGTTGATTTGATTGTATTTGGAATATATATTATATTGTAACACCGCTGGAATGAAGGTAATTGCATTTGATGTCATTAGGAAGAAGTTGTATTATGCAGGTAATGTAATGCTGATTATTAATAATAAGTAACAAAGTTGACCTTTCTTTCCTGTTTTATTTACGTAGTTAGAAGATTAACCTACTTCCTTCATTTGATAATTAGTTATTAGTGGATTTAAAGTGCAGTATTGATTTTGATAATATTGTCGAACAGATTTCGTTATTGGTGCCATAGTAAATGATAGTTAATTCACTATGATGCTAAATTTCAATAATCAGAAACTGATCTGCATAAAATTCTCACAGTCAAACATTAAGAAAGTGGTTTGTGTGTTTTTTTTTTTTTTTTTTATTTTTTATTTTTTTTTTTTTTTTTTTAATATCTTTCTCGCAGTCAAAATTTTGAGTATAGTCAGTGTCTGTTTCAAATGGTGACTTGCCACAGTTGTTTTTGTTTAAAATATCCGTTGCGCACATAATCAGTTTAATGCACTGTTTCTTATTTAATAGTATATACATCAATATCAGGGCCATAATTAAACCAAATTGCTGTGTTAATGAACAATTTGTTGTCTGATTTAACGATAGGTTCAACATCCACAACACACACACAGCTTTTAAGGTTTCAGGGTCACAGCAGAAGCGACCCCTGTCGAGTCTGATACCAGTCTGGTATCAGTCAGCGAATTCTGCTAAAAGACGAGCTACATCGGATCAGTCAGGTAGTTAACGAGATGCACAGCTTTTAGGCTGCACAGCAGTGTCGCGGGGCACGCGCCTGAAGAATGAGGTGCTCCGAGTAGCCAGTCGGCGGAACACGAGGTCGGTATGCGCCGGGCGCAGCAGCTGTTCCGCAGAATGGAGTAACTGGCGAGCGGCGACAGCGGGCCGGATTACTTTGTCGCCGGAGGGGGGGGACATACATCTCGGCGCGGCGCCAGATTAACAGTTGTAGATATTCATTTAAATCACGCGGAAACCGAAGGAGGCGCTTTGCAATTCTAAACGGCGGGCCCGCGTCTTAAGTGGGTCCGCCGGGCGCGGTGGCGCTGCCTGGCAAATGCGCCGGCAGACAAATGGGCCCAGGACGGATGCGCGAGGGACCCAAGCCCTCCGCTGCAGCGCGGCGCACGACAACGGAGAACGCAACTGCGGTGGCCTGGGGAAGCTGCCAGACGGTCGCTTGACCAATCAAAGCAACCTAACATGGCAAATTATTCAGTGGTGGCTGGTGTTAATGTGCTAATGTGCTCTAGCACACTGTAAATATACTACTAAAATTATGCCATTTCTCTTCGAATGCAAGCGAGAAATCGATATAAAATTACATCCTTTCTCTTGGAATACGAGCCAGATTTCACAATAAAATTATGCCAATTCCTTTCCAATGCGTATTAGAATGCTAGTAATAAGGATGAAAACGCATTTTGGAGCGCTCTCGTCGCGATAGCTGGAAACCGGCTCCGTGTACTGGAGTGGGATTCAGCCGCGCCGGTATGTGCGCAGAGAGGCGGCGCAGTCGTTTGTTCGGTAGTGCGCATGCGCAGACGTGACGTCAGGCCTGGCGACTCGTGTGTGCTGAGACCGACTGCAGCACTGGATCAATATTTCTCTTCGCGCTGCGTGTAACGGTTGTGGAAGCATAGTATATGACGAATATTGCGGCATACAGAGTCAAATAGCACGCTGGCTCAGACGTCTTGCGCATTGTCTCTCAAACCTACCTGTGTGAGGCTCGTATTCAAATACCTCTGAGTCTAAATTTTTAATTTCTGTAAATCACATTAATATTTCTTAAACGTTATATTTACTACCTACAGTGAATACATGCTGTTGGCAGCGCTGTTATAGATTCCCCAGAAGTCTTACTGTCAATACAGTATTAAGTGATATTTAATTATAGGCAATCATACATTTATTTATTTATTTAATGTTTGTTAAGCTTATGGGACTTAACTACGGGGTCATCAGTCCCTAAACTTACAAACTACTTATGAACTACTTACGAACTAGGACGGCACAAATATCCATGCCCGAGGGGGGATTCGAACCCCCGACCGTAGTGGCCGTGCTGCCCGTGACTGGAGCGCCTCAGTCACCTCGGCCACCGCGGCCGGCTCAATCATACAAACGTTGACTTTTTTATTTTAGTATATTTTGTTTCCTGTTTATTTTTGTGATATTGTAGCAGACTGGTCAAATTTTGTACGAACCGCTACTGAAATTATCAACGCGCTGAAACATCTCTAGCGCGAGGAATGCATGTGCGCAACAGTAGAAAAATACGGCGTCCACGTGAAACATCCCAGATTAGCCAGATTTTCCTTCCAAAGACTGGTTTGATGCAGCTCCCCACGCTACCGTACATTGCGCAAACCTCTTACTCTCTAAATAAGAACGATATCATACATTTCTTTGAACCTCCTTACTGTCTGTTTTCCTTTGCGATTTTTAACCCCCCCCCCCCACTTACTTTAAATGACAATTCCCTGATGTCAGACGATGGCTCCTACCATTAGATCACTTCTTTTAGTTTATATAGGGTGAATCACCTAACACTTGCACCGCAAATATTGCGGAAACGGAAAAATCTACGGACAGCCGGCCGCGGTGGCCGAGGGGACTGAGACGCTTCAGTCACGGTCTGCACGGCCACTACGGTCGGGAGTTTCAATTCCCCCCTCGGGCATGGATATTTGTGCCGTCCTAGTTCGTAAGTAGTTCATAAGTAGTTTGTAAGTTTAGGGACTGATGACCCCGCAGTTATGTCCCATAAGCTTAACAAACATTTGAACATTTGAATCTACGGACAAACACACACACCCATGCCCCAGGAAGGAAGGACTCTAACCTCCACGGCGAGCAACCGCGCGCTCCGCAGCGAGACGCTTTAGACCACTCGGCTACTCCACCACGACGTGCGGTTTTCACAGAATGGATTGGTAGTCAAGAACTCGTATTGTTATCCAATAAACAGATTGTAAAAATACCTAGAATACAAAGCATTTTAATGACATTTTTATCACGATTAATTTGGCAGCAACTACCATTCAAAGTTTGGGGGGGGGGTATGGAGGCTACGACAGCGTAGCTCACTGGCTGGTGGTCGTGAGACAGTGGGCCGTGCACCAGAGGCTAGCCACTCGGCCAGTCAGCGACGCTATCGCAGACTCAGCCCCCGAAACTTTGAACGGTTGTAGCTTCCAAACTACACGCGATAAAAATGTCATTTAAAATTCCTTGTACACAGCTGGTGTCAAAAATTCCAGTGCATGATAGAAACAACCATTGTTCCATATAAAAATTGTATTTTTGCATAAAAAATACACTTTCTAAATAATATTACAATCTGATTGTTGGCTAAAAATAAGAGCCCCTGACTACCAATCCAGTCTGTGAAAACCGCACTTGAAACGCACATTCCGTTTCCGCAATATTTGCGGTGCAAGTGTTAAGTTATTCACCCTATATACCAGCGTTGGAATGTAACTAATCGTAACTATTTATTCACAACCGATACAAAAGCGTTTCATGTGTGCACCAGTTACTTTTCTTCAAAGTTGTCTCCAGAGTTGTGTAGAACCCGTTTCCAGCGAGGTGGAAGGTGTACTATACCGTTAGCAGAGCATGTTCTCTTGATGGTGCGAATGTAGCGGTCTATTTGCTGTCGAATGTCTGAGACAGTTCTGAAGCAAATGCCATGAAGTGGTTCCTTCATCTTCGGAATCGAATCAAAGTCACAAGGACTTACATCCGGGAGTATGGTGGATGGTACAGTTCTTCCCAGTCCCATCGACCAAACAGAGCAGCCACAGCTTGCGCTGTATGTCGTGGAAAATTAAGGGTGGGTTGCGTAGAAAGTTTTGTCGCATCTTTCGCAAAGCTAGGTCGCAGGAGAAGCTCAAAAAGCCTACAGTAATACTGCACTCAAGACTGTTTTCCCGCTGCATGTCTGCTACAGTTTGCCGACCTTCACTGTAGGCTTTTACCAACGTGCCACTGTATTTTGTACGGCAATGCCGATTCCCCGAACACCTTTTGAAGACCTTTCACATTCAGTCTTGACTCAACTCCGTTATTCCTGTTTCTAAATCATACTGACACCGTTACGTTAGACCGTTTGCTCTCACAAGTGACTGTTTCCCATGATTGTGTGCAGGCTGATGACGTGGGACTGGCGAGTCCATTTGCTCGGAGGTAAGGCAGATATGTCATAAACGTGTTCTATCAGCGACAATAGTAGATTGCATTGCATATTGCCTCGACGACAGCCACTATTTAAGTTTCAAAAAATGTTTAAATGTTTGTAAATCTATATTTTGATAAGGCACCCATGTCCGGTAATGTCATCCATTGAGCATTTCCATAACTTTAAAGTAAATCTCTTCAATTGCAAGCGTATCTTCAACTTCACACTATGAACACACGTCATTTAGTGCTCTTGAGATATTCATTGTAGAGTTTATGTTTAGTAGAATTTTTTTCGCTCCCAAAATGTGGAAAGCAAAAAGATTGCAAGGCAGATTTGTTTAACAGTGTCAATGATAAAGAATGCTCGTGGCATTGCTGGATTACATTTACGGACATGAGTTCTTCATCAAAATACTATAATATTATGTACTCAGGCACTCTACCAACCCTCTCATTTTTACTTTAATCATTTCAGGTACACAGTTATATTTACTCTCAATTGCAAAACCTATAATTGGCTTTTGAGGCATCCAAGAGAAATTCCAAAATTGGCCTTCAATTCGTTTTCCAAAAGCCACTGTTGGTGCTGAGGCATCATACTATTGTTTCCAAAACAGAAAGACGGAGTCACCACATAATTAAACACAGCTTTTGTAACTACAACATTATGACACATGCAAAAGATAATGCTAACATGGTGAGGCATTGAATTAAAATTTGTGCCACTAGCTGGATTCCAAGTCGGGTCATATTTTTGATATGCTGAGACTAGACCTGTCTCTGAAAAACTAAAATACTTGATCTTAAAATTACCTGCGTCTGAGGTACAGACAGAATTGTTCCCACTTTTGTTCTACGCTGAGCTACTATTCCGCTATTGGAGGGCCTCGGCAGTATTGATACGAATGACAAAGGGGAACACCGAGGCAGCATTGAAATTTGTGTTGTGGATGGAGACGTACTTAGGTTACACCGTGCATTCCCGTTACCCATCATGCCACGGTAGGTGAATGGGTCGCCGGCGCGATGGCTTAGCGCATTTAGTCAGAGGTCTAGCCACCCTCTGCAATTGAAAAACTCAGCCAAGTATTCAAGAATGACATACTTTACTTTATATGTGGCAAGGGCCTTGTCGACCATACGCCTGCAATACGAGCCTCTTCCACAATTTTCTGTCGAGTGCGCTTTGTATCCATTTGATGTCGCTGTTTGCCGGCCGCAGTGGCCGAGGGGACTGCGGCGCGTCAGTCTCAGTCTGCACGGCTGCTAAGGTCGGGGGTTCGATTTCCCCCCCTCGGGCGTGGATGTTTGTGTCGTCTTTGGTATAAGGTAGTTCATAAGTAGTTTGTAAGTTTAGGGACTGATGACCCCGCAATTAAGTCCCTTAAGCTTAACAAACATTTGAACATTTTGTCGCTGTTTATCCTGTCTGTGTCTTCTCGAATGTTATCACGCCACCCACTTCTGGGTCTGCCTCTTCCTCTCGATCAAGCTATTGTTCTGCCGTTTGCCATTCTCGGTAATCTAGCTTCTGCCATTCTGGCTATATGGCCTGCCCAGTTCAGCCTTCTCTTCTTGAGCACTTCGACCATGTTATGATGTTTGTACAGCTGTCTTAGTTCTTCATTTTCCTTACTACTTTTCTTTCAAATGTTTTTAACAGTTTTTGTTCATCTTTCTATGTTAATGTTTCACATGCATATAGCGTCAAGTGATAAAACTGATTTTGAAGTTGCTGCGAAGTGATCATTTCCTTAGAATTATGTGGAAGCTAAAAAGCGTCTTGTATGCTGTTGCTAATTGACCATCTATTTCAATATCTGCTCTATTTTAGCCGGCCGTGGTGGCCGAGGGGACTGCGGCGCGTCAGTCACGGTCTGCACGGCTACTACGGTCGGGGGTTCGAATCCCCCCTCGGGCATGGATATTTGTGCCGTCCTTAGTATTAGGTAGTTCATAAGTAGTTTGTACGTTTAGGGACTGATGACCACGTAGTTAAGACCCATAAGCTCTACAAACATTTGATTTATTTATTTATTTTACTGAAAAACTTCCTAAGTAGATGAAACGCTCAACAGTCTCCAAAGTGAATCCATCAACAGGTTGGTATTCTGTCTTTTCTTCAATAACATGGAATCCTGTTTTCTCGTAATTTTGTAATAATTTTGCATCATTCTGATTAATTCTGTATTGGAACTGCTTATGAATGCTACACCATCTGCATAGGCACGTCTACAAATGTTACTGTCCTGTAGTTGCATCCATTGCGGATTAGTTTTGGTAAATTCTCTATCGAACTTCTCTGGGACAAGGTTAAATAAAATAGGTGAAATGGCATCCCCTTGCCTCCATCCAGTTCATACCTTAAAATTTTCAGTTTCTCCTACCGATGTCCTTATGCGACATACAGTTTCGTCTATACACATTTTGACTAAACGGATTAATTTTGAGGACATTACAGATTCCTTCATTGTATTTAGGAGTGTGTTTCTGTATATGGTGTCATAGGCGTTTATAAAATCTACGAATAATATGTGGACATCTACATCGAACTCTCATGCCTTCTCAGTTACTTGTCTTATAGAGAATAAGTGATTTAATGTGGATCTGTTTCTGCGGAAACCGCATTGATGGACTCCAGTTAATTCTTATGTTACTGGAATCAATCTGTTTAATAGACAGATGGATAGGATTTTGTAGGTGACATCCTTCTGCCAGTTGCCGTCATTTCGAGCCGTGATGCAGCTCAGCTGTAGTTTAAGTAGCGGTAGCAAGAAGCCAAAACGAGCGGACGAACTAAAAAGAGCGACCTACTTCACGGCCGAGCTGCGAACTAAAAGGAGAGCTACCGGTCGCGAACTAAAATATGCGCGATAGGTCGCGAACTAAAATATGCGTGATAGAGCGCGAACTAAAATATGCGCGACAGGTCGCGAACTAAAACATGCGTGATAGGTCGCGAAAAGAATTAAAAATCACGTGTTTGCCTTCTGCTGATGAGAGCCATTTCGAGGTTAGCGTCTGCCTGCTAGATCTCATAGTTCAGTGCTACAAAATTTCTGCTTTGAAGTATTCTGCACTCTGCAATATCTGATTAATAAATTTCATTATGCCAAGATATAGAGATAACTCAAACTCTAGAAATTATCCACAAACTGTTTCTTTTGGTTTGCGTGATATCGTTAGCGGCTCAAGCAGCAAGCGCATGAAGCAGCTAGGTGGGGAAATTCTCCCTCCACCTGCATGCGCAGACGACACCGCTCAGCCATCACTGGAAGCGAACGAACTGAAGTGACCGCTCCCGATCGCGAACTATTATGCGCAAGTCTACTGTATATGTTAGTCTGTGGTCCCGACGTCGGTAGTGAAGTGTGAAATTAGTCAGGGAGCCCCTGATCCAGTGTCCGGCTGTCGCGGCGGCAGGTCGTACGTTAGGACGGCCGCTGCAGGCAAATAAGCGGTCCGCGGCGCCGGTGTGAGCGCAGGTGCCATCATTTGTCCTTTATGGTAATGGCGCCGCGCCATTGTATTCAAATGGCAGACAAAGCGCGCGAGCGTTATGAGCGATGTTCTCTTCCTCGGCGCTCGTTTCCCTCTTTATCATTTCGGTAGCGCACTACCGACGCCAAACGGGGGGCAGGCAAGCCGGACAAATACCGCTTTTAACCTGAGAACGGACACTTTCTCAGCGCCCGGACAATCGTCGGAGGCAGTCGCAGAGCGTCGGGTACGCCTCGGTGCAATCAAACACCTCTGATTACAGGTATCAACCAGAGAATAATCCGGGCTAGTGTATCACGCGGTGAGAAGCTGTGACCTGCTGTGACAAATCCACAGTAATTTTTCGATACAGTGCCATTCTCTCTCAACATATGTTTTGCTTCTAGAATGAAACTACGTCAGCAAATGTACCTTCATTTTATTTCCTTCTCACTGGCCTTATCTCAAAAAATGTTCAAATGTTTGTATAGTCTATGGGACTTAACTACGGGGTCATCAGTCCCTAAACTTACAAACTACTTATGAACTACTTACGAACTAGGACGGCACAAATATCCATGCCCGAGGGGGGATTCGAACCCCCGACCGTAGTGGCCGTGCAGACCGTGACTGGAGCGCCTCAGTCCCCTCGGCCACCGCGGCCGGCGGCCTTATCTCATGACGCCATGTGGTCGGTAGGGTAAGGTGGCACAATTTCGATCATTTCGAACAAACGTTACTGAGACGGGAGGACGACAGGCTATGACAGATTGGATCCACAAACGGACAGGAAATTTTTACTGTAAAACAAACAACGGTATATATACATGTGGCGTCTGTTCCGAAAGAACGGACGACACTTCTGATCCTGCAGTTGTTATTATTTAATATTCACAGAATATATGACATCAACTGCGATTGGGCAAAGCTGAAAATGTGTACCCAGCCGGGATTCGAACTTGGGTCTCCTGCTTTCTAGGCAGTTGCTCTGATCCCTACACCACTGGGGACACAGAGATCACCGCACCTGCAAGGACTACCTAAGCACGCCTCCCGTCAGATACCAATTCCCAGTTTCGCCCTGACCACAGTACTCAAACTCGTAGTTATGAAACTAATTCCCGTAAGAGTAAGGCCCAATCGCAGTTGATGTCATATATTCTGTGAATATTAAAACAACGGTATTTGAATCGCAACTTTTTTAACCCTGACCTACCACTACTATGGCAGGACGCGGAATAACCAGAAGTTTGTTTACTTTAAATAAACCTGCCCAGAACGAGAAAGTTCATGAACCCACACATGACACCTTAATACCACACTGAAGACGTGGACAGCAAGCCAACCAGCGCTGGGGTTCATTGGTAGAACAATTCACATATATAGACGTAACACAATGAGCACAGGCAACAACTAAATGCACAAGCCGTGAGCACTAGGGCATGGCAGTAGCAGCCTTTGTAAGCAGGTAATAGCGCTCAGAAGGAAGGAAGGAAGCTTGGAGTTTAACGTCCCGTCGACAGCGTGGTCATTAGAGACGGAGCTTACGCTCGGAGCATTTGGGTAAGGATGGGGAAGGAAATCGGCCGTGCCCTTTGAAAGGAACCATCCCGGCATATGCCTGGAGCGATTTAGGGAAATCACGGAAAACCTAAATCTGGATGGCCGGAGGTGGATTTGAACCACCATCCTTCCGAATGCGAGTCCAGTGCGTTACCACTGCGCCACCTCGCTCGGTAATAGCGCTCAGAAAATTCACAATGGCTGAGAAGCTCGTTCCTCACATACTCACGGACGGCACCAAATTGGAGTCGACTCTGGGTACTTAACATCGATGGGGGACGCTCCCGAGGAAATACTGCTTCAGATGTAACGAGCAGCGGCAGCAAGGTCAAGGATGAGTACAACCTTCCAGCCAAGGTCGAACAAGCAGTCGGCTACGAGTTTTACGTGATCTCCAAGTGCGAGAAAGATGTTAGTCTCTGTAAGCCACGTACGCCGCCGAGAGGGAGATGAAGATAGGTAAACAGGAAGGGCGTCCTCAGTCAACCCACGGCGACCGTGCCGCTGCCCAGCCGAGCGTCAACTCAACACTCCCGCGGTCATAACAACACGTACAGCGCCACCGGCGGGGAACCGGCTCGACCTAATATACCTGGGAGGACGCCAGTTGACTTACAAGGCAAAATAAGAAAATGCCTACATTCAGAAACTGCAAGAAGGGGAATAAGAACAATAAGCAAGAAATCCCTTCGTTAATCAAATTAAGAAGTAAATACGAGCCGACACGGCTCAGTTATTGTAACTGGAGATATATTGAGAAAAGAAATAATTTTAACTGTGGCACTTGTTCTTGGATGTCTAATCAATATGTAAGACAAATATTAGATAATTAAAAATTTTGGTATAAACACAAAAAAGGTTACAAAATTGAGAAAAATCGATTAAAAATATACCACACTAGATACCATTGTGATCACTTCCTGGTACAATTTTGAGTATGGGCATCTTCCACATAAAAAGCACTTTTTCCGTCAGGCACCATCTCATATTTCGTGGTACCAAACGTTTCATTTTTGGCAGTGAATCCAGGCATCGTTAACCAGAAAATTTATAAGAGCGCGTTACACTAAGTAGTTTCAGTTACCTCTCAACAGGAAAAAAAAATATTTCTCCTAAGCACAAAGTGGTGTATTCTTGGAAAAGACAGGAGGAGCTGTAGAAACCAGCTACATTACAAATTCACGTAACGAGACACTACGAGAATGACAAATGGCGTGAAAACTTATGTTGATCGGAATTGTACTTATATCGAAGTTTTACTAGCTTACCCTATCTTGTGGCATGCAAAGGATACCGTGGCCGATTCGTAGTGAGTCGTGGCGGAGCGGCCGAGCGCATTGAGGCGATATGCTGCGATCCGCGAGGCCGTTCCCTGTTGGGGGTTCGAATCCTCCCTTGAGCATGGATGTTGGTGCTGTCTTTAGTATAAGGTAGTTAACAAGTAGTTTGTAAGCTTAGGGACTGAGACCCGGCAGTTAAGTCCCATAAACTTCACAAACATATGAACATCTGATTCACAGTGACGAGTTTTCATCGTAAGTACTGTCGAGTACATTCTTTTGGAAGGGGACTTCTGTATCAATCCATTTAGTATACTATCGTCTGAACGTAAACATCAATCTCTCGAGAACGAAATGAGATATCGCTCTGCGCTCAGTCTTAAAAACAATTTAGGTATCTTTTATACATTTCATTTGCAGTAAAGTACTAGTTTGTTTTCCTACGTTATACTAAAATAAAAAAAATGTCACAGTAACAGGTGAGGAAAGCATTTTCAATTTTTCCCTCTTTAAAGTCTAACAATTTTGAAAAACACTCCTTGAATAAAGATGTTCACTATTGAAATTGCCGCGTTCGACTCGCCGAGCGGTCTAATTTGAATTCGCTGCAGAGCGCGCGTTTTCTCGCCGTTGGGAGTTCGAGTCCCCCTTCGGGCATGGGTATTTGTGTTGTCCTTAGGTTAGTTTAACTTAGTTTAAGTAGTTTGTAAGGTACGGACTAATGACCACGCAGTTGAGTCCGATAGATTTACCATTTGAACATTTTGAGCACTACCGAAATTGCAGAATGAAACTTTCACTCTGCATCGGAGCGTGCGCTGATATAAAACTTCTTGGCAGATTAAAATTGTGTGCCGGAATCGGGACTCGAACCTGGGATCTTTGCCTTTCGCGGGTAAGCGCTCTACCTACTGAGCTATTTTTAAGCACTGCACATAAAGATCGGTTTGAACGGTGGATGTATTCAAGAAACTGCACTTTTCTGATTTCTTATTATATGTATGCTTACGCATCTTTTGACTGCAATGTAATTGCCGAAACCGATCATCTTAATAAAGACATTTAGAGCGATTTGGCTGTTTTACATTATAAAGTAATTGAACAGATGCCCAGTCCCAAGTATGATAAACTTTCATATCGTGTTCTTTACTGGGAATTCATTGTTCAACCGATAGTTTTCGTATTTCTCCAATTGGTTACCCTCAGTAGAGGCAGAGAAGCGGAAACGTTTCTTCACTGACTTGTCTATTTTTTCTCGCACGTTCGTGCCGATCCGGTAGTTACCGTATTCCTCCAATACCTTGTTCTCAGCGGAGCAAGCCGTTGGTGACACAGTGTACCGAATACGTTTTGTCACGCGCCCTGTTTTTTTTTTTATTTTATTTTTATTTCAACACGCAATTCGTGTCCGACTCGATCGGTGTCCGCAGTATTCGTAATCCAATTCTTTCGTTTCACACGCTTCGATTTCTGCACTACAGGACGTCGCTAGCTTTCCGATAGCCCACAGCGTTAAACAGCGTCTTAACACGGTGACAGCCCACAACTTTGAACAGAGTCTCAACACGACTATTGAGAAGTGACCGAAACATGGGAACTGCCTTTCCGAGGACAGCGAGCGTGGCGGTGCAGAGGTAACTCAATGGACTCGAATTCGGGAAGGTGGCTCAAACACGCCTCCAGCCATTCTGAATAATGGTTCCCTTGAGTCCTTTCAATGACTAAGGCAAATGGCTGGGTGGTTCCTTTCAAAGGGTACGGCCGATATCCTGCCACGAAGCAAAAATAAGTCCGAATCGTAGGGGCGTTAACCTTAACCCTCCTGCCTTGCTTCCTTCCTTCCTTCATTCACTGGTTGTCAGCCATGCGGCGGAATAGGGTATTTGAATTTTTTCTGGAAACGGTATTAAATCGTTCCTTTTGTGATCTTTTGATCATAACATGCCTTCTTTCCTCACGAATTTCAATATTCGTAATATTCGTCCTTTTTATGCAGTGGGTGGATCAATGATCATTCCCACAGCTATGGGGTTTCCTCTGTCATCCATATTTCTAAAATTCTGTATTTATGAATTTTCTTTGTGATTTCTGGGTCTTTTAGTTTCCAGATCTAAGCAATAATGTCATCTTCTCCCGTAGCTCTGTTGTTTTTAATTATTATATAATCTCCTCTACCTCTCTATTTGTGGGTGCCTCCGAATCTAGATTTTCTATTGTCTTTGTGAAGTTTAATTGGTCAGTAGGTTTGTGGCAGTTGATGAAGTTTATCAAAATATTTTTAAAGAATTTTACAGATTTCTCTGGTATTTGGATCTAGAGATCCATCGGTTCTCTTGAAGCAGATGCTTGTAGGCTGATAACCTTTTCTGTTTCCCCCGAATAATCTGTAGAAATTCCTCCTCAATTTCATTGAGTCTACTTTTGTCATATGCCTTATCACTGCTAGAATATCTTTTGAAGATGGTTTCTGGACTTCGTGAAAATCCTGTAGTTCTGTTAGTGCTAAACTTCTTCCCTGCCTGAATTCTTCGGTGAATGAGCTGATAAGTTGCGTTCCACCATCAAAGTTTGCGTTTTCTGGGGGATTGTCCCCAACGTATTGCCTTCTGATCTATTTTCGCGACATCTGTCCAACTATCTGTTGAACTCTGGTTTATTTCTTCAATAATTTTGTATTTATTTATCTTCAAGTATTCAGCGTCAGGTCTTATACTTTTGTTCTGTGCCGTCTTTCTGTTTCTTGGGATTAGCCTAATCTTTGCTTGTAGTAGGCGATCGTCAGTAAGACTCAATAAACCCTGTACGTGTTTTGACGTTCACATTTCTCTTGTATTTTTGTCCGTAATGCCTACATGATCTATTTGGAACTCTCCCCAAATATTTTTCGTGTTTTCTACGTTTTGAGTTTTCCTCTTGCCTTCTGAAATTGTGTCGACGTCACGATGTTTGTCTACAATAAACAACGAACCTCTTAACTGATGTTAATCAAATGTTGCACACTTTCTGTGTTTTGCTCGAAATTAAAAGGTATAATAGTTTTTTTAACTTGGTTAACAACCTCAAATTTTTACTGCAAATTAAATTTTGTAATTTTGGTTTGGTAAGCATCAAATAGTTGGCGCCGTGTTTCGATTGCTTGTAATTCCTACATCTACAGTATTTTTCCAACAAACACTTAATGTTCAAAACAAGAGGAAGGCTTGGCGGAAGGTATTTTAATCATACCTTGTTTGACACCGATCATGAAAGTTGACAAATAAAGCCTATGTAACTTGGGGAGGAGGTGATGAACTGAGAGACGCAGAGAAGATGGAGAGAGAGAGAGAGCAGAAGGAGGGGAAGAAATGAAAAGAGAGAGGGAAGGGATAGAGGGGGAGGAGGAGTACATAGAGACGGGACGGTGGGGGGGGGGGCGCAGGAGGACATAGAGAGGAAGGAATTGATGGACAGAGCGAGGAGGGGAGAAGAGATGCACTGACAGAAGACTGGAATGAATAATTACCCGGACAACGCCGAGTTTTCACCTAATACAAGATGACTTTTACTGACTCCACTGATGGTGGTGTGTGCTGAAAAGCGAGACGCTTTTGGCTGAAATTTTCGTCCAAATTCAAGAACCAATATTGATACACACGTTTATGTTGTATAACACTTTATACTAGCTTCAGGTTCAGTTCGTTGACACAAACAAGAACCGGCCAGCTTAAAAATGTAGTTTTCTGTTTCTTATTACAGGGGAAAAAATCTGAGTTGTTTTCAAAAAACGAAGACACCGTATAAACATCAACTTTCTGAATGTTTCCACTACCAGCCATCACAAACTTCGTATCCATTATTTCTTGAGAGTTTGAAAGCGTTTTCATCAGTAAATACCTAAATTTTCTATCCCGAAAACCTTAACGTTTTGTAGAAACAGTATCGGAAGAATCTAGTAACTTCAGTTAACACTGCTACAACACACGTATAGCTTCGTATTGCTCATGTGCTGTTACGTCATGAGAGAAAATAGCAGAGCGTATATGATCGTGTGATTAAATCTCAGCGGCCGAGCGCATTGAGGCGCTATTCTACGATGCGCGAGGCACTTCCCCGTGGGAGGTTGGAATCCACCCTCGGTCATGGATGTTTGTGCTGTCATTAGTATAAGTTAGTTCATAAGTACTTTGTAAGTTTACGGACTGGTGACCCCGCAGTTACGACCCATAAGCTATACAAACATTTGAACATTGAATAAATCTCAAAATTTGATGTAATTCAATTAGTAAAATAGACCTATAGTTTCGGCTTGCTTTAAAACAATAAAATAATTAGTGACCCAGAGGGTTAAACCAACCATCGGGATGATGACCGCGTTACCTAATGTCTCTGAACTGGTTTCAGCCGGAGTGGCCTTGTATCGTAATTAGTTACGCAATTGCCAGCTATCCAGCTAACTAAACTGGTCCTCTTGAGGAGAGTGCGTTTTGTCTCCGTTAGTTCTTCTTTTGCCGACATTGTGTGTGTTAATCACTTATCGCAACGAAGCACTGCTACTAGTATTCGAGCGGAAGGCAGAGGTGAAAATTGTTGGCTCTTGCCGAGTCTTCATCACGGTTAATTCCCTACCACCGGCGCTCCTTTCATAAGTTTCCGATGCACATAATGCGACAATGTAGCAAGTGGAAGTAATAACATTGGACGTTAGTATCTGCGAACGCTAAATAGCGGCTTAAAACCGACTTGTGTGATGTGTTTCGTCACACCGACTGCGAATGTAAATGTGGTTGCAATTTAAAACGTTACCCAACTGCTCGTTTTTGTCACAGGCTATGTCATTAGTTCCGCAATGCTGATTTTTTTTACTTGTTTGCTCTATCTTTCTTTTTATAAACGTGTGTAACAACCGTACATTGCGCTGAAGAGAGAGAGAGAAAAACAGACAAAAAAGAGAAATATGTTACTCTTTATTTCGCTTCACAGTTTCCTTCTGCGTTTGTAACAGGACACGAAGAAATATCTGCCATTATGCCACTCTCGGCAGATTAGCAATGCTTCAAATAAAATGCTGCTAACAAACTAAACGTAGATAAATGAATTGAAACGAATCCCGCTTTTATTATTATTTATTTATTACTATTAACTGTTGCCTATCATATAACTAACCAGTTTATATTAAGAGCAGTTACTGTAGCTAATTCTCAAAATTATCTGTCTTCCTACAGGACAACAATTACCAATTGGACACTTAAAAGCAGCTACTTCCATGATCATCTTCATCACTACACTGCAAGTCACAATCAGGTACCTGGCAGAGTTCATCAATAGATTGCTTACACCCAAACCTTCAGATGTCAGACACTCAGGTCGGTACCAAACGTTGGGTATCGA
The DNA here is from genome assembly GCA_026315105.1 of Locusta migratoria. NCBI lineage: Eukaryota > Metazoa > Arthropoda > Insecta > Orthoptera > Acrididae > Locusta > Locusta migratoria. The sequence goes on along the minus strand of CM048751.1, from coordinate 269,662,575 downwards.
TAGAGTATCAAACGAAACTCCTATATAATTCGTGCTATGTGCTGCCATCCACGAGAACGTGCGTAAACTATAATAATAAGGAACACCTAACCTACAGAGTAAAGGAAAGCATAGCTGCCGTGGGCGTGACCATGTTGGTAGAGCGTTAGTTCATCGAACAAAGGGTCATGGGTTCAAGCCCCGCCTCTAGCCTTTCGTTTTAAACTGCAGTACGTTGAAAATTGTTGAAAGAGAATGTCTATAACGTTCCACGGGTCCATTTCGCAAAACAGCACTGTCAACTGTAGCAGTAGCGTGCGAACTGGACAGCAACGTCAGCCCCACTTGATGGTGTGGACAAGCACACGGCACTCTAGCCACAACACGCACATCAGCTGAACGGTGGTGCTGTCTATCTAGCAGTCACATATTATTATTATTATTACTATTATTATTATTACATCAATACTTCCGCACGTATGGTGAATTGTTTCTTTCTTCTAGGAATATACTCTACAGGTTTCCTACTTTCAAATAAATCAAAGCAGAGGGAAACTGCTTATTACACGGTGCTATGAAATCCGAACAGTCCTTTTACATTTCAGGAACATGTTGTTCCATGAAACACTGCCGCGGTGGAGTAGCCGAGCGGTCTAAAGCGCCTCGCTGCGGAGCGCGCGGTTACTCGCCGTGGAGGTTCGAGTCCTCCCTGGAGTATGGGTGTGTGTGTGTTGTCCTTAGGTTAGTTTACCTTAGTTTAAGTAGTTTGTAAGCTACGGACTGATGACCACGCAGTTTGGTCCGATAGATTTACAAAAAATTGAACATGAAACGTTTGTCGACGTAGAACAATTTGGAACGTCATACAGAGAACAAAAATCGCGCTAACAGGGTTTGAACCGAGGACCCTTGTAACGACAAACATTCACTCTATCAACTACCCCACAGTAGTTGAGCGCGGCAGATCCCTGCAGATACGCTTTCCTATGCTCCGTAGGTCAGGTGTTACATATCATTTCCCCTTTACACACGTTCTCCTGGACGGCAGCACATAGCACGAATTATATAGAAGTTTCGGTTGATACTCCATCGATATACAACGTTTGGTACCAATCTGAATGTCTGAGACCTGAAGGTTTGGGTGTGAGAAATCCTGAAAGTACTGATAACGTGGAAGAATTAATAATACTAATTTATTTGCCATTAATTCATTATATAAAGAAATAGTAGATCAGTCTTTTTTTTATCCACGCCCACCATTGCTTATTTCGTCAGGATCTTACGACAAATACCCGGCGAATTAGAAAGATGAAGTAAATAAATTATGTACATCAAATATTAATGCTCACCTGTCTTCAGCGCAAATTGCCGTGCGAAAATAAGTGTCCTCTTTCGAAATATGCGGTCCAAACGTCTGCAGCAGATTTTCAAAGTCAGAAGGTGACATTCGACAGAAATTTTTATATTGACCACTTATATGTTACGACTTCATATCCATCATAAGTTCTCCATTATTTATGGAGTTCATTGCCATCAACGTCGACGTTTTGTTTTCCGACGAACTTGCCATTAATATAGCCTCACCACTAATAACCATAATCCAGATACTTTTTCGTCGCGTAGACGTGTTAACAATTTGGTTACAAATTGAATTCTGCATGTTCGTGGGTTTCCTATGGATCGTCGGAGGTTCGTTGCGATCCACAATCCCTACGCGCGGCTCGCGCACCGCTTGGGGTTCGTGGTCGCGAGTGTGGACGCGGCATAACGGTTTTTAGTCATCTCCCCACGGTTATACCCTCTAAATGCTCACGGGAAGAACGATCCTCTAAATCTTTCCATTCGAACAAGAAATGTATTCGTAATTGATTTGAACAATGAACTCGGATTCGAGAAGATGGTGATTGAAATTTACCTCCGGCTATCCAGATGTAGGTTTTCCGTGATTTCCCCAAAAAAACTCCGTGGAAATTCTGGAATGGTTACTTCGAAAGGGCACGAACGATTTCATTCTACATCCTTAGGCCTACTCACAAATCCGAGAGTGAACTCCATCTCTAATCACCACGCTGTCGATGTGGCGTTAAACCCCAAGCTTCCTTCCTTCAAATCAAGGCATGCGAAATTTGTAATTTACGTCTCTAGCAGTACGGGAATTACAGATTGGAATGCTCGAGCATTCAAGGGCAAAAGAGAATGTGTGGTACAAGGACGTTTTGGTGCTGCGGCAGAGCGGCCGAGCGTATTGAGGCGCTATGCTACCATGAGCGAGGCCGTTCCCCGTCGGAGGTTCGATGTTTGTGCCGTCTTTAGTATAAGCTAGTTCATACGTAGTTTGTTAGTTTAGGGACTGATGACCCCGCAGTTAAGTCCCATAAGCTTTACAAACAGTTGAACATTTTTGAAGTTTTGGTGGATCCGGAAGACGTGCGCGGATAGCGCAAAGGTTAATGTGACCTCTCGCCAAAAAGGGGAGCTCCGGGTTAGCATCCCAGTCTGGCACAAATTTCCATACGTCGTCAATAAATTGCACAGCTGATGCTGATTCATATCCACAATTGTGAAAACCTTTCGTGTTTTCTTCACAGCTTTAGTCGCCCAGTGTCCGTTTCCTTGCGACATGCTTGCATGTCCGAAGGACATTTGCACTAGTAACAGCGTTAAACAAAGGCTCCTGTGTGCATTGCTTTTCGCCCACTATCCCTATGTAGGATACGTCAATAACATACAGAGCTATGCCGCGGCGGAGCGGCCGAGCGCATTGAGGCGCTGTGCTACGATGCGCCAGGCCGTTCCCCGTCGGGGGTTCGAATCTCCCCTCGAGCATGGATGTTTGTGCCGTCTTTAGTATAAGCTAGTTCATAAGAAGTTTGTAAGTTTAGGGGCTGATGAGCCCGCAGTTAACTCCCATAAGCTTGACAAACATTTGAACATTTTTTTTAAACATTGAATATGTCGCCTTGGGATAATGTAGTTTGGTACCTAGGGAAGCGAAGCATTCGTCGTTAAGTTCTATAAGCCCTACAAACATTTGAACATTGATACAGAGCTATTCAAAAAGAAGGAACAGATTTCAAGCATATATATCTTCCAACGTACAAAGGATATAAACATAATTCCACAGTGTCAAGTTTGAAGAGTCCGGGTAGAGGTTCCAATAACGGCCGCAGTGACGTTGGTGCTTGTCAAGTTGATACTCAGTAGCGGGTACAATAGCGACACAGCAGGAAAAATAATCTGTGTGTTATATTTAGCAAATTGGAGTCTGTTTTTCGAGATCAACGTGCTTCTCACCGCCGGTTTGGTAAACAACCGCCCCGGCATAAGCACACGTTCGTTGCAGACGGTTACATCTACAAAGGAAAAAGCACAAGGCGTCCACGCACATCGACACATCGTATGAAAATGTAGACCATATTCGTACAGTATATACGAGGAGCTGTACCATCAGGCAAGCAACTTAAAATTCCTCAAGCACGGTTATGGTGAGTTCTGCAACTCCGTCTGCACTTGATGCCACGCTGCTTTGCGAGTGACAAGAAATGAGCCGTATTTCGTCATTTGTCGTCTAACACATGGTGCTTCTATAAAAAGTATAAAATTTTGACTTTTGTCTTTCCAAGAAACTTGGAACTGAGTTTCTAACTTTTGTCGTTTGCATGCAATACATTTCAACATACGTACTTTCTTTTTTGGATCAGCTTTTGTATTTGCGCATTCAAGAGGAAAGCTAGTGATTGAAATATCGTAGACAGATCCCACCGCAACGAAAGACGTCTTTGTTTTAATGATTTCCACCCCATATCATATCCGGGATCGAGAACAACAAACCTCCAGCACAGATCGGCAGTCTCTTCAGTAGATTTGTTGCATCTCCGAAAGGTTCTGTGAAGAACGCACAGTAGTTGGTTCGCCTTCCCCACAATATTATCTACCCGGTCTTTCTAATTGCAGTTGTTCGTCATTATAATTCCTGGGTAGGTACTTGAAGTTTTAGCTAACCTATATATATATAGTTCGCTGCCACTTACTTTATATTGATCAGGATGGAGGGGAGAGGGCTAGGCTGTTTCTACTAGTAGCATATACTTTTATGTTACGATTAGAATTGGTAGGGGGTAGGAGGCAATCGATGGATTGAGGACATGAAAGATGAGGTAGAGAGAAGAAGGGAAGATGGGCTGAAAAAAATTTAAAATGTTTGTAAATCTATCGGACTCAACTGCGTGATTATTAGTCCGTAGCTTACAAACTACTTTACTAAGGTAAACTAACCTAAGGACAACACAAACACCCATGCCCGATGGGGGACTCGAACCTCCGATGGAAAACGGCCGAGCGCACCGCAGCACGGCGCCCCAGTGCTCATGGCTAATCTGCCGTGGCGAGAAGGGCTGAGACAGGGGGAGACGAACAGAGGTAGACGAGAAGATCGAGAGAGGGAGATAGATATATAGATACAGAAAGAGAGAGAGAGAGATAAACAAGGGAAAAGTACTACCTCAAGCCTGGAATAAATATAGACCCCGGCAACGCGGGGTTTTCACCTAGTCATATATAGTGTGTCCGTGTGAATGTGTTTTTGTATAGCATAAAATTTATAGTATTCTTCTTATCTTGATACGATTTTGCATACTTGTCCTTCAAAATAAAACGAAAGTCACTGTCTGCTTAAAATTTCGTATAATACATGGCGCAGGGTACTTTAGTTACAGACTTCGACACCAACTTGGGTTTTATTCCAGTCTGGAAGAAATTTTCGCAGTTGACCATAAAAACAAGGAGATCACAGTCTGCTTAGAATTTCATATGGTGTGTAGGAGCAAGGTACTTTACATACATACTAGGACAGTAATCTATAGTTTTATACCGATCATGAAGAAATGTTGCACACTTGGCTATCAAGACAAGTTGAACATCCCTGTCTACATAAAGATTTGTACGGTTCATAGGGTGTCTCACAACAGACTCTGACACAGTCTTACCCATTACCATGAAAATTGATTCATGTCTCTTTTTATGGAGAAAGTTTTTATAACCAGCAAGTCACCACATGGTGCATAGCAAAGGCTACCGACCAATAAACTTTGCGCTGTGTCACTGATCACCTAGAAAGCTAATCAAATTTGATTCCATATTGGATCACTGTGCTCAGCGACTTTGTTGCAATATGTGAATGATCAACAGCAAACAGTTACATATATTTGTTTGTTATTGCATATCTAAATTTCGCGCGGTTTCAAAGGCATAAAAAGTTTCGATCTGCATTTTGAAGATTACATAATCTTTGAGATGAAAATCAAAATTCAAATGTTTCTAAATCAATGGGAATTAACTTCTTTAGTCTTTAGTACCTAGGCTTAGTTATGTTAACCTAAGGACAACACACACACGCACCAATGCCCCAGGTAGGATTATAACCTCCTGCAGCGTGCAAACGCGCACTTCGCAGCAAGGCGCTTTAGAATGCTCGAACATTTCACCGCGGCACATGACCATCGATAAGTTTTATATGCTTCAATCCACATTTATGAAGTTTTTAGAATGGTCGCATAGCGGCTGAAATCTGGATAAGCAATATCAAATAAATATTTGCGACCGATAGGTGTTCATCATTGACATAGATACATGTAACTTTTCACAGGGAAAGCAGGAGATGAAGGCCGAGTTCAACAGAGAGTGGGGGGAGGGGGGGGAGATGAACAGAGAGAGAAGAGAGGAAGATATGGACAGGCAAAAAAGAAGAGGGGAGGGAAGATAGATTAACGAGGCAATGGAGTAAACAAATACCCCAGCAACGCAGGATTTTCAGCTAGTAGATCTATAAATATGTGACATAAAAGAAGGAGACAAAGCAGCACAAATTAATGTATTCAGAATTCAACAAAAATTAAGAAACAGAGTGGCGTATAAGTATTATCTAATATATAAGGCAGAGTGTCCGTATGTTTGTACGTGTTGCATACAAATCCACAGATTTGTTCCAATCTTTATGAAATTTTGTACACGTAAGCTTCAATCCATGAGCACGGTCGCCGTAAGTGTAAGAATCATATACGATATATAGTTCACGAGATATGACGTCATAAACAATGAGATGCGCGAAAAACTGCTGCATTTTACGAAAATGTTGCTCATTTTTTCCTAAACCACTGGACCGATTTCAACCAAATTTGGTACACACATTCCTTACCGTGATGTAACAATTGCTGCATGGTTAAGAATCACATATGGCACATGGTTCAAAAGATATTACGTCATAACCAATAGAAATCGTAAAAAATGCCATATAATGCGGCGAGACTTTCGAAATACACTGTATGAGAATGACAGAACTTAGCGACCTGCAATAAACTTTAAACATAATGTCAAACCTTTATTAAACTTTTTCTCGCTGGCAACCATAGCAAAATGATGAAAGGAAAAAAGTTTCTCGCTTACTACTTTTCCGCTGTTATGGAGTAAAACTACGGCATTTGGTATGACGTTATAATTTATAATTACTACACTACAAATTGTAGCCGTAGGAAATTTTACAGACAGTATACACACATACAGTGGAATGTATCTTCTAAATTGTATCACAATACGACACATAGTTCATGAGATTTGAGCACAGTAACGTTCATGGAAAACTGCCTTATCACGCAGCATGTTTTAATCTATTACTTCTTACAAATGAATATATACCTGAAAAATGAAAGGAATAAATAAATAAATACCAGGGCAAAGCTAGGGTTTCAGCTAGTCTAATATATAACGCAGAGTGTCCGTATATTTGTACGTGTTGCATACAAATCTACAGTTTTGTTCCAATCTTTGTGAAATTTTGTACACGTAAGCTTCAATCCATGAGGATTGTCGCCGTAAGTGTAAGAATCACTTACGATATATAGTTCACGAGATATGACGTCATAAACAATGACATGCACAAAAACTGCAGCGTTTTGCGACAATGCTGCTCATTTTCTCCTAAACCATTGGACCGATTTCAACCAAATTTTCACATTCCTTACCGTGAATAACAATTGCTGCATGGTTAAGAATCAGATACTGCACATAGTTCAAAAGATATCACGTCATAACCAATAGAAATCGCAAAAAAATGCCATACAATGCGGCGAGACTTTCGAAATACACTGCATGGGAACGACAGTACTTAGCGGCTTGCAACAAACTTTAAACATAATTTCAAACCTTTATTAAACTTTTACTCGCTGGCAACCATAGCAAAATGATGAAAGGAAAAAAGTTTCTCGTTTACTACTTTTCCGCTGTTTATGGAGTAAAACTACGCATACGGTATGATGTTACAATTTATAATTTGTGCACTACAAATTGTAGCCGCAGGAAATTTTATAGACAGTATACATGCATATATTTGAGTGTACCTTTTAAATTGCATCACAGTACGACACGTAGTACAAGAGATATGAGCATATAAACAGTAACGATTACCGAAAACCGCCCCATCACGCACCAAGTTTTAATCTGTTACTTCTTTCAAAAATGTTAAAATGTTTGTTAAGCTTATGGGACTTAACTACGGGGTCATCAGTCCCTAAACTTACAAACTACGTATCAACTACCTTATACTAAGGACGGCACAAATATCCATGCCCGAGGGTGGATTCGAACCCCCGACCGTAGTGGCCGTGCAGACCGTGACTGGAGCGCCTCAGTCTCCTCGGCCACCGCGGCCGGCGTGTTACTTCTTTACTACTAATTGTATTCCGAAGAGATTTTACAGACATACAGCCCTTATACAAATGAATATATACCTGAAAAATGACAGGCATAAATAAATAAATACCAGGGCAGCGCCGGGTTTTTAGCTAGTTAATAAAATACACAAGAAACAGTATTACAATATGAAAGAATACTGAACGAAATGTCATCAACACAAGAGAAAGAAAGGAGGCTACACATAATATTTAGAAGGGTCTAGGAATAATTAAAATTATGGGGATACATAAGATGCTATGTAAGTAATTACTGCAGAAGACAGGAGGCCAACACCAACAGTTGCACGCAAGTTCCAAACCGAAGAAAGGGTGCATTCCTTCCAGAAGCTTCCTCACGGACGACACTGTCGGTCCTGCTTCACGCTTTAAAAAAAATTAAATAAATTTGCTCGCTGATAATTGCTACGAAACGCGCCGACGCGAGAAGCGTCTCATCCAGTTATCTGCAGTGACAGCTTGGGCTTCCGTAAAATTCGGTTCCCGTCTTCCTTTTTGTGTCGGCCGCTAATGTTGTCCGCCTCTGTCGTGTGGACGCTGATCCGAAACGAAAGCAGCTGGAAGGCGGACGAGAACTGCTGGGGGGAAACAGCGGCGGTTGCGCCACGGCTTGTCGGCTGTCGGCTGTCCGCCTCCATCAGGTTCCGTTACGCCGCGCGCCCGCCGGCCGCGCCGATGCCTCACTTCGGCGGCGCTCGTTCCGATCCCGTGTTTCCTTTCAGGATGATTTATCTGCACACGGCAACTCGGCTCTGCTTCTTCTCTTTCATTTTATTTGTGCCGACAGCGAAATCGGTAAGGGGAGATGACTGGAGAGCAGGCACTGACCGATGAAATGACAACAACTTCTGGTTTTAGGAACTGCTCTCCTCACCGAGCCAAGCCAACTCTGAGCCGGATCCTCACTGCCGCCACTGCTACTTGGGGTATGCGACTTTTTATTTATTTATTTTTACTTTTATTTGAATGCTTTGGTTAGGCGAGTGTCAACAGCCGTAATATATTTCATAAAATGCATTTTTAAAACCATCGACTTATGAAAGCAAGTATTAGTGTTTTATGTTTAGCTTTTTAATGATTTTAATTGACCTTTGTGTAGTCCCCTTAGGGCCATAGACATAAATAATGATAATGACATATACTAGGAAAGTTAAAAATGCAAGGAGGATAACACAAATAAACAAACATTAAAGATAATGAGAGGAAACAAAGGCAAGAGTAATTTGAAATAACATACTGAGATTACACGTACTTTTATTTGTTACATATGTCAGTTCATAGCTATCTCTTCGCCGCCCTTAGAAAGGAGATACGTTCTTTGTACATTGCAAAGTCTGTGATTGTCAAAAATATTTAGACAGATGTTGGCAAAGTAGATGAGTCCCCACCAGTTGATACATAAAAAATAAATAAAGATAATTATAAAAGTGATTTGTGCCTTCCTCTTCGCGCAGTCACAAAATGCAGAGGTTACCACGCAGATCCGCTGTAGGTACTGCGCAGATCGACAGTGGTTAACACCATCTGAAGGCGGAACAAGCATTTTGTCAAATCTTTGAAGTGAAGACGAAGGTGATAAAACAATAAACATAATTTTTTTTGCACCAAAATAACGTTCTTAGTTTTTCAGATACTTGATTTTGAAATCAAAGACTCCTTCGATAGACAAACTGTATAAGAGTGAAAATAAAAAAAATTAACAAATAAAAATAATAAAATGCATTTTTAGAACCATCGGCTGTTTATTAAAAAACCTATGTATCAACCAGTTTCGGTCAATACACCATCTTCATGGATAAAAAGGTGTTAAAACTTAATGGTAAAATGCATCAAATAAAATACATCTAGTTGAGACAAACAGGAATAAGTATAACTAACAGTGTTAAAAATATAGCGGTCGTCTTAGATAACACATATCAGTCAACACAACATAAAAGTTAGGTAAAACATATCAGTCAACACAAGATTAAAAGTTAACTTTTGTGTTGTGTTGAATGATATGTTTTATCTAAGATGACCACTGTATTTTTAACACTTTTAGTTATACTGACTCCTGTCTGTCTCAACTAGATGTATTTTATTTGATGCATTTTACCATTCAGTTTTAACACCTTTTTATCCATGAAGATCGTCTATTGACCGAAACTGGTTGATACATAAGGTTTTTAATAAACAACCGATGGTTTTAAAAATGCATTTTATTATTATAATATTTTTTTCACACCTATTCAGTTTGTCTATCGAGGGAGGCCTTTGATTTCAAAATCAAGTATCTGAAAAACTAAGAACGTTACTTTGGTGCAAAAAAAAAAAAAAAAAAAAAAAACAAAAGAAAACTTCAGATGGTGTCAACCACTGTCAATCTGCGCAGTACCTACAGCGGGTTTGCGTGGTGACACCTGAACTTTGTGAATGCGGCGAAGTAGAAGGCACAAATCACTTTTATAATTTTATAATTTACTTTTTATGCAAAACAGGTGGGACCATGTGTGAACATTTTTCACAACTATGGAGTTTGCAATGTACAAAGAATTTATCTCCTTTCTAACGGCGGCGAAGAGAGAGCTACGAACTGATTTATGTAAAAAATAAAAGTATGTGTAACCTTAATATGTTATTTCAAATTACTCTTGCCTTTGTTTCCTCTCATTATGTTTAATGTTTGTTTTATCCTCCTTGCATTTGTAACTTTCCTAGTGTATGTCATTATCATTATTTATGTGTATGGATGTCAGGGGACTACTCAAAGGTCAATTGAAATCATTAAAAAGCTAAAAATAAAAAAACTAATACTTGTTTGCATCAATGGTTACCAATTTGGCTTAATAGTGTGACAACATTTATTAAAAATGAAATGAAAAAAATAACATAGAAATTATAAAATCATAGCAGCAGGAGATGAAAGCTGCACTGCACAATATTGAATGTAACAATACAGAAACTTCTGGAACTATAAGGCTCTTTTGCTGTACCGTAACAAAAATGCAACAGATGCATACAAATTAGAAACATCCACTAAGACAAAGGGAAAAACTCAAATTCTTTGGTACTAACTCCTGTACACTATACAATAAACCAAAATATATATTCAGTAGTGGAGCCATAAATGAAATACATAAATGATGTAAAAGAAAGAAAATTTCACTAAAGGTAAGTCACTACTGAACGCAGGGGATACACCTTCTTCGTAATGGTGTGCAACTGAGAAGACTGATTACGAGTGTATTGTGGTCTGTTTAATAATTGTGTGAAATACAGACGAAATTAGGCTCTGTAGGTGAAATATATTTATTCATTGGTTATGTAAGAATGCCATGTCTGCCTCTTACTCTTTGATCGGCGCGAGATATTGCTGCCGTGGGCGAGAAGAGTTGTACGTGATCGAGAGAAGTCCTGGTTAGAAGGTCTCCAAGAAGGCTCATTAAGTGTGGGCTCAAGAAATGCGGAGTGAGATTTAAGGATATCTTCCTTTTTTTATCAAATGATTCAGACTGAACGAAGATTTCACGTTAGCAAAGTAAGAAAGCTTGTCGCTTCGTAGAACTTCTCAGACAGCCATTGTTGACAGCAAGGGCGGGTTTCTTCATAATTCGTTTTGTGCCTTCCAGATAAAAAGGTAACTAAATGATGAGATTAAGAGTTTGCTTTTTTCTTCCTTTTTAAAAAGTCAGAGCAACAGCTCTAATGTGACTTGTTATTATTTTTTTAACCGTAAATGAAGGAACAAGACTTGGTTGAATATTTGTGGTGTCAATTCAGATTGAAATGAGGAAGAAGTTGTTGTTTTGTGGAAACTTTGTTGTCACTAAAATACAGTTTGTATCTTAAAATCAAACCCATCCGTTGTAGCATACATTATTTATTTATCTGCCAATTTTTTTTATTATTTATTGAAACACCACCTTTTTCGGAAATTTAAAATAATGTGACTCGTCTTAGCCAATCTCACAATTCACATTAGCGAGGTTGGTAGTGTCCACATTCCTGGTCGAAAGATCAATCATTCCTTTTGTTCTCAGTCACGTCAAATTTTACACCCAATGTGTGGAAAATCAAGTTGTGAGATGACACAGTGTTAGTGTGATATCCATGATACTTAAGAGATCTGTTTAGTAAAAACGAATAGCTTATCAGAGCTCCTTGATATTCATTGCAAATTACGTACAGCTTACATCTAGTTAAATAATTAAAGTAGTTTTTATTAGTTACAGACACACGTTAGATACCATGTCAAATTTATACTAATGGAACAGTAGTTAGCTTTTCATTGTTAAACGGATAATTACACAAAAATAGGATCAATCACCATTTATAGCAGACGAATAGTATGCAGACAGTTACACTTTTTCTTTCTTTTGCAGTCGTTTTCACACAAGTAAGGAATTTCAGAGATTTGTTTTCGCATCATAATTGTGACAAACAGAACAGATTGTATTTACATCCTATACTCGCTACAAGAAAAGAACTCAAATACTACATTCAAACTGTGAGTCCAATTTTATACTGTCACTGTACCTTCTATTGTGTTTCTGCGCTAAGACAAAGTACACTACGAACCATTGTTTCATCCATACTGTTAGACAAAGTCAGTTTTCAGAAGAGAAACCAGTCCCTTTGATAATGATCTTTTATGAACATCACCTTCCAAATTAATATCAGAATTTTATACAAAACTTTCACAGAGTTTGAAATTTAATCCTGTGATGCCTCAGTAAGTTATCCCGATGGTGATTACCATTCATACGAGGGTTGTAACTTAAATAGTGGCAACTATTTATTCACAACCTAAACAAAAGCGTTACATGTTTGCACCTGTTACCGTCCGTCAAATTAGTCACCAGCGTGGTAGAATACGTTGCCAGTGATCTGGAAGGCGTATTATGCCGTTAGCAGAGCCTGTTCTGTTGATGGTGTGAATGGGGTGGACCACTGCCTGTCGAATCACTGGAATAGTTCTGAAGCGAATGCCACGAAGTGGTTCCTTCATCTTTGAAATCAAATCAAGGTCACATTGACTTCAGTCCGGGAAGTATGATGGATGATTCAGTACCTTCCGGTCCCATCGACCGAACAGAGCAGCCACAATTTGCGGTGTATGCGCTCGCCCAAAATGATGGATGTGTTGCGCATTAAGTGTTACCGCTTCGTTCGCAAAGCTGGTAAGAGTTGATGCTCCAAAAACGAACAGTAATACTGTGCACTGACATTCTGCCGCGAAGAAACGAAATGCGTTAGGATTACATCATCACAGTCGTACACGAGAATCACCATAACTTTTACTATACTGGGGCTCCGAAAACCCTGTGACACTGTCGTGCTGTACTACCTCTGGCACATTTAATCTTGATCCAACACCGTTGTTCCTGTTTCGAAAACATAGTACACCGTTACTTTAGACCGCTGACTCACAAGTGACTGTTTTTCTCTCGATTGTGCACACGCAGGTGACATGGGACGGGCGAGTCCATTTCCTCAGAGGTAAGGTAGGTATGTCAGTAACGTGTGCTATCAGCGGCAATAGTAGATTCCTTTGCATATTGTCTCCACTGCAGTGTTGCCATTATTTAAGTTCCAACCCATGTATATTAGAAGAATCTCTCAATCTCACAGACAGTGTTTAACATCGAGAAAGAAAGGAAAAAATTCTCCTCTAAATTCAGTTTCGAAGGTATTGATTGCCAAAAATTACAACAGTGTAACTTTGAGCGGAATTGTCTGTTTTTATTAATAGGAAGTGACTCGAAATTTCGTTTTAAACCAACGGTGCACGACGAAGTCGGTAACGATACTAGCAGACATTAAAATCTGTTATCTGTAGTGTCAATAATATTAAGACCGCTAGCCGTATAGTTAGGAATTTTACGTTAACGTGTAATGAATCTCTTTAAAGACAGATAAATGAGATTAGAAAACGGTATTAGACCGCATACCGTAATATTTTCGGTTGATATAGTTAAGAATGGGCAGCCCTGTACCTAGTTAAAATGACGGCGATCTACTAGACTCCCTGATTGTTGGCCACATTAGACCGTAGTGGACTACTTGTTATGACGTGCTCCTCCTCCACAATAAAATAGACAACAAAAGTACTGATTTACAAAGATCGTCGATGTCCTTAGCTGCCATAACTTACAACAGCTCCGTCGTGACAATCCTACTTACCAAAAAAAGGAAAGAAGAACAGGAGGCAAGCCACAAACAATGTATGTTTATTGCAATCATTATCTTCAAGGATTAGACAATATGCCTGTTTCAACTTCACTTGGTTTGATCCATCTCATCTTTTCAAGAGCTTGTACTCGTTGGCCTTGACAGAATTATCTATCCATCCATCGCTTTAAGATAACAGTGGCAGCGAAGGAGTTTGCAAATGTTTTCGTTTCATATACGGGAACAACTAGGATACCAGATAGGTGGAATCTTGTGTTAATACTATGGTGGCACTGAAATGTTTAATTTCTGATAAGTGTTACTATGTTGCTTGCTCATTGTGCAGTCGATGGAGACGGAACAGCCTGTGATAGTCATTTATTTTGTCTGGTCGTAAGCACCCTAACTGGGTGTATGAAGCACTAATATGGTCAAAAGGCGAATGTTGCAAATCTATCGTACACTGGTTAACTATAATCGTCTTATATTTTCGCTACTTGTACCATGCTGAATCATATCACAATTGTGAAGGTACGGTAGAACCAGTGATTGCACCAGTTTCCTTTTACATCTTGCGGGAAAACGCTACGAAACTTTTTGAGGACACAGAGACAATTGGAGGTCTTTGAGAATACGGTGAAAGTATTATAAATGTTCGTAGAAAATTACACCAAGATTCTTAACTGTTTTGTGATATGGCATTAGGACACCGTCAAGTTGAATGGGAAGGTAACTGGTCGCGTAATTCGAAACTTACTAATTTCTGATTGGCGACTAAGATAACATGCGATTTCTTTGCGTGCAATTTTAGCCCCAGGTTTCTCGCCCGTGTTACGACTGAAACCAGATCATCATTTACCGGGGCAATTGCAGTATTTTTATTTTCAGGTCTGGTACTTGGTAGTGCAGGAGATCGTCTGCAGGGAAGTGATATTTGCAGATAGTCAAAACCGATTAAATATCACTGACACAAAAGAAGAACAAATGTGGACCTAAAACTGATACTTGTGGCAATCCAAAAACGACATCTCTCCAGGACTATTTTCCATTCCCATACACAATAGTTGTCGCATTTTATTCCGCATAATATCAGAACTGACACATCAAATGTAGCTATCTTCAGTTTTTTTTTTTTTTTTTTTTTTTTTTTTTTTTTTTTTTTTTTTTTTTTTTTTTAACGAAATAGATCGAGTGACCAACATTGTTCTGGAAGTTGTCGGAACAACAGTACACCTACTAGTCGAACATATCACCAATCTAACTACATCACGCTGAACAGATAGACATACAAATATGTCGCTTCCTGATTTTCAACTTTACTTCTGCACTGTTTTTCAACCAACGCATAAAAATATATAGACATCGCAAGGGTACAGCCACTTAAAAAGAAAAAAAACTAGTGTGAAACCCTGGTCGAAGTAGGTTAAGACAGCAGTTTTCGACACGTCGACGTACGTATGTGTCACTTCATATCTGTCGTTCGGGATCGTAATATAATTTTGCATATGAATTGGGTGTATGGAGATACTGTCTGCAAAGTGTATTCATTGTATTTAGATACTGTCTATTCAGTGTATTTAGGTACTGCAAAGTGTGTCGCAAATTTAATTAGAATTAAGAAGTATTGAAGTAAAACGTCATAGGAGAAGCTCATGTTTGAACAGAGAAACTAATCGATAAACTTCGTTTTCGTTTCATTATTTTTGGGCGATATTAGTAAGAAAAACGTTTCGTAAAGTGTGAATTTATATGTCAAATTTGTCAAAGTCGCTAAGTGCTATCGTCTTCGAGTATTCTATGAACTAAGTTGTAATATTTGAGTGTCATCAGATGAGAGCCAAACACTCAGTTTGTAATTGTAATACTTGTCTTATTCTATTAAAGGTAATCAAGTATTTTTCATCTTAACGCGTAAATTATGAAGGCATTGTAAAGTATTAAATTCGGTCAGTAACTACGCGATACATTGAAAAATTATTGTTTTGTTACCCCTGGAACAGTTGGAGGTATGCAATGAATTCAGGTGGAAGAGAGTATATGCTTTTAACTTCTGACAAATGAAAAACTATTTACTTGAAGCTAATACGCATATACTACTATAATTTATTTAGGAAGATGTGTATGCATTGCAGATGCATAGGAGCTACAGTATATTAGTTGTAACCGTGGACAACGAGAAAGAGAGGCTATGACACGAGATCATGACTTCAGCTAACCATTCTTGCGTTGTTCTGTGCAAGATAGTAGTGGTGTTTGTTGCAATTTGTATGTTACGCTTTATCAGTTATTTATCTGCGCGCTTGTCATATAAAACGTAGGCTTATATTTGTGTGGAGTGATTACGTAAGCTTAGTCATAATTTCTGACTCCTGAAGTTCTCAAAAATTGGTGTTAGTTAACAGTCAAGGTATGTTAACCTCGAAGTTATTCACTTGTGTCAGACATTAACTGTATCCGTCCACGTAGGTGTGTTACTTGTTCTCTGTAACCAATTCGACATGATAAATTAACATTCAGTTTCTTCATTTTCAGATTTTATTAAATTCTAAATACGCGACTCTGTAGCGCGTTTGGCTGTCGGTCAGATTACGATTCGGAAACCGAAAAAAACAATTACCTTCTCTCCACCAGCCGACCAGAATCGACATAAACTGGGGCTTCGCAGCATACCAACATATTTGTCAAAACTGAAGCATCCACTAATTCGTATTAAGCATTTCGATGAGGCATTCGTATGGACAGGTTTATGGACAAGTGTTTGCGAGAATAATTCCGAAACTTAACGGAAATGCTAGACCAACTATTTTTCCAAATACTCCTTCCTATTGTAACAAACCGAATCAAAGAGTGAGACGTTTTGCTGATGTGTAAAATGATCTGCACCAAGCCCTTCAGGACAGCATAGAATCTCAAGCAATACAAATTCAACAGGACTCAATAAAGTGTTTGAATGACCTAAGTTTAAACTCAAAAGCTAAGGATATTTACAGGAGTAAGTGGTCTACTATGATAGAAGCTGGTAAATTACATCTGTGCCATAAGGGACTGTCCTTCCTCCTACAATTACTGTACACAGTGATTTAACCTTTAATGTAAATGTTAATAATGGGAGTAACATTTTATTTCAGCTGCTAATGAGTCATTAAAAAAAAGTAAAATTATTGAATTCAGGGCATTTTACAAAGTGTAATGTTACATGTGGAAAAAGCAGAAATAGCATCTTCCATTAGAAACCATTTAGTCTGCGCTGTACAGTTTCTACAGGCTGTACCAAATTATGAGGAAAGTGAACATTTAAAATTTATTGTAGAGCAAATTAGAGTGTCACACGTATCAAACAATAACAGACAATATGGTAACAACACTATGATAGCAGCTTGTTGTTAATATATACATTCTGCCACAGCTTATAATGCTCTGAGGAAATGTGATTTACTCATTTTACTCCACCCACGTACACTGCAGAAACAGATTTGTCACTATGGCCTAGACAGTTCATCACTTCAAAGCAGTCCATACTGAGAAAACTGAGAAAAAAGAGCTTGTAGAATTCTATTGATGGATGAAATTTATATTCAGCTAAAGTTGTCATGAAAGTTGTCATTCAAGTGTGGTGAACTGTTAGGCAGTATCTTTCTTCGTGCTCAGACTCGTGCAATCAACAGAAGTCTTTATTAGATCCTCTATTTTGTCACAGAATGTGGATGTGGTCTCCATCTTACCAGTTACCAATATGACAAGTCCAGAGCTTAATTAACACCATTCTGTCCATGGTGTAAGGAATCGGTTTCATAGTAGTTTGCCTGATTTATGATAATAATAGTTGAAATGTGTATGAATTGTTCACTCCCTATAGAATTTATCAACCCAGTATTCTGCACCCACTGGACTCATGTTTAATGTTGTGCATATATTAAAATATGTGCAAAATAATTAACAGGTGAAAAATAATATTAACAGAACTTCGCTTTTCCGTGACATGAAGAACCATTCTCATATATAGACACTTGGAACTGGTATTTGAGAAAGAGAAAAAAATCATTGGTGTAATATGGTGACATCAATACAGAAAGAATGCGAAGTCATTTTGAGAAGACGCAAAATGATAAATCAGGTGACTCAAAAGTCATTTTGAGGAAGATGAAAAAGCTTACGGCTGATATATAATTTTATATTTATGGTCTCCTGGTAATTTTTGTTTCAAAGCAGTATGTTTTTCACTACTCACACTATAATGAGTTCTGATTTGACGATTTTCATATCTCAAAGCACACATATTTTTTACTTTATTCAAAATGTTGCATAAAGGAAGCAGCAGGTCTGTATTTTTAAAGTTATTTATGAACTGCAAGCAACGAAATTTGTTGGTTAAAAAAAGTAGGCATTAAAATTGGATTTGACCATTGTTATAATGCTCTTATGGTTTCTCAAATATGTAGATCTTTATTTACCAGTTTTCATGTTCCTACTGGAATACTGAATTAATGAATAAATGTAGATGGCCCTTTTGCTCCTTAATAAAGTGTTCATTTTTTACTTTGGACCCAAAATGTGACATTTTATTTACTTGTAGAAATTGTCTCTCTGTCTTTACAGACTTACTTCAGATTTCAGTCCTTTTGCCTTAGAGACAAAGCAGCTTATTACTTCCAGGAAGTTCAATACTGTCTGCTAAAACTTATAAAGGGAACTGGCCAGTGTTATGGTTTTTGTAATTTTGGCCGTTAATCTTTTATTTAATCAGGTGCACATACCTGTGGCTACTGAAGTTTTATTTATAAGTTTCGTCAAAAAAGTTTACATGTTTCTTCAAAGAGTTTCCATAGCAATCGAGGGGATACGTAATATACAAATATAACAAGGTATTTCACTTACATAATTTGTGAAATGTATTAACGTTGTCAGATTTTCACCATTTGATAAGGGTTCACATAATTTATGGCCTCAAGAAACAGGAAATTTTCTAAATTCATAACTTCATTAGGTTGTCGTCTGTCTGTTTGTTTCTCTCTCTCTCTCTCTCTCTCTCTCTCTCTATCCCTGTGTGTATGTGTAATTGTGTGTGTGTCTTTAAAAGTAAGAAGAGAGAGAGAGAGAGAGAGAGAGAGAGAGAGAGAGAGAGAGAGAGAGAGAGAGAGAGAGAGAAGTGCTAGGTAGAGAGTCATGATGCCTTACTTCATCCCAGTACCTCCAGTTTAATGTACATGGACCTGTGAATGAACAATGAATTTATTACGCTTTATGAACTGACCTGCCAATTTCATGATTGCTTTAGTATTTCCTCAATCAGAAATGGTACGCCTCCCTTGTTTTGGTTTATAATAATTCACAGGGTTCAATATTTTCTCTTTCCGTTATTTAACAAACTTCATACAGATACCTGATGAGGGTTAACTTTTACTTCAGGTCCCAGCGACTTCACGTGATAATGTTGGCAATGGATGCTGAACGCCGGAAATCACGTGACTTTGGCTTTAGTTAATTGCTTTAAAACGCAAATGTTTTGTCATGAAATCTTCGCTTTACGAGGGCAATTACTTTTACTGAGTGGGTACATACCTGTCAATCATAAAACAGGAATAGCATTGTTGATTTACTTCATGGGATATAACAAACACTGCAGCCTGTATGCACTTTCATATCTTTTACGCACGATTTCGCATGCTTTAATTACTCATTAGTACGTGATGAAGAGTTCTTGCTTATCTAGTAATTTCAAACATTTGTCAAAATGCGATGGACTCGGCCGATTTGGGAGCGGAATCGAAACGTATTTTCTTTTCTTTGAGTTTGGCAAGAAAGTAAATGTGAACATCTATGGCTGGCACGCTCAGACAGCTGAAGTTCAACATCCAGGCAGTACAGAGATCAGTAATAAGGTTTAAGCAAAGATTTTAGAGATTTTTTTACCATGTGGCTACGTTGCCAACATAATCGCGCTAAGCCGCCTGGACGGGAAGTAAACATTTTCTCCTAATGAGAGATCTACTCAATATCTTCACCAAGTTAGTTATCAATATAAAATAGGCAAATTAAAAAGCTCTGTCACAATAACTTTAACTACTTCAAAAGGTTTCCATTTCTCCAGCGTTTTTATAGTGTGATAACAAAAAACTTAAATCTCAGATGTTCATAGGCCTATTACTAATTTCTTTGCCACATCTGTATTGGGTACAAAAAAAAAACAACGGTAAGCCAAGATGAATGAGATACTAAATTTTGTAAGAAGCATGTTTGTTTAGCAAAAGTCAGACAAAGTCATAAAGATGCAATAATATCATGTATGCCAAATAGTGAACATAAATTACAATATACTGCTACTAATTGTTTCATTTTAGCAATAGTGATAATGAAATATCGGAATCCAACAGAGGATGCAATTTTCGCGTTTACACCCAATGACGAATCTGAAGACTTAGAAACGTTGTGTGTCTGCTGAACTGGCTAAGCGAGCGAGCTGCGGACTAAGTTGATCACGTGACAGTCAGCTTGTGATGTACGCGCTAGGGTCGGTGTTTCTCGTTGTCCACGGTTGAGGAGCCATTCGGTCGATCTTCCCCGCCATGATGTAATGTTCTTATGCTGCCGCGAAAGCAGAACTAACGCACGGAAATAAGGAATACTTTGTTCGTAAATGCACCTGAAGTCGTCGTATGTATTGACATATTTAATAAGAAAAACGAACTGCAGCAATTCTGCTTGTTTATCGCAAGGGAAGGAAGGAGTACTAAATGCATGGAAGTGCTGTAAAGAAATAAGTAACACAGCGCAAAGCAAAGACTGCGTCAGATAGCACTGGCAGCTAGTTAACTTTGGTAACAGCAACAAAATAACTACCGACCGAAGATATTCGACGTTTACCGGCTTCTACAAGACTAAGCAGCGGTCGCCCAATGTCATGTACTTCATACAATCATGTACATACGTCATGTTCATACATGCAATGATGCAGACTTATAAACATAGTACGACCACACATTAACTCTCATTATAACGTGTGAAACGATGAATGAAACGGAAACCAACGACTACTGACTAAGAAGGGTAACGAAACAGTTTTAATTCAAGATTAATAGATTTTACAATAATTAGGATTTGTGCACCTATAAAGCGTAGTAATGATCAGATTCCTTGCTGATGTACCAACAAAATAAAATTTGGTGTTGATTGTTATAGATGTTTCGTATTATTGTTGTTGTTAAAAACTACCTGCAACTACTTTTTGAACTACTGGAACAAATTGCAATATTTTCTGCCTCGTCGTCTACCTATTGCCATCTAGTTAATTTTCAAACTACGACTTCAAAATGAGGAAGTAGGTACACCCAAAGTAAATAGTCATTCAGCTAAAAGAAAATGAATTTTCAGTTATTTATGAGCATTGTTACTTACATTGCGATGAAACCAGTTGACATGCGCTGCTTTTTATCGATAATAAACTAACATTGTTGGTAAAATAATAATATTTCAGGTCGTCCTTAAACTGGATATTACAATATATTCATCTGCAGAAGTCCTAATGTTCATTGGATACTTCACTATTTCTTATTCTCAGAATAAACATAAAACGCAGTTAATTAGCACCAGTTTCAACCACAGACAAAAATTAACTAGACTGGCAATACTACAGAGATCACTCAGCAATACCTAACCGATTACTGAAAGCAATATCATTGGTGTCAATGAAGCCGTCATATTACCACTCCAAAGCGTGTGTAACTAACTACTTGGGTATGGATACAATATAAGAGATGGGAATAAGCCGTTATAACCTTACCACAAAATTGTTTGCTAAGCTTATGGGACTTAACTGTGGGGTCATCAGTCCCTAAAGTTACAAACTACTTATAAACTTATAAACTAACTTATACTAAAGCCAACACAAACAGCCATGCACGAGGGAGGATTCGAACCCCGACGGGGAACGGCCTCGCGCATCGGAGCATAGCGTCTCAATGCACTCGGCCATTCCGCCGCGGCTAAACTTGCCACTTTTAGAGTAATGGCCTATACTCGCATCGCATTTGGTGTAATTTTTCATACCGTACATAGTCTTCTAGAGGTCTGTGTAGGTAAGATGGCAGCAACAGTCTTCAGTAATACAGCGACATTGCCAGCCTAATTACATCTGTGATCTCTATACAAAGTGGATGTATAAGTGTGCTTTTTGAGCGTAGAACTACAGCGTACCTGAATATTCGTATGTTTTGCACACGTTTTCGCATTCCCCGCCTACTTTTAATTTGGTAAACGAATTATCATCACTTAGTACGTGCGAAAGAATTACTTGGTAACGTCTGGAATTGAAATTTATGTCAATATGCGATGTAATAGGCTCATATGGGAGAGGAATATAGACGTACTTTTTTTCGTCTATTTGTAGAATTTCTTAGCACCTATATTTGGATTTGGCAAGAATAGAAATATGATTATCATTTGTTGGCACGCTCAGACTGCTGAACTTCAACATCCAGGTAGTATATTCTGCATAGAGATCAATGAATTATCGTATGTCTGTGGTTCTAGTCCACAGCCATATGTCTTTGATGAATTTCGACCGTAGATATTGGTAGACATGGCACCATCATGTCTACGGCGATATCACGTGACTACTGGCAAAACTGTGGTTGTGCCCAGCTGTGCTTATGGTTATATAGAGCTTCTTGGGGCCGAGAGTAACATTAAATTTCACGTGTAAGTACTACTAGTTTAAAGTAGTGACATTACTTTAAAATTACTAAGCTGTTGTCTTTATGTTAGTCTAATGTCTAATGTTAGTCAACAGTCACGGGGTTCTATGTTGCTATCGCTCCATGTCTATAGTCGCTCTATTGTTTGCCGGTCTACCAGTTTCTATGGTCGAAAGTGATCAATGATCTCTATACAATCAAAGGCATATATTACTAAACTGGCAATGCCGTATACAGTAACATTGGTGTTAGTGAAGCCTCGCCGCCATTTTTCTATACTACAAACACATGCGAGCAGTCATGTGTGTAATTACAGAAAACTATAGTCAAAATATGAATGAACTGACGTAACTACTCCGTAATGGTCAATTAGTGTGTTATATGTGGCATAGTTTTTCGTACAGCAAACGGAACATACATACAACAATGAGTTGCATTGATTTACTGTTCTTATTTATTTGTTATCGATTTCATAGAACTTCGTCTTTTCTTGCTGTAGTATGGTCGTTATGAAAGTGCTATTTGTCGTGGATAACACGCAACTTTGTTCTTTTGAGTGTTTTTACAAAATCTACATTGTTCTCTGACACATGTATTAATGAATCGCGTATTCGCTGTTTTTATTAATCTGTTATAAGTTTCGATTAACTTCGACTTTTTGTTTTAATAGTATGACTGATACACTGTTTTAGTTGTCATGGATCACATGCATCTTAATTATTCTGAGTGTTTTGCTACTACGGAAGTATTAGTTCAAATTTAGAACATGTTTCAACCAATTAGTAAAGCTTACAACGTCATTTTGCGTTAGCAGATCATAATAGTATGAGTAGTATCATACGGAAACTTTTTGACGGGAGTTGAAGAAAGATGGCGGCGTCACGCTTCAGTTACAGAGGCAAGTTTGCCAGTCTAGCAACGTATGTCTGTGTATACAACCTCTGTGCTGTAGGCATGAATCTGCTAGATCACAGATATATTTTAACATTGAAATAAGAGCCGTACGCGTCACTGATTTTATTAAATGAGATAGGTAATACTTTACCATAATGAAAGTAATTTCTGTGATTTTACGGACTTCACATTTGATTGATTTATGGACTTAAGTGCGGGGTCATAAGTTCCTAAACTTACAAACTACTTATAAACTTATTTATACTAAAGATAACACAAACATATATGCCCGAGGAAGGATTCGAACCCCCAACGGGGGAACGGCCTCGCTCATCGGATCATAGCGCCTCAATGCGCTCGGCCACTCCACCGCGACGAAGTTTAACGGATTTCTTTTCGCACTCAAGTGGACGACTTCACATTTCTCATTAGGAGTAACGAAGAAGTAAATATCATCTGAGTAGTGAAGCAAATGTAATCACTTAACAAGAACAAGTCTTCTGGTCCGGACTATATACCCATTAGATTTCTATTTGATTATGCTCATGCGATAGCTCCTTACTTAATAGCCATAGACCACTTACTTGTAATGTGAAGAAACCTTTGTATGGTGATATCAGATTACAGACCCCGATAGCTAATTTAACCTCCCAGGATAGCCACGGCTCCCTCAAAACAGTGAAAAATAAAGGATAACGATATAGGTCGATGTGACCCTCAGCTCCATTTGAAGGCATTCGAGTATGGAATGAGCAGTGTGTGACGAACAGAAGTTCCAGTAGCGCTGTGTCATCTTTAACTGTGATTGAAATAAGACTTGCGTCATAAATACCCTTTCATATAAAAAACGTAAAGTTTCGTATTTCTTGTTTTGTTTGATTCTCACTCTTCTCGAATCAACTTTTGATGGCGCCCGCTGTGTCTCTTAATGGCTTTTTATGATATGAAGAAACATTGTTACTGATATATCTTCGATTTACAGTACAAATAATGCCTGAGTAATCGAAAGGAGGTGTTACTCACGTAGCGTGAACAGTCGAGTTGCGAATGTCCTCGGCTGTGTGCACCGTCCCTGCAACAAAGAGAAATAACCAACCTTTTACCAGCAGGAATGAGTTTTTCGTTAACGACACCTGAATAATTCTATGATCCGGAACAAATTGGATGCTGGAATTATCAAGGCAACAGCTAACAAAGAAACTCTTTCTTTACAAAATAAAAGAAATATTGTAAAACTGATTACGAAACGTGGTGGTAGCAGAGACTAACACAAGAGTCGCGAAACTCTCGGCGATTTTCTGCAACTTTGCAACTGCACGGCCGCCAATCAACTGACTCGTAAAATCATACTGCGAAACGATTGTGTGTTGAATGTGTATTTGGTGTGCAGCAGCACATTCCAAATACCATCGTATTAGCAGTATTTGTGGAGCTAAAAATTGTAGCAGCTGTCAAAAGTATAATACGTAAATCTTTCATTTGCTGGGAAGTAACACAACATGTTACGAATAACAAGTGTTTATTTACGGTGGTTAGTTACACTTATAGGCATGGAAGAAAACCTTTAACACTTACTTGCATTCAAAACTTCGGCTTGTATTGAGAATCACAAATGTTTAACCACTGCTTCACAATATTACTACTGTATGAAAGCAATGTCTTCCGATTGGAATTAACAAACTATTTCAGCAAAGTCTGCTTAGTTTCGTACTTCAGTGACAGAAAATAATAGGCTTATATACCGACATATTTTGGCGGTTACCTGCTAGTTTGAAATAGTTTGTAGATACATATAAATATGTCGGTATATAAACTGTTAATATTAGCATGTCACATTCGTAAAGATATTCAGCTTTGATACCTGCCAAGTAGCTAAAAAAATCATGATAGTTAAAAGAGCGTTTATAAGGAGATGTAGAACCCAGTCTCTAAGAAGTCTATTTTTGAAAGATAGTACAATGTCCGTAGTTCGCTAAAACAAAGCTCATGAACGCGAAAGTACCGACCGACTACACGAATATAATCATAATCAGTTCCTTTTGTACTTGAGAACTTTAGATTGCAGTTCATTTTTGTTCTTAAAAAGATTTTGTACTATACGATTAGGACTCAGCTATTGTGAGCCGTATGAATTACACTGCACTTACTTTTTTTAATTATTGACTGCCATAAACAGAAGCAGTGTTATTACTGTAATGAGGGTTTTATATTTGTTGTAGGAAATTCATAACAACATTTTATGATTAGCAAATATTAAAGTAACAGCATAAAAAACCGCAACTACACATTTTGTATGATGCCATTCTTCTGCGACTCCCTTTTGGCCGTTTGGGGCGCTATAATCACTTCAGCTCCATTTTTTTCCTGTAGAGAGTTTCGTGAGCATGTTACGCTGTGATACAAGTACTTTGCTGTCCAGTAGAAAGCATTTTGCAACAGAAATTGGGTAGGACAAAATGTGTATCTATGATCGGTTAGATTTATTTAGTAATGGAGTCATTTACTATAGCAACGCTTATAAATTCTTACTTTATGTGGAGTTTATGTTTCCGACTTAGTAACAAGGAGACTTTTCGAAAGGGATTTTGACGTTTTAGCTGCACATTTAAGAAGCACGTGTAGGTAACCAGGAATGTAGCAAAATTGTAGGTGTTTTTCATCACTGCATTGCTTATAAAACACGTATGATCTCCATTTTATCTTCTGTATCTAGGGTATATACTGGCTTTAAACGGTTTAAGCCACCAATATTATGAAGATGGTACATCTCTGCTTGAGAAAAATGTCTAGTATCATGTTTGCTTATTTCTTACGAATGTCCCAGGGACAATATTTTTTGGAAAAGTATACAATTGGCAGTGTAAGTACGTAAGCAATCGTTTTCCGGCTATTGCCCGCTGCACGTGAATCGTGCTGCTGCACGTGCATCGCGAACGTGAATCGTAAATACGTAGGCAACTACTGCCTAAGTGGCTGCTTAACTGTAATAGCCCACGCCCGGCGACGACAGTCGTCGAGTAACCTCTACAGCCGTTATTGCAGCTCTGTTAACGGCTAGGATGGAAGGGAGAGTTGCTATTGCTCAACTACCCGATATTCATTAATTTATTGCGTGCCAAAAGGTATTGTGGGGACAGCTGTGCGAATTTATCAAGAACGCTTCCCACAACGGCGACTTCCTGAACGAGAGACAATTGCTGCTGCTCGTCAAAGGTTTGTGTACGCGATTATCTTGCAGTTACTTCTTCATACAGTAGCTGGGGTAAAATATAACGAGCGAAGAGTTATATTAAACCTATACAAAAACCAGACGACGGTTATTAGAGTCAAAGGGACGTAGAGGTTGGGAAGGGAGTAAGACAGGGTTGTAGACTTTCCCCAATGTTGTTCAATCTGTTCATTGAGCAGGCAGTGAAAGAATGGAAGGAGAAATTTGGAGAGGGCATTAAAGTGCAGGGAGAAGAAATAAAAACATTGCGGTTTGCCGATGACATAGTAATTCTGTCAGAGACCGCAAAGGATGTGGAAGAGCAACTGAATGGAATGGACAGAGTCTCGAAAGGAAGTTATAAGGTGAACATTAACAAGAGTAAAAGGAAGGTAATGGAATGTAATGTCAGAAAATCAGACGATGATGAAGGAATTCGATTAGGTAATGAGACAATAAAAGTAGTAGATGAATTTTGTTATTTGGGTAGCAAGATAACTTCTGATGGCTGAAGTAAGGAACATGTAAATGCAAAATGGCTGTGGGAAGAAAAGCGTTTCGAAAGAAGCGAAACTTGTTAACATCCAATACTAAATTAAATGTTAGGAAGTCCTTTCTGAAAGCATTTATCTGGAGTGTAACATTGTATGGGAGTGAAACGTGGACGATAAGGAATTCAGATAAAAAGATGATAGAAGCTTTTGAAATGTGGTGCTCTAGACGAATGATGAAAATTAGATGGGTAGATCATTTCACTAATGAGGAGATGCTTAACCGAACTGGGGAGAAAAGGAGTTTCTGGCATATCCTGTCTAAGAGAAGGGATAGATTGGTTGTACACATTCTGAGACATCAAGGAATTGTCAACTTAGCATTAGAAGGAAGTGTGTGAGGTAAAAATCACAGAGGGAGACTGAGGGAGGAATACAGTAAGCAGGTTCAAAAGGATGTAAGTCGCCAAACGTATTCTCAGATGAAAAGACTTCCACAGGACAAGGTATCGTGCAGAGCAGCATCAAACCAGTCTGCGGACTGAAGACCACAAACAGTAGGACTACATTAGTTATCGGTGTATTTTTAAATTTTCGTCTACATGCCAAACGTATCTTCTGTTCTGTTATACTTTCCTTTTTTGTTACATCATGACAATAAAACTTACGAGGACTCTTCCCTGCACGTCTCCCGCCATACGCAAATCTCCATTCGCCACGCTGTCTCTTTCCTTCACCACAGCCTATTTGTTCTGTAATGCTCGCAGCCACAACACTGTATTCCCGCATCAGGGAGAACTGACCATGAGATATGGAGACACAATTAATGGTATTCCATCTAAACCTAGTACAGTGATGCCATAAGTGATCGCAAATTGCGATTTATTTCATCAACGTAATTTGGGTTTCAGTTTATAAAAGGAAAATAAACTGAATTTAATTTTTAATACGGTTCTTTTGTAAAACAAAAGTAAATGATTGATTTAAAGGTACAATTACTAGATAACTTGTTGATATTTTACTGAGGGAAACACATTTTCTTTGATATTAGCTTTTCTTCACTAACACGACCTTTCCAATGGGACTGTAAAAGGGAAAAGTTTTATTGTACTTAATTTATTGTTTATGGAAAATGAATTAAATTCTTCGCAACCAAATGCTTGTTTCAGCAGCACCTAGCCGCCGTGCCGCGTCGTTGTACACGTCCGATGTTTACATTTCTCGTCGAGTAATGCATTCACGCGCACTCTCTCGCACTCCCAGTCGCATGCTGGCAGTGTGGTGTGGCCACGTAGACACAGGTCTCTCTCGTGTATCGTCAGTCGGCAATGTAAACAGAAATACGCCTATCATCAGACCTACTAATACTGGCTTTTACGAATACAAAAATGAAGTATCTGATATACTTCATTAAACGTTTTTGTCAAGCACTCCGAGATGTAAAATCCGTATAATTTTTGTGGCTTATACCGTATACACTATGTATAGAAGGCTTGTATGAGTAAGTACTGACAGACTTTCCTTAATAACTCACTGCATCCCACTCGAGGTTGGGCCACGATACGTTGCAGTCAGTGAGTGTGACAAACAAAAATCCGCAGAATATGAAGCAATAAATATTCTTAGGAACACCTACAAACTCTGTAACTTACGAACTTCATCATACATAGGAATGCTTTTATTGTTTCTAGTGATCGCTGTACAACCTGTATGCAAAACTGTGCTGTCTGAATTCTGCAGGGTGCCTAGACATTCATACGTTTTGCCACGATTTTTCATTGCCCACTATATTTCCCACTATATATTTCGATCAGTTTGTATGTTAGGTAGAATTGCTTCTTACTTCTTGTTTTGAAATTTATGTCTATATGTGATGTAATAGGTTACTATGAACGCGGAATCGAAGCGTGTTTCGTTTTCGTTTTCTTGGAATACTTCGTACTAGCCGTGTCATAAATAGTAGAGCAGTAAGAGAAAAAGATTCGTTGCGGCGGATTAACCATGCGCACTGGGGCGCCGTACTGCTGTGCGCGCGTCCTTTCGCCGTCTGAGGTTCGAGTCCCCCATGAGCATGGGAGTTTGTGTTCTCATTAGGCTAGTTTACTTTAGTTTAAGTACTTTGTAAGCTACGGACGGATAACCACGCAATTGAGTCCGATAGATTTACAAAAATTTCTTTTAGGAAAATATTCATTTGTGAAAGAAACCACAAAAATGGAAATGCCACTTTAAACTTTAAGCACGGCCTTGACATAAATGAAATGGATATAATTAAGAAAGGGAAACATAAACTTTTCAAACTTATTGGTGCTTTTGACGAACTCGGTTACTGGAAGCAATTCTAAAAATTTACGTACCTGTCAAGGTTCAGATATTGCTTTGCAAACTACAAGCAGTATTAGTGATGTCATTTACATTGATTTCAACCCTTTAATGTATAGTGCAGACGATCAGCTATATACCTTATTTTTTCTATTATATCTCATACTGATCAACATTTTAATACAAATTCACTTGTTGTATACATAGTGTTACAGATGCTTGTAGCTCGTCCTAGAAATTATAAATTGCAGAGTGTTATTAAATTAGGTCGACAGTGGGTTGCACTGATGTACTCCTATCATGTGCGTTTGTTTATTTATTATTCCTCCTTTGTCATGTGAAAGTAGTCAATCTCATACTACTGTTGCATTATGAGTTACTTTCTGGAAAGATGAGAGGCATAATAGTGACATTTACTGCATTGCGTACAGCATGGAAGCACTACAGGGTGAGTCATAAATGAGGGAAAATATTCCGTGCAAATTGTCCCACACTGAGCTACAAACATAAATTCGTTTTCCGCATGTTCCTATGTCAATAAATAACAATGCCATTGAATGGTAAAAGTATGGAAATTTGATGTGGTACTTCAGGTGTTACTGTGCGCCGACATAGGACAAGGGAACAGATGGGCAACAGGTCACAACATGCGAGTGTTGTAGGTAGTCTAGCCGCTCACGAGAAGGGGAGGCATGCGGCGTCAAGCGACGGTCTGCGTGACACTGCGAGCAATGGTAAAGCTCGCGTCTATCTCGTACCGTCTCGCTGACCCGTATTATGTATCGGCTAGTTAGCATAGGCAAAGGAACTTGTGCCCTGTCACTTGGCCAACGTTGGCGCACAGTAACACCAAGGAGTCCACTTCATATTTCCATACTTTTACCATTCAACTGCATTGCCATTTATTGACATAGGAACGTGTGGAAAACGAATTTATGTTAGTAGCTCAGTGTGTGTGACAACTTGCACGAAATGTTTTTCCTCTTTTATGACTGACCCTGCAAATAGCTAGCCAACTATGAACTATTTGTTGCTAGTAGTGCATAATAATTTTAAGACTTTTTTTTTCAATTTTTTTCTCACTATATATGCACTACACATTAATCGTGGTAGAATTGTAGTTTGAAATAAAAAGCCATGCATTAAAGGGTTAAATGACCGCGTAGTCTAAGGCGTCATGCTACGGAGTGGGCGACCATTTTCACCGGAGGTTCGAGTCCTCCCTCGGGCATGGATGTGTGTGTGTGTGTGTGTGTCTTGTCCTAAGTGTACGTTAATTGAAGCAGTTTGTAAGCCTAGAGACCGATGGCCATAGCAGTTTGGTCCAATAGATTTACAGACGTAAAAAGTTTCCTATACGATAAAAATCTTCGAATGTGCATATAAAAATCTCTATATATAAAAGGAAGTGTCCCGATTGACTGACTGACTGACTGATTGACTCATCATCGCCCAGCCCAAACCACTGAAGATAGAAACTTGAAATTTGTAGAGGGTGTTCATCTTACTCTGTAGGCGTCATTTAAGAAGCCATTTTTTGATATTCCGTCCGTAAGGGGGTGAAATAGGGGATGAAACTTTTTTTTTGAAAATACATAGCTAATTAGGCAATTTTGAAGCTAGAACTACAAAATTTCGGTTTTTATTCAGGGTTCGAAATTTAAAAGACAAGTGTTTCGGCATTTTTTGAGATTCGACAAATAAGGGAGTAAAATAGGTGACGCAAAACATTGATTTTCAAAAATATGTTGCTGTTAACTCAAATTTCAAGCTATAACTACGAAACTTAAGATATGGATTCTTGATCAAGATTAAAAAGAAACAACTGGTGCAGACCAACCAGCCTACGCATGCGAAGCAGCGCGGGGTTCAGCTATTATATGATAGAAGAACGAAACGAAGAATGATAGTCTAAAAACACTTTTTATTTATTTACTTTTTTTTCACGAGGAGCTTTTTCTCCGGGGTTTAACTGAACCACTGAATACGTAGGACGCAAGCGCCGCCAATGCCCTGCGGCACTGCCCTGTGGGGTAGAGGCACAGCTGAAGTATCTCTGGCATATCCGGTAGCGCGCTCGTCTGCACTACGAAACACTAGAGGCGGGCCGCTGGGCTGTGCAGGTTCCTTTTGCGCTCGCCGCCCAGGGTTTAATGTCCCGGGTCATTAGACGACCGGCACCCCAGGTACACGCAGGCCGCTGTCACTTGGGCGCTACGGTCGCTTTAATCCCCCACCCACTCCCCCCTCGCGGCTCGAGTCGTGACCTCCGCCCCCCTGCCCCCCTCACCAGCTCGCAGCTTTTCGCACGTTTCGTCCATTACCTCCCCTCTCATCCGCACTCCTCTGTCACTCAATTACTCCGTAAATCGGCCATTGTCTTCTTCTTTCGTCCACACTTTCCCCGAGTCGACAGAGCCCGGATGTGGCCGTGACTTTATAACAACACTATCAGCAGCCGACAACAACCATATTCTTCAGCGTTATTCACCATAAAACTTTTGTGGGCACTGTGTAAATACACACTCCTGGGAAATACTCAGAGCAAGTCCTAGTACCGTAAACTGGCCTAACGTGGCTACTTTTGTAGTTTTTACGTTTAATGTGAAGAAGAAAATTAAACATTTTCGTTAAATTATGGACCCATCTACTCTACTCGATGCAAGTCACATTGAAGTGCATGGCAGACTGTTCATCGAACCACTTTTATGATATTTTTCAATAGTTTCATTCTCTAATAGCTCGTGGGAAAAAAGAAAACCAAATCTTTCTGTTTTCGATTTGATTTCTCTTATTTCATTATGATGATCGTGTCTCCTTATGTAGGTAGGTGCGAACAATATACACGGTGTTACAAATTGTTACGGCCAAATTTTCAGGAAACATTCCTCACACACAAAGAAAGAAAAAAATTTATGTGGACATGTGTCCGGAAACGCTTAATTTCCATGTTAGAGCTCATTTTATTACTTCTCTTCAAATCACATTAATCATGGAATGGAAACATACAGCAACAGAACGTACCTACGTGACTCCAAACACTTTTTTGTTACAGGAAATGTTCAAAATGTCCTCCATTAGCGCCGGCCGCGGTGGCCGAGGAGACTGAGGCGCTCCAGCCACGGTCTGCACGGCCACTACGGTCGGGGGTTCGAATCCCCCCTCGGGCATGGATATTTGTGCCGTCCTAGTTTGTAAGTAGTTCATAAGTAGTTTGTAAGTTTAGGAACTGATGACCCCGTAGTTAAGTCCCATAGACTATACAAACATTTTGAACATTTTCTCCATTAGCGAGGATACATGCATCCACCTTCCGTCACATGGAATCCCTGATGCGCTGATGCAGCCCTGGAGAATGGCGTATTGTATCACAGCCGTCCACAATACGAGCTCGAAGAGTCTCTACATTTGGTACCGGGGTTGCGTAGACAAGAGCTTTCAAATGCCCCCATAAATGAAAGTCAAGAGGTTTGAGGTCAGGAGAGCGTGGAGGCCATGGAGCTGTTCCGCCTCTACCCATTCATCAGTCACCGAATCTGTTGTTGAGAAGCATACGAACCCGTCCACTGAAATGTGCAGGAATTCCATCGTGCATGAACCACATGTTGTGTCGTACTTGTAAAGACACATGTTCTATCAGCACAAGTAAAGTATCCCGTATGAAATCATGATAACGTGCTCCAGTGAGCGTAGGTGGAAGAACATGTGGCCCAATAAAGACATCACCAACAATTCCTGCACAAACGTTCACAGAAAATCTGTGTTTATGACGTGATTGCACAATTGATGCGGATTCTCGTCAGCCCACACATGTTGATTGTGAAAATTTTCAGTATGATCACGTTGGAATGAAGCCTCACCCGTAAATACTAAAATGAGCTCTAACATGGAAATTAAGCGTTTCCGGACACATGTCCACATAACATATTTTGTTTCTTTGTGTGTGAGGAATGTTTCCTGAAATTTTGGCAGTACCTGTACGTTCGCATTCTGAAGAGAAACTTGGCGGGAGAAATTTCACAAATAGTTCTCTCCGAACAAATGACTCCTTTTTTATGATTTCCACCCCAACTCATACATTACTTCCGTGACACTCTGTTCCATATATCGCGATAATACTAAACGAGCTGCCCTTCTCTGAACTTTCTCTAAATCTTTCGGCAGTCACACCTGGTTTGGATCCCATAATGCGCAGCAACACTCCAAAATAGGACACAAAATAGGCAGTTTCTTTAGTAGAACTGTTGCAACTGCTAAGTTGCCTTCCCTGCAATATTTTGTGTGTGTTCTTTTCAATTTATCATTGTTCGTAATTGTTACTCTTAGGTATTTAATAGAATTGACGGCCTGTAGGTTTGACTAATTTTTCGTGTAACTGAACTTTGAGGCATTTATTTTAGTGGTCATCACACTTATCATTATTAATAGTCAATTGCCAATTTTTGCCCCATGTAGATATGTAAGTCATTTTGCAGTTGCTTTTCATCTTCTGGTGACTTAACTAGCCGATAAATGACAGAATCATCCGCTAACAGTCTAAAGAGCTACTCAGATTATCTCCTAAATCGTTTATAAAACCTATTATATCTTGGGCCCACAGTGTTAGAAATGTCGTATATTTATATAGTTCGAAAGGATAGTCCAAAACACTGTAATTAATATTTATTTATATATCACACAAGATATCTTTCGGCATTAAATGCCATCTTCAGGTGTTTCTGCAAAAACATTTTATTTTATCGGTAAGTATCCAAAAGCTACACAAATAAATTTACTTAAACAAAATCTTACAAATTTCACTTAGAAAGTGTGCTGTACGTACGGTATTTAGAGGTTGTAAGTGCTTCAACTGACTATTTATAGGTGATGTTTTACATTTGATTTACGAATTGTAGCCAGTTACAGCATCTGTCAGTACCTCAGAATACTATAAGTTTACAAATATTAACAATTATTTCTTTCAGAGAGAAAATATGGAAGTTAACAGATATACTCACTAATAACAACATAGACAGAAATAATAAAGAAAATTATGCCATATCTGTTAACTTTTTTTTTACGTAAATTTATTTATGTAGCTTTCGGATACATACTGATAAAACAAAATGTTTTTGCAGAAACACCTGAAGATGGCATTTGATGCCGAAAGATATCTTGTGTGATATATAAATAAATATTAATTACAGTGTTTTGGACTATTCTTTCGCATTATGTCAATATACGTTTATAAAAATGAGTAACAGTAGGGGCCCTATAAAACTTCCCTGTGGAACGCCACATATCACTTCTATTCTACTTGATGACTTACCGTCAGTTACAATGTACTGTGTCCTTTCTGACAGGAAATCACGAATCTAATCGCGCAACTGTGGCGATATTCAATATGCACGCAATTTCAATATAATACGCTTGTGATATACAGTGTCAAAAGCCTTCCGGAATCTATTTCACATTCCTTGCCGATGGCACTCATCACATCATGTGAGTAAAGAGGTAGCTGTGTTTCACAAGATCGAAACTTTCTTAGTCCGTGTTGACTGTGGAAAAATAGGTCGTTCTCTTCAAGATAGTTCATAATATTTGAGGAAAGTATATGTTCTAAAATCCTGCTGCAAACCGACTTCAGAGATATAGGCCTGTAATTCTGCGGATGACTCGTATTGCCTTTCTTGAGTATTTGAGTGACCTGTGCAAATTCCCAGTCTTTGTTTACGGAACGTTCGCTGAGCCAGCGGTTGTATATGATAGTTAGGTATGGGCTGTTGCTTCAGCATACTCTGAAAGGAAACTAATTGGTATACAGTCGGGGCCGGGAGACTTACTTTTGGTAAGTGATTTAAGTTTTCTTAATACTCCAGTTATAACTATTTCTAAATTACGCATGCTAGCAGCTGTTCTTGATACGAATTATGGAGTATTTGCTTCGTCTTCTCTAGCGAAGTTTCTTCGAAAAGCTGTGTTAAGCAATTCTGCTTGAGCAGAACTGTCATCAGTAGCATCACCATTTCTATCGTGTAATTAAGTTATTGATTATGTTTTGCCGCTAGTATACTTTAGATACGATCAGAAATTACTACGATTCTCTACCAAATTTCGTGACAGGGTTTCGTTGTGGTAATTATTGTAAACTTCTTCCACTGACGTTTTCTGTAATATGTTGTTCACAATGAAAGAAAAAATAATAAAGAAATAATTTTCTCGTCGCATTTTGATTTCTTTATAAAATTTTTGTGGGCGAAGCTACCCCGAAAATGGGGCTACATCGGCCACGAAAAAAATGTAACGAAAGTATGAATATATGATCGCCTGCATTACCTTCGACCACCTGAAATAGCAGTTTCGTTAAATACGTTTACAAGCGGTTGGTTTGAACATATGCGGGCAAAGAGACATAACATATTAATCAGGTGGTGATCTCCCTCGACTGATAAACCAAGAGATCACGGGTTTGAAACCCGGGCGGATCACGGGTTTTTCCCGTCTCCGTTTTGACCTAACTTTCATCTCTCAACGACGTGAGGAGTCACTACAAACGACACTTGGTTCGGATTCCATGTTAAAATGTAAGTGCCCGTGGAATAACTGGGGTAGGTTAGAGACATACAAATCTCAAGATATCCATGTTGGACACGAACTGCAGCTGTAGCGTAAATTGACGGTGTGTTCTCGTTAAAGGAATTGCAACCACATGCCTTTTTGGATGGTTTTATTTAACCCAGAACCAGTTTTCGAGCCACTGCAGGCTGATCTTCAGTGGTTACTTTACAGGAACATTTATCTTCCACTAAGTGTAGGTTATGCTGTCATGTTGGTTCTGGTAACATAACTGAACTTTAGTAAGCGAGAACAGAATAAACCGGAATTAAACGTACTGTAATTTTATGTATTTACTGTCTTCTTATCGTATGAATGTAACTCTATACTAGCAAAATTCAATACAATGTGTAAAATATAATTTAATCCGTTACATACTCTTTATACATTCACAATGTCTCAAAGCAAAGAACATTAAAGCTGAAGTGCAAGATCTACCACAGCCATCCTCATTGCACCACACTCAGTGTTCATATTTTGTAAATGTGTAACGCTAAGTGTAGCAAAAATGCTCTCATCTGTTAAAAAACGCCAGTGCCCAATGCGTAACTTGGTTACACGTACACCTACGATAAGAACACAGTAAGTACATAAAATTCAATTCGTTTAATTCCGGTTTATTCTGTTCTCGCTTACTAAAGTTCAGTTATGTTACCAGAACCAACATGACAGCATAACCTTCTCTTAGCGGAAGATAAATGTTCCTGTAAAGTATCCACTCAACATGAGCCTGCAGTGGCTCGAAAACTAGTTCTGGATTAAATAAAAAACATCCAAAAAGGCAGCTGGTTGCAATTCTTTTAACGAAAATAAACAGTCAATCGACATACAAATCGCCTAAGCGGCGTACAGTTGAAGAACTTGCATCAAGCTACTGACACACTCAAAATTAATATTAACAACTGGTGACCGAGACGAACCAAGGTCCTACCATAATGTTTCCTGTTTATGGACGATGGCGGCAGGAGTCGCCTGGTTGATGCATCCTTGCTGATCATCAAATGTTAAAATGTCTATGGGACTTAACTACTGGGTCATCAGTCCCTAAACTTACAAACTACTTATGAACTAGTTAATACTAAGGACGGCACAAATATCCATGCCCGAGGGGGGATTCGAACCCCCGACAGTAGTGGCCGTGCAGACCGTGACTGGCGCGCCTCAGTCCCCTCGGCCACCGCGGCCAGCTGTTGATCATCGTCGACGAAGATTGGAATCTGTGCGACACAGAGAGGTCACAGGTGGCTTCGGATGAATTACATTTTGTGTTCCATCGGTGAGAAACTGCTGAAAGCCTGGAACAATTGTCGGAAGGGTGCAGGTCGCAGTAGGGGGCTATATGGTCTCGGGAATGTTCTCATGGCATATCCTGTGTGATCTGGACATTCTAGAAGGCACACTGGAACAATACAGGTATCCAAATAACCTCGGAAAGCATGTTTACTTTACTGTGTAGCGTGTCGTTTGAAAAGTAGCAGAATAATTTTATCGTACTCTCCTGGTCACCAAACACCGCGTCCATACAAAAATCTGTTAAATCTCCACCCAGCACGTCTTGAAATTACCTGCCCACTACCTACTCACGGCCTACCCATATCTAATGAGTCATCGTCAGCGGAAACGTTCCGTACATCCGCAATGAGGTACTCTGCAGCCCGGCCGAGTACCGTCGACGCCGCAGAGCAAATGTAAACATCCTGTGGCCACATGAAGAACGCCGCTAGTGGTCGACACAGCATGCTAACACATAATACGTATGTCACAGTAGTAGTTGTTTTTTCTCTGTTTACAAAATACAAAAACCGCGATATGTATTGTTACCTCATAAAACATAACGTAGAGCAATCATAAATCCACAGATTGGTTTGATCACCACAGTGCCTAACTGGGTATTCTCATGATGGAGGTGGTGTACCGTTGCTTCCTCCGACCTTTAAGCTGACTTACCCAGCCATCTGTCTGGGGGCCGATAGTTTACTGTGGGTTCCGAAGGAATTTGCTATTCGGTGTGTTTCAGTTCAGTTACAATGACAGAGGCAAAAGAAATGAAAACTGTCAGAAAAAAATTCTAAGGCAGCGGGGATCGAATCTACGACCTTTGGAAGCAGTCAAGCACTATTACACTCTGCCACTGAGCCACATTCATAAATCACTTTTGTTTATTAAGTAAGTTAGTTTATGATGCTTTCTATGCCCTTTCAAAGTTTAAGGTTATTATAAATGATTTCACAAATTAGGTGTAGCTTCATTATTCGAGACACCATCACAGGTCTTTGCTCACACGTAGTAAATTTATTTATTTACTTATTTATTTTTGCATATTACAACTTTACCTTATGAGCCACTGTTCCCCCACCCCTTACCCACCCACACAACAATGATTCTGCAGATATCAAGTTCATCCCACATTCATCACAGTGTCATTATCAACATGTTCAAATGCACTATTGATTTGAACTCACAGCTCTGTCACGTTTGTCGGTATTAAGGGGGCCTAAGCACCGTAACTTTCACGAACTCTACAAATAAATACATAAATAAAAGGACGCATTGATTAAGTCTGGAGAGCCTGACGACCATGGCACGAAGTTTTGATCATCAACATACTATTACTCAACACCTGTCATCAATCTTGCATAACTGCTCACTGCTTTGCTCTCATGGATAAATCTCAATTGCGGCTGAAACAATATAAAAGTCTTTGAGATTCCTATATGGTTACTAAGTTTCGTGACAATATGTCAACATAGTTTTAGTTAATCTATTTAGTCGCTTTAGTCATGTTTCACTATTGTACATTACCCAGGGACACGGCATTACCGGCCGCGGTGGCCGAGGAGACTCAGGCACTTCAGTCACGGTCTGCACGGCCACTACGATCGGGGGTTCGAATCCCTCCTCGGGCATGGATACTTGTGCCGTCCTAGTTCGTAAGTAGTTCATAAGTAGTTTGTAAATTTAGGGACTGATGACCCCGTAGTTAAGTCCCCTAAGCTTTACAAACATTTGAACATTTTGAACACGGCATTTGTTGTTGTTGTGGTCTTCAGTCCAGAGACTGGTTTGATGCAGCTCTCCACCCTACTCTATCCTGAGCAAGCCTTTTCATCTCCTCATAAGAACGACAACCCACATCCACTTGAATCTGCTTGTTATACGCGTCTCTTGGTCTCCCTCTGCGATTTTTACCCCACACACTTCCCTCCAATGCTAAATTCACAATTCCTTGATGTCTAAGAATGTGTCCTACCAATCTATCCCTTCTTTTAGTCAAGGTATGCCAGAAATTTCTTTTCTCCCCAATTCGGTTCAGTACCTCCTCATTAGTTACACGATCCACCCACCTAATCTTCAGCATTCTTCTGTAGCACCACATTTCAAAAGCCTCTATCCTCTTTCTGTCCACACTGCTTATCGTCCATGTTTCACTCCCATACAAGGCAACACTCCATACAAATGCCTTCAGAAAGGACTTCCTTAGGCTCAAATCAATATTCGATGTTAACAAATTTCTCTTTTTCAAGAACGCTTTTCTACCCATTGCCATTCTGCATTTTATATCATCTGTATTGCGACCATCATTTGTTATTTTACTGCCCAAGTAACAAAACTCATCTACCTCCATTATTGCTTCGTTTCCCAATCTAATTCCTTCAGCGTCACCTGATTTTCTTACACTGCACTCCATTACCCTAGTTTTGCTCTTGTTGATGTTCCTATTATATGCACCTTTCAGCACACTGTCCATTCCGTTCAATTGCTCTTCCAGGTCCTTTGCTGTATCTGACAGAATTACTATGTCGTCATCAAAACGCAATGTTTGTAATTCTTCCCCCTGAACTTTAATTCCTTCTCCAAATTTCTCCTTGCTTTCCTTTATAGCTTGCTCAATGTACAAATTGAATAACATTGGAGAAAGGCTACAACCCTGTCTTACTCCCTTTCCAACCACTGCATCCCTTTCATGCCCTTCAACTCTGACAACCGCTGTCTGGTTTTTGTACAAGTTGTAAATAACCTTACGCTCCCTATATTTTACTCCTGCTTGCTTCAGAACTTGAATTAGTTTGTTCCAATCAACATTGTCAAAAGCCTTCTCCAAATCTACAAAAGCTAGAAATGTTGGTTTGCCTTTTCTTAATCTATCTTCTAGGATAAGCCGTAAAGTGAGTATTGCCTCCCGTGTTCCTACATTTCTCCTGAACCCAAACTGATCTTCCCCGAGGTCGGCTTCTACCAGCTTTTCCATCCTTCTGTATATAATTCGTGTTAATATTTTGCAACCACGACTTATTAAACTTATGGTTCTGTAGTTTTCACACCTGTCTGCACCCGCTTTCTTTGGAATGGGGATTATTACATTTTTCTTAAAGTCTGAGGGTACTTCACCTGTCTCATACATCTTACACACAATGTGAAACAATTTTGTCATGGCTGGTTCTCCCAGAGACTTCAGTAGCTCTGACGGGATATCATCTACTCCAGGGGCCTTGTTTCGACTTAGATCTTTCAGTGCTCTGTCAAATTCATCTCTCAGTATAATATCTCCTATTTCATCATCATCTACATCCTCTTCCCTTCCTACAATAGTGTCTCGAAGTTCATTTCCTTTGTAGAGCCCCTCTATATACTCTTTCCACCTTTCAGCTTTCCCTTCTTTGCTGAGAACTGGTTTTCCATCAGTGTCCTTGATATTCATAGAGCTGTTTTTCTTATCGCCAAATGTTTCTTTTATTTTCCGGTAGGCTGTATCTATTTTTCCCCTATTTATACATTCTTCTACATCCTTGCATTTGCCTTCTAGCCATTCCTGCTTAGCCATTTTGCACTTCCTGTCAATCTCATTTCTTAGTCGTCTGTACTCCATTTTGCCTGTTTCATTTACTGCATTTTTATATTTTCTCCTTTCATCGATTAAATTTAGTATCTCCTGTGATATCCAAACACGGCATTACCTGTGCCAAAAGCATAGCCCAATCATCCTTTTCTAGATACCACTGACAGCATTGTCAATCCCCAGTATCTTCGTTGTGGATAAAGTAAGAAATTCGAAATGACCAAGAGAGAGAACATTTTAGAAGTAGTTATATTCACAAAGTAGCTACTATTTATGCTTTACAGTTTGCTAACTATTCCAGTCGAAAGTCTTTAATTTTGTCACTTACACATGTCTTACTCAACGGATCTATCGGTATAGAACAAGGAGTAAAGGTTGGTTGTGCAATTAAAAAATAAAATAAATACATATCACATTTATTAATGACCATCTATAACAGCTTGGTCCATTCAAAACCACATTTGGAATAATTAATAGAGCTTCTTAAATGTTAAAATGCGCTCGCGCGTATGTAGCACTTTCGAGAGTGACTGCCGCGGTGTACTGGACGAGAGCTCTAAGGCGCCTTGCTACGGAGCGCGCGGTTGCTCGCCGTCGGAGGTTCGAGTCGACTCTCGGAGATGTGTGTGTGTTATCCTTATTGTAAGTTAGTGTAAGTAGTTTGTGAGACTAGGGACTGATGACCAGAGCAAAAGGTTTACAAACATTTGACGTTTTCGAGTGTGACAAGGCTTGGTGAGTTACATCTAACTGAAGTTGACTTCAGTAGCATCAAAGCTGACGAGTACACAATCACTGAGTATAATTTACTTAGAAGCACTTGCCGTCCAGACTCGTCAAAATTAGTTACATCTAAGCTCATATAAATATTTATATGTTTGTATAGCTTATGGGACTTAACTACGGGGTCATCAATCCCTAAACTTACAAACTACTTAGGAACTAGCTAATTCTAAGGACTACACAAATATCCATGCCCGAGGGGGGATTCGAACCCCCGACCGTAGTGGCCGTGCAGACCGTGACTGGAGCGCCTCAGTCCCCTCGCCCACCGCGGCCGGCTTACATCTAAGCCTCTGAGGTAAACTTTGTTTACAGGAAGCCCATAAAATGGAAAGCACATTGCATTAAATAATAAACACCTAAATTCGATTGTTTTTATATGAGATTCACAACTTTTTGAAGTGTAAGGACTGCGTGGTGAATTACATTGTATGTTATTCATGGTATTTAATGTACAGTTTTCTATTACTCAGATATTTTTAGGTTAGGAAAAATGATACTCATTATAAAGAAAATTTTCTTGAACAGCAGCAGAAGGTATTACATGCATTTACACGTTGCATACTTCCGGCCTTTCAGTTCGTTGGCCGGCCGCGGTGGCCGAGGGGACTGAGGCGCTCCAGTCACGGTCTGCACGGTCACTACGGTCGGGGGTTCGCATCCCCCCCTCGGGCATGGATATTTGTGCCGTCCTTAGGATAAGCTAGTAGATAAGTAGTTTGTAAGTTTAGGGACTGATGACCCCGTAGTTAAGTCCATAAGTTACACAAACATTTGAACTGTTTTTTTTTTTTTATTATTATTATTATTATTTTTTTTTTTTTTTCAATCGTACGACGACAAATATTACGTAAATAGGATGTACCTTACGCTAATCGCGCACGTGATTTTATATTTATTTTTAGGTTTGCATCTTCAAGTAGGAGAGGTTTATATAAATTCCCTGTATGTAATTCCCCATTTATTGCAATGTCTGAAGGTTCGGCCATTCGTGACTGCACCAGATAGAAAGTAAATTTAATACATTAAGCAATGCAATTCTCATTCGAAAAATTCCAGTCCTCTTTATTAGTACACCAAAATCACCATGGAAGAGCACTCAAGTCTTCTACCTATCGCGCAAAGTTGCAGAGGTGGATTACTCGTCGTTTCCTCGATCTCTTCTGTGAGCGAATATGACTGGCCGCAAATTTCATTGGGTGCAGGTAATGTAATACGAGTAGAGGCGTGGTAGGGGGAGGGATGGGGGAGGAGGAGTGGGGAAGAGGAGAAGTCATTATCGAAATGAGCCGGAACCATTCTCGAGAGAAAAGAAACGGAGGAGAGGCAGGTGCCG
Source organism: Locusta migratoria (assembly GCA_026315105.1). Classification (NCBI taxonomy): domain Eukaryota; kingdom Metazoa; phylum Arthropoda; class Insecta; order Orthoptera; family Acrididae; genus Locusta; species Locusta migratoria. The sequence continues at coordinate 269,619,549 of CM048751.1, read as the reverse complement.
GATCTCCGGCTGCAGAAGCAAGCAGGAATATTTCCTGCAATGTTGCCATTTCGATTCAATGGAGCACCTCTGCTGGGCAGACAGATTACGACTGCTCAAGTTTCTTTAGTGAGGGGTACGTTCAGAATGGAAAATGTGGAACGCACCTTCGTCCACTGGAAACACCTGCAAAGATGGACGCAGAAAATCAAGTCGTAGGCTTAAGCACGTTACTGAAGCATTGTTTTAAGTTTGTAACATCATTATGTAATACTATACTCGGATGTATGCATATATTTGGTTTACATTAGAACCAAATTCAGAAAGATGAAAAAGAAAAGAAACCATTCCAGGCCCGAGTCGATTCTTCTAATCCGACGCATTTCTGGTTTTCCGATCGTTTGCTATTTTATGCGAATGTCTTCTGAAAATTAGCTGTTCGAGTTTCGAATTTAAATCGTACGGTGATTGATTCCATTTATCACAGTATAGAAGAAATTCTTATACAATCTAACATTTCTGATTATCCTTCGTTGTAACGTTTTGAATCACTGTAAGGCGACAGCAAGTGACAGAGAAAAGGCATAACATGACAAGTGCGCGAGAATTCTAATATTACAGCAAAATAAGAGTGGAAAGTTTTTTAATTTAATATGTTGATGATCAACATAAACATCCTATTAGATCCAGGTTGTTTCCGAAAAGAAGAGAAAAATATTACATCGGTGATCTATTTCGACGGCACATTAAATCTTAAGATTATTCAAAAGAAAGAAGATGACCTCCAAAGTTCGGAATTTGCAGGGAATATAACTTTAAAATTGCTAATAATAAAACTGAAATAATGGCTTTCCGAGGAAAATACCCCATTGGATCAAATATTGTCTTGGATAATTCACCTTTAGAACAAATGTCTCATATATCATATTTAGGCTGTGATATAAGTTTCGATTTTGATTGCGACACTGAAAATAAAATACAAAAATACCAAACTGTCTGTGGTACCATAATCCCTGAAAGTAAGATGATGATGAGTCTCAGTGCTTTGAGCACTGTGCAAGTGGTGACTGACTTTACGTCGATTGCGGTAAGGAGACGCTCTATGAAATTTAAAGTCGTTGATCACTCCATTCTTCGAACTGAAGACAAAGACAACAACAGCACATTGTACTACCCAGGTTTTATTTCTGTTGATGTCTCAGGGGCACAATAATCAAATTATATGAAATAAAATTAAATGGGAGAAGAACTCCAGCCTGCACACTTTGTCGGTTTTTTTTTTTTTTTTATGAATTATTTGTTTGCACCTGAATCGAGGACAACGAAGTTCTCTTGTCTTGATCGTGATAATGCAATGTGAAAGTGTCCAACAGATCCTGTTCTCGTCAAAAATGCAAAAACGCGAATCCTTTCAAACAAATGAGAACAGTGTGAAATTTTCTTTAAAAATGATATTATGACGAACATAAGTGTGACAATATATCTGTTCAAACGTGACAGATGCAGGTGGGAGCAGCATCCTTTAACCATAAAACACGAACATTTCTGCCAGCTTACTCTTCAAATAGAAACCCCGCTTCTAATTTAATGTCCATAAATACCCTTTACGAACCACCTATTCATGATTTGTGTATATAAATGAGATGGAGTCTGCTTCAATTTCTACTTATCATGAATTCTCGGATAAGTGGATGGCATCATTGTCTTAGACGGTATGACGAATCGTCCCAAGGTTGTTAATATGAGGTCAGTTTTCAAAGTAGTTTCTTCAGACACATTTAATTTATGTAGCCAGATTACACGTATTACACAAAACTTGGCATCCATCTTGCCTTCCCAGTGTCACTTATGTACAAAGAAGTGTGGTAATAACGATGTGCCAGTACTGATTTACACACGAGAGCGACTTGCTAATATGCATTGTTTTGTGCAAGAGAAAGTTACAACGCCCCCTTATAGTATATAAAATACGTTTTTAAAGAACGTTCAAAACTACGAGTACAATATCTGTTGTTCAGTTGAAATAATTACATTCAAAACAATACCTTTATGAATATACATTGACAGGAGAGAAACAAAGTATTTGGCGGACTCCTTGATTATCAATGTGCATTTTGTACGTAAAAGAAATCATTAACTTGGTAAAACACACATTTTGTATAGGTCATGATCCTGAATATTGTAGTGTTTGTTTATATACTAGGTTTGCGGGAACTTGTAGAATATTACGCCATTTACGTTGAAATAACAGGGGTGTTGCGAATCAGTGTCTCGAAATTGATCTAATGAATGGTAAGATTTAATCTGCTTTCCCAAAATATTGATTTTGACGACATATAAGTATAGACGTATTTTACATTTTGACTTTTGAGTTGCTTTTACTTATTATCACTACTGACAGCTCGAATATATGACACAGACTTCATAAACAATTATTTTCTATAAATTCATGAACTTTAGAAACTATACTGACGTGAGATAAGATTTTGACAGTTCTTATGATAAGTGGTGCCATCGTACTCACTTTTGTAAACATTCCTTCATAGCCGCAATTTTACGTATATAACGGATTTTAAGTATGGTCTCGAGTAGCTCAATAGTGCTTTCTCCTTTTTACGTATTGCTATAATATATAGGCCAATCGCCCATCTCAACACCATCCAGTGAACCCTAACACTGTACTACTCCAGACTTTTATGAGACAGCCACTGAGCATTCCACTCGCAACAAGCAAAACTCTCCCACCAGACAGATAAGCTACAGGGCAATGAAAAGACACTCTCACTTGCAAAATTTGAGGTTACCCAAAGACGTAGAATATTTATGTCATAATCTGTTTATTTTATACACGAGGTTATTCTTAACAGAAAATGCTATATACAGTTTCACTTACCAAATATTAAATGTCCTGAATAACCGGACATCACCCGTTAGAAATTTTTGTGATCTTTCAAAGGCTTTCGATTGTATAAATCATAGAATTATTCTAGATAAGCTTAAGGATTGTGGTTTTAGTTGAGCAGTGCACAAATGGTTTAATTCATACTTAACTGGAAGATTGCAGAAATTTGAAATAAATAGTTCTGGTAAACTGCAAAAATCAGTTAATTCCTCATACTGCGGAGATATCAAGTATAGGGTCCCACAGGGTTCGGCTTCGGTCCTATGCTGTTGATGACATACATTAATGACTTTCCACCCTATTCTCACGAAGACAGAAAATTAGTTTTTGTTGCTGATGTTACAAGTATAATAATCACACCCAACAAACAAGAATTAACTGATGAAATTGTAAATGATTTCTTTCAAAGACTCATTAAAGCACAATATATATAGTTCCGTGCGATAAATAGAATGACACCATTAACAAATATAGTTTGTGAGCAGAAGTCCGTACCTAAAGAAGAATATTTATTTTCTTAGGTGTGTGCATTAATAAGAAATTGAAATGGAAGCAACTCACTGACGGTCCATTGAAACGTTTGAGTTCATAAACTTATGCTATTACGGTTACTGAAATATTTGATTACAAACATCTCAGTAAATTAGCTTAATGTGCCCATTTCCATTCACAGTTTTCACATGGCATCATATTTTGGGGTAGTACATCATTGAACAAAAAAGTATTCATTCTACAAAAGCGAGTAATTAGAATAATTCATAGGTCTTAACAGTAGCTTCATAATATACGTAATTTGTTATTAATAACCCAACCAAATGAAAAAGTAATAGCAGTGTGAATAGCTACAACACTAGGAGAAAGGATGAGCGACACTATTTTTGGTTACATCAAACTTTGCCACGGAAGGTAGTGAATTATGCTGGCACAGAAGTCTTTGGTTACTTACCAAATAACATCAAATGTCTTCCAGACAGCCAACTAAAATTTAAAAACATATTGAAAGAATTTCAGAGATGACAACTCCAGCTACTCAGTAGATGAATTTTTACATACAAATTAGGAATTAAAAGAAATTATATGTCATGTAATGTTATCTCCTAGTAAACAGGCACGTTCTACATCATTACGAAATATCGTATTCATGATCTATGTAACAATTATCAATTTAATCTTATCTAATCTTTGCATATGCCTTGCCCATGAGAGCACGATGGCTGAGCCGGAGCGATGGCTTAGCGCGTTCGGTGTTGGATGCTCCCTGTAACGGAAAACTGAGCTAGGAATTCAAAGATCATCATAGAACAAGGATGATATCACATCCGTAAGGAACCTATCTACCCAACAGGGGAAAATAATAGATTTACAAAAAATAAAAATGGGTAAAGCGACTGCCTAGTAACTGGAGGTCCCGGTTTTGAATTCCAACAGTGTTCTATATTTTAATTCAATGTCCCGCCTTATATTCTACATCGTTGATATGTTGAGACGAACATAATATCTCTGGGAATTGAATTTACTGTTTGATACTAACAAGGGAGGCAGTACTCACCTTACGGATTATCTTAGAAAATGGAACAAGTAAAGCAAACCATCATTTCTAGCTTTTTTAGATTTGGAGAAAACATTTAACAATTTTTATTGGAATACATTCTTTCAATTTCTGTAGTCAACAGGTGTAAAACATAGGGAACGGAAAGTTATTTACAGCTTGTACAAAAACAGGGCAGCAGTTATTAGAGGTGAAGAGCACGAAAGGGAAGCATTGCTTGGAAAGGGAATTAGACAGATTTTAGCCTTCCTCCAATATTATTCAAGTTGTACATTGAACAAACTGTTAAGGAAACAGGGAGAAATTTGAAGAGGGAATTAATTTTCAGGGTGAAGTAAGAAAAACATTGCGGTTTCCTGATGACATTATAATTCTGTCAGACACAGTAAAGGACCTGGAAGAGCAATTCAACGGAATGAACAGTGATTTGAAATGATCGTTTGAAATGAACATTAACAAGAGCAAAAGAAGGGTAATGGAATTGCAGCTTTAAAAAAACCAGGAATTAGATTAGTGAATGAAACAATAAAGGTGGTAATTGCATTTTGTTATTTGGGCATTAAAGTAACATACGATGGTCGCAGTACAGAGGATATAAAATGTAAAATAGCAATGAGAAGAAAAGCTGTTTTGAAAAACAGAAATTTATTAACGTCGGATATTAATTTTAGAGCAACGAAATCTTTTCTGAAGGGATTTGTGTATAGTGTTGCCTTGTATGGGTGTGAAACATAAACGATAACTACACCAAGCAGAGAGAGGGTGGAGGGTTTTGAAATGAGGTACTACAGAAGAATGCTGAAGTTTTGGTGGATAGATCGCGATACTAACGAGGAGGTACTGAAGAGAAATGGGGAGAAAAGGAATTTATGGCAGACCTTAACTAAAAGGAGGTATCGATTTGTCGGACACATTCTTACCTCTACATCTTTACATCTACATGGATACTCTGCAAATGGTATTGAAGTGACTGGCAGAGGGTTCATCGAACCACTTTAATGATATTTCTCTATTCTCTAATAGCTCGCGGGAAAAAGTAACACCTCAATCTTTCGGTTTTCGATCTGATTTATGGTATTTTTTTATGATAATCATATCTCCCTATATAGGAGGGTGCTAACAAAATCTGTTCGCATTCTGAAGAGAAAGTTGTTGAAAGAAATTGAGCAAATAGATCTCGTCTCAACAAACAACGCCTTTCTTTTGATGATTTCCCCCCAACTCGTGAATCATTTCCGTGACACTCTCTCTCCTGTATCACGATAATACAAAACGAGCTGCCCTCTCTGAATTTTCTCTGATTAGTGCGTCAGTCCCACCTGGTGTAGATGCCACAATGCGCAGCAAAACTCCAAAATAGGTCGCACAAGTGTAGTATAGGCAGTTTCTTCTAAATGCTCTGCCAATGAAACGTAGTCTTTGCTTCGTCTTCCCTACAATATTTTCTGTGTTCTTTCCAATTTAAGTTGTTCGTTACTCCTAGTAGAATTGACGGGCTGATTTATCGTGTAGCCGTAGTTTAACGGTTTATTTTAGTGCTCATATGGATGACCTCACATTTATCATTATTGAGGGACAATTGCCAACATTTTCACCCTGCAGATCTTAGTGTAAATTTAGCATTGGATGGAAGAGTTTGGGGAAAAATTTGCGGAGGGAAACCAAGAGACGAACCGAGCAAGCAGGTTCAAATGGAACTGGGTTGCCGTTCTTATGAGGAAATGAAGGGCTTTGCTGAGAATAGAGTAGGTTACGTACAAAGAAAATAAATTTGAAGGCGGTATTCTAGATGCGGAAAACGAAGTAGAGGAAGATGAGATAGGAGATACTATACTGCGAGAAGAATTTGACAGACGCCTAAAGGATTTGAGTAGAAATAAGGCTGCTGGAGTAGATGATGTCCCATCATTACCGTTAGGAGAGCCATTCATGAATAAATTGTTCCACCTAGTGTGGAAGATGTATGAGACAGGGGAAATACCCTCAGACTTCAAGGATAATATAGTGACTCCAATTCCTAAGAAAGCAAGTGAAGACAAATGTGAAAATTACAGTACTATCAGTTTAATAAGTCATTAACTGGTTGATACAGACCTTGGGAAAGATAAATTTGAATTTTAGGAGAAATGTAGGAACACGCAAGGCAATGCTCACATTACGACGTATCTTAGAAGATAGATTAAGGGAAGGGAAACCTATTTAGCATTTCTGGATCTGGAGAAGGCTTTTGACAATGTTGACTGGAATACGTTTTTCAGATTCTGAAGGTAGTAAGGGTAAAATATAGGGAGCTACTCTACCGCGGCCGTAGAGGGAGTCCGGTGGACGAGTACAGTAAGCAGATTCAGGAGGATGTAGGTTGCCGAACGTATTCTCAGATGAAGAGGCTTGCACATGACAGGGTAGTGTGGAGAGCTGCATCAAAGCAGTCTGCGGACTGAAGACCACAACAGAGTAGGGTGGAGAGCTGCATTAAAGCAAACGGAAAGGTGAAGTTCTAAATTTAACCTTCAAGAAATCTTTCACGCAGGAGGACCGCACAAATGTACCATCATTTGATCAACGTACAAATTCCGAAATGGGGGACATAACAATAGGTATTTCCGGTGTAGAGAAGCAGCTGAGAGAGCTAAATACGAAAAAGTCTGCTGGTCCGGATAGAATACCAGTTCGGTTTTACAAAGACTATTCTGCGGCGTTGGCCCCCTACGTAGCTTGCATTTATCGCGAATCTTTAATTCAGCGCAAAGTTCCTAGTGATTGGAAAAAAGCGCAGGTGACTTCCGTTTATAAGAAAGGAAAGAGAACTGACCCACCCAATTACAGGCTAATATCGTTGACATCAGTTTCATGAAGAATTTTGGAGCATATTCTCAGTTCGAATATAGTAAATTTCCTTGAAACGGAAAAGCATCTTTCCATGAATCAGCACGGGTTTAGGAAACATCGTTCATGTGAAACTCAGCTTGCCCTTTTCTCACATGACATCTTGCGAGCCATGGATGAAGGGCAACTGGCGGATTGTGTTTGTACGCTTGTACGACCACGTCTTGAGTATTGATCAAGTGTTTGTGACCCGCAACAGATCAGTTTAACGGCGGTTCAGAGACGAGCAGCTAGATTTGTTACCGGTAGGTTCGACCAATGCGCGAGTGTCACGGAAATGCTCCGGCAACTCAATTGGGGATCGCTGGAAGAAAGACGACGTTCTTTTCGTGAATTTCTGTTAAGTAAATTTAGAGGGCCGGAATTTGAAGCTGAGTGTAGTACGATCTTGCTGCCGCCTACTTACATTTCGCGTAAAGATCACAAAGACAAGATAAGAGAAATTAGGGCTCGTACGGAGGCATATAAGCATTCTTTTTTTCCCTCGTTCAATCTGGGAGTGGAATAGGAGAGGAAATGCCTAGTATTGGTACAGTGTACCCGCCGCCACGCACCTTACGGTGAATTGCGGAGTATGTATGTAGATGTAGATGTAGAAACGAGTCACCACAAAAACAAGTCTCTGACGGTACTAAGCGTCAATGGCAGAACTGTCGGCGCCTTAATTTCTCCTCCCAGATCCCGCTCTACGGGAATTCGGTGGCCGGCTTTCGCTGCAGCCGCGCTCCCGAATATGACTCGCGGGCAGCGTTTAGATGCCGGGCCAGATGAAGACGGCAGCGCAGCGCGGCGTGTCGTGGTAGGCCGGTGGCCATGTAGGGGGCAGCTTCGGCCGCGGCTACAGCCCACGAGCCGGCAGCGGCAGCGGCAGCGGTGTGTGCCCTATCGCCTCCTATCGCAGCGACCGGTTGCGCGCCCGCCTGATGGTCATTGACAACGTCATCAGCATACAAACAGCCGCTTGCCGGCGCGGCACGGGGAGGAGCCAGGGTGCCGTCTCCCCTCCCCTCTCCACCTCCCCCCACTCCCCTACCCTACCCCCACCCCACCCTCCTCCCTCTCGCTTAGATCCCCCACCATCCCCCCTCTTCCCGTAACCAAAGCTCGATCAGTTCAGGGCCATTACGTTTTATTTTTCGCTCTTCTTTAACTTGCCCCTACAACACTGCCTTACGAACACCAACTGTCCGCGCTCACGGGCAAGACGTTAACACGCACCTGAGACACACATACTCTGGAAGAGATCAACTCTGACGTTTGCCCTCGTAGTAGTTCTAAGTAGACTCCGGATTTTAGGTAAAAACCTATTTTGTCCCTCATTAAATAAATGAAATGAAAGTTGTACATGCACGAATGATGCAAATTTATGAGCCAAAACGCTAGTTTTATAGCACCTAAAATACCTAATTTTAGGTTAGTGCCTGATTTTACCTACATTAAAAAAATTGAATAAAATTTTTTACCAAAATCTTTCGTGGTCTTCCCAGCTAAGAATTATGCAAATATTTTATCGAAAATTTTAATTTTATAGTACTGTTACCTAAAGTAGCAATTTATCGAGCGAGGTGGCGCAGTGGTAAAACACTGGACTCGCATTCGGAAGGATGGTGGTTCAAATCCGCCTCCGGCCATCCAGATTTAGGTTTTCCGTGATTTCCCTAAATCACTCCAGGCAAATGCCGGGATGGTTCCTTTAAAAGGGCACGGCCGATTTCCTTCCACATCCTTACCCAAATACTCCGAGCGTAAGCTCCGTCTCTAATGACCACGCTGTCGACGGGACGTTAAACTCCAAGCTTCCTTCCTTCTAAAGTATCAATTTCACATTAGAACCTGACTGTCTCTAATTTTTAAAAATCCAGTCAAATAAAATTTGTATGACTAAAAATACTTTTCTGGTCTTCCCATCTTATTTGTTTGCATGCGTGTACAATCGTGGGTCAGACGACGGCATACGCCAGGCTGTTCTAGCCCGCATTCTCCGCAGTGTTGTCGCTCGTTGTAAACCGTCAAACCGCGATTGACAGAACAACTTGTTTCCAGGTTCTGTTGGTATGAAAGTTAGTGAGAGACTAAAGACAGTGCTACGAAACAACCCAGGTCTGACTACCCTCTGCACAGTGCTTGACATTTGAAATCATGTAAATCAACAGAATATGAGTGTGCGGTCCCATTACGCCTAATACCCTCATTTAAATATGCTCCGGTGACATCCGTTGACGTGGAACACTCATTCTCAGCATATAAGATGCTGTTAACAGACAAGAGATGCAGTTTCTCAAAGGAAAATCTGGAGAGAGGCTTATTTATTTACTATGACTGCAATTATGGACATTGACAATAAAAAAGTACCGATTGTTGTCAATCTGTTTATCTTTCTAGACAATAAAATTTTAGATTTTGGTCACCTATTTTCTAATTTTTATAACCTATTTTTGTAAGAGTGATAGAACCTACTTTAGGTACCTAATTAAAGATTTTTAGAACCTAAGAAATTCGTCCCTTTGTACAGTTCCGTACATCAGTCAGTAAGAACAGCAGCCACTTTTTCTCAGGAACAGGCTGCTTCTCTCCACCACAGTCATGCTAACTTAGCCATTTTATGGATAAAGCTAGCATATTTAGAGTAGCGTTTAGCTATACAAAATCATAAAATGCTTGTAGCCTGAAATCTAGCCTGTTTAACAAACCCACCTAGCCAAAAACCAGTAAAATAAGCTTATTTTTAACTGCCCTTTGACTATGCAACATGACCCTACTGACACCATTGATTGACTGTGGTTATTTCTCTGATTGTTGACAGCATGGAATAGATTACGGTGACAGTTTAGGCCCCAAATCATGTTTCGGCCGGACTCTACTTATAAATAGACCAACAAACACCTCCAGCCGTTGATGGTATAAGACCTTTCTTGCTAATTTCGGTAACTCATTGTTACCATCTTCGGACCCCTGTTCAGTTGACTACTATTACGTAACCAGGATCCATATGGATGATCTTGAACGCAGACCCATTTTTATACCTTCCTAAAGAAGTTGAGCTTTCAGGTATCAACAGACTCAGCCAGTTCTATATGGACCCTGGTTAGGTGATAGTCACATAACAACAGGTCTGAAGATGGTAAGAATGCGTTACCGAAACTAGTAAGAAAGGATTTATAACTTTAAAAGCTGAAGGTGTGTGTTGGTCTGTTTATAAGTATTTATAAAATTCTTAGAGTTAGCTGACAGTCGTCTGTTGATACTTATAGTAACACTTCGTTAGGCAGGCATTAAAGATGGCTCTACGTACGAGATCTATGTGGTCCCTCGTTATGTAATAGTAGTCAATTAACAGGAGTAATAATGAGTTGCCGGAATTAGTAATAAAGGATTTATAACATCAACGGCTGAAGGTGTGTGTTCGTCTATTTATAAGTAATTACACAGCCATGTCCCAGTCATTTTGGACGAAGATGGACATACAAAGTACACTATACTATTCATCTCTGACTAAGAACAGCAGCCTACATCATTTTGTACCTGCTTACTGTATTCGTCTCTCGATCACTCACTGCGGTCGTGAACATTTCCCTCCAGTGGTAGACTGAAGAGTCCTTGATGTCTTAGAATATGAACCACCAATCTATCCCCTCTTTTCGTCAAGATATGCTAGGAATTTCTTTTCTCTTCCATTCTATTCAGTACCTCCTCATTAGTTACGCGATTACGCATCTAATCTTCACCATTCTCCAGTAGCACCAAATCTGCAAAAGCTTCAATTCCAGACAAATGCCTTTAAAAAAGACTCCTTAAGACTTAATTAATATATTCGGTCTGAACAAATTTCTCTTCATCAGTAATGTTTTCTTTCTATATGTATTCCGCATTTTAGTTCTTTTCTACTTCGTCCATCAGAACTTATTTTGCTGCCCAAATGACAAAACTCATCTACTACTTTTACTGCCTCTTCCTTCAGCATCGCCCGATTTTCTTACACTACATTCCATTACAGGTAACATTGTTTTTCTGTTGTTGATGTTCATGTTATAATGTCCTTTTAAAACACTGTCCATTCCGTTCAATTGCTCTTTCAGATCCTTTGCTGGCTCTGGCAAAATTACAATATCATTGATAAACTGCCAGGATTTTTATTTCTTCTTTTCGAACTTTAATTACTTCTACAAATTTCTCCTCGCTTTCCTCCACACCTTGCTCACGTACAGACACAATAACACTGTGGAAAGGCTAAAGCCTGTCTTACCACTCTCGTACCAATCATCGCGTTCCTTCCATGCTTTTCAACTCTTATAACTGCTGCCTGTTTATTGTACCACTTGAATATAACTTTTCGCTCCATATTTTTTGCTCCTACTATCTTCATAATTTGAAGCAGTGTATTCCACTCAACACTGTCAAAGCTTTTTTCCAGATCTACGAAAGCTAAGACTGTAGGTTTACCTTTTTCTAATCAATCTTCTAAGATAATTCGTAAGGTGGCTCTCCCGTGTTCCTACGTTTCTCCTAAATCAAAACTAATCTCATCCGTAAATAATTCTATTTTTTAACGGGTATCAAATTCAAATGTATGTCTACGGTTCTATCAGCCCTTGTAGTCGACCGTATTAAAGCGAACGCTTGTCGTCGTGGAGGCATGCCGACCTTCGTTCGAATCTGTCCTGTGGCGTAATGTCGAGGGACGCGATTCCGACAGGCTGGATATGGATTTTAGCTGGTTTCCAAATTGCACTAGCTGAACATCGGGCTTGTACCCAAGTTCCCAACTCAGTTATACGATTCGAAAACATTTAGAAAAAACACATTCGCACACTTTCACTTATATAACACTGTATGTAGACAGTTCTTATCCTGGGAACTCCAATCATCAGGTTGGTTAGCAGAAGCTCGCCACGAATTTCTGTCTTCGGCCTTCCTCTGGTGAGTTTTGTAGATTGTGCAGCCGGTATCATCCATAAGCTAGTTGATTTACTTCATTCCTTGTCTGCCTCGTGAATTCTTCCCATCTACTGTCCCTTCAATTATCTAACGATACCATTAAATCTCAGTTGATGGCCGACGCATTAGTCCCTTCTACGTTTCATGACTTTCAGGAGACAATACCTCTCGTCCTCAAATCTGTGTAGTACCTTTTGGTTTGGTACCTTCTCAAACACGGCATCGTAAGCTTTCTCTCTCCGAGTGTCCACGTTTCACTTCCGTACAGTAGCTCACTCCACCTTGAAAGAAACCATCCTGGAATTTGCCTGGCGTAATTTATGCTAATCACGGGAAACCCAAATCTGGATGGCCGAAGGTGGATTTGAAGCAATGTCCTCCAGAATTCCGGGTTTAAAGTTTGAACTTCAAAACCGAAACAGCAGCACCTACGTTGCCGTCCATACAACTTTGGCGGCCGAGGAACATTCTGCCTGGTCTGTCTCCTGGCTATTGTTAACAGTTCACATCATGCATATTTGCTGTGAAGAGTATGAAAAAATTTTCCTAGAATCTTTTTTAACAGAGAACAATATTCTGGATTTAGAAACTACGAAGACCCCGATGAAGCTTTCAGGAAACGTCTAGTGTTCCGAACAGCATTTCAAGTTAGGCTCTGAAAAGGGATCCCATGCTTAGAATAACATGAACAACAATTCATTTTCTAAACATATCTTTTCTATGTGTGGTCTGAATAAGGACAAGCCACAACCCTGTTTAAGTTCTATCTGAATATTGCCTACCGTGGTTCGGAACCCACGTTAAACTGTAGGTCCCCCTATAACTGGCCGGGTAAGTCAGTTCGAAGGTCGGAGGAAGGCAACGGCATACCACCTCCAAACAGACCCATGCCTAGCAAAGAAAAAAAAAAAAAAAAAGAAAGTCTTCGGATTGATGACTGCTTTACCTTTTTACCTTAATGTATATTGATACTTCGAAATGAAATATTTTTCTTGTACACATTACTTAGAAATTTTGAGGGCATTGTTGTACTTTGATATACCTTTCTACGCCATTTTATCGATATTTGGAGGACCTTCTTTGATAATTTTCCATGCATTTCAGATCTTAAAACTCAAGCCCCTCTTTTCATAATTGTAAACGAATTCTCACTAGGGCACATGTTCCAGTCAGTATCCCCTTGAGTATTCTTTAAGCGTCGTTCTTTCCTTCGCAGGAAATTAAGTTCACAACAATGTTCAGAATGTTTGTTACGCTTAAGGGACTTAACTGCGGGGTCATCAATCCCTAAACTTACAAACTACTTATGAACTAACTTATACTAAAGACGACACAAACATCCAATCCCGAGGGGGTATTCGAACCCCCGACCGTAGAGGTCGTGCAGACTGCGACTGACGCGCGGCAGACCGCTCGGCCACTGCGGCCGGCAAGTTCGCAACAAATGATATGATGTAAAAAGTCAACTTGTACTGAACTGGTGTAGAAACCATTGTCATCGATATTCGGATTTTTTTTTCTCAACTGGAATCGAATCCCTCCGACAGCTTCGGATGATTTGACACTACACGGGTTCGTTGATTATTTCACGTTCTCACATAAAGGTGAGTAGTTTTGTGACATGGGCAAAATTTCTGAAGTGTCTGGAAATACCGTTATTTCACGCTTTGGGAAAAACAGTGCTTCTATCCACAAAACGAAATCTTGATTCTGGTGAGGAGTAAAATCTTGAAATTACAGTATTACGTATACATTACGAACCTGGAGCTGGAGGATCGTGGAGACGTTGTTCCCAGACAGGTGTAGTGTCCGTAGCGACTGGATGTAACGGGCTGTTATTCTTCGGGCCCACTATCTACGTCTCCCGGCCATACCTTGTGATTACACTCAAGGACAGTATTGAATTAGAGACTGCTGCCTATACTCCATTATGCTGGAGAAGTTTCCTGACAGTTGACAGCGGCGTTGCCGGCTTTCAACTGCGGAATGCGGGAGCCTGCCATTACACTCACAGTCGGCTAGAACTGCGGCCAAAAGAACGCATACAAAACTGCGTTACGAGGTTGCTAGTGGAAGTCATGGGATACAAAATGCGTCAAGTTTACTTTATGTGTCTCGGGAATTTCCTCGCCATTCGCGCTACACCAGCGTGATGAGCCACTTCTATCGAAATAACGGTGGAGCTGCATTGCGACATGAAAGGCACGAGTCGATTATTGATTTTAAACCATTAGTGGACCTAAGACGCAGGGTCCCATTGAAAGGTTCCCGTCTGTAAGACACAACTAAACTATATATGTGAATAAGCAAATCCTACGCTTACTCGTTGTCTTCATACGTTTGCATCATGTAAATTAGAATGCTCACGGTTGTAACACCTGACTTCACACATACATTGCATAGAGGTAAAGCTTACACGCAACAAAAAAGTAAAAATAAAAATGCAGTTAAGAATTTATGAATAAAGAACAGTCTAGAATGCAATGATTTATTTCATGCAACTAGTTTCAGTCTTATTTAGACCATCTTCAGGGATGTTGACACCATCGATGTTGTGGAGCTGGGAGCCTTCCAGTGCGTGAAGCACTGTAATGCTCCCAGTTACCTGCCAGCTCCACAACATCGTTGGAGTCAAAATTCCTGAAGATGGTCTAAATAAGACTGAAACTAGTTGAATGAAATAAATTATTGCATTCTACATTGTTCTTTATTCATAAATTTAAATAACAGTGTTGTTGACCCAAAAATAGTGAGACGAAAATGTTTCCAAAAATAAGTTAAGACTTTAACTCTGTGGCTTTTTGAATAAAGCACATTCCTAATACCAAAAATGAATCCTGCCTTTTACCAGTTTGCAGCAAACGAACTTTGGTGTCACAGAGAAACATTGATTGTCGACGAATAATTACTGCATTGGCCCTGTAACCTTTAGCACTTACCTCATGGATAACACCTTTCTCGAAAATAATTCGATTTGCCGTCGCAGCGCCGCGCATGCTTAAAATTAATATTCATTATGGGAAAAGAAACAGATGAGATTTCATACCTGTGAATATTCTGACTGAACTTCATTTACTCTGACAATGCCAAAATCCTACAATAACTAGTATTGCCCCTGAGATTCAGGGAGGAAACTTCTAACTATGGGAATAAATCTCAATAAAATAAAAGCAGAACAAATGGCATAAGGTTTAAATTTCTGTATTGCTTCATTGTTGGACATAACTTACAGTAATTAATTACAAAATTTCTTTACAAACGGCCTTCCTATTTCACAAAACATACTATAAAACTCTACTACGGATGTAAACAATTTTTTACGGTTTTCTGGGTTTCATGGACGAATAGAACGAGCTGGATTTCACATAATCGTTCATTTATAAACGCATGTTCAGTCCTGCAGATTAAATTACTGGTTTGCAGAAATATAATATAGCAGGAAGATGAAATAGCGATTTTAGCAGCGAATTGGATTTAGTAGGCAGATAATTTATACGTCAATAATTCACATAAAAATTAAGACTATCGGTGATCCGTAGAATTAAAATTGATACCAAGGGCCAAGTTCGAATCTGGATCTCCTTCCTAGTAGGACGTTTCGCTATCTATTACACCACCTTTGCTATATGAACAGCACACCTGAACTATCTAAGTAGGTCTTCCGCCCCAATATAAATTGTAATTTAACCTTGGAGAGTAAAGATGTGTCGTCCAAAGTGCCAATGTGGCGTAACAGATGACGTGACCGTCTGTCAATATGGAGACTCGGCCCTTCATCACGAGACATTCACAGCGAGTTGTAGGGGGACCTGTATTTTGATATGAATTCCAAACCACGATGCAACTCAGCATTTACCTATCAAAGACATTGCCGGAGGTGAAGGACTTGTATGAGTCAGTTAACGCTTGAAACTTCCTGACAGATTATAGCTGTGAGCCGGAACCAGGATTCGAACCTGGAACCATGCCCTTTTGCGGGAAAACGCTTTACCGGCTGAGCTATCCCGGCACGCTTCACGGTCCATATTCATAGCTCCAATTCAGCCCAGTACCTCGCCTCCTACTTTCCAGACTTCACACAAGTTGTTCTGCAGACCTTTCAGGACTAGTACTCTTGGAATAAAGGATATGATGGAAATTACTTATCACCTCACACCCCGCTGCAGATTGAAAATATCATTCACGTTTCCAGTTTTTTCAAAAATTGTTCAAATGTTTGTAGAACTTATGGGACTTAACTACGGGGTCATCAGTCCCTAAGCTTACAAACTACTTATCAACTAGCTAAGACTAAGGACGGCACAAATATCCATGCCCTAGGGGGGATTCGAACCCCCGACCGTAGTGGCCGTGCAGACCTCAGTCCCCTCGGCCACCGCGGCCGGCTCCAGTTTTTTAACTTTTGCCAATGTTGGTTAATGTAAAAAATGCCGACTTGCACAGTAATTCAAAATCCACGTTGAACTGTACAACAACAGAATATAAATGGCTGAGTAAGTCATGCCGGTGCGGGAATGGCCTTGAGCTACAAGCCTCCTGCTGCGGAGTGCGCAGCTGCTCCCCGTCGGAGGTTCGAGTTCTCCATCGGGCATAGCTGTGTGTGTGTTCTCCTCAGAGTAAGTTGGTTTAAGTAGTTTGTCCCATAGGTTTTTTTTTTCTTTCTTTTTTTTTCGTAAATCCGTGGGAGGTTGCAGAAAGGCAACTCCATGACACCTCCAACAGGACTATGCCTAGTAAAACACCGAGGTGTGAGAACAAATCAGCGGGTTGACAAATGCTTTACGCCGATAATATCGTAAGTAAATCACAGTACGATACAATCATTCGATCTGACGAAGTAGTTAAATTAATTTGGCAATTAGCGCGGTTAAGAGTTCCAATAAATACTTGTTCAATCGCAGAGGCAAGCGACGATCCTGTGCAGACCTCAGTTGGATTAATGGCGTGTATGTGTGTGTGTGAGCGTGTGTGTGTGTGCGTGTGTGTGTGTGAGTGAGTGAGTGAGAGAGTCGGAGGAAGCAGACGCGACTAGACTGGATGGCTGGCCGGTGGGACGGCCACGTGAGGGACACGAGACAGCGGCCTGCCTGCGCGGCCGGCCCACTGTTTACAGAGAGAGCCTGCCAGGGCTCGTGATTTACTGCGCAGATGCTATCGCCGCAGCCGGGCCGTCGGCCGGCGCCGTTACTCCGCCCGCGTTAAAATGATATTTTCTAATTACCATTGGCAGCTGTACGGATGGGTATAACTCACTCACAGCGCGGGCCGAGGGTACCGTTGCCGCGGTCCTGGGCAACGCCGCCCGAAAAGAAAGTCTGTGCGCTGTCGTGACACAACATAGACCGCGATCGCTCATCCATTTCGCTGGCCACTGTGAGACAGTGGGCAGTGCCCCAGCGGCCAACCAGTCAGTTAGGCAATCGCGGCCTAAGCTGTGTGACGTGACATTGTAGCACTCAGGCCTTGCTCTGGGCAGTGTTGCCTTAGATCGCGACATGTGGTCCCAGACAACTTGGCCTGAATGGTATGCCTACTTGCTGCCGTGCACGTCACACATCACAATGCTATCTCGCTGGAAAATGTGACACACTGGGCTGTGCCATACCGTCCAGCAAGTCAGCTACGTCATCGTGGCCTTCACTGCCTGACGAGACACAACAGCGCTCAGGCCTTTAGGTGGTGCTGCCTCATATCGCGGCAGACAAATTTGTCTGAAAGGAAGGCCTGTGTACTGTCGTGTCATGTTACACATCGCATTGCTATCTCGCTAGGTAATTTATACTGGGCAGTGCCCCAGCACCGAGGCAGACAGCGACACCATCGCGTCTTTTACTGTCTGATGTGACAGGACAGTGCTCAGGCTTCTTGTTCATGTAGTTTTGCCTTGGACTGCTGGAGGCGACCAGACATCTTTGGCTGAAGTGAAGGCCTGCATGCTGTCATGTCACGTTACACATCGCATCCCCAAATTACTGAGCATTATGATACATTCAGCTGTGCTCTAGCACCCACAGAGTCAGCTATGCAATCGCGACCTTCACTGTCTGACGTAACATGACAACGCTCAGGCCTTCTCTTCTGGTGGTGGTGCCTTGGATTGTGGCAGGCCTGCTTGCTGTCATCTCACATCACACATCGAATAGCTATCTTGCCTGCCACTGTGACACAGTGAGCTGTGCCCTAGCACCCAGCGAGTCAGCTATGCGATCGCGACCTTTACTGTCTGACGTGACAGGACAGCGCTCAGGCCTTCTCTTCAGGCCATGTTACCTGGGACCACTTGCACAAGTGGCGACACGTTTGAAAACCTCGCGAAAAATGCGCACAATTGTTATGTTTCTGAGTGCGACACATGTAACTGATGTAGAAATTAACTGGTTTCTGGCCGCGAGGTCTAAGGTGTCATGTTCCAGGCTGGGAGGCCGTTCCCGCAGGAGGTTCGAGTCCTCCCACGGGGCATGAGTGTATGTTGCCCTTACCGTAAGTAGTTTAAGTAGTTTGTAAGTTTAGGGACTTATAGCCATAGCAGTATGGTCAAATTGGTTTACAAACATTTGAACATTTGAGGTTCATAAAGAGTTGTAATGTCTTGTTGGCTGAAGGCAGAATACGACGACACTGCTGAAGCATTTGCATTGTGACTTTGAACCATTTCCTACAGTGTAAGAGTAGCTAGGGACAAGTGTTTCGCTTCAGACAAGGAGATGAACATGGCCAAGGTGGATGGACATACAACGACAGGACTTTTACCAACACGAAGCAACATCTACCTAACTCGATATGGTGACAGTTTCAAAAAATAACCTAACAAATAACCCACACTGAATCTGCAAATGTCAGGGTATAATTGGGCACAGATGGTGCAGGTGTGTTGTTTGCTCACCTCAGGCCCAGTGTAACACCTGCACGTGTATACTGTTACTTCAGAGCCCTGGTTGTGCAAGTGATAAACGTCACATACAAACTTCGTCGGAGGTTGACGCTGTTCTAACATGATATGGTCATCAGTACCCAGCGGATAAGAATTTCGTTTTAGATTTCGGCAGTGTTGCAGGAATTCGGCTTCATGCGTTCAACTGTGTCCAGAGTGTATCGTGAATCCTTTAATGATAATGTGACTGATCGCAAAGAAGGGCCAGGGAAATAAACTAGGTAAGTCACTTTTTATGAAACTCGAGAAAAGGCGTTTTTAATGTGTGAACTACGATTGCATCGATACATAATTATATGCGTTAGTATTTATTTAATAAACATGTTGAGTGCACTGAATGTGAAAATAGCTTTGTTGGCGCCCGGTGTGTTCTCCAGAATGACGGAATGTCCCGAAATGTAGTCTAACGTCAATCTTCAAGCGGGAAAGAAAAGGCAATTCAAGCAAAACATACCCAATAAATCCTCATTAATCACAACTAACCGAGTTCAGTAAGTGATAATACTATGAAAACACTCACATCTCATATAAATAGCTATGTGGGGAGTTGAGTGAAGAACTTCACGGCAATAAGGACGGCAAAAGTCAATGAAGCTTTGATAATATTTAAATTGTAGGCAGGTAATTGGAAAATCTAGAAAAAGAGAGGGATTATAGTGAGCAGAATATAACTGCAAAGCTATTATGTTCTAGGAAAGTAAGGAATATAAGAAATACCGTAGCTAAACATACAATTATAAGCAGATGTGGACAATTGATAAACCCATCTATTGGCTGTCGCAGCCGTGGTTTCCTTATGATGTCAGTCTGCATTCCTCTGAGATAAGCTTTTCAATATTACAGCATACGACAGTGGCTCGATTGCGTTATGAAAAGGCGTACTAAGAGACCAATAGTGTTTCGAGGCTAACACCATTTCTTGATTAACACTAACCTCAGTGAATAGGGATGCTTTACAATAGCATTCTTTGATCATTTCCTTCAAACCTTAGGTGTTTCCATCAGGGCCATTGTATTCCGTAATTCTAAGTTGTTATCAGACTTTGTACGAATGGTCACGAACTGGGAGTGGAACTTTGATTTCCTCTTGCCCAATAACTTGACTGGAAGTTACGCAATGAAAGAAACGGAAAACAGTGAATTTCGTATTTTGACTACCAGAAGAACACAAAATACGAAAAGTTCTTCAGTGTTCTTATCCAAGACTTGAGTGATGTTGTGAATGATGTCACTTCATTTCGCATTACATTTAGGATAGACATTAAAAAAGATTGCAATTATATGGACCCTGAATTAGTGCCTCTAAAGTTGCCGCTTATAGTAAACGTCATTGATTTAAATATTTGGCGGGGATATACTTGTTGCAAATTTTATGCAGACAACCACATTCTTTTTGTTTTTACTCGCGTCCAGTTTAGCACTCCTTTCTTAATAATAAAACGCTTCTGTATCTGATGTAGCTGCGTCTTCTCTTTATCCACTGATAAACATTTTATTTTTGCAGAGAATCCGTAACTATTAATGTTGTATGTGGCACACAACTCACAGTACAACAAACACGTGGGATTCGACAGAACAATGCGTTAATTAATGGTGGCGGCGTTTTCATCAGAATTATTTGCTCTCCCTTCACGCGGCCGGATGAGTCACCTTGTAGTTGCCTGCCTCTTTCCCCTGAAAAATTAACCAACCATGCTGGTTCCTTTTCCTTACAGCAAAACGTTGAATGCAAATATCTCTGGACTCACTTGGATTTTCCCATTTTCGAGATGCAAACGATCAGTATGAATCTCCGCCTCTGTAGTCCTATGGACAGCATGGTAGATTACCACGCAGGGGCGTCGAGTTCGATTCCCGGTCCGGTTGGAGATTTTCTCCACTCGGGTACTGGGTGTTGTGTCGTCCTCATCATCGCCTACGCACAAGTTGCCCATGTGGCGTCACCTAAGGACTTCCACCAGGAAGGCCGAACACGATCCCAGCTGGGCTCTAACGGCCAAAAATTCCAGACGAAATCATCATCAGTATGAATCGAACTATAGCAATAAATCAATCACGAAAACTCGTGAGTTCCCTGTATTTTTTTCCTTCCCACCGACCTTTCATAAATACAAATTACCGGCCGTCCACCCTCAATGGCAGCAAAAAACTAGCATCACAAGGCGACCAACACCAGACAACAAGATGGAAAAACAGCAGTGGGATGTCGGAAACAGACAATAACACTGTAAGTAGATTAAACGTCAATTAAAGAAAAAAAAGTAACACATAACATGCACATAAAGTTAGAAAAAAAGGAATAAAAAGGAAGGAATCTTAGGGTTTAACATCCCGTCGACGGCGTGGTCATTAGAGACGGACCTCACGCTCGGATTTTTGAGTAAGGATGGGGGAAGGAAATCGACCGTGCCCTTTGAAAGGAACCATCCCGGTATGTGCCTAGAGTGATTACTGAAATCACGGAAAACCTAAATCTGGATGGCCGGAGGTGGATTTGAACCACCGTCCTTCCGAGTAGGAGTACAGTGTCTTACCACTGCGCCACCTCGCTCCGTCAAAAGTTAAAAATCTATTTTTAATCTACGTGTGCAGAACGAACTGTACTAAACTACGTATCGATATTTGCAGAACCACATAATATTCTTTTCAAATAAAAAGCGAAACGTGTCTTGTGTGAAATAATTGTTTCAGCTGCAGTCAGCATAAGACGGAATACCCTTTACACCTAATTTTACTGTAATGTGTTCTTTGCTGTTTGACATCCAGTATGATGTGACCAGCAGTGGCGGCACCACACCTCCGCCCCCTGCGACCAGAGAAACTCGCGACGTGTGGGCGTAAAACCTGAGCCGTTTACTCGCGCCAGTGACGCCTGCACAGGCGGCCTAGGGACTGGCTGGCGGGAGGCGGTGGCGGGCCCTGTATGGAAACTGTTCAGTAATGCCGAGCGGGCGCGCCGGGGCGAGCGCGGAATGAAAAAACGAAGGGGTCGAGCAGAGGTTCCGATTCGAGCGAGACACGGTTTCCTGAATACATTTCCATACAAAATTATTAATTCGTTACCTCACGTGACCGGCGATACAGCGGTGCCGGGACCTCTCCGATCGCTGCGTGCGGCATCCGGAAGGACTGCTGCGGCCAGCTCCGGACTGCAGCCGATGCCAGCACAGCTGTGGCTACAACCGCGGATCTGCTGTTGCGGGAAACAGCTTAACGCTGAGCTTCGCAAAAGTCGTCCATCAGACTAAAGGCAGGCGATGAAACGGAGGATGGACATGTGCTGAGCACCATGTAAAGTGTTCAGATTCCATCGAGACCCACAGAAGAATTTTAGCAGACAGTAGCAGTCGGTCCGCTTGTTCTTCATTACACTGTCCTCTTCCTTCTTCTTACAGTCAACTACACTATCGGGAAAAAAAAATGTGCACATCGAAAGACGACGTCGATTTCGATTCGATAATGGCAGACGCCACCTGGAGGGACGGTAGATGTTCATATAACGGTTTCAATGTCGTCTATATCTACATTTACATACATTACATACATATTGTGTGGCGGAGGGTACACTGTGCCACTACTAGGCATTTCCATTCCTATTACACTCCCAAATAGAACGAGGAAAAATGAATGCCTATACGCCTGCTTACGAGCTAATTCCTCTTATCTTTTCTTTGCGATCACTACGGGAAATGTAAGTAGGCGGCAGGAAGATCGTACTACACCCAGCTTCAAATTCCGACCCACTGAATTTCCTCAACAGAAATTCACGAAAATGACGTCGTCTTTCCTCCAACGATCCCCAATTGAGTTCCCGGAGCATTTCCGTGACACTTGCGCATTGGTCGAACCTACCAGTAACAAACCTAGTTGCTCGCCTCTGAACTGCTTCTATGTCTTCCTTTAAAATGATCTGCTGCGGGACCCAAACACTTGAGCAATACTTAAGACCTGGTCGTACAAGATTTTTATACGCGGTCTCCCTTACGGATTAAGTACATCTTCCCAAAATTATCCCAATATACCGAAGTTGGCTGTCCGCCTTACAACTGTCATTACATGTTCGTTCCATTTCATATGGCTCTGCATTGTTACGCCTAGATATTTGAAGAACGCGACTGCATCAAGAATCTCACTACTTATGCTGTATTCGAACATTATGGGATTGTTTTTCATACTCATGTGCGCATCACCTTACGTTTTTCTACATTGAGAGCTAGCTGCCTTTTTCACAGCAACTAGAAACTTTGTTCAGAAGTTTGTAGATCTTATGGAACTTAACGGGGTCATCAGTCCCTAAACTTACAAACTACTTATGAAGTAGCTAAAACTAAGGGCGACACAAATATCCATGCCCGAGGGGGGATTCGAATCCCCGACCGTAGTGGCCGGGCAGACTGTGACTGGCGCGCCGCAATCCCGTAGGCCACCGCGGCCGGCAGACATTTTGTCTAAGTCATCCTGTCTGCTATTACAGTCAATTAAAGACGACACTCTCCCATACACCACAGCATCATCAGCAAACAGCCGCAAATTACAAGTTACTCTGTCCATCAGATCATTTATATAGATAGAAAATAATAACGGTCCTATCGCACTTCCCTAGGGCACTTAGGAAGTCTTCCAGCCAGTCAAAAATCTGTGCACCTGTTCCATAAGGTAGTATCTTAATTAGCAGTCTGCAATGTGGCACCGCGTCAGACGCCTTTTTGAAGTCGAGAAAAACTCATTCCGCCTTTTGCTCTTCATCCATCGCTCGCAAGATGTCATGTGAGAAAAGAGCAAGCTGCGTTTCACATGAACGATGTTCCCTAAACTCGTGCTGATTCATAGAAAGAAGCTTTTCCGTCTCAAGGAAATTTACTATATTCGAACTGAGAATATGCTCCAAAATTCTACAGGAAACTGATGTCAACGATAATGGCCTGTAATTATGTGGGTCAGTTCTCTTTCCTTTCTTATAAACGGGAGTTATCTGCGCTTTTTCCAATCACTAAAAACTTTGCGCTGAATTAAACATTCGCGAAAAATTCAAGCTAAGTAAGAGGCCAAATCCGCAGAATACTCTTTGTAAAACCGAACTGGTATTCCATCTGGACTTTTTCGTATTCAGCGTTCTGAGCTGCTTCCTTGCACCGGAAGTACCTGTTACTATGTCCTCCATTTCGGAATTAGTACGTTGATCAAATGATGGTACATTTGTGCGGTCTTCCTGCGTGAAAGATTTCTTAAGGGTTAAATTTACAACTTCAGCTTCCCGTTTGCTTTCTTCTATCGCTGCCCCGGAATGATCAACGAGTGACTGAATAGTGGGCTCTGAACCGCTACAACGGACAGTATAGTGACAAAGCTACCAGAGCACCAAATGTTTGATCACTGTAATAGAGGATGTTTACAGCCATAAGGCTCAGTGCGATATCTATGTGTGAAGAAAACAGGCGCCATACCACGAAGACGCACTCGTACTTACTACAGTCATCAAGCAAGTTTGAAAGGGATCCAGTTGTAGCCGTCCGAGTAGCGAGCTGTTCCTTTTGCAAAATTGCCACACAAGTTGGAAGTACGGCTTCAGCTGAGGAAAGATGCTAGTTGTAATGGTCATGTTTACATTCACACATCCATATAAAAGTTTCTGGAGGTCTACGCACTACAGACGTCAAGATTGTCGCATTGCAGCTCTGCAGCACAAGTAGGATGGTTTTTCGGCCGAGAAGTGTCAACACGAATTGCTTCCAGCCGATGGTAACAGGGGTGAAGAGTCACCCCAGAGGTAGTTATTTTGTTAAAGTACCTCCAGTGGATTTATTTTTCTGTTGCGGCTATCTGTTTCTTTGCCAAATGAAACGTTCAAATATTTGTAATCCGAAGGAACCAAATTTCTGTGAGAATCGGTCCAAAGATTTCCTCAAACTTAACAACAACCACAACAGTGCCCGACAGAGTGCTCGAACCACCGACGGGATCGGCCACGCGATCCGTAACGTGGCTCTCCAGACCAGAAGGCCAGTCCCGTGCGGGTGTTCAATTGTCACTGTTGGGAAAATCGTAATTGATCAGTCGTTCTCCTAGTCATTTACCTGCAGCCACTACTCGGCACTGCGTAGGAGTTGGTATTACAAATCGTTCCTGTTAACATTTATATAGTTGAAATTTCTTTGTTAGCTTTCAGTTCTTTTATGAAGTATGGACTTTTAAATGATCTAAGGTTCGAGACTTTGTGGGAAATGTTTCCCAGAAAGGGGACGACGATAGTAGCGAACTTAAATTGTTTTCAACTGAAAAGGGGTTTTTATAAATACAAAGTAACCTAATTCTGAAATAGACCTACGACTTCACAGCATGGTGATAATAAATGAGGGCAGGGGAGATGAGAGAAAGAAAAGAAATTGGCAGCAAACAAAGTGAGCGGCAAGAACGGGTTTTTACAGTCTAAAGTAGTCATTGAGAAAAAAAAATCGCGTAACTGAAACACCCTGAATATTCCTAAGGCCGTTTACTTTATTCGAATGAACAAAGATCCTCTGTGATCAAGAACAGACACACCAACGGCAGAAGCAAGCAAAACGTTATTTCTGTTATAGAAATCGACAAAGAAGACTGAATATAGCTTCTGTACGAGTGACAGGCCTGCACAAAGTGCCCATAAACAATTTGGTATCTTGTTTGTCGTAAATCACAATACTCTAACTAGTTATTGAGTTGCATGTTTATACAGGATGTTTCCATAAGAGAGCGCAAACATTTAACAGTACATACAGAATGGTCCACTGGACAATGTGAGGTAATGAACCTGTAGGCAGAGCAGTTAGCTTAAGGAGTTCATGGAAGTAAACTGCATTGAAAGGTGGAGGGGAGGGCTAATTCTATGACCCTAGAGGTTACCTGACCTGAATCCCCGTGATTATCTCCTATGGTGGTACCGTAGTCACTTGTGTGTCAGATACCAGGGTGCGTCAGAATCTAGTTCGTCGAGGTCATGATTTCATTGAGCTTTATTTCAAATGGTACGATCATTGTTCAATGATGGTACGAGGGTGGAACTTAAATACTGGCAACACTGCTGTTGAGACACTATGCAGTAGAATCTTCTATTGTCGCATATAGCACACGTTGTTTACATACCTTACCTTACCTCGCTCGTCCCATGTCACCTGCGTGCGCACAATCGAGGAAACACATTCACTTGTGAGCGAGCGGTCTAAATTAACGGTGTCACTATGTTTTGCATTACTTTCCTCCACGGCAGACCGTCAATGCACAATATTACTGTTCGTTTTTTGAGCATCACCGGCGACCAGCTATGTGAAAGAATCGGCAGCACTTTCTGCGCAACCCACCCATCATTTTGCACGACAATGTGCGGACGCATAGAGCTGTTTTCGGTCGATGGAACTGGGAAGTACTGAACTATCCACCATACTCCCTGGACTTAAGTCCTTGTGACTTTGATTTGATTCCGTAGGTGAAGGAACCACGTCGTGACATTCGCTTGAAAACTCTTGCAGAGATTCGCCAGGCAGTAGACCGTTCCATTCGCACAATCAACAGAACAGCTCCTGCTAACGGTCTACTACGCCTTCCACATCGCTGGCAACGGGTTCTATACAACGCTGGTGACTACTTTGCAGGACAGTAACAGGTGCAAACATGTAAGGCTTTACCACTATTTAAGTTCCAACCCTCGAATTTGAAGTTATTAATACGTAATTTAAGTAAGAAAGTAGTCCATAATATTTTATCCTTTATGTGCTGGAACCTGCGACTGTACATTGAAATACGTTTCAGAAATTACTGCAACCAGTCACCTTTTTTTTTTTTTTCTCTCTCTCTCTCTCTCTCTCTCTTTCAATGAAGATTTATTGAACCATGACCGGTTTCAAGCTGCGTAGTAGCTCATCATCAGATGGTATATATATATTTAGTGCAAATTAAATTCGTATCTGTGGCAGGGCAGAAAACGAGAAGAAGTAAACACTAATTGTGGTATGTTACACTGAATAATTACAATGTAAGTTCGTCTTCAAGATGTTACTTACAGTTAGGAGTTTCACATTTAGTATGTCCATGTGTGTTCCGCTTTTGGATAGTATTTCACAACAGTGAAAGAGCTCAGTGCCTCAAGACATGTGTATGATTTAAAACTTCGAGATTATCCAGAACAATTAACAGGGAACTTTAAAGTATTCAGACGTCTAGACTTTATGTCTGGAATTATTGTACGAGGGTCGTTCCAAAAGTACTGCCGCATATTGTTATTGATGGAAACTGCAGGACATACTTAAATCTCAGCAGCACAGCTAAACAGAGATATATTTCAGCTACAGACTTTCATTTGTCAGCAGAGATACCACCAATCGTTATCCAATTTTGCCAACGTTGAACCAGAGCCTGTATGTCGCGCTAGTAAAGGCCAGAACCAGATGAGGCTAACCACTTCCTTACAGATTTGACAACAGCATCCAAATCCAGCTTCATATTTGTCCAGCAGGTCCTGACAAACGTCAAGCCGATGATTTTTTTTTCTTCAGTCAGCAAATGCGGGACCCATTTAGCACAGACTCTGCGATAACTACGATGCTCCGACCGCGCACACTTACGTCACCGACAGCTTACGAGGCCGCTGTTAAGACCACGTGAGCGAAGGAGAATAAAGAGTCCCCCCCCCCCCCGCCCCACTATGTGTCACAGCTCTCAAGAGTTGATAAGAAATAGCATTTGACTTATATGCCCCACTTCTGCTCGTCGACTGAATGCTTAATATCTAATTGGTAAAATTGTAGCGGCCATCGGGGAACTTTTTCTACGCAGTATTCGAGGCTTTCAAGTGCACAGAAATATTACTACAGTTCTATCAACATACTTCATTTAAGTAACTGTATATTCTCAGTATTTAAAGCATTGTCAGTAATCTTTTAGTGACTCGGTTATGAATAAACCTACCCTATCTCCGTGCAATGTAGCGAATTGGCCATCCATAAAGTGTCGTACGCTAACTGCAGCTAATTACTGTGTATCGTCGAGTCGGTGAAAGTAAAGAGAGAGACACAAATATCCAAGGCATTACTACCGACAGATTAGCACACAATTCTCTGGTCGTTATCTGCCGATCATTAAGGACGAGTTAATCAAGCCGCTCGGAATTTCGAGGAATAACAGTTGTGGGATTGACTGGGCTGTGACTTGTCATCCTGAAAAATCGGTGCCCATCACCCCACATTGCTCAAGTCTATTTTCTAGTCTCCATACGCCTTTAGAAGCGTCAATAGATTGATACAGGCGCAATTTCTTGAGCATGAGAAATTAAATCATACATCGCTCTTTTATATGCGCGTCCATATCAAATTCAATTTTGGAACACCCCTCTGCTGGTGTCAACTACCGCAGAACAACGGAACCACCTGCAAATGAAAGAGGAAGGTTCAAGCATTAGGACTAAACCAACGACATCTGTCGCAGAAGTCCAGAGTCACCACAAAAATAGGAGGCGTTACTTTCGCTACCACCCTCGTCCTTTCCCAACACCCAAGGTTTAGTATTCACTTGTTTGCAATATACTTTCGTATATTAATAAAATTGTGGGATCTTTCCTTTTAGAGTGTGCCTACGTAAACCTTACCAACAATACCCCCACAACAGTAGGTACTTGATGTAGTTTCATGTTCATGTTGAAGCCAGGAGATCAGTGTCAGATATGTCTGGTTGGCGACTTTGACACTGGTTTAGCACTATCCACGGGATACCTGCAATGTAAGAATACTTAAAAAGTGGAGGCTAACACCAAATCCAACGAAGACTGAATTAACCTGTGTTCACCTTAACAACAGAATTGCCAATTCGAAGTTAAACATTATCTTTAACAGTCAGAACCTTCACCACTAAGACTATCCAAAATACTTTAGCAGTAACTCTTTATAGAACCCTCTCCTACAAGAACAATATAGAAAATGTTCCAGACAAACCAAGATCACGTAATAACATCGTGCAGAAGGCTAGTAGTAGACACTGCGATGCTCTTCGTTACGTCTGGTCTATTTGGCTGCCGAGTACTGTGCTTGTGGCACAATAGCTCACATGTGCGAAAAATTGATGTAGAGCAAATTGCGGCAATGATGGCAGTAATAGGCTGCATCAAATATACTTCACTGATTACCACCTCTAAGTCGTATTGAACCACCAGATTTTCGAAGACAGGATGCCCTCCTCATGGAATATAAAAAATTACTGAAAATCTCCGAGCATCCATTCTATTCTGATTTCCGAATGGGCCGATTAGAATCCAGGCAACCATCTATCCTATTGACAGACTCGTTACAGGCAGTTAAACATTAACAGAGAATATGTGGGAACAAATGTGGGATAATGTTGCCCATGAGGAAAGTCAGACCCTCCACAGATCTGACAGGAGCCTGGAAAATTCTTAACAGGACCCGCACAGGCCATGGCGTCTGTGCTGAAAACCTCCACCGTTGGGGAAAGGCTTCACGAAAACCAGACCATCAAACACATTGCAACAAGCTGTAGCAGAAGAGCTTATCATGGAAAGCTGGAAGTTGTTTGGTTGGAACAAGGAGACTGCATTAGACAGGGATCCCGTGCTTGGCAGGCAAGTACTCACAATGAAAAGGTGGTGCCGCGATTGCTCACGCTTGACCACAAGCGGAATCGTGTGAAGTTTTGTAAGGAAGGTTTGTAGATGTTCAGGAAAAATCCGCAGGATTTTAAGCGTCGTTTCATCACCGTGGATGAAACATGTTTACATTACTATAGACCAAAGAAAAATCTAAACAATGGGTTATCAAGGGAGAATCTGCACCAAAAAAGGCGAAGACCGGTCCTTTGGCCGGGAAGGTTATGGCGACAGTCTTTTTCAATTCGCAAGGGATAATCCTCATCGACTATCTGGAACAGGGTAAAACTATTGCAGGTGGATATTATTCATCGTTATTGGACAGTTAGAAAACAGAGCTGGAAGAAAATCGACGGAAATTGGCCCAAAAAAAAAAAAAAAAAAAAAAAAAAAAAAATCCTTTTCCATCACGACAATGCACCAGAACACACCTCAGTAGTTTTAGTCGCAAACGTATTGGAAATAGGATTCTACCTAGTTTCACATCCCTCCTATTCTCCAACCTTGGCTCCCTCGGACTACTATTTGTTCCCCAATTTGAAGAAATGGCTGGCGGGACGAAGATTTCATTCAAACGAGGAGGTGATTGGAGAAACTAATAGCTATTTTGCAGGCTTGGACAATTCCTATCATTCGGAAGGGATCAATCAATTAGAACAGTGGTGGACGGAGTATATAATTTGTAAGGCGGCCACTGAATGGAAATTTCCTATCTTAAGTGCGCCTCGATTGCACAGTGGTAGAGTGTCAGACTACAAATCCAAAGGTCGCGGGTTCGATCCCCGCCAGGTGCTAGGATTTTTATCTGTCACTTTCCACTTCTTTCATCTCTGGCAGTACTGTTAAAGTGAAAAATACCGAGTAGCACCGTGGTTCGGAACCCACATTAAACTGTAGGTCCCCCTATAACTGGCTGGGTAAGTTAGTTTGAAGGTCGGAGGAAGGCTACGGCATACAACCTCCAAACAGGACCATGCCTAGTAAAGCAGTGTGGTGTTCAAACCAATCTTCGGATTGTTGACTGCTTTACCTTTTTTAAGCTTTCGGATTATATATGTCGGCAACTATATATATATATATATATATATATATATATATATATATATATATATATTAATTGTCGTGAGGAGCCCAGCATCGGCTTGTCTCTCCTAGTATTATTGCAGTCAGATCCATAATTTTAATGATCTTTCATTTTTTTAGACCCCTGTTAGTACTGAAAGCAACACACGCACACACATATATTAAGTAGCCCCGTTACACATACATCAATCAGTCCCGTTGCAAGGACTTTTCAAACGCCCCTCTCATATGCGTAGCATACGGTAGTCACGAAGCTTGTTGGGGCAGAATCGTCCTGTTTGGAAGTATGAGACGCAGACATTGACAAACAGGCGGATGTCCCGGAGGAAACGCAGCGTCTAAACTTGTCAGTTTCCGTTCCTTGTCTGCTTACAGCAGCGGTACGTCAGGATGAGCGGTTGCGCAGGTTCCCATTGCCGTTCCATACGAGCGCTCCATGCCGTCGTGGACGCTGCAGCACTGCGTCCGCCCCTGGACACGTGGTGACAGCGCGGCTCTCGGCTCCTGTCGGTACCATTTTAGGCTCTCTTGTTCAGCAAGGCTTCCCGCGCTCGACTAGTGGAAGGGGAAACGAAGAGAGAAAAAAAAAAAAGCAGACGGCAGAGAACAAACAGAGACGCATCCATATTTCCGAGGCATCTAAACGCGCGGGTCATCGGACACGGTCGGAGGTCGATTTGTCAAGAGGCGATCGGGCGCGGCGGCCTTGGCGCTGATGGCTAACTAGGCGGCATTCACGGCGAGCACAATCGCGTTTGTTAGCACCGGGCCGACTCACCGCCGCGCTGTCGGCGCCGCCAATTACAAGTGGAGACATCAGCGCGCGTTCTAATAAGTCACCGCGCCACAAAGGCACGGCCTCTCAGCAGCCGCGGCAAAAACACACCGCTTGACAACTGCTAACGAAGGGTGGTCGTATCCCAGTGCAGCGCGCTGCAGTTTTTGTTGTCACGGATAGTAGAATCGTGTAAGACGCTGTGACCATCTGGAGGTAGTATCGAGATGCAACAGGTAATTCTTTTACTGTCTCAAGACCTGGTGAGTATAAACCGCAGTTACTGATTGCCTGAACTGTCAGCAGATACACGGCCTAGTCACTTCAATGTCCTAGGCTGTATCCATGTATATACTTCGCAAATCGCGAAATTTCCCGGCCGCCTCTCGTTGCGGAGCACGCGGTTGCTCGCCGTGGAGATTCTAGTCCTCCCTGGGGCGCGCGTGTGTGTGTGTGTGTGTGTGTGTGTGTGTGTGTGTGTTGTCTTTTGGTTAGCTTACCTAGGTTTAAGTAGTTTGTAAGCTACGGACTGATGACCACGCAGTTTGGTCCGATAGATTTACAAATTTTTTAATACGCTCCACGGCCAGACTCAAACTTCTATATGTTGTACTTTTCTCTTTCCCTCACATGCTCGCACACGCTATAGTGTGAGTCCCGCAAGACGGAGAGACACAATTATACCGCCGTAAGCCTGTGAAGGCGTTTATGTTTATTATTATGTCTGTTCCAAGGGAACAGACGTTCCAAAAAAAAGAAAAAAAAATGTAATGTCTGTAAGTCTTATGGGACTTAACTACGGGGTCATCAGTCCCTAAACTTACAATCTACTTATGAACTACTTAAAAACTAGGACGGCACAAATATCCATGCCCGAGGGGGGATTCGAACCCCCGACCGTAGTGGCCGTGCAGACAGTGACTGAAGCGCCTCAGTCCCTTCGGCCACCGCGGCCGGCAACAGACGTTGCGGTGAACCGCAGCAGAGATAAATATATCCACATACTTCGCAAATCGCGAAATTTCCTTACGTCTGCTGCTCCTGTAAGATGGACAAACGATCTGCAACACATGAAAATTTGTGCCGGACCGGGACTCGAACCCGGGTCTCCCGCTTTTCTCCAGCGGTCGCCTTAACCACTCGGCCACCCGTGCACGCTCCGCGGCGACTTCTCGCGAAAAACGGGAGACCCTGGTTCGAGTCCCGGTCTGAAAAAAATGTTCATGTGTTGCAGATCGTTTGTCCAGCAGACGTCGGGAAATTTCGCTATTTGCGAAGTATATACATGGATATATTTATCTCTACTGCGGATCACCGCCAACGTCTGTTCCCTTGGGACAGACATAATAATAAACATGTCCAAGGCTGTCATAGTCATCCACAGAAGTAACCTCTACGATGCACTAAAAGAATTTAGTATCCCAAGTAAAATGAAGTCATTAGGATGATACAACTGTGCATCAGTGGATCACAGGCAGCAGGGAAGTTCAGAGGATCCATATCCCCCAACGTTTCAATCAAAACAGGCTCACGACAAGGAGATACTCCTGTGTTCTCTTCAATCTTCCATTGGAGAAAGTGGTTCGGGAGAGTAATTTACACCTGTATAGTGGACTCCGATTCAAACACAGTGAATTTAAAGTCTTATCATATGCAGATTTTATAGTATTGCTTAGTGAAACTGAAGGAGATCGAAAGGAAATGAACAGATCTCCCAGGCACAGTGCAATCAGTATGAGACTTTTGATAAACCAAAATAAGACAGAATATATGGAACTAGCTCAAGTCATAAATGAAAAACCATACATTGAAATTGACAATCATTCTAGATTCAGGATTGTTCATCAGTTTTAATACATTTGATCACGCTTCAGCGATAGAAATAACATTACATGGATTTAAATGAGAGATCAGTCTCAGGATCAAGATATCTGTACGCTCAAAGCACCTCACTCAAAAGTAAAGATCCACAAAGTTGAAGATATACGACACTATCATCTGCCCCGTAGTACTGTATGGTTCGGAAAGTTGGACGCTTACAAAGAATGAAAGAGAGAAACTGAATTATTTTTAAAGAAAAGTAATCAGGAAAATCTTGGGACCTTTGTTGGAGAAAGGCGTTCGGAAAATGCGTAAGAAGAGTGAAATTTATCAGTTAATGAAGCGTCCCACTATCGTTCAAAAACTGAAAAGCAGGAGACTGCATTGGGCTGGCCATGTGGTTAGAACGGAAACCAATAGAATACCCAAGAAAGCATTTAAGGGAACTCACCAAGCACAAGACCACTGGGCGAGCTCGCACAAGATGGTAAGAAGACGTAGAGAAGGACGTCGCAGCAGTGGGAATTTCCGCAGGATGGAAAGAGGCAGCGAAAGATAGAAGACTGTGGAAGCAGATCGTTGATGCAGCGCATGGTCTACAGCGCCTGTGATCGCTGAAAAGAAGAAGTCACAGCAATGTGACCATCGTCTATGTGTGATGTCAACGTGCACTCCTTGCAGTGTACACTAGAGATCCGACCTCTACACACTGACACTGAATAGGAACGCAGTTCCGTGGTAGCCCGGTAGTTGTCAATGTAGTCGCTTGGCACGCAACGAACAACCACACACGATTTTCCTCGGGCTCCTTCGAGCAAGCCATTCTCGAAATCCCCGACTGTCTACTCTAAAAACGGGATAAATCTAGTCCTTAGATCCTTATGCTTTCAAAAGACTGTAAAGTGTACGAAACTACGCCACATCTTTTTAAGAACTTGCCTTTTTCTTTTTCGCGATGTAGAGAAGAGAGTGTCACGTAAATGATACACGAGTTGGGGTGGAAATCATTAAAAGAAAGACGTTATTCGTTGCGGTGAGATCTATTTGCGACATTTCTTTCACCAAGTTTCTCTTCTGAATGCCAACATATATTGTTAGCACCCACCTACACAAGGAGACATGATCATCATAATAAAATAAGAGAAATGAAATCGAAAACAGAAAGGTTTAGGTGTTCCTTTCTCCCGTAAGCTATTAGAGAGTGGGACTATAGAGAAATATCATAATAGTGGTTCCATGAACCCTCTGCCATGCACTTAATTGTTACTTGCAGAGTATTCACACAGATATAGATGTCGATTTTGTGAAGGATTTATCTTACAAAGCAGCCGAAACTTGAGTGTGACCTTATAAACAAGTGTATTTTATCGTGAAATATTTTGGTATGAACAATGTTAAATAAAGCCATTGTTTTCATGACATTTTGCTTACCTTTGTATGTTTTCACTGCACTATTGTTTTGAAACCTTTACAAATAATGGGAGCAGGTAAAATTTGTCGAACTGGTGTGTTCCGTTTGGAGACTGAGTTAGGAGGGTTGACGAATTGGTGTGAGCCGGCGCGACACATCCAACAAAATGGGAAATACCAAGGAATCCAAATTATAGTTGCAAAAATAAACAGATAAACCTATGGTACTCATTATACTTAGGCTTTTTATGACCAAACTGGCTAATAACGATAACTACCTTGTTACGAGACAGGTAGGTCGTTGTCGCATCAGGCGAAGAAAATTTTGCGCATACCAGCTACTGCCTTACCTCACCTCGAACTGAACTGATTATCTGATGACGAACTTAAGCTATTACAGCAGTAAACATGATGTATCGCAGAGATCGAGAGAATTGGTACTGGTCTTACATACCCGTCCAGACCATCGCTTTTTTTTCTTAACTTGGAACATAATGGCATAATGTCTGTATAATTCCCTAAACTCTCTCATCAATTCCTCAAGATTGGGATTGTAATACCACAACTCTTCTAATACAATAACAGCAGCTGATAAATTAATTCTGTTTCCATAAAATGTTAATGCCCGTTCATCCAGTCCAGCTTGCTTTTTGGGATGCATGAATGCTAGGCGCAGATCGTCAGGACAGTACCGGATGTGGTGCCAGATTGCCTTGAAAAAAACGCCAACGCAGACATTAACATGTAACAAAGAACGATGCTAATCCATTAACCAATTGAAATGAGTCAGCTCTGTCGTTTATTAGTAAGCTACGCAATTGGGCATAACTTGCTAAGAAAATTGACTATACCGAACCGTTTCTTGTTGGTAACTGGAACAAGATTAAGTGTTTAGAGAAGTATTTTGAATTTTTTCACAACAAGTGTCGTACGTTGTGTTCGTTGACATATTTCGACACCAGATATTGTGGCTGGGGCGAACGCTGTTGTGAGCTGGTATAATGCATATTTTCAATGCAGAAAGTGAGGAAGCCCCAGTTGTATCTGGGATACTAACATCACCCTTAAAAATCATTAAAATTCTTCCTTTCGCCCATTCTTTCCCTCACGATGCGCCCCTGTTAATGGGTAATCCTGCCCGTGCGTACAGATAACGTTATAGAGCCGCAACCTATCACGTCGATTAAGTACCAACAGATGCAGAAGTGACACTAAAACTGTTTTAATAGTCACCATAGGAGCACTAGCTTAGAGCGGCTCCGCTCTTTTGCCGGCAAAACAGAAAATTGAGCTACTTGTTGTCATGCGATTTATCTGACATTTAGGCCTACACTGTTTTTGGGCCAAGGGGTAATGCGTTTCCACAACAGCTAACAAGGAACCTGTTAACCCTTTCATTCCCATATTAACAGTTCAGCTTTGCAAAATTAAAATCCAGTGTTTTCTGTATTAATACAGCGCACTAAACATCAAAATGTGTGTTTTAAAATTTGTTATCAAACAACTGTTTTTATATGTCGTGCACAACACACTCGTTTGTATCGAGGTATATTATTACTTGGAACGTTATTTTGGTGATAGTTAACACTGCCAGATCAACAATGCTAGCATAATCTCCGCCACAGCAACAAAGATAAGACATGTCACTGTTGAAAAAGAATAACATGACCCACATTGACGCTCACAGTCACAGTCACAAATAGAAAGCAACGTCATACCATTTGCCCTTTTAATCAATGCACAAGGTGAATGTAGATGGGATGTTTTAAAATAACTTAGTTGCTAAACCCGGTATTGCCCGCGTATAATTCGAAAAAGTCTCGTAAATCACACGTCGCGTAATGGGAACGTTATAGCGACTCACTGTTTACGACGCTATAGCTCCTGAATTATGTGTCGTAGATAATTTTTAACCCCACAGAAATTGTTATCTGATAGTAAGCAATATGTGCACCAAGTTGAGTTGAAATCGGTCCATTATTTTAGATGTGGAAAAATGGTGCAAGATGTAGCATTTACTCGGAAATTTCATTGTTTGTGACGTCAAATCTCCTGAAATATGTGTCGTACAATGATGTAAATTTGAAGGTACATTCAGTGGTATATGTTCCTAATGTCTGCAAAATATGTCGTGAATATTGTTTGTAGTAAAGACGTACTGAATCGCCAGCCGCGGTGGCCGAGCGTACTGCGGCGCGTCAGTCACATTCTGCACGACCACTACGGTCGGGGGTTCGAATCCCCCCTCGGGCATGGATATTTGTGCCGTCCTTAGTAGTAGCTAGTTCATAAGTAGTTTGTAAGTTTAGGGACTGATAACCTCGTAGTGAAGTCGCATTAGCTCTACAAACATTTCAATTTGGGTACTGAATCGAAATCTCATGCGTGATGCTGCGGTATTTGACTAACCAAATTGTTTATGACCACATATTTCATGAAGTATATGTCCAATTGCGATATAATATCGAAGGAACATTCAGTGGTATGTATGTGCACAGTCTGCGAAATGTCTCGCGAATGGAATATACAGCGTAGAAGCGATAAACATTTTCCCTTTCATAATTTTGTTAGTGTTGTCAGCGGGGAAAATCTCCATAAATATTTGAAATTGCGTTTAAAGTTTATTGCAATTCGGTAAGCACCGTGGTAGAATAGCCGTGCGCACTAAGGCGCCCAGCTGCGGTGCGCGCGACCGTTCTCCGTAGGGGGTTCGAGTCCTCCCTCGGGCATGGGTGTTTGTGTTGTCCTTCGCATAAGTTACTTTAAGTTAGCATAAGTAGTTTGTAAGCCTAGGAGGGACTGATAACCACCGTAGTTAATCCCCTTAGATTTGAAATTTTGAGTCGCTAAATGGTCTCATTCTCAAGTAGGGCCTAGTTGACGAATAAAATCACGCTATCACGCGCCGCATGATGGGCCAGTTTTCATTGTTTATGACGTGATATCGTATGAACTGTATATCGTAGGCGGTTTTTGCTACCATAGAAAATGATTGCTGATCTTATAGAACATTTGTACCAAATTTGGTTGAGATCAGTCCATTAGTTTAGGAGCAGATGTAAAATGATGTGGCCGTTTTTCACGAATGTCATTGTTTATGACGTCATATCTCCTAGTGTATGTGTCGTAGGTGGTTCTTACCTCTACAGCAATTGTTTGATAGTAAGGAACATGGTTACCAAGCGTGGTTGAAATCGGTCCAGTAATTTAGGAGGAGATGTGGAACATTCATACACACATGCAGGCAATTTTATAAGATACTAGCTTAAACCCGCGGCTCCGCTCACTTGTTGGTTGATTATGATAGATAATGCGCGAAACGTCAAATCGATTTTTTTAAAGAGATGTATTAAAAGAAATTTCTTTTTTACTGCTTTATTTATTTATTCTTATATTTCCTTATTCGTATGCTTATCCTTACAGAGAAAGAGCTGAAGACATTGTAGCACGCATCGACCAAAGATATGGTCTGTGGCATCACGTTTCGCTGTATGTAACCTCCATGCTATAGAGTCGCAAACGTCATCGCTGGCTTTTAGTCGAATTTTTTATAATTTGACGACTTTCAACCATCATATCTTCCACCCCGTTATAGCTATCTGCAAGCAATTGCTATGGTGTACAACGGGAGATTTCCGACAACATTTACACACAGATTATTCGTTTGCGTTCTGTAGTTTTAGCTGCAGAGCGAAATATTAACACACACACACACACACACACACACGTAGAATTTTATATACACCGATAACTTTCCATCCCAATATATTCCACCTTTTATCATTATCAACCCTCAAGCAACAATGCAACCAATAAAACCATTTTCAAAGAGTAAATATAATTTTCAAAGAGTAATTATTGTTCCGCTTTTGCGTTATATTCTTCAAATTACAAAAAATCTACCAGATCGGTATAAAACCGTGCCTAAAACCTTCCTCAGGTATAAATTAGTAACCGTACAAATATTTAAGTCTCTGCGTCTTGTAGTTCGCACGTGATACGCGTACACCGAACAGACATTCACATTAATATATATAGATAAAAAGCTATCCGATCGCTATAACACCGTGCCTAAAGCCTTCCCAGGGTAGACATTAGTAACTGTACAAATTCTTAGCTCTTTATGTCTTGTGGTTCAGACGTGATAAATGTACACCGAACAGACATTCATATTTATAGATATAGAGAGATCAATGTAATTGAAATTCATTAGCTAGACAATGTACAGCTTCAACTAAATCGATGGATGGACTGTTTCTACTGAAAACGAGTGAAGAACCTTTAGAATTACACTACGTCTTTTATTCAACATGAACAGGCCTCCAAACTACATATATAACGTGGCATTCCTCTGTCAATTATATTTTGGGGTCCTCGTGGGTAGTCGTGATGGAACATGATTACAGATGCCACACTCCACTCCTCCCCCTCAACAAACACTCACCCTTTTTTATTGTTTAAAAACTTCAATATATAACAAAATGACTGCATTGTGAATGAATATCACTCCAATGAGAAAAAT
The DNA here is from genome assembly GCA_026315105.1 of Locusta migratoria. Taxonomy (NCBI): domain Eukaryota; kingdom Metazoa; phylum Arthropoda; class Insecta; order Orthoptera; family Acrididae; genus Locusta; species Locusta migratoria. Next base: position 269,580,132 of record CM048751.1, on the reverse strand, counting down.
GAAAGGGTAATCGGCGCCGATGCTTCAAAGAACGAAGACGGATGAGAGTTTGCTTACTGGATTAGAAACTGTCATGACCATATTAACGAAACGACGGTGATTACTGTTCATGAATATTCAGTGAGCGCTTCTGTACGCCGAGAAGTATCTGGATAATCAAATCGTTATAAGTCTTTGGTTCTAGTGTCGTCTCCATGATACGGTTGCAGTATAGAATAAGTTGGGTATTAATGTTCTTTGGCTGTTCGAAGACTTATGATAGCCTATTACGAGACACTATAGCAACATCGTCAAAATGAAATGCCCATTGTCGACTATCCATATACGCAGATTTTAAGAGTAGTGTTTCAGCAGATTGTAACATACACAGTCGCGACATTTAAGTTAACTGCTGTGAAAGTTGTTACCAACTGACAGTTGCAACGACACTAGCGCTCCTAGCGGTAGGCAAGTCGCCGAAGCAGTGATGTTTGTTTATAAATGTTTTACTAAGTAATTCACGAAATAGTATAATATTTGTGTCACAAACATTAGTAAAATATCTAGAGACAAACAACAGCCGAATTTAACTGATTTAGTGGTACAGAGAACAACTTCGTCATGAAAAAATACTTACGAATATGTGTATATTTGCAGCTTATTCAGCTGAAATTAAGTAGAATATAGACGTAAGAGAAACAAATTTCAATTATGGTCTGTTATTAATATTATTACCGTTTGTGGTTCATCTATAGCAACAATTGTGAAATTGGAATCGTCTCTGTTAGAAAAAAGTTTGATTGTTTTTCCCGTATTCTTGTCACGTCTGTGACGTTTTTCCTTCAGTTACAGCTGTGGTGGCTGATTTGGTACGTTAAATACTGTAGTTATTGCATTACGTATGCGTTTCGTACATTCCACCATCGCCGTTTTTGCGCAGTAAAGAAAGCTTAAAGTTACTGAGTAGAAAAGCGACGTCTTTCTGCAAAAGGGCAGGTCTTCTGATATTTCCCAGGTATTTTTTTTTTTTAATTTTTAATAGAAACTGAAATTACTGAGTAAATGCTTCAGATTGAAAAATAATTGTAACTAGGAGATCTAAGAAAGAGAAATGTGGACCTATTTTAAGTTATTACCTACTTTTATGGCACTACATAATTCCCTAATGTAAAAAGTATGTTGAAATCATTGTAAACGATACTGTCCGCACTTGTCCAAGGTAGCTTGCCAGCCGCTGGGAGCTCTGCTGTCGTCGTGAATAACAAAAATCTGAGTGTGTGTCAAGGCCCCACAATTCCGTAATCGGCCGCCTGCGAACAGCGGGCAAATTGAGGAGCGCCTCGGCAGCCATTATGGTGGTAAACTTCGCCGCGAACTTTAAACGCGCGTAACACTCTTTTGATTAGCGTGTATATTCATTCGACTTAAGTCGCGAAAACTATGTCTCATTTCAATATACAAATATAGGAAGAGCTTCAGACTCTTTGAATATACAGCAACTATGTTGTGAAATTTTATTAGATATACGGTGTAGAAATCGGCCAACAGCGTTTATTCTTCTTAATTAAAACGAATTATAAAATTTAGTTTTTTAGTGTTCTAAGTGCAGTATATGAACGGAATTTATCGTTAGAGACGCTTCTTGGCACTTTCTCGGTATCTTTTACGTTGGTGAAACTTTTGTATAAACATTAATTTCGGATAGGTCCACAACACTTTACATCTTTGCTTGAGTGCCTGCTGTATTCCCAGTATTCATAGATAATTTATATCATCAAAAAATAAATAAATAAAGGGGGCTGCCTGAAACAATGTTAAAAATCGACCATGAAAATGAAATTTCCCATCAGATGTATCACTGTAAAATTGCGTTTTACCTGGTCAATACAGCAACCAGCAACTACCAAATTCTTTTAACAACACGAAGTATACCATAACGTTTTCTTAACTAAACGCATCAAACATTATCATAACGGTATGTAGCACGAATATTAGTACTTTTAATGCTTTAATCTACCATACAGTAGCGCGAACTGCTATAAAGTCAGCAACTATCGTCATAGGGTTCAACTTCACAATGTGCATCCATTGTGGCTATGTATTATTCATATATGGCAACATACACAGTTCTGCAAACCCCTTTCAGTTGTTATACCTATATGTAAATCAGATGACCTTAACATTCTTTGTTACAAGTTGCTAATATTAATTTCATTAACAAAAATTCGAACTGCAGTGAGGCAAATTATCTCTTGATCGAAATAGTTTGTTTTTACACTATGATTAAATGGAACTTTTTAAAATTTCTGTCCAGCAGTACTGCCTGAAGTATCTCGTTTTAGGAGCTACCAGTATTGTAAAAATTCTGTCATTTATTTCATTCAAAATCCTAAACTGTCTTGATTAAGAGCTTGTTAACGAAGAGTAACTATTTCTTAACGCAAGTAGTATGGCTACTTGTATTCTGAGAAGTAGAAAATGGGAAGACAGTATTCGTTCTTTTTATGATTTCTTAAATCGATTTATGCACTTACAGCAGCTCTTCACCCTCGTGCTTTATGTATACTGCAATAGTAAAATAACATAGACGTGTCTACCAACTGAGTATATATAGCGCAGTATCTATATAAAACACGATTTATCTACTAACAACACTCGCATCCATCTGACGCTTACCCCTATCATGGCGGCCGGCCGAAGGTTCAAATTATCCCGCGACAGCAGCCCCGTTAGTGAGTCTAGTTATTTTTTACAAGGTCTTTGGCATGTGTCGTGTCTGTATTTGTTAGACTGTAGTTAAAGTCTTAGCTGTTGGATGGTTTTGTGATCGTACAACTTAGACAAATAAAAAACTGTGTTGTGCCGCCCTCGGCGCTCGGGCATAATGCACTTGCGATGACTACCCAAGCACGCAAACGCACATGTCCGCTTCCATAGTATGGTGCAGTCTTTTTAAACCTGTGGGTCGCTACCCCTAGGGGGATCAGCAAGTCTTACTATGGGGTCGCGGTCTGCGATGAAACAGCAGTATGCTCGAGAATCAAAGTGAAAAGATTTCCTGAAACCGTAGTATAAAGTCGCTTACGTTCAAATGTGGTACCTGTTTTTAGTAATGAATACGAATTTATATTAAACATGTGGAACATTTCAAATTTGCTAAGGTTTACGGTGGAAAGGAGTGATACGATGTCTTTTTGCAAAATAGAGTCATGATGGAAAGACACTGCGTTCTGTACGGTCTATTCACTAGATGCTATGAGAGGGCAAGCACCACAGTAACTTCTGGGTGGGAACGATGGTACGGTAACAATTTCTTGTGCAGTATAACACCTTGCGTTTCGGTGACAATCTAACAGCGGTTTCGCGTTGAGACTGGATGCCTTAAAATCGTTTAAAGTATAGTTAAAATAGAAAAACAAGTTAATAATAAAAAACGTAAGGTTATTAGTAATTACTGTATTGTTCAAGTTCTTATTTTACTCAACAAATAAACATAGGGGCAACTATTTTGCTAACTGAATCATTGTGTTTGCTGATGGTTAAGGATTTTCAGTTTCATTTGGGAGAAATATAGCGGTTTATTAGCTTCCTTAGAACGTGTACTTGAGAGGAAACGTATGTTTTGCGATGGTTTCACACTCTCATGTGGCAGTACGCCGCTGTAAATTACACATTGAGATATATTGATCATGGCAGTAAAACCAACTTTATATAATATTCAGTCTATATTTATTTCTTATCTCATTCGTTTCGCCAATGTCAGTTGCACCAGAGATGGACGGCTGTGCAATTATTTTGAGAAGCTTCTCCAATTTGCGAAGGCAAAGACTCAGTAATCACATCTCTACTCATACATATTCTCATCCCATCTCGCCCCCACGCCTTTGCCCTGCTACTACCTTCCACATCGCACTTGACTTTTTGATCAGTACAGTATCAATAGAAACAAAAGTCGCTGACATTATTCCATTAAGATTCTTTGGGGGTCGCCACAGTTGTTTACACTTCGAAAGAGGTCTCATATTGAAAAAGTTTGAAAAATACTGGTCTAGTGGACAGAGTGTTGTTTTTCCAAGCAGGAGGTCCGGGTTCGTTTCCCGGACGGGTCGGGGAATTTCTTCGCTCGGGGACTGTTTGTTGGTGTCGCCATCATCATTACATCATCATTGGCACGCAAGTCATCGATGTGACGTCATGTAAAAACACTTACACCAGATAGGCTGAATAGATGTTATCTACTGGCCACAAGTGCCATACGATCATCGTCACAACCAGCCCGTCCCAGACCTTCGAAAGTCCCATTTCCAACACTGTAGTCCACGGCTTGCAGCAGCGTCTGTGTTCCCCCCCCCCCCCCCCAAGGGTCTGGGCCTCATGTCCTTTCTCACTCAGATCTGCTTCAGTCCTGGACTTGGCCCCCCAGGGGGCTCACGGTTTTGTCTTGCGTACGTGCGTGGCGAACACGGGGCCCCGAGCTAATGCAGTCATCCTTCCATCTTTACTTCCCAGACTGCATTTCATTTCCCTTCCCCTCCTTTCCTATCCTCACTCCTTCCCCTCCCCACCAGGGGACTGACTGATAACCTCAGTAGTTTAGTCCCCCTATCCCAGCCAAACAACCAACCCAAAACTGGACTTAGAGACTTTACAATTGAGAATTGCGGCGTCCGTTCTTTTGGACATGACGCTGCAGGTGTTCTTAATATTGATTTTCAACTGCGGCGTCATATATCTATTCTTAATTGCAAAGTCTCCAAGTCTATAATGATAGATATAGGAGCAGAGTTTGGGCCATGCTTGAGTAGTCCATGCAGTAGCGTTAAGCGCGTGTGCCTGGGCTGGCGCAAGCCCCTAGCGTAACTGCCTAGTAAGCAGGAGGGCCTGGAATCGAATCCCAGCCACGGCACAGACTTTCATATGTCCATTTTGTGATATTACAGCATATTCCACAGCAGAAAAAAAAGAACACAGCTACAATCTACAACCTCGGACAATAAAGTTCGGTGAATAGTCCTGTAACATTAACGTAGATGTACTATGAACTACAGTTACCTCACCGACCTTCGAAGTAGTCATCTCCCATAACTATCCTAGAAATGTTCAGAACAAACCATTAACTTGCACCCTGAACAACGTCTGAAAAATAGCCCGCGAAACTGTGAAATAAGCTTAGCATTCATTATCTGTAGCGAAGGCGAACTCCTGGGGAGTTACAAACCTTGCAAGACCTTCATCTACATCTACATAAATACTCTGCAATTCATATTTAAGCATCTGGCAGAGGCTTCACTAATCACTTTCATAACCATTCTCTACTGTTCCATTCTTTAACAACGCGCAGGAAGAAAGAACATCTAAATGTTCCGTTTTCGATCTGATTTCTCTTATTTTATTGGGATGGTCATGTCTCCCTATGTAGGTGGGTGCTAGCAAAATATTTTCACATTCAGAGGTAAAAGTAGCTGATTGAAATTTCGCAAATAGAGTTCTCCGCAATGATTAACGCCGTTCTTTTAACGATTTCCACCCCAAATCGTGCGAAATTTCCGTGACTTTTCCCCGCTGTAACGTGATAAAACAAAACGAGCTGCCCTTCTCTGAACCTTCTCAACGTCTTCCGTCAGTCTCACCTGGTGAGGATTCCATATTGGGCAACAGTACTCCAGGAGAAGACAAGTGTGATGAAGGCAGTCTCTTTGGTGGAGCTATTGCATCTTCTTAACGTTCTGTCAATGAAACGTAACCTTTGGTTCGCCTTCCCCACAATATTTTCTGTGTGTTCTCTCCAGTATGTTGTTCGTATTTGTAACTCCTAGGTATGTGGTAGAATTTACGACCTTAAGGTTTAACTGATTTATCGTGAAATTGAATTTCAGCGGTTTTATTTTAGTGGTCATGTGCATTACTTCACGCTTTTCATTATTTAGTGTTAATTGCCAATTTTCGTACCATGTAGAAATTTTATCTACATCGCTTTGCAGGTGGGTTTGATCCTCTGCTGACTTCACTAACCAATAAACGACGGCATCATCCACGAACAGTCTAAGACATCTATTCAGATTGTCTCCTAAATCGTTTAAAAACGCAACGAAAAGTAGGGGACCTATAACGCTTTCCTGGGGAACGCGAGATACCACTTCTGTTGTCCTCGATGACTTACCGTCAATTACTACGAACTGTGTTCTTTCTGATAGGAAACCGCGAATCCAATCACATAATCGGGGTGATATTCCATAAGCAAGCAATTTCATTAGAAGTCGCTTGGGAGTTACAGTGTCAAAAGCCTTCCGAAAATCCAGAAATATGAAATGGATTTGAGATCCCTTATGGATTGCACTTACCACTTCATGTGAATAAAGAGTATTACCGTTTGAGCGTATTGAACTGTTAATGTAATCATTTCATCCATATGGAGTGTTTTTTTAATATAAGGAAGGTTTAAGGTTTTAAAACTCTTTCTTTCATGTATTTATAGAACTGTACTGATGGAAGGGAGGTAGTAAATATTGTCAATCTCTCCTCTCCCACGATACGGTATAGTTTTTTGACACATGTCTGGAAAAACCAGAAGAGTTGATAAATGAATAAGGCAACTTAATTGCTGTACTTGGTCATGCATTGCAAACGGCGGGGCCAGCCAGTGCAAATGATCTAGTTACTACATATTTGGGGGCAACAAGAGAAAAAGGGCATAGGGCTTTACGATCAGCTGAACATAACAATGTAATTTATTTTATTTTTTCAGCGTAAGATTGAGTGATTTGGAACCTTTGCACTGACGGCCTCGATCATATGTTATGCATGACCGGGTACATTAAGGAAGTCGCCTTGTTTTTATTAATCTGCTCTTCTGGTTTTTCCAGGTATGGTATGTCATATTTTCTCCCTCCTGTACTTCAGTATGTTACAGTTTCTTATATTCCTGAAGATAGGATTTTAACATCCTGAAACCGGCAGCAGGTTTGTTATAACTGAGGAGAATATCACTCTGTTAGTGACACCTCTTCGCTGCAATGTCCAATAAACCAAATTTCATATAAATATTCAACATTAAAAAATGTATTAGTGTATTCACTTGACTCCCCCTTACAGTTCGATGAATTAGTATACTGGTAGAAGCTGACCTCGGGGAAGATCAGTTTGAATTCAGGAGGAACATAGGAACCCGGGAGGCAATACTCACTTTACGTCTTATCTTAGAAGATATATTAAGGAAAGGCTAACCTACATTTTTAGCTTTTGTAGATTTGGAGAAAGCATTTGACAATGTTGACTGGAATACACTCTTTCAAATTCTGAAGTCAGCAGGGGTAAAATACAGGGAAAGGAGAGTTATTTACAACTTGTACAAAAGCCAGACCGCAGTTATTAGACTCGAAGGGAATGAAAGGGAAGCATCAGTTTGGAAAGGAGTAAGACAGGGTTGTAGCCTTTCTCCGATGTTATTCAATTTGTACATCGAGCAGGCGGTGAAGGAAAGCAAGGAAAAATTTGGAATAGGGATTAAAGTTCAGGGGGAAGAAATAAAAACATTGCGTTTTGCTGATGAGATTGTAATTCTGTCAGAGACAGCAAAGGACCTGGAAGAGCAGTTGAATGGAATGGACAGTGTGTTGAAGAGAGCGTATAAAATGAACATTAACAAGAGCAAAACAAAAATAGTGGAATGCGGTCTTAGAAAATCTGGCGATGTTGAAGGAATTAGATTAGGTAACGAAACAATGAAGGTGATATATGAGTTTTGTTACTTGCGTAGTAAAATAACATGCGATGTTCGCAGTACAGAGGATATAAAATGCAGAATGGCAATGGGAAGAAAAGCATTTTTGAAAAAGAGAAATTTGCTAACATCGAATATTAATTTAAGGGTAAGGAAGTCTTTTCTGGAGGCATTTGTGTGGAGTGTTGCCGCCGGCCGCGGTGGCCGAGGGGATTGAGGCGCTCCAGTCACGATCCGCACGGCCACTACGGTCGGGGGTTCGAATCCCCCCTCGGGCATGGATATTTGTGCCGTCCTTAGTTGTAAGTAGTTCATAAGTAGTTTGTAAGTTTAGGGACTGATGACCCCGTAGTTAAGTCCCATAGACTCTACAAACATTTGAACATTTTGGAGTGTTGCCTTGTACGGGAGTGAAACATGGACGATAAGCAGTGCGGACAGGAAGAGAATAGAGGCTTTTGAAATGTGGTGTTACAGAAGAATGCTGAAGATTAGGTGGGTAGATCGCATAACTAATGAAGAGGTACTGAATAGAATTTCTGAGAAAAGGAATTTTTGGCATACCTTGACTAAAAGAAGGGATCGCTTGGAAGGACACATTCTTAGACATCGGGGAATCGTAAATTTAGCATTGGAGGGAAGTATGTGGGACAAAAATCGCAGAGGGAGACCAAGAGACGCGTATAGTAAGCAGATTCAAGTGTATGTGGGTTGCCGTTCTTATGAGGAGATGAAAAGGCTTGCTCAGGATAGAGTAGGGTGGAGAACTGCATCAAACCAGTCTCCGGACTGAAGACCAAAACAACATAACAACCCCTATTTTTACCTGCCCCTCGTAAGAGCGAAGAAGTCTCATAGATAGCGATGCTTTGATTTTGTAGTACACGATTAGGAGTTATACCGAGAGATTTTAGTGTTGTCCTTTTGTGCCGTGTTCTAGTCGTCCTGGTGGTAGCGCTCTTCAGGTAGATACATTTAGCTAACAAGTAACACTATTAAAGCGACACTCACGGATTCGAATACTGTTTGAACATGTAGTTTCAATCAAAATACGAGACATGTATTTTTTTATACGTACCCATACGGACTCCGAAGTGGTGAAAACGGGGTTCTCATCTTCCGGAACACAAACCGTCGAAGCAATAGGAGATTTAAAAAATTTTGAAACATAATTTCACTGCTGCTATTGTACTTTACGACAGTGTAATACACCTTTAAACATTTTGGTATATTTAAAAATCCCCTCTTTACGTAACAATTTCTGAAACAGTAAAACTTTGGTGCGTAGTAGTATATTGAGCCACAAATTCAACCATGTATGACATCCAGAAGTCGCAGGTGGACATAAGTAGGAAGTACCCCTGTATAACGCTATATGCGTGGTCTGTCCCCTGTATGACGCTTGGCATACATGGCCACAGTCTCAAAAATTGGAGATAAGTGAAGGATTTAGAAATATATCTAAATACTTATGTATGTGATTGCACAGTTGTAAAGTAGAGCAGCAAGCATGCAAATTATGTTTCAGCAATTTTATTACATCTCCTAGTGTTTCGACGACGTATAGAGACGCATAAAAAATAAGTGTCTCTTATTTTGAGCTAGACTGCAAAACAATCGAAGTTTATCAGAAACGGTAGGAGTCACTTGTGTGTGTTACTTGTAAGTACTGCATATTATAAGTCCGACGTTTTGATGTTACTATGAGAAAGATAGAGTCTTTTGAAATCATTTTATATTGGCATTGTTCAGAATTTTTTCGTTTATTACGTAGGAGCGACTGACGATCTACTAGTCTGCTCCCTTACCAACCGGTTTTGAATAAAAATATACTTAAATCTGAATTGAACTTACATTATGACAAAAATGACTTGAATTAGCTATTCCACATTTATCAGCACACACGAATTTAAGTGGTTGCGGAACTTGACCAGTTAGCCACAAATCATTCTGACCAAATTGAGAGCATCATGTGGGTTACAAGGATTACTGAACACGTTGTTCAGTGAGGCTCAATACCATATCATCCACACCTAGCCTTGTAACATCAGCTAACATGGCTTTGTCATGCAATTACTGCGAACGGCTGAAAGCGAGGGGAAACTACAGTCGTTATTTTCCCCGAGGACATGACGCTCTACTGTGAGACCCGCATCAAACCAGTCTGCGGACTGAAGACCACAACAACACCATGTATAATTATCGAAATTTTGTCTCGACCAAAAATTTGACCGTTCTTAGCACTAACTGTCATCAGAGAACTGTTCCAGCATTTGGATTGCCAAGAACAACGCCAGAGCAAAATGAGACACGGTTACGTCGTATTTATGTGTCACTATAGCCCGCTTCGATTTTTTCCAGATTATAAAGACAAAGTTATTGTCTTGAACTTCTTGCCTAAATTTTAAGAATCGGTTTTCGACCAAAACCTGTGGTACAATTCTACTGTCTCCAAAGTTCATCTGACGTATTTATAATGAGAGTATACAGATTAAAGTGCACGTGGTAGCATTCGGAATATAAGTTTTTTACCCTGTTGCACCCGTTATTGAGACAACTTGGGAAATCGTTAACATCTCCGCGGAGCTGGTTCTGCGCATGATCTCTGCGCTACGGACGCCTGAAAAACAGCTGTAATTGTGGATCTTGTACACGGCCGGCCGTCGCATGGGGCAGAGGCCCATCAATTATTCAGGCTCTCGGCCCACGTGACGTGCCCTGTGTCGAGTGTCGCAGGCAACCGGTCAGCCCTTTCGGGACGAGGGCTGTCGGGCCTCGAAATGAATTCTCGGAAACCGCGCCACCGATACGTCGAATGTATCTGCCGTCGATCGTAATACCGACTTCCAGATACTGTCTGGGCACGACAGAATGTCCTCCGTATCACTGCACCATTCCATCTCCACATTGGTACGTTTTACAGAACCAAGATTCGTGCATGAAACTCACAGTCCCCGGAACAATACATGTTACCTATAATCTTATCAGGCATACGTCAGTTCAGTACAGTTTTTCATAGCATAGAATACCAACCACAACAAAACAGAGACTCTAAGAGCTCAGTTTGAAATTTCTAGATCTGAGGTGTCTCTATATCATGTATGAATCTACATATGCATAACTACGCAGGAACTCACACTTAACGCTCTGTCAGAGGGTACGTTGAACCATTTTCAGATTACTTCTCTGCCGTTCCACTCAGGAATAGAGCGAAGGAGAAACGAACAAATAAGTCTTTCCGTTCGATCTCCGATTTCTCTTATATTGTTAAAATCGATTGTGTCTTCGGATGGTTGTAGTAGCAGGTGGGCCATGACTAGCAAGGTCTGCAACTAAGAGACGTGATTAGTGCTCAAAGGATTTATTGACAGAAGAAATCAATACCTAACTTTGATGTGCTTGTGTTGGTACAAACTTCTTGTACTAGTACATAACAACTGGCCATTACAATTGCTGCACCAAGAAGAAATGCAGATGATAAACGGGTATTCATTGGGCAAATTATTAAACTAAAACTGACATGTGATTACATTTTCACGCAATTTGGGTGCACAGATACTCAGAAATCAGTACCCAGAACAACAACCTCCGGCCGTAAGAACGGCCTTAATACGCCTGGGCATTTAGTAAAACAGAGCTAGAATGGTGTCTACAGGTACAGATGCCCATGCAGCTTCAACACGATACCACAGTTCATCAAGAGTAGTGACTGGCGTATTGTGACGAGCCAGTTGCTCGGCCACCATTGACCAGACGTTTTCAATTGGTGAAAGATCTGGAGAATGTGCTGGCCAGCGCAGCAGTCGAACATTTTCCGTATCCGTACAGGACCGCAACATATGGTCGTACATTATCCTGCTGAAATGTAGAGTTTCTCAGGAATCGAATGAAGGGTAGAGCCACGGGTCGTAACACATCTGTAATGTAACGGCCACTGTTCAAAGTGCCGTCGATGCGAACAAGAGGCGACCGAGACATGTAACCAATGGCACCCCATACGATCACGCCTGGTGATGACGATGGCGATGACGAATACACGCTTCCAATGTGCGTTCACCGCGATGTCGCGATCCCCAATTAAGTTCCCGGATCATTTCCGTGGCACTCGCACATTGGTCAAACCTACCAGTAACAAACCTAGCGGCTCGCCTCTCAACTCTTTATTTAAACTGATCTGCTGCGGGTCTTAAACACTTGAGCAACACTCAAGACGTGGTCGTACAAGCGTTTTATACGCTTATACGCGGTCTCCTTTACAGATGAGGTACATCTTCCCAAAATTCTCCCAATAAACCGAAGTCGGCTGTCGGCCTTACAACTGTACTTCCATGTTCGTTCCATTTCATATCGCTCAGCAGTGTTACGCCTAGATATTTGACCGACACGACTGCATCAAGAGGCTCACTACTAATGCTGTTATCGGACATTATGGGATTGTTTCTCGTACTCACGCGCATCACCTTACATTTTTCTAGATTGAGAGCTAGCTGCCATTCTTCGCACCAACTATAAATTTTGTCTAAATCATCCCGTATGCTATTACAATCAATTAAAGACGACACTCTACCATACACTACAGCATCATCAGCAAACAGCCGCAAATTACAACTTACTCTGTCCATCAGATAATTTATATAGATGGAAAATAATAGCGGTCCTATCACACTCCCCTGGGGCACGCCTGACGATACACTCGTCTCTGATGAACACTCGCCGTCGACAACAACGTACTGCGTTCTATTACTTAGGAAGTCTTCCATCCAGTCACAAATATGTGATGGCACCAGTTGAAATTTGGCGCAAGTGAAAGAGAGGCTAGACATGTATTTGCCCGGAATCTCACTGCTCGTAAGTGGTTGACAACAGTTCTGGTTGACACAAAACGTCGTATCAATGCTGTGGTAACTGTACGACACTGATACCCTTACAATTCGACGAGCATGCCGGACATCTGTGCTGCGTGGACGTCCAAAATCTCGACTACGGGTATGAAAGTATTCACGTGATAATCAGAACCAAAATTATTGAACAAATGGCGCAGTGGGTGACAATGAAAGGAATATCCCACCGCAGCACAATTTGGCTCCTTTCAAACTCGCTCGGTTGGCTGTAGGAAGCACGAGTGCATCTCAGTGGCATGGCGGCAGCTTGCTTCACACGTTCATATCACACCAAGCCTTACGGCTCCAAACATTTCCTATTAAAGGGTACACGCAGTTGGCGCTCTGATAGCTATATCACTACCCCATCTGTTGTCGGACAAAGTTAAACAGTTATTAGTCCATCTAGGGAAGACCACGGCAAACGATCCCTCGGGACCAAACGATCATGCTTCAGATCTGCCCAGGTAATGGTGCCATACAGCGGAGACTTCGTGAACTAAGGCCAAAGTTGCACCTGTCATATGGTTCCGCTGTGTCTTCTGCGACACGAGTTACAGAATAAAACATCGTTTTATGCACTGTCGATCTAAAAGTTCTAAATCTGTAACTGTCTACATCACGCTATGTGTTGCTGAAGCTAGTCACAAATATGAGGCGCGTCCAGAAAGTAAGTTCCGTTTTGTAATAAAATGAAATTGTACACAGATACAAAAGAGATTTTTATTGGACAAAATTCTACAACTCTTAAACTACGCCGGCCGCGGTGGCCGAGGGGACTGAGGCGTTCCAGTCACGGTCTGCACGGCCACTACGGTCGGGGGTTCGAATCCCCCCTCGGGCATGGATATTTGTGCCGTCCGTAGTATTAGCTAGTTCGTAAGTAGTTAGTAAGTTTAGGGACTGATGACCCCGTATTTAAGTCCCATAAGCTACATAAACATTTGAACATTTTTTTTCTATACTACTTTTCCACATAACTGTCGAAATTTTTCAGGCATTTGTCATAGCGTGGCACCAGGTTTTGTATACCTTCTTCATAGAAATCTGCCGCCTGTGTCTCCACCCAGTTGGAAACAGTTTCTTTCAGCTTGTCGTCATTGGTGAAATGATGAGCACTAATTGTAAACCTATGGCTTTCCTGGATCTTGTCATCAATCGCGTGAACCAGTTCTTCTGTAACCAAAGGTGGACGCCTACTTCGTTATTCATCGTGCATACCACTACGCCCGCCATTGAACTGTCGGACCCATCTTCTCACCATCGAATCACTCATCGCATTTGGTCCGTAAACATCGCAAATTTGCCGATAAATTTCACTTGGTTTCACTTCCCTCGCATTCACAAACCGAATCACCGAGCTGATTTCACAGATGGCGGGATTTTCAATCAACGCCGACATTTCAAACAAGCACAACAAAGCGTACGTAACTGACAGCGATCTCCAAATGGCGCACGTTCTTCTTCTTGATACACATCGTCTACAGCGCATGTGCGCAACTGCAATCGCAGAGCTGCAGCGAAGATAAATTGAAACGGAACTTACTTTCTGGACGCGCCTCTTATTTATGTTTTTGAGGCAACATATAGGGAGCTTGCATTCACTTTTTTCTTAACATATAAGATGGCATTCTCCCACATCATTGTCTTTATTGCAGGACGAGGACGGGGATATGGGGCGAAATAATCACGTGACGTCTATGTAGAAACAGAAATGATCTGCCAAGGCGGATGAAGCTGAATATGTAGCTTTAATTTTATTATTTTTAATCAGTTTGTCATTTTCAGTAATAAGTTTAAAGATTTCATTTATGAGATTATGATAAAGAAATAAAACTATACGTTGCTTGTAGTGGCCATTTCAGCAGCAGCTGAATACTATGTATGTTAGTGGAGCCAGAAAAATGCGAATTTTTTCAGAAAGCAGTGGAACCTTTCGACCTGGTTGTCGGAAAGAGACTGATATGGAGTAGCAAGTGCTGCAAGTACACCTTTTTATAGCAAACAACTAACTGTTTTAAATCAGAAACGAAATGTTTTGTACATATGTAAGAAACCTAACCTTTATGTGTAAACAGAAACATGTAAATATTTCAGGAAATTCACTGATGATGCCTTGTGATAAAGGCGAAACGCGTATGGGTGAATTAAAAAAATAAAACCCTTCATTTGCAGTAGCAAAAGGCGTTTACTTTAGAAACATTACAGTGAAATACAAACAAAATTATATTTCAGATTAATTGAATGCATTTCGTGTAAAACAAATTATGCACATACCTTGTAAAATAAAAGCTGACTAACAAATACATTTATGTGAATAATTTAATGACAAAGCCAAAATTTCAAAAAAATGGCAATAAACTGCAAATTATAAGCCAGGAGATCGTTTGACCCAAAGTCCCTGGGAAAATGGTCCTTTACATTACAACGTTTATGCATTTTTGTAAACATCATTTACGTTTCAAAATTTTATAAGTAAAATAACATGTAAGACATGTGCAAAACTTATTCTCAATCGACTTTCTAACATATTCTTAATATTACGCAAACTATGGGGCTGAACTCTTTAAAGGGTCCTAGTCTCTCTTACTATTCTCAAGGTAGCATCTTCCGTCATGGGATTAATACTGACATCGTCTCTCCATATGTACTAATTTCTTCCCGACACTGTATTGACAATTGCTTCATTACTTTCAGAATTAATGGCAGCGTTAGACGCTCATAGAACTCTTTGTGTGATATCCCGTATCCTGCTTGTGTTGTGTGTAGGATGACCATATTATCAGACACAGGAAGCAGGATCAAAAAGTTATCCAACATAACAGTACCTACTTAACCACCTGTTTTATTTGTTTTTCGAAACTGTTTAACGGGACATGCAGCAAGTATAATACTCATCCACTCAGCATCTTCAGTCTAAATATAGTGAAACAAATGAATTATGAAATACAATTATAGTGAATACTATGAGGTGAGTATGGTGAAACATAATCTATATCTATAAATGTGAATGTCTCTTCGGTGTACGCTTATCACGTCCGAACGAAAAGACGCAGAGACTTAAATATTAGTACAGTTACTAATTTATACCTGAGGAATGTTTTAGGCACGGTTTTATAGCGATCTGATAGATATTTAGTGATTTGAAGAATGTAACGCGAAATGCGGAACAATAATTACTCTTTTAAAATTATAATTACTCTTTGAAAATGGTTTTATTGGTTGCATTGTTGCTTGAGGGTTGATCATGAAAAAAGGGTGGAGTAAATTGGGATGGAAAGTTATCGGTGTATATAAAATTCTACGTGTGAGTGTGTTAATATTTCGCTCTGCAGCGAAAACTACAGAACGCAAACGAATGGTGTGTGTGTAATTGTTGTCCGAAGTCTCCCGTTGTACATCATAGCAATTCCATGCTGATAGCTATAATGGGGTGGAAGATATGGTGGTTGAAATTCGTCATATTATTTTTAAAAAAAAACATCGATCTGAAGGCCAGCGATGACGTTAGCGACTCTATTCAAGGAGGTTACATACAGCGAAACGTGATGCCACAGACCATATCTTCGGGCTATGCGTGCTACAATGCAACCCAAAAAAATCTCTACATTTACGCTTCACACACAACTACAAATAGCCTAGTTTACCAGAAAGCCCAAAAATGAAATTAAAATGAATTTGCTCATTACTGTCACAATTCGTGTTGAGATATTGCAACACAGGCTATAAGGAATAATGTATTATTTATTGTTAATCATTAAGCACTTCCCATAATTTTATTATTTATTTGAATGTTCATTAAAAATGTTTGTTTCTAAAGAAGGTATTGTATTTCATTTTAGCCTTCAAAACCAGTCTCATAGCACACTACTGAAAGATAGCTTATCTATCATAATCAAGCAACACGCGAGCGGAGCCACGGTTTTAAGCTAGTCAAGTATATTTTTCACTTGAATGAATTACTTTTTTAAAATTTCTCAGAAATTTATCATAGCACTCTACAGAGTTTTGATTAAAATTACATTTTGTAATAGTTAAATGTAAATGGCTTACGTCTGTACATTTAATGGGTCCATGTATTGTTCATTACAGAAAATATGCGTTCTGCTGACGCAAGTAAGGAATAATCTCTAAGATGTTACTAACAGTACGATCATCAATGTTTAACTCATCAAGATTTGCAAATAACATATAAACACTTGAAATTTTATCAACAGTTTTGTGCCATTAATTTCCTTCCCAGTGACAGAATTCAGCTTAGCCCAGACAGTAATTCTATTTCAGAAAAATCCGATTTCTCCTTGAAACCTACAATCAATTGATACGAAATATCGGAATTCGGCATGATTAGATCTCAAATATCATTCGACAGATCATGTATTAACAACTTTCATCCGCTTTCAAACCACAAAAAGAGCTAGAGCAGTGAGTGCAAACGACCTGTGTGTCGCAGACGCTCCATTATCAACTAAACTTCCTTTTCTCTGCAAAAGGAGTTTTGCGTATATGAGTCCTATTATTCATTAATTGTATAATTACTGATTTCAAATGTTCAAATATTTGTAAATCTATGGGACTTAACTTCTTGGTTATTAGTTCCTAGCTTACAAACAACTTAAACTAAGGTAAACTAACCTAAGTACAACATGTACACTCATGCCATAGGGGGGACTCAAAACTCCGACGGCGAACGGGCACCCCCACCGCATCACGGTTGCTCAGTGTGCACGGCTATTCCGCCGCGGCAATTACTAATATCCTTTGAATAAGGTGATAATCGGATTTCGCAGGATGGTTTGCAGGATAATATTGAAATTCAGGATGTTTCTAAGCTTTTGTTACCTTATGGCGTGCCACAGGTTAAGGCTTCCGAAATGAAAGAAAGAAAGAAAAAAAAAAATCTTGCGAAATACAGCACATCTGGTCACCCTAGTAATGTGGTATAACCAAATTTAGTAAAGAACCGAGCGAGGTGGCGCAGTGGTCAACCACCACACTGGCATTTTGGAGGACGGCGGTACAAATCCGCCGCCGCCCAGTCAAATTAAGTTTTCTGTGATTTCCCTGAATCGTCGCAGCTCAAGGCCGGGATGGTTGCTTTGAAAGGGTAGCGCCGGTTTCTTTGTCTACAAATAACAAAAACAAGCAGAACTTATACTCCGTTCCTGATGACCACTTTCTCGACGGAGCGTTAAACCTTAAACTCCTTCCTTTATTAAAGAAGCCACTCTTTCGGACGAAACAAAAGAAGCATTCTATATTGTGAGCAATTTCTAACAAAAGAGTAGTGAAATGATGGCTCTCAATCCATACTTTTCAGGATCACATTATCGTGCTAAATGTGGGTGATCGTGTTTATTGTTGTAAATGGTTGGGCGCAAAACCAGAGTATGAACTTTCTTGCTGCACTGAGTTTTGAGAGAACAGCATGAAATGACCATTTGATAAAGGCCGTCTATAATGCAAGAATGACATTAAAGTACATCGATAAACTACATATATTAATGTCACTACTGCCGCGTTGGAGTGGCCGAGCGGTCTAAGGCGCTTTGCTGCGGAACGCGCGGCTGATCGCCGTCGGAGGTTCCAGCTCTCCATCGGGCATGTGTGTGGGTTCCTGTGTGTGTGTGTGTGTGTGTGTGTGTGTGTGTGTGTGTGTTTGTGTGTGTGTTGTCCTTAATTTAGTTTAACTTAGTTTAAGCTGTTTGTAGGGTAGGGATTAATAACCATTAAGTCCCTTAGATTTACAAACACTGAACATTTTGAATGTCAATATTGCATTATAGATGATCTTTATGAAATTGCCATTCCATGCTTTTCAAGTTTGTTGTGTTCTTTTAATGGTGCTCTGAAGATAGGATTTGCCTGAAACGTAAGCACGTGTACAGTAAAGGTCGTATCACTGTCTGGATGTTTTTCTTGCCAGCGGTCTTTTTTTTTCTAATCATTCTAATTCCACTGATAATTATGGCTGAAACCTCCACCAAGATCTCAAGTGTAGAAAAGTGAATATTGGCAGAGGCTCTCTCAATGACCTGCATAAGCAGAAACGTGTCAAGATGAAGAGAAGTAGCATCACAGCTATTGAAATGTGTAGCGATCGTCGATTACTCCAGTGAGTTTCTCTGAGATGAGTATATTATTCACACGACTGTCTGCAAGGCACACTTCCTGTCCAAGTCAGTACACAGAACAAAATTCGCCAAGACCTTATACATGTTATCCAAATATCCGGTGTTTTCTATACTTGCCAAATCTGTGATAAAATTTTAGTGCAGCGTCACACATTCCTCCATCATCTTACAAAGTATATACTTAGCATTTTCCGTCATATCTGATGAATGCAAATTTCTGAACAATTTATATATCTTCTTCACGGAGAATTAATTTTTATTCCATAACGGACTGTACTGCAACTCACGTTGTATTTCATAGATCCATATAGGGAATTACATGTGAGAACTCACGGTGAAAGGATAAAATCTCGAGAATATACGTGTAACATTGTGGTGGATGTCTATATTTATCAGGAAGCATGCTTTATAAATATGGTAAAATGAATGACTCGATTTGCCATAGCCGGCCGCGGTGGCCGAGGGGACTGAGGCGCTCCAGTCACGGTCTGCACGGCCACTACGGTCGGGGGTTCGAATCCTCCCTCGGGCATGGATATTTGTGCCGTCCTTAGTCGTAGTTAGTTCATAAGTTGTTTGTAAGTTTAGGGACTGATGACCCCGTAGTTAAGTCCCATAAGCTATACAAACATTTGAACATTTCGATTTGCCATAACACAACTTTTTGTTGGGTGGAGGTACGACTAAATATAACCAAGTACTCAAGCGATTATTTGGTTTTTCAATATGTGGAAGTGTACAACAACAGTCGAAGATAAAAAGTAAAAGTCAACATAGTAAGAAAACAGCTAAGAATCCCCAATGTTTACCGAATCACAAAACGGGACGTAGATAAATTTCGTGTCCAGAAAATGACGTTGACTGACATTATTCGCAGTAAAATTAGTAACTGAAATAATTGCATGGAGAAGATAAATCCGTAGTCTACCCAGATGTAATCAAACAAAGACTAAATTTCTGTCAAATATCTATCCACCCCCGTGAAGAGCAAAAATTAAAAGGGTGATAAACGACTCAAATACAAAGTGCAGTCTAATTAGTTTGGACAGCTCACGCCGCCACTAATTATCAGAAGCTGCAAGTTGACAGGGTGCTAACGAGCTTGTAAATAAGTGTTATGGCTTAGACGTCTCTCCATCAGAGAGAGGAAATCGTTAACTCCCGTTCTGTCGGCAGTTGGATAACTGGTCAACAGACGTCTCACGCAAGAGCACAACGTTGAGTAACTCAGAATGAGATGTCACGCTATAAAGCTGGCCATCTCGTCGAGTGCTACGAACGTAACCACGTGTCGTTAGACTTCGGACTGAGGACGTTAAGTTCACGTTACACGACTAACGACATGTTAACGATTGAGTAGGCACTACGCTAGGTTTGGAAGCTTCCAGAGTGTCGGAAATGTAATTGGACTACCTTTTATGATAAAAGCCCGCCTCCGTAGCTCAGCGTCACTGACCCCCGAGGCAAGCGGCCCGGATTCGATTCCCGTCAGCGGACTGTGTGCTTATCCTCATCATCATCATCAACAGCAAGTCACCGAAGTGGCGTCAACTGATTGGCTTGTAGTAGGTGGCCAAACCCCTCTGGGGATATCCCGGTCACGAAAAGCCATACCATTACTTCTTTCTTTTTTATGATAAAAACTATCCGGAATGTTATTAGTTAACATTATCATAGGCTGTGTCAATCCTTTGTCTTTACGACGAGTTGAAATCTACTGGGGACACTTTTAACGTTGTGTGTGGACGAATGGTGGTCAGTGAGTCATAGCATGCCGAACCCAAGAAGTACGAAAGCAAATGTAAAAGTCTTTTCTCCTATTTTGGCCCACTTTAGATTTCGGTAGAAACACTTAAAGTAGGCCTTTGCGATCGTCTTTTGACCATTCATCTGACACGAAAATTGAATAACCGAATTTGTAGAGGAGAAAATTCTCTACGACTTTGCTCTCTTATCGTTTCAGAGATATTTGCAAAAATAACGGCGATTTTGGGAAGTCTGTCTGTCCGTAGCGTGTTCTCTGTTTTTAAGACGAACCGTTCAACCGATCAGCACAAAATTTTACAGACATAATTGTAGGCCGCCAGAGACCAGAGCCTCCGGTTTCAAATTTTTCGGGCAAATAAGAAAAAAAAAACTGTGGTAATACAAAAAAAGCCGTTTGTAATATTACTGTAATTGCAAACGAACCGTTCACCTGATACGAAAATTTAATAACCTAATTGGTAGAGGGGGAAATTCTCTACAACTTCGCTCTAGTATATTTTTTTCATATCTTGCACCATTTCTGAGATATTTGCAAAAATAACGGCGATTTGACGATGTCTGTCTGGCTGTAACGTGTTCCCACGTTTTATGTCGAACCGTTCAACCGATCGGCACCAAATTTTACAGACATAATTTTTGGCTACCAGAGTCCAGAACCTCGCTTTTTTAAATATTTCGGAAAAGAGATACGTTAGTAATACCAAAAAAAGGCCGTTTGTAATGTAATTTTAATTGCAAATAAACCGTTCATCTGACGCGAAAATTGAATAAACGAATTTGTAGAGGAGAAAATTATCTACAACTTTGTTCTCTTATGTTCTTTTCATATCTCGTATCGTTTGAGAAATATTTGCAAAAATAACGGAGTTTTGACACCCTCCGTTGAATTAACGAAAACCAGCCGTTTTGAAATGACGTGCCATTTCTCGCCCAGAACTCTCTCTGGCATACTCCATCTTGCTTTGCGTATTTGACGATTTTCTAGTTGTAACTTACACATTGTAACTTCTAAGCTATGGCGCACTGAATAATTAACTGAAACACATCGTTCTTCGTACGATAAATGATAATCTAGCGTCTACAAATGCCATATTAGCATCATTTAAACACGGCCATCAATAGTATGAGATTAAATAACGTATCTCCCTACTGTTAACGGTAGTGTAGTGGGCAACGCGTTGGACTATGATGGTGAAGGTCATTGGTTCGGATCCCGCCACTACGTAACATTTTTTTCCTATAAGGGTTTCAGACGCTCTCATTAATTATTTTTTTATTATTTTGATTATTATTTTGGTTCAAAATGTTTGCAAAAAGTTATATAACTACAAATCTAAAATGGGCCGTAAAACACGTCAGTGCATTTTTTTTATTAGCCAAAATGAGGAACATACCAGAATTGCAAATATAAATCCGATTCTATGGACATTACACTATTTTTTCACATAGTCCCTTCATCGTCTCACGCATTTGTCCCACCGCAACACTAAATTTGAGATGCCCCAGCGGGAGAATTCGTCCGGCTGACAATGGAACTTCGCATTTCCGGTACCCTAAAGCAGTGTTTTCCTACATGTGGGTCGCAAAGTCTTTCTTAGAGGGTCGCCATCACAGGAGGAAATACTTGCAACTTAAAATAACTAGGAGTTCAGTATTACAAGAGCATTTGCCTAACAAGGAGACCACATGGGTATCGGATAATAAGGTTTCTTTATATTTAAGGTTCGTGAACCTCAGAAGTTAAATAACAATCAGCTAAAGCCAGTCGACGCAACTCTAAAAAATTCTAAAGAAAATCGACTTTGAAGTTTTGCAAAGTACGCGTAAGTAGTAAGTACCAATAATTAAAATCTGTTCGTGTAGCTCAGATGGAAGCGTTCTGGCCTTCCAACCCTGGTGGAGGTGATTCGAATTCTGTCATGGCAGATTTTTTTTTTTTTTTTTTTTTCAAAATACCTACAGAATTTTAATATCTAATGGTTATTTTTACGAAAAGTGCACGTGTTTTTTGTTTATTTGTAATTTCCTACATTTTATGGAAGGTTGTTAATAATGATAGTCAATCAAAAACCGTAAGTTACATTTTTGCAGTATGGGCTTCACTATTAGTTGACGACGGTAGTCTTTGATTGTTCAGTTTGTGAAGAGCTACGATACTGTATTTGGAAAGTGATATCCCTAGCTACTAATGGTTATCCAAGAAGCTACCCTACTCAACCAACTGTTTACGTGACGACAAGGTTTTCATGTCGTCTACATACACATAAAAAAAAACTGAAACAACACGTGGAGTTAGAAATTCCAAAATGTTTTATATAACTGAATGCGAAAATGAAAAATGTTCAAATGTTTGTAAATCTATCGGACCAAACTGAGTGGTCATCAGTCCCTAGCTTACAAACTACTTAAACCTAGGTAAACTAACCTAAGGACAACACACTCACCCATGCCCCTCAGAGGACTCGAACGTCCACGGCGAGCAACCGTGCGATCCGCAGCGAGACGCTTTAGACTGCTCGACTACTCCACCGCGGTGCGAAAATGGAAATAACTATATGTCCCAGTGGGATTCGAAACTCCGAGTCTGTGGTTGTGACGTCAGTACGGTACCACCCGAGCTAAACCGACAAAGGCTGCAACTGGCAGTTACGTGCACTTTGCAAATTTTGAAAGTCGATTCTCTCTAGAATTTTTGATAGTTGTGTCGAATGGCTTTGGCTAACTGTTATTTAAGTTTTGAACTTCACATACCATAAATATAAATTCTTAAATACGATACCCATGTGTTTACATCAGAGATCAGCGCACCGCTATACTCTGATATTGCGTCTTAAGTACTTTACAATTGTGTACTTCACTAGGCCAACTTCCATTGCTGATTTGCAATATGTGTTTTTGCGCTTGCTTCATTGACCTGTTGCCTGTTCTTATTTATTTACAGTTGACAAGATTCACACTCGCCTTCTAATTATTTTGTCAGGGCGCAAAAGACATTTCTGTTGTGCGCCCTAAACATCCTATCCTATCCCATCCTGGCATTAGTTTATAAGAAACTAGCTGAAAACCCGGCGCTGCCCGGGTATTTATTTATTGATTCTTGCCATTTTTCAGATATATGTTCATTTGTATAAGGGCTGTGTGCTTGTAAAATCTCTTGAGAATAGAATCAGTAGTAAGGAATAACAGATTAAAACTTGGTGCATGATGGGGCGGTTTTCCATGAACGTTACAGTTTATGTGCTCGTATCTCTTGAACTACATGTCGTACTGTGATACAATTTAGAAAGTAAATTCAACTATATGCGTGTCTACTGCCTGTAAAATTTTCTGCGGCTACAATTTGTAGTGTACAAATTATAAATTGTAACGACGTACCGAAAGCCGTAGTTTTACTCCATAAACAGCGGAAAAGTAGTAAGCGAGAAACTTTTTTCCTTTCATCCTTTTGCTATAGTTGTCAGCGAGAAAATTTTTAATAAAGGTTTGAAATTATTTAATATTCACAGAATATATGACATCAACTGCGATGGACAAAGCTGAAAATGTGTACTCAGCCGGGATTTGATCCCGGGTCGTCTGCTTTCCAGGCAGTTGCGCTGACCCCTACACCTCTGGGGACACAGTGGTCACCGCACCTGCAAGGACTACCTAAGAACGCCTCCCGTCAGATACAAATTCCCAGCTTCGCCCTGCCCACAGTACTCAAACTCGTAGTTATGAAACTAATTCCCGTAAGAGTAAGGGCTTCAAACTTGACCAACCCTCCCCACTAATTATAGGATCATTGCCCGTCACCGGCATACTATATAATGAATATTATACAATGAATATTAAATAATAACAACTGCAGGATCAGAAGTGACGTCTGTTCTTTCGGAACAGACGTCACATGTATATATGTTTGAAATTATGTTTAAAGTTTGTTGCAAGTCGCTAAGTGTTCTCATTCTCATATAGTGTATTTATAAACGCTTGTCGCATTATGTGGCAGTTTTTGCGATTCCTATTATTGACGTCATATCTTCTGAACTCTGTGTCGTATGTGATTCTTAACCATGCAGCAATTGTTACCTCATGGTAAGGAATGTGTCTAGCAAATTTGGTGGAAATCGGTCCAGTGGTTTGAAGGAAAATGAGCAGCATTGTCGCTAAATGCAGCAGTTTTTCACGCATATCTTCACGGCACAAATATCCGTGCCCGAGGGGGGATTCGAAGCCCCGACCGTAGTGGCCGTGCATACCGTGACTGGAGCGCCACGCGGCCAGCATTTTCTATTTTTTTTATTTTTCTTTTTTCTTTTTTTTTTTTTCGACGTCATATCTCTTGAACTATATATCGTACATAATTCTTACACTTACGGCGACCGTCCTCATGGATTGAAGCTTACGTGTACAACGTTTCATAAAGATCGGAACAAAACTCTAGATTTGTATGCAATACGTAGAAACATACGGACACTCTTCTTTATACATTATATTTTTTTTATTCGAATGTATGCTGCCCACTCTCGATGTACGTGTCGACGCACGAGGCCTCCCAATAGCGTCGTTAAATTAACAAGCCATAAACTCCCAAACATTTTCCTGTCGTACGAAAGCCGATCGTGACGTTGCTGGACGCCCTGCAGAATGAGTAAAGTGGCGGCGGCGGGAATTGCTGGTTTGGGGGAAACGCCCGGCCAGGCTGGCATGCCTGCGCTGTCGCTCGGCTCGGACAGTTTAATGGACGAGTCTGAGGCGACGGGACCGCAGGCTGTGCTCGGGCCGGTACGGCACGCTGAGGCCCCGCCCGGGGCGACCGCCAGGAATGTTCGCGTGTCGCACCGGCCGCGGCGTCAGGCGACCGCCGCCCTGCAGCTCAGCGAGTCCTCTTTCCTGTATGCTATCACATCGTACCAGCGCCCCACGCCTTTTTCGAAACATTAAGAACACTCTGGTAACGCGTATTGTCGGGCAATCGAAGACTACTACACGAAATCGATATTACTACAGAGTAGACTTGCGCATAAAGACCGTTTTAAACGATCAACGAGCCGCGGTGGAGTAGCCGAGCCGGCCGCGGTGGCCGAGGAGACTGAGGCGCTCCAGTCACGGTCTGCACTACCACTACGGTCGGGGGTTCTAATCCCCCCTCAGGCATGGATATTTGTGCCGTCCTTAGTCTTAGTTAGTTCATAAGTAGTTTGTAAGTTTAGGGACTGATGACGCCGTAGTTAGGTCCCATAGACTTTACAAACATTTGAACATTATTTTTTTTTGGAGTAGCCGAGCGGTCTAAAGCGTCTCGCTGCGGAGCGCGCGGTTGCTCGCCGTGGACGTTCGAGTCCTCCCTGGGGCATGGGTGTGTGTGCTTGTCCGTAGGTTAGTTTACCTAGGTTTAAGTAGTTTGTAAGCTACGGACTGATGACCACGCAGTTTGGTCCGATAGAATTACAAACATTTGAACATTTTTGAAACGATCAACCAACTTGTAATAGATTGATAACAAGTTGCGTTAATGGCGGAAGACTGTCGTTTGAACGGCTGCACTAGTATGATCGCAATAGTATCGAAGCGCGATAATTATAGCGATAAAGAAATAGGGCAAGTTCTAAATTCGGTACTAGTGGGTTCACTGCGCATGCGCGAGCTAGTAGCTGTCAGTTGCAGTCACCGCTCCAGTTATTCCGCCGTTTTCCTTCGTATTTAAGTATATTTTGTATTATGACGAATTTTATGATCAGAGTGTATTACGAAATGCATTTCTAATGACGGCATTCACACTGTCCGTCACCAGACCGTCACCTAACGTCAACGTCACATTAAGGTTTCTCAAGAAGATTGTTTTGATTGAATGGTCGTCTGCTGACATCGGAAGTTACCTATTATCGTCACGCGATTTTCATATTGTAGTCGATAATTACACGGTTTGCACTCAAATTTGTCTTATTAATCTTTAGTTTATTATTATACTTGGGTTTAGCGGTAAATTGCAAATGTTTCACGACGACGCAAATATTTATATCAATTATTTTCCAACGAAAAGCGAGGTCGTACATCTGAAACCGAAAAATGGTTTATGTTTTGCAATATCGTAACAGAAAAGATTGAAACCGATTGTTTATTTGAATAAGATTGTAATTGGATGATGCAATTTACATTAAATGTCATTTTAAATGAAAACGTGTCCAAATGAAAGACAAAAATTCAGTTGTGCATGACGTTATTAACAATGTCAGTGGGCAAATCATAGAAGATAAAGTAAAGAAGGTCTATTTATGCTCTTATAAATATTGCTCGATGTGTTCATAAGTTTATTTTATTTATTTTTATTTATTTATTTATTTATTTTTTTTATTTATTTATTTATTTATTTATTTTTTTTTTTTTTTTTTGCTTGAAAGTGGATGTGAATGTTTTGAAATGTTGTTTCACTTCCCAGAATTTTACCACACTAAGTTGACCACAAACATAGATTGCAAGGTTTTCTTTGGCCGTCAATAACATTTAGCGTTGTTTCCTCAATTCCAGTATTAACCTATGACTTCCTACATAACAAATCGCCTGTTATAACCTCACTTTTAACATCGGGTATCACTGTTCGATAACGTTTATCGTCTAAACACGCTGCCTCAAGATCTTGCATGAGTTTGTAGTTTAGGGCTAGTACGCTAGGAGCGCTTCAGTAGACTATTAGCTGTCTTCTTCACCTTCGTTCATCATTTAGAAAGGGCTTAATAGTTCGCGATCGGGAGCGCTCACTTTAGTTCGCGGGTCTACCGCAAAACTAGTTCGTTCTTTTAGTTCGTCCGCTCCCAGTGACGGCTGAGCGGCGTGGTTGGTGCATGCAGGAGGAGGGAGGGGCTCCCCCACGTAGATGCTTCATCAGCTTGCTGCGTGAGCCGCTAACGATATCACGCAAACCAAAAGAAACAGTTTGTGGATAATTTCTCGCGTTTAAGTTTAGAGTTATCTCTATATCTTGGCTATATGGAATTTATTAGTCAGATATTGCAGAGTGCAGAATATTTCAAATAGGGACTGATGACGCCGTAGTAAAAAAAAAAACTTTAAATCAGAAATTTTGTAGTTCTGAACTATGTAATCTAGCAGACAGACGCTAATCTCGAAATGGCTCTCATCAGCGGAGGGCAAACACGTGATTTTTAATTCTGTTCGCGACCTATCGCGCATATTTTAGTTCGCGTCCTATCACACATATTTTAGTTCGCGATCTATGGCCCATATTTTAGCTCGAGACCTATCGCGCATATTTTAGTTCGCAGCTCGGCCGCGAAGTAGGTCGCTCTTTTTAGTTAGTCCGTTCGTTTTGGCTTTTTCTACCGCTGCTAAAACTACAGCTGAACTGCATCTCAGCTAGAAATGACGGTAACTGGCAGAATAGAATCACGCGATTCTGCGCGCTCTCGCGTCTTCTCGCTGTTACCCGTCAGTCTTCGGAAAAGAGCGGACGAACTAAGAGGCGAGGGATCTGCGAACTAGTTCGCGTAGTTCGCCTGTGGGAGCGCTCTTCCTAACTAGTTCGTTCGCGAACTATACAAGACTACCACAGAGACGCAGGTAGTTGGCAACACGACGTCCTGCATCTCCTCTAGGGGCCACGAACTCATTCAAGCGTGTGAAATCTGATTGGCCGAGTGGTACTTAAATAAAGGTTATCTGATGACCCCACGTGCGGGGCTGTCTCTGTCGGGGTTGCCACACTTGTGACGAAGCACACTTGTCAGGTGTGACACTTGTGACAAGACCCGGCCGAGTAGATAGCAGGTGATCTACGGGGACACCAAAATTCTTATTGGACCAAACTACTTTGGTCATAAGTCCCTAGACTTACAAACTCATCATCATCATCATCATCATCATCATCATCATCATCATCAGAGACTGATTATGCCTTTCAGCGTTCAGTCTGGAGCAAAGTATCTCTAATGAAATTCCTCCATGATCCCCTGTTCAATGCTATCGTTGATTCCTCGTCTAATGTTATATCTTTTACTTCAAAATCAACTGCACCGAATCTAAGTACTTTCTTCTTGGTCTACCTCGACTCTTTTTACCCTCCGCTGCCAACCTCACGAGTCTCTTAGGAAATCTTGCTTCTCCCAGGCGTGTAACATGACTCCACCATCTCAGTCTGTTCGCTCTAACTGCTTCATCTGTGGTGTTCACTCCAAGTTTCTGTTTGATTTCCTCATTATGGACACCCTCCTGCCACTGTTCCCATCTATTAGTACCTGCAATCATTCTTGCTACTTTCATATCTGTAACCTCTACCTTATGAATAAGGTAACCTGTATCTACCCAACCTTCACTACCATACAACAAAATTGGTCGAAAGATAGAGCGGTGCACTGCTAACTTAGTCTTGGTACTGACTTCCTTCTTGCAGAAGAGAGTAGATCTTAGCTGAGCACTCACTGCGTTAGCTTTGCTGCAAACTAACCTAAGGACAACACAAACACACATCCATGCCCTAGGGAGGATTCGAAGCTTCGGCGAGGGAGGCCTCGCGATCCGCAACGTGGTGCTCCAGACCTCTTGGCTACTACCTCGCGGCACAGGTGCACCCATAAGGTGTTACCCGCCCAGAAATCGCTCTCGGCTGCCCCTCTCTGCGCCAGGGCTGTGCCTCGGCGTCAGCCACTCGGCTACGAGGTCGCGGCCTACTGTGCGTGATGTCACACGAGAGCGTTGCTCACTGGGCCGATGTGTGCTCGCCCTTGCGCCAAGGCTGTGCCTCGGCGTCAGCCACTCAGCTACCCGGTCGCGGCCTACTGTGCGTGACGTTAGACGAGAGCGGCCCGGCGCGAGGCGGCGCACACCTGCTGTCGCGGTGGCGGTGCCGAATGCACGCGCCTTTGTCCCCCGGCCTGCGTCCACCTCGGCTGGTCCGTGGCTCTTTTTGTTTCGGCTGCCGCCGCCGCCGCGGTATCGGCGGCCATCTTTCAGGTCGGAGTTATTGACCTGTCCGGCCCCGGCGAGCCGCAGCGCCGTGTGAAGTTTACAAAGGCCGGGCCGGGCGGGCGGCCGGCGGCCTAGCCAGCGGCCGCGTCTTCATCTCGGCCGCGAACAAAACCCGGCCGCAATCGGCGGCCGGCATCTGGCGATCGGTATCGGTCGCGGCTCAGAGGTCGCGCCGGCCGGATCGACGCCCCCTCCCGCGCCGCGCCGCCCGCGTCCGTTCGTCTCGGTCCAGGGGCCGCTCGCTGCCTCTTAGCGCGCTCTGCTCATTGTTCACCGCGCGGCCGATCCTCATCCGCCACACGCGCCGTCCGCCGGACCGCGGCTCCCATAAATAGACGTCGATATCCGGGAATAAATGCCTGCACCGGTGCCGATGTCGGCAGTTAAGTCCGCAGATATCCGCAATAATAATCCTCCGTACATCTTCCCATAGGTAACGGGACGACGCTGTTATGGTATTTTTACGTAGTAAGACCGACAGATGGGTGGTAATCCGAAATACACAACACTAAAGCAACAGAAAAAAGGAATTTCGTACTAGACTAAAACTCGTCCCGATACAATCAAGTTACATTCATCGGGAAAGGCCAAGGTCTAAAAAAAAAAAAAAAAAAAAAAAAAAAAAAAAAAAAAAAAAAAAAAAAATTTAAAAAAAATGTTTCAATTGTTTGTATAGCTTATGGGACTTAACTACGGGATCATTAGTCCCTAAACTTAGAAACTACTTATGAACTAGCTAATACTAAGGACGGCACAAATATCAATGCCCGAGGGGGGGATTCGAACCGCCGACCGTAGTGGCCGTGCAGACATTTAAGTGCCTGGCAGAGGGTTCATTGAACCACCATTATACTATTTTATCTCCCATTCCATTCTCGAATAGCGCGCAGGAAGAATGAACAC
This sequence comes from Locusta migratoria, assembly GCA_026315105.1. Taxonomy (NCBI): domain Eukaryota; kingdom Metazoa; phylum Arthropoda; class Insecta; order Orthoptera; family Acrididae; genus Locusta; species Locusta migratoria. The sequence continues at coordinate 269,549,785 of CM048751.1, read as the reverse complement.
CTAACTCTCTCCGTTCGGGCTCTGATTTCCCGTATTTTATTCTGATGGTCATTTCTACCTATGTGAGTGGGAGTCAACAATATATTTTCGCATTCGGAGGAGAATGTTGGAGATTGTAGTTTCGTAAGTAGCCCACGTCGCAGCGATAAGCGCCGTTGTTGTAATGATTCCCATCCCAGATCCTGTATCATTTTCGTAACGCTGTGTCCCCTGTATCGTGACAATACGAAACGAGCTGCCCTTATTTCGACTCTTTCGATGTCCTCCGTCAAACCCACCTGATAAGGATCCCACCCTGGGCAGCAATACTCCATAAAAGGACGGACAGTTTCTTTTGTACTTCTGTTGCATTTTTTAAGGGTTCTGCCAATAAAACGCAGTCTCTGGTTCACCATTCCCACGAAATTATCTACGTGTCCTTCCAATTTAAGTCAAAGTAATTGTAATTCCTAGGTATTTTGTGGAGTTTACGGCCTTCACATTTGATTGATTTATCATGTAAACAAAGTTTAACGGATAAACGAATAAACAATAAAATCCGGTGAATAGTCCTGCTCAGCCACACGCAGCCAATAGTGTCAAATACTTCCTTGTGGGACTTAACTGCGGGGTCATCAGTCCCTAAACTTACAAACTACTTATGAACTAACTTATACTAAAGACAACACAAACATCCATACCCCAGAGAGGATTCGAACCTCAGACGCGGGAGGCCGCGCGATTCGCTATGTGGCGCTCAGGAGCGCTCAGCTACATCCGCGCAGTTGTTGCAAGACTATTCACGAAATTTTACTATCAAAGGTTGTAAATAAATAAATATTGATCCATGGGTTAAGCAACTACGGAAGATTACTAGTAAAGATGTTATTTATCTTGGAACTGTAGATGGCTCGACTGAAGTGAAACTAGTAGTCAAATGAAAAATAAAAATTATTGCGATCTTGAATTAAAGGATTTTAATCTTTAACAAAAAAAATTAATAACTGATCACCGTATCCAGCTTTGACACTGCCAACTACCAAGGTAATATACATGGTGTTACCAATCTGGGGCCGGCCGCGGTGGCCGAGAGGACTGAGGCGCTCCAGTCACGGTGTGCACGGCCACTACGGTCGGGGGTTCGAATCCCCCCTCGGGCATGGATATTTGTGCCGTCTTTAGTTGTAAATTGTTCATAAGTAGTTTGTAAGTTTAGGGACTGATGACCCCGTAGTTAAGTACCATAGACTCTACAAACATTTGAACATTTGAACCATTCTGGGATGCGACAGGAACTGCCATTCGAAACTTTTCATACTGGAAAACGAACGCTCTAAACTGTTTTCCTTAAGAGGTATCAGCTCTACTTCATCTTCAGTGCTGCGTAACATATAGCATGGACAAAACAAGAAAAAAGTGTATTAAACATGGGTCTTAAAAGGCACACATTTTGAGCTATGAGCTTTGGGAGAGATGTGTTTCATAGCAGCAAGATGATGGAGTCCTTGTTTACTAGAGTTTTCTATTAATATTCAACAACTCTCCTGAGGCACCCACTATAAGGATCAATTTGCAAAGAAAAGGAGCGTTAAAGTCAGCCAGAGAAACCAGTGAAAGAATCGTTTTAAAAATAGTCCAGATTAGTGAAGATGTCGTAATGTTAGAATGCTGGCCAAAGTTTCGACAACTACTACAAGTGGGCTTCGTCACGGTAGTGAATACACAACCTTATAAAGACACATGAACGGAGAACATTTATTGACTCTCAATACGGGCGCGGAATAATACGCTGACGTATAACGATGATGAGTCAGAAACGTCAGGGGCAACGGAACAACAAGCGCCTCATGGAAGGGCAACTGACAAGAATTAATAACGCCAGAGTAATTAGTGCTAAAACACACAGGCATCAATTACGCCCGCAGATGATGAAGCCCTCAGAACGAGACAATACGGGGAAACATGCTAACTATCGCAAATGAAGACACATTACGAGCTGTCTTCCCCGAGACAATAGATCATATACTTCGTGGATGTCGTCTAGTTGCGGAGCATGAATATGTAACACGACATGCTAATACACAGTGAGTCAGAAACCAGCGACAGACTGAGGCAATCTGTGTATTCAGATGCATTTTTTATGGAGCTTCGCATCGTAGTCTGAACCATACACCCCCGAGAGGTGGGTATATCTCTTTCAGAAGAAACGAAGAATTATTAGGTTTTAACGTCCCGTCGACAGCGTGGTCATTAGAGAAGAATCACAGTTCGCATTGTATTTGTTAAGATGGGGGAAGGAAATAGGCCGTAAAGCATTCTCACTTATAAAATACTATCAGATTTCTGAGAGCGAGTTCAGTGTTGCTGAAGACAGTTGAATTTTATTGACAGAACCATCACATTTCAATCCTCGGTAGTTAAACTTCGGCTAACGTTCCAGTATGTCTTAAGAGCATCATAATACATTTATTGGTTGCCTGATTCTTATAACGCTATGGCGTGAATCATGTGATACGGATAGACTTGCAGTTCTGTATGTTCGCACTTTTATGATTCTGGAAAGCATTTGTAATTAAAATGTGCAAATATTTTTAAATCTTTGGAACTTAACTACTGCGATTATCAGTACCTAAGTTTACAAACAACTTAAACTAGTCTAAGGAGAACACAAATCCATGCATGAGGGAGGAGTCGAACCTCCGGCGGGGAGCAACCGCGCGCTCCACAGTATGGTGCTTTAGAGGTCTCGGCCACTCCACCGCGGCTTTAAGAAAAATAAATAAAATAAAGTTCAAATTTTGGTAAATCTATGGAACTTAACTGCTGGGTTATTAGTACCTAGCTTACAAACTGCTTAAACTAAGTTAAACTAACCTAAGAGCAACACACACATCCATACCCGAGGGAGGATTCGAACCTCCGACGAGTGAGGCATCGCAATCAGTAACGTGACGCTCCAGACCGCTCGGCTACTCCCACGCGGCACCGCGCCATCTTTGCAATAAATGTGTATTTAAAAAAGTTGCATGTATAAGGTTTTTATGTTTGCCACATCTTCTAAAACCATCTCACTTAGTTGCTATGAAGGAAGATTATCATAATTAGTCTCTTGTAAAGTCGTATTACGTATTTTTATAACATGTCAACTATCTCCTCATGACTCAACGCAATAAAACATTAATTAATTTACATTAGCTCTGTGCTGCTCACATCGTTGAAACATTTACGTATGTCTTATGTTCGTCACACCTTAAGCTCCCGCATTCACAATCATCAGTCAGTTGTTTGATGCCACACCGAAGACAAATGTCAATTTTTAACGTTGTAGGTACTATAAGTCTGGATGACTATATACTAGTATATCGCTCTGACGACAGCTGCGCTGTAGCTGATATCAAGACCTGATCTATAATACATATGGCATTACGATCTGTAGTGACCTCCTTTCTAACAACGATTACATCACGATCGATGAGCGCAGTTATTCGCATGGAATCAAACCAGATGAGAACTCGATACGACGCTCGTATCGTGGGCTCCTGCATAGCTCATTGACCACATACCGCGAAGTGAGTGATGTAAGAGTGATCCCGTCTCTTACATCCAAACGTATATTTCCAGATATGTCTACCCTGACAAAACTTTATCCCCACACAATGTAATGCACGACGCAAAGCTGCCAGTGGACATTGAAATAAATCAATGGCGAAATATTCATCATTTTGGATGAGCAGCTCTTACAATTTCCGTGTTTGCAGTCAAAATTTTTGGTATGAGGTCTGCTTGATATGCAAAACACTTTTTTTCCTTCTCATCCAAATATGACATCAATGTTCTTCATTTACTTATTATGTTTATTTTGCTACTAACGTATGTGTGAAAATAAGATCTATGGTAAAGAGGCGTCGAAATATGTTTGGGTAACAAGTAAAAACAGTGTTTCACATGTCAGGCGGACCTCATACCAAGAATCAACGGGGAAAATTGAAAATTGATGCCCAGCCGAATTACGAATCGGGGCCTCCTGCCTATTAGGCAGTCGCGCTGACCACTGCAGTACTGGGGAAACCTTGATAGCTGCACGCCTCCTGTCAAAAGAAATCAACAACTTATCCACACAGTACTAACGAAGTGCTCTTGCCCATTCATTACCCGCGGCATATCATCAACTCTCATAAGAGTTCGGGACTATGGTGCATCCGCACTGAAGAATGGATCTATCATTCATTCATTGCGGATTCACCATAGGCTCGAACTCTTACGGGAATTGGCAAAATGTCGCTAGTAATGAGAGATTATGGGCAAGAGCACTACGTTAGTACTGTGCGGACAAGTTGATGCCGCGGCGGAGTGGCCGAGTGCATTGAGGCGCTATGCTCAGATGCGCGAGGCCGTTCCCCGTCGAGGATTAGAATCCTCACTCGGGCATGGATGTTTGTGTTGTCTTTAGTATTAGTTACTTTTTAAGTATTTTGTAAGTTTAGGAACTGATGACCCCGCAGTTAAGTCCCATAAGCTTCACAATAACTTAAACATTTGATAAGTTGATGATTTATATTGATGGCAGACGTATAGGGCCAATCCATGCATCTGTTATGGTATCACGGTGTTCCCAGTAGCGCAATGGAGAACGCGACTGCCTAGTCAGCAGAAGGACCCCGGTTCGAATCCTGCCATGAATGTTCGAATTTACCCGTTGATTTTTTTGTGTCTCGTTTCCGCCGGTTGTCCTGGGTGTCGGTGGCCGAGTAGAGAGAGACCGACACAGGGAAATAGGATGCACGCGTGTGCGAGTACAGAGTCTGAGGTGACCAGCCAGTGGGACAGCAGAAACTAGAAACACTAAGCTAGATTAGAACAAGATATATATTTCGTAGAGATAGTACAATACTTAACTTTGTTAACTGAAGACTAGTGGAATGCAGATACATAGTTTAACTAGATAGAGGCCTGCCTACTGATGAGACTGTTATCCAGTGCCTGTCTGATTGCCAAGTGACCGATAGAGTTCAGTGGTGGCCAGGAGCGGCATTGCAGCAGAGGGCGCTCGTGGCTGACGTCGTAAGAACGCCGCGTCGTGCTTGCATGGCGGCGCGCGGCGAAAGTACGTGGCGCGCACTTCAGACTTGTGCGACACCACAGATTTATTTCCATGACAAAAGGCAGCTACAGAATCACGAACTGCAAGATCACAAACGGTGTCTGTTCTTTTGGACATGCACGAAAGAACAAACACGACATATATAAAACTTTATCTACTGAGTCCTTTCTACAACCCCAGCAAGCTTCTTCTAGGAATTCTAAGACGCCCTGTGTAGTTAACAATAAAACGATTGTGAGCCTTTTTTGCGTTTTATTCCAAATGGAACCGTTAAGTAATTCTTGCTTCATTCTGTATCTACATAAATACTCCGCAAACCACATTCAAGTGCATGGTAGAGAGATTATCGAACCGCATTTATGATATTCTCTAATAGCGCGCGGGGAAAAGGAACATTTATTTATTTCCGTTTTAGATCTGGTTTTTACTTAATTTATTATAATGATAACGTCTCTCTATATAGATGGGTGCTAACAAAATGTGTTCGCATTCAGAAGAAATTTCGGAATTAAATCCCGCCGCAACGAATGAAGCCTTTCTTTCATAGATTTTCACCCCAACTCGTGCACCATTTCCGTGACAATACAAAACGAGCTACCAAAATGTTCAAATGTTTGTACAGCTTATGGGACTTATCTACGGGGTTATCAGTCCCTAAACTTACAAACTACTTATGAACTAGCTTATACTAAAGATGGCACAAACATCCATGCGCGAGGGAGGATTCGTACCCCCGACGCGGAACGGCCTCGCGCATCGTAGCATAGCGCCTTAATGCGCTCAGCCGCTCCGCCGCGGCAAAACGAGCTACCCTTCTCAGAACTTTCTCTATATTCTCCGCTAATCCCACTTGGTGGGAATCCCACAATGGCTACCACTACTCCAAATCGGACACAAGTGAGGTGTAGGCACTTTCTTTGGTACAACTGTTGCATCTTCTAAGTATTCTGCCAATGAAACGTAACCTTTGATTCGCCTTCCCTACAATATTTTCTATGTGTTCTTTCCTATTTAAGTTGTTCATAATAGTTATTCCTAGATATTTAGTTGAATTTACGGCCTGCAGATTTGACTGATTTCTCGCGTAAATGAAGTTTAACGAGTTTCTTTTAGTGCTCATATGGATGATTACACTTATTATTATTATTTATGACCAATCGCTAGTTTCTGCATCAATCACATATCTAAAGCATGACAGCATCGTCCGCGAACAGTCTAAGTGAGCTGCTCACATTGTCTCCTAAATCGTTTTTAAAGATAAGGAACATTAGATGCACTATAACACTTTCCTGGGATACGCCACATATTACTTTTATTTTACTCGGTGACTTTCTGTCGGTTATTACTCACTGTGACCTTTCTGACAGAAAATCGCGAATACAATCGCACAATTGTGGCGTTATTCCGTAAGCATGCAATTTGATTAGAAGACGCATGCTTATGAGATACAGTATCAAAAGTCTTCTGGAAATTAGAAATACTGAATCGATTTGACATGCCTTGTCGATAGAACTCATGACGTCACGTGAGCAAAGAGCTAGCAGTGTTTCACAAGCACGATACTTTCTGAACCCGTGTAGTCAATATGTCGTTCTCTTCGAGGAAGTTCATTATGTCTGAGAAATGTATATGTTCAAAAATCCGGCTGCAAACCATCAGTGATATGTTCAAATGGTTGAAAACTAAGGGCCTTAACTACTGAAGTTATCACTCCCTAGGCTTACAAACTACTTAAAATAACTAATGTGATGGACAACACACACTAGCATGCCCGAGGGAGGACTCTAATGTCCGGCGGGAAGCAACCGCGTGCTCCGCAGCCGCGGCCGTCAATGATATAGGCCTATAATTTTATGCATCACTCCTCTTGCCTTTCCTAAGTATTGAAGTGACCTGTGCAACTTTGCATTCTTCGATTACAGTTTTTTGGCTGAGCGAGCGGTTGCATATGATAGCTAGGTATGCGATTCTGAATGCTTCAAGGACGTTATTTGGCAACGATTCGCGTGGTTCCGACTTAAACCACGCCAAGTGATAAAAAATGACATCACTGAAGCAGTTAGAAGTTCAAAGAAACAAAGAACGCCTAACGATGTCATTTGGTATCGCAAACGAAGTAAGGGTTAATTAACTGACTTTCACTTTAGTTCATATACGTTTACCCTGATTGTGGAAATTAAAACGCAGTTACCTAGTTTCGATGTTGTTGTCGTGGTCTTCAGTCCGCAGACTGGTTTGATGCAGCTCTGCACGTTACCCTGTCTTGTGCATGTCTCTTCATCTGAGAATACGTTCGGTAACCTACATCCTTTTGAATCAGCTTACTATATTCGTCACTCGGTCTCGATTTCTACCCCACACGCTTCCTTCTAATGCAAAGTTGACAATTCCTTGATATCTCAGAATGTGTCCAACTAATCTACTCCTTCTCTTAGTCAGTATATGCCAAAAACTCATTTTCTTCCCGATTCGGTTAAACACCTCCTCATTAGTTACGTGATCTACCCATCTAATTTTCATCATTCGCCTGTAGCACCATATTTCAAAAGCTTCTATCATCTTTTTATCTGAACTCCTTATCGTTCACGTGTCACTCCCATACCATGCTACACTCCAGACTAATGCTTTCAGAAAGAACTTCCTAACACTTAAATTAATATTGGATGTTAACAAGTTTCGCTTCTTTAGAAACGCTTTTCTTCCCTTAACCATTCTGCATTTTATATCTTCTTTACTTCGGCCATCAGAAATTATCTTGCTACGCAAATAACAAAATTCGTTTACTACTTTTATTGTCTCATTACCTAATCCAATTCCTTCAGCATCGCCTGATTTTCTAACAGTACATTCCATTACCCTCGTTTTACTCTTGTTAATGTTCATCTTATATCTTCCTTTCAAGACACTGTCCATCCCATTCAATGGTTCTTCCAGATCTTTTGCAGTTTCTGACAGAATTACTATGTCATCGGCAAACCGCAATGTTTTTTATTTCTTCTCCCTGCACGTTAATGCTCTCTCCAAATTTCTCCTTCCATTCCACCATTGTCTGATCAATGTATAAATTGAACAACATTGGGGAAAGGCTACAACCCTGTCTTACTTCCTTCCCAACCTCTGCGTCCGTTTCTTGGCCTTCGACTCAAATAACCGCTGTCTGGTTTTTGTATAGGTTGAATATAACTCTTCTCTCCCTATATTTTACCCCTGATACCTTCAGAATGTGGAAGAGTGTATTCCAGTCAACATCATCAAAAGCTTTCTCCAAATCGCCCAATGATAAACACGTAGGTTTGCCTTTCCTTAGCCTATCTTCTAAGATAAGTCGTAATGTATTGCCTCTCGTGTTCGACATAACAAATGTTTTACACTCGAATTATTCTATGCATTCTGCAGAAACAGGAACAGAGCAAAATGTGATAAGCTGCGATCGCACAGTTCACTCTGGTGCTCAAACAGCGGAGCATTGACGAGACGTAGGCAAGAGAGATTGAAGAGAATCTTCCAGAAGGATGGTTGAAAATTAAGCTGCCTGCGCAGTAGTAGGACAGAGCAGCATTGCTCGACAAGTGGGGCCGGAATATGTAGGGGGAGGAGGGAGGGGGGGAGGAACGGCGATAAAAGGTCCCGGAGTAGCTAGCCGGCGAGATTCCTCGCAGGCCTACTTATGCAAATGACGCGCCAGGCCCGGCCCGCACTTTCTGGGTGGGGGGGGAGGAGGGGAGGGGGCACGGCGGCAGTGGGGGCGACCACGGAAGGGGAGGGAGGGGAGGGCAGAGGAAGAGGAAGAGGAGGAGGCGTAAGTGCCGCCAGTCACCTCCCAGACTATAGTGCTCCAGAGTGAGTCCCTACACCTGTCGCCCACTGTGCCTTTGCGCTTCTCTCCCCTTTCTGTCCTCAATTAGTCACTTCACGTTCTTTTCTCCTATCTTCATTGCGGCTAATCACGTTCGTTTCTTTGTAGAAGACTAGTTAGGTGTACCAGTCTCAGGGGCACAGTCGGAATTGGCAACTTTTAATGACCACGAGAGGATACTCCGGAAACGGACCAGTTAATCCCACACTCGAATTCGGCATTCCTCCACTCAGGTAGCACGACGGCCGGTGTTATGGTACATCACTTTCCCCTCATTTTATATCCAACCCAGTTACAAAATCTTTAGACACCAGGCTAAAATTCCAGTATGCGCCTAACGTCTATTTTGCCTATTTTCTAATGTAACTTGTGTAGTTCGCGAACGAACTAGTTCAGAAGAGCTCTCCCACAGGCGAACTAGTTCGCAGATACCTCGCCTCTTAGTTCGTCCGCTCTTTTTCCGAAGACTGACGGGTAACAGTGAGAGGAAGCGAGAGCGCGCAGAATCGCATGACTCCCTTCTGCCAGCTGCCGTCATTTCGAGCTGAGATGCAGCTCAGCTGTAGTTTTAGTAGCGGTGGCAAAGCCAAAACGAGCGGACGAACTAAAAAGAGCGACCTACTTCGCGGCCGAGCTCCGAACTAAAAGGAGAGCTACCGGTCGCGAACTAAAATATGCACGATAGGTCGCGAAATAAAATATGCGTGATAGGTCGCGAACTAAAATATGCGCGGTAGGTCGCGAACAGAATTAAAAATCACGTGTTTGCCTTCTGCTGATGAGAGCCATTTCGAGGTTAGCGTCTGCCTGCTAGATTAAATAGTTCAGTGCTACAAAATTTCTGCTTTGAAGTGTTCTGCACACTGCATTGTCTGACTAATAAATTCTATAATGCCAAGGTATAGAGATAACTCTAAACTTAAACGCGAGAAATTATCCACAAACTGTTTCTTCTGGTTTGCGTGATATCGTTAGCGGCTCAAGCAGCAAGCGCATGAAGCAGCTAGGTGGAGGAGCTTCTCCCTCAATCTGCATGTGCAGACCACGCCGCTCAGCCGTCACTGGGAGCGGACGAACTAAAAGAACGAACTAGTTCGTGGCAGAGCCGCGATCTAAAGTGATCGCTCCCGATCTCGAACTATTATGCGCAAGTCTACCACACACAAATCTGTCTATACAAGTTAGAATCACTGTAGTTTAGTATATTCCCAGATACAACCTCTGACAACACAATTCTGTGAAAAGTCCAGTAACATTAACGTAGTAAAACTACGAAGTACAATTACTTTACTGTTCTTAGAAATAGTCGCTTCCCATAACGATGCACCTTTGAGCAATACATGTTCAAACTTAAATGTTTGTATATTTATGGGGATTAACTAGTGTCGTTATCAGTCTCTAGGCTCACAGACTACTTAAACTAAATTACGGTAACTAAGAACAACACACACACACACACACACACACACACACACACACACACACACACACATGCCCGAAAGTGAATTCGAACCTCCGACCGGGATTAACCGCGCGCTCCGCAGTAAGACGTCTTAGAGCGCTCGGCTATCCCACTACAGCTGCAATACATATCCTGGAAACTTTTCACAAAGTTTTCCTTTGGGATGGTGTTCAAAAAGCACCGTCGCGTTTCGTTGGATGCACATAAATAGTCATCACACAGATTTGTAATTTCGTCACTACTTCATATCATTTACATAAAACATACACTTTTACATAATACAATATAAAGTATTGAAAATACAGTTGCAATGGTGGCAACACTACAATACGCTGTAAAGACTCACATTCAAAACAAATACACCTGACGTGAGACAAACGTAATAATGATTAGTGTATCGGCCAAGTGGAGATTAGTGATTCAGAATAAAGAACCTACAGTACAACATGAAACAAATCGGCACTGCGTGATGTAAGGCGAAAAACAAGACTAAAATTTCAGTAAGTAACCAAAGAGTACTTTTCATGTTTTACTAACGATGTTTTTCCGATCTAAATATCTATGATTACAGACCACTCAAGATGTTGTACTGTCATTAGAACGAAACGCGTTTGGTTAATAAATAAACGGCCGCATCAATTTGTAGTCGCATAGAACATTACCCATCATTATATATGCTACTACGGACGTCATGACCACACGAATGAAGAAGTGTTACATTATATTGTTTGAAACTATTTCAAGTTAAAATTGCGGTTTCTGGAGACTGACACTTTAATTTTCAACAGTTAGAAACAATGCATTGTAATAATGTACATATTTGAAGTTTGTAGGAGGCGAGGTACTGGAGGAAGTAAAGGTGTTAGAATGGACCGTGAAGCGTGCCAGGATAGCTCAGTCGATAAAGCGCCAGTCCACGAAAGGCAAAAGTCTCAGTTTCGAAAACCGGCCCCACAGAGAGTTTTTAATCTGGCAGGACGTACAGGACGTTACAATTTATGGAATTTCGAAAAACCAAGTAGATATTCGAATAAAATAAAATGACGTGATAATTTTGATATCATAATCACGTTTAAATACATGCAATTATCGGTTGAAACTAAGTGATCGTAATACTTTAGATTTACGCAGAAATTAGGTGGGCCTTTTCATTATTAACAATTACAATTACAAAAGCAGTTTCACAATAAGGACTCTCTGAGTATTGAAAATTGAAAATGTCCATTTCCCTTAATGCAGGAACTTCTGGAAACCACTTCGGGAATTAAATGTTATAGTATTTTATAAGTATTTGTCATTTTAGCGTTACAGACAAGATATAACAATGCAGGAAACGTCGGCTGTGTCGCAGCTGTTTGTTTAAGGATGAACGGAAATTGTAGTTTACTGAAAACTGGTAGCCTGGCCTATGACACTGTGCCAATTAAAGAGAAGTAGCTGAAGATCACATGGTCACGACTTTGTTGAGGTATCACTTCTGGATGGAATCATTTATTTAATCTGAATAACCTCAACATTAAGGGATCAGTTATCTTTCCAAGTTTATAGGACATCAATAAAAATATAGATATGGCAATCAAATTTATCAAATATCTAATCTATATGATGTCTCATTACTTCATAAATTATTTCTAGATTCAGGATCGTGCCATTCTGTAATATAATCAATGTCAGTTTCGACCTGGTAGGAGTAAGTATTGCATGCTGCACATTCACGTGTGGCAGCATGTAAATCCTGCTAGACCTAACTGACTACCCTGTCATTCAAATGAAGTTTATTGTTTTTCACATTTCTTATAACCACCCAATATTCAAAGCAATGGAAATGGTAAGAATAAAAGATACCCATTTTTTAATTTTCATTTAAAAACTAAAAATGTTAGTACCGCTGTAATGGCAAACTAATATGCGCGTTTTTTCACGGTTATTACTAAAAATTTATTAAAAAAAACTGTTATAAGAGATATAAAACGAATATCGAAAATTACCGGTTATTCAGAACTTAAATACTAGTACTGGTATTAACCGAACGGTTTTCCCATCGCTATATTAGACGAGGATGCTAATAGTTTGCTACGAGAGATGCTGATCGAACAAACGGATTTGATGAGGTTTTTTGAGGAGGAACAAATAGACTCTTTTAGTAGAAATTAATGTGATTGTTTCTGGAGTAACGTCCTGGCCTTACACACCGCTTCATTGTTGTCATGAACCTTCCTATTCACTGAGATGGCAAAGTATACTTCAAGGAGTAATTGAGGATTAAATAGAGATTGTTGGGGTTGTATGATTCGATTCCGGTAGATGGATCTCGGAATGACTCAGTGCCCACGGTCTTGCTACAGAGCAGTGACAAATAGTATCACAATTTTAATTGTTAAGTGACGTACTTTCGCAGCTCAAAGGCAAGCTAAGATCCTTATAAAAACTTATTTAATGAATACAGTACTACGCTATACTTTCCGAAAATGTGACATCTGCTTTAACACAGATATATCTCAAATGTTCAAATGTTTTGTTAAGCTTATGGGGCTTAAGTGCGGGGTTATCAGTCTCTAAACTTACAAACTACTTATAAACTACCTTATACTAAAGACAACACAAACATCCATGTCAGAGGGAGCATTCGAACCCCCGACGGGAAACTGCCTCGCGCATAGGGTCATAGCGCCTCAATGCGTTCGGTCACTCCGCCGCGGCTCATATACCTACTGGAAGAAATAGCCTGCAGATCTGGCTTAAGAATATCTGAAGGGGAAAAAATACACGTTTTTACTAAATGCTACAGACGCACCAAAATTCCTGGAAAGAAATACTGGCCAAATAGAGAGATGATACAAGAAAATTCACTATAAAAGATCTATAATAGAGGAAAGGTTCTTTAAAATGGGGAGAGCACAATAGTATCACTGAAGATCTCTACAATAAAAATTTCTTATCCAAACATCCAAAAATAAGGTATTACAACACTGTAGTGAAGCCGGAATGCCTATATACAAGTGAATTCTGGCATTAATCTATAGAAAAATTAGAAATACTAGAAACACGATCATAAGGAAACTATTAGGACCACAAGACACAGCAGAAGATTGTCATTTAAGAAGTAATGCTGAAATATACCAAATTATAGAAAATATTTCAAACATAATGAGAGAAAGACGATTTATGATTTTCGGACAGTTATTTAGAATACAACAGATTAACCAAAAGGACGAAGAAAGGAACAATACAAAACTGACGATATATACAACGCACAAGCCTTTAGTAAAAAAAAAAAAAAAATTTTTGCAAATGGAAGAATCCGAACTCAGGATGGTTAAAAAGACTGGTGTTAAGTGGACTGAACATAGAAAGAAGAAACTTGGGGAAAAGATGAAAGCATACTGGAAGAAAAGAACCAAGGATAAAGGATGAGACATTGAAATTGAAACGTGGTCAACAGATGACCTATTCGCAGAAAGATAAGCATAGAATCGAGTTCAACAGTATCATACTCGCGAACTGTTGCGCATTTTCATTTCGTACACTGTCACTGAGTGCTTCTAAAAGCCCTGGTATTGAAAGAAGAAAGCAGGTGGTCACAATTTTCTAAATCACGAACTAAGTGCTTAGTGTCATAAATTGATCACACTTGAGTGATTAGTCTGGAGTCATTACAGCATATTAATAACAGAGCTGATTGATGTGCCTCCATTGATAATTTGTGCCAATGGCTCTATGATGAAGAAAGATGACTTACTTGTAGTTTCACAGATATCCGTTTTCGTTCAATATTGATTCACATCCCCCGCATACTTTATTTGCCAGAAATTAGGTCCTATTAAAACTCAGAACTTTCAACCCAGTTACGTAATTTAATAGTAATTTAGAACTGTGTAAAATTAGTTGAATGTACCCCATCACCTAGATTTACAACCTTCTGCTTGCGGTTTTTCAACGGTACTTTTCATCTGCTGTCATCTATTTCTCTGTAAATGGGAAAGTTCGTCTTGCAGACTGCTTTCGTCAGAAATAATATGTGCTCTGTGCACCATCCTTCACAGACGATGAGTGTTCTCAGAACTTTGGTGCACAGAGCACATACTATTTCTGACGAAAGCAGTCTGCAAGATGAACATTCCCATTTACAGAGAGTGTTTGAAGACAATGGGTACGCTCCACAGCAGACACAGAAGGAATTGCAAATGAAACCGAAAGAGGCCACAAAGAATACAAAAGAGGGATAAACCTTTAAATCCATGGCTTTCCTGCCATATGTTGGTAGCCTCTCGTCAAAAATAGGACGGATTTTCAGCAGGCACAAAGTGAAAGTGATTTTTCGTCCTCCAGCCAAGACAGCTGCACTTTTAAGGTTCCGTCAAAGACGATTTGCTGCTCCTAAAATCTGGAGTTTACAAAATTCCATGTGAATGTGGTCTTTCTTACATCGGACAAACAACTCGTACTGTCCATGAAAGATGTACAGAACACCAAAGGTACACACGACTTTTACAACCTAACAAGTCGGCAGTGGCAGAGCACTGCATTGACACTGGTCACAGTATGTTGTACGGCAACGTTGGAATTTTGGCAACGACATCATCTTTTCGGGATTCAGTAGCATTATGCACGTGCATTATGCACGTCTTTGCCGCTGACCAACGTCTCTGGCGCATATGTATCTGTGGCCGCATGCGCAGTCGGGGGGTACGCGAGTATAAAGGGCCGAAGCGAGCACTGGAGCGTCAGTCACACCCTAAGATCGTAGCAATTCGGATTTTGGAATCACCACTCCACACAACAACTCCTCCGCGTAGTTGAACACATAACAGACGGCTACAACAAAAACAAAGCCACCGGAGCGGTGTTCATGGTCATCGAAAAAGCTTTCGATCGTCTCTGGCACAACGGCCTTATACGCAAACTTAATGATGCCGCGTTTCCCGACGGACTCGTGCATCTCATATCTCACCAACATAAGCTTCAACAATGACGTACAGGGTGAACAGTCTACACGGCACGATATTCAAACCGGAGTACCCCAAGGCAGCATCCTGGGGCCCCTCTTGTTTAACCTCTACATTAAAGATCTTCCATCCAGACATAACACGATGATCGCAATCTACGCAGATGACACCGCCATCATGATCAAGGTGCAAGATTGGAAGTCATCAAACATAAATTCACGCCTACAGACAGCACTCAGAACTGCCGAACCTTGGTTGGAGAAATGGCGTGTTAAAGTAAACGTCGACAAGTGCGAGGCAGTTCTGTTCACACGCAGACCGAAACACCTGCGCAAACACCAATACTGTAGACTAATTACTCTACATGCACGCCCAATACGTTTCCGTAAGAAAGACAAATACCACGGTGTCTGGTTGGACCAGAAACTCACATGGGGGGACCACATACAACACATGACCAACCGAGCAAACGCGAGGCTCAAACAGGGAAAGCAACTGAGTAGCCGGGTGTCGAGGAACCTCTACATGATACATATTAGACCTCTGATGACGTACAATGCTCCGTGCTGGGCATACGCCGCGCCAACACGGCTCCGCCGCCTGCAGCTCTTACAAAACAAGGTACTACGCATCATAAGCAACGTTCAACTATACACACGCACCGTGGACCGTCACAATGAATACCGCCTAGAGCGCCTCTCGGTGGTATTCAAGAAACTCGCCACACGACTGTACAAAAACTCGAGACACTCGAACAATCCCTTCATTCTAACGCTTGGGGAACTACGATCACAACCATAGGTGGAAACATAAACGACCCAAAACACTTCTCCTCCGAGACTAATCACCTCCGGTCATAGGGACCACCAACTCGCAAACACGATGAATATGGCGAACCCCTGCAGAACAGCAAACTGACTGGCAATGCCAGCTGAGCTCACAGCCGACCAACAGGCAAGGCAGGGAAACCATATTCAACGTACTGAACACAAACCTATACAGTCACACATATTTAGCCAGTTCTATGACCGAACTGTCTATCATGACAAACTTGGCTATGTTCACAGTTATTCTGCCGCAACCGACTCAGGAGACCTCACAGGAACTCAGGTGCAGCAGAACCTCGCATCAACTGGACTGATTCTTTATTACAAACCTAGCAAAGTTAATGGTACTGAGATATACCCTTTACTAACATTACCAAACCTTGCATGATCTGTCGCAGATAGCATACCGCTACTGCCCTTAAAACATAACCCACTGTCGCAGAGGTTTTTCCCTTGGCTCTTGCCCTTACATACCTTTACCCTTCGTATACCTTTCGACCAATTCTATCTCCAGATGCACAGTATTAATAGGTGATCGTGCCTATACGTAC
The DNA here is from genome assembly GCA_026315105.1 of Locusta migratoria. Taxonomy (NCBI): domain Eukaryota; kingdom Metazoa; phylum Arthropoda; class Insecta; order Orthoptera; family Acrididae; genus Locusta; species Locusta migratoria. The sequence continues at coordinate 269,533,063 of CM048751.1, read as the reverse complement.
GGATAACATCGCGGTCCCCACATCCCGTGATCCACCTTAGCAAACTAAGCAAATACTGAGGTGACAGTAGAACTTTTGTGATGGTCACCACGTTGGCGTGGAGTGACCCCATCCTTACTGGAGCGTTAGTCTTTCGGCTCACTCTGAAGATGGCTGAACGTTATACAGCCGTAATGTTAGAAGAAGAAGGAGAATTCTTGCGGCTGCGCACCCGAAACTTAATGGAACAGTCTACAGGCGTTGTCCACCACAGCGCCGTCCTCGGAGCATTTACAAATCTCTGTTTGCATACGAATGCGTGTACCGGTTGCTTTGACTTTTCAGTGTTAGGGCAAGTCTCTTTCTGCTTTCGCAGGCGTCGTGCAGTGGTCTTCGTACTACCTGGTGTACGTACTGGATGGTAGCGAAGAGGTGTCAGGACAGGAGGCGTATATATCTCTGGCGCATATGTATCGGTGGCCGCATGCGCAGTCGCGCGGTACGCGAGTATAAAGGGCCGAAGCGAGCACTGGAGCCTCAGTCTTTCGGCTCACTCTGAAGATAGCGGAACGTTATACAGCCGAAATATTAGAAGAAGAAGCAGAATTCTTGCGGCTGCACACTCGAAACTTAATGGAACAGTCTTTGCGCCGCCAAAACCTGAAGATTCACAACGCCTGTAGAAGACAAGCGTCTGGTTCAGGCGTTATAATGGCTGCTTATCACGATTTAAATGAGTCTGAACGTGGTGTCACATCCGGCGCACGAGAGATGGGACACTGCATCTTCCAGGTAGCGATGAGGTGGCGACTTACCCGTACGACCGTTTCACCTGTGCACTGGTGAGTCCGGTAAAACATCAAATCTCCGTCATCGCTGCGACTAGAAACGATTCTGCAAGAACGGAGCCAACGACGACTGAAGAGATTAGGAGCGCAGCCCTGCCCCAAATTGCTGCGGATTTCAGTGTTGGGCAACCAACAAGTGTCAGCGTGCGAACCATGCATCTAAACATCATCGATATGGGATTTTGGAGTCGAAGGCTCACTCCTGGTGGCGGGTTAACGGCGCATAACTGTTCAGGTCATTAGGACTCCACCTTAAACGTGAATGTACCAAAAACCAGAGTTAAGACAACTGCCAATGGGGACGATACCACGATATCGCCAAAACCTTGCGGCTACACACCCGAAAGTTAATGGAACATTCTACAGGCGTTGTCCACCACAGCGCCGTCCTCTGAGAATTTGCATATCTCTGTTTGCATACGAATGCGTATACCGGTTTCTTTGACTTTGCAGTGTCAGTGCAAGTCTCTCTCTCTGCTTTCGCAAGCGTCATGCAGTGATCTTCTCACCACCTGGTGTACGTACTCGAGGCGCGCGCTGTCGCCTCGCCTGGCTGTGACACATCGGCTGCCCCCCCCCCCCCCCCCCCCCCCCCCCAATACACTGGCACGCGCCCTTCCCGTCGCGCAGCTTTCACTCTCTCCGTATCTGCATATCTCCGGACGTGGATCTAACGATCGCGCTCGCGAAACTGCTATCCTCCTTCCGCCGCCGCCGCGATTTCTGGGCCAGCGGGAAGCCTGCAGCCTGCATTATGCGGCTCGGCCATTCAATGGCGCCAAATGTCACGCAGGGGCCGATCGGCCGCTCTCTCTCCGACTGCTCACGAACACCCCCTGCGGGAACCAGATCACTGGCCCACTCCTGGTATGGCATCGCTCTGTCTCGCTCTCTCACTCTCCCTCGCTCTCTCTTATGAAATATTTCTTTTTAAATCCGTAAATTAGATGTTGAAAAAAATGTTGAAATGTTTGTTAAGCTTATGGGACTTAACTACGGGGTCATCAGTCCCTAAACTTACAAACTACTTATCAACTACCTCATACTAAGGACGGCACAAATATCCATGCCCGAGGGGGGGATTCGAACCCCCGAACTTAGTGGCCGTGCAGACCGTGACTGGAGCGCCTCAGTCCCCTCGGCCACCGCGGCCGGCAAATCAGGTGTTCCTCATGGAATCCGTAACTACAAATTCGTTCAGTTGATGTTCCAGGAATAGACAGCGTCTTGGAAACTTATAGGAAACGAGTAGATCAAAACAACTTGTACAAAAGCAGACAGTATTTATAAGAATGAAGGGTATGAAAGAGACATGGAAGCTGGGAAGGTAGTAAGACACGGTGAAAGACGGCTGTCTGCCGTCTTCCTTAGGTTTTTGACTTTGTAATTTATCTACGTTCACTAGACGGGCCTTTTTGCTAAACGAGAACCCCTTTTGTTCGGAGGTATGAGGAATAGCATTTCATTTCATGTTTTTAAATGTTAGTTTCGGTAATATTTTTTGGAATAATTAATGACGCAGCAGTCACTTTTTATTAATATTTTTATTGGCACGATGCGTTTCGGCAGTACGCTGCCATCATCTGGTGCATTTTTACAGTAACTGGTTCATTATTGACTTATTATGTTTTGTGTTGTGGATGCCAGTGAGGTTATATTTGGACATTTTAACAATTTAGATGGTAATCTTGCTGTCTGGCACACACAACACAAGAACACAGTTACATATACAGCACATGTAGACATTTTGTATTTGATGGTTGATGGTACAGTAACCATCAAATACAAAATGTCTACATTTGCTGTATATGTAACTGTGTTCGTGTGTTGTGTGTGCCAAACAACAAGATTACCAACAAAACTGTTAAAATTTCCAAACAAACCTCACTGGCATCCACAACACGAAACATAATAAGTCAATAATGAACCAGTAACTGTAAAAATGCACCCGATGATGGCAGCATGCTGCCGAAACGTGTCATATTAATAAAAAGTGACTGCTGCAACATTATTTATTCCAAAAAGTATATAATACAGTCGCAGACCTCAGAACAATCCAATAACATGGATTAATTTATGTTCGGTAATATTGCTGGGATTTTATTATGCTAATAATTTATCATTGTGTTTACAAATGTGGCAAGATGAACGGTTTCTCCGTGACGTCACTGTCCCTGTGAGAATATGTACTTGCTTTATTCTGTATGTGCATGTATGAGAATCTTCTAGCATGGCAGTGTGTATATATGGGAATTTTCGTCGTCGGCTGCTCGCTGCCCACTTTGCACCTTTGGCTTCGAGTCTATAGGTACTCGTTACCAACCTCTGCTTTTGATGCTACAAGTGGGGTTGGCAATGCCCGCTAGCGAGCCTCGGTTGGACGCGCGGTTTTTCCAGGGGTTTTTAGCGATTTCCGGTGGTGGTGGGACTGGCGGGCCGACGGACATTCTGTGGCTGCACTTCAAGCTGGTATGACGTTCTTCTTTCCTCCCTTTAGATGGTAGCGATTCTTTGTCTGGTTTGTCTTAGTTCGACCTCAGTACTTAGGTTAATTTTTCGGAATAAGTTTCTTCGATCATGTACGGAAGTGTACTCAGTTTCATTTCGGTGATTCTGCATAGGTAAGCGCGGTAAATATGTAATTAATTCGGTTTGATAACAGCTGAGAATCGGTAACCTTTGTGAGACTAGATGGCGATGTACGAACTCGGTTTAATTTCTTTTTGGCTTTGTGGGATGCAGCTAATGTGCAGGAATATTTTATTCTGTGTAGTGCATGTGAAATATTCTTTTCCATTTTCTCCTTCCACAAGTGATATGTACTCCACGTGGTGTGTTCTTAGACAAAGCCTTCAGTTACCCCTGTGTCTTTTTCTATGTCCTTCAGGCAAGAAATTATGCATGTATATTCCTGATTTCCATGAGTACTTCGCGATCTCCTCTCTGTCTATTTTTAAATTGTTGATTCGTTTCCAAATTTGAACTTTCATTCAGACACCCTCAGTAAATTCTCTTCTAGGCTTGTACGGACCCCTTTATTAGCTTGGTTATGAAATACTACGTATTTCTAGGGGCTGCATGCCGTATTTCCTAGTTGATTTACTCCGATTTTGAATTTATTCCACTTTTCTGATTTTTGAAGACTGGACTTCGTCCATCCGTGTAAAACTTTCCCAATCGCGTCTAACTGTATTTCTTTAGCTTCCTTATGATATCCTACGCATTTCTAAGGATTGCATGCCGTAGATATTTTTCATTATTTTTCGGAAATTGAATTTTGTATTTTTTACTGGTTTTCGGAACCACGTGGCTCCGAACTCCGACTTCAAGGGTTTATAGCTAGTCGCTTGAGTTCTCGCCGCTGCTCACATACCAGTGCCTTACTATTGTGCATTCTTGCTTCGTAATCTTGATTCCGTTGATTTTTGTTGAAATGAATACGATCTTTAAGCAGTTCGCCTTCAGTGGGGTTCGAATATGTAATGTAGCAGGCACGTGCCGTGTGTCTCAGTAAGTCTGCATGTTCACGGTTTTATTTTAATGGAAATTAATCTTGCTACTATCGCGTACCATCTCAAGTAAAGAAGGACAGACCAGAGCGACCTACGAAGTCTATTTTTTCTTTTGTTGTGTGGTACATCGGTCGTAGACTTTGTAAAAGTTTTTCGAGCTATACATCGACCAATCTGTGAGAAAAGCAAGGAGAAACTTGTAGAAGGCATTGAAGTTCAGGGAGAAAATGCAAACTATTTACAGCTGTAATTCTGTCAGAGACAGTAAAGGACCTGAAAGAACTTGAATTAATGGATACTGCCTTTAGAGTATAAGATAAACGTTAAAAAGAGCAAAACCAGGGTAACGGAAAGTAACCTCAGAAAATCAGACAATACTATAAGAATTAGAGTAGGTAACGAAACAAAGATTTGATGAGTTTTGTGATGTGCTTGGTAAAATAACTAATTGTGGCCGAAGTAGAGACGATATAAAATGCAGAATGGCTATAAGAAGAAAAGCATTTATGAAGAGGAAAAATTTGTTGACAACGAATATTAATTTGTTAGGAAGTCTTTTTTTAACATTTTTCTTGAGTGGAGCCTTGTATAGGATTGAGTGAAATGTGGATGATAAGGAATTGAGGCAGAAAGTGACTTTATATTTTTAAATTTTGTGCTACAGGAGAATGCCGAAGATTATATGTTTTGAATTCGTAACTAGTAAGGAGGTAGTGAACAGAAGTGGGGAGAAAAGAAATTTCTGGCGTATCTTGATTAAACGCAGGAATCGATTGGTTGAACTCATTCTGAGGCATCAAAGGATCTCACAGGGTGGGGAGCGTGTGTGGGGGGAAAACTTGTTGACAATGTTTATTAATTTGTTAGGAAGTCTATTTTTAAGACATTTGTCTTGAGTGGAGCCTTGTACAGGATTAAGTGAAATGTGGGCGATAAGTAATTCAGGCAGAAAGTGAATTTATACTTTTAAATTTTGTGCTACAGGAGAATGCTGAAGATTATATAAGGAGGTACTGAATAGAAGTGGGGAGAAAAGAAATCTCTGGTGTAACTTGATTAAACTAAGGAATCGATTGTTTGAATTCATTCTGAGGCATCAAGGTATCGCACAGGGTGAGGAGACTGTGTGTGGGGAACGCCTTCCTCTCCCCCCCCCCCCCACTCCCCTGGGAGTTAAATGGCAGAGGGACACTGACAGACGAATACTGTATGCAGAATCAACGGGATGTAGGCTGCCGTTCCTTTTCAGCGATGAAGAGGTTTGCACAGCATAGGGTAGTTTGGAGAGCTGCATCAAACCAATATTTGGAATGAAGACTACAACAATAACGATTTCAATTTGTTTGTTCTTTAGTGGCCATGCAAAATTAAACACCAACAAGTACCGTAGATATCTCAACAAAATTTATCTGAGAGTTACACACTGTAAAAAATCACACGATAATATAGCCTCATGTGAAAAAGATGATGAAATCAGTATTGAGTATTGCCGCCATTAATGGCTACACGCATTGACATTAAACTTGACTCTGATCCTATCAGTGCCTTACTGCAGAAAGACTCTGGATTGTATAGGCGTCATTTTTTAAGAATCCCGATGTTCTGACGGACTGTTAAACTGTTGCCATCCTGCCAAACCTACAGAGATTGCAGGAGACCATATGCGACAGAATAGCACATGGCGCAGGAACACTACTTCGTCAAACATCGGACTACTTTGCTATCTTGGCCACCCTGTTCCACTCAGCGGCGTGAGTTCATAGCTGTACAAAGATTGTATTCCAAAGATATGTGAATATTTTTGACAATATACCGATACCAGAAAACATGTAATTGTAATCTGAATAAACACATCTTAGCTTCCTTTGAACTGGAATATTAAAACTGTGGATACTATTAATATTAAAATATTGTTCAGTAGTGTAATAACTGATTCGTACGCACGATTCATAGACTCCCCTCTGCCATCATTCGTCTCCCCCATATGTACCCAGAATGCATAGACATCCCTCTTCCATCATTCACACCCCCTACTTTTGTACCCTTGAACACATTCCCCATCGTATCCCACTTCTCATGTAAACAATAGTCTCTTTCTCACAAACTCATAGTCTTTTAATTACTTTAATCAAAAATGAATAGTTATTTTATTTAAATGCTTGTCTGATATTTACTTTATGCTTTTACTATTATATACGTGAGCAATTTTTAATAGTAATAGTATCCACAGTTTTAATATTAAAATTCGAATGAAGCTAAGATGTTACTATTCAGATTACAATAATGTTTTATATTATGCTTCTTTTCTGGTATGGATGTATTGTGAAAAATATTCACATATCTTTTGAATATCATCTTTGTACAACTAAGCACTCACACCGTTATGTGGACTATCTGTTCAGTATTGAGTTATGATGGCGTAAGAAGTCGAAAGCAGGTTCATAACAAACCAATAAATAAGTATTTTGAAACAGAAAAAGAAAGTGTTAAAGTTCCTGCGTTCCTGCAAGTACCAACGGAATATTCTTTAAATATGCTACAGTTCAGTATGGCACAATGTGTGCTGGTTGCAGTTAAGTAAATAATCAATTAAAATCCGAACTGACAGAGTATCTACACTAATATGTTCGTAATTCAAATATATTCTCAATAGTGCAGAGTGGCATATAGATGGGTAGAAGGGGCAGCTGTATCACCCTGTATGCAGGGCATTCAAAAGATGGTGTCCAATACTGTGAGAGATGGTAGCACTCATCGAAACAAGAAAAAAGGTGCAATAAATATGGGTCCAGAAACACGCATATCTTAGATAAGCACGTGTTAATGCGCTGCGTTCCGGATATTAGCCCAGGCGTTGCATTGTCGGGGCAGAAGTAAATCAATAAGGAATGCAGGGAAGAGGGCATCAGCACCAGTTCACGATCAATTTATGGGCAGGTGTATTTGGAGATGGGTTAATAGTGCAATACGTGCAACAACAAAGGTTAAATGAGGCGTATTATCTGGAACTCATCATTAATGTACTGCCTACCTTGCTAGAGGATGTGATGTGTCAGCAACGATAACATATGCAAATCATGCATGACGGCGCACCAGCTCACTTACGTCACACTGTTCGCAAACATCTCACGCATACATTTTGGGACCGGTGGATTGGTCGGGGAGTCCCCACAGCTCGACCAGCTCATTCCCCAAACATAAATCCCCTAGACTTTTGGTTAAGGAGTCATTTGAAGGAAGTAGTCTACGTAACGCCAATCAACGATGTGCAGAAAATACATGGTTGCATCTTATGCGTGCTACCATGTACTACAATAACAGCCGTGTATATATCCCTTACAGACCCAAGGTTGTAGGTGACTAGTTATTAGTATAAAGAGGGACGTTTAACATACAAAATACATACTGTAATTCATTACAAAAAAGAAAATAAATTTTTATCAAAAATTTTGTACTCATACAATTATATATTTTGGGCCTTCACTACAAATTTTCATGATCTGCACCGTCTTACAGTAATATGCCTTTGAAAGAAATTACATAATAACATCACAGGGCCATATAAAATCAACTGGCTGTCAGGTATCATAGCTTCACATGTAAAACAAATATATTCACACCTTGTCGACAAGTCTTTCTTGCCGTCATTGTAAATGTTCTGGAAGTTTGCTGACTACTGACGCCATCCAGTGTAGAAATATGGAACTAAAACACGTTGCACAAATTACCAAAGTCCATCTACGATTGTGTGATGCAGGCCCGAATTTCCTAGCGTAAATCACGAAGAAATAAACCAAGCAAAACCAGAACCGCACGATTGTGCGTATAGGGCTGAAAGGGATATCAAAGAGAGCGTCATTGCTTACGTCGAAGGGCAGAGATATGCAGTGAATGGACGCCACGTGTTGATCTCAGATAGTATGTTTTGTACGGGCCCACGTTTATTACACTTTTTTTCTTTTTTACGATGAGTCCTACTACTACTGAAAGTATTCTACACGTTTATTAACACCCTGTATAAGTAAGAATTGCGGCATCATTTCTTTCGGACATATCCATGTCGAGGACTGATGATTTCAATACTGATGCACACGAGGACCAGACTACTGGCAGGGAATACAGGGCTAGATACGAACCGTGGAGTACATTGGTCAAAGCACACTGCAGAGCCAAAGACACTGCCACACCTACATAATATCGTGTACAGCCAACACGAGCACGAAGAAGTCCCGCAACACAACGAAGCGTGGACTCGAATAATATCTGACGTAGTGCTGGAGCGAACTGAAAAATTCTCAATAATGCGATGGCGTGTAGATCTCTCGTGTATAGGGTGTTGCAAGGCATTGTAGATATGCTTAATAATGTTAATGTCTGGAGAATTTTATGGCCAGCGGAGATGCTGAAACTCAATAAAGTGTTCCTAGAGCTAGTCTGCAGCGATTCTGGACGTGTAGAGTGTTGCATTGTCCTGCTGGAATTCTCAAAGTCCGTCGGAATGTGCAGTGAACCTGAACGCATGCAGGTGATCAGCCAGGATGCGTACGCCTACATAAATGCTCTGCAAGTCACATTAAAGTGGGGTTCATCGAATCCCTTTTATCATGTTTCTCTACAGTTCCATTCTCTAACAGCTTGTGGAAAAAAGGAACACGTAATCAGTCCGTTTTGGAACTGATTTCTCTTAATTTACTTTGACGTCATCACTCCTATGTATGTGCGTGCTGACGAAATATGTTCGCATTCAGAAGACAAAGTTGGTGAAAGAAATTTCGCAAATGGATCACGTCGGAACGTATAATGCATATGTTTCAATGATTTCCACCCCAATTCGTGCATTAATTCTTTTGTGTCCCAGCCTCGTCGCCACATTTGTGTCTCGTTTCCTCCGGTAGACCTGGGTGTCGGTGGCCGAGTAGAAGGAGACCGACACAGGAATAAAGGATGCACGCTTGTGCAGGTACGGAGGTGAGCAGCCAGTGGGACAGCAGAAACTAGAAACACTAGAGTAAATTAGAACGAGATATGTATTTCATAGAGACTTAGTAATACTTAACTTTTACATAGTCCTTGACTGCAGAATGCTGATACATAGATTATATAGTGGCCTGCCTACTGATGATTCGTAGTGCCTATCCGATAGCCAAGTCTTAACTGGTGCCTATCTGATTCCGAAGTGTTAACTGGTTCCTATCTCAGTTCGAAGTGAACAATGTCGTTCAGTGGTGGCCACGAGCGGGATACTAGCAGAGGTCGCTCGTGGCTGACGTCGTAAGAACGCCGCGCCGTGCGTGCATGGCGGCGCGCGGCGAAAGTAAGTGGCGCGCACTTCATACTTGTGCAACACCACAATTTCCGCGACCCTCTTTGCAACGGATTTTACCGCCGTACTGCACTTATACAAATGTATATATAACTGCAAAATTATACAATTGTACAACATATGATTCAATAAATATGTGATCGTATATACTACGACGGGTAAAAACCTGTCGCATCATGCAACACGCATTCCAGTCAGCTTAAGAAAAACGCTGGAAATCTGACAGCAGCAAAGATGCCCTCTGGGGGAAAGAAATGTTTACAGCAATGTTGTGAATTAAATGAAAATATGAATGTTACATATCATTTATATTTTGATTACAATCTTTCTTTGTTTGGATGCTGTATTTAAAATTTAGTGTATTATGCAAGACAGTCTTATTTCTTAATTTTCTCCGATAAATATAACAAGATTTTATATTAAAAAAAAGGAGATGGACAGAGAGAGAAGGGATATAAGGAGTACTGACTCAAAGCTTGAATAAACTGAATAAAGAAATAAATACCCGGGCAACGCCGGGTTTTCAGCTAGTTGTATTATTTAGGAGTTGCCTGCTGTACGCCGGCCTCTGAGTGTTTTCATATATCTGTGTTTGCATATGCATGCCTATAACAGTTTCTTCGGCATTTCAGAGGAGGAAGGTACACAGGAATTTAGGTCGGACGGAGTTCGTGCTTAAGTGATCTGTGCAAGTGTATGAAGCCCGTGAGTCTGAGTGGGGCAAGGGTTTGCACAATTGCCTAGTATGCAGGAGATCCGGGTTCGCCGGCCGCGGTGGCCGAGATGACTGAGGCGCTCCAGTCACGGTCAGCACGGCCACTACGGTCGGGGGTTCGAATCCCCCCTCGGGCATGGATATTTGTGCCGTCCTAGTTCGTAAGTAGTTCATAAGTAGTTTGTAAGTTTAGGGACTGATGACCCCGTAGTTAAGTCCCATAAGCTTTACAAACATTTGAACATTTTGAGATCCGGGTTCGACTCTCGGCCGTGACACGCATTTTTATACGACCAGCACCTCGGGCAATGATACTCCAAGTAAATCTTGTATAGCAGAGATTAGCCTGCTTAGCCATAACAGGCGGAATTAGCAACACACCAACTGCTGGGACGGAAATCATGCTGGAGATGACCCCATTGCACCTTTGGGTCAAGATGGAGGCTGCGTCTGGTGCATACAGACTCAAATCTGGCAACAACTGGAACTCTTTGGGATATCCAGAATCACACACTAAAATAGTGAGTGAGGTAAATATAGGAAAGGTTCGGCAAATGCCAGCCGACTATATTATAACCCCATACTGCTTCAACAAGCCTTTCAATATAACAATTGGAAGTAGGGAGCAGTGGGAGAAAATAGTTCGACACCGTACGGGGGATGTTGTCTGGTTCACTGACGGGTCAAAATCAGACCAATGTGTTGGGGCCGGCGTATATGCGGTGCAGTCAAGACTCGAAGGCGTCATCTCTCTAGGAAAACTGGCCTCAGTATTCCAGGCCGAAATCACTGCCATCAGGGCGTGTGTGGAGGAGAATTTGCGTAGGTGCTACAAAGGTCGTAGCATCTATATTCAGACAGCCAGGCAGCCCTGAGATCACTGGAAGCTCCTGCAACAAGGTCTAAAATTGTTGCAGAATGTCACAGGGTTCTGGTGGAGCTAGGGGAAAGCAATAGAGTAAACCTATAGTGGGTCCCTGGCCACTCGGGGATCAGTGGCAACGAACATGCCGACAGAGTAGCCAGGATTGGGGCAGAGACTCCATTTATTGGACCGGAACCTGTCCTGACAATCACCAAGGCAATGATCAAATTGGAGCTACGTAACTGGTTCAGAAGACAGCACGTAGATTATTGGACCAAAGTCCATCAACAAAAAAATGGCAAGGTAATGATGCCAAAGCCATGTTTTAAAAGAAGCTCTGCAATCCTGGGCCTGAACATGAGAGAGATTAGACTCATGGTTGGATTGCTGACAGGCCATGGGAATTTCAAAAAAACACCTATGTACAATGGGAATAATAGAAGAGGACCCTAAATGTAGGATCTGTGATGACGGTGATGAAACTGCATCACATCTAATCTTCGAATGCATTGCATTGGAGAATAAAAGGCACAGAATATTTGGGACAACCAGACCCGAAGAAATTGTGTCTAACAAAGAACTGGTAAAGGGACTCCTTGCACTGTACAAGGGCATTGGTTGGCTTTACTAGATATACAGGGAGCGATACCACACAATAAACTTAGTTTCGGTGCGGGCAGTGGCGGGTTGGACCAAGACTGTTTTGGCTTCCCTGGAGCCGGCCGCGGTGGCCGAGGTGACTGAGGCGCTCCAGTGACGGTCAGCACGGCCACTACGGTCGGGGGTTCGAATCCCCCCTCGGGCATGGATATTTGTGCCGTCCTAGTTTGTAAGTAGTTCATAAGTAGTTTGTAAGTTTAGGGACTGATGACCCCGTAGTTAAGTCCCATAACCTTTACAAACATTTGAACATTTGAACATTTGCTTCCCTGGAAAAATCAATCAAATCTTGTATAAGGATAAGAACGTATGGATTTTCCCGGGCTATTTCCTCACCCGGCATTAACTTGCACGCCAATGCCGCAGCGTCGTGTTGCCTGACAAGTATGCAACGAACGTTTCGTCACATATTAGTAATTTCGCAGCTACAGCCATCAACGTCGTGTGACCTTTGGCGAACGTATTCCAATGCGCCGTTAACGCCGGCGCGACACCCGCTCGTGCCGCCGCGGCGGGACACTTAAGAGGGCCGATAGGCCATCGGGGCGTGTCGCGGCTCCCGCGTTGCGCTGCAGGGCGTGTCAATCGCCGGCCGGCCGGCGTGTCGTGCCACTGGAAAGTCGCCGTTGCGTCACCGCCCGCTCCGCTCTCGGCACAGTGTCTCCGCACAGCTGTTGCGCCTCGCCTGGGGACACGGCCACCCAGAAGGCACGCGGCCGAATCGGTGAAGCTTTCTCTGTTAGACCACGTTACAGGAAATTCCTTCTGTTAGAAAACGTCTGGTGTGATCCAATGAGGTGCAACAGGTCCTCCAATGATCTCACCGAGAGAGGTGGTACAGAGGGGACAAAAAAATGTTCAAATGTTTGTATAGTCTACGGGACTTAACTACGGGGTTATCAGTCCCTAAACTTACAAACTACTTATGAACTACTTACGAACTAGGACAGTACAAATATCCATGCCCGAGGGGGGATTCGAACCCCCGACCGTAGTGGCCGTGCAGACCGTGACTGGAGAGCCTCAGTCCCCTCGGCCACCTCGGCCGGCACAGTGGGGACACACTGGACTCGCATCATGGAGGACGATGCTTCAAATCCATCTCCGACCACCAGATTTAGGTTTTCAGTGATTTCCCTAAAATCATCTCAGACACATTTCGGAATGTGTTTCCGTAGACTTTCCCGGCGTAATAACTGATAATATCCATCTCGGATCTGCATCGTCAACTGAACACGATATTTCGGCAGATCAATTGGTGCCATCTTTAGGTGAGTGCGTTGATTACACTTACTCGCCGGAAACTGAGAGCCGCGGTGGAGTAGCCGAGCGGTCTAAAGCGTCTCGCTGCGGAGTGCGCGGTTGCTCGCCGAGGAGGTTCGAGTCCTCCCTGGGGCATGGGTGTGGATGTTGTCCTTAGTTTAGTTTACCTAGGTTTAAGTAGTTTGTAAGCTACGGACTGATGACCACGCAGTTTGGTCCGATATATTTACAAACATTTGAATATTTTTTTGGAAACTGAGAAAGAACAGAAACAGCGGCCCCTAAAGGGCCGCTGACGACGCACCGCGCGTGCGCGAAACAAAGTAGGGGCTCTCTAGGCGCAATAGAACTAGTAGTGCGCCGATCATCAGTCCGTAGCTTACAAACTACTTAAACCTAGGTAAACTAAACTAAGGACAACACACGCACCCATGCCCAGGGAGGACTCGAACTTCCACTGCGAGCAACCGCGCGCTCCGCAGCGAGACGTTTTAGACCGCTCGGCTACTCCACCGCGGCGATGGGTCGAAACAAGACTGGTTAAAAGAAACAGAAGGTCGAAATGAATACCGTTCTTACTAAATATCAGATAAGATTGGGTTCCAAGTTTTACTTAGACGGCGGTGGGTCGTCAGCGTTGTATAAATGGGCCGCTGTATCTGTTCAGCCTCAGTTTCTGGTATGTGTAATCAACGCACTCACCTGAAGATGCCAGCCAGTTGGTCTGCCGAAATATTGTGTTCAGTTGACGCTGGTATCAGGTTCCAAGTTTTACTTAGAGGGCTTCCCCCAAGTAAAACTTGGAACCCAATCTTATTTGATATTAAGCAACAATGGTCTTCATTTCGACCTGCTGTTTCTTTTAACTAGTCTTGTTTCGACCCATCATTTTGTCGATTTTCTTCACCGACGCACTACTATTTCTATTACGCCTAGAGAGCCTCTACTTTGGTTTCGCGCACGCGCGCTGGGTTGTCAGCTGTGTATAAAGGGGGTGCTTTTTCTGTTTTGTCTCAGTTTCCAGCGAGTAAGTGTAATCTGCGCACTCACGTGAAGATAGCAGCCAGTTGGTCTGCACAAATATCGTGTTCAGTTGACGATGGTATCCGGCTGCAAACCCGAGACGAATATTAACAAATTTAGGAATGGGTCCTTTATAAAGGCACGGCGGATTTCGTTCCCCGTTGTTGTTGTTGTGGTCTTCAGTCCGCAGGATGGTTTGATGCAGCTCTCCACGCTACCCTGTCCTTTGCTAGTCTCTTCATCTCCGAATACGATCGGCAACCTACATCCTTTTGAATCTGCGTACTGTATTTGTCCCTCGGCCTCCCTCTACGATTTTTACCCCACACATTTCCTTCTAATGCTATGTTGACAATTCCTTGATGTCTCAGTATGTGTCCCGCCAATCTATACTTTCTCTTAGTCAGTATATGTCAGAAACATCTTTTCTCCCCAATTCGGTTAAGCACCTCCTCATTAGTTACGTGATCTACCCATCTAATTTTCATCATTTGTCTGTAGCACCATATTTCAAAAGCTTCTATCCATCTTTTTGTCTGAACTACTTATCGTCCACGTTTCACTCCCATATAATACTACACTCCAGACAAATGCTTTCAAAAAGGACTTCCTAACATTTAAATTAATATTGGATGTTAACAAGTTTCGCTTCTTTAGAAACGCTTTCCTTCCCATAGCCATTTTGCATTTTATACCTTCTTTACTTCGACCATCAGAAGTTATCTTGCTACCCAACTAACAAAACTTATCCATTACTTTTATTGTCTCATTGCCTAATCCAATTGCCGGCCGCGGTGGCCGAGGTGACTGAGGCGCTCCAGTCACGGTCAGCACGGCCACTACGGTCGGGGGTTCGAATCCCCCCTCGGGCATGGATATTTGTGCCGTCCTAGTTTGTAAGTAGTTCATAAGTAGTTTGTAAGTTTAGGGACTGATGACCCCCTAGTTAAGTCCCATAAGCTTAACAAACATTTGAACCTAATCTAATTCCTTCAGCATCGCCCTATTTTCTGACAGTACATTCCATTACCCTCGTTTTACTCTTGTTAAAGTTCATCTTATATCTTCCTTTCAAGACACTGTCCATTGCATTCAACTGCTCTTCCAGATCCAAAATTAATATGTCATCGACAAACCGCAAAGTTTTTGTCTCTTCTCCCTGAACTTCAGTTCACTCTCCAAATTTCTCCTTGCGTTCCTTCACTGTTTGCTCAAGGTACAGATTGAACAACATTGGGGAAAGCCTACAACCCTGTCTTACTCCCTTCCCAACCTCTGCGTCCCTTTCTTGCCCTTCGACACTATTAACTGCTGTCTGATTTTTGTATAGGTTAAATATAACTCTTCGCTCCCTATATTTTACCTCTAATACATTCAGAATTTGAAAGATTGTATTCCAGTCGATATTGTCAAAAGCTTTCTCCAAATCCAAAAACGCTAGAAACGTAGGTGTGCCTTTCCTTATCCTATCTTCTCAGATAAGTCGTAATGTGAGTATTGCCATCCGGTTCCTATATTTCTCCTAAATCCAAACTGATCTTCTCCGAGGTGTTATTCCACAAGTTTTTCCATTCGTCTGTAAATTCGTTTCCTATCCTTACTAAAAATTCCGAGCGTTTGAGCTCCGTCTCTAATGATCACGCTGTTGATGGGAAGTTATAATGTTTCCTCCCAATTTTCTCAATGATGTAAACACAATATTCTACTACTTTATAAACCGATTTTCGGTTGTTATGATAACGTCAAGAAAAAAAAGTTAGGTCGTTAAATTGTTGTGGGATCAAAGGCTTTAAAATAAGGCAGCTACAAAGTAGGTCATCAAATATGAACGTAAACTAAACGGACTATTTAAGAAGTTCGGAATTTTTTGATAAAGTTGGGGAAGTAAACCTGCTGCCCCTTTTCACAGGAAACATCCTGGAGTTTGCTTGAAATCACGGGAAACCCAAATCATTACAGCTTCACTGCCTTTATAACTTCCTTCGATCCTAATCTAAGGTATAATTCTTGAGATACAATTTTTCAAGTGCTTTTGACCCGTCAGTACGTTTGTCGATTACAACAACTTCTCTCAATAATGACAAACACGACGAATACAACAGTTACGTTTATTTTTTCTGTTGTAGAGAATCCGAATCCTCAATAAAATCGATAGACTTATTTAAGGTTTAAAATCTGACACCATTCCACCCCGTAGAAACCATTGGGGGGCTAGCATTAGTATCGCCGGATAGAATGTTTTTAAATATTGAAAACTTATACTTTCATATTCTGACGCGATTGTTTTTTTCTACGTATTGCAGTGTCGCATAATAAAAATCTTTTCCTCTGCAGCAGGATTTGATAACCAACCTTCTTCTTAAAAGGTCCAGCTTTATAAAGACGTGTAATAAGTAAGGCTAAACAGGTACATAAGGCAATTATAATTAATGTTGAATCTGTATGTTCCGATAAAAAGAAAAAAATCAATCAGAAATGGGCGTAGGATAACCAGCATTAATGCGGAAGTCATCAGATGCAATTACTTAGGAATTATACTACCATACATGTGCTAACATAAACGATGATATGTGTAGTTCATAGTACCAGTTCCAACATTATATATTTAATCTGTTCCTACATTTCCATTCAATTGCTCTTCCATATCCTTTGCAGTCTCTGACAAAATTACTATGTCAGCTGCAAACCGCAAACTTTTTATTTCTTCTCCCTGAACTTTAATTCCCTCTCCAAATTTCTCCTTCCATTCCTTCACTGCTTTCTCAATGTACAGATTGAACAACATTGGGGAAAGGCTACAAACATGTTTTACTCGCTTTCCAACCTCTGCGTCCCTTTCTTGCCCTTCGACTCTAATAACCGCTGTCTGGTTTTTGTATAGATCGAATATAACTCTTCACTCCCTATATTTTACCCGTGTTACCTTCAGAGTTTGGAAGAATGTATTCCAGTCGACATTGTCAAAATCATTCTCCAAATCCACAAACGCTAGAAACGTAGGTGTGCATTCCCTTAGCCTACCTTCTAAGATACGTTGTAATGTGAGTATTGCCCCGCGTATTCCTACATTTCACCTACATCCAAACTGATCTTCCCCGAGGTTGGATTCCACAAGTTTTTCCATTCGTCTGTAAATTCGTTTCCCATCCTTACTAAAAATACCGAGCGTTTGAGAACCGTCTCTAATGACCACGCTGTTGATGGGACGTTATGTTTCCTCCCAATGTTCTCAATGTTTAGAAGAACGATGTAAATAGAGTGTATTCCACTCGACATTGCCAAAAGCTTTCTCCAAATCTACAAACGCCAAAAACGTAGGTTTGCCCTTCCTTAGCCTATCTTCTAAGATAAGTCGTAATGTGAGTAATAGTTCGGATGTAAGGATATTTTGTTCGTCCTACAAGGTACCGGTTGGCACACTTCTATACGCGTCCTGTAGCCTACAAGTGCACTGGAGTGGGGACCAACACGGTTTTTCTCTTTGAAGTCGGCTTTATTCGTAGGCTCGGTTTGGGAGAGAACGCCACGCCACGTGCAGCAGGGTCTCTGGACAGCCCTGGGCCCAGATGAATACGCCGCAGTCAGCTTCGCGCCGGCCCCGTGGCATCGTGACGTCGCGCGGCTGCAGCCGGCCGTGGACTGTAAGCCCACACCGCGGCAAGCGGCGTGCCACATCGCTCACTACGTGGGGGCAAGGACACGCCTCGACTGCATTGCTGGGTCCGTCTTGCGTACAGGCCGCGCAATACGCAACAAGAGAGGCGGGGTTGTCTCACTTTTACTGGAGCGAACATTCCTTTTTTATGATAATCATATATATTATTTCTCATTGGTGTTTTTTTTTTTTTTTTTTTTTTTTTTTTTTTTTTTTTTTTTTTTTCGGTACGCCATGTCTCCCGTATTAACCCTCTCATCCACGAATTATCAACCTGACAATGAAAAAAAAATGCTGTTACATTATTTGGTAACTTAAGGCTATTTCATCATAATTTACCTAAAAAAATAAAAACAATTGGGAGGTGTCCTCAAATGAGGACAGCTAGTACGAAACCTGCTACATTTTACACGGTACATCTATTAATAGTATCAAAGAATACAACAATGAATAGTGTACACTATTTTGGCCGGCCGAGGAGACTGAGGCGCTTCAGTCACGGCCTGCACTGCCACTACCGTCGGGGGTTCGAATCCCCCCTCGGGCATGGATATTTGTGCCGTCCTTAGTCTTAGCTAGTTCATAACTAGTTTGTAAGCTTAGGGACTGATGACCCCGTAGTTAAGTCCCATAAGTTCTACAAACATTTGAACACTATTTTGTATTTTTCGTACAATGAAATTGTTTCAGGCACTCAGGGCACACAGCAAGTTTACACTTTTCTCAAGTGTAACGTGTTTTCTGTCGGCAGTCCCCATCATGACAGCTCTTGGCATTGGGCTCACCTGACTTGGCTTGCCAATGTTGTATATCATCGAAGTGTAATTCGTTGGGCAAGCTTACAAAATACTTATGAACTAGCTAAGACTAAGGACGGCACAAATATCCATGCCCGAGGGGGGATTCGAACCCCCGACCGTAGTGGCCGTGCAGACCGTGACTGGAGCGCCTCAGTCCCTCGGCCACCGCGGCCGGCTCCATTTCTTTGTTGGCCCAATGAATAAGTAGTACCGTCAAGGAGACATTCTCTTGTTAGTCCTCGTATGAGGTACCTGTGTTTTTGCGGTCACCTAAGGTGTAAAATATGACAAAAGTGAGATAAAATCTAAGTGTCCTCATTTGGGGACGTGGCACATGAGAGGGTTAAATATCCAAAATTAATGACTGAAGTATCAGTTTCAAGGTTTCGTTCTCCACTAATGAAAAACTACTCAGGTAGTTTAAAGTTATTATTTTCACCAAAAAAACTTTAGTATGAAAAAATATAAATTAATAAAATTCAGCTTGTGACTAGTTATTTTAGACGACCTGTTTCGGGCTCTTGAGTGCCCTTCTTCTGGTTTTTAGACAGACAAACAAGTGCATTGGTATACAGTAAATGAAATAAAACGCAATTTGCGATGTTATGGCTTCACTGTATTAGGTTTAGATGAAGTACCAAACTGTGGCGAATTAAAATTTGTGCCCGGCCGGGACTCGAACCCGGGATCTCCTGCTTACTAGGCAGACGCGTTGACCACTCCGCCACCGAGGACACAGTGATCAGCCCGACTACAAATTTGTGTGTGGCGGGAGACGTGCATGGAAGAGTTCTCTGTTGTCTGGCTGATCACTGTGTCCTCGGAGGCGGAGTGCTCAACGCGTCTGCCTAGTAAGCAGGAGATCCCGGATTCGAATCCCGGCCGGGCACAAATTTTCATTCGCCACAGTTTGGTATTTCATCTAAACCTAATACAGTGAAGCCATAACATCGCAAATTGCGATTTATTTCATTCATTTGAACGCTGTAATTCGTCAAAGATATATATAATAATTGTATACAGTAAAGGCTATAAAACGTACAAAAGTCGGTTACAGAAATTTGAAGCAGTTTGGAACCAAATCGATTGTAATAAAAGATATGTTCATATAATGGGATAAAATTAACAGTTACATTTTAGTAGTAGGATGCTTAGAATGTCACTGTCAGGGCATCTGTCAATATAAAGAATTTGTCATAGTGTCTATGGCTTCAAATATTAATGGGGATAGATTGAGCAGTGATTCTCATACAACAAATAAGTGAAGGATGTGGGTTATAACTTTTAAGTTGACAAGCAACTGGTTGCTAAATTTTATTAATTTATAACCTGAACAGTTGCTTAAATGAATAAATTACTTAAAAATATGTACTGTTCGTACAATCTGATACCCGCTTACGATCGTAAATGGGACATGTATTTACGGTAGCTACCATCAGCCACCGTGCCGAGTATCAACTTATTTTGCGTGGCCGATATAAATGCAATGTAGAAAGAGCCATCTATTGACAATCTGTTTAACTAACATCAACGACAGCTGTTACAGTTGTTTAGATTCTTTATACAAGCCAAAGATCTTCTTTGATGCAAGCATAGTTCATCAGATGATTTCGGATTTACACGTCGATGTGAAGCATAGTTTATCACACGATTTCGGTTACACATGTCGATGTAACGATGAAAAATACTCAATAATTTAACTAACAGTCACGGCAGCTCTTACAGTTGTTTAGATTCTTTACCTGTATTTTCGCATATACGTGGCTTTTGGACGAGTTCGTTCATTCAATGATATTTTATGCTAAATACACATACAGCGAAAAAGTAAACGATGATCACATTATAACTACTAAAATTGTTTTCAACTCGTTTTGTAAAATAAACCAGTATTCAATAAAGAAAATAAACATCAAAAAGTCCAATTACGCGTTTCGCGCTGTTAGCGCATAATCATACTGGAAACAGACAAATGTTTTATTACAGTTATTGGAAAGTCAGACTTACTTGGGCGGAGAAGGAGCTACAGAACTATCTAAACCTGTGGTGGAGGTAGCTTAAAAATTTGTGTTCTGTCTTTGGGCCCCTGCAAAGAGGTAAACATACAAAGTACGTAACGGCTATTTGAAGTAGAATAATTAGGGACTAAAGGGGTACAGTCTGCTAAGGAGCTTGGTAAGGTGCAGAGATTAGCCTGCTTAGCCATAACAGGCGGAATTAGCAGCACACCAACTGCTGCGATGGAAACCATGCTGGATATGCCCCCATTACACCTTTGGGTCAAGATGGAGGCAACGGCTGGTGCATACGGACTCAAAACTGGCAAAAACTGGAACTCTTTGGGATATCCAGAATTCCACACTAAAATAGTGAGTGAGGTAAATATTGGAAAGGTTGGGGAAATGCCAGCCGACTATATTATAACCTCATACTGCTTCAACAAGCCTTTCAATATAACAATTGGAAATAGGGAGCAGTGGGAGAAAATAGTTCGACGCCGTATGGAGGATATTGTCTGGTGCACTGACGGGTCAAAATCAGACTAAGGCGTTGGGGCTGGGGTATACGGGGTGCAGCCAAGACTGGAGGGCGTCATCTCTCTAGGGAAACTGGCCTCAGTATTCCAGGCCATGTGAGGAGGAGAATTTGCGTAGGTGCTACAAAGATCGTAACATCTATATCTATTCAGACAGCCAGGCAGCCCTGAGATCACTGGCAGCTCCTGCAACAAGGTCTAAAACTGTTGCAGAATGTCACAGGGTTCTGGTGGAGCTACGGGAAAGCAATAGAGTAAACCTATTGTGGGTCCCTGGCCACTCGGGGATCAGTGGCAACGAACATGCCGACAGATTAGCCAGGATGGGGGCAGAGACTCCATTTATTGGACCGGAACCTGTCCTGACAATCACCAAGGCAATGATCAAATTGGAGCTACGTAACTGGCTCAGTAGACAGCACGTAGAATATTGGACCAAAGTCTATCAACAAAAACATGGCAAGGTAATGATGTAAAAGCCATGTTTTAAAAGAAGCTCTGCACTCCTGGGCCTGGACAGGAGAGAGATTAGACTCGTGGTTGGATTGCTGAGAGGCCATGGGAATTTCAAAAAACACCTACATACAATGGGAATAACAGAAGAGGACCCTAAATGTAGGATGTGTGATGACGGTGATGAAACTGCATCACATCTAATCTTCCAATGCATTGCATTGGAGAGTAAAAGGCACAGAACATTTGGGACAACCAGACCCGAAGAAATTGTGTCTAATAAAGAACTGGTAAAGTGACTCCTTGCACTGTTCAAGGGCATTCGTTGGCTTTACTAGATATACAGGGAGCGATACCGCACGCGGGCAGTGGCAGGTTGGACCAAGACTGTTTTGGCTTCCCTGAAAAAATAAAATCAAATAAAATCAAAAGGGGTACAGTATGGAAATTAATAGAATGCTGTTTACCGGTATATGATAAAACTCACCATAGCAGCAGAGGAGTCGCTGTCGCAGCAGGTCCACGTTTACAACTGGTAATACTGTTAATAACTGCGGAACATAAATGCGACCGTTAAACAAAGCGCTATGGGCAGAGTTACGCCTTCGAGAATGAGCGGCTTGCAAAGCGGTAGCTTGGTATTAACACAGATGTTTGTGACGTGGGGGAATGAATCTTGTGAAATGAAACAATAATAAATGAATGTAAACGAAATTATTAGAGGTCTGGGGTGGGGCGGAAGAAAGATGTGAATTGTCAGAAGGGGGATAATTTTGGAAAAACATGGATAACATGATTTCGTAAAAAGTTTGATTTTTTGTAATGATCTGATCGTTGAGACTTTGTTCTGGGGACCGTTTGACAAACTTAGTAATTCATTCCCCCACGTCACAAACATCTCTGATAATATCAAGCTACCGCTTTGCAAGCCGCTCATTCTCGCAGGCATAACTCTGCCCATACCGTTTTCTTTAACGGTCGCATTTATGTTCCGCAGTTATTAACAATACTACCAGTTGTAAACGTGGACCTGCCGCGACAGCGACTCCTCTGCTGCTATGGTGAGTTTGAAAAGCATTCTATTAATTTTCATACTGTACCCCTTTATTCCCTAGTTATTCTACTTCAAATAGCCATTACGTACTTTGTACGTTTACCTCTTCCAGGGGCCCATTGACAGAATACAAATTGTTAAGCTACCTCCACCACAGCTTTAGATAGTTCTGTGGCTCCATCTCCGCCCAAGTAAGTCTGACTTTTCAAAATCTACTCACCGTAGCCACAATAGATTCGCTGCCCGCCAGGTACACGGACTGTAACAAAACATTTGTCTGTTTCCAGTCTGATGATGCGCTAACAGCACGAAACGCGTAATTGAATTAATAAAGAATACTGCAACAGAGACTGAGAATTATTTAATTATTCAACACTGTTGCTGCACCAGCCGCCGCCACCACCATCATGGAATGTAACGAAATTAAAAAGTCCATCTCTGATTTTATATGTTTCACAATTAATCAAATTGTATTTAATTATATAAATTTTCTTACAATGGAACTAACATTTGTTACTGCTGTTGTTGTTATGGTCTTCAGTCCGCAGACTGATTTGATGCAGCTCTCCACGCTACCCTGTCCTGTGCAAGTCTCTTCATCTGAGAATATGTTCGGCAACCTACATCCTTTTGAATTTTTATTGGGATGAAGTTCAAGAGCCGTAAGATATTTGAGGAAATGCATACTGTAAACCATCAGCTGTTTATTATTTTTCAAATTTCTACCGGTTTCGGTTATAAACCATCTTCACGGAAGACTATTAAATAAAAATACAGAAACAGAATCGTACACAAGCTGAAGTAAAATACATAATATAACCCAGTGCTATTACTATATGAAAATACTGGGTTATATTATATATTTTACTTCAGCTTGTGTACAATTCTGTTTCTGTATTTTTATTTAATAGTTTTCCGTGAAGATGGTTTATAACCGAAACCGGTAGAAGTTTGAAAAATAATAAATAGATGATGGTTTACAGTATGCATTTCCTCATACATCCTTTTGAATCTGCTTACTATATTAGTCCCTCGGTCTCCCTCTACGATTTTTACCCCACACACTTCCTTCTAATGCTAAGTTGACAGTTCCTTGATGTCTCAGAATGTGTACTACCAATCTATCCCTTCTCTTAGTCAGGATATGCCAGAAACTCCTTTTTTCCCCAACTCGGTTAAGCACCTCCTCATTAGTCATGTGATCTACCTATCTAATCTTCATCATTGGTCTGTAGCACCACATTTCAAAAGCTTCTATAATCTTTTTGTCTAAACTCCTTATCGTCCACGTTTCTCTGACAGACAATGCTACACTCTAGACATATGCTTTCAGGAAGGACTTCCTAACATTTAAATTAATATTGGATGTTAACAAGTTTCGCTTCTTTAGAAACGCTTGTCTCCCCATAGCCATTCTTCATTTTATATCTTCTTTACTTCGGCCATCAGAAATTATCTTCCTATTCAAAGTTTATTATCTTTTATACATATGTACTTGCATCTGCCTTTTCTCCATGGTTATCTTACCTATCTGTGACAGATTAGGACAGAGTGCGAAATACTCGCACGGGTCAACTAGTACTTATTTATGAGGTATCTCACTAAATTTTATCAGTGCCAATAAAAATCACAGTCTTCTGATGACACTAGTGTATTTATTTGGTGTATTAGTAGTAGTAGTTGTTGATGTTATGCTCTTCGAATCAAATGTTCAAATGGTTGTACTCGTAACAGACCAAACTGCTGTGGTCATCGGTCCCTACGCTTAACAAACTACTTCATGCGCGACAACGCAACAAGAAAGGCGGATTTATGTCACTTTTCCTGGTGCTAACAGTTAACTTTAATTATGATGAGAGACGAGCTACAGAAACTGGTATAGGAATGTGGATGCAAACAAAGAGATATGTGCACACTCAGACGACGGCGCTGCGGTCGGCAAGGCCTATGTAAGACAGCAATTGTCTGCGAGGGCGTTGGATCAGCTACTGCTGGTTATCGCGATTTAAGTGAGTTTGAAGATAGTGTTGTAATCTTCGCACGAGAGATAGCATGTCCTAGGTAACGATGAGGTGGTGGTTTTCCTTTACGACGATTTGACGAGTGCACTTTCAATATCGGGAATCCGGTAAAACATCAAATTTTAAACATCTCTGCGGCCGGAAAAATATTCTGCAAGGACGGGATCAACGACGACTGAAGAGAACCGTCCCGCAGATGCTCAGTGCACCCAAACCTTTGGCTGTAACAATAGAACAAGTTGTCCTCTGGCTACTGTGGCGACGTCCGCAGGGGATTAGGATTGGTGAACGTTCTTACTAGTGTGCAGCCCTGCTGATACATCGAACAGCGACCTTGTGTGCCAGTCAACCCAACGGCACAACAGCGATCGTAGCGCGCTACCGCCCACACTCGGAGAGCGTTCTTCTCATTATGAAGAATATTATTTCTATAGGAGCTACGTGTTGGATGTGGCCACCGGTAAACTCCAAAACGGTCCGGCGACTGTATGCCTCCTTGCGTGGACGACCCCCGCCACACAAACTGGAAGTGCGTCATGGAGTCAAGTATGGGATAACATCAATAGTCCCATCCGGCCGTCGGAAGTAGACTTGCGCATAATAGTACGCGATCGGGAGCGATCACTTTAGTTCGCCCGCTCCCAGTGACGGCTGAGCGGCGTGGTCTGCGCATGCAGGTGGAGGGGCTAGTTCCCCAACCTAGCTGCTTCATGCGCTTGCTGCTTGAGCCGCTAACGATATCACGCAAACCAAACGAAACAGTTTGTGGATAATTTCTCGCGTTTAAGTTTAGAGTTATCTCTATATCTTGGCGTTATGGAATTTATTAGTCAGGTATTGCAGAGTGCAGAACTGATCAAAATAGAAATTTTGTAGTACTGAACGATGTAATGCAGCAGGCAGACGCTCACCTCGAAATGACTCATCAGCAGAAGGCAAACACGTGATCTTTAATTCTGCTACGCGACCTCTCGCTATTGCCCGTCGGTCTTCGGAAAAGATTACAACGAACTATGAAGCGAGATACGTTTGGCATAATTGTCCGCTGCTCCTAGTTCGTCCGCTGCTCCTAGTTCGTCCGCTCTTTTTGGCTTTTGATATCGCTACTAAAAGAGTTCTTTTTTATGACAGCTTTTTTATATAACGAATCAGTGTTGCAAAATCGTGTGCTATTACCCGTATTTTTGGGCAATTTGACGTTAAATACTTAGGCAAATAAACCAGTTATTTACACGAATGGGCGATACAATGGTGTTCAGTTACTTTGCATACAGAGTACTCGTATTACTTTATTTTCAAAATAGATTTCTTGTGGCAGTGACCTATGAAACTACAGCTGAGCTGCATCTCAGCTCGAAATGAAAGTAACTGACAGAAGGGAATCACGCGATTCTGCGCGCTCTCGCGTCCTCTCGCTGTTCCCCGTCAGTCTTCTGAAAAGAAGCGGACGAACTAAGAGGCTAGGGATCTGCGAACTAGTTCGCGTAGTTCGCCTGTGGGAGCGCTCTTCCGTTCTAGTTCGTTCGCGAACTACACAAGACTAGTCGGAAGTGTGGTCGTCTGGTACTGCCTCGCCAACGACACGCTGGCAACGAGTCAACGCCTGTCCAACGTCCGCCTTCGAGCCACAGCAGCGACAACTGCGAACAGCGGCCCCCGCATCGTTCTGTATCGCCGATACGGGACTTCTGTAGCGGGATGGTGGCCCTTATCAACTGTATGACGCCGACAGCGATTGGCACCAGCTGGCTCCTGGCGCACGATGTCAAGCCCTCTCCTCGAAACAAGCATAATGCTACAGTCTGGCTGCTCGGTCATACGGTCTTCACCAAACCAGATAAAACTCCACGATGCCATCTCTTACTTGGCGTATCTACGGGAGAGCTACCAAAAGGTCAACAAGCGTTTAAAATATAGTGAACTTATTACCAACTTTCTCGCAATTTAGTAATTCATGGGAAGCAAAAGATACTCGGAGTATGACATTGGAAAACTGGAAATATGTATCCAGAATGAAACTTTCACTCTGCAGCGGAGTGTGCGCTGATATGAAACTTCCTGGAAGATTAAAATTGTGTGCCGGAACCGGGACTCGAACCTGGGATCTTTGCCTTTCGCGGGCAAGCGCACTACCGACTGTGCTATCCCGACACGACTCACTATGCCGCCTCACAACGTTACTTCCACCAGTACCTCGCCTTCTAGTATCCAAACTTCACAGAAGCTCTCTTGCGAACCATGCAAGACTAGCAGTGCTGGAAGAAAGGATATGGTGGAGACATGGCTTAGCCACAACCTAAGGGATGTTTCCAGAATGAAACTTTCACTCTGCAGAGTGTCTCCACCATATCCTTTCTTCCAGGAGTGCTAGTCTTGCATGGTTCGCAGGAGAGCTTCTGTGAAGTTTGGAAAGTAGGAGGCGGGGTACTGGTGGAAGTAAAGTTGTGAGGCGGCATCGTGAGTCGTGTCGGGATAGCACAGTCGGTAGTGCGCTTGCCCGCAAAAGGCAAAGGTCCCAGGTTCGAGTCCCGGTTCCGGCACACAATTTTAATCTGCCAGGAAGTTTCTCATTTCTTCTTTCTTTACTGACAGTTATTCACCTTTGCGCGTAACGCCGTTTTATTTGTTTTTACGAATGTGAACTTATTTCAGGTTTGCCAAGTCACAGGCCACTTGCAAACATCTTCTGCTGTGCGGGTATGACCTCGGTGTTATGCGTCGACACCCAGGAATGAACGTGACTCTGCAGTGACTAAACTTCTCTGAACTCATATGCTATTGTTTTAATTAATTGCTTTAATTCTGTAATTACTTCCTGCAAGAGGCATCCACTAACCAATTGGCAGAATGCATTTTGGTTCGTATCCAACGGACGTTGTGTTCCGTTCCATGGTTCTGAACCTATTTTACATTGCTTTCTTTTCCGCCCCGCGGCACCGGCAAGAGTAAACCAATGACGAGAAGGCATCGGGGACATCTTTTGATTTAGCCGAAGACAAAAAAAAGTTGTGGAAGTGCAAACCTTCAGAAAATTTCAGCGGATTTCAGTATTAGGTCATCAATAGGTGTCAGCGTACAAATCATTCAAGGAAATGTCACTTATATGGTCTTTCTTAGCCAAAGAACTACTCGTATACCCTTCCTAACTGCACGACATAAAGCTTTACTCCTCGCCTGGGACCGTCGACACCAACACTGGACCCCTCAGGGGGCTCACGATTCTTTTGTGAGTACGTGCTTGGCGAGGACGGGGCTCCGAGATAATGCAGTTTTCCTACCTTCTTTACTTCCCGGACTGCATTTTCTTTTCCCTTCCCCTCCTTTCCTACCTTCATTCCTTCCCCTCCCACCGGAGGACTGATAACCTCATTCCCTTAGACCCCCAATCCCAACCAAACATCCAAACCAAACCAAAACCAACACTGGACTGTTGATGACTGGAAACATTTTGCTTGACCTGACGAGTCTCGTTTCCAATTGTCTCGAGCTGATGGACGTGTTAGGATGTGGAGATAACCTCACGATTCCTTGGGCCCGGCATGATATCAGAGGACAGTTCAAGCTGGCGGAGGATCTTAAATGGTGTCAGACGTGTGCAGTTGCAGTGATTGGGATACTAGTCTGACGGGTGACACGTAGGTCCGCATCCATTCATATCCAAAACGTATAACAACAGCAACTCCAGCAGGAAAGACAACACCCCACTCAACCAGAAATGCTACATAGTGGCTCCAACAACACTCTTCTGAGTGTATACACCTTCGCTGGCTGCCAAATCCCTTAGAACATTATTGAGTATACCTGGTCTGCCTTGCAACGTGCTGGTCAGAAGAAATCTCCACCTCATCCTCCTCTTCCTCCTCCTATTTATGGGCACCCCTGCAGTATGCATGGTGCCAATTATGTTCAGTACTACTTCAGATTTTATCTGAGTGCATATCACGTAGTGCTGCGGACTTCCGCGTGCTCGCCGGGACTTTATATAATATTAGACAGGTCCACTAGTTTATTTGGCTCTTCATTATACTTACTTACGTTGTATTTCACTAAATTTTGTTAGTTACTAAAAATTTACGGTCTAATGATGAAACTAGAGGTTTTTTCCTTCATGTTGTAGTAACTGTTGTTAACGATGTTGTGGTCTTCATACCAAATATTCAAATGGTAGTAGGATAAGAGACCAAACTGTTCAGGTCATCGGTCTCAAGACGTAAAAACTACTTTAACTTACGGTAAGGACTATACACACACCCCTGCCCGAGGCAAAACTCGAACGTCCGGCGGGAGCAACACCGCAATCCGTAACATTGCACCGTAGACCGCGCGGCCATACCAGCGCGGCCGTTCTCTTCATTCCGAATATTGTTTTGCTGCAGTTCCGCACTACACTCTCTTTGTGCAAGCCTCTTGGGCGGATAACTACGGAGCCTAGACACTCATGAACCGGCTCCAGCAGGCGTGGGCAAGTTTTCGCGACCCGCGGGCCGGACTCTGGTACTTACGTAAGCTAGCGGAGCATCTCGTTGTATGGAGTAACGCGCTGATAGGAATCGTGCCATTTTCCCTGTACTCCACCACAGGAAATTGAATCTCGAACACCGACGTTATTGAAGAAAATAAATTTTATGTTCTCCCCATTTAACATGCTTTAATTTAATTAAGCATCTTGAAGTTAATTCTTTGATTTTTATCTACGATGGATGTGGCTGAACTCCTGGACTGTTCCTATTATATGACTGAGAATAAAACCAGCACCTGTCACATTAAAGATTGCGTTATTTATTTACAACACGAGTGGTTTCGGACTTGTGCGCATCATCAGTTGCTCATACATTCAGAAGTATGTGTAGTTTGTTGGTGGATTCAATGTAAATTTAGTAACCTAATCGCCATTGCCCATATGTCGCACTTTTGGCACAGTTTTTCAAACTCTTTTCGTTTTCGTTTTTACGCTCATTATTTTCGTCTTTGATGATATTCTAATAGTTCTGCTTCCCATATTCTGTTAGTACTTTACCAATGGCACTTCAGAACGTTTTTTGTGCAGAAAGATGTGAGCTTCACCATAGACTGTGACAGTGAGTGTAAAAACGAAAAATGTGTGTCAAAAGTGTGAAAAAAATTACGCCGTCATTTATCGTCTAGTAAAGTCATCTGAAGATCAGTACCACTGCAGAACGATCTAAATAAAATATCAGTTTGGTGTAAAAATTGGCAATTGACTAAATCATGATAAGTGTGAAGTCGTCCACATGTTTGCACAGCTTATGGGACTTAACTACGGGGTCATCAGTCACTAAACTTACAAACTACTTATGAACTAGATAACACTAAGGACGCTACAAATATCCATGCCCGAGGGGGGATTCGAACCCCCGACCGTAGTTGCCGTGCAGACCGTGACTGGGGCGCCCCAGTCTCCTCGGCCATCGCGTCGTCGACATGAGTATGAAAAGATATCCATTAAATTTTGTTTACAAGATACATCAATCGCATGTGAAGACCGTAAACTCCACTAAATACCTAGGAATTGCTATTACATCAGAGTTAAACCGGAAAGAACTCTTAGATAATATCGTAAGAAAGGTGAACCAGAGACTGCGTTTTATTGGCAGAACACATATGGGCAATGAAGATTTGAATGCTAAATTTACATTGAACTCCACCAACAAACTGCTCATAGTTCTGAATGTATAAGCACCTGATGATGGGCACAAGCGTGAAACCGGCCATGTTATAAATAAATAATACAATCTTTAATTGTGACTGGTAGTGGTTATTTCTTTATTTACTGCGGTTTGCTCGCTCTGTCTCCCACTGGGGAGCAACCGCGCATTATTCAGCAAGGCGCCTTAAGAGCGCAAGGGTTATACTGTTAACAGTTTTAATATTCAGCATTCTTCTGCAGCACAGTGTTTCAAAAACTTTGGTTCTCTTGTCTGAACTGCGTATTTTCCACGTTTCGATTGCGCAAAAAGGTTACACTCAAATTCCAACAGAACGATTTCTTTCAATTAAATTTATTTGAAACACAACAAATTATGGCTGTAAACATTCCCTATTAAAGGGTATACACAGATTGTGCTCTGGTAGCTATATCACTACGTTGTCTGTCGGCGGACGACATCGAAGCAATTATGAGTACATTTTCTATCCTCCAGGTGGCATCTGTCTTTATCGGACGCAGAATCTACGTCGTATTTGTAGGTATGCAAATTTTTTCCGAGACTTTATATCAGTTCAGATCCAAGTTCGAAAAGTAGCTATCCGCAATGTGGGGCAAGGTTTGCGGAGGAGGGTGTCAGGTGTACGAGAGCCGTAACCCGGACTTTACTTTAAAAATTGACAGTAAAAATCTTCGCTTGATGTTTAATGGTATAAAAATGATTGTTAAGACACCAGTGGGCGCATACTAAAAAATAAAAATATATACCTATGTGACATTAGAAGAAACAATTACATTGACATTTACATTCCTTTACCTATGTCCGATATAGAGTAAAAATTCCAGGAGTTAATTTAAGGGCTACTCAATAACTAGTTTACACTCGTTATTGTCATAAGATCATGAGCATTAGTGCCTCGCTAGATTGGAGGTGCGGTCCAAGGTGCCTTTCTGAGGAGCGTGCGGTTGCTCCCCGTCGGAGGTTCGACTCCTCGCCACGCCAAGTAGCGGATTGCGCGACCTCCCGCTTAGGAGGTTCGAATCCTCCTTCAGGCATGGATATTTGTGTTATCTTTAGTATAAGTTAGTTCCTAAGCAGTTTGTAAGTTTATGGACTGATGACACTGCAATTAAGTCATATAAGCTTCATAAACATTTGAACATTTTTTCGACTCCTGCCTCGGACATGGGTGTTTCTGTTGTCCTTTCGTTAGTTAAGGCTACTTTAAGTAGTTTATAAGCCTAGGTACTGATAACCACAGTAGTTAAGCCCCATAGATTTACAAACATTTGAACACGAACATTATTACGTTAACTAGCGACATAACTCCAAGTTTACCCTTCAGCAGTAAAGAAATTATCAAGGCTCCACTTCAGAGTATGTATATATTATTCTGTTTGTAAAAAACTGGAGATAAAAGGGTACAATATTCTGTTATTTCTGAAACTAAAGTGGTTCATAAAATGATCCAACGGAAAACTGTTGCCAAAGTACTAAATTAAATCAAATAGCGAATTCGTAATTTTAGCACAGGCCCCAGTAAATTTTGCCTAGAAAACGTGATGATACGGAAAAATCGTAATACTCGGCATATCCGTCAATGTATTCATTCGGAAATATCCGAAATAACGGACCCAGGCAAAGCGTTCACAGTCCGTTTTACGAAAGTATGAAGCAATGATGAAACAAAAAAGTTTACGAAATATGTGTATCCACAGAAACACAGACTAGAAAGTGTACTCCTAAAGGAACCACGACAACACTACCATTGTCTAATTATGTAAAAGAAAAAAAAGAAAAAAAAGGATCCTACATGTCCACTAAATGTTAAACTAAGCTATAAATAAATAGAAAAAGCCACTGATGATGGCACAGGGGTGCCAAAACATGTTTGGGTGGAAAGTAAAAAACAGTGTTCTGCATATTTTTGACTGCAAACACGGAAATCGTGAGAGCTGCAGATGCATTTCTTCTTCTTCTTCTTTTTCGTTTACGCTCTATCTAACAATTGGCCGGGTTGGGGTAATACGTGATACTTCTCAGGGGCGTATCCAAGGGTGGGGGGAGGGGCTGTCTGGGTGCACTGGGTGCAGCCCCCCCCCCAGACCATGCTTAGAGAGAGGGAGGAAAGAAAAATCGTCCCAAAATGAGCAAAGGCGCAATACTGTACGGCGCTCTCTCTCTCTCTCTCTCTCTCTCTCTCTCTCTCTCTCTCTGTCTCCTTTTTCTTTTTCTTTTTTTTTTTTTAAATGACGTCAGCTCGGATTGACCTCAGCCCCCACCAGACAACGATCCTGGATAATCCACTGGCACTTCTCCACTTACCTCAGTCTTTTTGCCACTCATTTTCCACTGCTTGGTTTCACGCCAGGTTCCTCCTCCTTAAACTCGTCTTTGTTATGTCGATCCATCTTGTTCTTGGTCTTCCTCTTGCTGGCTTGTGTTGTGTTGTGGTCTTCAGTCCGCAGACTGGTTTGATGCAGCTCTCCACACTACCCTGTCCTGTGCAAGTCTCTTCATCTGAGAATACGTTCGGTAACCTACATCCTTTTGAATCTGCTTACTGTATTCATCCCTCGGTCTCCCTCTACGATTTTTACCCCACACGGTTCCTTCTAATGCTAAGTTGACAATTCCTAGATGTCTCAGAATGTGTCCCACCAATCTTTCCCTTCTTTTAGTCAGGATATGCCAGAAACTCCTTTTCTCCCCAAGTCTGTTAAGCACCTCCTCATTAGTTATGTGATCTACCCATCTAATTTTCATCGTTCGCCTGTAGCACAACATTTCAAAAGCTTCTATTCATCTTTTTGTCTGAACTCCTTATCGTCCACGTTTCACTCCCATACAATGCTACACACCAGACAAATGCTTTCAGAAAGGACTTCCTAACATTTAAATTAATGTTGGATGTTAACAAGTTTCGCTTCATTAGAAACGCTTTTCTTCCCTTCGCCATTCTGCATTGTATATCTTCTTTACTTCGGCCATCAGAAGTTATCTTGCTACCCAAATAACAAAATTCATTTCTCATTACCTAATCTAATCCTTCCAGCATTGCCTGATTTTCTGACACTATATTCCATTATCCTTGTTTTACTCTTGTTGATATTCGAAATAACGGGCCCAGGTAAAGCGTACTCAGTCGGTTTTACAAAAGTGTGAAGCGATGGTGAAATAAAAAAGTATGCGAAATATGTGTATTGTGTGCTGTTCACAGAAACACAGAATAGAAAATGTGCTCCTAAAGGAAACACGACAAAAAAAAAAAAAACAAAGTTTCCTACATGTCCACTAAATGTAAAAATAAGCAATAAATAAATTGAAATAGTCACTGATGATGGCACAGAGGTGCCGAAACATGTTTGGGTGGAAAGTATAAAACAGTGTACTGCATATCTGACGAACCTCATTCCAAGAATTTTTGACTGCAAACACGGAAATCGTGAGAGGTGCACATGCATTTCTTCTTCTATTTCGTTTACCCTATCCAATATTTGGCCGGGTTGGGGTAATCAATGGTACTTCTCCACTTCCCTCGGTCTTTCTACCACTCATCTTCCACTGTTTGGTTCCATACCAGGTTCCTCCTCCTTAAACTCGTCTTTGTTACGTCGATCCATCTTGTTCTCTGTCTTCCCCTTGCTGTCTTACTACAAACTTTTATGAAAATTTCCATTGAAACTTTACTGCGCGATTTGTCGGAATAGTCAGGGTTGTAGCCTTTCTCCGATGTTATTCAATTTGTACATCGAGCAGGCGGTGAAGGAAAGCAAGGAAAAATTTGGAATAGGGATTAAAGTTCAGGGTGAAGAAGTAAAAACATTGCGTTTTGCTGATGACATTGTAATTCTGTCAGAGACAGCAAAGGACATGGAAGAGCAGTTGAATGGAATGGACAGTGTGTTGAAGAGAGCGGATAAAATGAACATTAACAGGAGCAAAACAAAAATAATGGAATGCGGTCTTAGAAAATCAGGCGATGCTGAAGGAATTAGATTAGGTAACGAAACAATGAAGGTGGTAGGTGAGTTTTGTTACTTGGGTAGTAAAATAACATGCGATGGTCGCTGTACAGAGGATATAAAGTGCAGAATGGCAGCCGGCCGCGGTGGCCGAGGTGACTGAGGAGCTGCAGTCACGGTCAGCACGGCCACTACGGTCGGGGGTTCGAATCCCCCCTCGGGCATGGATATTTGTGCCGTCCTAGTTTGTAAGTAGTTGATAAGTAGTTTGTAAGTTTAGGGACTGATGACCCCGTCGTTAAGTCCTATAGACTATACAAACATTTTAACATTTTTTCCAGACTGAAGACCGTAACAACAACAACTGTCAAGTTGTCCGTTGCGCCTGTAACGCAAGATGTTGTGGCTGTGCCGGTCGGCACTTCTGCGAGTGCGTCTCACCGCGGTCGCGCACGCCTGCTGCTGGTCTGGTTCCGCCGTGGCGCCGTTACAATGGCACTGTGTGGCGCGGTGTGGCGCCGCTGGCGAGACGCGACCCAGCGGCCGGGCCTACCGCGGTCTGGGTTTGGGCGGCGGCGTGTTGTCGGCCGTTAATTAGGAATTCCTGGCACAGTTCTAAAGGCTTTCGCCAACATTCCCGCGGCGACCTCTGTACAAGAAGGAGCGCGCAGACACAATGCGCGCCGGAAACCGGTTCCCGCCGGCCTGGCGCTATGACAGCCGCACAGCCGGCGGCGCAGCAGCCGCAGCGGCACGGCACGGCACAGCCCGGACCCAGCCGCGCTGCCGGCCCACGCCTGCCCGAACACCGCCACTTGCCGAGACCCGCCGCTCAAACGACCGCGTGGTTGTCGGGTATGCCGTACCAAATCTTGCTTGCTCCTATCTGAAGGTAAGGTAAAGCAGTCAACAATCCGAAGACTGATTTGAACACCACAGTGCTCCTGTGGTCCTGTTTGGAGGTGGTATGCCGTTGCCTTCCTCCGACCTTCGAACTGACTTACCCAGCCAGTTACAGGGGGACCTACAGTTTAACGTGGGTCCCGAACCACGGTGCTACTCGGTATTTTTCACATGAGCAATACTGCCAGAGGTGAAAGAAGTGGAAAGTGACAGATAAAAATCCTAGAACCTGGCGGGGATCAAACCCGCGACCTTTGGATTTGTAGTCTGGCACTCTACCACTGTGCAACCGAGGCGCACATTCAATCTAAAACAGGCCATGAGGATCTCTGTACCAGCAGCATGTTGTGAATAACATTCCCACATGGAGCATTGGCACTGTGACACCCATCACTGGCCGAAAATGGAAATGTACGTATGGCTTTATTGGCCGGGAGATCCTTTGCGGGGATTGTTCGGCCGCCTTAGTGTAAGTCTCAAAAATGTTCAAATGTTTGTTAAGCTTATGGGACTTAACTACGGGGTCATCAGTCCCTAAACTTACAAACTACTTATGAACTACTTACGAACTAGGACGGCACAAATATCCATGCCCGAGGGGGGATTCGAATCCCCGACCGTAGTGGCCGTGCTGACCGTGACTGGAGCGCCTCAGTCACCTCGGCCACCGCGGCCGGCAGTGTCTTTTTAGTTGCGCTGCGTGGGCGACTTACGTGCTAATGATAAATGAGATGTTGACGATTAGGATAACACACGACACCCAGTCCCCTGCCGGAAATCGAACCCGGGCCCCCTGCGTGGTAGTCAACGACGCTGGCACTTTTTTTTTTCTTTTTTTGCTCTATGGATAGTTCTTGTCCTTGCGGACTCTGATCCTGTTTGTTCGTTTTTGTTTTACGTGTTCTTTGGCTCAGCTTGTTTTATTACAGAGGGCGTTTAGCCCTCTGACCAGGCGCGCTGAGCCACGGCGCCCGGCAACTGAGCTAGGGAGGCGGACATCACTGGCCCAAAAGAACTCACGACAGAACCACTATTGTTCAAACAACTTACGGGTATGCTGCCGGGCGACGTCGTCGACCACCGCCGATATTTCGAGAGGAGCACACCCTGCCTTTCTCGAGGCACAACCGCACTCAGGAAGCCACTGCTACTGCCACTGCCTCGCGAGCGTTCCTGAGCTCGATATTGAGCCTATTAAGCATAATGTGGTATTCCTGTTGAGCTTTCCACGTGGGTTGAGGTAACCTCCCTATTTGGATTGTTCTATCCGGTGGCGGCTGGTGCTACTGATAACTGGGAGTGCACTTCTTTGAATGCCGCCGCGGTAGAGTATCCGAGCGGTCTTAAGGCGCCTCGCTGCGGAGCGCGCGGTTGCTCGCCGTCGGAGGTTCTAGTCCTCCCAGGGGCATGAGTGTGTGTGTTGTCCTTAGGTTACTTTTACCTTAGTTTAAGTAGTTTGTAAGCTACGGACTGATGCCCACGCAGTTTGGTGCGATAGATTTACAATATTTTCTTTCTTCTTTTTTTTTTTTTTTATTGTGTGTGTGTGTGTGTGTGTGTGTGTGTGTGTGCCGGACCTTGATGGTGGCCCCGACCCCCCAACCTCCGCTCGGAGTCCAAAGTAACAGTTTTGCGCACCTCTGCGAGTTGCGGCGGCGCCAAGGGAAAGCGCTCCGGTTTGCCCTTTCTCTCTTTCTCTCTCCCTCTCTCTCTCTCTCTCTCTCTCTCTCTCTCTCTCTCTCTCTCTCTCCCTTCCCTTTTAGATAAATTTTCGTTAAAAGTTCAGCAGAATGTCTTACCTCGGCTTGTTTGCGCTTGCTTCAACTCGAGCTGAGGCGTCGGCCTACCAAGTTTCTTTATTTCATACTTTTGTTTCAAGCGTACAGCTGAGTAATTTGTTTTTAAAAGATAGGGGATTTCCTCTCAGAGAGGACACAGTTTCGTAGTAGTCGATGGTAAGGCATCGACTAAAACAGAGGTGATATCGGGCGTTCCACAGGGTAGCGTTATTGGTCCTCTGCTGTTCCTTATTTACATAAACGATTCGGGAGAAAATCTAAGTAGCTCTCTTAGGTTGTTTGCAGATGACGCCGTCATTTACCGTCTAATAAAATCATCTGAAGATCAAAACCAACTGCAGAACGATTTGAATAAGATATCAGCATGGTGTAACAATTGGCAGCTGACTCTAAATAATGAGAAGTGTGAAGTCGTCCACATGAGTACGAAAAGAAATCCGTTAAACTTTGTTTACATGATAAATCAATCAAATGTGAAGGCCGTAAACTCCACAAAATATCTAGGAATTAAAATTACTTCTGACTTAAATTGGAAAGAACAAGTAGATAATGTTTTACTGGCAGAACCCTTAAAAGATGCAACAGAACTACTAAAGAAACTGCATACACTACGCTTGTCCGTTCTTTCATGGAGTATTGCTGCCCAGTGTGGGATTCTTATCAGGTAGGTTTGACGGAGGATATCGAAAGAGTCCAGAGAAGGGCAGGTCGTTTTGTATTGTCACGACACTGGGGAGATAGCGTCACAGAAATGATACAGGTCCTGGGATGGGAATCATTACAACAACGGTGCTTATCGCTGTGGCATGGGCTACTTACGAAACTCCAATCGCCAACATTCTCCTCCGAATGCGAACATATATTGTTGACTCCCACCTACATAGGTAGAAATGATCATCAGAATAAACACGAGAAATCAGAGCTCGAGCGGAGAGATTCAGATGTTCTTTCTTCCCGCACGCTATTCGAGAATGGAATAGGAGATGAATACAATACAGTTGGTTCAATGAACTCTGCCAGGCACTTAAATGTGATTTCCAGAGTATCCCATGTAGATGTAGATGATGAAGAGACAAGTTACTTTCGCGTCACGTGCCACTGTAAGCAGCACCCTCGCCCAACCTTACGCATGCACAAAGGCTTGTCTCCCCCATATCTTATCAGACATTTAAATATTTGATACAACAAACAGTGTAAATGTCATTTACCTCAAAATTGCTAAAATGAAATAAATTGCAATTTGCGATTAGTTAATGCGTCCCTGTCCTAGGTTTTACATGGAGTACCAAAGTGCGACGAATGAATCTCCTGCTTACTAGGCAGACGCGTTGACCACTCCGCCACCGAGGACACAATGACCATCCCCACTGCAGAGGACTCTTCCCTGCACCTCTCCCGCCACACCCAAATCTCCATTCGCCACGCTGTCTCTTTCTTATTATCACAGTCTATTTGTTCTGTAATACTCGCAGCCACAATACAGGTATTTCCGCATCAGGGAGAACAGACCATGAGGTATCGAGACACAAATTAATTGTCGTCAGGAGCCCAGCCTCGGCTTGTATACAATTACATATTTTTGACAACGTTACAGCGTTGAATGAATGAAATAAATCGCAATATGCGATCAGTTATGGCTTCACTAGGTTTAGATGGAATACCAAAGTGCGGCGAATGAAAACTTGTGCACGGCCGCGATTCGAACCCGGGATCTCCTGCTTACTAGGCATACATGTTCCGCTACAGTTGTAACATCTTCAGTGGATCTGTTTTTGTCTTAAACTAAACAACAGAAAAATTTTAGTTATAAGTTGTTATTAATAATTAGAAATTTATACAAATAATATTTGTGTATACATACACCGATTTTAAATGCTGAATTTTAAACCGTAACCATTTCAACAAGTATATCAACATATGTATAATTTGTATAAATTTCTAATTAACAATGCGAACTGTACAAACTAAAATTTTTCGGTTCACTTTAAAACAACAACAAGACCCACTGAAATGCTGTAACTGTCGCGAGACATGTATTGGTATGAAAATAATAAATCAATACCAGTGTTTTTCTCAAGGCAGATTCTCTTACAGCAGGAAGAGTAATAAAACGAAGTCGAATTTTTTGACGAAAGTGAAGTAATTAAATCAGGAAACCAAACACTAACAGTTTAGATGAGTAATGATATTTAGCAGAAAAATAACGGATTATATTAGAAGTAAAGAGGATATAAAATAGAGACTTGCTACAACAATTAAAGCTTTCATGAAGATGATAAATTTTCTTAATATTGGGAAAGTAGTTAATTTGCAAGGCGATGAAAAGAAATTGAAAATACACCTTTTGTGGTGTCGCACAAGTATGAAGTGCGCGCCACGTACTTACGCCGCGCGCCGCCATGCACGCACGGAGCGGCGTTCTTACATCAGCCACGAGCGCCCTCTGCTGCAACTCCGCTCGTGGCCACGACTGCTGCATCGTTCACTTGGGACTGAGATAGGAACCAGTTAAAACTTGGGAATCAGATAGGCACCAGTTAAGACTTGGCTATCGGATAGGCACTAGGAATCATCAGTAGGCAGGCCTCTATCTAATCTATATATCAGCATTCTGCAGTCAAGAACTATGTAAAAGTTAAATATTACTAAGTCTCTATGAAATATATATCTCGTTCTAATTTACTCTAGTGTTTCTAGTTTCTGCTGTCCCACTGGCTGGTCACCTCCGTACCTGCACACGCGTGCATCCTTTATTCCTGTGTCGGTCACTCTCTACTCGGCCACCGACACCCAAGATAACGGGCGGAAACGAGACAAAAAAAGCGGTGACGAGGCTGGGACACAAAAGCTTTATTTTCCACTTACGTTATAATACTAGCATTTATACTGCGATCAGC
This sequence comes from Locusta migratoria, assembly GCA_026315105.1. Classification (NCBI taxonomy): domain Eukaryota; kingdom Metazoa; phylum Arthropoda; class Insecta; order Orthoptera; family Acrididae; genus Locusta; species Locusta migratoria. The sequence goes on along the minus strand of CM048751.1, from coordinate 269,493,129 downwards.
GGATTTCGCTCGTTATCATTTTCAACTCCGTAATAGTATAACCGTAAATTTTCACCGCCACGCTTTGTGGCTGCGTATAAACGTACAACCTTTATTTTAATACTTAACGGTTGTCGCAATAAAAACTGAGTTCCGTATTCGTTAACACTTGGCATTGCTGCAGCGGTGGCGCACGTACACACACACACACACACACACACACACACACACATAAAGCCTGCGGGGACGTATAAACAATTTCACGGCTTATTTGCACTGTTTGCAGCGGTGCTTACACGTCCCGGCCGTGTACACAATGCAAGGTCGGGCGCGCGGCTGCCGCCCGCGGGACAAACCACTGGAGCATTACGACCTACCGCAGCCGGCCGGCGGAGTTACGTTCCACTAATCTGCGGACAAGCTGTTCTGCTGGAGGGGTATCAACGCGCGGCGGCCGCGTGTGCAACTAAACAATTGCCTTGTCTCACAGCGGCGCTACCGGAATGTCAGGGGGTCAGCCACACGTCTGATACCGTGAAGAAGCTTTAGAGGAAGAAATCCTCAAGCTTGCACACGGACAAATACATCTACATCTACCCGCGATACTCTGCAAAACAGATTTAAGCGACTAGCAGAGGGTTCATCGAACCACCTCAATACTGAAAATTCTGGCCGAGGGGACTAAGGCGATCCAGTCACGGTCTGCACAGCCACTACGGTCGGGGGTTCGAATCCCCCCTCGGGCATGGATATTTGTGCCGTCCTAGTTCGTAAGCTGTTCATAAGTAGTTTGTAAGTTTAGGGACTGATGACCCCGCAGTTAAGTCCCATAGACTATACAAACATTTGAACTGAAACTTCCTGGCAAATTAAAATTGTGTGCCGGAACCGGGACTCGAACCTGGGACCTTCGCCTTTCGCGAGCAAGTGCTCTACCCACTGAGCTACCCCGGCACGACTCACGATGCCGCCTCACAACTCTACTTCAGCCAGTACCTCGCCTCCTACTTTCCAAACTTCACAGAAGCTCTCCTGCGAACCTTGCAAGACTAACACTCCTGGAAGAAAGGATATAGTGGAGACATGGCTTAGCCACAGCCTAAGAGATGTTTCCAGAATGAAACTTTCACTCTGCAGTGGAGTGTGCGCCGATATGAAACTTTCTGGCAGATTAAAACTGTGTTCCGGAACCGGGATTCGAACCTGGGGCGGGACCTTTGCCTTTCGCGGGCAAGTGCTCTACCGACTAAGCTAAGGCTTCTGTGAAATTTGGAAACTAGGAGGCGAGGTACTGGCTGAAGCAGAGTTGTGAGGCGGCATTGTGAGTCGTGTCGGGATACCTCAGTCGGTAGAGCGCTTACCCACGAAAGGCTAAGGTTCCAGGTTCGAGTCCCAGTTCCGGCACCCAATTTTAATCTGCCAGGAAGTTTCATATCAGCACACACTCCACTGCAGAGTGAAATTTTCATTCTGGAAACATCCCTTAGGCTGTGGCTAAGCCATGTCTCCACTATATCCTTTTTTCCAGGCGTGCTAGTCTTGAAAGGTTTGCAGGAGAGCTTCTGTGAAGTTTGGAAAGTAGGAGGCGAGGTACTGGCTGAATTAGAGTTGTGAGGCGGCATCGTGAGTCGTGTCGGGTTAGCTCAGTCGGTAGAGCGCTTACCGGCGAAAGGCGAAGGTCCCAGGTTCGAGTTCCGGTTCCGGCAGCAATACTATTTATCCCCATTCCAGTCTGGAATAGCGCACGGAAGAAAGAACATCCGAATCTCTCCGTTCGAGCTCTCATGTCACGAATTTTATTCTGATAATCTTTTCTACCTATGTAAGTGGCAATCAACGATATATATTTGCATTCGGAGGAGAATGTTGGCGATTGGAGTTTCGTAAGTAGATCTCGCCATTCTTGTAATGATTCCTATCCCAGATCCTGTATCATTTCCGTGACGCTGTCTCCCTGGTATCGTTACAAGACAAAACGGCCAGCCCCTTCTGTGGACTCTTTCGATGGCTTCCGTCAAACCCACTTGATGAGGATCCCACACTGGACAGTAATACTCCAAATAAGGATGGACAAGCGTGGTGTATGCAGACTCTTTATGTGTTCTGCCAATAAAAAGCAGTCTCTGGTTCGCCTTTCCTACGACATTATCTACGTGTTCTTTTCAGTTTAAGTCTGATACAATAGTAATTCCTAGGTATTAAGTGAAGTTTACGGCCTTCACATTTTATTGATTTATCTTGAAAGACTAAGTTTAACGGATTTCTTTTCGTACTCATTTTGACGACTTCACACTTGTCATTATTTATAATCAATTGCCAATTTGTACACCATACTGGTATCTTATTTAGATCGGTATGCAGTTCAGTTGGTTCTGATCTTCCGATGACTTAACTAGACGGTAAATAACGGCGTCATCTGCAAACAACTTATGAGAGCTGCTCGGATTTTTTCCCAGATTGTTTATGTACATGAGGAATAGTAGAGGACCAATAACACCACCATGTGAACGCCGGATTTCACCTTTGTTTTAGTTGATCCCTTAACCATCAATTACTACAAGCTGTGTCCTCTCTGACAGAAAATCCCCTATCCAGTCACAAATCTGGAGCGATATTCCATAACCACGCAATTTTATTAAAAGCCGTTTGTGAGATACAGTGTCAAAACCCTTTTGGTAATCTAGAAATACGGAATCAGTCTGAGATTCTTTGTCGATAGCACTCATCACTTGGTGTAATTTTACACATATTGTTGTTCTCGTTTCTGTCCCTATAGTCTTCAGTCCGAAGACTGGTTTGTTGCAGCTCTCCACGGTAGTCTGTTCCGTGCAAGCTCCTTCATCTCCCAATAACTACACTATTTTACATTAATCTGAACCCACTTATTGAATATGTCTTCTAATTTTTCTAATGATAGGGGGCAGTCTTGTTATAGTAATACCAGAGCTAGTGCAAAAGTCAAGACCATTTTTTTTCCTTGCAGATACCAGTCCGGTTGGAAAATGTGACATATACAGACGAAAGGACGAGTGTTTAGCTATATGTGTGGACAATGAATAGCAGTGAAATATCGTAAGACACTAATTTATTACGGTAGTAGACAGGGCAATGTGCTCTTTACGATGCAAAAGAATGGCAACACAGTACACATAAAGCTGACATTGCAATCCTGGGCTTACAGACCCTGAAAGTAGTCTCCTACTACTGTCATCACACTTTGCCAACGACGTTGGGTAAAAGTCTTCAACGAAGGTCGGCAAACTGTGGCAGACATACATCGCTCATGTCGTCCTTGTGTTTCTGAAGAAGTGCATACTGTTGCCGTGTAAGTGGACAGTGATCGATGCCAGACGATTCGTGAGGTCACCCACGAAACCGGATTAGGGCATACGACTGTCTTTCGAATACTGAAGGCAGCGCCTGGGCATGCGAAAAATTTCTTCACGATGGGTTCCGCATGAATTGACAGAAATGCAGAAATGGATGCGTCACGACGCTGTTCAGACGCACTCGGAGCTCTATGAGCGCGATGGGGAGGCTTTCTTACACCGTACCTTAACACTGGATGTGACACGGGCCACATCTTACGCGCCAAAAGTGAAACGCCAATTCATTGAATGGCGTCATTATGGGTCGCCACGAAAGTCGAAAGTGCGTCAGAGCCCCAGTATAGTGAGAATTGCCGTGATTCTCGTGTACGACTGTGATGGTGTTATCCTAACGCATTACGTTCCTCCGCGCTAGACCGTCAATGCACAGTATTACTGTTCGGTTTTGGAGCATCACCTGCGACCAGCGTTGCGAAATAGGCGGCAATACTTTCTGCGCAAACCACCCATCATTCTACACGACAATGCGCGGGCGCATACAGCGCAAGATGTGACTGCTCTATTCGATCCATGGGACTGGGAAGTACTGTACTCTCCGGATTTAACTGCTTGTAACTTTGATTTGATTCCGAAGATGAAGGAACCACTTCGTGGCATTCGCTTCAGAACTGTTCCAGATATTCGACAGGCAGTAAACTGCTCCATTCGCAGCATCAACAGATCATGCTCTGCTAATAGTATACTACCCTTTCCACATCGCTGGCAATGGATTCTACATAACGCTGGTGACTACTTTGAAGGACAGTAACAGGTGCAAACATGTAACACTTTTGTATCGGTTGTGAATAAATAGTTCCCACTATTTAAATTCCAACCCGTTTAAGTGGCTACAGCAAAACTGGAATTAACACCGTCTCTAATGACCTCGCTGTCGACTGGACGTTAACCACTAATCTCCCTTCCATCTTTCTGCAAATGAACACTATTTCTTCGATATACTCTCAAGTACATTGAAAATCTCTTAGGAACGTAGCAGCGTTATATAATCGACCTGTAGTGTGACCCTTAGAAAGTCGAGCTGTACGTTCGGCGCAGTGCGTCAGCTAACAGCACTTGTTATGCCGATCTGTAAGAGTCTCTCTTGCCCGACCTGTGGTCAGAAACAGACCTCGCTAGCACAAAGCAAAGTGTATCCTTTACAGTTGCACAGGAAAGACTTGTGGTCGGAGATCATATCACGGCTCTCTTTTACAAACAACATTTGGTTCTCGAGTGTTCCACGAAAGATTCAAGGCCTTATTCTTTTCTTCATTTCCATGTTCACTTTAAATTCCCCAGTTCTGTTTCCTCTTCGCTTTCTCCGTCTGTTTCCCGACAAGTCGTCGCTTCAATAGATTTTGTTGATGTACTCGTTTAGGATTCTTGTTCGGTGTACGTGCATAAATTCTGTCTTTGTTTTTTTAAGTGTTCACCGAAATAGAATTATTACCATTGCTGTTCTTTGAGCATTCATTCTTTATCGTAGCTACTGGTCTGCAGAGTTTCACAGAACCACCAGAAATCCATTTAGTATGGCCGTTGCTTACCATTACAAGCTATTGTGAAGATCGCTAGCTCTCTATAGAAGTGTCTGCAGGATGACCTTAGGTCGGCTGAAGAAACTATTCTAATTACACGTTGGTTATCAGTCCTAGGCATACAAACTACTTAAACTAACTTCAACTAGCGTAAAGGCAACACTCACACACACACACACACACACACACACACACACACACACACACACACACACACACACACATGCCCGAGGGAGGACTCGAACGTCCTACGGGAGAAACCAGCGCTCCGCAATAAGAAGTCTTAGAGCGCTCGGCTATTCCAACGCAGCTGTAGCAGAATGAAAGACTTCTCCGACAGTAGTGTTGGCAAAGTTAGTCTCTGTGTAGGACAGATGTGGCGAACCTTTACACATGTGCGTGCCAATTCCTCGCCCCCCCCCCCCCCCCCCCCGCAAAATACATTTTCTGTGCCAAAGACCTGCCCCAGCTTCATGCTATGGACTGGGCGACCGATGTATGTTAGTTTAAATAGTTCGTAAGTCTAGGGACTGAGGCAACAGTGGAGTAGCCGAGAGCTCTAAGGAACCTTGCTGCGGAGAGCGTGGTTGCTCCTCGTCGGAGGTTCGAGTCCTTCCTCGGGCATGTGTTTTTTTGTGTGTGTGTGTGTGTGTGTTGTCCTTACAATAAGTTAGTTTAGTTAGTTAGTAAGCCTAGGAACTGATAACCGCAGCAGTTACGTCCCTTAGATTAATTACAAACATATGAACATTTCTAGGTCCAATAGACTTACTAACATTTGAACATAAGGCTTCTCCAAATATTTATACATCGAGCTAACATACCAATTAGTCATATTTCTAATAAAAATATTTACTATCGACTCAATTTTCAGTTTGAGAACATTAAATACAATGGCGCGTATATATATAAAGATTAGACAGAAGGGAGATTAAATTATTGACGTTTCTGCTGTTCAATATATTTATCTGCTATAAATAAGGCAGTGTGTTACCTACGTGGCACTCTCATAAAAACCACATATTTCTTTCTTCCGAAAAAAAAAAGAGAAGAAAATCATGGAAGGAAACAATTCCCACCCGCGGCGGAGTGGCCGAGCGCGAGGCCGTTTCCCGTCGGAAGTTCGAATCCTCCGTCGGACATGGATGTTTGTGTTGTCTTTAGTATAGTTTAGTTGGTAGGTAGTTTGTAAGTTTAGGGACTGATGACCCCGCAGTTTAGTCTCATAAGCTAAACAAACATTTGAAGATTTTATTTGGGACCAATTTCATGCTGAAAAAAAAGTTTCTCAAAAAAAATTATTTTGAGCCACGTAAGATCGCGCTCAAAGATCAACTCGACATGTACCCAGTCTTCTGTGTGACTAGCAAAACAAAATGTAAACAACTGACTCGCATAACGTGCAGCCCTTTGCACCACAAAAGTAACTGTCTTACTACACAGCCACGAAAACCTGGCAATGGGCCGTGAAGCACGCTGGTTACTGTGACGTCAGTGGTGCTGCTGCTGTGATGCAGTTGTCAGTGCCTGCAGCTCACTCGCGCTGAACTGGTGCATTGTGAGCTTAGTTCGTCGTCACGATCAGCCTGATTTCCCTAAAGAGCGTTGTACACGTGTTCACGCCCTTCAAATACGTACTAGAACAATACAACACAACACATTTTCCGTGGCAAGGGCCCAAGGCGTCGCGCCTGATCTGTAATTCGCTTCGCGACCAGTCCGCTCCTCAGACCGCAGCGGCCCACTCCCCCTGTGTTAACTAACACTCCAACTAAATCTGTCCACCACGTGCTACAGGCGGCACAAACATCCCGCTGACGGCGAACTTTGCTATCATGTCTTCAAATGTAGACAAACCAGCGTTTCAGTTAGGCACGTAAACTTTTAAAATTAATGCCGTGCCCAAATTACACTGCTCAAAACAATTAGGATAAAAATAACGAATTTCCGACTTGGAAGTGAGATACGAAATATTTATTTCAAAAAATAACATGTCTTCGTTCACAAGATGGAACATCATCAGTGCAGATTTCGAGTCATGAGGACTCATATACTCCGCATAAAACATTTTTTATTTGTTTTCTGGATCTGACATGAGTCCTCACGACTCGAAATCTACACTGATGATGTTCCATCGTGTGAACGAAATCGATATGTGATTTTTTTTTTTTTAAATAAATATTTCGTATCGCACTACCAAGACTGAAATTTGTTTTTTATATTGTAATATTGTGGTGGTCTAGCACAATTTTCACCGTGGAGTCGACTCACAAAAGCAATTGGGGCATCTGTTGACGCTTTTGAAGTGTTCCCATCGGCAAATGAACTAAAATGGTTCGACGTATTTCTGTCGATTCTACGGATTGGAGACAACAGCATTACGGCGGCCGAGATAGTAGTAATAACAGAAAGTTCCTGCAGACGGAGCAAGTGTTGAGTTGTGTTTACTCTACCAAACGAATTACACAAGCAGTTAGGTTCAGACAGTGTAGTGAGCAGATAGTTCAATGCAACAACAACGTGACTTACCCGAAGCTATGGCGTGGAGAGCCATAGGAAAGTTGGAAACAGGACAGACGTAGACACTATTGCAGTGTCTCAAAGTGTAATTTCCACAACCTGGACGCGATTCGAACACCAAGAACCGTTAAAAGACGTCAAGGGCAAGGTCGCCAACGGGTAAGATCAGAAAGATGACCGTTAAAGCCGGTTTCAGCCCGTCAAGATAGTTGGATCAATGCAATTCAGAGCCACAGTGGAGTAGCCGAGCGGTCTAAAGCGTCTCGCTGCGGAGCGCGCGGTTGCTCGCCGTGGAGGTTCGAGGCCGGCCGCGGTGGCCGAGGGGACTGAGGCGCTCCAGTCACGGTCTGCACGGCCACTACGGTCGGGGGTTCGAATCCCCCCTGGGTCATGGATATTTGTGCCGTCCTTAGTATTAGTTAGTTCATAAGTAGTTTATAAGTTTAGGGACTGATGACCCCGTAGTTAAGTCCCATAAGCTATACAAACATTTGAACATTTTTTGGAGGTTCGAGTCCTCCCTGGGGTATGGGTGTGTGTGTTGCCCTTAGGTTATTTTACCTAGGTTTAAGTAGTTTGTAAGCTACGGACTGATGACCATAGAGGTTGGTCCGATAGATTTACAAACATTTGCAATTTAGATGTTCAAATGTTTGTAAACTTATTGGACAAAACTACTATGGTCATCAGTCCCTAGAGTTACAAACTACTTAAACTAACTTCCACTAAGGACAACACACACACACACACACACACACACACACACACACACACACACACACACACACACACACACACGCCCGAGAGCGGACTCGAACGTCTGGCGGGAACGGCCTCCCACTCCGTAGTATGACACCTTAGAGAACGCGATCATTCAACGCGGTTGAATGCTACTCAGCTGCAACGCACCCGAAATAGAATGCGGAATATCAACACAAACAGTTCGAAATCGCTTTCGGGATGTGGCCCCTATGCACGGACGCCTATGGTGTGTCGAATTAAAACCACGATACCGTTTATTCCGCAGAAACAGTCAGGATTAGAGTCGTAACGAATGTCGCCAGGTTCTGTTTACATATGAGTCAAGGTTTTATGTTCAGCCTGACAATCGTGGTACCATCATCTGGAAAGAACGTGGAACTCTGGAAAATCTTGCGTATTTGTAGGATAGATCACCATACTGTGGTGAAGGACGAATGGTGTGGACAGGGATCAGTATTGACGGACGTACGGACCCCTATGTTGTTCAGAATGGCGCTTTGACTGCTCATAGGTACAGAGACAAGATCGAAGTTTGGTTGTGTCCGAAGATGGTGCTATAGCAGATGGGTTCCTTCTGGTGGTCGATAACGCTCATCCCCACAGAGCTGGACAGGTGGACCATATCAAATTGAGCTGACGGAATTGAACGAATGGTCAGCTTGCTCATTAGACTTAAACCCGATTCAACATGTCCGGGATGCACTTGGCAGACGCATTGCAGCCAAACCAGCACCTCCCACAACGGTTTCAGAGGTAGATATTGCACTCGTGGAAGAATGGCCAAATATCCCTCCAGAGCTGATTGATAACCTCATACTGTCGATGCCACGCAGTTGTGCAAGTGTACTGGCCGTCCAAGGTGATCCCACACCGTATTAGAGGGCAACGAGGAAGACCTTTTTCACTATTATGTTAGCCCCCATGGTGCCCCGCTCTAAGTAATCACAATGTAAACCTCAAGTAAACAGTTGAGACATCAAAATATCTTACTGTATCATGCACAAATTACTATTGTACGGAATGTTCAAATGTTTGTATAGCTTATGGGACTTAACTATGGGGTCATTCATTTCTAAACTTACAAACTACATATGAACTAACTAATAGTAAGGACGGCACAAATATCCATGCCCGAGGGAGGATTCGAACCCCCAACCGTAGTGGCCGTGTAGACCGTGACTGGCGCGCCTCAGTCCCCTCGGCCACCGCGGCCGGCTATTGTACGGAATAATCCGGATAAATACGTTACCGTATGTATATCGTGTTTGATATCTCACCTGATCCCTTAATTGATTTGAGAAGTGTAATCAGTCGCGTGCCAGTTATGTCTCGCGTTCCACTGGTTCGCCATCCTTGGTGCAGGGACACCATTATCAGTACAACGAGGTAACGTTGAGTTGCCATCGGCGCACTATTTTTTATTTGTTTTTTTCCCCTGCAGTGTATGATAAAAACAAATGGTTGCGTCCCGATTACGTGTTAGACGGCTTCACTTGGCTCGACTTCATTTCGGCCTCACGAAGCCTCCTCTCGGTGCCAACACCTTCTAGAGACAAGTCCGTGTCGCGTCGCACCGAAGGCCTCGATCACTAGCTGACTGACTAGCCGCTACGAAGCAGTGGGCTGTACCACGGTGGATAGCCAACTACTCACCTAGCGATCGCGGCCTACCAGTGGCCATCGAGAAAGACAGCCAGGTCACGTGACAGTAGTATTAGTATTGAGCCAACGCGATCGCGGTCTGGCCGTCCACTGAGGCACAGCCCCTTTCACACAATGAACTTCCTTGCCTCAGTTGAATACTCCAGACCAGTGGGTTTACCGCAGTGCAAATCAAATGTTCAAATTTTTGTTAAGCTTAAGGGACTTAACTGAGGTGTCTTCAGTTCCTAAACTTACAAACTACCTATGAACTATCTTATAATAAATACGACACAAACATCCATGCCTGAGGGGGGATACTAACCCCTGACCGTGGCAGCCGTGCAGACTGTGACTGGCGCGCCGCAGACCGCTCGGCCACTGCGCCTAGCTTACTGCAGTCCTCCTGGCGTTTTATTCCCATACAGTGTCTCGACTGACTCGAGTAGTCGTTTGTTTTTAGACGTAAACATCAAAACTGTAGAGCTGTCTGCTGTGTACTTTCCATATGAATGAAGACGTTATGTCACTTTTTACGTAAAACAAAAAAGGATAATTGAGTTAATGATGAAAGGGTAGTTAAATGTTGATGCTCTACTCAAATGTCAGGTACCGTAGTAAATTTTTAACACATTTGAGAACCTAGATAATAGTAAAAGTGTCAGCCAAACATTTCAAAACTTACACATTTATTTACTGAAGACAATGTGTACTGGCACATCAAACAATTGAAAATGCAGTATAAAACTACTAAATACATTAGTTTTCATAACTCCCCCCCCCCCCAACGGCCAAAGAGCATGTCTAATAGATCTGACTCTATCACTACTAAAACAATTTTCGTTAAAACACGTTTACGTAATTTACATTCGTATTTCTATATAGCGTATGCTTTTCTCAGTAAAACGAAAATAATTTTTATATATTTTTGACGACATTACAGCGTTCAAATTTATGAAATAAATTGCAATTGGCGATCAGTTATGGCTTCACTGTAGAAGGTTTAGATGAAATACCAAAGTGCGGAGAATTAAAATTTGTGCCCGGGTTCGAATCCCGGCCGGGCACAAATTTTCATTCGCCGCACTTTGGTGTTTCATCTAAACCTTGTACAGTGAAGCTATAACTGATCGCAAATTGCGATTTATTTCACGAAAATAACTTTCTGCTTGCAGATATTTTCTCTCTTTCGCAGAAAAAAATAACATTTTCATTGTGATGAAAACACGAAGCGAACAAGAGAATGAAATTAAAGAAGAGGCGAAAGCATTTCTGCATTACGAACAAGCTCGACCAGAGTACGTTCACACCATTACAGTTCCTTGTTTCTGCGCATGCGCATTTTACAGCTGACTCGGAAATTCAGAACTCCACACTCGGAGTCATAGACGCCCGCGACGAGGTTGGCTGCTGATTTACACAGAGGCACAAAAGGCCCACAGACTTCGAGTAGTCAATTTTCACCAGAAAGTCGATCGTGTAAAACAGGCTTTAGCGGCCAGCCAGCCAGCTCCGCGGTCGTGTTGGCTCAGGACTACTCTTTATCATGTTACGTGGCTGAGTCAACAGCATCTAGATACAGGGTGTCCAGAAAAGGACTCCCTGATTTCAAAATTAAATATTTCGAAAACAAATATCGATTGAGGAATGCAGTAAACGGTATGTTTATTGTGAAAGCTGTAAGAAGTTGATACAGCAGTTTGAAATAATAGTTACAACAGCTGTAATAGCCATACGTAATGCCTAGTATAAATAGCGATCCGAAGCTCAGAGCGATCAGTTCCACTATTGGAACGTGAAAGGAGGTTAGCGCACCGAAGGAAGAGATTAAAACCATGTACTCCATTGAACAACGCGCTTTTCTGGTGCTGGAGTACCACAGGTTAGAAGAGAGTCCTACGGAAACAAGGCGAAGTTTTCAAGCACGATTTAATGTACTAAAAGGACCCGATGCGAAAACCTTTCGTACGCTCTTCGCAAAATTTCAACGAACAGGAAGTGTAACTGATGATCTAGTGGGGCATGTTGACCGAAAGCAATCCTCAATTACGCCTGAAAATATCGCCACAGTTTCTGGAATTATTCAGCGAAATCCAATGTCATCCGTCCGTAGAATTGCATCTGAGACTGGTTTGAAGCGATCCAGCACGCAGAAAATACTGAGAAAGATAATCAAATGCTCACAATGATTGATAGTGAAGGATTTGATGTTGGCTGCATCTGGTTTACAGATGAAGCACACTTCCACCTAAATGGATACGCGAATAAGCAGAACTGGCGATTTTGGGGTTCCGAAAAGCCATATTGGTGTGAAGCGAAACCCCTGTATTCTCCTAAAGTTACTGTGTGGGCTGCAGTACGCAGCAGAGGCATTATTGGCACTTTTTTCATTCGAGAAACGGTCACTGGTGGGCGTTACGTTGCAATTTTGGAACAATTTGTCGCCACACAACGTTAGAGGATCGACCAGGTTCAAAAATGTTCAAATGTTTGTAGAGTTTATGGGACTTAACTACGAGGTCATGAGTCCCTAAACTTACAAACTAATTATGAACTAGCTTATCCTAAGGACGGCACAAATATCCATGCCCGAGGGGGGGATTCGAACCCCCGACCGTAGTGGCCGTGCAGATCGTGACTGGAGCGCCTCAGTCCCCTCGGCCACCGCGGCCGGCATCGACCAGGTACTAAATGGTTTATGCAAGATGGAACCCGACCACATCGGACCGAACAAGTGTTTCGCTTTCTTGAGGAACACTTCGGGAATCGAGTCATTGCTTTGGAATATCCCAAATTTACTGGTGCAGGCAGGCATGGATTGGCCTCCATATTCACCAGATTTTACTCCCTGTGACTTTTTATTGTGGGGCACAGTTAAAGACTTGGTCTACCCGAAGCATCCCGCCACGCTGGACGAGCTTGAATCGGTGATCTCTATGGCATGTGAATCCTTTTTGGTTGAGACACTACGAAATGTGATGGCGAATTTCATTCTTCGTTTGCGCCACATCTGTAGTGCCAATGGTGAACATTTTGAAAGCATTGTGATGTGATTGTTTGCAAAGAGTGTTTTCATACGATTATTTCACTTATGTATGCTGATATAAGCTGTAAAGCATACAGCGCCATCTGTTAGCAGCTTTTCTAACGATTATTTCAAACTTCTGTATAAACTTCTTACAGCTTTCACAATAAACATACCGTTTACTGCATTCCTCTATCGATCTTTGTTTTCGAGATATTTAATTTTGAAATCATGGAGCCCTTTTCTGGACACCCTGTACAAGGCCTCACAACAAGTCCGGGTTACGTCACACCGATAGGCTGCCGCTTCTTACAGCTTTCACAATAAACATGCCGTTTACTGCATTCCTCTATCGAACTTTGTTTTCGAGATATTTAATTTTGAAATCAGGGAGCCCTTTTCTGGACCCCCTGTACAAGGCCTCACAACAAGTCCGGGTTACGTCACACCGATAGGCTGCCGTTGCTAGCTGAGTGGCTGACCGCTGGGGCACAACCCACTGCCTCGTAGAGCCATCCAGTGAGCTTGCGGCCGTCGCTAGCTGAGTAGCTGGCCGCTGGGGCACAGCCCAATGCCTGGTAGAGCCATCCAGTGAGCTAGCGGCCGTCGCTCGCTGAGTGGCCGGTCGCTGGGGCACAGCCCACTGCCTCGTAGAGCCATCCAGTGAGCTAGCGATGGCAGCCTGTAGGTGTGACGTGACACGGACGTGTTGTGAGGCCTTGTACCTGGACGGTGTTGGCCTTTCTTTCTCGCTGGCCGTCGGCCTGCTCGGTGTGACGTGCCACGGGATGTCGCGTGACCTCGCCGCTAGGTGTTGTTTGCCGTGCAGGGTGCAGAGCGGCGTGCGCCGGCCCCGTCGCGTCGCGTCGTCGTTTTGGCGCCGCCGTCCGCCCTGTGCCGGGGCCGCTCGCCTCGCCATTGTGCGGGCCGATTGGTCACGTCATATCTTGCCCGCGCGCCGCAGTCGGCGGGGGCGGCGATGAAAGGAGGAAACGGCGCGAAACAAAGGACAAAGCGGAGCGCCGCCAAACGACTGTCGCTGGGCGCTGTTAGTGACGCGCCGGTGACCGCCCACAAAAGCCCGGCCGGCGATGCCACCAGGGGGCGGCGGCGTGACGGCCAGCCGCGCTCGTCCGCCGCCGCGTTCACAGCACCACCGGCCACCGGCTGGTTTTAATCTTAGCGCTTCTGTAAGCTCAATACTTGCGATTTTGATACGGACTCACCGAGGCTGTCACGGTTAGAGTGCACTTGGTGGAGATATAGACGACCGTGAACCAACTGTTCACCAAAGTGAACGGAAGGGCCGAGGAACGACGTACGAGAAACGGGGCTCATATTCTGGTCAAATCGCACGACGAACATCGATGTATACCTTGCCGGAATCGTTGAAATGTCTACTTTTGAAACTTCCTGTCAGATTAAAATTGAGTGCCGGAACCGGGTCTCGAACCTGGGACCTTTGCCTTTCGCGGACATGCGTTCTATCGACTGAGCTATCCAGAGACGACTCACAATGCCGCCTCACAACTTTACTTCCGCCAGTATCTCACCTCATACTTTGCAAACTTCACAGAAGCTCTCCGGCACCAATTTTAATCTGCCAGGAAGTTTCATTTCAACGCATACTCCGCTGCAGAGTGAAACATTAATTCTGGAAACATCCCTTAGGCTGTGACTAAGCCATGTCTCCACCATATCCTTTGTTCCAGGAGTGCTAGTCTTGCATGTTTCGCAGGAGAGCTTCTGTGAAGTTTGGAAAGTAGGAGGCGACGTACTGGCGGAAGGGCCGAGGAACTACATACGAGAAACGGGGAAAGCTACTATTGTCGATTTCATAATGATTGACCCCTGACTTTGGGCTCATATTCTGCTCAAATCGGACGACGGACATCGATGTATGCCTTGCCGGAATCGTTGAAATGTCTACTTTTGAAACTTCCTGACAGATTAAAATTGAGTGCCGTTACCGGGACTCGAACCTGGGACCTTTGCCTTTCGCGGACATGCATTCTATCGACTGAGCTATCCAGAGACGACTCACAATGCCGCCTCACAACTTTACTTCCGCCAGTATCTCACCTCATACTTTGCAAACTTCACAGAAGCTCTCCGGCACCAATTTTAATCTGCCAGGAAGTTTCATTTCAACGCATACTCCGCTGCAGAGTGAAACATTAATTCTGGAAACATCCCTTAGGCTGTGACTAAGCCATGTCTCCACCATATCCTTTGTTCCAGGAGTGCTAGTCTTGCATGTTTCGCAGGAGAGCTTCTGTGAAGTTTGGAAAGTAGGAGGCGACGTACTGGCGGAAGGGCCGAGGAACTACATACGAGAAACGGGGAAAGCTACTATTGTCGATTTCATAATGATTGACCCCTGACTTTGGGCTCATATTCTGGTCAAATCGCACGACGAACATCGATGTATACCCTGCCGGAATCGTTGAAATGTCTACTTTTGAAACTTCCTGACAGATTAAAATTGAGTGCCGGAACCGGGATTCGAACCTGGGACCTTGCCTTTCGCGGGCAAGCGCTCTACCGACTGAGCTATCCCGACACGACTCACAATGCCGCCTCACAACATTACTTCCGCCAGTACCTCACCTCCTACTTTCCAAACTTCACAGAAGCTCTCCGGTACAAAATTTTCGCCACGCTGTCTATTGGACCAAACTGGTCATCAGTCCGTAGCTTACAAACTACTTAAACCTAGGTAAACTAACCTAAGGACAAACACACACTTTTGTGTCCCAGCCTCGTCGCCGCTTTTGTGTCTCGTTTCCGTCGTAGGTGTCGGTGGCCGAGTAGAAAGAGACCGACTCAGGAATAAAGGATGCACGCTTGTGCGGTATGGACGTGACCAGCCAGTGGGACAGCAGCATCTAGAAACACTAGAGTGAATTAGAAGAGATATATATTTCATAAAGACTTAGTAATACTTAACTTTTACATAGTTCTTGACTGCAGAATGCTGATACATAGATTAGATAGAGGCCTGCCTACTAATGATTTCTAGTGCCTATCCGATAGCCAAGTCGTAACTGGTGCCTATCTGATTCCGAAGTGTTCGCTGGTTCCTATCTCAGTCCCAAGTGAACGATGTCGTTCAGTGGTGGCCACGAGCGGAGTTGTAGCAGAGGGTGCTCGTGGCTGACGTCGTAAGAACGCCGCGCCGTGCGTGCATGGCGGCGCGCGGCGAAAGTAGGTGGCGCGCACTTTAGACTTGTGCGACACCACACACACACCTATGCCCCAGGGAGGACTCGAACCTCCACGGCGAGCAACCGCGCGCTCCGCAGCGAGACGCTTTAGGCCGCTCAGCTACTCCACCGCGGCCCACAAAATTTTAATCTGCCAGGAAGTTCCATATCAGCCCTCACTCAGCTGCAGAGTGAAAAAATCATTGTGGAAACATCCCTTAGGCTGTGCGTAAGCCATGTCTCCACCATATCCTTTCTTCCAGAAGTGCTAGTCTCGCATAGTTCGCGGGAGAGCTTCTGTGAAGTTTGGAAGGTAGGAGGCGAGATTCTGCCGGAAGTGAAGTTGTGAGGTGGCATCGTGAGTCGTGTCGTGTCGGCCAGGATTCCAACCCGGGATCTCCTGCTTACTAGGCAGAAGCGTTGACCACTCCGCCAACGAGGACACAGTGACCAGCCCGAATGCAGAGGACTCTTCCCTGCACGTCTCCCACCACAACCAAATCTCGATTCGCCACGCTGTCTCTTTCCTCTTACCACAGCCTATTTGTTCTGTAATGCTCGCAGCCGCAATATTTTATTCCCGCATCACGGAGAACAGACCATGAGGTATCGAGACAAAATTAATTGTCGTCAGGAGCCCAGCCTCTGCTTGCATACATTGCTTGAACGCTGTATCGTCGTACAAAATATATAATTGTATACAAGCCGAGGGTGGGCTCCTGATGACAATTAACATTCAGCCCGTACACCCCCTCACGACAGACAAAGCGTACACTTTATCTTTAAGACCGCGGTGCCGTTTCTTTCAGTTTCTTTCGGCTTTTTTTTTGTGCATATAATTGTCTTAAAATGCATGTAGTGCACCATTCGGTCTCCCTCTTCCCCAGCATACACCCCCCAATAGTTTTCTCACACACTTGATATCTAGATTTTTTCCAATTTTATACACTTGCAGTGACGGCCGCGGTGGTCGAGGGGACTGAGGCGCTCCAGTCACGGTCTGCACGGCCACTACGATCGGGAGTTCTAATCCCCCCTCAGGCATGGATATTTGTTCCGTCCTTAGGATTAGCTAGGTCATAAGTAGTTTGTAAGTTTAGGGACTGATGACCCCGTAGTTAAGTCCCATAAGCTATACAAACATTTGAAACATTTGATTTACACTTCCAGTTGATTGTAAAAGGAAAAACACACAACTTAAGGGTAAGTGGGGTATATTGCGCCGGAGAAAATAAAGGCATTCAGTGTAAACATCGGCCTGTTTTGACCGGGAGCGGAGAGTGCAATTCGTTAATTACAGAACTTCGGACAGATGCACAACGAAGAAAAGACTTACTTCGACTTCCTCTTCAACTGCCTTGAGGCTACTGTGGAGGGCAGAGTGCTGAGACAAGGGGCGTCGCCCCGGTCCAAAAGACCGGTGTACGGGCTAAAGGTTAATTGTGTCTCGATACCTCATGGACTGTTCTCCCTGATGCGGGAATACAGGTATCGTGGCTGCGATCATTACAGAACAAATAGGTTGTGGTAATAAGAAAGAGGCAGCGTGGCGAATAGAGATTTGGGTGTGGCGGGAGACGTGCAGGGAGGAGTCCTCTGCAGTCGGGATTGTCACTGTGTCCTCGGTGACGGACTTGTCAACGCGTCTGCCTAGTAAGCAGGAGATCCCGGGTTCGAATTCCGGCCGGGCACAAATTTTCATTCGCTGCTCTTTCTTATTGTGGTGTCCTAACAACCAAGGCAAGGGTGGCATCACACAACGGAAGAAGAAGTAAGAGACGGTCGCTGCCAGCGGCCCCCAATGATATCGCAAGGTGGCCGCCACGCCCTCCTGAAGTTCGCAGCGCCACCGCCAACTGACGTTAGCTAAGCAAGCTATGTGAAGTGAAAAGTTAGTTGTGTGGTAGACGTGTCCTGGAAGAGTGGACTACAGGAAAGGTTGTATTAGTATGTGGCCGCTGCAAACAGTTTTAAGTTGTATATACTCAAGTCACGGAGAGCTTGTCTACTATTGAATGTTCAGTTAGACATGAAGAGGACACTGTACCAAGTTTGATTTTTGTTACTGTTTTCATGATACAGCAGTGACTGTGAAAAGATAAGCATTGTTATGTTCTTTTGTTTCCTCTATGGAAGAATTTCGGTGTAAAATAAAAGTGTGTTCTGTTTGGAGTACATCGTGTCTCAGCCAGCGCCCTTGCCAGCCACTTGCACCTTCCTCAAATTGCCAGTAAGGAATCCACACCAGAACGATAATAGGAAGTGGCTGACGACGAGAAAGCACGAATACATTAGGTTTTCCATCTAAACCTAGTACAGTGAAGCCATAACTGATTGCAAATTGTCGGTCGCGGTGGCCGAGGAGACTGAGGCGCTCCAGGGTACTTATGGATTTCGCCAAAACCCACAGTTTTGCTTCGATCTTGATGAAATTTTGTACACTTGACCTTGAAAGCAAGATGAAGATTACTGTCTACATACAATTTCGTTCGGTGCATGGGGGAGAGTACTTTACTTACAGACTTCGATTGCAAACTCTATACATATAAGAAGCATTTTTGTACGCTTCTACAGAAAAACTTATTTTAAACCAGGGCAAAGCCGGGTACTTGCAGCTAGTAAATTTATAAATGTCCTCCACAAATGCCGCGGTGGAGTAGCCGAGCGGTCTAAAGCACCTCGCTGCGGAGCGAGCGGTTGCTCGCCGTGGAGGTTCGAGTCCTCCCTGGGGCATAGGTGTGTGTTTGTCCTTGGGTTAGTTTACCTAGGTTTAAGTAGTTTGTAAGCTACGGTCTGATGACCACGCAGTTTGGTCCGATAGATTTAAAAACAAATCTTCAAATGTTTGTTAAGCTTATGGGACTTAACTACGGGGTCATCAGTCCCTAAACTTACAAACTACTTATGAACTACTTACGAACTAGGACGGCACAAATATCCATGCCCGAGGGGGGATTCGAACACCCGACCGTAGTGGCCGTACTGACCGTGACTGGAGCGCCTCAGTCACCTCGGCCACCGCGGCCGGCGATTTACAAACATTTCAACATTTATATATATATATATTGGGCCATTCTTCCAGGAGAGCAATATCTACCTTGTGGGAGGTGCTGGTTTGGCTGCAATGCGTCTGCCAAGTGCATCCTGGACATTCTGAATCGGGTTTAAATCTAATGAGCAAGCTGACCATTAGTTCAATTCCGTCAGCTCAATTTGATATGGTCCACCTGCCCAGCTCTGTGGGGATGAGCGTTATCGACCACCAGAAGGAACCCAACTGCTATAGCACCATCTTCGGACACAACAAAACCTTGATCTTGTCTCTGTACCTATGAGCAGTCAAAGCGACATTCTGAACAACATAGAGGTCCGTACGTCCGTCAATACTGATCCCTGTCCACACCATTCGTCCATCACCACAGTATGGTGATCTATCCTACAAATACGCAAGATTTTCCGGAGTTCCACGTTCTTTCCAGATGATGTTACCACGATTGTCAGGCTGAACATAAAATCTTGACTGATCTGTAAACAGAACCCGGCGCCATTCGTTACGACTCCAATCCTGCCGGCCGCGGTGGCCGACGGGACTGAGGCGCTCCAGTCACGGTCTGCACGGCCACTACGGTCGGGGGTTTGAATCCCCCCTCGGGCATGGATATTTGTGCCGTCCTTAGTGTTAGCTAGTTCGTAAGTAGTTTGTAAGTTTAGGGACTGATGACCCCGTAGTTAAGTCCCATAAGCTTAACAAACATTTGAACATTTATTTTAAACCAGGGCAAAGCCGGGTACTTGCAGCTAGTAAATTTATAAATGTCCTCCACAAATGCCGCGGTGGAGTAGCCGAGCGGTCTAAAGCACCTCGCTGAGGAGCGCGCGGTGGCTCGCCGTGGAGGTTCGAGTCCTCCCTGGGGCATGGGTGTGTGTGTTTGTGCCGGCCGCGGTGGTAGACGGGACTGAGGCGCTCCAGTCACGTTCTGCACGGCCACTACGGTCGGGGGTTTGAATCCCCCCTCGGGCATGGATATTTGTGCCGTCCTTAGTGTTAGCTAGTTCATAAGTAGTTTGTAAGCTTAGGGACTGATGACCCCGTAGTTGAGTCCCATAAGATCTACAAACATTTGAACATTTTTTGAACGAGAACCTCGTCACACGCAATATCGCCAGTGGATGCCCTCCATCCCGATAACATCCCATTCCCACGGACAAAAAGGAACGCGGTAAACTGGATAATGGGACATTCAGTGTACTTTATCTTCAGTACGGAATCGAAGGGAAAGGAAGATTTCATACATTACTTGACAATGCAACATGATATGATCCGAAGAAAGAAAAAATACAAGGAACTTTACGCTAATTTCTTGATTAAAACGATAATGTAATTACAAACAGAACTAAGAGAAATTTAATCAACATTAATTTACACAGAAGCATTTCAATTATTTTCATTATGCCTTTTGCCATTTAAGAGGAAGCTTTTCGGAATTATTTGATCGGCGAAGAAGGCATTTATGTTTTTTTTATGTAGTTAATACGTCCCAGAATGGTGTGGATTACATATGTGTCTGAAGATCTCTAACTATTTTGCGTCAAAAGCAAAGTAAGCATATTCAACTAATTTCTGTGCATGGGATTTTTTTTTTTCTTTTTTTTTTCCCTAGTGGGGAAAAAGAACGAAGTTACATTATTTCCAACTTTTTTTTTAATCTATTGGACCAAACTTCGTGGTCATCAGTCCGTAGCTTACAAACTACTTATACCTAGGTAAACTAACCTAAGGGTAACACACACACCCATGCCCCAGGGAGGACTTGAACGTCCACGGCGAGCGACCGCGCGCTCCGCAGCGAGACGCCTTAGACCGCTCGGCTACTCCACCGCGGCTATTTCCAATTTATTCGTTCTATTCGAACTGATTATTCTTGGCGTTAGAAGAGACGATAATACTGTAGAAATGGACATTAACAGTACTGAGTAGCTACGCAGAAGAGACAACGTCGTTTCATCTCCAAAGAAATATTTTGTTTAAAGGCATAGAAGCCGGGCCGAGAAGGCACCAATTGGCGAGCGGAAGGACGGGTTGAAGGGGAGGAGGGAGACCCGATCTTAAAAAAATAAATAAATAAAAAGTAAGCAGGAGATCCCGGGTTCCAATCCCGGACGGACACAAATTTTCATTCGCCGCACTTTGGTATTCCATCTAAACCTAGTAAAGTGAAGCCATAACTGATTGAAAATTGCGATTTACTTTAGTGTTTAGCCTCGGCAGTTTATGCAGAATTTTTCTGCCTCTCCTGTTTTCTGGAGCCTGTGAATGGAGCGGGCGATAGAGGCGCTTGCAGACGCTTGCTGTCGTGGGAATGGCGGCGGCCGCGGCGCGGTGTGGGGCGGCAGAACGTCGGCCGGCATTCGGCGCGCATTCCTGGCGTGCCTGCTGGCCGCGGCAGCCGCTGTGTGACTGACCGCCAGCCCAGAGCACTGAGCAGTGAGCGGCCTCGTCTCTGCCGCGGGAATTTCCGCGTGCGGCGGCGCCCTCAATGAGCGGGACGCAGATAAATTACCAGCCCGCCGCGCAGCCACTCTGCCGCGAGATAAGCCGCGCTTCTATTAAGCCGCGCCGCGCCGCGCGGAGACGCCCGCCGCAGCCGCAGCCATTGTGCCGCCCAGTCACTCCGAGCAGCCGCTCTGCGCGGAGACAGCGGCGCAGGTGTTACGGCAGTTGTTGTCCCTATTCTGCCGATGCTATTTCACCCTCTGAATAGGTACACTTTTCAAAATAACTGTAAGTGATAAAACAATGGGATTTGTGTAGGTAATAAGAGGGTCGTTTGAAAAAATAAAAAAGGAAGTAGATTGTATATAGTAACTGTGGGACTTAGGGGCGGCTGTTGCAGTGCTGCTGCCCACCATAGCCGCGGCAGGCCTGTGGTGTCGCACAAGTCTAAAGTGCGCGCCACTTACTTTCGCCGCGCGCCGCCATGCACGCACGGCGCGGCGTTTTTACGACCTCAGCCACGAGCACCCTCTGCTACAACTCCGCTCGTGGCCACCACTGAACGACATCGTTCACTTGGGACTGAGATAGGAACCAGTTAACACTTGGGATTCAGATACGCACCAGTGAAGACTTGGCTATCGGATAGGCACTAGGCAGGCTTCTAGCTCAACTATGTATCAGCATTCTGCAGTACTGAGCTATATAAAAGTTAAGTATTACTAAGTCTCTAAGAAATATATATCTCGTTCTAATTTATGCACTCAGCTAATGTCTGAAGTAGTTCAAATGTTTGTATAGTCTATGGGACTTAACTACGGGGTCATCAGTCCCTAAACTTACAAACTACTTACGAACTAGGACGGCACAAATATCCATGCCCGAGGGGGGATTCCACCCCCGACCGTAGTGGCCGTGCAGACCGTGACTGGAGCGCCTCAGTCCCCTCGGCCACCGCGGCCGGCTAACATTAGCCTCGAGTACATTCTGTATGTACTGGTTTGGAAGCTCAGTGCGTTTAGTCACATTTCAAACGGAGGAGGTTCTGTTAGCTGGTTATTAATGGTTTAAAAAAATCTGCCAATACTATTTTACCCTCTGAATAGCTACAACGGAATTTCTATAGCATATACGAGTGGCGTTTTGAAAAGTGAAAAAAAAATAATAATACCAACCTGTTTGGGGAAAACCAGTTTTATTTTTCGACATAGTCTTCTTTTAGACTGAAACAATGTTATAATTTGTTGATCCCTTCCGAATAATAGGGGAACAAATAGTAGTCCAAGTAAGCCAAACCTGAAAAATAGGAGAATGTGAAACGAGTTAAAATCCTATTTGCAATTATTTTGCGACCACAACCGGTATTGCCAGAACCGATCTTTATTTATTTTTTGTAAGATGAACCTTATAGATTTCGGAAGATGCAGTAAAAAAATCGAAAGGTATGCAAACTAAAAATTTTTTTTAATAAAAGGCAGAACGCAGTTACTTCAGAACTAGGGAAGTGAAAGTAAGATAGTCTCTTATAATCAACTAGCTGAAAACCCGGCGTTGCCCGGGTATGTGTGTATTTATTCCTGCATTTTTCAGATATATATTCATTTGTATAAGGACTGTATGTCTGTAAAATCTGTTGCGAATACAGTTAGTAGTAAAGAAGTAATACATTAAAACTTGGTGCGTGATGGGGCGGTTTTCCATGAACGTTACTGTTTATAGGCTCATATCTCATGAACTACGTCTCGGAATGTGATGCAATTTAGAAGCTACATTCAACTATACTGTCTGTAAAATTTCCTGTCGCTACAATTTGTAGTGTTCAAATTATAAATTGTAATGTCATACCGAGAGCCGTAATTTTACTTCATAAACAGCGGAAAAGTAGTAAGAGAGAAACGTTTTTCCTTTCATCAATTTACTATGGTTGCCAGCGAGAAAAAGTTTAATAAAGGTTTGAAATTATGTTTAAAGTTTGTTGCAAGGCGCTAAGTACTGTCATTCACATACAGTGTATTTCGAAAGTCTCGCCGCATTATATGACTTATTTCCGATTTCTATTGGTTATCACGTAATATCTTTTGAACCATGTGTCGTATATGATTCTTAATCCTGCAGCAATTGTACCTCACAGCAAGGAATGTGTGTACCAAATTTGGCTGAAATCGGCCCAGTGGTTTAAGAGAAAATCATCAGTATTGTCGCAGTTTTCCGCGCATCTCATTGTTTATGACGTCATATCTCGTGAACTGTGTATCGTACGTGATTCTTACACTTACGGCGACCGTTCTCATGACTTGAAGCTTACGTGTGCAAAATTTCATAAAGTTTGGAACAAAATTGTAGATTTCTATGCAACACGAACAAATATACGGACACTCTGCTTTATATATTAGAGATACGAGGGGCTTCCCACTCCTTATGAACCACAGACAATGCCAAGGTGGGGTGGCTTGCGTGCCTCAACGATACACACAGTTGTACCGTAGATGCAACCACGGCGGAGGGGTATCTGTGGAGAGGCCAGACAAAGGCCAGTCCGAGAAAATCAAGTGACGCTGAAGGAATTAGATTAGATAACGAAACAATAAAGGAGATAGATAAGTTTTGTTACTTGGGCAGTAAAATAACAAATGATGGTTGCAGTACAGAGGATATAAAATGCAGAATGGCAATGGGTAGAAAAGCGTTCTTGAAAAAGATAAATTTGTTAACATCGAATATTCATTTAAGTCTAAGGAAGTCCTTTCTGAAGGCACTTGTGTAGGGCGTTGCCTTGTATGGGAGTGAAACATGGACGATAAAGAGTGCGGACAGGAAGAGGATAGAGGCTCTTGAAATGTGGTGCTACAGAATAATGCTGAAGATTAGGTGGGTGGGTCGTGTAACTAATGAGAAGGTACTGAACAGAATTGGGGCGAAAAGGAATTTTTGGCATACCTTGACTAAAAGAAGGGCTCGGTTAGTAGGACACATTCTTAGACATTAAGGAATTGTGAATTTAGCGTTGGAGGGAAGTGTGTGGGGTAAAAACCGCAGAGGAAGACCAAGAGATGGATACAGTAAACATATATAAACAGATGTAGGTTGCCGTTCTTATGTGGAGTTGAAGAGGCTTGCTCAGGATAGCGTATTGTGGAGAGCTGCATCAAACCAGACTCCGGACTGAGTACCACAACAACAACAATGAGGGGCTTTTGAAATGACTGTAAAAAAAATCCACACCCACCTGTTTGGGAAAAACCATTTTTATTTTTCGACATAGTCTTCATTTAGACTTAAACACTGTTCCAATTTGTTGAGCCCTCCCGAGTAATAGGAAATGTCCAAGCCTGCAAAATAGCAATTAGTTTCTGCAATCACATCCTCGTTTGAATGAAAAGTTCGTCCCGCCAACATCTCAAATGCTTGCAGCCTTTTTCCAACGTCTCGTCTCGCTGTCCAAGTTTCTGCCACATTGGGTGCCATACTGGAAACAAAACAGCTGCCGAGCCTCTAATTAGGGCCTTTATACAGTTTGCGACATAATGATCTTCTACTTCTGTTGAATTACTCGTTTGCTAAAGCAATGTAGGTTTTGACTTCCTGATGACATCACAGATCTTCCCTGATCGTCCTCCTAATTCATTTAAATGTTCTGTTTCGCCTTTCCCACGACATTATCTACGTGTTCTTTACAGTTTAAGTCTGAAGTAGTAGTAATTCCCAGGTATTTTGTGGAGTTTACAGCCTTCACTTTTGATTGATTTATCTTGTAAACAAAGTTTAACGAATTTCTTTTCGTACTCATGTGGACGACTTCACACTTCTCATTATTTCGAGTCAATTGCCAATTTTTACACCATAGTGATATCTTATTCAGATCGTTCTGCAATTGGTTTTGATCTTCAGATAATTTTACTAGACGGTAAATGACGGCATCATCTGCAAACAAGCTATGAGAGCTGCTTAGATTTATCCCAAATCGTTTATGCAAATAAGAAACATCAGAGGACCAATAACACTACCCTGTGGAACGCCCGATATCACCTCTGTTTTATTCGATGCTTTAACATCGATTACTACAAACTGTGTCCTCTCTGACAGGAAATCCCCTATCCAATCGCAAATTTGGGGCGATATATCATAACCACGCAATTTAATTAAAAGCCCGTTTGTGAGGAACGGTGTCAAAAGCCTTCTGGAAATCAAGAAATACGGAATCGATTTGCAAACCGTTGTCGATAGTACTCATCACTTAGTGTGAGTAAAGGGCTAGTTGTGTTTTGCATGAACAATATTTTCTAAATTCTTGTTGACCTTGGGCGAATAGATCATTCTGTTCGAGATAATTCATAATATTTTAATACAGGATATGTACTCAGTTTAAAGATCTCCACTGGTTCTCCTCCCTCCCCCCCCCCCCCCCACCTCGGGCACGGATGTTTGCGTTATCTTTAGTATAAGAAAGTTCATAAGCAGTTTGTAAGTTTAGGGATTGATGACCTCGCAGTTAAGTCCCTTAAGGTTGACGACCATTTGAACATTTCTGGGAGGCTCCGTAATGGAACAGTACGTGTGTAGCTGGACTGACATTAGGACCCCTGAAACCTCTCGATACGACTCTGAAAAGCTGATCACCCGCATCGACTCTTGACCTTTGTGCATTCCGACGGACTTGGGCAATTCCAGCAGAACAGTGCAACACCCACACATCCATAATTGTTACATAGTGGCTCCAGGAACACTCTTCTCACTTTAAATATCTCCGCTGGCCACCAGACTCCTCAGACACGAACAGTTTTGAGCATATGTCGGATGCTCTGCTGTTCAGAAGAAGACTCCACCCCGTCATACTCTTACGGGTTTAAGAACAGCCCTGCAAGAGGCATAGTGTCAGTTACTCCGACACTATTTCAAACATTGGTCGATATTACGAGGCACGTCCAGAAAGTAAGTTTCGTTTGGTTATATAAAAGTAACGAGTACAGATACAGAAAAAAATATTGATTGTACAAAAATCTACAATTTTTAAACTACATTTCTACATAGCTTCCGAAATTTTGTAGGCAATTTTCATAGCATGAGACAAGGTCTTGTGTGCCTTTTTCATAGATGTTGCCGCCTGTGTATTCAACCATGTGGTAACATGTTCTTTCAGCTCCTCATCGTCGTTGAAGTGTTGTCCACCACGGACGGATTTTAGGTGTAAGATGTTAAAAGATTTATTTATTTATTTATTTTTCACGATAATGCCTGACCTCACACACCGAATGTGACCAAACAATTCTTACGGAAATTTCAATGGGACCTGTTTGATCATCCTCCATACAGCTCGGACCTCTCTCCTAGCGACTTTCATCCCTTCTTACACCTAAAATCTGTCTTTGGTGGTCAACACTTCAACGATGATAAAGAGCTGTTACCAAGTGGTTGCAAACACAGGCGGCAACCTTCTGTGAAGGATGCATGCAAAAACTTGTGGCACGCTATGACAAGTGCCTACAAAATTTCGGCAGTTATGTGGAAAAGTCGTTTAAGAGTTGTAGAATTTTGTGCAATAAAAATTTCTTCTGTATCTGTGTACAATTTCATTTTATTACCAAACGGCACTTACTGTCTGGACGCGCCTCGTGTTTGACTCTCCAGCGCAGGAAGTCTTCCTGGTCCCATATTTTCCATGTTCCCAAACCATCTCAGCCTACTACATGGCACAATTTATTTCAGGGGTCACGCCCCTCTCAAACCAAAACCCTGGCTTCGCCACTGCCACGCACTCGCGCTGTATGATGGGGTCTCTCCGCGCTGCCGCCGGACCCCGTGCGTGCGTGCATGCGTGCGTGCATGCGTGCATACCCGCCTGTCAGCCGCGGCCCTGCCCGCCCGCCTACGCCCGTTCGCCGGCCTCTGCGTGCTGTAGCCGGAGGAGCGCCCGTCGAGGACCTGCCCCGTCGTCATGAAAGTCAACGTCAGCCGCGAGACCTTAACAGCGCAGTTTAGTGTCGCCAGGAAACACAGTTTGCGCTTTTCATAGACGTACGCGCGTTTCCTGTAATCACTTTACGACTGAATGTAATACAGGGTGAAACTCGAGACTCGAACTCCATACCTTCGCCGTCTGCCGGCAATTGCTCTGACCACTGAGCAGCCACGGCACGACTCACGCTCCGTCCTCACAGGAGCGGTATTTTCATTCTGAATTACATAAATAATTTCCTGTGGCTCATTGGCCTAGTGCAAGTCTTTCAATTGCACGCCACTTCGACGGCTTGCATTATCTAACCGGGGAAATGGGATCAATAGCTTAACGTGGAATTCGAACCACGTGGCATTTCTGGCGACTCCTCACATCGTGAGAGGTGAAGGATGTGTTAAACCGCAGACTGAAAAAAATCTGAGGTCTACATCTACATACGTACTCCGCAATTCGGCGGACGCGGTGGCCGAGGGGACTGAGGCGCTCCAGTCACGGTCTGCACGGCCACTACGGTCGAGGATCGAATCCCCCCTCGGGCATGGATATTTGTGCCGTCCTAGTTCGTAAGTAGTTCATAAGTAGTTTGTAAGTTTAGGGACTGATGACCCCGTAGTTAAGTCCCATAAACTATACAAACATTTGAACTCCGCAATTCACCGTAAGGTGCGTGGCGGAGGGTACACAGTACCACTACTAGGCATTTCCTTTCCTATTCCACTCCCAAATAGAACGAGGAAAAAATTCCTATATACCTCCGTACGAGCCCTAATTTCTCTTATCTTGTCTTTGTGATCTTTACGTGAAATGTAAGTAGGCGGCAGCAAGATCGTACTACTCTCAGCTTCAAATTGCGGCCCTCTAAATTTCCTCAACAGAAATTCACGAAAAGAACGTCGTCTTTCCACCAACGATCCCCAGTTGAGTTGCCGGAGAATTTCCGTGACACTCGCGGATTGGTCGAACCTACCAGTAACAAACCTAGCTGCTAGCCCCTCTGCCGGCCGCGGTGGCCGAGGGGACTGAGGCGCTCCGGTCACGGTTTGCACGGCCACTACGGTGGGGGTTCGAAGCCCCCTTCGGACATGGATATTTACGCCGTCTCCTTTACAGGTGAAGTACATCTTTCCAAAATTCTCCCAATAAACCGAAGACGGCTGTCCGCCTTACTCACGGCTGTCCTTACATGTTCGTTCCATTTCATATCGGTCTGCAACATTACGCCTAGATATTTGAACGACGCGACAGCATCACGAAGCTCACTACTAATGCTGTATTCGAACATTATGGGATTGTTTTTCCTACTCATGCGCATCACCTTACATTTTTCTACATTGAGAGCTAGCTGCCATTCTTCGCACCAACTAGAAATCTTGTCTAAGTCATCTTGTATCCTATTACAGTCAGTTAAAGACGATACCCTCCCATAAACCACAGCATCATCAGCAAACAGCCGCAAATTACAACTTACTCTGTCCATCAGATCATTTATATAGATAGAAAATAATAGCGGTCCTATCACACTCCCATGGGGCACGCCTGACGACACACTCGTCTCTGATGAACACTCGCCGTCGAGAACAACGTACTGCGTTCTATTACTTAGAAAGTCTTCCAGCCAGTCACAAATCTGTGAACCTATTCCATAAGCTCGTATCTTCGTTAGCAGTCAGCAGTATGGCACCGTGTCGAACGCCTTTTTGAAGTCGAGAAAAACACAATTCGCCTGTTGCCCTTCATCCATGGCTCGAAAGATGTCATGTGAGAAAAGGGCAAGGTGAGTTTCACATGAACGATGTTTCCTAAACCCGTGCTGATTCATAGAAAGAAGCTTTTTCGTTTCAAGGAAATTTACTATATTCGAACTGAGAATATGCTCCAAAATCGTACATGAAACTGATGTCCAACGATATTGGCCTGTAATTGTGTGGGTCAGTTCTCTTTCCTTTCTTATAAACGGGAGTCAACTGTGCTTTTTTCCAATCACTAGGAACTTTGCGCTGAATTAAAGATTCGCTATAAATGCAAGCTAAGTAGGGGGCCAATGCCGCAGAATAGTCTTTGTAAAACCGAACTGGTATTCCATCCGAACCAGCAGACTTTTTCGTATTTAGCTCTCTCAGCTGCTTTTCTACACCGGAAATACCTATTACTATGTCCTCCATTTCGGAATTAGTACGCTGATTTTGATTCTGAAGTAGATTAATTTCATGTGGCTCATTTTCCTGGTGCAAGTCTTTCAATTGCACGCCACTTTGTGCGGCTTGTATTATCCAATCGCGGAAATGGGACCCACAGGTCAACGTGGAATCCGAACCACGTGGCGTTTCTGGCGACTCCTCACATCGTTGGCAGGTGAAGGTTGGATTAAACCGCAGACTTAAAAAAATCTGAGGTCCGACCGGGTTTCGAACACGTGACGTTTGGGTTTCTAGTCGATTTATCCCAAGACCACTGGATCCGACTTCTGAACTAGATGACCCACACGAATACTTTGCACCGTTATCGAGCAGTGGCGTACAATGGAACTAAATTAAAGTAAATACGAGGGCCGTCCTCAAAGTAAGTTCCGTTTCTGTTTCTATACGCGGCAACGCTACGATCGATGTTCCGAACGTGCGCGGCAGTTACTCTGACTCAAGGAGAATACATGTACGCCATTCATGGAGTCTTCGCGGGTTATCACCCGAGTTGCTTCGTCGTCGTCTCGTAGAAACGTTTCGAGGGAATGCGTCTCCATTATCTTCAGGCGCCTGAAGATGATGGAGATGCATTCCATCGAAATGTTGCTACAAGACGACGAGGAAGCAACTCAGCTGATAACCCGCGAAGACTTTATATATGAAATCCGCCGAGAAAGCCTACACTCGCATGTACGCCATTCTCAGGTCGTTGCTGCCGACGTGTGCTTTGTAATTGAAAATGCCGCCACGTGTGAAATCAGATCTGTGATTCGTTTTCTAAATGCAAAGAAGATTAAACCGAAGGAAATTCATCGGTATATCTGCGATGTTTACAGACAAAATGCTATTAGTAATTCAATGGTTAGAGGATGGCTCAGACTGTTCAATGAAGGACGTGATCAAGTGCACCACGAAGAACGAAGTGGACGCCCGTTTGTGATTATTGATTAACTGATTCAAATCAAATGTTTGTAAATCTATCGGACCAAAATGCGTGGTCATCAGTCCGTAGCTTACAAACTACTTAAACCTAGCTGAACTAACCTGAGGACAACACACACACTCGTGCCCCAGGGAGGACTCGAACCTCCAACGGCGAGCAACCACGCGCTCCGCAGGGAGGCGACTTAGACCGCTCGGCTACTCCACCGCGGCTTAACTGGTTCGCACATATGAAGAGAAGATTAAGCACAACCATAAGTTTCCACTTACTACCCTTTCTATGGAAGTTCCGCAAATCTGACGATCACTAATTCATGAAATTGTTACTGAAATACTGAAATTTCGAAAACTTTGCTGACGTCGGGAACCGAAATTATTACTGAATTAAAAAAAATAAACCGAAGTCAAGTTGAATGTGCATTCAACACTTTCGTAAGAACCAAAGAATATGTTTAAAAGCCCAAATGAAAGAGCTAGATGCGATGAGTGTTCTTAGGCCGAAATGAACTGCTTACTTCAATTATTAAGAAACTAGCTAGATTCCCGCTGCCTCGCATGTGTAGATTGGATGGTCTGCATTGGTTTTTTCTACTTGTAATTATAAATTTTCATAGAGTTAGCGTTAAAAATGCTTTTATAATAAAGTATTTTGATATAACTTGCCACTTCCTATTGCACCATTGACGGCAGAATTCAAAACATCCCAAAACACTTTTTATTTTTTTATTTTTTTTATTCTAACCATGCTTCTTTAGTAGCAGCCTTAAAAGATTTTACCTTATTTCACCCGCTTATTGGTTGAATTTCCAAAAATATGGAAACACTTGTTTTTAAAATTCTAATCAAAAATCTAAACCCCAAGTTTTGTATTTCTTGCTTCAAAATAGCCTGAATTGCAACCTATTTTCAAAAAACCGTTAATCCCGTATTTCACCCCCTTAGGGATGGGAATATCGAAAAATCGCTGATGCCTATAGTGTAATATGAACAATGTCTACAAATTTGAAGTTTCTATCGTCTGCAGATTCACTTTTCAGTGCCGTTTGCTGTCTTTTAGAAACGGATCGAGAACGCGAAATTTCTTTCTTACGTTTTGGTATCTTTCTTCGTAGTTTTACTTTTCAAACTGCAATATGCACTTATTTCTCTTTATTCGTACTACTGTTATTGCAGAAAAACAACTGTAGAATGTGCATCACGTTTCGCTGTATATAACCTCTTTGCTGTAATAGTGTCAAAAGTCATCGCTGGTCTTCAGTCCAAATTTATATAAGCTGACGACTTTCAACCACTATATCTTCCACTCTCTTATAGCTATCAACACGGAACTGCTGTGGTGTACAACGGGAGACTTTGTAATACAACATAGAGATAGTTCGTCGCCATTGTGTAGTTTTTTCTGAAAAGCAAAATAGACACCCATAAGCTGAATTTTATAGGGGTCGGTAACTTTCAACTCCCATATCTTCCACCCCCTTACCGTTATCAACCCTCTACCACCATAGTGCACATTTTTTTTTTTTAATATGGGCCTCCTACCTCCCTTTCAGCCCTTCCTTACTCACGCCATGGGTGCCTTCTTCGGCCGGCTTCATCCCCATTAGAAATATTGGAAAACCATAATACCCTGAACAGTATTCTGTTCGAAATATAATGTGAAACCAAAGTGAACGAAAAGGTAAATATGAACATCTGCCTTCCATACCCTTTTCCGAGAAAAGAAAAGAAAAACATAAAGAAAATATATAAAATGCTTTAACTAAATATTTCATTCTTCTGTGTGTCCGTCCATTCGGAGCTTACTGAAACCTTCATTGCTTATACAGGCCGTCAGATTCGGGATATCATAATGTCCAATTATGAGACTGAAACCTACTCCCACATACCAACACTATTCGTTTGCGATGTGGTTTTAGCTGCACAGTAAAATATAGGCACAAACACTTCAATTTTATATATATTAAGATATATTATGCCAACGGCCATGCCGCCGTGGATATACCGGTTCCCCGTTAGATCACCGAAGTTCAGCAATGTCGGGCTTGTCTAGCATTTGGATGGGTTAACATCCACGTCCGCCGAGTGCTGTTGGCAGGTGGGGTGCACTCAGCCCTTGTGAGGCCAACTGAGGAGCTACATGATCGAGAAGTAGTGGCCCCGGTCACGAAAACTGAATTAACGGCCTGAAGTGAGGGGCGCTGACCACGACCCCACCCCACCCTACTCCCAGACCGCATCCATTGACGCCATTGGGCAGAGGATGACACGGCGGCCGGTCAGTACCCCGTGGGCCTCTCGAGGCCTGTCGGACGAAGTTTAGTTTTAGATATATTATGAAACAAACTGAATATTCACATTAAGGACCTTCCCATAAGACATGCAAAGGAGCCATTTGCGTTCCAGTATAAATTAACAAAGGCGAGAGTTTTGTAATAATTGATGACAAATGCGTGGATGAATACCATTCGTTAAAATAAATAAACAAATAAAAAATAAACTGATTTAAGTTTTCATAATTTTGTTTAGTAATTAGATAACAATCATATAAGCCTAGAAAGTAGGAAAAAGTTTGCCAAAACTTTTGTTTCGAGTGTCCTAACATACGGATGTGAGGCGTGGACTCTGGGAAAGGCAGAGGAAAAGAGAGTGCAAGCAATGGAAATGTGTATATGGAGAAGAATGACGAAAGCAAGCTGGGTAGATAGGAAAAGTAATGAATAGGTCTTAAGAAAAGTGAATGACAACAGAACTCTGCTAAATTATATAGGAAGAAGAAAAGCCGGCCGCGGTGGCCGCTCCAGTCACGGTCTGCACGGCCACTACGGTCGGGGGTTCGAATCCCCCCTCGGTCATGGATATTTGTGCCGTCCTTAGTCTTAGCTAGTTCATAAGTAGTTTGTAAGTTTAGGGACTGATGACCCCGTAGTTAAGTCCCATAAGTTCTACAAACATTTGAACATTTTGAAGAAGAAAATCAGTAATGATAGGGCGCCGCGGTGGAGTAGCCGAGCGGTCTAAAGCGTCTCGCTGCGGAGCTCGCGGTTGCTCGCCGTGGAGGTTCGAGTCCTCCCTGGGGTATGGGTGTGTGTGTTGTCCTTAGGTTAGTTTACCTAGGTGTAGATAGTTTGTAAGCTACTGACTGATGACCACGCAGTTTGGTCCGATAGATTTACAAACATTTGAACATTTGAATTTGAATGATAGGGCACATAATGAGACACAACCAGTTCCTAAAGAATGTATGTGAAGGAAAAGTTTTAGGGGAAAAAGCAAGAGGCAGGCCAAGAGCAACGTATTTTAATAACATCAAAGAAGATGTGATGATAAAATCGTATGAAGAATTGAAGAGAATGACAATGGAAAGAGGGACGTGGCTAAATCGACAAGGCATAGCCTTTACTTTATGATGATGAGTATTTTTTGGTAATCGTTTCGTCTACTTTGCAACAGATTTTGTTCATATTTTAGTAGCAGCCACGGAAAAACAAGTTCAAGTAGTTACAATATACTAAACTGATGTTCAAAAAAAAATGTTCAAATGTTTGTATAGCTTATGGGACTTAACTACGGGGTCATCAGTCCCTAAACTTACAAACTACTTACGAAATACCTTATACTAAGGACGGCACAAATATCCATGCCCGAGGGGGGATTCGAACCCCCGACCGTAGTTGCCATGCAGACCTTGACTGTAGCGCCCCAGTCCCCTCGGCCCCCGCGGCCGGCCTAAATTGATGTAAAAGGCATCTAGACAGTAAAAGATTTCTTGTGTGGACCTAATTCATTTTCAGTTTTCGTAAGTTCTGTTATGAGTTGAAAGGAGAAATTAGTTCTGTTTTCCAACGACACATTATACTATTTTCATGAGTACCGCTACACGATAAGGTGCTACATGTACTCACTGTGTAGTTTCGTCATGCAGCGCTAAAGGAGCAGATACGTGCAGGTAAATGAAGCAAGTGTGATTTATGTCCACGTACTCATAGGTTCGTAACAAATTTCAGACAATATTTTACACGTAATGACAGTAACGAACGTAACGGATAGCGAAAACTTGCTAACGGGCACGTGCCTCGACAATACGGTACAAAATTTAGTCGTTACTTTTACTGCCTAGTAGCGGCGAGTGCTTTCTTGTTGGAGACCCTGCCATGTCGTAAAATGTCCCTGGATGAATAAAACCCACGTAATGATCACGGTTGAGGAAGAAGGAAAGACAATGCGACTGTCATCATTACGTCTCTTTTATTCGTCTAGTGGCCAATTAACAACACGATGCTTCTCTGCATCCCGAAAACTTTTATGACACAGACATTTCGTGGAAGCGAGCGCACTTACGGCTTCTGCCAGAAAGTCATAAAGTTACGAAGTCACGCGCCACAAATGAAGACAACACTGCAAATTTGCGCTAACATAAAGAGGACCTAAATCAACGTCCAATGACGTAAGAGGGAGACAGATGCTCGGCTTCGCCTAATGATACATTGTCAGGATTATAATTGTAAAAAGCACATCAAAATAGTCGTTGTACCTAATTCACAGGGTGATTCAGCTAAGCTTGTTTACCTCAAATGTATTTTTCCCCATCCAAAGGAATTCATTTCTCACCGTCAAGGGACACCTTGGCTTCGAACTCTCTGAAGTGTATGAAACCGTGTTTATAATAAGAATCACTCCTGCTAACCTAATAGTACTTATAGTCCTCGATGTGCAAATGCGGAATTTTGACGAAGTGGTTAGAACAAAGTGGCAGGGAAAAAGAAGTACACATCTGCCTGAATCCATGTTTTTACATTAACATTATTTTTGCGTTCAAACAGTTCAGTATCAAAAGCCACACTAATTACACTTTCAAATCATGATGCTTTCGTAAAGCACACTGCAACATAGGGGTAGTTTAGTGTTCAGATGTTTGTATAGCTTATGGGACTTAACTACGGGGTCATCAGTCCCTAAACTTACACACTACTTATGAACTAGCTAACACTAAAGACGGCACAAATATCCATGCCCTAGGGGGGATTCGAACCCCCGACCTAGTTTAGTGTATAAAACTGATTGTAGATCTCAGAGTGAAGTCTTACAATGAAGTATCTTTTCCATTTTGTTTTCATCGCTTCATACAAATCCCGCATCTACATTTGGAGGAGAATACAAGCACAATCAGGTGTGTAAAATGTGTGTGTCTGTGTGTTTTGCGCTGTTACAACTTTTGGCTCTGTTGACTGATGCTAAACCACAGTAAGATTCATTTTTCATATTTTCTGTCACTCAACAAAAACTGTCATTTTGATTAAAGAGCATGGGCGGCGGATGACACGTGAGACTGGTTGAAATTAATTGGCGCTCAGAATAAATATTGTCATGGGGAGCTCAGGCTTAGCATCTTGTTCAGAAACTAGATGTTACGTCTTCTACGATTAGTACAGTATCTGAAGTAAGTTATGATGATGATTTAATGTGGCATCTACGGCCGTTAGACCCCAACCTGGTTCGTGTTCAAAGTGATAGTTCAATATGAAAGTAGTCTAGTTTGCTTATTTTAATTCGCTTATGACGTATGGTCACAGTCTATCACAGAAAGTCGCGAAACTTTCTAGGAGAAAATTGCAGCTTAAGCGAAACTAGCACTCCAAGAGGCCAGTAGGGAATAATAGTGAAATGGCATGATACAAACTGAGACGTTGCCGTTTTTAATCCTGTTACTTTCATATTTCCTAGTCGCTGAACGTTGTTGTGAACTTTTAATACAAATATGAAAACATCATTGAAGTAATATCACTGCTTCTGTTTTGGTAGTCTATAACAACAAATTGTCAGTGCAGTGTGATTCATACTGTTCACAATACCCGAGTCATATTTATATTATCCAAAACTTTTTGAAAGCAGAAATAAATTCCGACCTGATGTGCTGAAGTAGGTATATAAAAGGAACTGATTATGATTATGTTAGTGTCTTCGGTGTGTACTGACTTGTTGCATGAGTTTTGTTTTAGCGGATTTTGTACATTGTAATATTTTCAAAAGTACATACGATTTTTCCATTGTAGGAGACTAGAATCTACAGCGCCGTAAAAAACCATATTTTCATCTTGCCCTTGCTTCTGTGCTTTTCGTGTACCTAACATAATTTTTTTATCTACTTGGCAGGTATCAGACTGAATATCTTCAAGAATGTGACGTGCTAAAATAAAAAATTTACATATCGACATATTGTTTATTTGTAGCTACGTATTCGTTTTATCAAACTAGTAGGTAACCGCCGAAATATGTTCTTATACAGGCTTATCATTTTTGTGAAACTGAGGTACGAAACTATGCAGGCTCCACTGAAATACTTGATTAACTGCTACTGGAAGCATTCAGACATTACTTTTATACAGCAGTAATATCATGAAATAAAGGTAAAATATTTGCGTTTGGACGTGAATAAATTGTTGAAGATTTACTTCTATGTCTAAAAGTATAACTAACCACCGTGAACGAACACTAGTTATTCACAACATTATTCTGTTACTTCTGAGCATCCTCCACAAATGAGAGATTTCCGAATTATATTTATGATAGTTGCTACAATTTATAGCGCCACCAAATCTCGTAAATAAGAAGGTATTTTGAATATGCTGCTGCACTCCAAATACACATTCATTACTCAATAGTTTCGCGGTATGCGGCAGCGCTGCAGTCGCAGAAATTCACTGGGAGTTTCGTGACTCTTTTGTTCGACTCTGGTACGGTGTTACTTTTTGTGGCAACTCTTCCGATTCAAAAAGGATGTTCATGACGCAGAACCAGGCGGTTCGATCAATATGTTTTGTAAGCTCGCGGTCTTATTGCCGAGCTGTGTTCAGTATTCTGGGAATTCTGACATTGGCGTCTCCATACGTATTATCTTCAGTGTCGTTTGTTGTTAACAATATCAGCTATTTCCT
The DNA here is from genome assembly GCA_026315105.1 of Locusta migratoria. Taxonomy (NCBI): domain Eukaryota; kingdom Metazoa; phylum Arthropoda; class Insecta; order Orthoptera; family Acrididae; genus Locusta; species Locusta migratoria. Next base: position 269,455,589 of record CM048751.1, on the reverse strand, counting down.
AGAGCAGTGATTCCCAACCCTCTTCCAGGAGAAAAGGTTCAGCGACCCCCTAGCCCAAGCCATAATGTTACTATTTGAGAGATCTCAAAATCAACTAATGTAATTTTTTTTTTCCTGTTGATCCTATTTCCTTGTAAAAAATTTCATACAGTATTATTTTTATAGAATAAACTCCTGTTATATTGTTCAAAGAAGTTTCGGGCGTGCAGCCGCATAAAGTTTACTTCTTCTAATATTTCGGCTGCGAAACGTTCAGTCATCTTCAGAGACGAGTCGAAGACTGATGCTCCAGCACACGCTTCGTGCTTATAAACGCGCGGTTCGCGCTACTGCGCATGCGGCCACAGATACAACAAGGCGCCAAAGACGTTACTCGGCGGCAAGGAAGGACACGTATACGTCTTAAGTACGAAGCGTGTCCTGGAGCGTCAGTCTTCGACTCGTCTCTGAAAATGGCTGAACGTTTTGCAGCCGAAATATTAGAAGTAAACTTTATGCGGCTGCACGCCCGAAACTTCTTTGAACAGTCATTGCGCCGCGAAAACATGAAGGTGGACATCCTGTTATGTTTTCGGACAGAATTACACTCGCTAAGTACTATCCCAATGTGATTAATTTGCAAAGAACTTCTATTCGATTTAAAATTAATGTTAACAAGGAATTACATAATTATGAAGTAAAATACATTAAATTTTATTAGGCTTGTGTTTTATGTTATGGGACCCTTATTATTCAGGTATACACTGGTCTGGTTGTTCTGTGGTGCAACTACTTCCCACGCTGACCGTGAGCCCCCCCCCCCCCCAAGCAATATTTCACGACCCACCTGGGGATCGCTACCCACTGCCATAGAGTTAGCACTTTTCACTCAGTTGATACTAGACAGAAATAGAATCTCCATCTGGATCACACATCCTTGACCCTTGTGCAAATAGGCATGCAGTACTCTGTCGCATCTATTTTCAATAAGAATGCAAAAGGTTTAGTAGTAATGCATTCGCTTTGAAGACTAAACTGTAGGGTTTCCTCGTGGCTCACTCTTTCTATTCGGGGTCGAAGATTCTTGATGTTAGGTCCTTTAATTCGTATTTTTCCAAATATTCAGAAAAAACAGTTTTAAGAGCCTCGCCCTGTATATCTGAAGAAGGGCTCTAAGTGCCCGAAACTGGTAAAATAAAAGGGACCGAAGTACAACTGTCTGCTGCTTCTTTTAAAACTAAGTGTCACAGTTGCTGAAATAAATGAAACTGTAGTGATACACTGACATCATTTAATAACGTTCAATTCCACCCTCCGTCCTCCCATGATAGTAAGATCTTGCCGGCCGCGGTGGCCGAGGAGACTGAGGCGCTCCAGTCACGGTCTGCAGGGCCACTACGGTCGGGGGTTCGAATCCCCCCTCGGGCATGGATACTTGTTACGTCCTTAGTCTTAGTTAGTTCATAAGTAGTTTGTAAGTTTAGGGACTGATAACCCCGTAGTTAAGTCCCATAGACTATACAAACATTTGAACATTAAGATCTTGTTGCTTTGTTTCTCTCTGTTAAGATGTCACTTGTGGTAGAATGCAACGTTTTGGTTGCAAATTACACTGCTGTTTCTATGTTCCGAGTGTTATTTAATCCGTAGTGTCTGACGTTAGAAGTCAAAGGTATCCCTTGTAAGTACGTATACTCTTTCCATACCTATGAGATATCGGTATCAACTTGGCTTTTTCAAATCCAACTGTAGTAATTTCTGATGCCTTGTCGCAGTTCTAAAAGAGAGCAGTTCCCTCAGTGCAACGCTTACAGAGGTTCTTGTTTAGTGCCGAGACTCTTTAACTCTCCCCGCCAGGGGTGCAGGTAACTCCTGTAGCGAAGCCCCGTACCTCCCGTTATCTAAACTTTCACTTATATTTCGCCTTCCGGCGCTTCATTTATCTCGATGTAAGATGCATCTCCCGACGCGAAACTGTTCGTAGTGCCTTCACGCCGAGGTGCGAGGCGAAGCACGATGTCGAAATTGCCTCCTACATAATAGGCCAACCACAAGAATGTTCCACCGCGCCATTGCGCCTCACACTGGCACAATCTATGGGTAACGCCCCCATGTTCACCTATGGAGACAACATAAGACTCTCTTGTCCGATCTGATAAGAAGTTGCTTGCCAACGTCGAATTGATGTGATCGCATAATATACTTAGATCTAGTGAAAATGTAGGTTTATTAAATCGCCCATTAACCTGTAATCATATTGTTCTTTTTCGAAAGTCAATATCCGATTTGAACACAGATCAGAAAGACTTGTTCCTTTACCTCGTTGATCTGAAAACATTCCTTTTACCCTGAAACTTCCTGGCAGATTAAAATTGTGTGCCGGAACCGGGACTCGAACCTGGGACTTTTGCCTTTCGCGGACCTTTGCGCTTGCCCGCGAAAGGCAAAGGTCCCAGGTTCGAGTCCCGGTTCCGGCACACAATTTTAATCTGCCAAGAAGTCTCGTATCAGCGCACACTCCGCTGCAGAGTGAAAGTTTCATTCTGGAAACATCCCTTTGGCTGTGGCTAAGCCATGTCTCCACCATATCCTTTCTTCCAGGAGTGCTAGTCTTGCAAGTTTCGCAGGAGAACTCCTGTGAAGTTTGGAAAGTAGGAGGCGAGGTACTGGCGGAAGTAAAGTTGTGAGGCGGCATCGTGAGTCGTGTCGGGATAGCACAGTCGGTAGTGCGCTTGCCCGCGAAAGGCGAAGGTCCCAGGTTCGAGTCCCGGTTCCGGCCCACAATTTTAATCTGCCAGGAAGTTTCATATCAGCGCACACTCCGTTGCAGAGTGAAAGTTTCTTTCCTTTTACCTTGTATGTTAATAGAAAGGGCTCCCAAAAGGAGTGTCTGGAAGTGAAGGAAACTATGTATGATGAAAGACCATGTTGATTTATTCAACTGTTTACTTCACTGCTCAAAACAATTATGGGATCAGGTGAGATATCATACACAATATACTTATAGTAACGTATTTTATTCAGAAATTTGTCACACTTGCAATTTGTATGTGATACAGTACGATGTTTTCTGTCTTAACTATTTACTTGAGGTTTACATGGCGTTTATTAGAGCGAGTCACCATGGGGCTACCATAACAGTGAAAAAAAAATCATTGTCGTTGCTCTCTAATGTGGTGTTGATCACCTCGAACGGCCAGTACAGTTGCACACCTGCGTGGCATACACAGTATGAGGTTATCAATCAAATTAATTAATTAAACAGTCTAAGATTGCAATATTTTATTTCAATGACTGGTTTCGGCAAAACTCTTTTGCCATCTTCACATATAGTCCATAATTGGGCTCTTACTGGTGCTCTTGAAAAGCGACGGGCTGTGCGGTTTATGGACTGTGAGTGCACGTCGCTGCTCAAGACCACCAGCAACAGCCGAATGCTGGACTCTATCTGAAGATGGCGAAAGATTTTTGGCGAAAACAGTCATTTGAAATAAAATATTGCGATCTTAGACTGTTTAATTAATTAATTTTGTTGTAACAGATTGCTGAACCCCCGTAACAATGGTTTCTTTCTGCTCTTGAGGGATATTTGGCCGACGACCGCAGCGGCCGAGCGGTCTGCGGCGCGCCAGTCACAGTCTGCACGGCCGCTATGGTCGGGGGTTCGAATCCCCCCTCGGGCATGGATATTTGTGCCGTCTTTAGTATAAGGTAGTTCGTAAATAGTTTGTAAGTTTAGGGACTGGTGACCACGAAGTTAAGTCCCTTAAGCTTAACAAACATTTGAACATTATGATATTTGGCCATTCTTCCATGAGCGCAATATTCAGCTCTGCAACCACTGTGGAAGGTGCTGGTCTGGCTGCAATGCGTCTGCCAAGCGCATCTCAGTCATGCTCAATCGGGTTTAAGTCCGGTGAACAAGTTGCCCACTCAGTTCGCTGAATTCCCTCAATTCCCTCAGCTTGAAGCATGTTGTCCAACAGTGCAGCTCTGTGGGGACGGCTGCTACAATGTGGACGGCTGGTTTTCCGACCGTCCATAATTGGTCAGTGTGCAACCAGCCTAAAGTTGGTGGATAGTCTGTAGGCAGCCTACCGCATCTTCGAGGAATCATTGGTACTCCGTAGTGTTCGAAAACGTCTTGCTGTATGACTCACGGCAGCTGACCGGTACCAATTTCGCAACTACTCTGTCCCGTGCCAGCACCCTCATCTCTGCAGCCTACATCCCTTTGAACCTGCTTACTGTATTCGTCTATTTGTCTTCCTCTGCGATTCTTACCCCACACACTACCGAACAATGCTAAATTAACGATTCCCTGACGTCTGAGAATATGTCCCTTCTGTTAGTCAAGATATGCCACAATTTTTTCTCCCCAATTCTGTTCAGCACCTCCTCATTAGTTACGCGATCTACCAACCTAGCCTTCAGCATTCGTCTGTAGCACCACATTTCAAAAAATGTTCACGTATTTATAGAGCTTATGGAACTTAACTACGTGGTCATCAACTTATGAACTAGCTGTTAGTAAGGACGGCACAAATATCCATGCCCCCGACCGTAGTGGCCGTGCAGACCGTGACTGGCGCGTCACAGTCACCTCGGCCACCGGTGCCAGCTCCCACATTTCAAAAACTTTTATCATCTTTTTGTGCGAACGTTTCACTCCCGTACAACGCCACTCTTCACAATTATTTCAGAAAGGAATTCCCAACATTAACATTAACATTTGATGTCAACAAATTTCGTTTTTTAGAAGTGCTTTTCTTTCCATAGATATTCTGCATTTTATATCTTCGCTACTTCAGCCATCAGAAGTTATTTCGCAACCAGAATAATAAAGCTCATTTACTACTCTTATTGCTTCATTACCTAATCGAATTCCTTCAGCATCGCCTGGTTTTCTTACACTATATTCCATTACCCTTGATTTCCTATTGTTAATGTTTTATCTTATAACCTGCTTTCAAGACACTGTTCATTCCGTTCAACTACTCCTCCAGGTCCTTCGCTATCTTTGACAGAATTACATTGTCATCGACAAACTAAAAAGTTTTTATTTCTTCTCCAAATTTCTCCTTGCTTCCTTTCACAGCTTTCTCAATATACAGATTGAATTACAATGGGGGAAGGGTACAACAACCCTGTCTTACTCAATTCCCAACCACTGCGTCTTTTCCATACCCTTACACTCTTATAACTGCTGTCTGGTCCTTGTACAAGTTACATATAACTGTTCGTTCACTATAATTTACCCTGTTCATTCAGAATTTGAAAGAGTGTATTCCAGTTAACATTGCCAAGAGCTTTCTACAAATCTACAAATGCTAAAATCGTAGAAAGACTATCTTTAACCTACCTTCTAAGAAAGGTGTCAATGTAAGTGTTGCCTCACGTATTCGTAACATTTACCTTAAATCCAGATTGATCTTTCACGAGGTCATATTCTACCACTTTTTCGTGTTAGTAGTGCAACTATGATTTATTAAACTGCCGGCCGCGTTGGCCGAGGGCTTTTGCCAGAGCCACAGGAATTCTGGGAACAGGGAATCCTTCGGCTCATTTAACAGTGGGATAGTTGTGGTCAGGCCTCTAGTGATTACGTTTTAATAAAGACTTCAATTATACCCATAGTGTAGTAGTTTTTCAGTTGAACACCCCTGGTATTTAACAGTGTAATAGAGCTAAGCTCATCTTAAATCTATATCTATAAATGTGAATGTCTGTTCGGTGTACGTTTATCACGTCTGAACAACAAGACATAAAGCGCTACAAATTTGTACAGTTACTAATGTCCACCCGGGCCAGGCTTTGGGCACGGTTTTATGGCAATCGGATAGCTATTTTTCTATATATATTAATGTGAATGTCTGTTCGGTGAACGCTTATCACGTCCAAACGACAAGACGTGTTCATTTGAACACCCCTGGTATTTAACAGTGTAATAGAGCTAAGCCTGTTCATCTTAAATCTATATCTATAAATGTGAATGTCTGTTTGGTGTACGTTTATCATGTCTGAACAACAAGACATAAAGCGCTACAAATTTGTACAGTTATTAATGTCCACCCGGGGAAGGCTTTAGGCACGGTTTTATGGCGATCGGATAGCTATTTTTCTATATATATTAATGTGAATGTCTGTTCGGTGAACGCTTATCACGTCCAAACGACAAGACGTGTTCATTTGAACACCCCTGGTATTTAACAGTGTAATAGAGCTAAGCCTGTTCATCTTAAATCTATATCTGTAAATGTGAATGTCTGTTTGGTGTACGTTTATCACGTCTGAACAACAAGACATAAAGCGCTACAAATTTGTACAGTTATTAATGTCCACCCGGGGAAGGCTTTAGGCACGGTTTTATGGCGATCGGATAGCTATTTTTCTATATATATTAATGTGAATGTCTGTTCGGTGAACGCTTATCACGTCCGAACGACAAAACGCAGAGACTTGAATATTTGTACAGTTACTAATTTATATCTGAGGAAGTTTTTAGACACGGTTTTATAGCGATCTGATAGATATTTAATTAATATAACGCGAAATGCGGAACAATAATTATTATTTGAAAATTATATTAACTCTTTGAAATAGTTTTATTAGTTGCATTGTTCCTTGAGGGTTGATAATGATAAAAGGGTGGAGTATATTGGGATGGAAAGTTATCGGTGTATATAAAATTCTACGTGTGTGTGTGTGTGTGTGTTAATATTTCGCTTTGCAGCGAAAACTACAGAACGCAAACGAATGGTCTGTATGTGTAATTGTTGTCCGAAGTCTGCCGTTGTACACCACAGCAGTTCCACGCCGATAGCTATGAGGTGTAAGTCGTCAAATTATTAAAAACTTCGGACGGAAGGTCAGCGATCACGTTTGCGACTCTATAGCAAGGCGGTTACATACAGTGAAACGTGATGCCACAGACCATATCTTTGGTCTATGCGTGCTACAATGTCTTCAGCTCTTTCTCTGTAAGGATAAGCATACGAACAAGGAAATATAAGAATAAATAAAGCAGTAAAAAAGAAATTTGTTTTCATACATCTATTTTTAAAAAATCGATTTGACGTTTTGCGCATTACATCAAGTGATCGATCTGTGATATTATTACAATCATTATTGTTGAATTTGTGTGATTTGATCTACACTAATTACTTTCCTGATAATCGGTAAGAGCACAGACTTCTGCAATCTGATAGGAATATTTTTCAGTTCCGCTTTATCAGCGACATTTCCTCAAAAATGAGTGAAATTAATTACATTAATTTAATTGTTATAATTCAAAAATATATCATCGTACGAATTTTATAATTCATTTGTATTTTGATTACTATCGTTCTTTGTTTGGATATTGCACTTATAATTTTGTACATTATCTAAGACAGCGTTATTTCTTATATATTCTCCAAGAAATATAACATCACTTTAGAAAAAGAGAAATGCATAGAGAGAGACAGTATAAGAGAAGTACTAACTCAAGGTAGGAATAAATAAATAAGCACCCGGGCAAAGCCGGGTTTTCAGCTAGTATTTCATAAAACGTTTAAGACATAGGAGTTTTCTCAAAGCATCCATGCTGGAAGCATACCAAGCTATTGCACAACGGGTTCTTTAGCTTTATTTGCGGTTTTTACATCATTTAAATGGCGAGTAAGTGTAGAACTGGCAAGCAATTTCGTGGAATGCTATTACTTTAGCAACTGTCCGGTTCGGGCAATGTGATAGCTGTAGGGAGATTCTCATGTTTCATACAAATGAATCATTGGAAGAAGCACGGCATTTATTTCCTGCGGATGCTATTCAGCAGATTTAGATTCATAGTAGTGTAGTCTAGGTAGGCTCTAATACGATGCTACTGCTTCCATATAATAATTCACGTGTGCAGTATAAAAAAAATGTGGAACAGATACTGAAGCACATTGCGGTTTTTCCTACATTTGATTTAGGACTGCTAAGCAATACGAAGCCTTGCGAGTTACAAAGTACGTACATAAAAAGATTGACCTAACTTTGGGAGCCAATGCCTTACTCCAAAATAAGGAAAATGCCCGGTGTAAGGAAACATTTTATTTTTGAGTTATTGGACAAGCTGCATTTTATATGTCTTCAACACAAACCGTATTTGCATTTACGGACACTTGTAAGCTGATACAAATCTTAAAACAAATTATTTTTACAGGCATAGTTGCTGGTTTATTTAGGTGATACAACCGGTTGCTGACACAGGAGGCACCTTCAGATCTGGCTTGTTGGTTACACTGTAGCAACTCAAGTAACATATATATTTTATTAACATACGAGCGACTGAGTTATTGCATTTTCAAGCCATTCACAACGATGTGTATTTATTGAGATTGTTGCGTCTAATGAGAGAGAGCTTCTAGAACACGGGAACGGCCGTATTCACCTGAATTAAGCTGCATCTCTGTCGAAAGTAATCACGTGTAACACGTTAACAGGTGTGGTGACAGTACAAGGCCCTAAAGACGTTATTGCGAATATATACAAGGTGTTTCAATAAGTGTGTTTGCCACTGTAATTTATAAAATAATAGGTGACGGGAAATTTTAATGCGGTAGGTCAACACAAGAAATGTTACACTTTCTGCGGAGCTATGAATTTAAATGGAACAATAGTTTTTTCTATAGTGTATTGTATTCGTTTAAACCAGCTGCGTTCAAATCAATTTAAACTATATTCCTATCACTGTTAGTTTGGAAGCTACAAACCTTCAAAGTTCCGGGGGCGGAGGCTGCGATAGCGTAGCTGACTAGCCGAGTGGCTATCCCCTGGGGCACGGCCCACTGTCTCATGACCACCAGCCAGTGAGCTACGCTGTCGTAGCCTCCGCCCCCTAAACTTTGAAGGGTTGTAGCTCCCAAACTAATAGTGATAGGAATGTAGTTTAAATTGATTTGGATGGAGCTGGTTTCAAACGAATCCAATGCACGATAGAAAAAAAACTATTGTTCCATTTAAAAAATTATATCTTTGTGCTGTAACTCTTTGGAAAATGATACAATAAACTATGTTCATAGCTCCGCAGAAAGTGTAACATTTCTTGTGTTGACCTACCGCATTAAAATTTCCCGTCACCTATTATTTTATAAATTACAGAGGCAAACACACTTAGTGAAACACCCTGTATATATGTGCCTCCGACGATAAGAGGTTAAGAAGTATTACATGATATCTGGCACTACAGAATGCTACCTAAGTAAACACAAATTTCATGGCTGACACGTGTGTCCAATAACAGTTCATCGATGTTCGCCTGTAATTTTTTCACACTGGACATTGTAAACCTTGGGACACTTTTCATTGCCTCATCGAAATGTAAGAAAGCGATGGACACCGTTTAAGGGCTCCAAATTGCTGCTACTGTGCTCGAGTCGACGAGGTTATAAGTGTGTCGAAGAAAGAGGGGGATATTTTAGATCTCTTAACGTTCTGAATAAATTCTGTTAGCCAACAGTTAGAGACTGATTCTTTTATTTTAATTAAAAAAAAGGTTAACAACTGCTCTTTAAAATAATATGTCGAATTATTTGCAACACATTTCATGTGTGCACATCTGCATTGAATCTGTCCGATATTACTGATACGGTAACTATTTATTCTTCTGTGTCTCACATCTGTCTCACATCGGTATAAGTATCAGTTATCCCAGAAATATTGCTGCCTAGAATCGAACAGTGGTTGGTAAAATAATAATCTTTCGCTACTACTTTAAAAATAATTAACTCGCTTCCACCATTTATGAATATTCATAACTTGGCCCCCTTCCATAATTTTAAGCACTTCCCGTTTTCACCCACCCACAAACTTCCACACTAAACTGACGATTCTTTGACGCCTCAGAAAGCGTCCTATCACTGTATTCCTTCTTTAGTGATTTATGTCTCAAGTTTGTTTTCTCCTCAACTCTAAGTAGCAAGTCTTTATCGCTTAATGATGCACCCATCTAGGTCTTAGCTTTCTTCTGTGACACCATATTCAAAAATATTTCTGTCGAGTCTCATCCCCCTATCTTCTACGTCTCACTTCCGTGCAGCACTAAACTCCAGACAAACGCCCTCAGAAAATGAAATTGCAACAGTTAGATTTTTATTCCAACCACCTTCTGTTCCTGTGAAATACTTTTCTTCGACTTACCTGTTTACATCTCTAGTTCAGCCACGTTTAGTTATCACTCATATACTGTTTATACTTCCTCATTTTCTTATCTGATTCCCTCGAAATTGCCTGATTTTAGAGGACCACTTTTCTTTTGTTAAAGATTTTCTTATATCCTGCGTTTAACACACTGTTCATTCCGTTCATATAAAATTCCATTTTTTTCTTGTCTCTGAACAGAATTATAATCTCATCGGTGAAATTCGATGTTTTTATTCTTTCTTCCTGAATTCACACTGGTACTGCGCTGTTTAAAGCCGAATTTGATTTCCGCTCAAGATGGTCCATGAAAACACAGAATAATTCCAATATTTTACCTTGTTGAGCTAAATAAAAGCATAAAAACTGATACAATTGTATCAGAATCAGGGGTTCTAGATTTAGAACTGTTGAAAAGTAAAAATTATCTAACGATCTTACGTGGGTTTATGAACTTTCTGTTACTTGTTATCAAGTAAACGGAGACTGCACAGAACACTGAAAGCCGCTACCTTAATTTTCTTTATTATTTTAAATTAATCTATACTTGCAACATTTTTGTGTAATGAGTTACATGGATAGCAGAAATATCACATGTAAACGTATCGCATCAGCAAGTCACTTATCCACAGTCACAGCAGAGTCTGTTTTATAAGCCTATTAAAATTTGCAAACGGTTTTAAACCGTTCGGATCGCCAGAATTCTGTCGGTTTGCGCTTGGCGTCACAATTTTCGTCTGCTGTGGTCGTAACTATTATTCCACAGATATCTGGAACAAATTTTATTAAAGAAGGGGGTAAAATATTCCTGATACATTAATTGTTAAAATTTTTATCGTAGATTTTCAACCCGATTTTATAAATTTTTCTGCAGTAAATTCCGCAAAATTTGTAATTGATATGTAGTCGTTGCCGCATGTCATGTACCTTGTCAAATGTTTGTAATGTAGTTACTTTATCAAATGTAAATTAACGTATCATAATGTTATATAGCACTTTGACATTTTACAATTCTCGGAAGAAAACGGAGAGTAGGGTTGGTGGGAGATGACAGTGACAATTCCTGTGTGTGTGTGTGTGTGTGTGTGTGTGTGTGTGTGTGTGTGTGTGTGTGTGTCTGGGTTACTTGCAACGTAGATTACTCCCACTCAGGTAAGCAAATGAAATGTATACATATGTGTCATTTTCTTATTATTCTCCATAAGATGACTCTAAAAATTGGAATTTGATATATCTAAGAGAATTGAAAATATAACAAATCGACATCTTTAAAGATATCTCATTCTGCCGTGGTTACATATTACATTATTGAAAAGGAAAAATAAGGCTAATAAAGTAACTACCCCATAAATATCATTGGACACCTTTCTAAATTGCACCAATTTTAACTTAAAAAAAAAATGGGAAGTCAAACGAAGATCATTGTGCAAGCTACCCAAATCTCCGCGTGAAACACACAATTACCCGCATATTTCTGGAACCTTTTTGTTTCTTTCGGGAAAACAGCGCTGTTTTGGTTATTAAAAAATGTCTACAACGCAAACTTTTTATTTACTTTCAATTACTTTCGACCCAGTAACAGTGCTTAGAAGAACCCACAGCTCCAGCTCCGCTCCGCACCATTTTCGGAGACTCAGGTCCTTAAAATGATACACGCATGGTCCGAAACTATTAGAAAAATAAATAAAAAGTTTTCGCTCTATACTTTATATACAGGGTGTCCCAGCTATCTTGTCCACCCAAAATATCTCTGGAACAATAACAGATGTTGGAAAACGACTTTCACCGGTATCAATGTACGGCTGGGGCCCATGAATGTACATACTTGGAAATATTCTAAAACGAAATCAAATGTGTTTAACACAAACTTATGTTTTATTTTTTATTTTCTTTTTTTTTTCTTTTAATGGACACCCTATATTTTTTCTTCAGCAATCCATAGCACGACAAATCACATAAACAGTGGCGTTTATTGCATCGCAATATTCCAATTACATCCCGAGATATTGCGACGAGAAGTTGACGATTGAAAAACCCGAAATGCGCTGCTAGCGCACGTCCTGAGGCTCAGGCGTGAACCCCATGGTGCCCGCAATCGCGATGTGATTGACATGCGTAATCGCACTTCCATCCTTATCAAGAGGTACAATTAAAAAAAAAAAAAAAAAAAAACAAACATAAGTCTGTGTTAAAAAAAACACATTTGTTTTCGTTTTAGAATGTTTCCAAATGTGTACATTCATGGGCCCCAGCCGTACATTGATAGCGGTTATTGTTCCAGAGATATTTTGGGTGGGCAAGATAGCTGGGACACCCTGTATATAAGGAATCACAACTAACCGCCTGGATCAAATGTTCGTAATTCTATAGGAACAAACTCCTGTTGTCATCAGTCCCTAGAGTTATATACTACTTATAGTAAATTAAACTAACCTAAGGAGAAGAGGGAGGACTCGAACCTGAGGCGGGAACGGCCGTGAAGTCCCTGACATGGCGCGTAGCATCGCGTGGCCATTCTCGCGAATCCGCTCATCAGATTCGCTTTTAGCAGTTTTCCGTAAGTATATTCTAAGCTTTTTTTATTATTTAAAAGTAGCACAGCTTAGAAGAAATTCCTGTACTGTTACGGGATAGTATTCTAATTTGCCTCCAATTTCCTTCTATGTTATCTGATGATGCCTAACTACAGCGAAACGCATTACTTTTGAATAAGAATAACTTTGCAGCAGTCGGTATTGCATTTTCAACACAATGAAAACAGCTTGCTGAAGACTGTAAATCAGTGACGGATGAAGTGGAAAGAATACTAGAGGATTAAGGGGGTTTCCTAAATTGAAACGGTCTTGTAACAGCCAGCATCACCACTACCACCACCACCACCACTTTTACCAGCGGAGAGACAGGTAGTGACAGTGGCGGATTTACCAGTAGATTGGAGCCTAGGGCGGCAGATTTTAGGGGCAGCAAATTTGGGCCCAAAATTTTTATACTGTAAGTAAGTGTAATAAAACTTATTTAATCATGTTCCCCGAATGTACATTATTGTATAAGAGGTATTAAGGTATACATTAGCCCCACATTATTAGTAGTATATCACTGTACTTTTATTAGCTCAGAAATATACACAGCTATTTCTTGAGCAATCTTAACCAAATAGTTGGGTTGTAAAAATAATCTGGGAAGTGACCCTTAGATCCCATACATACTAATAAAGGATATAAGTCGTGTAATTAGGAACACAGTGCACAAAACATAAAGCTACAATTTCATTGACAAACAATTATAATTAGTATGAATGTAAAACAGGTAATCGAACTGTGGAGGTCGGTAGGGACGGCAAAATTTGAATAGTCTACTGGCGGCAAATGTGAAAGTCCGCCACTGGCTGGTGATGCTGATGAATGGAGACTTTTAATTTAGCAAATCCTCTCGTAGTTCCTGAGATGAATGAGCTACTTGCTGACAATTCTTTTTCGATTTTTCATTGCTTACTAACAGAACAAGAGCATCTACAGCGCTGCCAGTTCCATAGCGTATCCCGCACCAGTTAAGACTTGGCGATGATTGAGCGACACCTAATGTAAGGTTCAGTATTGCTACAGAATCACCATGGATGGTTATATTAGAGATTATATGTCATGCATTATTCGTATAGCGTAATGATTTAAAATATAATTGCACAATTGTCACGAAACATGTAAATGTTCAGTACACTAAGATGCATAAAAAAATTCGTAGGCTGTTGTAGTCGTGTACCATTAAATAGAAAACTCATTTTACTTCACTTATTTACGGCGACGGATTACTGCACGTATGACGCACATTATTTTGTATAATTAGAAGTATACCTCACTACTACAGAGAACTTCATCAATAGAGTAGGAGTAGTTGCCCACCAATATATCTTTTAGGCTCATCTTAATTTGTATTTTATGAACAATTTGCCTTTTTATGGCTGCTGGAAAATTACTGACGATGTGTAATGAAAAATGAACACCTTTCTATACTTTAAATATTTGTGACCGTTATTGTTATTTTCATAGGTGATATCATGAATTTCTGTAGCGTTAGAAAAAAGGTACATATTTTAAAGACAAATTTCATTAAGATATTAATATATGGGCAAGTATTAGGTAGTATCCCTAATTCGCTGAACGAGCCCTGCTGGATATTCTTGAGCTCACAACACAAGTAATTCGTACATTCATGTAACACGTTTAGGTTTTGCTTAACTTGATGAGTAACAAGAAGTGTTGTAGTTTGTTTTTTTTTTTTTTTTTTTTTATTTTTTAAGACACTTTAGTTTGTGTCAATAATGTGTGATCCTTGCTTTCTCCCCAGGTCTCATCTAAATATGGGGAATGCGCTTCCTTATTTGGGAGTGACCCATAATTTAGTCAAGCAAATCGAAATTCTGGCGCCAAATTAGAAACACGTGGGAGTATCTGTATGAGCAATCTTTCTCGTCTACTCAATGATTATTACTGAGTGTTAGCACAAGCATAAATGGATGAAGGATAATTATGAAATCAAAACGCTAATGAGACAGAAAAATAGTGCTATAGGCCCTATAAAATTTGTAGCTACTCATAGCAAAAGCACTGAATTCTTATAATAATTTTGAAATTACATATTTTGTATGTCAGATGTGCTGCTTTACCCGTTTCGTAAGTAGCCAATAATGTGTGGAGGTGTACCAATATTTCCGCCTATTGCGACTAAATATAAGGCAATTTAATACACATAAACAATCCCTGAGACTGATTTTCGTCTCGATTACGTCAAAGACATTATTGATAAATCTGAAGCATTGAATTAAAATTTGTGGTGCGGCCGGGAATCTAAGCCGGACCTCTATGCTTACTAGGCAGACGTCTTAGCCGTTAGACCACCACAACACTAACGATTAAGGCGCCTTGGAATAGTCTAAGTACGATTTCCCTCCACCTCACAAACTTTAATTCAGCTTCTGTGTCTGCCTAGTAAGCATGGAGGTACGGGTTCGATTCCCGACCGCACCACAAATTTTAATTCAATGCTTCAGATTTATCAATAAATATAAGGCGTTTCTTGTGCCATAGGCGTTTCGCTTCTTTATTTGTGAAGCATCATCAGTGGCGGTGTTTTGGTGTTACTCCATACGTGTCTTCATGGAGTTGTATGTCTACGCTCCAAATGGATGATTTTTTGTGCTTCTTGATAGCACATGTATTTCGACAATTCACTGTGTACTGGGTTTGTAAGGGTTTATTACAGCGTTTACTGTACTGTACTGCTTTTTTGCGGGTCTGTATACAGTGCTTACTTCATCAAGAAGCACAACAGTTCATCCATCTGGAGCATATATATACAGTTCCATGAAGACACATATTGAGTACAGCCAAAAAAAACTACCACTGATCGTGCTTCACTTAATAAAGAAGAGAAACGCATATGGCACAAAAAGTCTTTCATTTGATTGCAATAGACGAAAATAATCCTCAACAAATTTTCTAAGCATCTACGGTCCACGGAAAACAAAAAAAATTGAACCGACAATTTTTTTTTTGTACACAAAGATTAAGTTCAGAGTGAAATCATGAAGTTTAAGTGCATATGACACTTGTTGTTGTATTATGTTGACATGAAATCATTGAAAAAAGGATACTTCGTAAACATGTAAATGGAGTGTCTAGGAAGTGTTTCCGAGACGAAGTTTTTCGCGAAGAAACCCAGACGAAACAGACGTAGGCGCGGAAGTTATAGCAGCCATCACTGGTCGCAACGGCAGTGAATCACTCAAGGCGTTGTTACAATGGACCGCACACTCGGCCTGTCTTGCGTATAATAGCGCCCCAGCCTTTATTGGTCGAACACGCCTACGATCGTCGACTTCAACGGTTGACAGTGACTGAACAGCTAAGGAACGAACGTTCAGTGTCTTTATTGTACGAGGGTCCGAGAACGAAAAGAAAATCTGTCTAACAAATTAGACTGTTGTTTGCCATCAGTTTATTTGAGGAGTGAGATACAGTTTATATTCACGAAAGAGGATAATAAGAGCGTCATTCTGGAATGCAAAACATTATGTAGTCCGAATTAAAGAAAATACAAATAAAAACTAAAACAGCTACAGAATAGTCACTCAATTGCGACATGGCATAGTGCATAAGACAGGTACCTAGTTATAATAGGAGATACGTGCCTTATATTAAAAAATTCCTCTGCTTGGCCAAGAACTTCAATTATATATGATATTAGCTGCAAATTAGTGTACTTGTTTCTTGCTAATTGTATTAGTAAACAACGAACTTGGTTCGGCATATTTGCCATTTTCAAGTGATCCTGAGTTGTTATACCATGTTTCTCTACGTCTGTGATACCTTACGTTTAGGCCAAATGACATCGACCACGTATCGGGGAACGTAAGTTCTGTCAGGTACAATGCTTCTAAAATACTTCTCGTATTTTCTTGTTGCAGTGGAATAATAGTGAGTTTGTTTAGTAGTGTTGACAATTATTGGAATGATAAATCATTCCAGTGACGATTTATGTTTACCAACAAATTATATTGTAGGTTACTATATTTTGGGTCGCCAACGTTTTACATTTTTGTTGTTCAATCTTAATACTGCAATTCGTTTTTCGGTTATCGTGCTGCACTTAAATTTTTTTCTATTTCTATTGCTACCCTGAAATTTTAACATATTCGTGCAGGATTTCGTTCGGATATTTGTTTGCGTATGTATAAATTTCCAGTTATTCCAAAAATGTTAAGGAGGAGAGAAATGGTAAACCCCTGAAAATTCTACATACGGAAAATAATTAATTAAATGTCATACAGCGAATAGTTATAAGAACTGGAAATTTACATACAGATAAGTAAATATTTCAACCATGTGATAAACACGATAAAAACAACAAACAACACTTATATCGCAAAATTACAAAATGCACAATATCTAAACTATGTAGAGACTCCAGCTGTCTACTCATGGCAATTACAAATACTAAAACTACAAAGTGGCTACCACGAAATGTTACTAGAACAGGTAAAGAAAACCCTTCTCGATTGCGCTCCTACATCAGCCTAATACATCTGATGTAAAACAAGCAATTTGTAAGCAATTCTTTGTTAGGTATAGTCCGATGGAATTTGGTCTACCGTACTGCAACACAACAGACGATGCAAAACATGTACCTCTAGGTTCTATGCTCAGAGACCTGTGTTCTTAAAACATTTTATATAGAGATCACTGAATATCAGTGGCCTTAACATCTCTGACTATATCTGATATAATTTACTTGTTAACATATACTAAAAGTACTTCATATACTATCACTACAAGGATCTGTCATTGAAACAAATGTCAAAAAATACCACAATGGAAAGGAAATATATGACCTACATGAACAACGTATTAACATCCACGTAGACTTAAGTATAATATTACTAGCACAGAACAATGCGAAAAAAACTGTATAATAAATGCAATATCAGAAGAAATACGGTATTTGAAAATTGCGAAGAAAAGCTTGCTGTCGATTAATGTAATCAGCAAAATTTCTGAACTGTTAATAGCATTTATTTTAAGCACAATAAAAAGAGAACTACAGACTCCTAATGGGATTTAAAATCTTGCGAAATTGTGGATACCTTAATTATTTCATTTCACCTACGATACTAACGTCGATGAACTATTGTAAATATAAAAGGCGAAGAATCAAGAATTACTGTGAAAATGGGGGAGGAAAAACATACACGAAACTCGTAGTATTAACCTTGAGTAACCACTTATTTAGTTTTATTGAAACGATATGAACTGTTTATAATATGTCAATGCTACATCTCTGAACCCCAAATGTAATTTTTAGATAAGCAAATCCACTGATTCTCTGAAACCGAAGAGGGTGAAACGCTTCTGGATAAAACAATGAGATTTCGGCAGGCTAACAGCGTTTTCATTTCCAAAATCGAATAATATTGTGAAACTGCTATTAAGGTGCCTAATAAGAATTGTTGAAACATCCTTTGATAAAATTTTGAGTTATAATATATATTCCATTGACAAAATAAGGTTTCTGAGGAAATAGAAACTTTAATGTCATATAAAACTAATTCTACTTTGTAGACGCGATAATTCAATTATGGGGTCGAGTGTGTACAACGCTGCTTCAGTATATTTCCATATGTTTCTCCGTTTTTTCTCTTTAGTACGGTTTCAGATAATGCTAAAATCATAATTTATCAAGTAACATTCTCGTTATGAATCTTAAGAACTATCTCCTATGAAAACGGTTTTTCTTCGTGAATTAGACGGCCGCTTCTTGCAGTTCTAGCAAGGTCCATCTTTTGCCTGCCCTCTCCACTACATTCCTTATTTCCAGTGACTGGTACAGCATTAACTGTTCAACATATTAGTAAATATCCATTCATTCCAAATATAAATATATGACACACTAGTCGTCCCGGCAATGCCTCGCAATTGCTAATATGTATGTACTCTTGCTTTGAACGTCATATGTGCAAAATTTTATCGCAATCGTACGAATGATGTTTTTAACCCAAAGAAAAGAGCTCTTTCAGTTTTCCACAAATTTTCCTATTTTCTGGCCATCTATTCCAAAGTTTTACTTCACTCAAACCTTCCTCTCGCTTTAATCGTCGAATGTACAAAATTTTATCGCAATTAAACGAATGATATTGATATCCAATTGAAAAAAGCTCTTTCAGTTTCTCGCGAATTTTCAGAATTTCCGGGTAACTTTCCCAAAATTTTAGTTCATAAGAACGTTCATCTTTCGTTGAACGTCAAATGATCAAAATTTTATCACAATCATATGAACGATTCTCAACTTTTAGTGTTAAGAACATCCAGAAACACATTGAAAGAGGAACTTGGTTCGAATTTTGCGACTTTCCTTTTTAACTGTCCCTCTATTTTTTTACTCAAAACTTTTCCAATACCATAATTAAAAAAAAAAAAAAAAAAAAAAAAAAAAAAAAAAAAAAAGAATTACCGCTCTCCGTCATGCGAATAGTCAGTTATAGTGCTGAATTCAATCAAAAACACATTGAAAAACGCACATTCAGTTTTTCTCAAATTTTCCAATTTTCCGGTAGATTTTGCAAAAAATATATTTCATACAAACCTTGTCCTGTCAAGCCGTACTCAAATATTGCTCTTACAACCATGTAGAAATTGATTTTTATTCATTAAAAAAATCGCTTTCGGTTTTTCCTACATTTTTCTACTTTCCAGACTACTTTTCCAAATTTTTATTTGATGCGAACCCTCCTCTTGCTTTCGACATGAAATGTACAAAATTTTAGCGCAATTGGACGAATTTTATTGATACCTTACTGGAAAAAGCAGTTTCAGTTTTTCCCGATTGTCCTCTTTTTTGGGCAACTTTTCCATATTTTATCACCGTTTAAACATTCCCTGAATTTGCACGAATATTTCAAGACTAAAATTAGCCAAATCGGTTCAGCCGTTCTCGAGTTTTAGCGAGACTAACGAAAAGTAATTAGTGTTGACGAACTTCTTGCAGCCATACGGTGTTGTACGCGTTGCATCGTATCAATTTGTTTGCTCTTTTTCATATTCGATACATTTTACCATATATTACACACTGAAAACAACGTAATTTTTTTCTGTCATGTTTCGTCACAGCTTAAATTGTCGTATTCAACATAGAATACACACGTATTCAATTAAACTACTATCACTATAGTCCTTTGACGTTGTTATATGTATTCTTATGAATATAATTATCCTCAAGTTACGTTTATATATTTTTATGTTTCATTTTTGTAAATTACGTCTATACTGTCCTACATAAAACATTTAAATTTGTTGTATCTCGTTTATAAAAATCATTGCCTTTCTTATTCAGGTGTGACAATTCCCAAAACACACAACAGCAATAGAGTCCTGGTAAAGTTTGCAAACAAAATCATTGTTTTTCAATATTATTTTTATTCTGTGAGTTTTTTTATTCAATCAATTTTGATATTCGATAAAGTTTCCAACGACATGTACTATCTGTGTTTGTCGGCAGCAGCTGAGTCTGACGGTCGTTCATTAAAGACTAATAAAAATTATAAATCTTTAAATCTTGATTTTGCAAGGGAAAACACTTCCTCCTTTTTTGTACAATAAATGTTATTCACAACGCTGCAGGATCAAGAGACTTTTTCTTGTTGATGACTGCGATAGTTGTTATTGCCTAGTCTAACTGCCGGGTCGAACTAGTCTAATTACAATGTAAAGTATATTCTGACTTCCATCATAAGGACTGCCCAGTATCGCAAGTCATATTTCATATTCAGCGGAAATCTGGAGATTCGATCGCTGCATGAATGTGGAAGAGGGATACACGCTCGTAACATTTACAGGCGAAATAAATGCATAAATACATAAAATTTAAAACTAAATTTATTTATTTATGTATTTTATTCCTTAATGAACATCATTATTAACATGGGCCTCACTTTTTACGCGCGTCTTCGAAGAATGGAGAACAGTAGATTAATCAGCGTAATCCTCAGATCCAGCTGGTACAAGAAAACTACGGCATAAAGAAGAAGAAAACAGGTACAAAAACCTTTAGCAACTCCGAAACACAAACGCAGATCAGGAAACAGTTACGTGAAATAATATGAGAGGTCACGTAAATCAAGTTTCAGGTAGGATTAAGGCGAAAGACATGAGAAGAATCTAATGAAAACCAAAATTAAAGTTTGGAAAATGAATGTGCAACGAAAAAAAGTATCACGAACGCTCATGAAACACTAATAACTAAGCTGGAAATCATTTTGATGTACTACCAAAATTGTACAGTCAACTGAGAATAAAGTAAGAAAAATTTTTAGTCTAGGCAGATGTGATGTGTCCGGTTGGTCTCTTGTAATTGCTAAAGATAGGTTTTACGTCACTACTAAACACATGGTAAACTATATCCTAGCTGAAGTCTGGAGCCTGATGGAGTAACTTAGATAAGAACTCAGACAAAGCGATATTTCAGTTCTACAAATACTTCTTTAGTGTAAATGTTCAGTGATATCAAAAGGAGAATAATTAGCGTCTAATACATGTCTAAATATTGACATAAAAATGTTAAAGTGCATATCAACTGCAATGCATCGTCTATTGCACGTATACAAATTAAATGCAAACAGTATTTCTTCAAGCCATTCAAAACACCGGTAACGTAACTGCAGACTTCTATCATTTACGATGCATAAATAGATTCAAGTTGATTTTTAATTGCGCTGTAAATGTCAGTCTTGAGTAACATAGTAATAGAATTCTCGTTAATATTTGCAACGATATTTCACGCAGTAGCGGCGTTGGTGTGACTTCAGAGATCGACCGCTGGCACTGGGCACTTGACCTTAGTGGTTCCATTATAGCACCCGCCAGCAACTAACGTAACGTCGCAGCCAACGTACTTATTGAGCAGCATTACACTCCGTATAGTTTTCGTAATTGCGACTTCGCATATGCATTGCCTTTTCTTCAGTATCTTATATTCTCTAGCCCCACACGGGATAATGGTGTGCTTGCTCTAGTCCAAAACAGTGACTTTCCATCTAGGTAGTTAAGAAAAATCTGTGGTTGTAAAATATTACAAGTGTAGATAAAGAAGCATTTTAAGTAGAAACTGAGTTCGATTTTATGTCTACATGTTTTGAATCATATTTTTGATGTTTTACATCAACGTAATCAGTCATTATGTACATAAATGCTGCAACCAAATACTGCAAGTACTTTTTGTCTATTTACAGGAGTAAACTAGCTCTCTAACGTAGATTGTGGCATTTATCTCAGAATATCACTTGTTTCAGTTTCTTCACTTTCCTAGTGTTAGGTAGTGTCCAAATCATTCAGCCCTTGCCTAAGATCGCTTATGAAAAATACTATTGGAGTGTTGAGAATTATTCTGATATTCTGAACCACATTGTTCCAAAACTTATCTAAGTATCTGTTTCACTGTACTAGTCCTCCTAAGAGACTCGCAAATCTATGTGATCAGCTTTGTTGCTCTGTTTAAGTATTACATTCAGACTAGATACTTATAAAGTTATATGACGATGCAAAGACATTTTGATTCCATATTTTATTGAACAATACTTTGGATCTACATTATACATTCGCAAAGACAGAGAAAAATATATTTTCATAGCGGATTTACAAACATTTTAAAACCCCATAAAATCAACCGTAAGAACTAAATGTCACCAAATTATTCGTATAGTGCTATGTAGTAGACAGAACTTTACGAGAAATAAACTCCAAAATTTGAAAGGATTTGTTGAGGGTGCGAGTTTGTTCATCAAGCACAAGGAAACTAAATACGCGAGAATTATTTTCGCATTTAAATGGAATTTATTGATAATCCAGGAGAATCGCATAAAACTGGGGCACAGGAGTCAGAGACCAAACCTTCGATCTGAACGCCTATCTACATTAATTTCAAAACAAACAAGTTTTCCGAGACAACAAGTATACAACTGTGCAGTTCTGGTTATCACGTCTTAAAACAGGAAAACGATTATTGGTGACTTTTACGAAATATCCAGTCAGTTTCCCAAAGTGGTACAATGTAGCGTGCGAAACTAATGTTAGAAAGTTTGTTTTAAGAAGAAAAAAAGTCACTTGTTCTGGCCCAGGAGGAATAATTTTGATCGACTAACCACCGCCATCTCCTTCCAGTAGTATCATTTGGGCTGAAGTAGTTGAAAGTTCTGAGGCATCGTAACTAAAACAGTATGTTTTGAGTTTCGTTCTTGACAGTTAACACTCGCAACGAAGCGAGCATTGTGTGGTTCGTACACTGGACTCGCATTCAGGAGAGTGGAGGTTCAAACCTTCTTGCGGCCATCCAGATTTAGATTTTTTGTGATATCCCTAAACAATTCCAAGCAAATTTCTGGATGGTTGCTCTCAAAGCACTTGTGCTCCGTCTCTTATGACGATGATGTCGACGCGACGTTCTACGATAATTTTCATTTTCCCTTTCTTTACACGAACTTAATTTACAGCTGCAAGGAACAGAAATAGTTCACCAACATATAAGCTTCGATTAGTGTTTGAAAATATCAGTTTTTCTTTGAATTTCTCCAGTTCTCGTAAATCAATTTATAAATTACAAGCTGTAGCGAAATTAATATTTTTCTGAACAACAGAGTATAAATTTTCCCGCATATATTCGTTAAATAGATGCAGCTGTCCTTTTCAATCGTTTATACGCCGTTAGCAAGCGGCCCCACGGGATAGTTAATTTACTGGGACATCTGCTGTAGATTCCTCGTTTCGTAGTCAATGTTATGTTTCAACTGTTAAGGGCTATTGTATAAGCGATGGAGTGCTTTTGTAGTGCGGTAACCCTTACCACGCCGACTGAAAACACAATTTGAAATACGAAATAAAAACTGACTACTAGAATAATAAATAAACAAACTCCTTCAGATGCGTATCGAGTGATTTGTTCCAGATAAATTATTTTATTATTAGCTGCTATGTTTACACGCATACATCCTCGTCTTTCACAGTAAATCTCGGTATTACTATACCCTATAACAAAAAAAAGGAGCAGTCGATCTTTCGTAGCAATGTAATAATTAATGAAAGAGTGAAAAATCATGCCGCACTGTTGTATTAATTATTATGCAGCTAGGAAAGATTCATTCTCTACTTTTGCTGTAGGTTACAGTAATACTGAAATTTACTGTGAAAGATAAAAATTTATACCTATAAACATAGCAGCTCATAATAAAATATTTCTTCTCGAACAAATAATCATTTGAATGCGTTTATTTATTACCTGTAGCATCAACCAACTGCAGGCGCAATGGCTGACACTCTCTCTAAATTTTTTATACGCCCCACTGTACAAAATATTGCCGTTAAGTAACGAAATACTGAACTCTGCCTTTGGCCTAGGATGCAAGTCACTGTCATTACTGCAGCTTCTGAATAATCATAAATTAGTGAATGTATTGTCCTAGAATTACCTCCAGAAACGAATATTAGCGTTAACGCAGACAATAAAATTTTTTACAATATCGTCTGCTCGATAACGACGTAAAGAATCCTGGAAATTTTCTACGCCTGATTATAGTAGAGTTCTGATCACAATTCTCTACTTTCAAAGTATAATTTTGTCGTTCCTTAGTTGTCAAAATAAGGTGCAGTCTCTCCAGTTTTATATAAATCTCATGAATTCTTACATTCACAATGTATCTTTACTTTTCAACATCATTAAGGATGTAGGTGTTAAGGCTTTACCGGTGCGGTGTTATCTTGGAGAATTGGATTTTGTAGGAAGCACCTGATGAAAATCAGGAATAACGCGATCGAAATATCGTGCTAGTAAGAGTCGGATTACCAGCAGAAAACCCGAGTTTCCAGGATGATGATCATTAAGGGTGCTCGAGGGAAG
Source organism: Locusta migratoria (assembly GCA_026315105.1). NCBI lineage: Eukaryota > Metazoa > Arthropoda > Insecta > Orthoptera > Acrididae > Locusta > Locusta migratoria. Next base: position 269,431,016 of record CM048751.1, on the reverse strand, counting down.
AATGAAAACTCTTATCAACTGATAATAGACTAGACACGCCGCACAAGTAACATGTTAACGTGATTAAATGAAACAGTGGAGAAACCAACTTTTAACAAACTCAAAACCGTATCAGGTTTACAAAATTACGCGTGAAACATTCCCCACCTTACCCAAAAGAACGTTTTTATTTCTTTCTTTTTCGTATTGCTCACCTCATGACTCCTATTACCAGTATGTTTAAATCAGAGCTTCATACAACGGTCTCCTATGCATCAAGCTTCTCTAATGTTTCTTAATTTGTTACATCCATAAATAATTTATGGATTTCTGTTGAAGTACAATAACGGTTCGGCTGTACATGCATGGGTTTGGTATCCCATTACTAATTAGCCCCAAAAGATTTTTTCTGGCAATTAATCAGACAAACCGGTGTCAATGTTTATTTATAAATGTTTATTTATAAGAAGTTTGTATTCCTTCTTAAATTATTGGACTCCCTATAGAAGGCTGTGAGCTGATTTAGGAGTACAAGGAGAACAACTGCATAATGCCTGTTACTAGACGACTATGCCGAAAAGGAACTGATAAATTATCCTTCATGGCGACGAATAACAAATTTTTATTAATATAGTGCTTTAGACTATCGATCTAACGATTTATTGTTCAGTGTTCAGTTGAATCTTTGAGTTTTCTGTCACACTTCTAATGATTTGTATATCTAAAAAGAAAGCCATATAGCCCATGGTTGGAAGTCCACATTAAAATGTAGGTCTCACTGTAACAGTCTGTATAATTTGGCTTAGGAGAAGTGTCTTACTCGAAATAAAAACACGTCTAGCAAAGCAGCAGGGTGATAACGCCGATATGTAGGATTTGTAATAGCTTTACCTCAACCAAAATCTATTTAATGAAAATAACTGCCGATTTTTCATCAATGCCTTATCATAATAATTGACGCTAAGGCAGCGCGGGGACAAAAGTAACCGGAGACGGAAGTAACATGTGCCCGCCAACTTGCCTGTATCTCCAAAAATCACGCGAATCAAACGATTCATGTCCTTCAAGGTTCCGCACTGTCTACCAGTAGCTGTTCATTGTTGGAGAGGAACTTTTGAGTGTAACACAATGAAAAGTATTTTCAGTGTAATTTTTCTGTTCTCGTAGTTTTATGATATGCGCAATGGAACGCTTTAAACGTTGGTTACTATTATAATTCTACAATCACAGTCTAACATGTAAAGTCACTGATTTTTGTCATACACTGCGACAGCAGCTCTCCAAGCGGCCGGCAAGCCACATTTCTGAATACGATATTGGATGAGTGTGAATATTATACTTTTCATCGACTTTAACATACTTTTCACCTTTGGTAACGTATGTAGTGCCATAAAAATAGGTAATAACTTAAAAATAGTTCACATTTGTCTTTCTTAGCTTCCCTAATATCACTGACAAAGTACGAAACGGTACATTACAGTAAAGTTTATTTACAATTATAATGTAAATTGCGGGATTTTACTGAATAGTTTAATATCTATTAAAAATATAAAATTGTTAGTAAATTCCAGAAGACGTGCCCTTTGGCAGAAAGAAGTCGCTTCTCTACACAGGTTTCTTCACTACAATTCCACTAAATCGGTGATGATTGAACGTAGGAAACGTATGTAGAATGCAATAACTGCAGTATTTAACGAACCACCACAGATGTAGCTTAAGGTAAAACTTCACAGACGTGGCAATAAAATGGCAAACTGTTTTCCAACAAAGAAGAACCCAATGCCACAATTGTTGCTACAGACAAACCACAAACGGCAAGAATCTTTCAAACATTGGCTTTATAAGCTAAAGTAATTATACTCAAAACCATATGCGCGTATAAGAAAGACGAGTGAAGTGTAAAAAATGTGCGAATCATTAGACTCCACACAGAACTGATATAGTACGTCAAAAACCTGTGTCATAGTAAGAACAGACCATAATAGAAATTCAGGTTTCTCTTATGTTTATATTATACTTACTTTCATTGAAATAAGCTGCAAATATGCACATGTTCGTAAGTATTTGCTCATGACGAAGTAGTTCTTTATACCAGTGACTCAGTTAAACTCGGCTGTTCTTACATTACTTCCGTATTATGTACGTCCCTTGATGTTTTACTAATGCTTGTAACGCAAAAATTATACTAACTATTTCGTTAATTACGTACAAAAATAATTATAAATAAACAGCACTCCTTCGGCAGCTTGCCCGCCGCTAGGAGCGCTAGTGTCGTTGCAACTGTCAGTGAGTGCCGCGGCTGTATATCTTACACTGTGGTATAACTCTGCGTTTTGAGTCATTATTATCAATTTTTTTTATAATTCGAACAGATTGTGCCAAAAATAAGGAATTTAACAGAAAAGTGCGGTCGGGGAGAGAAGTAACATTGTTGATGGGGACAGTGTTACTCTGTCCCCGTCAAGGAGAAAATAGTATTATACAGTGAGATACCGAGATTTTTATCATTAGGTTAGTAAATTAGCTATAAAACTATTAGGAGACATTGATACAATGTCTTATACAACAACTCCATTATTTACTTGATTATTTTATTATAGTAAATTACTACACGAACGCGAGTTTGGACGACAATAAGGGGTGTATTAAACTGCGGTATATGATGTTGCAAATTATAATTTGATTATTAGAGCACCAGTAAAGAAACACAATGTGTAGCAAGTGACTTTGTATCGGTACATTTTAAAATATAGCGTGTGAGTGATGGTATTATACTGATGTCTCGCGTCTGTTACAGAACCATAAAACGAATTTTTTCTGATGAAGAAGAAAAAAGCAAATCCTAGGAAAAACACAAGAAAAGGAAGGAAGAGGGGAAACTCTGCATACAAGAGCTCGTTCGCAGACGAAGAAGAAGCTACATTTAAAATGCAGCACGCCCAAAACGCGACAGCCGAAAAACCCGAAAGAAACATCATCGGAAGATGAAGATGGCTACTGACTGTCTGTCTCGGACCTTATCGCCACAGTCGTCATAGAGAGAAGTGGATTCAGTGTTGGAGAAAGTAAGGGTTGGTCTTATGCAGCTTTTATCAAACGGAGGATAAGTATGTGTGTCAAACAGGGAATCTGAATAGGACTTACGATTTGCTTCACCCTTCTGTTCAATAGACTCAAGAACTTTAAATAATTATGCCTGGATTTATTATTATTAATAGTTATTTGTAGTTAAATTGAAAATTGAAAAACTAATTAAAATTTTATGTTTTTCCAATGTTTATTAATGCTTTATTAATGTTTTGTAATGGCAATTTACGTTTAGTTATTGACAAATCATTTAGATGACAAAAAATGAAGTTTTAATTATCATGTTGATATTTTAGCATATCAGTGTTACTATCGTCCCCATTATCAGGGACTAATGAACGCACACATTGACGCTTTAAAATCAATCTCACAAATAGAAATTGTATGTATTTTTAGAAAAATTTAATTTAATATGTGTTAGGAAAGCCCCACAGAACACAAAAAGTACACAATTTTGTTTCATACGTTTATAGAAAGCCTTCAAAAATGCAACATGCAAAATGTTATTTTGTCCCCAGTCTCTCCTGCTACAGAAAATTAGGCTCCACGATGGCGAAGTTGATATTTTTGCCCTCTTCCTTCGTAGTACGCACAAATGTGTAGACAAAGCTACTGGTAAGTTACAAATGCCTTGCATCAATGGGAAGTATTCCCTGAAATCATTTCCCAGCTTATTCAGAGACTGATAAAACATGATATTTTACACATTGTTCTCTGCGGTAAAAATCACGAAAGGTCTCTGTCTTTCTCTGTATGGTATAAAATCTGAAAGATAAAAAATTACGATGGTTGTTTCGTTAGGCAGAGGATTGTTATAAAAACTACTGATGATAGGTTAGAAAAAGAATACGAAAGATTTTTACTCCTTAGATCCCCCAATTTGTAAACCGTTTTGTTACCGTACTACCGAGTATGTCGATTAATTCCATTTACAATTCATGACGCATTATGTGCAGTAATAAGCACTGTAACCTCACATAAAGCACCGGCATTATTTCCCGTGCTAAGAAATGCATTCATCGTTATAGCATGAACCAGGCTGCAAGCATGCGTGATAAGGTATTTGTTGTTACGTGTTTCAGAGATAGCTTTGTTAAAAAAAAAGTCACCTATTTTTCAGTCTAGTATTCCTACAGCAAGCCCGTAAGTGAAAACCACTTAGTTTCTGGGCATTATGTACTCAAATAAGTACTGTGAGTTGGAAAATTAGACAACTAAGTATTGTATATGTCAAATATTATCACTGCCATTGTCCACAAGAATGTTTTCAGTGCTATAGTTTACTACGAGTGCGCCTCGGTTGCACAGTGGTAAAGTGCCAGACTACAAATCCAACGGTCGCGGGTTCAATTCCCTCCAGGTCCTACGATTTTTATCTGTCACTTTCCACTTCTTTCACCTCTGGCAATATTGCTCATGTGAAAAATACCGAGTAGCACCGTGGTTCGGAACCCAGGTTAAACTGTAGGTCCCCCTATAACTGGCTGGGTAAGTCAGTTCCAAGGTCGGAGGAAGCAACGGCATACCACCTCCAAACAGGACCATGCCTAGTAAAGCACTGTGGTGTTCAAACCAACCTTCGGATTGTTGACTGCTTTACCTTTTTTTTTCTTTTTTTCTTTTTTTTAGTTTACTAGGGACTTTTTTGCATTTCCCTAGACTTGTTACAAGTGTTCCGATAATTGAGAAAAGGTCTCATACATTCATTACTAGATGGAAAATAGAATTTACACCAAGCAGTGCTTCTTCCTGGAAGTGTATGTGCATGCGTCTCCTCTTTTAAGATGATACACAGTATGACAGACAAAAAAATGTGCACGTCATTTATTTGTTGGTGTCAACAACCGAAAAAGATACTTTGGGTTTCAAAATAGTAAAAAGAAATATGATCTCAGTGTTTCATACATATTCATCTGAGACAGATTTTAAGAATTCTTACTCTTAAACAGAAGAATTTAAAAATATCATTGTATCCGAAAGAAGAAAGACCATGGTTCATGTACGCCATGGCGCACTTCGTCTGGAACACAGTCACATTTAGAAGCTGCAAAACAGAAATGCCTGTTCACACCATAGCCATTTTCTGTTCAACAGAACAGGGATTTCTACAATCAATTTTTGCATTTGAGCCCAAGAATGGAGTTCTATAAGAAATGGAATTCAATGCTAAGAGATTAACCCCTTTAATTTAATTCAATTTTTATTTTCTTGTAAAAATTTAAGGACATGAGAAACGGTTTTGTTGACTACAGTTCCACTAGTTACATTACTGCTGTAGTTCCTTATACGCATTATCACACTTCAGAAGCAATGGCACTTGAAATTGACTTCTGTTGTGTTGCACCTAGAATTTTCTTTAAGGAATTATTTACTTTCTAATGCGTTTCATTATTTTTTTGTAGTGATGAGATGAGCAAAAGGAGTCTGTGGTATCAGAAAACCTTCCTTAGTGTGTGGATTCAAAATCGTTGTGTACAGAATTAGATACTTAAAATAAACAATTTTGTGTTTGTTCTACAGGTTTATTTCGTTAAACGATTTTCGGCTTCTTAGACCATCATCAATCTACCAGTAAATGTCTGATGATTGCCTAAGACGCCGAAAATCTATTAAGAAAATAAAGAAACCTGTACAACAAACACAAAATTGTGTATTTTAATTTTGATAATGGATTTGTGCTACCAAGAACCAAGGGAAGAATCAGTTCACAAGAAAATTAGATACTTTTTTATGCTCCTGACAAATTTGACACTTGGCACTTAGAAAACTGACATTTCCACTCTACAAGTGTGAACTAAGGTAACAACATAAACGAACTAAAAGGCCAAAGTTGCGATGAGATTTTATGACAACACTGTGGTAGTTACTTTTGTGTTATTTTATATGAAACCAAGAGTTACGCTCCTATATGTTGGAATTTACACTGTTTACGTAATAACGAGACAAATATGTTCTTCGTTGATTTCGGAGAAATTCTTCGGTGTTTAAACGGGCATTGGACATTCAAAATTAATTTTTGTTAACGAAATAAAAGTAAAGTAACGTTTGTACACGGGTCTTTTTTAGGCCTAACGGATTCTGTGTATCCTGTCTCTTGTTGAAACTGAAAGACTAACACGGCCAGTGTACACAAGGCAGACAAACAGTCATTGTCGCGACTCATGCTCAAGTACCTTTCAAAGAAGCAGCTGTCGCTATCTAACAAACATTTTGGAAAGCTTTCAACGATAGCCGAATTCTGTGAATGACAACGCGCAGCTTCACAAACACAAGTTAAAGTATTTTCTGCTATGAAAAAAACTCAGCGTTACTTAACAGTATTGTGGAAATGTAATTAAATCACTCAGGCGATTTAATTGGGAAATGCTAATTATGTGAAAATGATTTTTATTATCAGTGGTTTTCCTATTGCAGGCTCAAGGCTGAGGATTTCTACTAACAGAAGTTGCCCCTGATGAAGCTCTGTAAATAAAAGCAAATTTGTGTGCTGTATGTTCTATTTGTTGTTTTAATGCAGGTATTTTAACGATCAGTGTTTCATTCCTGTCATTTGTCTTTATTTTGAGATGTAGTGGAATGTAGTTTGTTGCGTTTTATGATTTTTCTTCATTGAGTCTGAGATCTGATACAGGATTAAATAACGTAAACAAATATTTGTGATCGTACGATCACCATTTGTGCATATTCCACAAACTGTTTATATTCACTTCATTGGGGATTTACCGCATACTACTGGTATATTTCAGACTATTTTTTCACTATCAGAAGAATCGAATGTATTGGTTACAATTTTCGCTAATTCGTAAGGACATTGTTATTACTATTTCATTAGGGCATCATCAACCTTACATGGTTATTACTGTGTCACATGTGCTTAAGTTACCATCTGTTGTAGTTTGTTTTCTATGTGCAGTTAGCGACAGATTGTAACAGAGCAGGTGAAATGTAACGAACGGGTGATTCTTTCAGAAAGAATCAGGAAAGGAGATGGTCAATTTAAATATTCTCGGTATGCAGGATCGCATATTTGTGCCACTATATTTTTTATTTGACAATAGGACTGACGATATAGCACTTGATCTTCATTTTTGTTTTTATCTACTATCTCCTAAATGCATTTGGGTGATCATAAGTGGAAAGTGAAAAAGTTTTAAAAGTCATTCTTTTGCAAAATCGTTTTCAGTACAGATATGTTCTCAGAACGCTTTTTGTAGTTAGCTAGGTTTGACCCAGGTGCTGATCCGCGGAGAAAGTCTTTCACACAAGTGTTAAGAGATGGCGCAATGTCTTTGTCTCATTCTAGGCTTCCACCTGGTGACTAGATATTTTAAAAACGGTGTATATGAAGTAGCATTTACTTAGCACAGTTCTACGATTAAAAATTGTACCCCAGCATTTTTGTGTTTTTATTGTCACAAATAAAACTTTGTGGTTCAGTACTAATGACAGCTCAAAAAACATTTTCATCCTGCAGTTTTATCGATAACAAACATTATTAAGACCGTGGCTGTGTAAATATATATGTTGGATTTTTGTGAAGAAGAAAACAGCAACTAGCCACTGTTAATAGTGCTGTTTATTTACATGAACAACACCAACATGTTTACTTTCAGTAGGCTGTTCACGTTTATATTACTTTAGTTGTTATTTTTTACGTTATATTTTGCTAAAGTATCAATAAAGACGCTTTTTATGTAAGGAAATAACAGTATTAACAATAGGTGATTGCTGTTTCCTTCTTTGAAAAGATAAACATGTATAAACTTCATTATTGGCACTTGGACCATGTCGGTTTCCTGGTTCAGTACTTGCAAGTTGTTAATTAAAGTATTTACCTTCTAATTTGACGAATATTTTTTTAGGTTTATGTGGTGCACAGTATATTTTATTAGTATTGCCATACTTGTTTGGAGCACAAATAAGTGGTATAAAAAGAGGATACACTTTGTTTTTCTTATTCTCATGAGGAATGTGAAAAATGGGGCACTATTTTTCTTTATTATAATTTCCTTCGTTTCCTCCATATGGGCGGAGGGTTGGGCGGGGGATATTTTCTGTAGAACATTCCACTTTTATGTCAATACCTGTTACAAACTATCACAAAGACGAAAGCAAATATTATTAGAAGACGAAAAGTTTATAAAGGTTTTTTAAGTGTTGAACGGATAACTGTTGTTTGAATCTTATTTGGGACGTAAGAGTTTTCTATCTCTACTCTTGGAATGTACAAATGGAAATGAGCATCAGACAGGAACAGTTACGAATAAAGCGTCGCATTTAAAGGAAAAACCAGACTCAGAGGAACCGCATCTTATTTCAATGGAAATAAAAACTCACACAGGCGATCGATTTGCAGAGCGGCAACAAAAAATAAAAAGGGACGGGGGTTGAAAAAAATCGGTCGAGTAGTGGCAGCGACATTCGATACGCTACCTTGCGGTCACGACTGACACTACACGAGTTATTCACCCGTGAGGTAAACAAATGTAGCGCCTTGTTCTGGTGGGCCTCTGAGGAAGCAAGCACGCACGCACGGACGCGCGTGCGCCCACACACACACACACACACACACACACACACACACAACCATACTTATAACTGATGCTTATTAGACGTTGTTGTTTGCCCGTTGACTTACAAAGCTCAGCATGATTGACGCATTTTTGGCAAGAAGAATCTGATGAAATTGGTAGACTGGTTTCCGGACTAAGCCGTACTGACACATGGAAGTAATACTCCTACTTTTCTTTTGTACGCGGTAAAAGAACAACCTTACTGGCTCACGCTTTATTAGAAGGAGCATTCGAAGTTGGCGCTGTGGTAACCTGGAGAGAGCATCGCAGCTGTAGTGGAGAGTAGTTAGCCTACTAGAAAAGAAATGCTGAGAAACGTCAGTTACTTGAGTGGTTCGCGAGTGGCGCGGACTGTGAGCTAAGCGGCGACGCGGCCGGAGTCGGAGAGCGCGCAGCGGCTGCGTTCCACCCTCAGCTGGCGTCTGCAGGTAACGGCACTCCGGATGCGAGGCACGGCACTGTCTCACTCGCCTGAGGGCGCCGACTGAAACGCTCGCTCGCAGCCGGCTGCGGCGGATGGTCCACCCGCACTGGCTACACGCAACAGGCGCGCACACCACGCCAAAACGCCGCACCGCGCCGCGTGGCCGTTACGTCTTCCACTGCCTGCGCGGGCGCGACCGCAGCGCTCCCGGCGGCCGCCGGCGGAGTCGCCGGCCACAACAGTTTCCGTGGCGGCTCACAGCGGCAGCTGGAGTAACTACCTGGCCGCAAGCTGCCTTTTTAAGGTATCTTTTTGCCTCGGCCCCAGCGTCGTTTCATGAAATTAAGTCCTCTTTGAAATTACAGTCGTTGATACGAACATAAACAACGTATAAAACATAATGAGAAACTGCGGAGAACAAGGAGTCGGTGTCTCACGGGGAGCAACGAGTGAAATTAACACCTTTGCCACTAATTGGCGCAGTCTTCCTCCCCAGTATAGTAAAGTACCAGCCTGCTCTCCATTTGTCACTTGTTTCTTGTTCATTTTTCATTTAAGAATCATTATATTAATACGTGAACACAATTCAAGTACCGATATTTAATATTAATTATACGGGGGGGGGGGCAGTTGAACGTATACAATTGTAAGGGTGCTTCGTCATATTTGTGCGGTAAACTTGAATAATATGTGTACGTAGGCATCAAGAGTGGTAAAAGGAAGTAGGCAGTTTCATATCTTTAACTCTTGAGTTACTTTCCTTACCATGCATTGAAGTCTCTGATTGCTGTACAATAAATATAATGATAATATTATGTGAACATTGAGATGCTACCAAGTCAGTCCTTCTGCCAAGTGTGCTTAAACGAAGTAGATGGTTTCATATCTTTAACTCTTGAGTTACTTTCCTTACCATGGATTGAAGTCTCTAATTGCCGTACAATAAATATAATGGTAATATTATGTGAACATTAAAGTGCTACCAAGTCAGTCCTTCTGCCAAGAGTGGTTAAACAAAGTAGGCAGTATCATATCTTTAACTCTTGAGTTACTTTCCTTCCCATGCATTCAAATCTCCGACTGCCGTACAATAAGTATAATGATTATAGTATATGAACATTGAAGATCTACTAACTGCAGTCATGCCAATTAAGTTTAAATGTTTGTAGAGCTTATGGGAATTAAGTACGGGGTCATCAGTCCCTAAACTTACAAACTACTTATGAACTAGCTAATATTACACACGGCACAAATATCCATGCCCGAGGGGGTATTCGAACCCCCGACCGTAGTAGCCGTGCAGAACGTGACTGACGCGCCGCAGACCGCTCGGCCACTGTGGCCGGGGTCAATTAAGTGTTACGGTACAAATAACATACAAAAGCAGCAACGTTTTAAGAAATCAGGTACTTTCAGGTTTAAAAGGTTAATTTGAATTCACACGTTTTAGAAGCAGCTTCAATATCACAACTGCTAGGTCGATGATGATGTCCGCTGTGAAATGCCAAAATGTTTGTAGTAGGGAAATATGAAAATGACATTTATTGACAAAGTTATTTCACTTAATTTTCTTCAAGTTCAACTTTGTAATCATTTTCCTCTATTAAATCAAAATTTAAAGCATGTTCCTTATTTTTTAATATTATTTTTAGTATTAATTATACGAGCGTTCCAATTAAACTCATATAGTCTAAGGGTGCTTGGTCATATTTGTGCAGAAGACACAGATCATGTATGCTCGTAGGCATCAAGAGTGGTAAAGCTCACGTATTCATATCTGTAACTTGTGTTACTTTCCTTACCCAGCATTCAAGTCTCCAACTACCTTGCATTTACTATAATGATAACAATACGTGTTCATTGATGAACTACCAACTGCTGCCCTCTTGTCAGTTAAGTGTTACGATACAAATAAGATAACAAAAGTAGCAAAGTTTCATGGAATCGGGGTATTTTCAAGTTTAAACAGTTCATTTGAATATCACAGGTATCCCAGGCGGCAACAATGTTTCAACTGCTGGGTCGATGATGACATCAGCTGTGAAACACCAAAACGTTTGTAGAAAGGACGTTTGCAATTAATGTATATTGGCAATGTTATTTCACATAGTTTTCTTTAACTCTAACATGTGCTCATTTTCTTCCATTACCCCATAATTTAAAGTAAATTCCTTGTTCATAATTTCTTAATTTTGAATAGTACGTCGGAGGAAAGAGGTAACACACAAACAAACAGAGGGAGCAGGCGATGCACAAAGAGAGGAAATGGGAAGTATTTGGGCAGAATGTAAGAAAAAATGCTTTTCTCACGGGTAATGGAGTATCTGACCTTTTTTTTATTTATTTTATTTTATTTTATTTATTTTATTATTTATTTTTTTCTGGAAATCGTCTTAAGTGGTTACTTAGCCATTTAATAAACATAGCCCGCTTCTTCCTCAGCAATTTCGGTATTTTGAAAAAAAAAAAATAATCCATAAGCAAAATCCACATAGTTTGAAAGCCCGCTAAAACGTTCCATTTGATTCAAACGCCAGTGACGTCGATGACCAAATACGCAACGCTGCTCCATTTGTGGTAAAAGATGTTGTTTGAGAATTCACGTTTCGAAAAATGGTAAGTATAGTATAAATATAGTAAGGCACAGTACAAATGCATGCATTAAAACTTCAGAAAAATTGTTTTTGCTTTTTCCAAGCAATAATAATATGCATAAACTGCAGGTTCAACTCGCTGGCAGCCATCGAAATGCAATACGGGTTCTATGACATTTATTTTCATGCAAGTAAACACTCTGTTAGTAATTATCTTCCAACAGAAATATTAAATTGAAGTAGAGGCATTGAATAAAATTTGTACCATGACTGGCATTCGAACCTGTGGTCTTCTGCTTATTAGGCAGGCGATGTAATATCTAAGTTATACTACTGATACATATTGAGACCAAATGATTAATTATTTGATATTTACATATTTTCCGTTTGTTCACTGTTAGGAAGCAACTACAGTGGTGAATGGTGGAAACTATTGATATTTAAAGGCAGCTTTCAAGAATTAAAAGGGGAACTTCTGGACTGATTTATCTGTTGCCACTTAAAGGTTTGTATGTTGACTACACATGTGAGGTGTGTGTGTGTGTGTGTGTGTGTGTGTGTGTGTGTGTGTGTGTGTGTGTGTGTGATGGAGATAGAGAGTGAGAGACTGCAAAGTCTGATAGACCGTAATAGAATTTTTTGTCTGACCATGTGTATGTGCTGTGACTGCAATCTCTGATATACACACGACAAATAATTTTATACAAAAATACACCCAAACATTGACAAAAGACACTGGTAACAGGAGCTGGAATATATCAATTGCAATACAGCATTTAGAATGGCAGATATAGAGGACTAACAAGCAGAAGGTTTGATATTAGGTACAAAGAACACACTAGAGCCTGGATATAGGGAACAAATCACTTCACAATTGCTGTAGACCTGGATAAACACAGTCACAAACCAATCTCCAATGTAGAAGACATGAAAAAAATAATGTAAATCTGCAAGAAAACCACCACGTATAAAATTAGTAAAGAAAATCCAGTTTAATGATCAAGTGTAGATATCAAACATCTCATCCTTACGCGAAAAGAACATTTAAAACATTTAAATCGAAACTCAAATCAACAAAACACAAAAAATTTCTGGTATTGTCTATATGAGAGGGCAGTCACACACACACACACACACACACACACACGCACACACACACACACAAAACAACACACACACACACACACACACACACACACACACACACACACACATACATACCACTCAAACGGACAGACAAGAAAACAGACCTTACTCCATATTTTTCATACAGACACATACACACACCTGACGTGCATAGTAAACATGCACATACACAGCAAATGAATTATGAAAAGAAACAAAATTAGTTACAGCTAAAAGAGATAAGCGCCACATTAAAATAAATAAAAACATAAAATTGGCCAAAAATTTATCTAAGTGGAAAAATTGTATAACATCAGTCTGTGCCGATATGGGAAGAACAGAAAAACAAAATATGATAATCAGCAGCTACTTGTTTACTTTAGAACAAGATGTGAACTGTTGATACTGTATAAATACTATATATAAAAATAGAACTGAGGTTTTAGAGTCAACTGATGATGCCTTGAAATAAGAAAAGAAAAGGAGAAATGCGTCTAAGTAAATAAACTGCAGCAAAAACCGGCAGTTTTATTTCCAAAAACGAATAAATCTTTTCTTCGCTCCCCTTGGTGCATTTCTCTTTATTTACTGTTCCACGTTTGATCCATGTTTGATCGTTACATAACATTGCTGTTTTACCGTCTAAACATGGCAAAGACCATGGAAAGAAAACCTGGAAAGGACAAAGACATTTTCATGGATGTTACAAAAAAATCTATGGCTCTGAAGTATGATTGTTTACTTCCAATAAAAAAAATCAGAATTGATGATAGTTTTACGGAGGTATATTTTATTGATTATGAGGATGATGAATTATTGATGATCAGGAACTAATGATGTGAATGAAACGATGATACAGAGGTATTGCATTTCTTAACGATGATGATTATTTATCTAAAGTGTACTAGATGCGTTATTCTTAGTTTAAGAAGTTAGGACTTTTTACGGAATTTAGGTGCAATGCTTGTGGTGAACATTTCCAATTTTTGATTTAGTGAAGATGGAGATGTTTCTTCTTATGTGCAATGATAGTATTTTAAGATATGCTAGGATATTTAAATAAGTAATTCGCACTTGACTGTTTTGCTCCTCGCAATAGTACCATATCTCATAATTCTGCTTACTCAAAATAATCTCTCAGAGTAATAATAAATCTCTCACCAATAGTCAGGTTTAGATCAGTCTTACTGTGTATGCCAGCTGAAATTCTATTTCACTGACTTAGATAGTTCCTGTTTACTGTACAAGCAAGTCAGCTTACTTTTCAGTTATTTGAACTTTAATGAAAATAATGACAGTAGTTTGCTAAAAAGTTAGTGATATGATTATTAGACAAACTATTGAAATGGCAGGCACAAATACACGACATAAGAACATAAATGAACGAATGAACAAGATTTCTTAGCAGACATTTAATATTTTATTCGCATTTTTATTAAAAGACATTTCCTTGCAGTTTCGAATTTGCTCGATTTTCTGAATTTTTTTCTGGTAATTTTTGTGCACTGCTCTTGTAGTTTGTATTTTATTACTAAGATTTTCTACTTTGTCACTACGATTTGCACCAACGCTGTCATTTACTTTAAACTTTTATGTCAATTTCTCATATGTTTGAGTATTTTTTTATTATTATTAATTTCATTGGCATTATAGCAATTATCACAGTTAACAGTAAATCGCACAGCGTGGCATTTGTTCCAAAAACATTAGCAACATATTTTAGACAATAATACAATTATTTATAATTGTACATCTGAGAATGTTCCAGATTCTGATATAACAATGAGTGAGAATTCAGTCTCTGCCAGTCAGCCTCTCGTTAACATAGACTGCTCATAAATTCCGACTCAAACGTGTTTGGCAATGAGGATATCACTTTTTCAGTTGCTTCAGTGAACACACGATTTTAAGAGATTCCACTCCGTATGACAGCAATCATGTTCACACACAAACATTGGTGCACAACACTGCACATAAGCAACATTCGGATATATATACTTTTTTCAACCGTTATGAGGAATTCTTTTACAGAGTGATTAATTTCGATCTTTCTATCAACGGTTATTGCTTAAAAATCAGAAAAGAAAATGTAGTAACCAAGGTTAATGGGAGCTTTGATCGTCTCCAACAAAAACTGGACGAATACTTTGATCGTTGCTAACAAATTCTTAAAATTAAAAAAAAAAGGAAAAAATCTAAAATACCCTACAACAGAATTTAGAGGAAACGTTCACAACCGAAATGTCTAATGCCACTGCACAAATCAATTGCACCGTCGTCCTATGTAAAACAAGCACTTCAGTACCTGAACAGTCAACAAACATCAGGTATTTACTGACATATCAGCAATAGTAGCGTTTATTTGTCAGCCACAAAGATAACCACAATGATCTCACCACGTAAAACTGGGACCATTTTCAAAAAAATAACTATTTCCGTTGGTCATTCTAAAATATTACAACCAGAATCAGCAGTTTCATGCCTACGAGAAGCAGCCACACGAAAACTATAACCGAAGGTGTAATCACTCATTATTCATCTCGGGCACATTTTCAGCACACCATCACGCTAAACAATTTCATTCGGCAACAACTGCACTTCACACACCAAGAGACAGCAACTGTACCAGCAGTACCATTATGACAACCAGAAGTAAAATCTTTATTACACTGTTCATGATAACTTTAGTAACGCCAAAAATATTCAGCACGGAAATAGTCAATTTTGGCGACCAACACATTTGTCACTTAAATGAAACCGACAATCTCTTACATATGCAGCACTAAGTGTTTCGCATTTTGCACAGTTAAATGACATAGCTTTAGAAACTGGCACGAGTGCATCTGTGAAGAGGATACAAATGCAAACTCAATATTAAACCGCAGACTATTTCAGGTAAGTCAAAAAATATTATTTCTATCACTACACAAAAACAAAACCGAATTTCGTTGGCCGCGTGGGTGTATCCGAGCGGTCTGGAGCGCCACGTTACGGGTCACTATGCCGCCCGTGTCGAGCTTCTAATCCACCCTTGGGCATAGATGTGTGTGTGCTGCCCTTAGGTTAGTTTAACTTTGTTCAAGTAGTTTGTAAGTCTAGGGACATATGACTATCTGACCAAAGTAGTTTGGTCCCATAGAATTACAAACATTTGAACTTTTTATTTTATTTAATTTATTTCTTATTTTATTTTGTTATTTCTTATTTTTTTTTTAGTTTTGCAAATTTTTTCAAATTTATGTAAGATGTCTTCTCATTCGTTGTATCGGTGACCTACATGTGTAAAAAACTGACACACCACGAAAAAAAAAAAAAAAAAAAAAAAAAAAAAAAAAAAAAAAAAAAAAAAAAGCAAGAAAGAATCAGTGGTCGTCACCTCGGGATCATAAATCCTGTTATTTAATAACAGTTTGTACCCTGTTATTCAGAAATCTTTCGTCTTACAGAAATTTATCTTGTCAATGGCTAGAAATGATTTAAGATTATTTTTTTCCATTTAGATTTCATTTTGTATTGTTACATGTCAGTGTTATTGTACGAAAAATATAATGTCTGTTTTTTGAAATCTCTGATACATGTACAAAAGAGACATTTTTGTTCAAAAAACACCATCAGATCGGAAGTGATGATTCTTTTATGAAGATCATAAAGGAAGATTTTATGAGACTGATGATAGTATTTGACGATAGGGAAATGATGATTTTATGAGAATGATGATAGTATTTGACGATAGGGAAATGATGATGTTAGTGAAATGATTATGAGGGTGAAACATTGATACAGAAGTAGTGTTGATGATGATTTTGATCATGATTATTTTTAATTATATGAGGAAGATTAGTCTTAGGTTAAGAAGATGGGACTTTTCAGGGACATCTGATGGAATGCCTGAAATGAAGATTGGTTATTCACTACTGGCATTAAAATTGCTACATTAAGAAGAAATGCAGATTATAGACGAGTATTCATTGGACAAATATATCATAGTAGAACTGGTATGTGATTACATTTTTACGCAATTTGGGTGCATAGATCCTGAAAAATCAGTACCCACAACAACCACCTCTGGCGGTAATAATGGCCTTGATACGCCTGGGCATTGACTCAAACAGAGCTTGGATGGCGTGTACAGGCACAGATGGCCATGCTGCATCGACACGATACCACAGTTCATCAGGAGTAGTGACGCGTATTGTGACGAGCCAGTTGCTCGGCCACCATTGACCAGACGTTTGCAAATGGTGAGAGATCTGGAGAATGTGCTGGCCAGGGAAGCAGTCGATCATTTTCCGTATCCAGAAAGGCCCGTACAGGACCTGCAACATGCGGTCGTGCATTATCTTGCTGAAATGTAGTTTCGCAGGGAGCGAATGAAGGGTAGAGCCACGGGTCGTAACACATCTAAAATGTAACGGCCACTATTCAACGTTTTGTCGATGCGAACAAGAGGTGCCCGAGACGTGTAACCAATGGCAACCCATACCATCCATCACGCCGGGTGATACGCCAGTATGGCGATGACGAATACACGCTTCCAATGTGCGTTCACCGCGATGTCGCCAAACACGGATGCGATCATCATGGTGCTGTAAACAGAACCTGGATTCATCCAAAAAAATGACGTTTTACCATTCGTGCACCGAGATTCGTCGTAGCGTACACCATCGCAGGCGCTCCTGTCTGTGATGCAGCGTTAAGGGTAACCGCAGCCATGGTCTCCGAGCTGATAGTCCATGCTGCGGCAAACGTCGTCGAACTGTTCGTGCAGATGGTTGTTGTCTTGCAAATGTCCCCATCTGTTGACTCAAGGATCGAGACCTGGCTGCACGATCCGTTACAGCCATGCGGATAAGATGCCGGTCATGTCGGTTGCTAGTGATATGAGGCTGTTAGGATCCAGCACGGCGTGGCGCATTGCCCTTCTGAACCCACCTATTCATATTCTGCTAATAGTCATTGGATCGCAATGTCGCGATACGATTAACCGCAATCACTACAATACGACCTTTATCAAAGTCGGAAACGTGAGGGTACGCATTTCTTCTCCTTACACGAGGCATCACAACAACGTGTCACCAGGCAACTCAGTCAATTGCTGTAGGTGTATGAGTTATCGGTTGGAAATTTTCCTCATGTCAGCACGTTGTAGGTGTCGCCACCGGCGTCAACCTTGTGCGAATGGTCTGAAAAGCTAATCATTTGCATATCACAGCATCTTCTTCCAGTCGGTTACATTTCGCGTCTGTAGCACATCATCTTCCTGGTGTAGCCATTTTAATGGCCAGGAGAGTAGTATATAGTTTTACCAAGAGACATTACGTCACAAACTACTTCCGAAACGAAAATGTTTTGGACAGAGATAATGCACACATAGTACCGTCCAAAATGTTTGACTTTGGAGATAAGTGTTTAAAGAAATAACTCAGAGTGTACACAGGTTTTTTATTGACTCGTTCTATTCCATGTCAATAAATTGAAATTCAGTAGTGAAAATTATAATTTATCTTCCCTCCAAAAATTTGAGTGCTGCATGGTATTGACTAGATTTCGGACCCAGGTCTCCTGATTCAATGTTCCAACCTGACTCCCCTTATCATGCTTCCACACTGCCCCCAATCGGCCTACCGCTGCCCCCCGCCCCACGAACCGTAATTGAAGTTAATGCACACACAGATCCCTCCAAAATGTTTGACGTCGGTGATAATGGTTCAAACAAATAACCCTGAATGTACATTAAGGTTTCTTTACTCATCCCTTCATTTACACATCAATGTAGTGATAACTTGTGGTGAAAATTATATATTTTCTTCTCAGCAAGAATATTAGGTGATGGCCAATAGCAAGTGAGCAGAATCCAAAATTTCAAAATTCAGTTTGGATCTCTTGCCAATGTGGGCGTGGCAGTGGTGGCGGCGGCAGTGGTGGACGCATGGGGTGGCGACCAGGAGGCGGCGGGACAACTGTTGTCATGTTAGCTTTCAATTGTCCTTAAGTGGGAGAGTTAATGCAATGTCTTCAATCCGAGATAGAATGGTGAGATTAATTGCAATGTCATGTTTCATTGTGGTTCTTGGAAGAGCTCCATTTTCCGAGCAAGGTAGGGTGAGGAGTGTGTTTTCCGAAGGTAATGGTTTCGAAGTGATATCATCTTAAAGGTCAAAGGTCAGTGGGATAGAACTCTCATCACCCACTCGCTTACAGTCGCGGTACATTTGCTTCGCTGACTGTTGCATTCAGCCACTCCGTACACAAAGTGTATGCCTCCAGTTTGCCCTATGTGAAGAGTACCATGTTGACACTGCATCTACCATGCAGCCAGTAGTAACACTTGCTGTTTCCTGATTGGGTGTCGAACAGCGTGGCATCACTTTTCAAACTTACGTTTAGTCTAATGACATAAGAAAAAACGACTTTAACTTGTCTCTCACAAAATACGTGTTTTTGACATCTACATTTGCTACTATACTCCCCAAGGCACCTCACAGTGTTTGGAGGAGGGTACTTTGTGCACAAATGTAAAATCCTCTTTTTCCTGTTCCAGTTGGGTATGGTTCATGGAAAAAAGAAAAAAAAAAAAGAAGTGGAGAAAACCAACAACGACGACAGGTAAGCCCCCGTGTGGGGTCTAATCTTTCTAACATTCATTCTCATGGTATTTTCACGAGATATCCTATATTCAGGAGGAAGCCAGATACCGGTTGACTCTTGGAGAAACATACTCTCACGGAACTTTGACACTAGTAAATACTACGGCAAAGAAACCCTCTCTTGAAGTTTGCCGATCATCTTCATGAGGCTTTGACGCTTGCTAAAGAAACCTGTAATGAAGCATGTCGCTCTCGGGGATCTTCTCTAACACTTCTGTCATTCCCACTTGGATCCTACACTGACAAGTAATATTCAAGTACTTGTCGAAAGAGTGTTTTGTAAGCTACTTCCTTCGTCGGTCTACTACACTTTGTAAAGTAACACCTCTTCTAAGTTAATGTCCACAGTTATTTATATGATGTGCTTTGGAGGCGCTATTCCAACGGCCCTGCCGCAGTGGACCCAGCGGTTTCCGCTAGTTGAGCAAAGTGAAGCACTGTCGAGCTTGGTTAGCACTGGGATGGGTAACTGTCCAGATCTGCCGAGTGCTGTTGGCAAGCGGGGTGCACTCAGCACTTGTGACGTCAAGCTACTTGACTGAGAAGTCACGGTCACGGTCACGAGAAGTGACATAATGGCCGTGAGTGACCACGGCCCCTCCATAAGGCATCCGGTGACGCTCTCGGGCGGAGGATGTCACGGCGGCCGGTCGGTAGACAGTGGGCCTCTCGAAGTCAGTCGGACGAAGTTTAGGTTTAGGCGTTATTCTATGTTTTGGGAAGCGTTAAAAGTCCCCTACTCTTCTTTGTGTTTATAAACGATTTAGGAGACAATCTGAATAGCTTCCTTAGACTGTTCGCGGATGATGCTGTCGTTTATCGGTTAGTGAAGTCATCAGAGGGTCAAAAGCAACTGCAAAGAGAATTAAACAAGATTTCTACAATAAATAAAGAAAAGTGTGAAGTAATACACATGACCACTAAATTCCACTGAACTTCAATTACGCGATAAATCAGTCAAACATTAAGGTCGTAAATTCTACCAAATACCTAGGAGATACGATTACGAACAAATTAGAGTGGAGAGAACACAAAGAAAATATTGTGGGGAAGGTGATCCAATATCAAGTTTATTTGGCAGAACGCTTCGAAGATGCACCAGCTCCACCATAGAGACTGCCTACATCATACTTGTGCGTCCTCTCCTGGAGTACTGTTGCCCATTGTGGCACCATCACCAGGAAGATATTCAGAAGGTTCAGAGAAGGGCAGCTCGTTTTGTTTTATCATGTTACGGGGGGAAAAGCGTCACGGAAATGTTACACGAATTGGGGTGGGAATCATTAAAAGAAAGACGTTATTCATTGCGGCGTGATCTGTTTGCGAAGATTCAATCACCGACTTTCACTTCTGAATGTGGAAATATGTTGCTAGCACACACCTACTTAGGGAGACATGACCAACCCAAGAAAATAAGAGAAATCAGATCGAAAACGGAACGATTTACGTGTTCTTTCTTTCCGTGCGCTATTAGAGAATGGAACGGCACATAAAAGTTATGAAAGTGGTTAATGAACCCTCTGCCAGGCACTTAAATGTGATTTGCAGAGTATATATGTAGATGTAGACAGATATTAATGTTTCGAAGGTGGAGTCAGCTACTATTTCTGCATATTCCGAATTCTCGCAGTTGATAGCCGCACGGGAGTAGCCGAGCGGTCTGGAGTGCCACGTTACGGATCGCGCGGCCTCCCGCGTTGGAGGTTCGAATCCTCCCTCGGGCATGGATGTGTGTGCTGTCCTTAGGTTAGTTTAACTTAATTTAATTAGTTTGTAAGACTAGGGACTGATGACCAACGTCGTTTGGTATCATAGAATTACAAACATTTGAACATTTTTTGAAGTTGATGGCCTTGTTGTTGGTGGTATGGCGAAATAGTTCCAGGAAATTTTAATGTGAAAGCCAGCTTAAAACGATATTTTAACTCAGAATGCCATAAACTCGTTTCTTGTTTGTAGTTGAAAAGTATAGAAAATATGGCGTCCATCTTGCAATCCCATTTTAAAAGCATCCTCAATTATCTTTAGTATCACCGATATATGAACACTGACCTACATATTATAGACACACATGAACTAAGTGTTATCTAGATCAGCTAAACATCGGAACTGCTCGCTTTTAGCATCTTACATTTACTGTTAAAGAACTCACAAAATTGCTAATACATTCTCTGAATTTAAGTCGCAATAATTATATTCGAAATATTTATACGAATAGAAGTTGATATAAAAAGAGTATATGGTGCACTCTTTGAATAACAATGTGCATATTGAAAACAAAAGAAATTGTTAATCTAGTAAAAATAGATATTTGTATATGTTGTGATATACAGTATTACTTGTTTACATACTGCATTTAACACAATTTAAAAATATTACATCATTTACATCGAAATAATAGATGCCAATAATAAAGATTGATTTTGGTGACATGTAAGTGAAGACGTATTTTACATTTTCAATTATTAGTTAATTTAACTAATATCAGTACTGACAGTTCCGAATATGTGATAAACATTAGAAACATTTAATTTCAGCTCCTCGATATTCCGCCATAACACGATGTTCAGACGCCATCACTTTCATTTCGCGTATTTCCTTGATGAAATTCCGATCAGTTACTTTATATCATTACCTTTCTCCTTTTAGAACCTGCATTCGTATTAACAGCTTCGCGAAGTCCTATAGATTTTTCTGTTTTTAATTTGATTTATCAAACTTTAGTACACGGTCCAGCAACAATGACCTGCGAGGTGAACAGCCTGAACATTAATTTATTGGGGAAAGTATCATAAAATTTATCTAAACCATTCAAAAGCTAAAAATTTTCAGCTGATGTGATCAGGATCTCCAGAAAGAAGCTACAGTGACTACTTTTCTTAAGTTTTCTCTGTAATGATATTTTTTTGTGTTGCCTCAATCTCAATTTGTATTCCGACTTTCATTCTATTCAATCATTTCGTATATTAATTTCATCCACCCTTGTCTAAATTATTGGCTCAGATTTTTATCCGACTTTTCTATGAACGTCATTTTAACAAAAATTCTTAATCTTTTAATCGCGGAGCTTAACATTAACTCATACAGGCAACATTACAAAAGTAATGTTACAATCCCTATTGAATTGGGCTCTGGATTTTTGAACACCCTATACACGATGAAGGAGAAAGGCAGACATTGTTGAATTAAACTCGACGACATATGAAAATTTGTGCTTTACACGAGCAGTGCCTTAACCACTTCCTCCATCTGTAATGGATGCACAATTAGACGGTAAGATCCTTGGCGAGAATACGTGTAAATAGAAATCTGTGCGATGTGGACATCCACGGATATCCGCAGTACGTTTTACCTTTTCAGATAAAAGCGTGCGTTGTTGCGGATTTCTGCCATTACCTGCGGATGTCCACTGTAATAATTACTTTTTTCGACAGGGGAAAAAAATCGCACTGACGTGTTTTACGGCTCACTTTAGATTTGTAGTTTTATAAGTTTTTGCGAACATTTTGGACCAAAATAATAATCTAAATAATAAAAAATTAATTAATAAGAGTGTCTGAAACCCTTTTAGGAAAAAAATCAGGTAGTGGCGGGTTCCGAACCACCAACCTTTAGGGTCAGAGTCCAACGCCTTGCCCACTACGCTACGGCTATCAATCAAAAGATGAATCCTTTAATATTATACTACTGATGCCGTTGTTAACTGATGCTAATATGGCATTTGTAGACAGATTATCATTTATCGTACGAAGAACGATGTGTTTTTGTCAATTCTTCAGTGCACCATTGCTTTGAAATGACAACAAGTGAGTTACAATAAGAAAATCATCAAATACGCAACGCAAGATGGCGTATGCCAGAGAGAGTTCTGGGCGAGGAATGTCACGCGATGTCTCCGAACGGCTGGTTTTCGTTAATTCAATGGAGGGTGTCAAATCTCCGTTATTTTTGCAAATATGTGTCAAACGATACGAGATATTAAAAAAAACGTAAGGGAGCTAAGTTGTAGAGAATTTTCTCCTCTACAAATTCGGTTATTCAATTTTCGTTTCATATGAATAGTTAAGCCGTTATTTTCATTTAAATTTTGAGCTGTCAAAAGACGATCTCAAAGGCCCACTTTTAGTGTTACTAACGTAACCTAAGGTGGGCCAATAATGTGCTGTTTCCATCAAATTGTTTTACGTGCGTCAATGGACTATACTACATGAGTCTTCAGTGCACGTCTATTGTAACGTTAGTTGAAAACTTGAAGTCTGTTTTCGTCCACACATTCTAGCTCAGATTTACTCAGCTGCACCGCAGAACCTGCACCTGGTTGGCCATACGTCGCCGCGACCTTATCTCTCGTGCAGTCTGTGAAGCACGTTCA
The DNA here is from genome assembly GCA_026315105.1 of Locusta migratoria. Lineage (NCBI taxonomy): Eukaryota > Metazoa > Arthropoda > Insecta > Orthoptera > Acrididae > Locusta > Locusta migratoria. The sequence goes on along the minus strand of CM048751.1, from coordinate 269,407,215 downwards.
GAATGACAAGCGTGGCCACCGGCTACCTGTGAAGTGCTGGTTGCCAAGTTTCTGCCGCCTTCGGCTACAGCTTTCTAGTGAGTGACTGAACACTCAGCGGATACCTAGACAACAGCGAATAAGCTGGTATAAGCTGTTTACCGTGGACGTGTAAAATGAAACATGCTATTGCGAAAAGCCAAATTGAATTCGTCGAGCTGGAAAGTTATTGCTTATGTATTCGATTGCAATGAAAACATTAATGACATAATGGCTTGTTTTGTGCCTAGAAAAGTAATTCTTTCACTGGACATAAAACTGGAATTTCAGATTGTTGAAACTTGTATGTGTATGAGGCTGCATAAAGTAACATAAGTACTGTCTTAACTACTAAGAGAAAGAAAAGACTTATCAATCTTGTCTACAAAGACATTTTACATTTCCAACTTGCGAGTGAAAATGGATTTCTCAGGAGGTAGTAGCTACTTATTCAAGCGAAAGACGAATAAGTTGCATTGAGTGACAATTGTTACCTCTTCTAAGCACCATTTCGAGAAATTTGAAGAATGCCACCAGTCGTCTGCATCAAGCTATTTCTAGAGACGTGATCAAAATTTTTAGATATGTAGGAGGATGACGATCAGTCGATTTATGCAGTGATTAATGTCGTAAAGTAAACTATATTGTAGTGACTTCACATTAGATTAGCCGTAAAAAGAGGGAGATTTCAAGAAAGGTTAAAAATGCGTAGAAAATTTTAAACGTGACTTAACAAAAATATTACAGGCGTGCTGCATATTCAGCATGGTGAAAAACGTCGTATTTGTCGCCGACATATATTCAAAGATTCTTATGAATAGCAGTTCTTCATCAGTATAAGAGACGTCGATGCTCAGTATAGATCTTCAATCCTGTGCCGGAGAACACAAGACGAGGACGTACCAGAGATAGGAAGAATGATGTAGGGCCAGGAACAGTTTCTTCTGAAATAACAGCATGCTGGAAGTTTACGAGTAAAAATCCTATCTTCGTAATTGTGTTCTAGATGTCGTAACAGCTAAGGTTGCAAAAATAGGATTTTATTGATCGACAACTACTTTCGAGCTGACCTGAGTCCCTCTTCAAGTTATCAACTTCGTGTACAATATTCTCAGAAAAATGTAAGCTTTTGGAGCGACCTATTGTCATCCACCCCAAGCATCAACTGGATGACGGTGCCTGGACTAGACGACAGTAGGTCATAGAAAATCTTAAATTTTTAGAAGAACGTTGGATGACTTGAAGTTGGGCTCTGTCCAGCCAGAAATTATCAATTAATGAATGAAAACCTATTTCTGCAAATTTGGCTGTTACATGTGAAAAATAGGTTTCTTTGTGGAGGTTTAACAATTTAACAGGTCTGCCCTCCAGAACTGAAAGCGTTGGAAGGGGATGTGGAGACGTGTTGAGACAGCAAACTACTTGTAGTCTTGTCCGGTGTAATTAACTGGTAGTTGTTTGAAGTTCTGTTAATTTTTTCCACGATAATTCAACTCAATTTGACTTTGTTGAAAAATGTTCAAATATGTTGGTGACCATATTACACGTTTTACCTGGAGGCGATCCGTTTTGAGACCATTTCCTCACCTCTTATACAGTTTGAAATTTTTTTCGAAACCGCACTTTTATTCTCACACCATAAATATATTTTAATCATTTATCACCTCGTTTTATTTTAAATCTTCACTTTGATAACATTCATATTTATAACACATTTTAGGTATTATTTTCTAAATGTACTTTTATATGATTTGTTTGATCACTAGCAGATCACTGCTGAACTCAAAATTCACTATACCGCGTCTCTTTAATATTTTGTATTGTCATGTCGCGGTACATAGGAAAGAATAGCACAGAAATGATGCACAAGTTAGGGTGGAAATAATTAAAAGGAAGGGACATTTGTTGTGGTGAGATCTTTTTGCGAAATTCCTTCCACCAGCTTCGTCCTCCGAAAGTAAACATATTTTGTTAGCACCCAGCTACATAGTCAAACGGTGTTATGACACCGTGTCAAATTTCTAACATGTGTTTCATAAGTAAAAGTTATGAATCACCTTATTGTCTCGGTCGTTCAGTGGTAGATGTAGTAGTTTTAAATTATTCTGAAAGCATCGGTTCTTACTTTTTAGAAGTCATAGGAATCTTGAAATGCGTACATGTTGTCATTGTAAGTTTCTTCTTTATTATCAATTGATGTACACACACACAAAGATATATACATCTTCAGATAGTTGACTGACTGAATACCAAAGTAAGACTAATTGTGTTCTGTACATCTTTAAGACTCCGTAACTAATGCTTAAGACTGCTTGTTGATGGCATGCGTTCGCTCCAATTCTCGCGTATTAATATATTCGGATTTTCGAGAACATTCTAGAACACAGAAATTAATATTATAATAATTTTATAATTTGTTTGTGGAACATAAATGAATCTTGCCTCAAGTAAAGATACACAAAATTTTGACAAATTTAATGATATGATTTTTGTATCAAAACAAAATGTATATTAAGTTCGTAAGTAATTTATGATTAGAGCAGTTGACAGGTTTGTTTATATGTTTATAATAACTAATTTAAAGTAATTATGCAGATTTGAGTTCAACAAAATATTGTAATCAGGTCAACACATTACAAAACGCATCAGATAGATAATGTTAGTTATTAATTTCATTAACAAACACATTATTGTCCAACATCACGACTTTCAATAATTGAATACCTCCCTGAAATAAGGATGTAATCAACAAATTTTCGAAAAGAGTGATTTCAGTGGAAATAGGATGTATCTGCATGCCTCTATGCTGTGGTACCATCTTGTATCATACATTTGAACATCAAGCTGGTTTACAACCAGCTGAACGTTTCCCTCCATGATATAAGGATGGAACAGAAAGCATTAGAGTTCAACAACGTGACTTTTTGAATATGGTTTCAGCATACCAATACCACTTCAAAATATGTTCAATGATGAGACCTGCAAACCACAATAACATTGTAAAATCATGCTTAAAATGAAGTTTCAAATCTATATTCCCAAATACTTTCTTGTCATTGTATTTTGTTGACATCTTCATTCACAGTGTTATTTTCTTTATTATTATAATATTATTTTCTCTAATTTCAATACTAAGTGCATACACAATATTTCTCTTATGTTACATGTAAGAAATACTCCAAAATATATTGCTGTTCATACATCATTTTTTATTGTATCACTTCCAATTATTATGTTATTTGTAAAACCTTAAGTTACAACAATAAAATTTTGCTTTTAATAGCTGAACACATTTGTACACTTGCATATGTAACGAGTTCCGATACTATATATCACAAAAAAGACCCTACAAACAATTTTCCTCTCTCCTGAAAACTTACTGATTTGTTGTTTTACATCCGTATTACAGGAAGGTATTCAATTAATTAATTAATTTAGTTTATTAGGAGACCCAAGTAATAAAAGTGATTAACTCATTGTGACCAGGTAGTGGTGTTATATAATGCTTATATAATATTAATATGGAATATTACAGTATAATACTACGATCAAATGTGCTATCGTAATTTGCATTTGTCCAAACAAACGGAATTTTAAGGGGTATGTACATTACAACATGGAGACATGATCATCATAGTACAATAGAATATTCGTGTGTCCCTTTCTTCCACGAGCTATTACAGAATGGAACAGTAGAGAAATATCATAATAGCGGTTCGATGAACCTTCTGCCATGCACTTAAATGTGACTTGCAGATTAATTACGTAGATGAAGATGCAGATGACTTTGTGAAGACGCCATAAACAATAAGAGTAGCTGCAGTCCTGCAACAATTAGGCTCCTTTTAGAAAATACATTGGCAGAAGGCTACTCATGGTATGAATACAATGCAAAACATATTATACATATTGAAGATAAGAAAAAATACGTAGTAAAAGTCTACTCTGGTTAGCAGAACACTGCCTCTACATTAAAGGCTGTAAAAGCATTTTGACCCTGCAAAACTAAACTAAAGTTATACTATATGTGATGATGGAAATTCAGTTCAACTGTTTCTAAGTTAAATACTTCTCAAAGTGTTAGCTGCAATAACATTAATGTGGTTATATGCCTTTAGTTCAGAGGTACAGTCTGCAAAAAGAGCGAGAGTGGCAAACAATGGAAAAAACTAAGTTACTTTTAAAAATTGTTTATACTATGACTGACAATTCTGAACTCTTTGATGAAGTAAATTCTTTAAGGATGAACTACATAATGATCTCTGCAACTCTACTAACGAAAAGTGTTGCCATGAAATGGTACCACTCTTAGTAGTAGTGTTGGATGTATTAAATTGTCGAAATTGTTATAGTACTTCCTTGTCATGCTACCATGTAACACAGATATAATACATATGTAGGGTATATACTTCCTCTGATAAATGTTCAGCGGATATTTCCTAAAAAGGGTACATCGAAATGCCAAATACATTAAATAACTCGAGATTAACTGAATTCCCTCAGTTTATGAACAATAAATTATGGTAACACTACGGAAGCAATCCTCGCGAACTCTGGCTCTATTTGTAATACGTCATCTGTGTGTTTCGTTAGTATTTTAATTTGTTTGTGGTGTCCCTGGAACGCTTGTTTTCGTTGCTTTCTATTCAATATAGGTTTCTTCGACTTTGTTTTCGCCGATTTTACATACTCCCAGCATAATTACCAGCAAATGTTCGAATGTTTGTAAATCTGTGTGGCTTAACTATTGTGGTTACCAATCCCTAGGCTTACAAACTACTTAAACTAACCTAAAGACAACACATATATTCATACCCGAGGGATGACTTGAACCCCGACGGGGAGCAGCCACGCGCTCATTAGCAAGGCTCTTTAGAGCGCTCGACCGTTCCACTGCGGCTTTATCAATAAAAATCGCCCTTTTTTCCTCATGGCCACTATCGGCCCTTCGAAACAGACGCGCTTTACTGATGGGCTTTTGTCATTGGTAAAGTTTGTTTCAAATATGATGTTTTGCTAATTTACATTAAAGATCGGCACAAGTACGTGAAAATTTCAAACTAGCATGAAAGATCATCATTCATTTATTTATTTTTGATCTTGTACACTGAAATTTCTGCCTCGCAGGGCCAACAATAACACCTTGGAAATCCTCATGTCCAGAGATTCTGAGCACTTTATGTTGTATTTTGTTCATTTTTCACAGTTTTAATGAGCAAGCTCCAGATGAACGTCTTCACAGTGATCTGCATTCATTGAAAGCAAAGTACTTAATGATGCAGTCCCTTTACGGATTTCTTTGTTTCCTGCCTAAATAAGAAAAATGTATAATTGTTTTCTATGTATAAATACGTGAAATACACTGTATTTGTCACTATAGAAAATGTTGTCACAATCAACTGATTGTACCTGGTTCTGGTTTTTGGCACTGATAGTGTTTCCACAGTGACTAAAATCTAAATCTGGGACATTAAATAAATATTTACCCCTAACTGCTGCTCATAATCCACATAACGGTCACTGAGAACGTGGATTCCGTATGGAGTCAAATATCATTCTGCAAAACAGTCGCTGTGCACCGAGCCGTATGGCTTTGAGCGCTGGTTTCTTATGTATTTATATTTATTGTGTCCCTCAAGACTAATTAAGAAGCAAACCTCAATGGTAATATTGGCAACAACATCCTTCATTACCAAGCTAGTGTCATCAGAAAACAGAAATATCTTAGAATTACCTCTTGTGATAGAAGGAATATCATTTATATAAATGAGAAACTATAACTGCCGAAGAATCATCTTTTTCTGCCCGTTATTAATGCAAGAGGTGAACCAACTGTGAGCTACTCACCTTACTCCATAATCTTCCAAATTCTGCAACAATATGTTGTTATCAATAGAATCAAATCCTTTTCTTAAATCAAATAATACCTAACGTTCGCAGTACTTTATTTAATCCGTCAAGTGCTAAACCTAACCCACGCTAATCGATTGCAAGCCTTTAATCTGAATTTTTTTACTGTGTGGCTTACCAATCATACTTGTCGATTTGGTCTGGCTCTGAAATTAAAGTACGTTGACCTGACCAGACTAGCCTAGATAAAGAGACACCTTACCTTTCTGTACAGCTACACAATGGTCAAGAATGATAGTAATTTATTCATTCAGCCCTGTGACGCCTCTTTCTTGTGGCACTACTGACCTGATATTTTCCTGGAAACGGTCTAACCAGTTCTTACGCACTACAGATGACAATGTTGCGGGTGTTAGATGATACGAATGAGAGTATCTTGAACTTAAATAAATCGTCAGGGTATACATAAATATAGTGGGAGCGGAATTGTTTTATAGTTGCAAATGAAAATACTGATTCTTGTTTATTTACTACTAAATCTCAAAATTTTATTTTCAAAATATTCTTTACCAATATAACTAATAGGACATAATATTACATTAACTTCAAATTCTTAAATAGGTGACACCATAGTCCTACCCTTGATGATATCTTACGTTTAACTTAGATGCACATCACAACATACAGGAGTTGAGTGAAAGGAACAGGAAAAATGACATAACAAACTAAGTAAACATTTGAACACTTGTCCATCCTTGTATCCATGGGTTCTAAAAGTGATAAGCAATTAATTACAGGTCATCTCTACAAGCACCACTACCTTTTTTACGCGATAAGACTATTATTTAAAAAGTTAGAATATGTTAAGCGAAACAGCTGCTTCGTTTCAGTACATCAGAGAGAAAAGGGAATACAGCATATTCGGTTTGTTAAACTACTGCTGAAAGGAAACTGTACATTTGACAGCAAATCTTGTGAACTTAAAAGATGAAATAACCTAGAATAAAAGACCGTTTCTATGACTTCATAAAAAAACTGACGGCATGTTGTCTACATTATGCATTTCTCCTTTCTTTATAAAGACGTTTTACTACTTTGTACTTCATTCCGTTAGGAAACTGACCATTCCGAAAGGATAAATAGCAAATATGGCTAAGTACTGGGCAAACAGAACGGAATAATTATTAAGTATCACATCCTTAAGAGAGCTTAGTCTTTAGTGGTTTAATTATTGACTCTATCTCTCCCTCGTCAGTATATATAGTGGCATGACGCCTGCAGTAAGCATTCCACGCTCCTTGTTCTGAACGGCACGTCACAGTTTCCGCATTGTTTTCACAGTAAGATCACACGCAGGTTCCGTTCACAGGCGACAGACTTCCATGACACACGAATACAGAAAAGTTGGTAACACGATGTGACAAGTGTCTGAATTCTTTTGGTAAATATGTCGAAAAATGGCTCAAACATTGCTATACGTGTTGCCATAAAGTTTTTCATGTAACTATGTTGTCTTTGTTTTAAAAAATAGAGGAAATCTTACTTTCTTGTTACGCCTCGCACAAAGAAGTGAAGTGTGCAGCGTCTGGTACGTAGAGCCGAGTCAGCCCTGAGAACAACAGAGCACGGCCTAAGGAGGCAGGCTCCCCCAAGTTAAGTGCCGCGCGAGTAATAGTCGTCCCGAGCTGATTTAAATTTCAAATCCGAGCCCCTGGGAAGATGCGAAACGCCTGCCGGTAGCGTGCGACCCTCACTGGGAACACATACAATCATCGCTGGCTGCCCTCACTTTATTCACTGCCAGGCTCGCCGACCGACAGCGTGAGTTCCTTACAGCCGCGACACACGTTAGACCTGTCACTCTCGAAAACACCCTTCCCTTAGTAAACACAATACTAGCATCTTTGTGCAAATCTGATTCTGCTCTGGATTTAGAAAAAATCGTTCACGCGAAACACAACTAGCTCTTTATTCACACGAAGTGATGGGTGCTATCGGCAAGGGTTCACAAATCGATTCCGTATTTCTTGATGTCCAGAAAGCTTTTGCCACTGTACCTCACAAACGGCTTTTAATCAAATTGCGTGGTTATGGTATATCGCCCCAAATTTGCGACTGGATAAGGGATTTCCTATAAGAGAGGACACAGTTCGAAGTAATCGATGGTAAGGCATCGACTAAAACAGAGGTCATATCGGGCGTTCCACAGGGTAGTGTTATTGGTCCTCTGCTGTTCCTCATTTACAAAACGATTTAGGGGAAAATCTAAGTAGCTATCTTAGGTTGTTTCCAGATGATGTCGTCATTTACCTTCCAGTAAAATCATCTGAAGATCAAAACCAACTGCAGAACGATCTGAATAAGATATCAGTATGGTGTAAAAATTGGCAATTGACTCTAAATAATGAGAAGTTTGAAGTCGTCCACATGAGTATGAAAAAAAATTCGTTAAACTTTGTTTACAAGTTAAATCAATCAAAAGTGAAGGCTGTAAACTCCACAAAATACCTGGGAATTACTACTACTTCAGACCTAAACTGAAAAGAACAGCCGCGGTGGAGTAGCCGAGCGGTCTAAAGCGTCTCGCTGCGGAGCGCGCGGTTGCTCGCCGTGGAGGTTCGAGTCCTCCCTGGGGCATGGGTGTGTGTGTTTGTCCGTAGGTTAGTTTACCTAGGTTTAAGTAGTTTGTAAGCTACGGACTGATGACCACGCAGTTTGGTCCGATAGATTTACAGACATTTGAACATTTGAAAAGAACACGTAGATAATGTCGTGGGAAAGGCGAACCAGAGACTGCGTTTTATTGGCAGAACCCTTAAAAGATGCAGGTGGGTTTGACGCAGGACATCGAAAGAGTCGAAAGTAGGGCAGCTCGTTCCGTATTGTCACGATACAGGAGAGACAGCGTTACGGAAATGATACAGGATCTGGGATGGGAATCATTACAACAACGGCGCTTATCGCTGCGACGTGGGCTACTTACGAAACTCTAATCGCCAGCATTCTCCTCCAAATGGGAAAATATATTGTTGACTCCCACTTACATAGGTAGAAATGATCATCAGAATAAAATACGAGAAATCAGAGCTCGAACGGAGAAATTCATGTGTTCTTTCTTCCCGCGCGCTATTCGAGAATGGAATGGGAGATAAATAGTATAATGGTGGTTCGCTGAACCCTCTGCCAGGCACTTAGATGTAGATGTAGATTCTAGTGCAATGGCTAGACATTCTCTCCTTCATGGAGACGAATGTTCAAATATTTGTAAATCTATCGGACTCAGTTGCATGGTTATTAGTCCGTAGCTTACAAACTACTTAAACAAAGGTAAACCTACCTAAGGATAACACAAACACCACGCCCGAAGGGGGACTCGAACACCCGACGGCGAACGGCTCCGCGTACCGCAGCACAGCGCCCCAGTGCGCACGGCTAATCCGCCACGGCGATCCTTGGGACGATCTGCCTTGTTATACCTACTATGTGCGACCACCGTATCTCCCCACCGTCCCCCCTCTATTTCTCTCTCTCTCTCTCTCTCTCTCTCTCTCTCTCTCTCTCTCTCTCCACAGTTTCTGCTTCCGGTGAGGCGTGCCTACTAGATCGGAAGAGAATTAATTCTTAATCCCACGCATGTCCGCGTTTATTTTAGTCTTTTGGGGAAACAGTTATCAAAATCCAGTTGGATTTCGTCGTAGTAATTCTTTCAGTACTTTAGCTGAAAGCAGAGTTTGCATCCCGTTCAAGTCAGTTTCTTTTACGTTGCAACTAATTTACAAAGATTATTTGCATTCCTATTACCAAGACAGTCACTGGCACCTTTGTTCCAGTACAAAGCCTGATAAAGCTCGATAAAGTTGATTGGCAACAAATTGATGTTCGTTTCAATATTATATACTAGATAACATAGAATGAAAATATTTGAATAGCATGTTTCGGTAAAAGTTTCTAGTAGTAATTACACAGCGTACATATTTGAATGCTGATATGAGCACCCCCCCCCCCCCCATCCTCACCTATAGCTACGATGGGTGTTCAAATGAAAAGGAACGAAGCGTCTTAACAATCAAAGTAGTTACGTCCCCCCCCCTCCACTAGAAAATTTAAGACTATGCACGGAAAAACCATTAACAGTGAATGTACTGTGGGACACTCCGTAGCCTACGCAGTCCATAAAGAGAAAAGGGCCTGGGAGTGATTCTGCTCCATTACAACGACCGTCCACACGTCTCCAGGGTCACACAAAGTGTACTGCGCAAGTTCAAGTGGGAGCAGATTGAGCATCCGTCCTACAGACCGGAATATCGCCCTGTGAGTTCATCTGTTTGGTCCTCAAAAAAAAAAAAAAAAAAAAAAAAAAAAAAAAAAAAAAAAAAAAATCTCACAGGAATACTGGTAACAACGAATCCTTCGGCTCGCAAAACAGTGGGACAGTCGTGCTCAGGCTCTTGGTGAATACTTTTGAATAAAGGCTTCAATTACACCCAGTCTTTCGTTTCGTGCCTTTTCATTTGAACAACCCTCGTAATTTGTATAACCTCCAAAACAGTTTTTCGTATTTTAAGGTAGACATAATGAAGTAACAGTACATTAGCTGGACACATGATAACTATTTTATTAATGGCTAATCTCCACTCAGCCCTCTCCCACCCGCTCCCACCATCCATATATACTACGTACGTCACAAAATGTATGTGGTAATCTAATAAAGTCCCAAAACCTCTCATAAATTAGTAAGGTTGCTTAGATTTGTATTCTGTTTAATGGCAAACAGGTAATTGTGCCAAGACTTGCTAGTATGAACTTGCAAACTTCCCCTCCTCTCCCTTTCCTCCTTCCCCCTCGTCCTTTCATACACCTACTAAAAGATCTTCATGAGTTTGTAAATAAGTGATATATATATATATATATATATATATATATATATATATATATATATATATATATATATATAAAACAGAAAAACTGAATCGAAGTAATACTATCATTTTATAGGCTCTAAATGTAAGAAAAAAAGAATTTTTTTGTTTTGATAGTACAAATTTGTACAAGAGTTTTATTTTGTTGTATATAAAGTAATAAAAATAATTTTGGTATGCGGCGTACTCTGACAAAATCCTTCCTGATCAGATGACACACCGTTATGCCAGTAGTTTATGCTTGGCGTTGTATGAGTAAAATTAAAGCAAATGCCCTAAGTAAATTGGAAGAAATAGCTTTTGTATCTACGCATAGTATTGAATTATGAAAATGCCGTTCATATTATAAAATAGGTCTTCATATTATGTATTATCATGCTCAAAAATATCCGAACGACGTGAACTGCGTTCCGCCTGATGTGCATGCATCCCACATAAAACTGCAGAGGTCATCAATCCTCATTCCATCACTGAGCGTCACAAGAAGAGGCAAAAATGTGGCAAAGTGCCCAGAATTTAAAATAGCAATAGGGAGGTATATCTCCGAGTCAGGAAAAGGACAAAAAGGCGACCAGAGACAACACAAAATGAGATAATCTCACAGAAACACCGAAATAACGACAAGAAATCGAACGAAAAAACCGATTTTGTGGTTTGTCCGACCATGATATTAAAAAGAGGAAGGGTCAAGCATGCGGCAACACAAGAATACCTCCAATCAGAGGACACACGACAAGAGGAACGTAAACAATGACTGAAGCAAAGCCTTATAGAGGGGGGTAAAAACGGTCACGAATAAAATTTAAAACTTAATCAGCCATTTTGGCATCGTCACTTGAAACCAGCAAGACGTGGGTTACCATCAGGCGGGAGCCACAGTGACACATGGGCATGTCCTCAACACGAAGAAGATGGCCATGCGTCAGCCAAGAATGGCCAATGCGGATCTGGCACAGGACTACAGGATCCTGGAGAAATGCCTGCATGGAGGAACGCCACACAGCCGTGGTCTCCTTTACAACCTGTTTGTTGGGCATGGTCAGGGTAGTCACTTAGTATCCCAAAGATTACAAACCAAAAGGCGCAAAACACCGGAGATCAGAAGGCGTTAGCCTGATATCCAACACAGACTCGTCTAGAGGCTATTCATTGCCTGGAGACCAGACAAACATCACTGATGAACTGGACCAGGCAAGGGAAGAAGGCGTCTCCTGTATGCCTCACACCAGTCGAGAATGAGGGTTGCACAGGTCCAGAGCTCGAAGGCTGCTGAGGAAGTCACTGCAGATAAGGAAAAACTCACCTGACCAGGACCATAAGTACTGGAATGCCCAGTAAATGGCCACCACCTTTGCAGCGTAAACATAGCAGCCATCTGGCAAGGAGCAATGTTTATTGTAGTCGCCATGGAAGTAAGCAAAGCCAATGCGGCACTCAACCATTGAACCATGCGTGAAGACCAGGTAGTGTCCAGGGAATGAGGCAACAACAGCAAGGGACTGAAGGTGAAGAGCCTAAGGGGGAACAGAGTCTTTGGTTCCATGGACTACGTCTAGCCGAGTATGTGCCATAGGCATGCACCACAGAGGTGTATGTGCACAGGCCCGATACGGAGATAGAAGAGGGAAAGACTCTAGATCAAAAATAAGGAACTGGACACGGAAGGCCATCGTGTGACCTATCGGGGTCGCCATTGATGGGGGACGGACGACCACGTCTGAGGAAAGCAGATGATGGTTCAGATGGTCTGGCGAGCTATGCATATGGGCTACATAGGTCGGAACCCAGCCTCCACAAGTAGACTGTTAATGGGCTCCTACAGAAGGCACCTTTCGCAATGCGAACATCACAGTGGTAAATGGGGTCCAAAAGGCACAATGCCAAAGGTGATGCAGAACCATGGGCAATGTACCCAAGCTTAAGCTGTGACTGTACTAGCGCTCTGTATAGCTAAACCCCAGGTGGAATGGCCCAGGTGGCGAAGAACATTGAGATGGCGCCAGCGCTCCCGTTTCAGCTGACGAATGTGGGGAATCTTATTGTGAAATGTAAACTTTCACGGCCGGAATGGTAAAAATTACTAAAAATTTCCGGTCTGATATGTCGTGATCTAGTGGATTTATTATTAAAACCCAACGTTTCGTCCCCGACTGCGGAGGACATTATCAAGGGGGATCGTGGCACTTTTGGATGTCCGATTCACACCCTGGCTCGCTACTGACTGAAGCCAAATTCTGTTTACAAGGGCTCACGCGCAATGGTGTGACGTCAGATGTTTTTGACATGCGCGCGCAATTCGTCGTTGCCGATTGCCTCCTTCCGTTAATGGCGTCCCATGGTGGAAGACTGTTACATTTCTTCTTCAAAACCGGAATCCAGATATCATTTAGTTTCACGCCCTCCTCCATCCTATTGAAATTATTGGGGTGTTTTACAATTTCTATAGCCTCTCTATACAGTCTTTCATGGTATCCATTTGTGGCTGCTAAAACTTGAGTCTTATCAAATTGAATAAGGTGGTCCCCTGGTTGAAAAACATGTTCAGCAACAGCTGATCCGTCAATCTCTCCCCTTCTACAGTTCCCCTTGTGCTCATCTAGTCGGTTTTTGACTGTTCTTTTTGTGGTACCCACGTATACGTCCCCACGGCTACACGGAATCCTGTAAATTCCTGCTTTTTCCAGCGGTTTGCGAGCATCATGAAATCGGCAAAGGATGCTCGCAAACCTCTACCTCGCTTCGAGAAGGCGGTTGTACGTCCACCAACGTAACACAGCTTTCATCTCTTCATTGCATGTAATCCGCCCTAATACCACTCCAATCAGGGGTTCTCCTCATGGGCGCCAACCAGCAAACGTCAGCTGGTGGAATGACAGTTGATGGGTGTTATGGCGTGAAGCCAGCGCCACACGCCAGATGCAGGAGAACTATCATGGAGAAGGCAGCGATTGACCGATAGCCTATCACACGCCAACGCAGCGCCTCTTGGAGGGAGTAACCATAGACGCGCGCCCTCTACAAGCTGCTATATCTAGGCCGACATGTGACTGGACAATCGGTCAGAACTCGGCTACGAACTAGGCAGTGACAAGGTCTAAGCGTAGCTAGCATCGTACAGAAGACGACGCCGCGATAAGAGAGAAGAACAGGTAGAAGTTGAGTATTGTAATCTTCAGTCAATAAAACTTGTAATACTAATCTCTATAGAACTGCTTTAGCTGACCACGATACTGCACAGTTCCTTTCCTGACATCTAGACTGGGACAAGTATTCAACAAATGGATGCGAAGATGATACAACACTGGGAGTCTTCATGCCTCACTCTTTGGCTAGCATGAGGAAGTCTCAGATATTGCATCGACTGAGTGATCCCTGCGTTGTCAGGGGGCAACAGGCAAGAATTTTCGTAGGAGTGACTTGGTTTGTTTCTTATGAAATCACAGGCCAAATATTGTCTGGTCTTGTAAAATGTCTTGGTAGAAGTGAAGCTTCTCCTCTTTCAATGGATTTTTGGTCACATTCGTCCGCTAAAGTGGAGTCGCTCAATCTAGATGTGGATTGCGGCTTGGGTAACAGAGCCCTTTCACGGTGGCCATCTATCCCGATGATGGTATGGCAGTCTCTTCCGATCGGCCAGGAGACGTGGCCATAGCTCATAATCAAACTAGGTGGTCGCAAACTCAAACGATACCTACATACCGGTATGCAATTAAACCTATACAACTCTTATATGAAAGTGTCGTCGCTAATCAAAACCAAAGTTATTTTTAAATCGTAAGTCCATTACATACCATCCAATTTCAAGGCATAGTGGAAAAAAAGATTATGAAAATTACTTAATTTTAATTAAAATAAAGACTCTTGTGCAAAAGCAACAGTATCTGACGTTAAGTACGCAATACCAACTGAACAGCAGAGCAGTACAGCGGATTGTAGAAGATTTAGGCTGTGTTTATAGCCCATGTTTCCTCCGCGGCGAAGCAACCGCTGTGATTTTGCGAAGAGTCTGCTCGTCATGGACGCAGCAGGCATTTCAGCCACTGTGATCTTGAGGACCATATTCCCATCCTCCGTCGTAGAGGAACTGCGGACTATAAACACAGTCTTACGGAGGTTGGCCATCTCTCCCATATGGCCGTCTATCCAAAACTTACTCTACGTCGATTAATAATATCTGACTTTATTTATTTATCATCCATTATATTTCAGATCTGCGAACTATTGTGGTGAAATTTCCGATATTTCCTACGTCTTTATGCTTAGGAAGCTATGGCGATCTTCGTCGTCAATGAGTATCGATAGGACATGAATGCTTTGCTTGGTCAACAATGACTACAGATGATAAGTTCAATTCCAGAACAAAAACAATATATCTAATATTTTTTTTTTCTTACACCGCTGTGTACCTTTCTCACAATGAATTCATTTCTGTCCTTGACTATCTTCAGATGATTCTGTGTATACAATAAGATGTTATAGGTGGTCCCTTATACATATTCCTATTTGTAATTTACCTTTGTTTAATGTTAGATTTACTTGTAATATCGTTAATTGTACTGCTGCCAAGCTGTGCTGTTTATTGTGGAAGATGTTCCGATTGTTTCTTTATTCTTAGCTGTATGTATACTCCTTTAATATTGTCACGTTGCAATGGAAGTAGGCTTGACTTCGACGGCAACTAAACACAGCACTTATACTGAATGCACATTTAGTACGAACTCAACATACACGCAGCACTGACTGCCTCTCAGGCAGAGTGCTCTGCTATTTATACACAGACAGAATTTACCAGAAATTAGAGGAACAATTACCATATGATACAAGTAGAATTTGCAAGTGAACATAAGAAAGATGTAGAACCTCCTGGAATTGTAAATTACAAAGAAATAAATTTTTGCCGGTGGGCGGGATTGAACCGGCGACCTTCTGTTCCGCAGTCCGTGACGCTATCCCCTGCGCCACGCCGGCAGATGGTGTTCGTGGTCTCTCGCGGCAATATTTTTTTCGATAGCTTGCAGCAGCACATCAAACATATCACAAGCTTCATAGTAACCATCAACGAGCTTAAATTTGAGCTCGTTGGTAACCATATAACGAGTAATGTCTGTGGGTTATTAATTGTCTTTGTATATGGAAAGTTTATATTGGATTTAGTATCATTTTATTTTTGGTGTGTTTATGATGTTACCTAGTAACAAGAGAATTTATACCTTAAATATCTGTGGACTATTTATTATTTTTTGTTTACGGGAGATTTTCTTTAATCTTATTATTTTATCTTTGGTGTGTTTACCCGTTTTCATGACTGTCTATAATTTTAATAAAATTTTCTATTTAGTTTTTATGTTTAAGGTCTATTTGGTCGTTTAATACGTCGTTTCAGTAGTTGTATATATATGAATATATACTGTTGTACTTTTTTGTATAATATGTAAGATTTTAAGTTCGTTATATATTGGTTTCACTTCGGGTTATTCTGTGAAAAGGTGTTGATAAAAAGTAGACGCATTATTTTGGCTGTCTATGGTGTGTTTATTGTATCTCGTGCTGAATTTTCTACCAGTTTGTGGTATGTACCACACGTAATTTGGTATATTCCAGGGTTATTATATATCAACATCATACAGCAGTGTAAAAAAAAGGCCGGCCGCGGTGGCCGAGGAGACTAAGGCGCTCCAGTCACGGTCTGCACGGCCACTGCGGTCGGGGGTTCGAATCCCCCCTCGGGCATGGATATTTGTGCCGTCCTAGTTCGTAAGTAGTTCATAAGTAGTTTGTAAGTTTAGGGACTGATGACCCCGTAGTTAAGTCCCATAGACTATACAAACATTTGAACATTTTTTTGTAAGAAAAAGATATATATTATATTATTTATTAGATATGTCTACAAAACAATATAGTTCGGCATTTCATTCCAAGTTCAAAAATGGTACAAACATTTGTTCAGTCATGGTACAAATAAATCGTTGGTGAAACTCTGTTAATTTTGATGTTTCCATGCTGCTTTAAATCAAGTTTTTATTATCTGGTTAGTTCAACAATCCCTTGATAAATAAATAAATAAAAACCTGTTGGCATAGGAACGAAGTTTCGTAGTTGTGAAAAAGATTCAGAGAGCAAAAGTACTTCGAAATGCTATAGAACTTTAGGAATTCCAACACTGTCGTAACACATTTTGTTATATCTCACTCTAATGAGTGTGTTTATACCTCTGATTTGTCAGTTATTGCAATGGCGTGGAGATTACAAACGTTAAAAACTTAATAACGTGGTTACTGTTATTTGCAGTATAGTAATGTTAATTTACATCTGAAATAATTGACATAAAAATCATTTAAATCTAGTGGATCCATTTTGAATACTCGAACAACTGTACCGTGAAGCGATTAGAGGACCCGCAAGACAGGCAAGTTATTTTAGATGCTCGCACATCAGGCGGAACGCAATTCATGGCTTTCGGATATTTTTACGCGTGATAGTACATTCATTTTTTTAAGCCTTTGTAACATGTGACCTTCCTGGTTCTTAGGAGGATTTGACAATGAGATCAGACCAGCCCGAAACTAGTTGTCAATCATAAACAGTACATTTTATGTAACTATACCTGTTTTGAAATATTTAACTTAAAAGCTAATTCTTCCTTTAGTAGTACTGTTCTTGGCCCACTTTAGTTTACGGTAGTAACACTAAAAGTGAGCCTTTGCGATCGTCTTTTGACTACTTGTAATTTAAATGAAAATAAAGGCTTAACCATTCATCCGACACGAAAATTGAATAACTTAATTGGCAGAAGAGAAAATTCTCTACAACTTTGCTCTCTTATGTTTTTTTCATATCTCGTAGCGTTTCAGAGATATTTGCAAAAATAACGCCGATTTTGGGATGTCTGTCTGTTCGTCTGGCTGTCTGTCCGTAACATGTTCCCCATTTTTAAGACGAACTGTTCAACCGATAAACACCAAATTTTACAGACATAATTGTAGACCGGCATAGACCAGAACCTCCCTTTTTCAAATTTTTCGGACATAAAATACGGTAGTAATATAAAAAAGCCATTTGTAATATAATTGTAATTGCAAACGAACCGTTCATCTGACACAAAATTGAATACCCTAATTGGTAGAGGGGAAAATTCTCTACAACTTTGCTCTATTATATTTTTTTCATATCTTGCATCGTTGCAGAGATATTTGCAAAAATAACGGAGATTTGACACCCTCCATTGAATTAACGAAAACCAGCCGTTTGGAGATGTCACGTGACATTCCTCGCCCAGAACTCTCTCTGGCATACGCTATCTTGCGTTGCGTATTTGATGATTTTCTTATTGTAACTTACATGTTGTCATTTCAGAGCAATGGAGCACTGAAGAATTAACAAAAACACGTCGTTCTTCGTACGATAAATGATAACCTAGAGTCTTAAAATGCCGAATTAGCATCAGTTAACAACGGCCATCAATAGTACGAGATTTAAGAACGTACTTTCTGATTGTTAGCCGCAGCGTAGTGGACAATGCTTTTGACTGTGATGCTGAAGGTCAGTGGATCGAATCCCGCCACTACCTAAACTTTTTTTCCCTAAAAGGGTTTCAGGCACTCTTATTAAAAAAATGTTCAAATGTTTGTATAGCTTATGGGACTTAACTACTGGGTCATCAGTCCCTAAACTTACAAACTACTTACGAACTAGGACGGCACAAATATCCATGCCCGAGGGGGTATTCGAACCCCCGACCGTTCTTATTAATTAAATTGAGCTATGCACGTCTTGGGTGCATGGATATTACCACAGTAGTAGAGTCGTAATCTTATCACCATAATTTTTTATTATTCTGATTATTATTTGGTCCAAAATGTTGCAAAAACTTATAAAACTACAAACGTAAAGTGGGCCGTAAAACACGTCAGTGCGATTTTTAAAGCCTACTGGAGTATAAATACGATCTATTAGAAGGCGTTATTGTTTAAAATTTAAAAAGTGCAGATTGCAGATTTCTTCATTTATTTTGTTTCCGGTTTCGATCTATAAAGACCATCTTCAAACCAATACCACTAGAATGGCAGGTGATGGCGGTCGATGTGGTAAACCGTGCAAACATGAACTACGTCGAAATAAAACAAGAAATCTGCTAACTGAATTCCTTTTATTTTAATTTTAGATATTAGTATTCTTTTGGAAGATATGTAGCGTTTTTAATTCCAGTTTAGCTAATGCTGTACACTTCTCAATTATTTTCATGCGTTTTCCTCACTCAGAGATGCTTGTTCCTAGGTACTGCGCTGTGCTGTTGCGCGCATTCACGCTACCTCTGAATTCTTGATAAACTTCTTTTTACGTAGTAATAAATTTAGATACTCTCACTAAATAAAATCACTAAATATTCACTTTTATAACCACTTCCCTGGCAAATTATTAATCAGTTAAATTTTTTTTGAAGTCCCAAAAGTGTAATCAACAGGGAAAATTATTCTTAAGTTTAATTCACTTGAGAATCTTTCAAAGTTATGCACGTTTTGCCAACGGTTTCGCGCAAAACTTGACGTTGAAAATTCGAAAGACTTTTTAAACTCATTAATTATCTTCAAAGATTTTTAATTAGAACTGTAGAAAATATCACACCTTGTTCAAATTACCAAATTACAAGTCTGTACATATGGTAAACACTTCTTGAAAAGGTTTTATGTTATCTTCTTATACTCTCCGAAGTAACTGATAAATTACAGCAGATTTTACAAATGAGTTACACATGTACATCAGTCTGACGTGTACCATGGTTTTACGCGAACTGATTCTCTGCAGTACGAGTTGTACAAACATTCGTTATTGACATTATTTGCAAAAATGACCACAGTCGAGAAGCGACACACGACGCATTTCCTTCATTTGGGATTCTTCTAGATAAGCTTAAGTATTGTGGTATGAGTGGGACAGTGCACAAATGGTTTAAATCATACTTAACTGGAAGAGTGCAGAAAGTTGAAATAAGCATTTCACATGATGTAGATGAGACAATTAATTCTTCTAACTGGGGAGTTATTAAAAATGGGGTCCCACAAGGTTCGGTCTTGGGTCCTTTGCTGTACTTAATATATATTAATGACTTGCCATTCTACATACATGAAGATGCTAAGCTAGTACTTTTTGCTGATGATACAAGTATAGCTATCACACCTGACAAACAGGAATTAACTGATGAAATTGTAAATGATATCTTCCAGAAAGTCATTAAGTGGTTCTCTACAAATGGACTCTCATTAAACTTTGATAAAACCCAGTATATACAGTTTCATACAGTAAATGGCATGACTCCATTAATAAATTTAGACTTTGAACATAAATCTGTAGCTAAAGTAGAATATTCAAAATTTTTAGGTGTTTGCATTGACGAGGGACTGAATTGGAAGAAACATATTGAAGATCTCCTGAAACGTCTGAGTTCAGCTACTTATGCTATCAGAGTCATTGCAAAATTTAGTGATATAAATCTCAGTAAATTAGCTTACTACGCCTATTTTCATTCACTGCTTTCATATGGGATCATATTCTGGGGCAATTCAACATTGAGTAAAAACGTATTCATTGCACAAAAGCGTGTAATCAGAATAATTGCTGGAGCCCACCCAAGAGCATCCTGCAGACATTTATTTAGGGATCTAGGGATACTCACTGTAGCTTCACAATATATATATATTCACTCATGAAATTTGTTATTAACAATCCGACTCAATTCAAAAGTAATAGCAGTGTCCATAGCTACGACACTAGGAGAAAGGATGATATTCACTATTCAAGGTTAAATCTAACTTTGGCTCAAGAAGGGGTGAATTATGCTGCCACAAAAGTCTTTGGTCACTTACCAAGTAGCATCAAAAGTCTGACAGATAGCCAACTAGTATTTAAAAAGAAATTAAAGGAATTTCTGAATGGCAACTCCTACAATGTAGATGAATTTTTAGATAAAACATAAAAAATATATAAAAAAATTAAAAAAATTAAAAAAAATTACAAAAAAATTCTTAAAATATAGATTGTCAAATATAGACAAAATTTACTAAACTGACACGTTCCACATCATTACGAAATGTCGTATACATGATCTAAGGAACAAGTATTAATCTAATCTAATCTAATCATTGACGTTTCGGTTGATTAGATGGCGATACCGACCAGATTTTCAACCTGCTGACTGGATGGTCGAAAACTGTAGTCGTCGTCTAGACTATCGGTCGTTGAAAATGTAACAAAGGAAAACTAAATTTTTTACAGTAACCATAAAAGCTTAACCTACACACAGAAAACATGAATCACAAGAACGTAGCAACTACATTTATCTTTTACAGTCAACGTATCTTTTTTGCGGCTTATAAAAACCATGCACTGTGAACTCTTGCCCCTTTACAAGAAGCAGTCTAAAATAACTTCGCGTTGACCATCAACCGTAGATTTATACCAAATATTGGGAAACTGTCTTGTGAGCAGCAAAACTACTTCCTGTAACGCTCTCTTAAGTCATGGAGCGCTAGGTAACCCCTGTCCTTCATTTTTCTACGCAATTACATCATGTGTGTGCTAGAATACATTAGTTTCTACTCTGGGAGTACTTTTCAGGAAGTACACAGTGCTGTAGGAAAAGGCGTAAAGGAGTCTGCATCAACAACTTTCTCTGTGATTATGACACGATATTGATTGCTAATAATGCAAATTACCTTCAACAATGTTCAAACTAGTAGACGGCTTAAATATTAACAGTAATAAGACTAATTTAGTGTCACACGAGGACGAGGCTTAAAAAAAAAAAAAAAAAAAAAAAAAAAAAAAACCCGCAAAGTTATGCTTTCAAAGGGTTCCTTAATACAAGGAAATAGTCAAATGGAAGTACAATGGGACCTGTGAAAGACGACCACTGTACGTAGCAAGAGCCTAGTTTTATCACTAAAATTTGTAAATGAGGTCCGTGTGAACTACTGGTTACTCCCTGCTATAAAGCCGTGTTCCCTGGCCCAAACTGAGAACGGACTCGTTTCAAATTACTTCAATAACAGGAAGTTAATATTACAGTGGTCAATATACATAGCAACTCACACGTTATCACACACAGACATTAATAAGCAACCCACAACAATTAAAATTATTTAGAAAGGTGGCTAAAAAAACATTTATGGCGCAACGGAATTTAGACATAAAAATTGCATCTGAGCTCGTTCTCAGCACTTGTGAAGAAAAATATTAAATAAAAGAGGGAAGGTGCTCTAAAACTACAATTTATAAGCAACTTACGGATTATGCTGAACTTAAACTTGTTTATTCATATACAAAAAAAGCAAAATAAGGAACCAATTTTGTTAATACAATAAAAATGCAACTCTTACATGGATTAATGCGGACGGTGACCAGGCTAAATTATACATGATTAACGCTACTGGGGGAAGAATTCACAAACGACACTCATTCGCTCGCACATACGCAATGTCACAGCGAAACCCACCAAAATCAGCGTGCTGAGACGAGGCGGAAGCAGGCGCCGCTATCGTAGGCGAAATTCAGCAAGTCGGAAGTCGAAGGTAGCACAAAACGCAATATACAAAAACACATTGAAGCTGGCTCTGGTCTGTCATGCCTGTTTTGAGATGGTGCGTGTGTATAGTCAAGTTAAATTAAATCTGAATTGGACCGCGAGCAAACACACTAACGGCGACCCACGGCTACATTACATGAACGCACTCCACTGAAGGTGAAGTGGTTGACAATTGGGTTCATTATACAAAATCACGGTGGATTCTTAAGTTGCAGTCTTTTAGCAATCGGTCTAGGTACTGGTTTTATATGAGAAGTAGCCTGAACTCAGGCGACTTGCTGCAAACCCCGGAAGTCGGAGCTCGGACCCACGTCGATAAAATTGAATAAAATCAGTTTCCGAAAAATAAAGAAAACTACAGCATGCAACGCAAAGAAATGCGAAGAATTCAGGAGAAAGCTAATGAAATACAGCTACACACGATAGGGGGCGATTACAGAGACGGATGAAGTCCTATCTCAGAAAACCACAAAAATGAAATAATTACAAAGTCGGAAAAATATAAATAAGAATTGCAGCATGCAACCCATAGAAATTTTTAGAATTACATAAGGAAACTATTGAACGAGGTTGCACAAGGCTCAGCGAGAGTTACTAACAAAGGCAGAGAGCGTACTACAAGTCGAAGAACCAGAAAAATTAGAATAGGCGGGGAGAGAAGATCGCGAAATATTAGTGGAAAACAGAAGGATACCCGCATAGTTACTTGCCTGATGAGCATGGAACAAACAAGAGTGGATGCTGAAGGCTTTGTTCTATGAACCAACCACGTGGATCACATATCACTCACGGAAGGAAACGATGAGAAGATTCTTACATGCACTGTACAAACATAAACATATCACCTATTAGAAATCGGGCCCCACAAAGCTAGAAAGTATTTACACAGAGTTTATATACACATCACAAAAGGTTTTAACATACCAGGCCGTTATCAAACTGCAACTAGAATCACAAACACCGCGTTTATTTATTGGAAATCACTGAACTGAAAAACGAGAACACGTTTCCGCACATGATCGGAGAAAATATTCCAAAAAATGATTCTAAGTTCACGAATCTAAGTTAAACG
The DNA here is from genome assembly GCA_026315105.1 of Locusta migratoria. Lineage (NCBI taxonomy): Eukaryota > Metazoa > Arthropoda > Insecta > Orthoptera > Acrididae > Locusta > Locusta migratoria. The sequence continues at coordinate 269,383,778 of CM048751.1, read as the reverse complement.
TGCTAGAAAATGAGACGCTACCACTTCCAAACACAAGAGCAGAACCAACCTTACCTCACCAAGAAGACCAGCACACAATGAATGACCAGACCGAGCGGCCACGAGACGCGGAAAGTCACCGAAAGCCGGAAAAACCAAGATCAACAGTGGTGGGGACGGAGAGACTCGCCCTACAGGAGGCTTGACGACTGGACTGTAACCAAAGGTGTAAAAACATCTTTGGTAGCCTCAGCAGCTATCGACTCTGAGCCAGAGAGAACGATGCAAAGCGAGCTATCACTCCTCACATTCCGACAGCCATAGATTCTCGCACATCCACTTAAAAGTAAGCCGGCCGCGGTGGCCGAGTGCTCTGCGGCGCGCCAGTCACGGTCTGCACGGCCACTACGGCCGGGGGTTCGAATCCCGCCTCGGCCATGGATATTTGTACCGTCCTTAGGCTTAGCTACTTCATAAGTAGTCTGTACGTTTAAGGACTGATGACCCCGTAGTTAAGTCCCATAAGCTCTACAAACATTTGAACATTTTTGAACTTAAAAGTAAGACAAGTACACAGTCTCACAAGGACAGTGGCGTAGCGGAGAACTCACATTTATACCACATTAATTAATATAATAATAAATTATTGACATAACAAAATAAGAAAAACCTAGCATTATTAACTAATACTTTGACACATGAAATAAAAATGCTATTCCTCAAGCCTTGAAAAGAGTGGGGTTCAGGTTTTAATAAAATGATAATCTAGCGACATTAAATAAATTATAACTTTACAGAAATATACAAAAAATATATGGAAGACGACAGATGGTCGTCTTTCAAACGCGGAGAGATTTTTCACTGCTGGCAGAAAAAAACACGAGGATTTGAAGTCCCTGTAAACCATTACTCCGTGTACCGAGCTGTTCAACTACACACCCAAGGAGCAAACATTGAGGAGGAAGAGGGTACAGACAGCCGAAAGTAATTACAGCTTTAGGTACGGACGGCTGACTATAATCTGCGTGACTTGAAACACAAACACAACTGAATTCACTGACTCTTCCGTCGGTTCTTGACAGAATGTTTTATTCATTTTTTTTGTGTCCCAACTTCGACGTCGCTTTTGTGTCCCAGCCTCGTCGTAGGTGTCGGTGGCCGAGTGGAACGAGACCGACACGCTGGTGCAGGTACGGAGGGGAGCAGCCAGAAACTATAAACACTCGAGTAAATTAGAAAGAGATATATATTGCACAGAATGTAACAATACTTAACTTTTACATAGTACTGCAGAATGTTGATACATAGTTGTTAGAGGCCTGCCTAGTGCCTGTACAATAGCAAAGTCTTCACTGGTGCCTATCTGATTACGAAGGTCCTAACTCGTTGCTGTCTCAGTCCGAAGTGCGAAGTGGCCGATGTCCTTCAGTGGTGGCCACGAGCGGCGTTGCACCAAAGGGCGCTCGTGGCTGTCGTCCTGAGAACGCCGCGCCGTGCGTGCATGGCGGCGCGCGGCGAAAGTAGGTGGCGCGCACTTTGTACTTGTGCGACACCACACCCCTCCCCCCCAAACCGCCGCGCCGTCGTGGCGTAGGGCTGAGGGCCATGGCGACGGCACTGGGAGGAGGGCCTGGGCGGGGGCGTTACTGGTGGGACGGGCGTCGTAGCTGAGGCCGGGATCGAGACGCCGTCCGCGCCCCGGCATCCGCCTTGCGATCCTCCAGGGAACCCGCCGAAACCTGGGGAAGGGCGCCCGCCCCCGCCCAGAGGGAGCAGGTCATCTTCGTCTGAGGTGCGTGGCCCAAGCTGGGGGGGCCCGCACGGTCCCGGAGTCCCTCTCGGTGACGCTGTCATCTGCGGCGGCGACAGCGGCGGCGACGACTGCGTCGGATGTACGTCGACGTCCATAGGGATCTCGTAGTCCGGGGACGAACGATGTGGTTGTGCTCCCTGGCGGTGAACTGGGTCTGGAATCAAGAAACCGGAGACAGGATCGCGCGGCCTGTGCAGGCGCAATTGGTTTGCGTGGCGCCGCAGCTCCGACCCTGTGGAAGAACGTACAACAAACATATTGCGACCAAGCACGCGTTGAATGGTGCCCGGCAACCATGTCTTCTTGTTTCCAGCAAACACCCTGTACAGCACCGGCGTAGAAACCTGAAAACGCGTAGCGCCATACGAACCGACTCGGTGCGTGGGAGGCTGCAGCAGGTGAAGGAGAGTGCGGTGACGGCGGCCGTGTAGCAGCTCGGCAGGAGACGGGCCGTCACGTGGCATGCACCGATACGTAGACAGGAAAATTTGAAGAGCTTGCTGCCTGGAGTGCTGACCTTTCATCTTTTCCATGTGAGACTTGAATGTTCGAACGAAACGTTCTGCTTCACCATTGGACTGAGGGTGAAAAGGTGCGGTGGTGATATGCTGAATGCCATTCACACGACAAAACTGTTGAAATTCCGCACTAACAAACTGAGGTCCATTGTCACTGACGATAGTTTCAGGCAAACCTTCGATGCAAAACACTGATGTTAAGGCACTGATTGTACTAGAAGCTGTCGTTGAGTTCATGGCAATCACAAAAGGAAACTTGCTGAAAGCGTCTACAACAATTAACCAGCGCGTATTCCAGAAAGGTCCGGCAAAGTCAATGTGTAAACGTTGCCATGGTCCCTTGGGGCGTGGCCAGTCTGAGAAACGTTGCGGAGGAGCCGCCTGATGCTCCGCACAAACTGTACACTGTGACGTCATGTTCTCTATCTGAGCGTCCATACCAACCCAGGTACAATGACGTCTGGCCAGTTGCTTTGTCCTAACAATACCCCAATGTCCTTGATGCAGGAGGCGTAACACTTCTCGTTGCAGGGAACGAGGAACAATCACTCTTGCTTGGTCGTTGTCGGTATGCAACAACAGTACACCCTGACTTAAAGATAATGCATGACGTTGTGCAAAATAACGTCGAACCAGAGGCCGATCAATGTCTTTGGCTCTGGCAGGCCACCCTGAGCGAACAAAACGTGCTACCACACTTAGGTCTGCATCCGCAGCTGTTTCCTCTGCAACCCGACGAGAGTTCAAAGGAAAGTCTGCGACAGCGGAAGCATCTCTGGAGTCTATCTGACAACATGCCATTTCTGAAGAATCAAATGATACATCCTGGCCAACCGGAAGTCGGGAAAGTGTGTCCGCGTTGGCATGTTTAGTGGTAGGTCGGTACAAAATCTCATACTGATAATTTGACAATATCAAGGACCATCTCTGAAGCTTTTGTGCCGTACGTGGCGGAATTGGCTTTGTGGGTGAGAACAACGACGTGAGAGGCTTGTGGTCTGTCAACAAATAGAATTTTCTGCCATAGAGGTAATGATGAAACTTTGTGACGCCGTAAATGATTGCTAAGGCCTCCTTTTCTATCTGACTGTAATTCTGTTGCGTTGGCGTCAGTAGCTTGGATGCAAAGGCAATAGGACGATCGTGACATCCAATACGATGTGACAGAACTGCACCCACACCGTACGATGAGGCGTCAACTGCTAGCACTACAGGCTTCTGTGGGTCAAAGGGAATCAAACATGCATCACTGAGTAGTGCAGACTTTAATTTGTCAAAGGCAACCTGACAATCTTTGGACCATACAAAAGGAACATTCTTCCTACGTAAGTGATGCAGTGGAGCTGCAATCTGAGAGGCATTGGGAATAAATCTGAAATAATAGTTAAGTTTTCCCATTACTGCTTGCAATTCATGCACATTCTTAGGAGGAGGCAAGTCTTTGATTGCTCGAAGATGTGACTGTAAGGGATGGATTCCTTGGGCATTAATCACATGGCCTAGGTACTCTATTTCAGTTTGAAAAAACGAACACTTTGCTTTATTGCAACGTAGACCTGCTGCAGTCAACACTTTGAAAAGGCACTCCAGGTTTGCTAAATGTTCTTCAACTGTACGTCCGGACACCACAATGTCATCTAAATAGTTCCAACAACACGGTACGGAAACTGTCAGCTGTTCCAAAAAACGCTGAAAAATAGCGGGAGCGGAAGAACTGCCAAAGGGTAGGCGCTGAAATTGAAAAAGGCCCATGTGAGTATTAATGACGAAAAACTTTTTTGACTCGTCATCAAGTGGAATCTGTAAGTATGCCTCTGCTAAATCAATCTTGGAAAAGAAGCGAGACTGTCCTAATTTGTCCATCAGTTCCTCAGGTCTGGGCAGAGGGTAAGTGTCTACAATTGTTTGACTGTTCACTGTTGATTTGAAGTCCGCACAGAGACGAAGTTTTCCTGACGGCTTGGGTATAATTACTATAGGCGAGGCCCACTGACTCGCAGAAACAGGAGAAATCACGCCCCTATCTTGCCAACGTTGAAGTTCTTCGGCAACTGTATCACGCAATGCGATAGGCACTGGTCTAGCTTTACGAAATTTTGGAACTGCAGATTCTTTTAAAGTTACATGTGCCACGAAGTCTTTTGCACAACCTAGTTCCGGCGAAAACAAGTCACTATATTTGTCACATAAAGCATTGATTTTGTCCTGAGGCACTACTGACGAAATTTGAAGCACATCTCTTTGAATTGATAACCCAAACAAATCAAAAGCATCTAGTCCAAAAATGTTCTGTGTCGATTTGGCCTGAACAACTACAAAAGCAACTGTTTTCGTTACACCTTGAAAAGAGGCGGGCAGGCTACATGTTCCTAGCACGGGAATATTTTGACCTGTATAAGCTGTTAACACTTGTTGACACAGCGATAATTTTGGCGAACCCAGAAGTTCATAAGTATCTTTATTAATTAATGTAACAGCGGAACCAGTATCAAGCTGAAATTGCACAGTCTTATTTTCTATGGAGAGATTTACAAAAAGTTTGTGCTTCTGGCGCACGACAGGTGCGCGAATGTGGGCCACGTCTGCTACGGTTTGTTTACTGCCCTTGCGCGGGCCGCGTAGTGAAGTGAGCGGCGCAGACTCGGCACGCAGCGGATTAACAACACTGTCACTAGATGGCACTACCGCCGGATCGGCGTCCGCGCAATGCGAGGCTACTACAGAGTCACTAACTACTGCACTAAACTTTTGAGTAGCTACTTGATGTCTACTGTCACTAGCGACACAGTACTGGGCACTATTACAAGGAGCAGTTGCAGAAGGCACTATTTTCACTACAGGAATGCACTGTTCATAGTCATTTTGCTTGTCCCGAACCCTTTTCCGTTGCACTGTTTTACGCGCTCGTCGGCGCTTGCTACATGGTGCACTATATAGTTTTGCCATTGGCGCAGAACTACTTTCTTGAAATTGAGATCCAAGGAAAGCAGTGTTCAATTCCACAGCCCGTACAACATTTACAGAATGAACTGTTCTCGCACTCTGCGAAGCACTGTTTCTAACGTTACTGTTCTTTGAGTTTTTAATTTGCATACACACAGACTGCACATGTCCCAATTTGCCACATTGATAACAGGTTGCGTTGCGACTAGGGCAATGAGCACGCTTGTGGCGAGACACACACTGGGGGCAAGATTTACGTACATTTTTCTGAAATGAGCGTTGGCGCCCGTTATTCAAATTACTGTTTCTAACACGACGGGGCGACCTTTGCGTCGCACTTTTACACTGGCTACTGTTCACTGTCTGTTCAGCACGGCCGGTAGAATTTAAAGAATCACTAGTGCTATACTGAGAACTACGGCTAGAAAAGTGTCCGTTACGGCGCACTGAATTAACACTGTGGCTTTGCATTTCTACATCCGCTAAGTCAAAAGTATCATGCGCTTCTATAAGCTGCAGTACACTGTCTAATGAAGGGTCTGACTGTTTCAGAATTGCTGCCCTAATTCTGGGGTCCTGAATGTTTTGCGTAATCGCATCTCGTAACATAACGTCACTATAAGAAAGTCCACAAGAGCAAGTAAATTTACATTGGCGGGTTAAGCCCTTCAATTCCGTAATCCACTCTTGGTGTGACTGCTGCGGTAATTTTTTAAGTCTGAAAAATCGGTATCGTACAGCGGCTACAAGAACTTTTCTCTCATAATGAGCATTTAGTGCCTCTACTATTTGTTGAAAGTCTACATCACGAGGAGATGCTTGCGGGAATAGTTTCTGCAGTAATACGAAGGTCTGGGGGCCCACAATCGATAAGAAAAGGTTCTTCACTCTCTGACCTGTAATTTGATGAGCCGCGACGAGTTCTTGAAACTGTGCGAAGTAGTCGCTCCATTCTTCCTCACGTTCGTTGTACTGGCGGAACGTAGGGAGCGGTACAGCGGCAGGTGTGGGCTGCTGATGCGACGGCTGTTGTTGAGTTGTCGTCAACTGCGCCACTGCGTTGAGAAGTTGTGAGATTTGCGCCGTCTGTAACTGAATAATTTCCATTAAGTTTGGGTTCGGGGTAGTGGCCATGCTGACCGATTAGGCGCCGCGTATACAAGTAAATTAGTACAAAACACAAATGCAAGATAAATGAGGACGCTCTGCAACAAAAAAGTCCACAAAACACGTAACAGAATATGTTCCCCCAAAAATCTTATAATAAGGGTGGGTGGGCGGGAGCAATTTTTGCGTGCTCCGACTGCTGCTGTCTGGCTGCTGCAAGCGGGCTGGTCCAAGGTTCTATCACTCCTCGTCGCCACTTTTGTGTCCCAACTTCGACGTCGCTTTTGTGTCCCAGCCTCGTCGTAGGTGTCGGTGGCCGAGTGGAACGAGACCGACACGCTGGTGCAGGTACGGAGGGGAGCAGCCAGAAACTATAAACACTCGAGTAAATTAGAAAGAGATATATATTGCACAGAATGTAACAATACTTAACTTTTACATAGTACTGCAGTATGTTGATACATAGTTGTTAGAGGCCTGCCTAGTTGCTGTACAATAGCAAAGTCTTCACTGGTGCCTATCTGATTACGAAGGTCCTAACTCGTTGCTGTCTCAGTCCGAAGTGCGAAGTGGCCGATGTCCTTCAGTGGTGGCCACGAGCGGCGTTGCACCAGAGGGCGCTCGTGGCTGTCGTCCTGAGAACGCCGCGCCGTGCGTGCATGGCGGCGCGCGGCGAAAGTAGGTGGCGCGCACTTTGTACTTGTGCGACACCACAATTTTGAATGAAACACACGAGATAACTGTGTAATATTCTGCAAATTTATTAGTTTCACTAACCGATTTTCAGCTGTAAGGCAATCATCAGGTAAGCCTAAAACCTGTTAGTGAAAACAATAAATTTGCAGGGTATTACACAGTTATCTCGTGTGTTTCATAAAAAATAAATGAATAAATAAATAAAACACACATAATTAGTTAAGCCTTAGATCTAACAAAAATGTCTTGTTGAATCAAATCTTAACTTACCTGCATTTTCAAACAAGTAATTGATGAATATTAGACTGTTGTTAAAGTAATCGATTTTTTTTTCAGATTTGGCAAGATAGAACTGATTTTTTTCCAGATAAGTAAGATGACATATTTTTCTACATTTTTGAGATGGCTTACTGAAGCATTACATTTACACAAATACGACAGTAATGTGACTCTTCGTGATTTATTAAATGAGTTCAACAACACAGTCTCTAAAATTAATTCTATCATTGGAAGAGTAGGTGAATTAGTGAAGTAGAAAGTTCACAGCATATTTTCAAATAATCCTCAATACTATCAAATTAGAGAAATTGAATTTTTAACAGGTAGGCGCACTGAACTTCGAGCAACACGTCGGAGGAAATAGCCGTTTCTGTACATGCACCCTTACGTTCCTGTGAGATAAATAAGTTTCTACAGCTACACACACATTTGCGAAACAGCAGCAGACGGTTTATTTTCGAGCAACTGAAACATAGTGATTGTGAACCAGAACCAGAACATAAGGGAAATAGAGAACTACATGAATGTAGAATAATTCTCCAAAAATTAACATAAAATACTAGTTTTCTAGCATGGTTTGCTTACGTTTCTTTGTTAATCATTCGCAGCCATTTATGTAAGCCATTTTTTTTACTAAATCGTGCATATTTTATGTGCACATTTGAGATATTTGACAGATTATTACTGCATTAAAATCCGGTACCTACTCGTGATTGTCATCGACATCAAAGTCACTCTTCACGTAACTGAACTACCTCTCTGGGGGACACCACCTTGACGAAGCACTGTCCCTGTGGGTGGAGAGGCTTGCGCATCTGTGGGAAGCTGAGGACTATACCGAAGGTAGAGAACCTGCTGCCGGAAAGGCCTCAGCTGATCTACCAGACTAAGAGTGTCCCACAACGTCCCGTCTTCCTTATCCTCTCCCAGTCCTTTCCCAATTCCTGTCCCAACCCAAGGTGTGATGCGATCCGTGCCAAGGGGTTCATGGCACATGGGTGGATGTGTCTCGAACGGAGCCTCAGGGATACCGGGCGACCTCCCTGAGTGAGTGGCCTTGCACCGAGAGGGGTTATCGTGGTGTGGACCATATAAATCCCCAAATCTCGTGGGACTAAGATGAACACAGAGAAAGAAAGTATTTTAAAAGAATCTGAGAGGCAGTCTGAAACCTCATATACTCAGACATCGGGATCAGGGTATAGAGCTGAGCAAGAAGTGGGAACTGTAACAGAGAAGTTGGACCAGATTAGGATTAAAGCCTTGTCTGGGGCTATGAGGAGGAAACTTCTCAAGGAACAGAAGCAAAAGGAAGGAAAAGAATGGTTTCCTAAGCATAAGTGGAGGGAATCAAAAGGACGTGAGCAAAAGACCCCCAAAAAGAAACTGCTTCAGGTCGAAGGGGATACACAGACCCCCTCGACGTCAAAGACAGGTGGCAAGAGGGTTAGGGAGGAATCTAAGACTTCCTCTTCTCTGGACATGCGTGATCCTAAAAGGCTGAGGCAGGAAATAGGGAAACAGACCTATAGTACTGCAGTCTCGGTCTTTAGAATGGCGGTTGTCCAAGAAGGATACCCACTGGTGAGCATCACCTTGCAGCCGGAGGAGCTCGTGCAGATGGCCCTCTTTGAAGAGATTGGGAGGGACGCTGGTCTAAGACCCAAATTCAGGAGGGTCTAACTAGATCGCGCTGTCCTCATTTTTGTCTGCGAGGGGGAGCACTCAGTAGAATGGCTTAAGGATAAGGCGCCCATGATATCCCCATGGGAGGATGTGTAGGTGCTGGTCAAGACAGCAGCCGAACTCCTAAAGACCGCAAAGGTATCATCCTTAAGGATGTCTCTCCAAAGACAATGTTCGAGAAAATAAGGGTCCAGAACCCAAAGGTCTCGACAGAGGATTGGAGGGTAATTAACCAAAAGGTCGTTCCGGAAGGACGAACACTGGTGGTGGAGGTCGGAGAGAAGTACCTGAAGGCAATGCGAGAGCAAGGCGTGAAACTGTTTTTACGGTTCTCGCAGGTCGCCTTCAGGGTAATCAAATACCTTAAAGGCAATAATGGCAGCAAGATGGGGACCAGAAGTGCTGCAGATAACACTGCAGCACAGTAAAGGGGCCACTGCTGCCCTGAGCCGTCGCCTGGGGAGACACAAGGTGGATGTGGCCCTGATACAAGAACCCTATTTATACAAAGCGGGTGCATCGGGCCTCGGTGGTACTGGAGGTAAGCTGATTTATGCTAGAAATCTAAAAATCTCCAGAACATGCATTTATGTTAGAAATGGAATCCCTTTCAAACCAATGATGGATTTTTGTTCCAGGAACCTGGTGACCATCAGGATGCAACAACGTGAGGAAGGTATCACGAGGGAAATTGTTTTGGCCTCAGCATACCTTCCTAGCAAGGACACCAACAGTATAGGTGAGCACCTTGAATTTCTCCTATCTAACAACTAGGAGATCTTGAATAGGGTTGATGAAGCTACATTCAGGAATAGTAGAAGGGAAGAAGCAATTGACATAAATTTTGGTTCCATGATGATGGGCAGTTACGTCAAACAGTGGCATATGGTCCTGGAGCCATCCTCATCAGATCACATGTATATTAAATTCAAGGTTGAAATGGGAACCAGACAGACCATGGTCTATAGGAATCGCAGGAAAACGGACTGGGAGACATATAGGAGAGACCTTGACTTCAGCCTATCGGAAATTAAAACTTCGATAAGGAATTCAGCAGAGTTTGAGGAAGTAGCAGAGGCTGTAACCTCTCTGCTATAGTGACCTCATACCAGAATCACCAAGAAATGCACAAATATGAGTGTGATTTGGTGGAATAATAACCTGGAATTGCAAAGGAAACAGGTACGAAGACTGTTTAACCTTGCGAGGCGTAAAGGACAATGGGCAAAGTATCATGAGGCCCTTGTCAATTACAACCTTGCCATCAGACGGGCAAAGGAGACATCCTGGAAGGTATTTTGTGAGGACGTGGAGGGCACGGCTGCTCAAGCGAGACTTCATAAAATCCTCACTAGGGTACCAACTAATCCAGGAGGTACATTGAGGAAGGAGGATGGGGAGTATACAAAGACAGCACCTTAAACGCTGGAACTGCTCCTCAAGACTCACTTTCCTCAATATACTCTGGGGGATAACTCAGACCAGAATTCGATTCCTGAGAGACAACGGTTCTCAGGTATTCGCAAACAGGACTGGGATTTGGCCAAGGAGTGTGTCGATTTCAGTATGGTCGGAGGGTCGGTGGGAACATTTCAACCGTTCAAGTCACCTGGCCTGGGGCCGCGGTTCAGTAGCCAAGCGGTCTAAAGCGTCTCGCTGCGGAGCGCGCGGTTGCTCGCCATTGAGGTTCGAGTCCTCCCTGGGGCATGGGTGTGTTTGTTGTCCTTAGGTTAGTTTACCTAGGTTTAAGTAGTTTGTAAGCTACGGACTGATGACCACGCAGTTTGGTCTGATAGATTTACTGACATTTAAACATTTGATTTTCACTTGGCCGCGATGGAATCTTTCCAGTTCTCTTGCAACAAGCGGGAGATAATCTTATTAGATTCCTATGCAGGTTATTCGGGGGTAAGCCTAGAAGCAGGAATCATTCCCAATATCTGGAGGGCAGTAAAGATTGTCTTCATTCCGAAACCAGGGAGAATTGGTCATTCCAAGGCCAAGGATATGAGACCAATCAGCCTATCCTCCTTCATTCTTAAGAAATTGGAAAAGCTGGTTATGTGCATGTTGGAGAAAGGAGGTTAAGTAGGGCTCCTGTACATTCAAACCAACATGCATACCAGCCAGGTAAATCTTGTGAGACACCTCTCCACCAACTCGTTGGTAAGGTGGAGAAAGCACTACACTTTCAGGAAATTGTCCTCTGTATCTTCCTGGACATCGAGGGGGCTTTTAGCAACACGACCTTCGATTCCATGGTTAGGGCAGCAGAGGTGCATGACCTAGGGACCACTATATGTAGGTGGACTAGGGCCATGCTCAGTGGGAGAAAGGTAGAGGCTACCATGATGAATGAAATATGGTAATCAACACCTCTAGGGGTTGCCTGCAAGGAGGAGTTCTGTCCCCTTTATTGTTGAATCTAATGGTGAATGATCTCATTGGAGAATTAAACTCTAGGCAGTACTTTTGCCAAGGATTCGCAGATGATCTTGTCACAGTAATACTTGGTAAATTTGCTGACACAGTCAAGAATATGGCACAAATTGCGTTGGACATTGTGCAAGACTGGTGCAGAAAACAGGATCTGGGGGTTAGTCCTAAGAAGACTGTTGTTGTACCATTCACAAAGAAGCATATCCAACATTCAAGTTGGAATCTAAAGCTTTTCAATGAAGCGCTACCTGTGAAGGGGACAGTGAAATATCTAGGGGTTACCTTAGATGAGAAACTGACATGGACCCCTCACACTAGTAATATTTGCTCCAAGGCAAAAGGTACTCTGGTAAGTACCAGGAGAGCTTGTGGCAAAAATTGGGGCCTGAGCCCCAAGGGTATGCACTGGATATACACCATGGTGATTAGACCCAGGATCACCTATGGGGCTGTCGTGTGGTGGAAGAAGGTAGAACAGCAAGTTGCTGCTAAGGAGCTTGGTAAGGTGCAGAGATTAGCCTGCTTAGCCATAACAGGCGGAATTAGCAGCACACCAACTGCTGGGATGGAAACCATGTTGGTTACCCCCCTATTACACATTTTGGTCAAGATGTAGGCAGCGGCTGGTGCATACAGACTCAAAACTGGCATAAACTGGAATTCTTTGGGATATTCAGAATCACACACTAAAATAGGGAGTGAGGTAAATATAGGAAAGGTTGGGGAAATACCAGCCGACTATATTATAACCCCTTACTGCTTCAACAAGCCTTTCAATATAACCATTGGAAGTAGGGAGCAGTGGGAGAAAATAGTTCGACACCGTACAGGGGATATTGTCTGGTACACTGACGGGTCAAAATCAGACCAAGGCGTTGGGGCCGCGGTATACGGGGTGCAGCCAAGACTGGAGGGGGTCATCTCTCCAGAGAAACTGGCCTCTGTATTCCAGGCCGAAATCACTGCCATCAGGGCGTGTGTGGAGGAGAATTTGCGTAGGTGTTACAAAGATCGTAGCATCTATATCTATTCAGACAGCCTGGCAGCCCTGAGATCACTGGCAGCTCCTGCAACAAGGTCTGAAATTGTTGCAGAATGTCACAGGGTTGTGGTGGAGCTAGGGGAAAGCAATAGAGTAAACCTATTGTGGGTCCCTGGCCACTCGGGGATCAGTGGCAACGAACATGCCGACAGATTAGTCAGGATGGGGGCAGAGACTCCATTTATTGGACCGGAACCTGTCCTGACAATCACCAAGCCAGTGATCAAATTGGAGCTACGTAACTGGCTCAGAAGACAGCACGTAGGATATTGTACCAAGGTCTATCAACAAAAACATATCAAGGTAATGATGCCAAAGCCATGTTTTAAAAGAAGCCCTGCAATCCTGGGCCTGAACAGGAGAGAGATTAGACTCATGGTTGGATTGCTGACAGGCCATGTTAATTTCAAAAAACATCTATATACAATGGGAATAACAGAAGAGGAACCTAAATGTAGGATCTTTGATGACGGTGATGAAACTGCATCACATCTAATCTTCGAATGCATTGCATTGGAGAGTAAAAGACACAGAACGTTTGGGACAAAAGACCCGAAGAAATTGTGTCTAATAAAGAACCGGTAAAGGGACTCCTTGCACTGTTCAAGAGCATTGGTTGGCTTTACTAGATATACATAGAGCGATACCGCACAATAAACTTAGTTTCGGTGGGGGAAGTGGCGGGTTGGACCAAGACTGTTTTGGCTGCCCTGAGAAAATGAATGAATCAATCAATCAACTAATAACTACAACGATCTACGATATCTTTGTCTGTAAAATAATTGGAAGTAGTAAAAAATTACTCATTTCTTTATAAAAAGGAATTATGGTAACTTTCACAGCAACTTTGAGGATTGCGGATGTTGATGCTTCGTCTAAATTACTGCAGTCTGCTGACTGGCTACCGGAGAACCACAAAATATCGCTATGCCCCTTCTTGTACCATACAAAATCTGTCCTGTTTAGAGCTGTTAGATTTTTTATTTTTGATTTATTTATTTATTTATTATTTTTTTATTATTTAAAAAGAGGTTAAAAGTGGTAGGTTAAAGAGGGAGATTTATGGTTCGACTTTTCCATTGAAATTGATGCTAAGTGTGTACTAATTACGCTGATAACACTGTTATATGGAAGCATGGAAGTTAGAAATACTTAAGTTGCTTGTTGCCTGATGATAGGCCTTAATATGGTGAAATACGAAATTAGGTTCATCACAGTGGTCGTCACAATGATGTCTGGACGTAGATCTGTCACAAATATTTCGTCAAATCATTTAAAACATGTTTCAAAAGTAAATTCCTTCACTGTTCTGTATTAATTTCTGATCACAATAATTCTTACTCTGTAACAGTGCTACGTCACGTTAAGTAAAGTGAACACTGCGCTTCGGTTTAATGTAATAGATATTAAAAATTCTGACAGTAAAGGAAAGAAGTAATACATCGTAAGGTACCACAATAATATAAAGTCTCCAAATTGTTGAATAGCTTGCTGAGGTATTCGTCATTACTTGCTGCAAAATTACTTTATTTCCAAAAAATGCTGTATGTTGATGCTATTTGTTTTGATACACAAAATTACTAACAATTAATTATGTGATGCAGTGTATTCATGTACTGTAAATTTGTTTTAGAATGCGCTCGGTAATGGGTTATTTATCGATCCTTCCTAGTAACCAAATTGGGTAGATCTTGATTTGTATTATTGTTAGTTGTATGTTACAATTTTTTTTTCCTTTCTGTGCAAGTATTTTATATTACATTCATTATTAGCTTCACTAGTGGGGCGACGCAAGCCACGTCAACCTATGTTTAAAATTTAAAATCTGCTCTACTAAGTTCACAGAGCAGAATCTAACCATAACGACAATTAGTGATCTTAGAAATATCTAGGGTATGTGAATTTTATGTCACTCTTTATCATGCATTGGTCGTGGTATTTTTTGTACCATTTATATAGTTGCAGTTTTTTATGTCTTTGAGATATGTCTCATAATGGCTGTAGCACAAACGCGTAATTGTATAAGATTTAGCCAATTTTGAGCCAGTAATGTCTTATACCTTAGCGACTTATTCGGCATTTTGCAGTCTTTACATAATTTTCAACATAATCACCTGCCTCTTCCGTAACTTTACGTTTCAGATAAATCATCCATACAATACATGATTTTCTGTACTGTAAACCTGAATTCAAGACATCTGACTATTGTAAAAGAAATTTGTAACAGTTCAACACTGGACCTAATCCTGGATCGATTAACTTCAATCTCGACTAAGTAAAAAGCAGTGACCAATTAATTCCTGTATCTAACAGTACTATTGAAAACTTATAGACTGATCTAATCTGACTGAGTAATTTACTGAATCAACAGGACTACCAAACAACCTTTGTTCATAACACCTGTGTAGTATGGAAAACTTACCTCGTCTTACAAAAAGAAAAGCTCCAGAAAATAATAGTTATTAATATCATTTGTAATTACTTTGTGGTTTACAAATACAATGGATTGCTTTCGGTGAAAAATTATTAAAGTACTTTACAAAGCATGTGCTGTGCAACGCATAATTGTATTCACATATAACTTAATTCAAGAAATGTTTCTGTAAAAAGTTTGGAATTTTGACTACAATGAAAACAGGAAAATCCTTTTTAATTTGCAGAAACTTATTATTATTCAATCAAAACTTTATTTTCAAGCTATTACATCCAGAAACTGATCACCAGCTATAACCAAGAAAACATTAACTGATATCTAATATTATCCTTTCTCAGAATGTTTCTAAAATGCAATACTTTTAATTTTGTAATGAAAAAATTCTTAATCCAAAAGCGTACCCTCTCGCTAACAAGTCTCAGTTTGCAACAGTCATTAATTCACTCTGAATATCTTTCCTTGGCACATCATCTAAGAATAACAGTACTGCAAATATCGCGCGAGAAAACATATTACCTCAGTTTTCCAGGTCTTAAGTCCAACATAGCTTATGCTACGGCTGCCGCAAGCCCTCTCTTTCTCAAATAAAACCAGAGAGCGTTCACCCATACCCACAAATCGTGCCAGACTTCCTACACACGAAAATTTCGTATGCAAATCGTCTTCTTGCTGTATATGTAATTCTTTGTTTTTCGAAAAATTATGGCCTGTTCGCCCATTCAGTGACATCTCCGTTCTATTTTTGTAGCCTTGGCAATTGTCGTACTAAAAATTAGTTTTAGAATATGAGTCATGTAATAAAAATGAATTTCTGTCGCAAATAATGTGATGAATGGTGAGAGCAGGCGAGATTGCTCATAGACCTTTCACAGAAATGAAAACAACAAACAAACGGGAGTGGACTACGTTGGTCCAAGTTGTAATATATAATCAGTTTCACTCTCCGAAGTAGCAGGACCTGTTGAAATTTGCTTCGACATATGTAGAATTTGATAGTGTACGTGTTTATAACTGCAAGATTGCTTTCACATCAATTAAGATCGTTTATCATCAGTTTCATCAAGTACAAGCTTGTTAAGTTCAATAATAAGTGTTTTTAAGATATATTTTTGTTGCACAATTACCATAAATTGCATAGTATCCTTATAGGTTCTTCCTCAGGTATTTGCTAAAACGTATTGTATTCCATTGTTTCAGATTATGAAATATACAAAAGACTGGTTTGTCGATACCAGGAGAGTGAAAAACGGCAGTTTCTGCACTACACATTTGGACTTAGTCACTTAAACCTCTAAGATGTTCCTGATGTTTTCGGCAACATGGTCAGCATCCAGTCACAAGACGAAAACTCCAGTGAGTTTTGAAGATTACACTGTGCAAAATTACGTCGATGAGGAATTACAAGCAATTTTCTCCACACATTTTAGCAACGCACTCTGCGCCCTTCAAGCGGTTTACTATAACTTCTTAAAGTTCTCATTCTGGATTCACTGCGTCATGTAAGTCACCTATAAATTTATGAGACGTTAGAAACATGAAGAAACAGATAAGTATATAAGAATTAATTCTGCAAAAAATATGCACAATTGCACAACATATGTCAATTGCAAAAATAGGCGCAAGCTCACGTGTAACAACAATTAGAGTCACTAAAAGTAGTGATCTTACCAAAGTAGATTTTGCTTACATGTAACAACAATTAGAGTCACTAAAAGTAGTGATCTTACCAAAGTAGATTTTGTAAAGTCCGTATTTTACACATTAATCGAATGGTGAGCATGAGCACTTTAAATAAATTCAGTGGCTTTCATGCAATGTTGCAGTATGTGTGATGTTAAATAAAATTTTTTTCTATGTGCAATATGTGTTCGTTCATATCTTTGTCATTATACCCCTGTTTTAAGTGTTGCTTTTAAACCACTGCAAATATTGGCAGCCAGTAGAAGATGCCGAGTTCGTGTGTTACCTTTGGGGACTGAATTTGAACAGTTTCCAAATTGGTGTGACCGGTCTCTCACCAGCAGGTAGAAGTTGTCGAATTTTCGAGAGTTGCCGACTTTTAGCGGTTGGTTATATACAGGGTGTTACAAAAAGTTACGGCCAAACTTTCAGGAAACATTCCTTACACACAAAGAAAGAAAATATGTTATGTGGAAATGTGTCCGGAAACGCGTAATTTGCATGTTATAGATCATTTTAGTATTTCTCTTTAAATGTAAATTGAAATAATTCGTGCAGACAATTGTCAAAATACCCAATTGTTTCGTTAGTATGTACTGTACTTCCTCGATTCACCGCCAGTTGGCCCAATTGAAGGAAGGTATTGTTGACTTCAGTGCTTGTGTTAACATGCGACACATTGCTCTACAGTACTAGCATCAAGCACATCAGTACGTAGCATCAACTGGTTAGTGTTCATCAGGAACGTGGTTTTGCAGTCAGTGAAATGTTTACAAATGCGGAGTTGGCAGATGCCCATTTGATGTATGGATTAGCACGGGGCAATAGCCGTGGCGCGGTACCTTTGTTCGAGACAGATTACCAGAACTAAGGTGTCCCGACAGGAAGACGTTCGAAGCAATTGATCGGCGTCTTAGGGAGCACGGAACATTCCAGCCTATGACTCGCAACTGGGGAAGATCTAGAACGACGAGGACACCTGCAATAGACGAGGCAATTCTTCGTGCAATTGACGATAACCCTATTGTCAGCGTCAGAGAAGTTGCTGCTGTACAAGGTAACGTTGACCACGTCACTGTATGGAGACTGCTACGGGAGAACCAGTTGTTTCCGTACGATGTACAGCGTGTGCAGGCACTATCAGCATCTGATTGCCCACGAACCAGTTGATGCTATGTACTGATGTGCTTGATGCTAGTACTGTAGAGCAATGAGTCGCATGTCAACACAAGCACTGAAGTCAACATTACCTCCCTTCAATTGGGCCAACTGGCGGTGAATCGAGGAAGTACAGTACATACTAACGAAACAATTGGGTATTTTGACAATTGTCTTCACGAATTATTTCAATTTACATTTAAAGAGAAATACTAAAATGAGCTCTAACATGGTAATAAAGCGTTTCCAGACACATGTCCACATAACATATTTTCTTTCTTCGTGTGTGAGGAATGTCTCCTGAAAGTTTGGCCGTACCTTTTTGTAACACCCTGTATAGAGGGTGAGTATAGCTTAAGAAAAAAACGTTGACCTTCATATCTCTGAATCGACCCCACCTAGCAACAAACAACAAAAGCCATATTCTGCTCTCCGTTATCCAATGCAAATTTTGTTCCACAAACTTTTCAGCTTGTGTCATATATTTGAAATTACTCTTGTGACAATAGTTAGTGAGTCACTGTCCTCGTATCAAATAATACTTTATCTATATAAAGAGAAAATTGTTT
This sequence comes from Locusta migratoria, assembly GCA_026315105.1. NCBI lineage: Eukaryota > Metazoa > Arthropoda > Insecta > Orthoptera > Acrididae > Locusta > Locusta migratoria. Next base: position 269,365,435 of record CM048751.1, on the reverse strand, counting down.
ATTTTAGGCACAAACTGTTTACTACTTTTTATTCTTTATTCAGAAACAAATTAGAAAATACATGCGTTCGCTCACACGAGTAATAAAGTATTAATACCGAACATCGATACAGCAAGAAAAGATATCAATATACAAATCTATAAAAATATCTTCTTCACATCGTAAACATACTGCCAGTTTTCTAGCTATGTATATTTAAGTACTGACTTATTATTAGATGTTCTCTACATTAACAAGCTAGCAGCCTGCGTATTACCCTTATAGCACGAATTTAAAAAGCCATTTGTGAAAATGTGTAAGTTAATAATGGCCCTTCTTGCAAATTAAAACCTTGCATTACAAAAATTCTTGGTCGACTGTTGTCTTGTTTTTTGTAGGATGCTATGAATATTTCAATCTAGTTAACCTCTCATACTTTATTTTCTTAATTTGTCATAGTCGAGTGCTCCGTCGAATATCCTCACGACTAGAATATGATAGGTAACTTTGCCGTTTATTCTTGGAGATACTAAGTTTCAAAAACACATTTATCATTTGCTAACGGTGTCACGTTCTGCAACATTTCTTGAATATTTTCTCCCATCAGAAATTTCATTCCACTACCACCGCCACCCTCCAGAGTAATCGGACTTCTTTTGTGCAACCTATACATGCTGTACAGTCGTAGGTAAAGATTGTACGTAGTAAAAGCCCTTCACACATTGAAAGTAAAATTATGTTTAACTACAATATTAAAAGATCAATTTCAAATATTTACTGAAAATTGCGAAGAAATATCATATAAAAATACCGGCACTCGATATTGGTGTATCGGCACAGAAAGCTCTATATATTGTTAGAAACAATATTGCCGATATGTGCTGCATATCGCAGGGACGCCCAGAGCCGGCCGCGGTGGCCGAGGGAACTGAGGCGCTCCAGTCACGGTCAGCACGGCCACTACGGTCGGGGGTTCGAATCCCCCCTCGGGCATGGATATTTGTGCCGTCCTAGTTCGTAAGTAGTTCATAAGTAGTTTGTAAGTTTAGGGACTGATGACCCCGTAGTTAAGTCCCATAAGCTTAACAAACATTTGAACATTTTGGACGCCCAGAGATGACTCTCACAGCCCGCTTACAAGGGTGCCCCTGGGAATCGCTTCTGGGCTTTTGGCAAGATCAATGTGTAGGTTTCTTTTTCCAAAGTCACACTTTATTTACGATAACACGAAGTATAATCTCTATTGAACTTTAAATATATGCAAACACCAGAATTTTTGCTTCACGTATAAAGACTCTCATGCTTATCAACCTTCTGCCTAGTATGAGACGTCTTCTCTTCTCTTCCCCATACCCCAACACTTTTTTCACAAGCCCTCCCTCCTTTAATACATGCCGTATCCGGTACGTTTACCATTTTTTTATTACCTCCAATAAATATCGTTGTCCTCCTTCTCTTCTCAGTACCTCCTCATTTCCCACTCTGCCAACCCAGATTATTCCTTCCATTTTTTACCATGTCCAAATTTCAAAAGCCTGCAGCCTTGCCCTGTCTTCCTTCTTCAACGTCCACGTCCACGTTTCAGCACCATACAGAAGAAAACTCCAACAAAACTTTTATTAACCTTCTCCTTAGATCTTTGTCCATAATGATGCAGAAAATTCTTCTTTCTCTAAAAAACAAAAAACAAAAACAAAAAAAAACAAAAAAAAACCTGCTTCCAAGATAGTTAACATTTAGCATGCCCATAATATTGCGTTGCTGTCGTTTGTTCGAATAATGACTCGCACAAAATGTTATGCTCGGTGTGGACTGATATTTTCATACGAATTCTTGTTTCGTGCACCTCAATGACCCGAGAATATGGATATTTGATCATCGTTGAGTCAAGTGGTGGAGAAAGCTATCATTCCACCTTATCTTGGCCATGATTTCAAATGCATGTGTTCTGTACACTCTGGTGACAAAGAAAAACATTTCTCGAGACAGTTTATTGTTGCTGTATGTAAAGTCTTGTCATCACCACAAGCCAATGATTTTCAGCCTGGTGCAAGTGGTGCTGCGCTTTCACGACAGGATGGAACACACTTTCTGGAAATAATACCCATTCCACCAGGGGAAAAAAAGGCACAAAAATAGAGTGTGCTCAGAGAGGGGCACCAAAGAAGCAGGAGTCGCCAGGTTACCTCATTCCAGTGTGTAGTATGCAAAAAAGAACTATTTGCACTTAAAACTGTTTGCTGAATTTTAATATCCATGATCTTTGCATTTAATTACATAAGCATTGCCATTTTAATTAAAAAATAGTTTATAATATGGGAAAACATTTTTTTCCCACCCGAAAACATCGCTTCTAGTTTGGATTTTCTGATGAAGGTTTACAAAGCAGGGAAATCTACGACGCAAGTATTTGAAGAGGAAATAATGTTTATTTCTGATTCAGAAATAATAAAAAATATTTTTTCTTTTATATTCAAAGAATATATGACATCAACTGCTAATGGTCAAAGCTGAAAATGTGTGCCCAGCCGGGATTCAAATCAGTGTGTCCTGCTTTTTAGGCATTTGCGCTGACCACCACACCACTGGGGACACAGTGGTCACCGCACCGTCAGATACAAATTCCCAGCCCTACTATGCCCACAACACTCAAACTCGTAGTCTTGAAACGAATTCCCAAAAGAGTAAAGGCCCCAAACTTGCCCACCCCGCCCCACTAACGAAATGATCGTTGCCCGTCACCTGCGTATTACATATATACATGTGGCATCTGTTCGACTCTTACGGGAATTAGTTTCAAAACTGCGAGTTTGAGTTCTGTGGTCAAGGTAGGTATGCGAATTTGTATCTGGCGGGAGGCGTGCTTACGAAGTCCATGCAGGTGCAGTGATCACTGTGTCGCCAGTGGTGTAGGATGAAAAAATAAAAACATTGTGTTTTGCTGATGACATTTAACAGTAATTGAGTGGAGTGGACATTGAGTTGAAATGAGCGTATAAGATGAACATCAACAAGAGCAAAACAAGGGTAATGGAATGCAGTCTTAGGAAATCAGGCTGTGCTGAAGGAATTAGATTAGGTAACGAAACAATGAAGGTGGTGGGTGAGTTTTGTTACTTGGGCAGTAAAGTAGCATGTGATGGTTGCAGTGGAGAGGATATGCAGAATGGCAATGGGCAGAAAAGTATTTTTGAAAAAGAGGAATTTACTAATATCGAATATTAAGTGTAAGAAAGCCTTTTCTGAAGGCATTTATGAGGAGTCTTGTCTTGAACGGAAGTCAAACGTGGACGATAATTAGCTCAGACAGGAAGGGGAAGAAGCATTTGAAACATGGTGCTACACAAGAATGCTGAAGATTAAGTGGATAGATCGCGGAACTAATGAAGAGGTACTCAACAGAATTGGTGAGAAAAGGAATTTCTGGCATACCTTGAGTAAAAGAAGGGATAGATTTGTAGGACACATTCTTAGACACCAAGCAATAAATTTAGCATTAGAGCAGAGTGTGTGTGAGAGGGGGGAGGAGGGGGGGGGGGGTAAGTCGCAGAGGGAGACGAAGACACGAATGTAGCAAGCAGAATGGATGTGGGTTGCCGTACTTATGAGGAAATGAAGAGGCTTGCTCAGGATAGAGTTGGGTGGAGACTTGCCACAAACCAGTCTCCGGACTGAAGACTGAATCAACTAGTGCAGCCGTCTTGGAGTCCATAGGGAATATACTTATATACATACATATATTGTTAGGTACCAATGGTCTCGACGTATATGGTTTTCTGTAATATTTAGGCCATAATGGTGTTCACACAGTACTTGTAGGGTTGTATTATTAATTTTTACTCATACTGTTTGTCATTCTGCATTGTAAATGAGTTATTTATGTTGTGAATTTTGTGAACTGGCCACAGATATATATTGTAAGTGGCGCTTTTTATTCTTTTCACTCTCCACTCCGAGGAGTGGAGCGGGCTGTTTGAGATCCGGCCCATAAAGAGTCGCGGTTCTATTCAGCCAATTATCAGACAAGCTGATAGTGGGGCAAAGGGAGGATCTCAATTGGGCGTAAGTGGGAGGGGCTTGACAGTTCCGACATACGCCTAACCAAGGAAAACCTCCCGAAAACCTTGGTCGGAACCGGGGGATTGGGACCAATTTAATTTATCTCTGGGACGTTGCCCCAGACTACAAATGGAGTAGCTCGGACAACATTGGACATCCCCCTACCGGAACCGCACCGGTGAGCACGGTATCCTCTGCAGCTATAAGTGGCGCAGTAATCTTTGGAAGTTCGATTGTAGAGTAAGCGTTCTGGCTGCGAATGAGCAGTCAGTTGTGAGTTAGTTGCCAAGAGCTGCGAGTTAGTTGCCAGGAGTTGCCAGTTGCGAGGGGTATCGCGGTAAGGAAGTTGATGGAGAAGGCAGTCGTTAAGTATGCCTTGCAGCACGCCATTATTGTAATGCATCATTTTAATTTAATTTTCTGTAATTTTTTTCTACTTCATATTTTTAAGAATTCATAATTTCTTAATTCGCTTTCTGCGTTCTTATTTGGTAGTTAGTTTCCCCTTCCTTTTATTTTCTTCATTTATGATTATTGTTTAACTTAATTACTACCCACCTGCCATTTCTGAAAATTTTTATACTGAAATCAATCAAGTTATGAACCTGCATGCTGCGAGCTGCTTGCTGCTTCCTGTTTCCAGTTTTGTAATAAGAATATACGAGGTAAGTCAATTTTTGTTTATTTATTTGTGTCACAGTCAAATTGTCTTCCCCTCTCATTATTCAAGTTAATGAGTTTCGTTGTACCCTTTGGAGTACTTTCGACAGGGCCATAAACTTTAGTGTTTGTGCTTTCCCTTATTTCCCGGGAGTGTCCGTTGCGCATATTAATGTTTTCTAAGACTTATCTGAGTGGTCTTAGTCACCACATTGTTCGGTTTTTAAAAGTTATGTTTTCCACGTAAGTAGTACGCAGTATTGGTCAATTTCCATTAACCTTTATTCGAGATAACTTGTACTACAAACTTTAAACAATTTCCATTAAACTTAAACTTAATTTTTTCGGGATACCTTGCAATATCAATTTTTATACGAGGGTAAGTCAATTATTATCCGCAAAGTAGTTATAATATTTTATTGTAATAGAATACGAAACTTACAAGGACATCATTTTTCGACATAATCTCCTTGATTTTCAATGCACTTCTTCCATCGTTCTACAAGCTTCCTTATGCCCTCATAAAAGAAGGTTTTCGGTTGAGCTGTGAGCCAGGAATGCACCGCTTCCTTTACTGCTTCGTCCGAGTCAAATCGACGGCCCCTTAATGCCTGTTTGAGTGGACCAAACAAGTGATAGTCAGAAGGGGCAAGATCGGGACTATATGGAGGATGATCCAGTACTTCGAATTTGAGTTTCTGGAGCGTTTCAACAGTGTGGACAGTACTATGCGGACGGGCATTGTCGTGCAACAACACAACACCTTCTGACAGCAATCCTCGGCGTTTGCTTCGAATTGCAGGATTTAGTCTTTCAGAAGGCATCTCACTGTAACGTATACTGTTTATTGTTGTGCTCCTTTCACCATAATGTTCCAGTACAGGACCTCGTGCATCCCAAATAACGCTAAGCATCAGTTTTCCTGCGGACGGTTGGGTCTTGAACTTTTCCTTGCACAGCGAATTTGGATGTTACCATTCCATACTCTGCCGTTTACTCTCTGGCTCGTAATGATAGATCCATGTTTCGTCACCAGTAATGATTCTGTCTAAGAAGTTGTCCCCTTCGTTACAATAGCGATCCAAATGTTTTTTGCATATGTCGAGGCGCGTTTGCTTATGCAACGGTGTGATTTGTTTTGGGACCCATCTTGCACAAACCCAAGTCTGTTGTGAATAATTTCGTAGGCAGAACCATGACTAATTTGCAGACGATGAGCCACTTCATCAACAGTTAATCATCTGTCTAAGAGAATCATTTCACGTGATCGCTCAATGGTTTCTTCTTAACACTCGTGCGACCATTTCGGAATTTTTCAATCCACTCGTACACACTTCGTTGTGGCAAAACACTGCTCCCGTACTGTATGAATTTCGGCGCCTGATACACCTTCCGCCCCACAAAAAACGTATCACTGAACGTTGCTCTTCTTTGGTGCAGCTGTTTCAGATGTTTGTAAATCTATCGGACCAAACTGCGTGGTCATCAGTCCGTAGTTTACAACCTACTTAAACATAGATAAACTAACCTAACGACAAACACACACACCCATGCCCTTGGGATGACTCGAACCTCCACGGCGAGCAACCGCGCGCTCCGCAGCGAGACGCTTTAGACCGCTCCGCTACTCCACCGCGACAGCGGAGCAGCCATGATTCACAGCACGGCAGCGACAACGAAACTAACTAAGCAGCTTGAAAATTGCAAAGATATAACAAAAAATAAATAAAGCATGAGTCACCAACGTAAAACGACAGTACTACCAACATAAACAAAAATATAACTAAATTGCGGATAATAATTGACTTACCCTCGTAGATATAGATTTTAAAATTCATCAATATTCAATGTACGATAAGTCACGACCATTAAAAAAGTTCCAGAATGAATCATTCACTCTGCAGCGGAGTGTGCGCTGATATGAAACTTCCTGGTAGATTAAAATTGTATGCCGGAACCGGGACGCGAACCTGGGACCTGTGCCTTTCGCGGGCAAGCGCACTACCGACTGTGCTATCCCGACACGATTCACGATGGCGCCTCACAACTTTACTTCCGCCAGTACCTCGCCTCCTACTTTCCAAACTTCACAGAAACTCTCCTGCGAACCATGCAAGACTAGCACTTGTGGAAGAAAGGATATGGTAGAGACATGGCTTAGCCACAGCCTAAGGGATGTTTCCAGAATGAATCATTCACTCTGCAGCGGAGTGTGCGCTGATATGAAACTTCCTGGTAGATTAAAATTGTGTGCCGGAACCGGGACTCAAACCTGGGACCTTTGCCTTTCGCGGGCAAGCGCAGTGCCGACTGTGCTATCCCGATACGACTCAAGATGGCGCCTCCGCCAGTACCTCGCCTCCTACTTTCCAAACTTCACAGAAGCTCTCCTGCGAACCATGCAAGACTAGCACTTCTGGAAGAAAGGATATGGTAGAGACATGGCTTAGCCACAGCCTAAGGGATGTTTCCAGAATGAATCTTTCACTCTGCACGGAGTGTGCGCTGATATGAAACTTCCTGGCAGATTAAAATTGTGTGCCGGAACCGCGACTCGAACCTGGGACCTTTGCCTTTTGCGGGCAAGCGCACTACCGACTGTGCTATCCCGACACGACTCATCAGCGCACACTCCGCTGCAGAGCGAAAGATTCATTTTGGAAACATCCCTTAGGCTGTGGCTAAGCCATGTCTCTACCATATCCTTTCTTCCAGAAGTGCTAGTCTTGCATGGTTCGCAGGAGAGCTTCTGTGAAGTTTGGAAAGTAGGAGGCGAGGTACTGGCGGAAGTAAAATTGTGAGGCGCCATCGTGAGTCGTGTCGGGATAGCACAGTCTGTAGTGCGCTTGCCCGCGAAAGGCAAAGGTCCCAGATTCGAGTCCTGGTTCCGGCACACAATTTTAATCTGCCAGGAAGTTTCGTTAAAAAAAGTTCTCCATTGTTACTCAGATAACAGATAACTCAGATAACAGGTACTACTGCTACGGTAAGCCTCGCTGGTCCCGCGATAAATCGATATTTCATGAACAGCCCCACTCGGGACCTACAGTTGGGGAACCACTGTGCTGGAGTGCGGTGGCAGGTACCGCGCGGAGTGTCTTTGTGTGCGCAGGCGCCGGCAGCAGGTGTGAGGTTTCCAGGGCCGGGCCTGGCGGTCGCACACTTCCTGCGGCTCCCAGGCTCTGGAAATAAAGGCCCGGGGAATCTCTGGGCTATTATGGCGACACCGGGCGAGAAGAGGGGGCCGGGCTGCGGACGCGGGCTGAATGCGCCGCCGGAAGCCGGCGGACAGCGACGTGTAAAAAGCGGCGGCCCCCGCCCCACCCCGCCTCTTATGAGGCCGATTTACCGGCCCACAAAGGCCTCGGCCCCGGCCTAATAAGCCGGAAGCGGCGGCCGCGCGTGGCTCGGCGATCCTGGCAATCAGAGGCCAGCACTGTGCGTGGCCAACCACAGCTCTGCTCTTCTCTGAAAACGCGTCGAGCTGGCCAGAGTCAGCGCGGAACAATGGCCGACCCACCGGCGTCTCACGCGGCCGACTGATTACCCAGACTTCTGCACTGCCGGTCATCCAAGTTACGACCCTCTGGAACATAGCTGGTGACGAAATTTTTCTCATTCTCAATGGACAGTGACCAGGAAAGAAATTTTCATCACTGTCATCACCAAGGTCGATTTGTACCTTAATTATTTTATCAAGTAGGCTCAACCACATAGATCGTGTATAAAACACTATAATATGACGCGTTTCAAGGGTCAAGCCCTCATCATCAGATAAAATATACAAGAATCTTTAAAACCCGAGACAAATAAAATCTAAAACGTAATAAAAGAAAACGTGGTTACTTCCCTTGTAACCGTGTCTCCGTAGAAAGCTCCTCAGCATACTGTGCTTCGTCAATATTGAAAACAGTCCCCAGTACTGGCGGCGCATAGAACTAGTGAAGCGCACGGAGTTAACAACACGAGTGGGGCGCACGTATGAACAAGAAAACAAAGACCTCTAAATGCCAAAGATCATCCACAAGGCAGTGGATACATTCGGGTGTACAGTAAGACAGAGGTTGAAAATTAAAATAAACGACTTTTGTTATAATACGTCCACAAAGTTTTTAAAAAAGCTGTATGCATTGCCTTGAACTTGTTCATTTTTTGCGTTATGTATTGTAATCTCTAGCTGTTCTACCAGATCTAACTGTCTTCCCTTATCCTGTTTATGTAAAATCTTCAGGTCATCTTCAATCTGCTTTAATGGGTGGCCAGTTTCGTGGATATGTGTAGCTACAGCGGACTTGTCAAAATTGTTAAGTCGGAAGGCGTCCACGTGTTCCCTGTACCTAACTTTAAACGATCTACCGGTCTGACCAATGTAGCTGGCATTGCAACTACTGCACTGTATCTTATAAACCCCTGCTTTGTCATATTTATCAGTCTTTTGGTTTAAGTTATTTCGTAATTTCTGATGTAACGTATTATTAGTTTTAACAGCAGCTTCTACTTTAAAAGGTTTTAGTATGTTGGCCACTTTCTGAGACAGATTACCAAAATATGGAACCATTACCCTCTTGATATTATCCGTGCCATTTGTATATGATTTCGCACGTTGCTTCTTTCGTATTAGGTTATTAACCACGTTTTCTTGGTAACCATTCGCCTTAGCAAGCTGTATTTATAATGTTAAATTCAGTGGTTCTGTCTTTTTCCTTCATTGGCACTTTGAAGGCTCTATCGACTAAACAGCGTAGGGCAGAAAGTTTTTGGCCATTAGGGTGACAAGAGCTGTTATGTATTAGAATGTCGGTAGTTGTAGGTTTCCTATATACTTTAAATACGTGTCTGCCATCCTGCTTCGTAATGTTAAGGTCAAGGAACTGAAGTGTGCCATCCTTCTCTTGTTCAACTGTAAATTCCATTTTCTCATGTAGGCTGTTAAATTTATTAACTATTCCAGTAATTTGAGTTTCACCTCCATCTATCAATAGCAATAATGGATATAATTAAGTCGATTTGTACCTTGTTGTTGTTGTTGTTGGGGGTTTTTAAAGGGGGGCTAAACGACTGGGTTATCAGTACCCCATTCCTATCGAAGAGTCACTAAGTATGGTTTTCCATTGGAAAAAACGTGCACTTCATTGCCCATTTTACAGGATGATGAAGTGACAAGAGGTGCTAAAATGGCAACATAAAAAGGGGAAAACCATAAAAGTTGATGCTCAAATAAGCAAGTTGTTAAAACAGCACAGCAGAAGATTGAGGCTGGCTGATCACTAGGGTAATAATGGATGAGCCAGCGAAAGTGACAACATATTAAAACTGTTTGAATGGCGGGCGCCTGAAAGATCGAGCTTCAGGTGCCACCATTAAATCAGGTGATAAAATCCAGCTGCGCGAATAAATCCTAAAACACAGTTAACCACGAAGGTATCGTCGGCTAAAATCGAAGAAAGCGCAGAAGAGAGGATAAAAGACTGCCGTAATGCAGCTAAAAGCGGACAGTCCGACAAGATGTGGACCACCGTCAGCAGCGCGCCACAACGGTAGTCCGGTGGGTCCTCACGTCGTAAGAGGTAGCCGTGCGTTAGCCATGTATGGCCTATACGCAGGCTACACAGGACAACCGAGTCTCTTCGAGAAGGCAAGAGGGAGGTCTTCCAAGCTGCGGTTGACTGTTTAACTGCATGGAGCTTATTTGGCGTAGTCAACTTTGACCATTCACGGTCCCAGGCCATGGAGATTTTGTGGTGTAGACCACAGATATCCCTTTCTGGGGTACCGATTTCCAGGCGCTGGCAGTCGATTGCCTGCTTGGCCAGCTGATCAGCACGTTCGTTCCCATGAATGCCAATGTGGCCTGGGGTTCAGATGAAGGCCACGGATCGGCCGGACTTGCCAAGAGTGAACACTGAGTCCTGGATGGACCGCACCAAGTGGTGTTTGGGGAAACACTGGTCAAGGGCTCGTAAGCCACTCAGGGAGGCACTGCATATGACATACGACTTCCTGGGGCATGTACGGAGATGGTCGAGGGCTCTAAGTATTGCGACCAGCTCTGCCGTAAATACTGTGCAGCCATGAGGCAGCGAGCGTTGTTCAATGTGGTCGCCATGAACGTAACCCACTCTGCTATCTACCTGGGAGCCATCAGTATATATTACTTCTGCATCACCGAACGCGCCAAGTATGTCCTCGATTTGTACCTGATGCAAACAGTTCACACCAATTAGAAAACTTGTACCTGCCGCTATAAGGCCAAACACTCGACTTCGGCAAATCACAAGTTTCAATCCACAAACGGAACACAGGAATTCGGTAACTTCTGCCTGCTGGAGCAAGAAACACTCGAATTCGGCAACTCTCCAACTTAGTCCTCAAACAAGATACAACAATTTGGCAACTCCTGCCTGTTGGTGGTCGACCAAACACTCCCCCAACTAACAAACTCAATCCCCAAATGGAACACTTTATTCGGCGATTTCTACCTGCTGGTGTTAAGACCAAACACTCGAATTCGGCAACTCTCGAAATACTGTTCCAAACAGACAGACGAATTCGGTCACTGCTCCCTGCTCTTGGAAGACCAACATTCGAATTCGACAACCCTCCAATTTCAGTCCCCAAACAATATACACCAATGCAACTCTTACTTGTTGGTGGAAGACTGAACACTTCAGTTCCCCAGCTATCCAAATTCAATCCCTGAATGAATTCGACAACTTCCTGGTGGAAGAACAAATACTCGAATTCGGTTACTCTACAAATTCAGTCCCCAAAAGGAATATACGAATATGGCCACTTCCACCTGCTGGAGCAAGACCAATCAGTCGAATTCGGCGTCTCGAACTTCAGTCCCTAAAGAAGATACTCGTACAACAATTCGGCAACTCCTGTCTGTTGGTGGTGGAGCGAACACTCCAATTCCCTAACTATCCAAACTCAATCGTCAAATGTAACACACGAATTCGGCTACTTTTACCTGCTGATGTTAAGACCAGACACTCGAATTCGGCAACTCTCCAAATACTGTTCCAATGAGACAGACTAATTCGTTTACTTCTATCTGCTGTTGGAAGAACAAACACTCAAATTCGACAACTCTCCTATTCCAGTCTCCAAATAACCTACACCAATTCAGCAACTCCTACCTGCTGGTCGAAGGCGAAAAACTCCAATTCGGTAACTATCCAAATTCAGACTCCAGATGGAACCCACGAAATCTGCAACTTCTACTTGTTGATAGAACAACAAACACTCGAATTCAGCAACTCTACAAATTCATTCACCAAACGGAAAAAACAAATTTGGACATTTCTGCCTGCTGAAGCAAACCCAACCATTCGAATTCGGCAAGTCTCCAATTTCAGTCTCCAAACAGGATACACCGATTCGGTAACTCCTACCTGTTAGTGGTACACTAAACACATTAATTCAACAACTCTCCAGTTTCAATCCCCAAACAGGATACACCATTTCGACATCTCCTAAACGCTAGTCGTAGACCAAATACTCCCCAGCTATCCAAATTTAGTCTCTGAATGGATCCCACGAATTCGACAACTTCCACCTGCAGCTGCAAGATCAAATATTCGAATTCGGCAACTCTCCAACTTCAATCCCCAAACAAGAAACAACAATTCTGCAACTCCTGCCTGTTGGTGGTAGATCAAACACTCCAATTTCCCAACTATCCAAACTCAATCCTCAAATGGAACACGCAAATTCGGCAACTTCTACCTGCTGGTATTAAGACCAAACACTCGAATTCAGCCGCTCTCCAAATACTGTCCTGAACGTACAGACGAATTCCGTCACTTCTACCTGCTGACTTCAATTCGCCAGCTATCCAAATTCAGTCCCCAGTCGGAGCACATGGATTCGGCAACTTCTACTTGCTGATGGAAGTAAAAACACACGAATTCGGCAACTCAACATTGAAAATAGCGTTATAATTACACAAAAATAAACTCAAACATAATGAACGTAAAAGTATTTCATTTTACATTATAGACGCTAAAGTACCTTATGAAAACCACTGAATTTATAAAAGATGTTCATACTGATATTTCGGTTACTTTATAACAGTGGCTCTAACTTTTATTTTATGAATGTTTGTATCAATTTTGACAATGTAGTTGTTTTTCGCAGATTTAATTCTTATCTACATATCGATTTTTGCATGTGGATACACACATCAACAAAGTATTGCATCACCACAATTGTACGGTTCATGACGCTTTATACAAAAATGGAATAGAGATACATAAATATAACATTTCAGTTCTCTTTATTGCTTACAAAATCTGTTATGCTGCCCTATGATAGACAATGTGAGTCGCCAAACCACTTAACTGACAACTATTCCGGTCAGCCTACACCGAAGGCGTACCTCAAGCTGCATACCACACTCTAACATACCAGTCGCGAGACTCATTGGTATAAAAACTGTTACCTTCTGACAGCTGAGGCGACACTAGCGCTCCAAGCGGAGATCAAGGGACCTGCGAGATGCCTTTTAACATAATATACGTCATGCCTATAACACTTCATTGTCAATACCTTTCTGCGTAATTTCCGATATGATTGTTTCATTTTACACTCGAAGGCGTTAGTTTAATATCAGTCGAAAAGGATTATGCTAAAATTAAAACAGCTGCAACACACATTCAGCTGCAACAGGCATTCAGCTGCAACAGATGAATGAAATGGCGAAATCTGCAACCACTCACGCAGAAATACGTGCCGATCCAAATATTTTTGTAGCTTTTCCCATTGAAACTAAAATAATGTACGTCAACACACAGACAGAGTAAGAAGCATAGCCGGCCGCGGTGGCCGAGGTGACTAAGGCGCTCCAGTCACGGTCAGCACGGCCACTACGGTCGGGGGTTCGAATCCCCCCTCGGGCATGGATATTTGTGCCGTCCTAGTTCGTAAGTAGTTCATAAGTAGTTTGTAAGTTTAGGGACTGATGACCCCGTAGTTAAGTCCCATAAGCTTAACAAACATTTGAACATTTTTTTTTAAAGAAGCATAACATGTAACTCCATAAGTAAACGGGTTGGGCAACTTCCGTCTCGTTGTGTGTTTAGTTTGCAGTACACATGTTAAAAAAATTACGACTTTGTCTTATTATCGTTCTGTGTTGGATGAGGTAGCCTACTGCCAAGTAACAGTAGAAGTAGGTTGAAGACTATTTTATCGGTAGTTGAAAGTTTACCAGCCTTTCCTCGTTACGTTTAGGTGCACAGTAAATACGAATAAACTAGATTTATTTCCGAAAACGCGGGCGAGTACGACCACTGACGCCCAGATTTGATTTTGCTGTTAATATCGTCTACACCTTTTGGACATGTGGCTGTCTCCTCCCTCACAATGTTGCAGGTGGTTTTCATCTTATCATCACAATTTTCAACTATTTTTTTAAAATAAATTATAAGGTTTTAAAATTTTGTAGCAGAATCTTACAATATAGCTTTCAGTGTGCAATAATTTCTGTACCTTTGGACATCCAAATAAATGAACTGCAGCATACAGAGCTCTCTGTTTTGCAAGGTTGCTTTATGCCTTCCATAATCCAGACTTAAGATATCACAGGCACCAGGTTCATTTCCGATAAGAACAACCACTTTGTAAATTTCATATATTGTGAGTAGTTTATTCAAGCTTCTACCTTGAATGCTTCAACCAGATCTTTTTAATTAACAAACTTTTTTTACATTGACTGTTACTTTTTTACAACAATAGGAGCTCCACTTTGTGCCTCACTGAGCACAAAATATAGGCATTATTCACATTTATCAATATATATACAGATAGCTACTATTTATCAGAATTACATTCACTTACTGTTGTATTGGAACTACTAGAATGACATTCACTTATTGCTAACCTGAATCAGTTATTAGCATGTGTGGAGTTCTAATCTGAAGCAGCCTCATTTATTTTATGCTACTCATTCTAGAAGAGAAGCATTTGCTCTGGTTCTACGTGGTAAATAATAAATGTGATCTGTGTTCCTCACTTTTCACTTATAGGTATCTATAGTATATGAGCTCAGAAATGTGCTTCAGAAAACAAACAGTACTGCTTGGCTTTGAATAATATATACTTTCAGATGTAAAGCAGTACTAATTTTGAATAAAAATGCAATTCCTGATACGCATTGTGGTAAAACAACATAAATCCCTCTTAACTGATGCTGTGGTTTGTTGTTAGAAAGATTTAAATGTTATTAAACTGCAAATTATGGCCTAGTGGTAACTTCACAGATCTCTTGTCAAGTAATTAAAATTACCTGATTTCTGATAACAAATGAAGTTCTCAGCTAAAAATTTCTGCATTTTCTATTGAACATGAATTTTAGACAAAATTTAATAGTCTGCACACATATAATTCATTAGATGTTCCTACATTACTGCGACAATGACTCTAACTAAAGGAAATTCTATTTCATCATTATTCTTTATATTTCTGATAGCCGTACCGGTGTAGAGTTCGAGAGCAACATTTTCAATGAATTGAAATCCAGGAATAAACGAGTTCGGAGTTGTAACTTCCTACAGTAGTACGATATCTGCCTGAGAATCATATACGAACTGTTTCAACAATGCAATTTTCAGATTAGATTTTATTATGTTAATGTTGAAGCTAATAAACTTGTACGCTTGTAGCATTGCCTATGGTTCACTTATTTCAGACTCATAGGCTCGTCCCCATCCTCGAACCAATCAATAACTGAAGCAGCTTTAAAGGAGTCTACTTCACTATTGATTTTGTCCGTTGGTTCTCTACTTCGTGACTTGTTCCGAGCTACATTTCGATTTGGTTGGATTCTGGTCTTACTCCTGCCACCTCTGCTGCCTTTTTCTGTAGGCTGCCCTGACGGAGTTACTACATCGGTCACTTTTTTTGAAGTACTGGCAGTGGATTTCTTCACTCGCGCCTCGTCGGAAACGGAATCCTCCGATGCGCTGTTACCGTGTTTGTTCGCTGTGTCGGGGTTCAGGTAAACACTGACGCTTCCGGCTTGCTTATCAACACTGGCCGGCTCGTGATGTGTGTTTACTGCCGGCAAATTGTTTGGTTTTGGAGTCCGGTTGCGTGGTGACAAACTGTTGACAAGCCGGTGCCTCGGTCACGTCACATTTTGTATACTGCTATGGTACTGTGATAACAAGTTGTGGTACTTCGCTACAGGGCGCGCCAGGTAATTTAACCTCTAGCTGCATCTGTGCGCTGCTGTTTTCTGCTAGCGAAGAAAGTTCGTCTACCATCGGTTTCTGGATTTGATTACTGGTGGATTCATTAATTGGTATCGGTTGCGGGACATTGTCCATAGCCACATTCGTCAGAACTAGCACCATCCGTCCGGCGTCGCTTAAAGGATAGTTCAGGGTTCTGAGCGGGTTCTGTTCCTGGTCGACACGAGGGAATGGCGGGAATTCTTCCTCGAAAGTTTTACATGTATTATTCAAATTATCACTATTCACGGGTTTTAAACTGTCCGCTAATGGGGTTCCTGTCACTAGGTCTGCTAAAGTTAGTCGCTGTCGTTTCTGTAACGTGGGTTTGAGTACCGTAGCTCGCGTCGGGGAATTTTGTCGTACATGGCCACTCTGGTTACGTATGAAACATGTAGACTCTTGATCGGCATATCGAACCTGTGCCTTGGAACCACATACCGTGGTAGGCGACGGAATGTTAGTCTTTATGTGCATCTCGACTGATCTGATACCGCTAAAGACCTGCAACCGATGTTGTTTTGACTACATTTCGTTCCTAATGCCCTTTACGTCAACGTACTGAGACAAGATTTCTCGGGAAAAAAAAAAAAAAAAAAAAAAAAAAAAAAAAAAAAAAAAAAAAAAAAACAGTTTTCCACTTCGGGCGGGAGATTGAAAATCCCGACATTTTTGTACTCTACGTCAGCGGTATAAATTTTGACAGTGCTTACGGAGCGGTCACGATGTTGTAACGGCACGTCGGTGCTATGTTGTTGTAGTATTTCCTCCAGTAGGACAGGATTCAGCAGCTTCACAAAAAAGCAGTATAAGTCCAGGTCGAAATACGCCGTATGAACTTGATCCGTGGTGATGTCTAGACTATCCACAATCCAGTCGTGTATTTCCAGGGAGCTTGGTTGAACTGAGCGATTTTCTTTGTTAAACTCGAGTTGCAGCGTGTTTTTCCTTGAAACCATGCGGGCCATTGTGCAGATTAACCCACCTGGACTAACTGCGTGTATACCGCGAAAAACTAGTTACACGAACACGAAGTAACGCCACACAGATAGACACAAACACAATGTAAACAACATCACTTGACTCGGAGCGCGCAGCACGTGTTCACTCTCCGGCGTCTCTTTTGCAACTATCATTGTGCTATCGAGGTACTGTGATATCTATAGTCTGGCCGTTGAAACATGTCACTTCAAGGTCACTCCACGAGTGTTTTGAAGTTGCCAGTATGATTGAAAGCCGTGGCCGAGGGGACTGAGGCGCTCCAGTCACGGTCTGCACGGCCACTACGGTTGGGGGTGCGAATCCCTCCTCGGGCATGAATATTTGTGCCGTCCTTAGTGTTAGCTAGTTCCTAAGTAGTTTGTAAGTTTAGGGACTGATAACCCCGTAGTTAAGTTCCGTAAGCTATACAAACATTTGAACATTTGAATTTATGATTGAAAAACAAATGACGAACGCAAGACGCTGCGTCTTCTGAACCAATCACAGAACAGCTACGAATGCCGGTTCCGTCGTCATCACTACCACGTTGCCGCGTTCTATGAAAGCTTTGTGTGTTCATGTGCTATCGTCTGCTTTTTATCGTGTGTGATTTTACTGCTTCGCGTACATTTTTTTTATTTATTAAAAAAACTTCACCGAAACGGCGTCTTCAACCAAACGACAATCTGTTGCGTCGCGGAGTGCCGTTAAATAGCCAGGCAATGGAATTAATTAGAAGAACGCGGGAGTTCTACGAACAAGAGAGAGAGTTTGTATCTGTTCACGGGGAACCATCAATTCCGGCTGATAAAGTGTCAGAGCGTACCTCGAAAACTCTAGGACTGAGTGAAAGAACGATTATAAGGAAAGGTGTGCTGCTTCAAGAACTACAAGACAGTGAAGCAAACCGTGTGGAAGATAACCCGGGTGAAGAAAACTGTGTTTTTAGCCACCCCAGGCAAGGAAAAGAAGCAGCCTCGCCCTGTTACCAATCTCGATTTGTTTCAAACGGATGCAATCCGTCGTAATATTTATGGCTATTATAGCCGGAAAGAATATCCGACTATAGCGAAGTTGCTAATTTCGTTAAAAGCATGCGATCTTTTCTCGGGTGGAAAAACGTCTCTGAAAACGGTGTTAAGAAGTATGGGCTTCCGTTTCAAAAAGTTAAATGGACGAAGACTATCACTTGAAAAGCTGCATGTTGTTGCAGCTAGAAGTATATTCTTGCATAAAATTAAAGGCAGTGATATACATTCCATTGTATGTTTAGATGAAACCTGGGCAACCTGGAGAAGGTGTTGATAAATGCTGGACAGACAATACTCCAAATAGCAGTGATCATCAGCCAACAGGAAGAGGTGGCAGATTAATTGTGGTACATGCAGGATCTTCAAGCGGATTTGTGAACGACGGACTTTTAGTCTTCCGATCCAGAAAAACTGGTGATTACCACGAAGATATGGACCACCAACGTTTCCTGCAGTGGTTTAAGAATTCGTTGTCGCAGTTTAGTGTCCCAACAGTGTTTGTAATGGACAATGCACCTTACCATTCGGTTATATTAGACAAAACTCCGACAACTAGTAACCGGAAAGAAACTATGGTACAGTGGTTGGTAGCGAGAGACATTGCTGCAAATATGAGTATGACAAAACTGCTGTTGTATTTACTCGTAAAGCAAAGTAAACCCGTGACGCTTACGTATGTAGTATACGAAGGGAACAGGGTCATACGGTAACTAGGCTGCCACTTCAACCCGATTGAATTAGTTTGGGGTGACGTCAAGACGTATATTAAAAAGAAAAACAAGTCTTTCACTATAAGAGAAGTGGAAAGACTTTTACTTGAAGGACTTGCTACTGTTGACGCCACCTCGTGGAGAAAGAAGGTGGAGCATGTTGCTAAACTTATTAAAGAAGCACAGACTATAGATAGAAGAATAAATGAACATGAACAATTGTTAATTTCCCTCGATGATGATACGACGGTTTTTGTGCTGATTCGGATGCTAGTAATGGTGGACAACTTGACGGAATTGCGCTATTGACTTCATAAACCGGTGAGTGTAAATTTATGCAAAATTAATTCATTCACTCTGCATCACAGAATGCAACTGTTCTTTATTTCGTATTACGATTGTTGGTTGCGTGTTCTTTGTTATGAGTAGCTTTACATAATTGTACAACATTTCATTTGCATCTATTACGTTAACAATTCGGAATAACATCTCATAGACACTGTCCTTAAGTTAGACTGTTTTATTTATTTCACGGTTTCGCATATTAACAAATGGTATTTCTCTGTTGGTGATCTGTCTGTTGGAATAACACGTTCTGCGTTATACTTTCGTGTAAGTTATTATGCGACTGTTCCTATTCACGGTCTTAGGCGACATTTCCAGTACATATTTCGGACGTTCTGAGCTATCAGCTGTCCCTGTAGCCGTCTGCTGCGTAGTTATTGCAACCTCGCAGTCGCAGTATAGCCAACTACGCGCGAACTGCGTACAAACTGTCAAGTGACATGTTTCTATATAGGGTATATTCCAAGCACCACACACGTCAACTGCGGTGGTACCGAAGGCTCCCGACATTTTTGGTAAAACACTTCTCACTCCTGGCGTGGAGATCTGTGTCAAAGTAGTCATTGGACTGAAGACCACAACAACAACATTTACTGCCCGAATTGCGGATGTGTGGCTGTCGTCTCTTCCATCAAGTTGTAGGCTCTCTATACCCGGGCCACTGAAACTTTGCTCTTGACGTTTACAAATAACAAGTGAAGAGCAAGAAGCGTGAGACGCTAGTCGCTAGGAACGATCCAATCACAACGCGCTAAACACTACCGGTGGTCACGTGCCGTGACGTCAAAATTCCCGCGTTGCCGGCTTTGTTCTGTGCTACCGTAAGCAAAGTTGTGTATCGTGTTTATCGCGTATTTACGTTGTGTGTGCTTCTTTCGCTGCGATTTGTTTTACTGTGAGTGGTTTTAATTGACTTTCCAAGTCCAAGTAATTGGATAATGTCACCGCAAAGACGTATATCTAGTGACGTTTTCTAAGTTCTCAGTTTCGTATGAATAAAAACTTCAAAGCATATACTCTGAGCAGGAAGTTCATTCTCGCTTCAAACGATCGGAAAGACGTTATAGTGCAGTGATTACAAGAAAGAAATATTGCTGCAGATATGTCAATGTCAAAATTACTTTTATATTCCCTCGTGAAACCGAATAAGCCTATTACGCTCACATATGCAGTAGACGAAATCGCAAAGGAGCAGCGTCACGATGTAATAAGGCTGCACCCATATCACTGCCGTTTTAACTCTATAAAATTACTATGGAGTGACGTGAAGAATTCCACAAGGAACAATAATGAGTTTCACAATAACAGATGTGGAGAGGCTGTTGCGTGAAGTTGTTGTCAATGTGGATGCTGCATCTTGGGAAAAAAAGTACGGACACGTTGAATTATTTTGTAAGAAAATGTCCAATATTGTGCCTCCTGTTTTGTATCGAGTAACTTGCTTGCAAGAAAATGTATAATATCGCATCTACTGTATGTATCGATATGTGTCCTTTATGAAGTTTCATCTTTGGCAAAGATCATGTATTGCATAGCATTGTAGCTGGCACTGAGAGAGAGTAGGACTAGTGGTTCAGCTCGCTTAGAGAGCGGTTGGGTTGTGTGTATGGCTCCGATGTAGAGCAGAGGCTGCTTTGCCAGCAAGTCAGAAGTTATATTATGTAGGTAATGTAATGCTGATTATTAATAATAAGTAACTTAAACTCTCTTTCATCTCTCATTTACGTAGTTAGAAAATTAACCTACTTCCTTCATTTGATAATCAATTATTAGTGGATTTAAAGTGCAGTATTGATGTGAATAATATTGTTGAACGTATTTCATTATTGGTGCCATAGTAAATGATAGTTAATTGACTATGATACTAAATTGATACTAAATTTCAATAATTAGAAACTGATCTGCATAAAGTTCTCACAGTCAAGCATTAAGAAAGTGATTTGTGTTTTTTTTTTATATCTTTCTCGCAGTCAAAATCTTTGAGTATAGTCAGTGTCTGTTTCAAAAGGCTACATGTCACAGTTGTTTTGTTAAAAATATCCGTTGCGCACATAATCAGTTTCATGCACTGTTTCTCACTTAATAGCATATACATCAGTATCAGGGCCATAATTAAACCAAATTGCTGTGTCAAGGAACAATTTGTTGTCTGATCTAACGACAGGTTCAACATCCACACAACACACGTACAGCTTTTAACGTTGAAAATCTGATTCGGGAGTAATCATGAACAGTTAATGATTTGTCTTGGTGATGACGTCGATTTTGGCAGTGACGACAACAGTGAAGATGGGGACCAGGACGTAATTGCTCCATTGTCGCCGTAAATTGGTGAGTGAAAAGCATTGTGACCTATATTTCTCTGCTCCGATGTTGAAAGCGTGTGCGTTGTTGTGCTCTTGCCTAGATAGATTTGATTTGATTTTTTCATGGAAGCCAAAACAGTCTTGGTCTAACCCGCCACTGCCCGCACCGAAACTAAGTTTATTGTGCGGTATCGCTCCCTGTATGTCTAGTAAAGCCAACCAATGCCCTTGAACAGTGCAAGGAGTCCCTTTACCAGTTCTTTGTTAGACACAATTTCTTCGGGTCTGGTTGTCCCAAATATTCTGTGCCTTTTACTCTCCAATGCAATGCATTCGAAGATCAGATGTGATGCAGTTTCATCACCATCATCACATTTAGGGTCCTCTTCTGTTATTCCCATTGTATGTAGTTGTTTTTTGAAATTTCCATGGCCTGTCAGCAATCCAACCATGAGTCTAATATTTCTCCTGTTCAGACCCAGGATTGCAGAGCTTCTTTTAAAACAAGGCTTTGGCATCATTACCTTGCCATGTTTTTGTTGATGGATTTTAGTCCAATATTCTACGTGCTGTCTTCTGAGCCAGTTACGTAGCTCCAATTTGATAATTGGCTTGGTGATTGTCAGGACAGGTTCCGGTCCAATAAATGGAGTCTCTGTCCCCATCCTGGCTAATCTGTCGGCATGTTCGTCGCCACTGATCCCCGAGTGGCCAGGGACCCACAATAGGTTTACTCTATTGCTTTCCCCTAGCTCCACCAGAACCCTGTGACATTCTGCAACAATTTTAGCCCTTGTTGCAGGAGCTGCCAGTGATCTCAGGGCTGCCTGCTGTCTGAATAGATATAGATGCTACGATCTTTGTAGCATCTACGCAAATTCCCCTGCACACACGCCTTGATGGCAGTGATTTCCGCCTGGAATACTGAGGCCAGTGTTCCTAGAGAGATGACGCCCTCCAGTCTTGGCTGCACCCCATATACCACTCGACCGAGTACGAGCGATCAAAACCGGCGATTTGCAGACCTCTAGTCTCTTCCATCATGTTGTAGGCTCTCTAGGAAGTGTAACCGGGCATTTTCGCAACTGGACGGAGAACTTTGGCCTCGTTAGGCGGTAGCGCAGGTGCGCGGTAGCAGGTGACGGGCACCTCCCGGAAGAGGCCGGCGGCGCAGCGCCGGCAACCGCCCGCGGCGATGAGTGATGCGCGCGCTCCGCACCCCGGACAGCCGAGTTATGGCCGCGCAGGTGGCAGCCCTGGCGCGCGCGCCGCGGGGGTCCCCCATTGTGCGCGGCGCGGCGCTACTCGCGGCGCGGGGCTGCCCCGGGCCCAGTGCTGCCGCCTCTAACAAGACGCCGCCGGCCGGAACACGTCTGCGGCGGGCGAGATAAACTGGCGGCGCGCGAGCGCCAGGGGGTTCCCCGTGAGTGATAGCTGGCCGGGCCGCGCCGGGCCCCTCCGCCCGCGGCTAACGATCGTCGCGACCGCCTCAAAGGGCTGGGAAAGCAGCCGGCGGACACGTCGCGAGCACCGGGCTACATCATCTCCAGTCCATTTAGAGGACGCGTGACAACTCTGAGTCAGGGCTCTCTTAAAGGAAAAAAAGGGCGACTAACAAAACGGCCGACTGTATCTGGATAACAGAATCCTCTATTCAGAAGTATAAGGTACAGTTACTATAGGCTACACTGAAGTGACAAAAGTTATGTGATACCCTCCTAATAGCGAACAAAATTTTTTCGGGCTCCCAGCCGCTTCAGGTGGTTAGACCCCACGAGCTTTCGGCCAAGTTCTCCTTGCCCATCGTCAAGTGATAAATGACTGCTGCATCGTCGTTGCCTTGCCGTTATACAGCCGCGCTGTGGTCTGTGACGTCACTCGGGCTAGCTGCTTCGCCATGTTTGGCATTTTGACTGCTGGCTGTGACGTCACTGGGGCTCGCTTATTCGTCCCGTGACCACGGCGTCCGCTTCAAACGGGCTTCTACCTGTTGGTGATAAATGGAAGACTCGCACTGGGAAACTGTCCGCAAAGTGCCCCCTGAGTGGCACGCACGGCCAGCCGCGGTGGCCGAGGGAACTGAGGCCCACCAATCACGGTCTGCACGGCCACTACGGTCGGGGGTTCCAATCCCCCCCTCGGGCATGGATATTTGTGCCGTCCTTAGTGTTAGCTAGTTCATAAGTAGTTTGTAGGTTTAGGGACTGATGACCCCGTAGTTAGGTCCCATAAGCTCTACAAACATTCGAACATTCATTCGGCACGCACGAACTGGGCAACCGAATGCACAATCTCGCAAAATGCTTCAAAATTTAAACTTACCAACTGCCCTTATTTGTAGAGTTCTTAAGGAATAATGTCAATACCGTTCCAAGGAAGAAGATACAAAAAACAAACAAATTATATACAAACACGAAGATTTTATTACAAATTTCATATACATAAATATTTGCAGAAAACAAATGCATTTAGTTTGGCTCATATTCTGCTCACAGCTGCTTGGTATGAAACGCACTTTACAAAGTCTAATTAGCAAATTTCACCATTCCTAAGTAATTCTAATTTCTGTTGCAGGAAAGCGTGCCCTTTCCTAGTTTTTGAGTCCGTTTGGATGGTGATATTTTTTTGCTGAGTTCTTATATAAGTATCAGTTTGTTGATGCTTCAGACTTGCACAAACTGAAAGATATTTGGGTGAGAAGATTCACATGAAGCAATCGTTAGTCGTTCTCCACAAGAAAGCACAATCTGCTGTCCAAACGTTTGGAGGAAATACTGCATCTTCTTCATCAATGTAGTTTTCAGTTATGTAATCTGCAAATTTTGTGATGTCGTCTTGTGGTTGTATGCTGACCAGATCAGCAAAAACATCAGAAACACCTTGAGAATTTTAAATAGATAAGCACAACTATGTAATTCAGCCAATGGCCTCTTTCATTATTCTTATCTTTATAGATCGAAGCCAAACCAAGTGGTTGTAGTTTTCGTGCGTGGTCGTGAGTGCCATCCAAACGCGAAAATATGTGTTAGCTGCCTACTGTAGATAAGTTAACAGCACACGCTAACGTTTACCGCAGCATCGCCAATCGCGTTCTTCCGTTGCTACAACTCTTATAACTCTTTATAACCATCACAGATCAAATGTTTATTACCGTGATCACTAATAAAAGGTTGCAAATCGTGACTTTTTGCTGTATTATTCGCTTCCATGACTAAACTGAAGTAAAAAACGAAACACTGTGTGATTCTACGCAGAGGTCAGAGAGCTGGTGTCATTCACACGACTGACGAGTTCAGTGAGGGCCACGAATGCCTTGGGTCGGACCGTCCTGCTACCTGCGAGCGGAAGTTGCCCAGTTCGAGTGTGGGATTAACTATCCTTTCCAGAGTACCCTTCTAATGGCCACTAAAAGCACAGAATAATTTGTCTGTCCTAAAAGTGGCCCAGTTTAGGTCTGCCCTTTCAAACTCGCTATGGCCGGGTTCCAAGCTGTGCTGAGCAGCAAGCCTTATTTATAACACTATCCCAATATCCTTTCGTTTTAGCTATGACAGATGTTATATAATAGCAGTCACACTCACTAAGTATCTTATAAACACCTGGCGCTTTCAGCCCTAGATCGTCTTTCACAAGCCTCACCAGGGTAATTTTGATGGGGTCTTGAAAACAGAAGCAACGTCATATCTCTTCAGGAGCCGGCTAATTTTTCCTGACACTGTTCCACAGGAGGTCAAAGAAGCAGGATTCTTTATCTATTTTCCCGACGTATTTTTCCTGCTTTTATCGCCAGAAATGGCTTCTTGAAGCTGCCGGTGACTGTAGCCATTTTCGCAGCGTCGGAGTGGCCGAGCGGATTGAGGTGCTGTGCTCCAATGCGCAAGGTCACTCTCCGTCGGGGGTTCGAATCCCCCCTGGGCTTGGATGTTTATGTCTTCTTTATTATAAGGTAGTTGATATGTAGTTTGTAAGTTTAGGGACTGATGACCCCGCAGTTAAGTCTCATAAGCTTAACAAACATTTGTACATTTTTTGTAGCTATTTTCACTGAAGACTCTTCGGAAATAGGATAACTCTCATGGCAGACTTCCGGCGTCTAAGAGGGGCAAAAAAGCGAGCCCCAGTGAGGACTCATCCAGCAGCTAAAAGCGAACGCAACATACTCTAGATGTAAACATTACCATATATGGTGAGGCAGCTAGATCCTGTGACGTCACAGTCAGCAGTGAGGATATATAACGGCAAGGAAACGATGATGCAGTAGTCATTTACCAGGGAGAACTTGGCCGAAAGCTCGTGGGATTCTAACCACATTAGACAGCTGGAGTCTCGAGAAGATTATATTTACGGTAGCACTAATTTGTGAGAAAAAGGTACCTGCAAGTATTTATTTTCAATTAACACAAGAGAACTGGATACATGCCACAGTTGAGTATGCCTGCAACAAAGAAGAGCAATGCATTGTTTTTTCTAACTGTTTTGCAGTCTCGCTTTGGTGACTAACATCACTATTTTCAGGATCAGTTAATACATCATTTTCATTATTCCAGTTTTTTTAAACTCTTATTAACAATATACAAGCATGGATTATCCGTTCGCACATCGTCGGTACTGCTGGCGTCTTTATCTTGCTGAGATTACGCCGCCATCCATTCAGAATACGGACAACGAAGATGTTCTTTGAAAGGTTTGTTCACGCTGACATCTAAAGGTTGGACGGTAAACTTCAAGGGTGGAAGACAGGGTGGAATTTCATCCGTCTTAATTTCTCCTTTAATAATCCACAAGGTGACCACGGATACTGGTCTTCTTTGTAATAATGCCCCTGGTCGTCTTCCCCAGCCAGTCCACCGTCAAATCTGCTGCCATCCAGCCCTTTTCGTGAACTCGTAAGTGAATTCCATGTGGAGTACTTTCCTTTGGTAATGTCTTCCTTTTGAAGATTCCATACCGTGAAAGTTTATTGCCGTCTGCTGTAATGCACAACTGTACAACTTCACTGTGCAACTTAGTTACTCCGCGCCAGTCGTCTTTACAAACACATTTTTTGAGCCAGTTGGAACTACGGTGGTGTTATGTGGCATATAAAAAACACTGGCGTCTACTCAGCGTTACTAATTTGGGGGAGAAAATAGTCAAATTGCTATCGCACTTCGATTACGTAAGGATGAAACTCGATTACGTTATCTGAGTAGTCTCGAGGTAAATGCTGATACATAGATTAGTAGATTTTGCAGTCTCATACAATGAATCACCCAACCAGTGGTTGCTTCAAAATCCTTTCTGTCAATGTTGAGCGCGTCAGCTATCTTGCGAGCTTTGTTCTGAATCATTTGGTAAGATACAGCACAATCATTATCTCGAAGTTCGTCGACATATGCAATTACGCTAATATTAATTTCGGGATATTTTCCTGTTTCAGGCTCACAGAAAGATTTGGAGCTTGCTTCTGCAGCTGTAAGGTTTATTTATTTATTTATTTATTTTGTCTCCTCCAATACCGTATTGAATTAGGATCAACAGAGAAATGGCTTCCTGCACCTTTCACACAGTTTTTATCGGCGTAAGATAAGACTAAAACTGGTATGTTGGTTGGTGGAATAAAGGTAATACTGTTCTATTGATTGGAAAAACAGGCTCGCTGCAAGGATTTAGCAATAGTGAGCCAGCTAAAGGAGGTCTGTTTCAAAAGCTACTCATTCATCATTTAACTGTCATCAGCTGCTAGTTAACACTCACAATAACTAACATTCCAATCAAGCTGATTTAAGATTAAATGAACACATTTTCTCTATTCATTACACTATAATTCTGTTTAGTTACGGCCCTAATATTAATACCTGCACAGTTAATTAATAAACAGTGCGTTTAAACTGATTGAAAGCGCAACGGATATTTTGAAAAAAGCAAGAACAATACGTAATCTGCATAAGGCTCACTGACTACTGTATAAATTTGACACACAAACAACTTTCTAATAATGCAACCGCAAGAATTTATTTAGCTAACTGACTGATTGCAGAAACTTAGTACCCTGTTCATTTGTGTAGTATTGCACGACAATCACTATTATTATTAATCGTCACATCAATAAAGAAACATGTCAATCAAACTCAGCTTAGTCAATATTATGCTTTTTATTTTAATAGCCGATAATTTTCAATGAAAGGAAGAGGGTTACCTTTCTAACTACAAAAGTGAAACAGGTAAAGAGGTTCAACTTTCTCAATTATTATTAACAATAATGATTACTTTACCTTATAATTGAAGAACAACAACTAAATATTCTCAGACTGATACATATATGAATGATACAAAATCTTATAAAGACAGAACTGTGTCTGTGAAAATCAGATTTCAAAATTATTCCATTAGCACGTACAAAAGCAGCTAACCAAAGCACATCCGATCAATACCAGAGCTACACACCGACTCTCTATCTGTTCAGCTACTACTCACTTACGTAGTCTTTGACAGAGATGTTACACAACAGAGTAAACCATAGACGTAGTTACTCAAAGAAGTTCGTATAGCATTTTACATCCAAATATCGATACAAGACAGGCTATCGATACAAGACAGACGAAACAATATTATTGAATTTGTACAGACATGTTTCAAGACATTTACTTTAAATCTTGGAGTGTCGTTCCAATAGTTCATTATGACGACTTCTAACAAACTGAACTAGAAATTGGTCTGAAAGTTCAGTGTTGTGACAACTGAAATATTTATATGCCAAGTTTCATTGTGTCCATTGTCAGGTCTTTTGAATGTAAATCCAGTAAGGCGGCGTTCGTACTCATGCGATCTAAGGTAAGCGATATTTGGTAAGCAATATATTGCGACGATACATTGCTACAGTGCTACCAAGGTTCACAACAGTAGACGACAAATCGGTGCGACCAGGGTGATAAAAATTTGGTGCTAACACAATTTTCAATAACTGAGTTCCAAATATGAGCTCAAGCCAAAACATGGTACTGGCTTATTGGTTCAGGACAGGATGAGAAGATAAAGGAAACACTGGGTACATCCCTACAATCGTACCACCCTGCACCATACCTCGGCTGTTTCTCGAGGATAGTCTCAACGTGAATCAACAGCCAGAGAGTTCTACATCTAACAGCTTGGAATGTAATGTAAAAACTTTCGTTTTCTGAAACGCCTATGTCACCAACACTTGAAAAAACGAAAACGGGGGGGGGGGGGGGGGGAGAGAAGGTACACGATTAAGGAGAAAACTAATTCTCCAGATGAAAAACTTTTTATCACAATAGGATAATTAGATACGAATACAAACAACAGTATTAACAAAAATTAGTAGCTTTGTATTTACTGCGTTTTTTAAATTGTACCAGTAAATTCCATTTTCTTTCGGCAATGTGATAATCTCATTAAATACTGAAGTTGACATAAATTGTGTCGGTTTACAAGAGCCAACAATTTTGTACAGTAAATTATTTATCTATCAGTATATAGCGGATACTAAAATTTAAAAATTACGAAAATTTAAAACTGTAGGTGTACTCCATTATTTGTTAACATTAAATTTACATTCTTAATGTTATCACGTTAATGAAAATTTAACTTGAAGCTCATTTTTGTCACTGTTAATTCTGAACACAATACTTTATTAATTGGGCAACCACAGTCGAATTGATTAATTTTCTTGACAACACATCGCTGCGACTGTTAAAAATTCTTTATTGAGAACACACGACCGGTTTCGGAAAATAAATTTGCAGCATCAGGTGCTTATTTCATGCAAGTCATAACCATATATTACATGATGTTTGAACTAGCTGATCCACATCATTTATCTCGTGTAACCGACTTACATTTAAAACCATATATAAAATCCCTTTTTCCCAAAAAATGGGGCTCTGGCAACCGTGTATTAAAACTGAATAAAATCTATCACAAACCGGCACTTTACTCCGGAGAAGACAGCTAGTGGGAAAAACGTTGTTGCCGGCATCAGACTGTTAATTCTGTCAACCTGAATAATGATTACTCTCTGAATTATAAGTGAACTACTTATTTCTGTGTGTCAGATTTCCAGAAAATTTACATTGTGAGTTAATAACATAAACCTTTACTGATAAAATTTTCTCGGGTTTCCAGCCGCGTCATGTGGTTTAGTATCCACGACGTTTCGGCCGAGATCTCCTCGGGCATTGTCAAGTGATTGACTGTCGAATGATTGCTGCTGTCATCCCTATGTAGCTGCACTGTCGTCATTAGTGCTCCGCAAGATGACTTTAAAAGGCAATGTTTTAGTCGCGTGCTTGTCGCGCCCGCTTCAACCTTCCGATCGCCGGGTTCCAAGCTGTGCCCAGCTGTAAGCTGCCGTCTCTATAAAGAGTATTGTCAGCTATTTTGATCTCAGTCGCCTCTTTTATTACACTATCCCAGAAACTGTTCATTCTTGTAATTATGGATGTATGCTCAAACGCAATACGATGTCTGTTTTCAAGTGCATGCTCCACAATTGCTGACTTTTCTGGGTAACATAACCGATAACGTCTTTCGTGTTCCAAACAGCACTGTTCAGTAGTGCGCCCTGTTTGTCCTATGTAGAATTGTCCACAACTAAAGGGTATTTTACATACTCCCGGTGTTCTTAGGGCTACATTATCCTTAACAGGTCTCATCAACTGACTTATTTTGAAGGACGAAAGAAGACCGCGTCGGTCTTGTGTATCTTAAGGAGTCGGCTAATCTTTCCAGTG
This sequence comes from Locusta migratoria, assembly GCA_026315105.1. Lineage (NCBI taxonomy): Eukaryota > Metazoa > Arthropoda > Insecta > Orthoptera > Acrididae > Locusta > Locusta migratoria. The sequence continues at coordinate 269,335,395 of CM048751.1, read as the reverse complement.
ACTGAGCCACAAAACGGCAGCCGGCCGCGGTGGCCGAGGGGACTGGGGTGCTCCAGTCACGGTCTGCACGACCACTACGGTCGGGGGTTCGAATCCCCCCTCGGGCATGGATATTTGTGCCGTCCTAGTTCGTAAGTAGTTCATAAGTAGTTTGTAAGTTTAGGGACTGATGACCCCGTAGTTATGTCCCATAAGCTTAACAAACATTTAAACAAAACGGCAAAAATGCAAGTTTCTTTGAATCCTCCTCGGGGGTATTCTGTTTGTGTGTCTTCGGGAAGATAGCTTTCGTAATATGGCGGTTGCTGTAGCCGTTGTTCCTATTCCGTAGGTGGCCCAGTTCCTTTTGAAGTGCCTGACACTGCTTCGGCTCGATGCAACAAAGTCCTTAAAACAGACTGCTTCTGCAATGGGTTATAAAAATGGGGGTACCTATTAAAAATAATTTTTTAAAAATTCAGTTGATATCCGTTTGATATATGGCAGCTCCATCTAGCGAGGCAACCACAGCGCCATCTGTTTTCCTCCTTCAAGCTATAAAAGTTTTGTTCTTTGTAGTTTTTTCGTTTGATGCTTATTTCGTGAGATATTTGGCCCAGTCACTATCAATAGACCACTCTGTATATCAGACATAATGATTATTATTCTGTAGTTTATGCTGTAACATTGTCTATAGGTATCACATGTATTCCTGAAGAAGACGGGTTTATATCCGTTCAAACCTTGATCAAGTTTATTAAAGTGTCATTGTTGCAACTGGTTGGCTGTTTAAAAATTTTCTACTGGAACTCCTTTCTACTTGCATTCGTCGACGCCTTCAGTCTTATCGAAATGAGCTAGGATTTTGGATAAATATTACCATATCTCCTTTCGGCATTCATCTACCCATTTCAGTAACAAATTACTACTTTACAGTCAGCCAGCAATGCAGTAAACCATTTAAAGCAAGTAACAGAGAGAGGCATATTGGTATGCAGATTATTATAGTGTAAGGATCTACATCTACATGGGATACTCAGCAAATGACATTTATGTGCCTGGCAGAGGGCTCATCGAACCACCATTATACTATTTATCTCCCATTCCATTCTCGAATAGCGCGGGAAGAAAACACCTGAATCTCTCCGTTCGAGCTCTGATTACTCGTATTTTATTCTTATGATCATTTCTACCTATGTAAGTGGGAGTCAACAATGTATGTTCGCATTCGGAGGAAAATGTTGCCGATTGTAGTAGCCCACGCCGCAACGATAAGCATCGTTGTTGTAATGATTCCATCAGAGAACCTGTATCATTTCCGTAACGCTGTCTCCCATGTATCGTGACAACACGGAACGAACTGCCCTTCTTTGGACTCTTTCTATGTCCTCCGTCAAGCTTACCTGATAAGGAACCCACACTGGGCTGCAATACTCCACAAATGGACGGACAAGCGTAGTGTATGCAGTTTCTTTTGTAGTTCTGTTGCGTGTTTTAAGGGTTCTGCCAATAAAACGCAGTCTCTGGTTCGCTTTCCCTCGACATTATCTACTTGTTCTTTTCAATTTAAGTCTGAAGTAATAGTAATTCCTAGGTATTTTGTGGAGTTTACGGCCATCACTTTTGAATGATTTATCTTGTAAACAAAGTTTAACGGATTTCTTTTCGTTCTCATGTGGACGACTTCTAACTTCTCATAATGTAGAGTCAATTGCCAATTTCTACTCCATACTGATATCTTATTCAGATCGTACTGCAGTTGGTATTGATCTTTGGATGATTTTACTAGACGGTAAATGACGGCGTTATCTGCAAACAACGTAAGAGAGCTACTTAGATTTCCCCCTAAATCGTTTATGTAAATAAGGAACAGCAGAGGACCAATAACACTACCCTGTGGAACGCCCGATATCACCTCTGTTTTAGTCGATGCCTTACCATCGATTACTACGAACTGTGTCCTCTCTGACAAGAAATCCCCTATCAAATCGCAAATTTGAGGCGATATACCATAACCACGCAATTTTATTAAAAGCCGTTTTTGAGGTACGGTGTCAGAAGCTTTCTGGAAGTCAAGAAATGCGGAATCGATTTGCGAACCTTTGTCGATTGCACCCATCACTTCGTGTGAATAAAGAGCTAGTTGTATTTCGCATGAACGATATTTTCTAAATCAGTGTTGACCTTGGATCAATAGATAGTTCTGTTCGAGATAATTCATAATATTTGAATACAGGATATGTTCCAAAACCCTGCAGCAAATTGACATCAATGAAATAGGCCTGTAGTTTAGTGGGTTACTGCTACTGCCTTTCTTGAATATAGGTGTGACCTGGGCAACTTTCCCATCTTTTGGTTCAGATCCTTCTATGAGAGAGCGGTTGTATATGGCTGTTAAGTAAGGAGCTATCGCTTCAGCATAATCAGATAGAAATGTAATTGGTTTACAGTCCGGACCAGAAGACTTGTTCTTGTTAAGTGATTTTAGTTGCTGCACTCCTCCGAGGATATCTACTTCTACGTTACTCATTGCGGCATCTGTTCGTAAATCGAAATCTGGAATATTGGTTTCGTCTTCTTTGGTGAATGAGTTTCTAAAAGCTATGTTTAGTAACTCTGCTTTAGTAGCGCTGTCATCGGCAGGATCGCCATTACTATCACGTAGTGAAGGTATTGTTTGTGATTTGCCCCTACTATATTTAACATATGAACAAAATCTCTTTGGGTTTTCAGTCCTAACTTTATCAGCAGTTCAGACGGGATGTTATCTATTCCAGGGGCCTTGTTTCTACTCAAATCTTTTAGTGCTCTGTCAAATTCTTCTCGCAGTATAGTATCTCCTCTCTCATCCTCCTTTACATCATCTTCCATTTCTAGAACACTGCTTTCAAGTTTATTTCCTTTGTACAGACTTTCTATATATTCCTTCCACCTTTCGGCTTTCCCATCTTTGCTTAGTACTGGTTTTCCATCCGAGTTCTTGATATTCGTACCGCTACTTTTCTTGTCTCCAAATGTCTCTTTTATTTTCCTGTAGGCGTTATCTGTCTTTCCCCTATTTATACATTCTTCTACGGTCTTGCATTTCTCCTCAAGCCACTCCTGCTTAGCCAGTCTGCACTTCCTGTCAACCTCATTTTTCAGACGTCCAGTGAATCGAATTCAAATGTTGAGATGTTTGTAAATCTATGGGAATTAAATTCTTTGCTTATTAGTCCCTAACGAGAGAATATAGACGAATCCCGATCATGTGGCAACCCTATACTTATTCTTTGTTATCATTCCCTATATAGCCTACATATAACGATATTGTTTTGGAAATACGCCGATGTATCTATATTTTACCAACAGCCGCAGCTGGGAACCGCTGCCTCAGGTTATCGAGACGACGGTCGCCCCTGCGGTGCCGGCAACCCACGCGACGGCAGCCGCACCTCTGAAAGCGGTGTCGCCAGGCGCGGCCTCCTGGAAGCACAATATTTATTTTCCGTTCCGGAGGCTCCCTTTACCTTTACATCATCCCGCAGAAAATTGTGAAGAGTCTGGCCCCGCTTTTCATTTCTGCGTCGTTCGGACGGATAAAGGCGGAGATGGTATCTGGCGGGCCGCGCGTATTGGGGCGTCCTCCCCAAAGCCACCCCCGCACCATTGTCGCGGGTGGACAAAGGGAATAAATGCGGGCCGCGAGGGGTGAAGAATTACGACCGCCGGCCCACAAAGCAGTCTGCCGCTCTGGGGGGGGGGGGGGGGGGGGGGGCGCCGCGATCCCACTGCCTCCGATCGCTGGCGTTTCAAAGGCCGGGCCGACAGGTAAGTGACAGCTGTAATGGTAGCGCCGTCTGGTGTCTGCGACTGGTGCTGTCCAGTGTCCAGCCAGTGCCGAATGCTTGTCACGGGCCCTACTGTCCCTCGATGTCCTCCTCGCCGTGTCCGGTGACAGCCACATTTGTGACATTTGTCTGCGTTCATATTGCAGAAGCTGTGTTGTGGCCCGTAAAGCCGAACTTCACCTTGAGGGTCATGGAGGTGTTTGGATTCGAACCGAAATTCACCAGCTCTTCTCATTCCATCAGTTACAGGTGTACATGTAGACTGGCTCGGGTCAATGGCAGTGCGTAAAATTAAAAAAAAAAAAACTATGAAGTAATCGATTTACCTCCCTCTCACATAATGTCACTGTGGATAGTACAGAATTCACGATGGCCGACCTGAAATACGATTTTAGTCTCTACGATTCCAGAATCCTAGGTGGATGACCTGGAAAAATGGCTATTCTCTGTGGTGTCGCATAAGTCCAAAGTGCGCGCCACCTACTTTCGCAGCGCGCCGCCATGCACGCACGGCGCGGCGTTCTTACGACGTCAGCCACGAGCGCTCTCTGTTACAACTCCGCTCGTGGCCACCACTGAACGACATCGTTCACTTGGATCTGAGACACGAACCAGCTAACAGTTCAGAATCAGATAGGCACCAGTGGAGACTTTGCTATCGGACAGGCACTAGGCAGGCCTCTAGCTCAACTATGTATCTGCATTCTGTAGCACTGAGCTATGTAAAAGTTACGTATTGTATACATTCTGTCCAATATATATCTTGTTCTAATTTACTCTAGTCTTTCTAGTTTCTGGTGTCCCACTGGCTGCTCACCTCCGTACCTGCACAAGCGTGCTACCTTTATTCCTGTGTCGGTCTTCCTACTCGGCCACCGACACCTCCGACGGAAACGAGACACAAAAGCGGCAACGAGGCTGGGACACAAAATTCTCCTCTATGAGATCAGAGTTCAAGATGGCTGGCCTGTGGACTATGAGTGAAGTCGATGTCAGTGTGGAAAGATAGGGCAATTGTCACGGGTTCTACTGTTCCTCGATGACCACCTCGCCGTGCCCGGCGACAGCGACACCGTCACTTGTCTGCGTCCATATTGTGGTAGCTGTGATGTGGCCCGTAAAGCCGAAGTTCACCTTGAGGACCCGGTCGCAAGGAGCGTAGTAGAGTTTGTGGCATTCCTCTTGTTAAACCACACATAAACCAATGTACGAAGCGTGATATGCCCGGCTGTTAACGTTCATTTTTTAAAAAAATTAATGCTTCCATTGGCAGGAATACCACAACAAGCGCTTTCTCGGAATCGAAATTAACTAACTGTTCCCTCTTTTAGTAAACTGGTTTGGATTTAAATAGTATTAGACTCCACTACTTATATCCGTAATTTACTATATAAATTATATCCAGAGAAAACAAGCACGTTGCCTAGCAAAACTCTAACACCCATCAAACAGTACATACAACGGGGAGATCTGCATAATTAAAAGTTTCTGATTACATTTCACGCTCTGGAATATAATTATATAGTTCATAAACTTGAAAGTACTGCTGAAAGTCTTACTGAATGTCAAATTCCTGTGGAAACAGTCCTTTCGAGTGTTTACACGCGTTAGTTCGTTCAGTAAAAGATAATATTATGTAAATAAATTAATGTACACATACGTAACTTTTTCTAGATTCTTCGAATGTATTCAGTCACTTTTGAATGTAATGATATGAATGAAATGTTCACAATATCCAAGATAAGTTCGATCAAGTCCCGAAACGTAGTTTCTATAATTATCAAGTCAAATCCACGCCTAAACCAGCACACAATCATTCGACTGATATTAAGTATCGACCGTAATGACTGATTTCGATACTGTTAGTACCAATAACAAAACTATTACGCGGTACTAAATCTTTCGTACAAAGTCCATTAATAAAGTATAGTAACGCGTATCATACACATTTCATCGATTTGTTCGGCTAAAACATGAGACTGACTTTAACAATGCGGAAATTTTGCTTTTATATGACCCCACGGAACAAATAACTACGATCTTATTCGCCCTCCATGCTGGTACTCCCGTAATCACTTTGTTCTACCGTTAAATTAATATTCACAGTAGTTTGAATTCTAACTTTCCCATAACGAAAGTTGACTACTGGTCCCTAAATAATTCAAAATATTAACTGAAATACAAACGAGATGTTACAAGTTGCCTATCAGTTACAGGTGTACATGTAGACTGGCTCAGGTCAGTGGCGATGCGTAAAATTAAAAACCTGGTAGAAAATTCGAGAAGTAATCGGTTTTCCTCCCTCTCACATAATGTCACTGTGGATACTACAGAGTTCACGATGGCCGACCTGAAATACAATTTTAGTCTCTACGATTGCAGAATCCTTGATGGACGACCTGGAAAAATGGCTTTTCTCTTCTACGAGATCAAGAGTTGAAGATGGCAAGCCTGTGGACTATGAGTGAAGTCGATGTCAGTGTGGAAAGATAGGGCTATTGTGCTAAGTATACAATTCAAGATGACCACTAGACAGTTCAAAAAAAAAAAAAAAGTGTTCAAATGTTTGTAAATCTATCGGACCAAACTGCATGGTCTCAGTCCGTAGCTTACAAACTACTTAAATCTAGGTAAACTAACCTAAGGACAATACACACACCCATGTCCCAGGGAGGACTCGAACCTCCACGGCCAGCAACCGCGCGCTCCGCAGCGAGGTGTTTTAGACCGCTCGGCTACTCCACCGCGGCCGAGGCAGTGTCAGCTCGTGCTCAGTTTCGTTAGTGGGACCCAGACAGAAAGTTAGTACCCAGTATAGTGGAATCAGTTTGCAATGTCATTATATAACCTCTATTTATGTAACATAAATTAAACACATTCAAAAGATATTAAATATGCTAATTAAGCAGTAATTAATATAATCCGCGAAAGACTGTAGCTAATAAAAAATTATACAAATGTGCAATAAACATTTTTATTTTATTACTACAATTTTGTGTGTGTGTGTGTGGGGAGTTATGTGTGTGTAACATCGTAGTTGGTTTGGTCTACCAATTTCTCTGGTTTTCTGTGTACTTTTGTGGGTGTCTGAGTTTATGCTGTGGTGATATAATTTATTGAAGAGCTTGGTGGGTCATGGAGGTGTTTGTATTCGAACCGAAATTTACCAGCTCTTCTCATGCTAAAGTTTTTACTGATTGTAGTTATGCTCCTGTGTGCTGATTGTGATGTCAAAAAAAAAAAAAAAAAAAAAAAAAAAAAAAAAAAAAAAAAAAAAAAAACCAACTGTGGGAGGAGGTATGTGACTTCTTCCCTATTTCCCTATTGGGAATGCACCAGAGAGACAACAGGGACCCTCCTGGCTTTTGCCTTACGGCCAAGGTAAAAACTCTGGGAAAAGCTTGGCTAGGTGTACATGTAGTCTGGCTCGGGTCAGTGGCGGTGCGTGCATTGTTGCAGTGAAATCGAAATACATAAACATTGCGACCGTTTCAGGCTATTGAGATGAATCCAATAGCAAAGATGAAAGTTTGTGCTAGACCTAGATTCAAACCCGGATTTCCCGCTTTGGGTCAGCGGTTGACTTAACCAATTAGGCTATCCAGGTACGCTTCCCTTTCTAATGGTGTTTCATAAATTATAGTCATACATCACCTGGGGTTTGTCGTTCAGTGGCAAATTCAGTAGCTCGCCTGCCTGTACATTATTATGAAACGACGGGTTCTTCAATATCAATGAAATTACAAATGTCACATTTCATTGACGTAATATGTTTATTTGCATTTTTGAAGAAGCACACAAACAAATCCTGACATTTCCATAAACTCTCGGGCGAACTGCCGGATGTCCGTTACTTCTTGCCACGATATTTCGGCGCATTGTCTTCTGGCCATCTTCAGGTGAGTACCGCCGAAGTACTGGCGAAGACGCACTGAGCTGTGCTATTTATGACTAATTCGGCCGACATTGCGCATGCGCGTACTTAGCATGCGCTTTCACTACAGCTACGTACGCTGCTCCGAGCGCCCTCCTTGGTGGAGGCTTGCCGCTTCGATATCAGATCGATTATCATTGTCATTCAGTTGCAGGGAACTACGCCGACTACGAAGTTTTCCAATGACAGGATTCCATGCAGCATTTATTTGGAAACCGCTGTCTCGATTAATAAGAGTCTCACTGTCCCCACAGCTTCAATAATGACTGGCTCCAAAATGTTGATGTATGGGCCGCAATTTTCGTTTCATTGTAGTTTACTGAATGACCTATGGAAATACAATGTTCGGCGATTGCGGATTTGGTGGGCTGGAGTAGCCGAGTATGACGCTGCTGTTCCACAATGCGCTCCTGCACAGTGCGCTTCGTCTGCCCTATATATGACTAGCTGCATTCTCACGAAATCCTGTAAACACCTGCTTTACGCAGCTCCAGATCCTCTTTGACAGAACCCAACAGCTGTGAAATTTTAGGAGGGCAAAAGATGACTCTTACTTTATACTTTCTTAGTATTCTGCCTATCTGCGATGAAATATTCCCAATATATGGGAGATAAGCAGTCCTTTTGAAAGCCTCTTCTTCTTCCTGGTTCTGACGTTTGTATGTGTGCATCGCTCGGTTTACTTGCTTCCTTGAATACTCATTCTTCAGGAATACAGTTTGCTGGTATTCCAGTTTCGTTTGAAGACTGTCGGCATCAGAGATGGTGTGGGCTCGATGGAATAAAGTCTTAAGGACGCCCATTGTTTGTGCAGGATGGTGGCAACTAGTAGTTTGTAAATACAAATCTGTATGAGTGGGCTTTCTGTATACCGAATGACCAAGTGAGCCATCACTTCTGCGTCGCACGAAAGCATCTAAAAATGCCAAACAACCATAGTAAACTTCATATCTTCGTGTATGAAGTTCATACGATGTAAAGACTCTTGGAGACAGTCCACGCCATGAGACCACACTATAAAACTGTCATCAACGTATCGCCAAAACACTGTTGGTTTAAAATTTACTGACTCGTGCTTTCTCCTCAAAATCTTCCATAAAAAGATTGGCCACCAGGCAGCTCCGTCAGATTGTTCATAAAACTCGTTAAATAAAAACAAAATGAGTAGAGGAGAGCGTGTGCTGAAATAGCGCTGTAATGTCTTCACCAAACATGTTGCTAATAAAGTGTAGAGACTCCACGAGAGGCACCATTGTGAAAAAGGGGCAAGCCTCCACCACGGAGGGCGCTCATAGCAGCGGACGTAGATGTAATGAACGCGCACGCTAAGTACGCGCATGCACAATGTCGGCTGAATTGGTCATAAATAGCACAGCTGAGTGCGTATTCGCCAGTACTTCGGCGGTACTCACCTGAAGATGGCCAGAAGACTGCGCCGAAATATCGTGGCAAGAAATTACAGACATCCGGCAGTTCGACCGAGATTTTATGGAAATACCTGTACACCGGGAAAGCTTTAAACATCACAAATGCTGACATGTTTAAACTTCACAAATTAATAGACTGTACCATAAATCTAAAAAAAAAAAAAAAAAAAAAAAAAAAAAAAAAAAAAAAAGAGAGAGAGAGAGAGAGAAAACATTCTCCACGATTCTTCCATTACGTGATGAAAACCGACTGAACTCTTCTTAAGACAAGTTGTAGGCTGACGGAACGCTTCCGCGATCGCGGTGATTCGCGCGTATATATACATTTCATGAATTTCTAGAACATGGAATTTGGAACATGACATCTAAATAATCTTATTTGTTAGATATAAATGAATATTTTACACAAAATTATGACAATTGTACTGAAAGTATTTTCGTATCAAAACAAATCAGAAGATAAATTCGTAAGAAATTTACGACTAGAGCAGTAGAGAGGTTTGTTTATCATAACAATAATGAATAAATTAAATATGTAGTTTTAAGGTAAGCAGAGCATCACAAACAGGTTAGTAAATAGTGGAAAACATCAGGAAATGTTGGTACCAAAATTTATCGTCAAACAATAATGATTGCACACTGTCACAACTTGCTATAATGAATTAACTAGTATAACCGAAATTATGAGCCTTATATAATTAATGTAATCAAATAGTGGAGTTATGAAATATTTATACAGAATTTGACAATTTTTCCGAATATTAGTGTACTATTAAACTATGATAATAAACGGTATCGTACATTTCAACATAGTGTTTTCGGGTACTAAAAGCATTTTCCCTTCCAACCCAAATTCTCATCTAATTGCACACCACGATAGCTGTGGCCCCTGCGCATTTCATTCCAATTCTTGCACAACTCCCAATTTTTGAAAACTATCTACGCCTTTTTTTTTTTTTTTTTTTTTTTTTTTTTTTTTTTTTTTTTTTTTTTTTTTGATGTTTATGAAACCTTATCTGTATCGGGAAAAATGCTACAATCAATTATTTATGGTCGCAGAACGTCCTATTACCCCGTTGTTGTTGTGGTCTTCAGTCCGGAGACTGGTTTGATGCAGCTCTCCACAATACCCTATCCTGAGCAAGCCTCTTCATCTCCACGTAAGAACGGCAACCTACATCTGTCTGAATCTGCTTACTGTATCCATCTCTTGGTCTTCCTCTGCGATTTTTACCCCACACACTTCCCTCCAACGCTAAATTCACAATTCCTTGATGTCTAAGAATGTGTCCTACCAATCTATCCCTTCTTTTAGTCAAGGTATGCCAGAAATTCTTTTTCTCCCCAATTCTGTTCAGTATCTCCTCATTAGTTACGCGATCCACCCACCTAATCTTTAGCATTCTTCTGTAGCACCATATTTCAAAAGCCTCAATCCTCAACCGCACTGTTTATCGTCCATGTCTCACTCCCATACAAGACAACACTCCACACAAATGCCTTCAGAAAGGACTTCCTTAGGCTCAAATCAATATTCGATGTTAACAAATTTCTCTTTTTCAAGAACGCTTTTCTACCCATTGCCATTCTGCATTTTATATCATCTGTATTGCGACCATCATTTGTTATTTTACTGCCCAAGTAACAAAACTCATCTACCTCCATTATTGCTTCGTTTCCCAATCTAATTCCTTCAGCGTCACCTGATTTTCTTACACTCCACTCCATTACCCTAGTTTTGCTCTTGTTGATGTTCCTATTATATGCACCTTTCAGCACACTGTCCATTCCGTTCAATTGCTCTTCCAGGTCCTTTGCTGTATCTGACAGAATTACTATGTCGTCAGCAAAACGCAATGTTTGTAATTCTTCCCCCTGAACTTTAATTCCTTCTCCAAATTTCTCCTTGCTTTCCTTTATAGCTTGCTCAATGTACAAATTGAATAACAATGGAGAAAGACTACAACCCTGTCTTACTCCCTTTCCAACCACTGCATCCCTTGCATGCCCTTCAACTCTGACAACCGCTGTCTGGTTTTTGTACAAGTTATAAATAACCTTACGATCCCTATATTTGACTCCTGCTTGCTTCAGAACTTGAAAGAGTTTATTCCAATCAACATTGTCAAAAGCCTTCTCCAAATCTACAAAAGCTAGAAATGCAGGTTTGCCTTTTCTTAATCTATCTTCTAGGATAAGCCGTAAAGTGAGTATTGCCTCCCGTGTTCCTACATTTCTCCTGAACCCAAACTGATCTTCCCCGAGGTAGGCTTCTACCAGCGTTTCCATCCTTCTGTATATAATTCGTGTTAATATTTTGCAACCATGACTTATTAAACTGGTGGTTCTGTAGTTTTCACAACTGTCTGCACCTGCTTTCTTTGGAATGGGGATTATAACATTTTTCTTAAAGTCTGAGGGTACTTCGCCCGTCTCATACATCTTACACACGAGGTGAAACAGGTTTGTCATGGCTGGTTCTCCCAGAGACTTCAGTAGCTCTGAGGGAATATCATCTACTCCAGGGGTCTTGTTTCGGCTTAGGTCTTTCAGGGCTCTGTCAAATTCTTCTCTCAGTACAGTATCTCCTATTTCATCTTCATCTACATCCTCTTCCCTTCCTATAATATTGTCTCGAAGTTCATTTCCTTTGTAGAGCCCCTCTATATACTCTTTCCACCTTTCAACTTTCCCTTCTTTGCTGAGAACTGGTTTTCCATCAGTGTCCTTGATATTCATAGATCTGTAGGCTGTATCTATTTTTTCCCTATTTATACATTCTTCTACATCCTTGCATTTGCCTTCTAGCCACTCCTGCTTAGCCGTTTTGCACTTCCTGTCGATCTCATTTCTAAGTCGTCTGTACTCCATTTTGCCTGTTTCATTTACTGCATTTTTATATTTTCTCCTTTCATCGATTAAATTTAGTATCTCCTGTGATATCCACGGATTTTTGTAGGTCTTGCCTTCCTCTGCTACCTTCACTATTTCATCTCTCAATTTTACCCATTCCTCCTCTACTGTTTTATTTTCCCCTGTTTCTGTCAATTGCCTAAAGCTCCCTCTGAAATTCTTAAGAACCTCAGGTTCCTTCAATTTATCCAGGTCTCATCTCCTTATTTTCCTACCTTTTTGTAGTTTCTTCAGTTTCAGCCTACAGTTCATAACCAACAAGTTATGGTCAGAGTCTATATCTGCCCCTGGGTATGTCTTACAGTGTAAAATCTGGTTCCGAAATCTATGTCTTACCATTATAAAATCTATCTGGTATCTCCCGGTGTCTCCTGGTCTCTTCCACGTATACAACCTTCTTTTGTGATTCTTGAACCAGGTGTTTGTTAGAACTAAATTATGTTCCGTGCAAAATTCTACAGGCGGCTTCCTCTTTCATTCCTTTTGCCCAGACCATATTCACCTACTATCTTCCTTTCCCTTCCTTGTCCTACTACCGAATTCCGATCTCCCATAACAATTAAGTTTTCCTCTCCCTTAATTGTCTGAATAATTTCCTTTAGCTCCTCATATATTTCTTTGATTTCCTCATTATCGGCAGAGCTAGTTGGCATATAAACCTGTGCTACTGTTGTAACGCGCCGAAAATCGCTGCCGTCCTCGTGACCAGCTCAAGCGATCTGCATCCCTACTGAATGTTCTTGGCGGACAGTTCGGCGGCACCCGCAGTGACGGATCAAGGGAACGGGTCATGGCGGTCATGAACCCCTCTGCCCTTCGATTTTTTTACACACATATATTTCGTTTTTGCATATTAAGCTTGTACGGAAAATTTTCGGGAATATTTATTTTTCAAAATAGTTTTATTTATTTTTATCGGTCACATTAACCACTTTAGATTTCCTCATTGTATATTGTTCACTTATATCAAAGCCTTTCCAATCACCCCTCCCCTTCCCACGGCACATAGGCGTTTCAAGTAATCAGCATTTCTCTTCTTAACACACTCTTATAGCCACAGTCCGCATACTAAATTCCAGTCGTAGTGCAAATTGAAATACTAAATGCAAACGTCGATTTCACACTCTGCAAATCTTGACGTTATTAAGAATCCTATTATAATTTGTAAATTAACTACGTGACAGATGGAGTTTGCAAAGATTTGGAGACATATTTTTCAAAAACAGTATTTTACCGAACTGAAATTTCTTCATTATGATGAATTGTGGTATATTTGCCGACGGGACGTGCTATTCACTCTCGTAAGCAAATTATTCGTTAATAATTTTACTACACTAAAATGTACCCCCAAAGACTTACTCATTGCATACACTCATCAATTTCAAAAACAAAATTGTATTCCAAATGGGCAAGACAAGTTAAAAAGAAATTACAGGGAGCTGAAATTTCATTTGAGGACGTTCAGGATCGACAAGTTTTCAGATGAAAGGTCAAAATTACTAAGCACCTTATTCTGCTTACTACGCCAGTTCCACTTCATGCTGGCAAATGGTCAGAAGAGAGAAAAGAAGCACAGTTGGCGAAAACGAAAATCTCCTGGAAAAAGAGGAAAGTATCAACATGGAAGAGAGAAAAACGAGAGAAAAAATTACACTAAAATGTCATATATTATGAACGAAGTAAATTTAAAATAATAATATAAAAAATATATATTTACCTTTATTAAAATTGTACACATAGAAATGTTGAAAAGAAGTATGATAACAAGGTGTATTTATCTGGAAGCGAAGGGGTCGGGGCCGAAAACCAGTAACCTGTGACCCCCTCCAAATAGAACTCTTGATTCGCCTCCTACAAGCAGGTCCAAACGCAACGATCTGTCTGCGCAAATATCTATGCAGACCAAGAATGAAACTTTCACTCTGTAGCGGAGCGTGCGCTGATATGAAATTTCCTGGCAGATTAAAATCGTGCGCCGAAACCGGGATTCGAACCTGGGACCTTTGCCTTTCGCGGGAAAGTGCTCTACCATGCCCGCGAAGGGCCAGATTTTGTAACGGGACAAAATATTTTCTGGTTATCGAACGATTTCGTTTCGATTTATTAGGAAATATGTTATATTAATGATTTTTTTCTGAAATTTTGAATTGAAATGTATCTGTATGTAATATTGGTAAAATTACAATGTATTTGTTTGATATGTGTACTATATTTTACATCAAGAAAACGCCAAATACGTCTCCAGGAGAAAGCTCATAGATATATTTTAACTGCATATGTGCCGCTCAAGATGTATGCCAAACAAGATAAAATTGAAAAGGGAATATTAATGATTATTGTACGGTGAAAGATGAAGACCTCTCAATGATTTATTGGTTCCTAAGATGGTTTATAGTTAGTTGCTGGTGAGTTACCGATCGGACTGCTGTGAGAGGCAGAATAACGTGTTTATGGTTACGCAAGTCTAGATCCGTCGCAAAACAGAAAGAAATTTACCAGAGTGGATAGGTTTCTGTGGATAGTAGTGGCAGAAGCACTACTGATAATAGTGTAACCTGACCTGAGGTTTTTTTTCGGATCAGGGGAGTGACAGTTGGTGAGAAGTGTTAGTTGGTTGTAAAATGATAACTGAAGTTAATGCTGTGTGGCAGCATTAAGCAACTCATCTACGGAACGTATCTATTGAGGATTGGATTGTGGTGTGGTTGGTAATCAGTCCCAAGTGGAGTTGAGGACGTAATTTGAACAGAACAGTCTTATTGTGTTCTGTTATAAATTGAGCCACGCGTGGGTCGTGGGTTTTATTGGTATGATTTGACTGGCTCTGGTTACAAATTGTGTGCAATTGGGTTCCGGAGTTACACAAAATAAAATATACCAGCTTACCTTCCGAGCCTTAACTGAAAATTTTTACAGTGACGGATAGAATGTAAATAATTTAGGGCGTGGAACCAATAAAACTATTTGTTGATCTCACAAGTAACTAACTATCAGGTTAGAGTGACTTAGGTTCGGTTGAAAAAGTTATCATTACTACCATAGAGTTGTTCGATGCCATCGCCTGAAGTAGGCTCCAAGCTTGCTTTCAGATTAATTAAATGTAAATATGAGCTGTAAGTGGTGGTGGCGCCATAGGATTTATTAAAACCTTAGTCAGAGGAGACAAATAAGCCTGGAGGCATAATAAAAATAGAAGGAATTTACTTGATTTATTTATTATCTGGCTTAAAAGAAAGGATTTTTTTTCTTTTGTCTTAAACAAGGAAAAGAGAAAGAGAGAAGTAGTAAATCGTAACTACTATCGTAATCTGAATATATGTAATAGAAAAATTAATATCTTTCGTCAAGGGAACAATAAAAATATACATTTGTTCTCTGGGGAAAAACATAGTACAATTTCAACCATGTCTACTAGAATAGTTAGGTTAGTCTGACATAAAGAAAATATTGAATTTTAGTAAAGGAATCTGTTGGATCTGTTACGAATATATCGCTGACGAATAAAAATTTTATTTCGGAATGCCTCTGCTAATATTCGGAACTGTCGTCAAAAAGGCGAAAGAAAATATTATTACTATTTAGTAAATTTGGAGGGTACTTTTAATTTTTTTTTATTTTTATTTTTTTTTTATTTTTTGAATTGTGAAGTTAAGTACTTTGATTTTTACATATAATAGTAATATACTATTTACAGATAGTTGTTTTGTAATGGTTGGTTACAAACAGCGTTTACTTAGGTGACTAAATTTTACTTACGGCGTCACCGGCGTATGCGTTGTAGTGACAGCGTATTTTATTGACGCTATACTGGTGTACAATCCAAAGGTGTATATTCATCCTGAACGGTATTTAACTTGCTCTACAACCTTATTTTCCTGAAGCTATTCATAGTCAAATGCGTTAATATTACGTTAATGCCGTATACTGTAACACTTACGATCTTTTCTAACGCGAAAGGCGACCAAAGGGCTAAAAATAATAACATTTCAGAATACTTAACTGCGTTATACCAGACGGGACATTACAGGTTCCAGGATCGAATGCCGTTTCCGGCACACAGTTTTAATCTGCCAGGAAGTTTCATCTGTGCAAATGTCTGCGCACATCAATCGTTGCGTGAGGACGGGTGTTGAGATCGCTGCACTTTCTACCGCCCGCCACCTGTCGCTGTAGAAAAAGAGTAACTTACAGCAGAACTGACTGCCGGCACACGACAAGCGAATACGCTCTTTATATCAGTGATGGAGGTAATTCTGTTATCGTAGCTGCTTGCAACATGTCTTACAAAAATAATGCAAACAAAATGCCATAAACGAAAAAGTCGGACGAAAAGGTCTAGGTAATGGCTGGTAAGGCTATCAAAATAGTGTAGACTTGGTCTATAAACCTTGTATACTCCTACACCAGATCGAAGAGACTTTGAATCTTTCGAAAATCCTTTGCGATGTGCAGTTAAGAACAAATTTTATTTATTTATTCATTAATACATTTTAATAACACATTCTCTGCTAACAGCAGCATCAACCAAACGTAATTCTCTGAGATAATTGTGTCCACCTGTTTTATTTGTCTCTATCACTATATTCTCTACTTTCCTTTTACCTTGCCGCGGCGGAGTGGCCGAGCGGATTGAGGCGTTGTGCTCCGATGCGCGAGCGCGAGGCTGCTCCCCGACGGGGGTTCGAATCCCACCACGGGAAAGGATGTTTGTGTCGTCTTTAGTATAAGATAGTTCATAAGTAGTTTGTAAATTTAGGGACTGATGACCCCACAGTTAAGTCCCATAAGCTTGACAAACATTTGAACATTTTTTAACATTCTACCATAAACAAGTATGGCTTCGATAAATATATATATATATAAATTCAGCAGTGAATTCCCCAGACCACTGACCTATGTCTCGTTCACTTGTGCATATAAGCGACGAACAATGTCTAGACTGACACAAGTTTACAGCGCTCTCTTGTGTCCTATCCACATGTTTCCACTTCTGCGCAGATGTGATTTAAAAAAACAGAAAAGAGCGATTTTGCTCAAAACTCCAACTTCCAGGCTTGCGCACAGCTCATATCTGCGCAAATCTGTTGTGCACAGCGATAAGTGAGGCGTACACAGACAGATTGTTGCGTATCGACCAGCCTTAACATGCTCGCTAGTGACGTCACTGGGGGTTGCAGGATGCCTGTAAACCCCCTAGGCAGAAGCAGTTCCCAGAGCTCCGCTAGATGGCACCACTGTGCAGAGGACATTTCTCCTCTTGCTTCTCCCAGCATTCTTCCTTCACGGGTTATATCATATCGTCGCCCAATACTGATGTTTCGACAGCAGTCGTAATAATTTTGTTTGCTTCAAAACTTACATACTACTGCCTTGTGCTACTAGCCTAACAGGTTTCATGAAGACCTAGGTAAGACTTTACTCAATGCTCTAAACTGTTAATTTTCCCAATTCCCATGACGACAGACGAAACAGAAAGATGTTTATCAACTCTGAATAAAATGAAATCATTGTTACGCAACTATATGCTCCAGACAGTGGCGAACTAAGTGGGGGGCGAGTGGCGGAGGGGGCGGACCGCCCCGAGCCTCCGGTCTTGGGGGCCTCCAAATACCTCAAAAGTAAGGATTTTTTATTATTATTATAATTTTTTTAAATGCACTTGGTTCTGGAGCCTGCAATTCTCGCAAACTATTTTTCTTAGACTGTCCCGTGCCTCTCGTCCTCGGTGGGGGGAGGGGCCTCCAAAAAAAGGTAATTTTTTATAGTAATACATGTATGTCCAAGTGCATGGGGCGCCTCATTTTGTTTCGCCGCCACCCCGGGCCTCCAACAGCCTTAGTTCGCCACTGGCGGCCTTAGCAATGCTTTCCAGTGATTGAGATCTTGCGATGGACATTGCAGACTTTAATCAGCTGATGACTGACAAATTAGCATCGATAAAAAACAAGAAGGGAAATTTTCAGAAATATGGTGTAAGAATAAGTGTACTTATAAGTTATGATCTATAATGTCTCTTATTTGGAATCTTTCAAATGAAGAATGAATTTAATTTCGACTAGGAATGTAGCTCTTACCGTAACGATTATCGAAAAATCGTAGCATGCACTCTGCAATGTTCAACGTTTGTAAACCTATTGAACCAAACTGATATGGTCATCAGTGTCTAGACTTGCAAACTAATTAATCTTACTTATACTAAAGGACAAAACACACACATAGACACTCACACACACACACACACACACACACACACACACACACACACACACACACACAAACATTCCCGAGGGAGGACCCGTACATGCGACGGGAGCGGCCGCCCAGCCAGTAGCATGACGCCTTAGACCATGAGGTCATTCCGCACAGCGTGCATTCTGCCACAGATTTTTGGCTCCTTTATATTTCTTACTTTTCACTGGAACTTAAATTGGATTTGCGAAAATTTAATTTCGTGACTTTCATAATAAATGTGAAAATGTTTGTAAATTTATGGGACTTAACTTATTTGGTTATTAGTCACTAGGTTTACAAACTATATAAAATAGGTTAAACACACACACTCATCCACCAGGGAGGACTCGAACCTCAGACGGCAAACAGCCGCGCGCTCCCCAGCAAGGCGCCTTGCACGGCTCGGCCACTCCACCTTGTCTGATTGTAATATTCCAGGAATTATAGGGGTGTTTATACAATGACGAATGTCAGGAATCCATGTGCTGGGATGAGTTTTCTCCTCCTACGCGTCTCATATAAAAATGCATACTAACACTGAAACTTTGGGTGCAACTCTCAGCTTTACGTACTAACGACCGCCACGGGCTTGGGTTTATATTTGCAGTACCCTCTTTTCACGCCCAGGTTCATGAGGCGCATTTTCTCGAATAATTCGACTATCTTGTGGACAGCTGAACGCCAATGCAAGCTCCTCCCACCGATCGCTCGAAATGCCATAGGTTGTGAGGAGTCGTCCAATGATTATATCGCAGGTGTTGGCTGCCCTGTCGCCGCGTCCCTACGAGAGCGCCGAGTAGAACACTGCGTTAGGTGGTCTGCTGTCATCCATATGTACGGCATGGCCAATACATCTCAGCTGGTGTTCCATTATGAGAGCCTCAATACCGGGCAGTTTCACACCGCGAAAATCTGTGTTTGGGACACGGTCTTCGCATTTGCTCCGCGGAATCACCTGAGATGAAAGGTATCTAGCCTTCTAATATCAGCTTTGTAATAGCTTTAGGATTCCAAGGAGTAGAGTAAGGTGGGTAACACTACTACTGTGTAAACTGCAAGTTTTGTTTGTAGTTATACATACTCGGTCGTTCAACTTGCCGAAAACTGAGGCTCCATTCGTTATACGGGCTGCAATTTGTGTTGTCAGACAGTTGTCAGTTCTAAGTTGCCTTCTTAGACATTTAAAATATGACATGTTTACAAGAGGTTTGTTATCAAGTTCAGTACTGGAGTCGTTTACATCAAGGCCTCTAAGTTGTTGTAGAAGAACTTGCGTCTTAATGATACTTATGAGTAAAGCAAATCTTCTGTAGGCTTCGTTTAACAGGTTCATGTAGGTTTGAAGAGTTTGCGCAAGGCGCGGTGGAGTGGCCGAGCACTCTAAGGCGCCTTGCTGCTTGCTGTGGAGCTCGCGGTTGCTCGCCGTCGGAGGTTCAGTCCTCCATAGGGCATGTGTGTGTGTGTGTGTGTGTGTGTGTGTGTGTGTTGTCCTTAGCATAAATTAGTTTAAGTAACGACTGAGCTATCCCGACACGACTCACGATGCCGCCTCACAACTCTAATTACGCCAGTACCTCGCCTCCGATTTTACAACCTTCACAGAAGCTCTCCTGCATAACTTGCAAGACTAGCACTCCTGGAAGAAAGGATATGGTGGAGACATGGCTTAGCCACAGCCTAAGGGATGTTTCCAGAATGAAACTTTCACTCTGCAGCAGAGTGTGCGCTGATATGAAACTTCCTGGCAGATTAAAAATGTGTGGCGGAACCGGGACTCGAACCTGGGACCTTTGCCTTTCGCGGGTAAGCACTCTATCAACTGAGCTATTTTTTTTTTTTTTTTTTTTTTTTTTTCATCTGGTAGATCTTTGGTTCGCGGACGTTCGTTTAGTTTGTTCGTGGTTGTTCGATGAATGGTTGGCTCAGCTTTTTTATTCCAGTGGGCGTTCAGCCCCCTGACCGGGCGCGCTGAGCCACGACGCCCGGCGAGCTATTCCGACACGACTCACGACTTGTGAGGATAGCTCAGTGCTTGCCCGCGAAAGGCAAAGGTCCCATCTTCGACTCCCGGTTCCGGCACACAATTTTAATCTGCCAGGAAATTTCATATCAGCGCACACTCCGCTGTAGAGTAAAAGTTTCATTCTTTAGTTTAAGTAGTTTGTTAGCCCAGCAGCATTTAAGTCCCTTATATTTACGAACATTCGCGCAGAGAATTTCTAAGATGGACAGTTTAGTGAATCGACTTTTCGTGTCGAGGCGAGTGATGTTACACATTTTTTTTTTTTTTTTTTTTTTTTTTTTTTTTTTTTTTTTTTTTTTTTGAGTTTATACCTATTTCACTATTTCAAGCTTTGGTCGCGTCAATCTCGACAGCTGCAAAGTAAAATCAGAACAGTGTCCCTACCGAAATATGCACGCAATGGACGAGAAAGGCTAAGTGGGTTTATTTCGGTGCACTTCAGCTTCAATGGTGTCTGCTAGGTGTTAAATTAGGAACTTCTTCATGGTTGAATGTCCGTGAACTTGAAGGAATTGTTTGAATTGCTTCAACATCAGAGACGGTACTATGCTGCGACAATAATGGTGGGCTAAATTGAATGTTAGCTACAGGAAGGTTAAGTCGTAGCAACAATACAGTTAAAAATGTAGTAGCCAAGAGCGGTAATTTTAAGCATAACTGAAAATACATTGGATTGGAGCAATGAATTATTATTATTACTTACAAAAAGAAAAAATAAAGAAAGGATCTAAATATTATAGATGCTTTCGAAAGAGGAAGAACAACGTAACATTTTGCAATTCATTTCCACCTCTGGTTCTAGGGAGAATTGGGGCCAAACCGAAGTATCTGCTCCGAGGGGCACTCGAAGACAAGAGGTTGTGGCTATGCGCAGTACGTAAGGTCGCGTTTAAAGAGCGCCACCTGGCCACCTTAAGGGGGACGCCAGCTGTTGGAAGAGCGGCTAGCGGGCAAAGCAAACCAAGCAGCCAGATGCTGGCCGGCGACATTTCTCTGGCTGCCAGGTACGCGCATGCGCGTAGCTCTCTTATTCTTTGTAGTGGAGGTACACGACGCGCCCCTGTACAAAATGGACGTTCTCTCAGAAGTGGAGACAATTAGTAGTCCTTCCTGTCTGCATGAGACATTACTTTAATCATTTTAATTGTCCGCATCCATAAATCCCTTTATGCTCCATCCTCCTCCATCCCTCCATTCACTTGTCACACATGACCTCTGATAAAGGTAACAGTAATGAAAAACCCTGCATATGTGAAGTCACTGCATGACAAATTGAAAACACAGATATATTCTTATGTATCATACTGTAGATACTACCCAATTATTGACCTTTGTGTGTCATATTTCTATTTTTGCTTAAAAATCAATATTTTTATAAGTGGCTTCAGTTTAATGGCTCTGATCAGTGGCTGTTTTCTCAAATTCTTTAATGTCAACCATATATATATAAAAATGAATGATGGCCGGCCGCGGTGGCCGAGGAGACTTAGGCGCTTCAGTTACGATCTGCACGGCTACTACGGTCGGGGGTTCGAATCCCCCCTCGGGCATGGATATTTGTGACGTCCATAGTATAAGGGACTGATTGTGGTGTCGCACAAGTATGAAGTGCGTGCCACCTACTTTCGCCGCGCGCCGCCATGCACGCACGGCGCGGCGTTCTTACGACAGCCACTAGCGCCCTCTGCTGCAACTCCGCTCGTGGCCACGACTGAACGACATGGTTCACTTGGAACTGAGATAGGAACCAGTTAACACTTCGGAATCAGATAGGCACCAGTAAAGACTTGGCTATCGGATAGGCACTACGAATCATCGCTAGGCAGGCCTCTATATAATCTATGTATCAGCATTCTGCAGTCCAGAACTATGTAAAAGTTAAGTATTACTAAGTTTCTATGAAATATATATCTCGTTCTAATTTACTCTAGTGTTTCCAGTTTCTGCTGTCCCACTGTCTGCTCACTTCCGTACCTGCACAAGCGTGCATCCGTTATTCCTGTGTCGGTCTTTCTACTCGGCCACCGACACCTACGACAGACACGAGACACAAAAGCGGCGACGAGGCTGGGACACAAAACTGATGACCCCGTCGTTATGTCCCATAGACTATACAAACATTTGAACATTTGCTACGGTGACCCCGAGGCAGTGGGAGAGATTAGAGAGTTGCTGCGGATATAGTAGAGAGGGTACCAGGCAGTGAGTCTGATACGATGCCTGGCATCGCTAGTGTCGAGTTATTTTGATTAAGGGGCAGTTTGTGGTCGGGCCCGGCTTGTGCATCGAAGTTGACCTGGGTGGGAGCCATGCATGCCATGAGCTGAAGAGGTTGGTTTGGAGAGGCCTTTCTGTCAAGTCATAACAGCACCTCGGCGCGGGCTGTTTACCTCGTCTCCCGGCTACGTGGTCGCGTTCCTAGTGGCCGTGCGACACCGCGTCCGTCCCTCGCCAAGGGTCGGAGCTGTCAACCACAGCTCTACACTCATCACTACACTCACACTACACTCTACACTACGGCTCGCATCTTTCCAGTCGCTTTTCATCTGGGATCTCAAATTCAAATGTTTGTATAGTCTCTGGGACTTAACTACGGGGTCATCAGTCCCTAAACTTACAAACTACTTATGAAATACTTACGAACTAGGACGGCACAAATAATCATGCCCGAGGGGGGATTCGAACCCCCGACCGTAGTGGCCGTGAAGACCGTGACTGGAGCGCCTTAGTCCCCTCGGCCACCGCGGCCGGCGTCTGGGATCTGTGAAACGTTTCTGGACGTTGGTTGACACCCTCCTCCTACACTATCACGAGGGTGCCTGCACTTGTAGTGGGGTAAGAAATAAATACGTTAAGTGACTGATACAGTCTGGCTCCACAAAGTTGTGTGTGTCAGTTTGTCAGCCGTCAGCAGTGGCCGAGCGGTCTGCGGCCCGCCAGTCACAGTCTGCACGGCCGCCACGGTCGGGAGTTAGAATCCCCCCTCGGACAAGGATGTTTGTCTCGTCTTTATATAAGGTAGTTCATACAGGGTGTCCAGAAAAGGGCTCCATGATTTCAAAATTAAATATCTCGAAAACAAAGATCTATAGAGGAATGCAGTAAATGGTATGTTTATTGTGAAAGCTGTAAGAAGTTTATACAGCAGTTTGAAATAATCGTTACAAAAGCTACTAACAGATGGTGCTGTACGCTCTACAGCTCATATCAGCATACGTAAGTGAAATAATCGTATGAAAACACTCTTTGCAAACAATCACATCACAATGTTTTCAAAATGTTCACCATTGGCACTACAGAGGTGGCGCAAACGAAGAATGAAATTCGCCATCACATTTCGTAGTGTCTCAACCGAAATGGATTCACATGCCACAGAGATCGCCGATTCAAGCTCGTCCAGCGTGGCGGGATGCTTCGGTTAGACCATATCTTTCACTGTGCCCCACAAAATAAGTCATAGGGAGTCAAATCCGGCGAATATGGAGGCCAATCCATGCCTGCACCAGTAAATTTGGGATATTTCAAAGCAATGACTCGATATCCGAAGCATTCCTCAAGAAAGCGAAACACTTGTTCGGTCCGATGTGTTCGGGCTCAATCTTGCATAAACCATTCAGGACCTGGACGATACTCTAACGCTTGCTGTGTGGCGACAAATTGTTCCAAAATTGCAACGTAACGTGCACCAGTGACCGTTTTTCGAATGAAAAAAGGGCCAATAAAGCCTTTGCTGCATACTGCAGCCCACACAGTAACTTTAGGAGAATACAGGGGTTTCGCTTCACACCAATATAGCTTTTCGGAACCCCAAAATCGCCAGTTCTGCTTATTCACGTATCCATTCAGGTGGAAGTGTGCTTCATCTGTAAACCAGATGCAGCCAACATCAAATCCTTCTCTATCAATCATTGTGAGCATCTGATTAGCACAGGCAATCCTTTGTTGCACAGCTCGTAGGGGTATGCCCTGGTGCGTTTGAATTTTGAATGGAAATATGTCTAGGCTCTTTCTTAGTATTTTCTGCGTGCTGGAACGCTTCAAACCAGTCTCAGATGCAATTCTACGGACGGATGACATTGGATTTCGCTGAATAATTCCAGAAACTGTGGCGATATTTTCAGGCGTAACTGCGGTTTGCTTGCGGCCAACATGCCCTACTAGATCATCAGTTACGCTGCCTGTTCGTTGAAATTTTGCGAAGAGCGTACGAATGGTTTTCGCATCGGGTCCTTTTGGAACATTAAATCGTGCTTGAAAACTTTGTCTTGTTGCCGTAGGACTCTCTTCTAACCTGTGATACTCTAGCACCAGAAATCGCGTTGTTCAATTGAGTAAATGGTTTTAATCTCTTCCTTCGGTACGCTAACCTCCTTTCACGTTTCAATAGTGGAACTGATCGCTCTGGGCTTCGGATCACTATTTATACTAGGCATTACGTATGGCGATTACAGCGCCATATGTTAGCAGCTTTTGTAATTATTATTTAAAACTGCTGTATAAACGTCTTACAGCTTTCACAATAAACATACCGTTTACTGCATTCCTCTATAGATCTTTGTTTTCGAGATATTTAATTTTGAAATCAGGGAGTCCTTTTCTGGACACCCTGTAAGTAGTTTGTAAGTTTAGGGACTGATGATCCCGTAGTTAAGTCCCTTCAGCTTAACAAACATTTGAACTTTTTTTGAATTTGTCAAGATCGGTGGTCGTACCACAGGGGCCGTCCTTGCCTGTGTGTACGTCGTTAGTTGTTTATTCATGTTGTACCGCACTTTTAGTTCGGTTCAATTGAATTATATTTTTCTCTTTGCTCTGAGTAGCTAGTACCCTACATTCATTAACTTGGTTAACGTAACTGGGGAATTTATCTGGTTTGTGTCCCTTTGCTAGGTCGTATCTGCACGGGCGGTAGTTTCATATCTTGGCTTTTCCTTTTTTTATCTTCTCCTAGCAGAAATTTTCCCTCCGTGAGGCATCGCCACTCCGCGGCTGTAATTTGGCGTTTTATCCGTTTGTGTAAACTCCTTCGAGTCAGCCGGCCGCGGTGGCCGAGGATACTAAGGCGCTCCAGTCACGGTCTGCAAGGCCACTACGGTCGGGGGTTCGAATCCCCCCTCGGGCATGGATATTTGTGCCGTCATAGTTCGTAAGTAGTTCATAAGTAGTTTGTAAGTTTAGGGACTGACAACCTAGTAGTTAAGTCCCATAGACTATACAAACATTTCCTTCGTGTCAGAGCTGTAATTCTCGTTGACCGTTGGGCCCCTTATTCCTCTCCTTCCTGTTTTGAGTCAGCTCATCTGTTTTACCTGTGTGGGTGTATTAAATTAACGAGTAGCCAGCTCCCCCACCTCAGTGTGATTTTCCTATAACTAAGCTGAACTTCTGTCATTTAAATTGTAGGGCTTTTTTGTAAATTTTATTGTGTTGTGATCACTTTAGTGTGATTTTGATAATTAAGCTGAGCTATTTTCATTTAAATTGTAGGGGTCATTTGTAAACTCTATTGTATTTACAAGGATTGCTTTCACCTAAAACTTTCCACTTTAGCTTAAATTGCTGGACTCATTGTGTCCGTTATTGTATTTTAAATAGTTGCTTTTACTAAATTTCTAGCCCTATTATCTAATCAAAAAATTGGTTCTCCCAACTTGGCCTTCTGGCTTGCACCACTTATCTGAACTGTCTTGTTGTGCCTTCAGCCCCTGGTTGTAATACCAAATACACACACACACACACACACACACACACACACACACACATATATATATATATATATATATATATATATATATATATATATATATATATATATATCTTAATTGAAACAAATGGAACCTGAACTGACTATCCTTGCTTAACTTCAACAACCAACTACCCACCGCTCCCACAAACGTACCCTCTCAGTAACTGTAAACAGTACCTCCTGACCTACAAATAGCAATCAATTTGATATAAATTTAAACTACTTTAATACCCTGTAATAAGCAAACATTGTAATTTAATGTTTTCATTTTATTTTCTGTAAACTGCACTCTTAACTCCTTTATCTTCTTCACACACAAATACCCCTATGTCTCGACCCCACCAGCCAAACCATATCCCATCTCTTATCACTTTTCCTGTATCTAAGGCCAATAGAAGTGAAAACTGCTATTATGTAACAGAAATCTTCGTGATAAGTGAGACGCACAATGCAACTTGTGTGTTATAGAAACCACCGGCGAGTGATCTCTAAGATATGTAGTGCCATGTAATTGCTCTTCCTTCATCTTCCTCCCCCCCCCCCACCCTAACCGTCGCATTTCCCTCACATAGATTCTGTAAAGAGACTGTGATTTTGATGTTTCTCAACATTGTTTTACTTAATAGTATCTGCCCTGAAAAATAAAAAAACTATAGTGTAACAGAAAATGTTTCGTATATCACTGATTTAAAATTGTATAATCCAACACAAAACAGATTTCAGTTATTTACAATTGTTTAAAATACTGTAAGATATACAGGGTGAATCATCTAACACTTGCACCGCAAATATTGCGGAAACGAAAAGTGCGACTTATGTGCAGTTTTCACAGAATGGATTAGTAATCAAGGACTCGCATTGTTAGCCAATAAACAGATTGTAAAAAACCTAGTAAGTGTATTATTTATGCAAATATACCATTTTTCAAATGGATCAATGGTTGTTTCTATCATGCACTGGAATTTTTGACATCAGCTGTGTACAAAGCATTTTGAATGAGATTTGTATCACGTTTAGTTTGGCAGCTACAACAATTCAATGTTTTGGCGGTGGAGGCTACTACAGTGTAGCTGACTGGCTGGTGTTCATGAGACAGCGAGTCGTGCCCCAGGGGCTAGCCACTCGGCTAGTCAGCTACGCTATCGCATCCTCCCACCTCCCCCAAAAAACTTTGAACGGTTGTAGCTGCCAAACTAAAAGTGATAAAAATGTCATTGAAAACTCTTTCTACACAGATGGTGTCAAATTCCACTGCATGATAGAAACACCCATTGTTACATTTTAAAAAACTGTATGTTTGCATAAAAATTACACTTTCCAAGTAATATTACAATCTGTTTGTTGACTAAACATACGAGCCCCTGACTGACAATCCTTTCTGTGAAAAACGCACATCAATGGCACTTTCCGTTTCCGCAATATTTGCGGCGGCGCAAGTGTTAGGTGATTCACCCTGTATTTTGAAAAAGGGGTGGTGTGTGTGCGTTTGTGTGTGTGTGTGTGAGAGAGAGAGAGAGAGAGAGAGAGAGAGAGAGAGAGAGAGAGAGAGGAGCAGTTAGTATCGCCATCTGGCGGATTATCTCCATAGTCAGTGGGCGTTCAAGCAGACGTCAGTTTGCATTTGACCTTTATGGGGTGAATTTTAAACATTGTTTTATGCATGACATATGTCTACGATACAAATTGTTTTATGGGGGAATATTTTAACACAACTTTGGTGAGTGTACAGTTATAAAGGTAAAGCAGTCAACAATCCGAAGATTGGTTTGAACACCACAGTACTTTACTGGGCATGGTCCTGTTTGGAGGTGGTATGCCGTAGCCCTCCTCCGACCTTCGAACTGACTTACCCAGCCAGTTATAGGGGGACCTACAGTTTGGTTGGTTGGTTGATGGGTGGATGGGACCAAACAGCTAGGTCATCAGTCCCATGACCTCTGTATGAAGTGCAAGTAAGGGTGTGGTCGGCTAAGACCGTAACGAGAGTAAAATAGAGGAACTAAAAGGGGGTTAAAATCAAGTAGAACAGGACAAAAACCAATAGAAAAAGCGGGATTCTGCAAGGAACGTCGCGACAGATCTAGAATCCCCGTTTATTGACAAGCAGATACAGGAGAACAGTGTATGCTCCTAGATCAGAAGCCTAAAAATGTGAAAAGGGAAACAACGTGAATTAAAACCAAGTTAAAAGCAGAAATGGAAGTCATCAGGGGGAGGGGAGGGGAGAGCTCCAAACCCTGCTGCTTGCAGGGAGGGCCACAAATCCACCCATTCAAGCGTCGAAGATAAAATCTTATAGCCGAGAGTAAAAACCGCTTTGACGGATGAATCCAAGGACTCTGTCAGCTATCCGTGAATCATTCGCCATAACCGAGGGCATTGAGTGCGGCATTCCGTATTTGGCACGGAGCGCCAAGAGGAGCGGACATTCCACTAAAATATGAGCCACAGATTGTAGGGCCCCACAACCACAATGTGGGAGAGGCTCATTACGCATAAGAAAACCATGGGTCAGCCTGGAGTGACCGATGCGGAGACAGCAAAGGACGGTGGATTTCCTTCGAGAAGTGTGTAAGGAAGAACTCGACCTACAGTTTAACGTGGGTTCCGAACCACGGTGCTACTCGGTATTTTTCACATGAGCGATGTGGAAGTGGTGAAAGAACTGGAAAGTGACAGATAAAAATCCTAGGACCTGGCGGAGATCGAACCCGCGACCTTTCGATTGATAGTCGAACACTCTACCACTGTGCAACCGAGGCGCACAGTTATTGTTACTTATTATGTTTTAGAAAAATGTTGCATGGAATATTAATACCGATGTCTTTTTATAGCCTTTGATTATGACGTATGTCTGAACGCGTAAGGCTTTAATTAAGTTCTATTGTGCTCAAGGCAGTTGCATTATTTCCAAATTCACAATTATTAGTGTTCTGTGTGTTTCTTCTGTAACTGTAAGGTGTTACTTATTCTTATCAAATCAATTTACAAATTACTTTATTCCAGATGTCGATAGATTTAGATTTCGCCTGAAGTGACGTCGATTTCTACACAATATTGTTGCGCCTCAATAAAAGGCAAAAATCAGGCATTTTTCTTTTTAATACGTGCTTCCACGAGACAAAAACGGGATTTGCCGAACATTTTTGGGTACGTCGGCATCTGGCCGAAGACCTTGCAAAAAATTTATAAATTCGATTTATTGTATGTACAAGGCACGCAGGAAAGGGAAGATACTCCTACTAAAACATCTTATGATCTTTTTTGTGGTTTGCTGGACATTAAGCAACAGGTTTTGTGGAGTTACAGACAGGTCAACGTTTGTCAGTTCGTTGTCTTTGGAAATTAAAAGAGCTGCTAAATTTATTAGTAGCCTGAGCGTGGACGTTATGGCCGTCTATAAAGGAGAGAGATGAGACCGAGTCCCATTTCCGGAATAAAGGAATGTTAGATGAATGAGATGGGACCCATGGCAGAATAGACAAGCCTAAATAGGATCCAGGCTCGTACATTAATCGGAAGATTTTTTTTCCGTTCACTTGAAGGTGGCTTCCGATAACAAGAGACGCAAAGAGATTTATTCGTAGGCTATCCTGGATCGGTCCACGATAGTATTCAGAACGAGTACACTGTCTCAGACCATTGAAGAAAAGTGTCAAGGTTTTTACAGTGTCGGTGACAAGGCTTATCCGTGTCTGTGGCATTTATAAACGGCGAGAAAGTAAATTTAACATTGTTCTATAAACAATAGGACATTGTTATTAGCGACAATGTTTTTCTATGCCCTTAACAGACATGTCCATTTGTTCTCACACCGCACTGAGGTCAAAGTTTTTTTTCCACAATTTTCTTTCAAATAAGCGGCCATATCGATCCAAAATTGATGTCGCCATTTAAATCTCTTGCCGGGCTTCTCGCAGAACTCTATAGTAGCTAATGAAGAGTTTCTACACCAGAGCAGTTCCTGTGTGAGGGATACGAGTGTTTTCTGTATGGGAAAATCAGTTCTGCTTATACCCATAATACACGAATTATGGAACACTTGCAAGAAAACACAAAGTGAGAACTCAGAAAAGTATTGTACAAAAAGTTGCATCACGACATTAAACAGATAACTAATATGCAGACATTTAAAAAGTTATCAAAAATTTTCTTATTACAAGAAGTCATATGGAGAAAGACTATTTACATAAAATATAATCTGGAAAAAGTACCAACACTTTCTTTAGTGAAATGCGAAACTGTATATATTGTTTGTAGAATACTGTGCTATATTCTAAATTATTTTGCTATATGTTATGTCTAGAAATATAGCTCTAACTTCAATGGGAGAAGCTTACAAATGTTAGCACAAAGAAACCCTGTTACGTAATTTGATAGAGAATCCTAAGAAATTCTGGTCGTATGTAAAGTATACTAGCGGAAAAACACAATCAATACCTTCATTACGCGATATAAATTTTGATGCTACTGATGACAGTACTGCAAAATCAAAATTGTTTAACACAGCTTTCCGAAATTCCTTCACTACAGAAGAGGAAGCAAATACTCCAGAATTCGTATCAAGAACAGCTTCCAGCATGCGTGATTTAGAAGTAGATACCCCTGGTGTATAAAAACAAATTAAAACACTGAATAAACGTAAGTCTCCCGGTCCTGACTGAATACCAATTAGGTTCCTTCCAGAGTATGCTGATATAATAGGCCCATACATAACTATGATATACAAATGCTCGCTCAGCGAACGTTCCGTACCCAAAGACTGGAAAGTAGCATAGGTCACTCCAATATTCAAGAAAGGCAACATGAGTGACCAGCAAAATTACAGACCCATATCACTGACATCGATTCGCAGCAGGAACTTAGAACACGTCCTTTCCTCAAATATTGTTCCATAGTCAAAAGTATGATGTGATGAGTGCTATCGACAAGGGATGTCAGATAGATTCCCTATTTCTAGATTTCCGGAAGGTTTTTGACACTGTACCTCACAGGAGTCTTTTAATCAAACTGCTTACTTATGGATTATGTGCGATTTCGTTCGTGAATTCCGTCAAGAAGCACACTACTACTGTATTGGAACATTACGGGACTGTTTCTCCTACTCATCTGCATCACGTTACGTTTTTATACATTTACCGCTAGTTGCCATTCCCCACACCACCTATACATTTTTCCAGGTCCTCCTACATACCACCACATTCATTCAATAACGATTCCTTCCTGTACACTACAGTATCATCAACTAAGAGTGGCAAATTGCAATTCACTGTGACCGTCAGATCATTTACATAGAGAAAATAACGGTCCTATCATACTTTCCTGGGGCACTCCTAACGACACCCTAGTCTCTGATGAACACTCGCCAACCAGAAGGTTCTAGTATTTAACTAGTTTTCGAGCTACTCACATATTTAGGCACCTATTCTATATGCTAGTCTATTGCGCCGTTGCTGTCCTATCACGTTATACAGGGAAGATGGCAAACAGACTAAATAACACGAGGTTAGTGTTCGAAGAGCCCAAACACTGAGTATGGACAGGTGACGTCATCGTTGCTGCGCAGGGCAGTAGCCCCTATTCGCTTGCTCTCCGAGTAGGTTTGTGGTAGCTGTTCGAATGGACCTAAGGCGACGTGCCCTTGTGCTCCTGCGAGCCAGTATGACAAGGGTTTGGAACTTAAACAGTGGCAACACTGCTGTGGAGACACTATGCAATGGAAACTACGAGCAAATGGACTCGCCGTCCCATGTTACCGGCGTGTGCACAATCGAGAGAAACAGTCGCTTGAGAGCGAGAGGACTAATGTAACGGTGTCACTATTTTTTCAAAACAGGAATAACGGAGTTGGATCAAGATTGAATGTGCCAGAGGTCTGGAAAATACTGTACGATCCACCATACTCCCCGGACTTAAGTCCTTGTGACTTTGGTCCGTTCCGATGATGAAGGAACCACTTCGTGGCATTCACTTCAGAACTGTTCTAGGGATTCGAAAGGCAGTAGACCGCTCCATTAGCTCCATCAACAGAACAGGCTCTGCTAACGGCATACTACTCCTTTCACATGGCTGACAACGGGTTCTGCACAATGCTGGTGACTACTTTGAAGGACAGTAACAGGTGCAAACATGCGACGCTTTCGTATCGGCTGTGAATAAATAGTTGCCTCTATTTAAGTTCCAACCCTCGTAGATGCTCCAAGTGGGGGCAGGGGCAAACAGAGGCACACTGACTGGGGACGGGGGCATACTATACAGTTATGCCCCAAATGTCCTAGCTCCAACACTGTTCATTGTTGGCTGTATCTCGTAGTTTTGTTCTAATGTGGTTGACACAGTCATTCAAACGAAACATTTGCAATTCTATTTGTTTTTCACAATGAATTGGCCTAAAATATTGAGACTTAATACAATGATTTTTCTTGTACTGTCCTTTAATTGAGTGATGAACATAAACTAACTTTTTCCAGCTAGAAACTTTAACGTATTTTTCAGAAAGAATTACTGTTATTATGTTACAAAATAAGTGAAATATTTGAAAGTGTTAAAAATATCAATTAAAATTTGAGCTGAAACGAAATCCTCACTGACTGCAGTAAAGATACTCATCACCCAAGTCACATTATTGGTTAAATAATTTACTTTCAGTTTTCATTAATGATTTAGGATGACCAACCAAGTTGGAAAATTTTTGTGTGTAATTAATTACGTTGCCACGCACAATGTGGAGTAAGTGGTTAGAATTTTCAGCTTGGCAGCAACGCAGTTATCAAGACCAATGACGAAAGTTTAGTTCCCATTGCACTCATGCAGGCCAAACATTTCACTTACTCAGTTCGAGATTAGAAGAGATTTTCAGTTGACCGATTTTTCAATTCAATTCAAATAATGACCCGCTAGCAAAACAAATCTTATACCTATAGTTAGATACAACTCAGTCTTGCCAAGTGAAACAATTTCTTTCACTGTACAAGCAAGTCAGCTTAGTTTTTACTAATTTACACTTCGTTAAAATTAATGACGGAAAGTTTGTGAAAAGATAATAATTATGCGCACTGTTCTTAAAAGTTTTATACACACACACACACACACACACACACACACACACACTCACACACACACACACACACACACGTGTGATAAAAACATAGTTTCACTATTACACTCTTTCGAGCTGATATTGAGGTTAAGACCCAGTGGTTGAATTCTGGATTCTCAAATGTTCAAATGTT
Source organism: Locusta migratoria (assembly GCA_026315105.1). Classification (NCBI taxonomy): domain Eukaryota; kingdom Metazoa; phylum Arthropoda; class Insecta; order Orthoptera; family Acrididae; genus Locusta; species Locusta migratoria. The sequence continues at coordinate 269,302,080 of CM048751.1, read as the reverse complement.
TGTAAATCTAAGAGTTATCAGTCCCGAGGCATGCAAACTACTTTAACTAACTCATGCTAAATACAACACACAACACTCACACACATGGCCAAGAGAGGACTCGAATCTCCGACAGCCAGCAACAGCGCGCTCCGCAGCAAGGCGCCTTAGAGCGCCCGGCCACTCCACCGCGGCTCTGGATTATTCACGTAAGGCAACCCTAATTTACTAATTTAGAATTATCTGTGATTTTTCGAAATCACTTCATGACTTTTGCTTCATCTTGACATGTCTCATACAAATAATGTTAATGCAACGAGACTCAGTAGTTTATGATGATTTAAATTTATTTTTATTTTTAGAAAACTACATTTATCATAACTTAGTTTACGTAGTTTGTAAGTCTCGGGACTGATAAATGCAGCTGTTAAGTTCCTTATATTTACAAACATTCGAACATTTGAGAATCCAGAATTCAACCCCTGGGTCTTTATCACTACGTCAGCTCGAAAGAGTGTAATAGTGAAAGTGTGTAAGTAATCAAATGTTTTTTCCTCACGCGCGCGAGCGCGCGCGCGTGTGTGTGTGTGTGTGTGTGTGTGTGTGTGTGTGTGTGCATAATAATCATGTCACTATCCTTTCACAAAGTTACCGTCATTAATTTTAACGAAGTCGAAATTAGTAAAAAACTAAGCTGATTTGCTTGTATTCCTTGAAAGAATGTCCCTAAAATACGCGGAATTATTCCTCTAAGGCCCATAAGGGCATTATCATTCACCTTTGGGACAATAGCGGAATCATTTCAAAACTGCTATGATTATAAACTGTTCTATCTCACTGGATAAGGTACACAGTAAATGGCAAAATGGTGGTCTCTAAAACAGACTCTGAGGCACGTGTGGTCCAACATGGCCATAGACAACAGGGACGAATAACTGGCAACAGACGTGAAACTGTTGAACGATTGACTGCCCAGATGAATCAAGGGCTACCAGTAGTGTCTCTTCATTGACTGTTCAGCGAACGTTGTTGTGCATCAGCGTCTGCGACAGACCCCTGATTCGCGTACTCATTCTGACAGCTGTTCACTAACGATGAAAGTTGGAATCTATACACCAATAGCGTTCACTGAGTGGCGATAGATGCTGTTTTTCCAGATGAGTCACGTTTTGTTATCCAAACATCGGAAATAAAACATCCTAGGTGAGTTGTGGTGTGGAGAACGTGTTGGCGGCGTGTTCTGCATCATCTTGTTATCCTGTCACCAGGCTCTCCGGATTAAATCCCAGTATTGAATCTCTGAGACCACGTTGACGTCGGTAAAGAGAACATCTGCGAAAAAATTTGGATTAGTCAGAAGTTTTTGCTGAGCCCACCGACAAAATGTTACCCTGTTGCTGAAGTCATTTCCATGAAGATCCTAGTGTAAATGAACATGGTAAGGACGAAATTTATGACGTTGAAGAATACGCTGTGCACTTGATTTCGACACACCAACTTCACGTTCAATTTGACGTGTGCTGATGTGAGGATTCACAGCTACGGTAGCGAGTACAGCAAATTCAGCACGTTCATCTGTGCGTGTTCTAGGACGATGTGTAGGTCTTGGATTTAAGCTTTCCGTTTCACGTAGACGAGATGTGATACGACCAAACATCCGGCGCGAAGACGATGGCTTCTCAGGGAATCGTCTTCTGTACAGTCGTAGAGTATGTAGAGTAGGGTAGAAAACAGACATATTAACGTAATAATCATAATGTTCTCTAACAGTACTATAAACAAACAAGCAATCTAATAACATGTTCCCCGTCAACGTACATTCTCCGTAGATCAGCAGCATTTCTACCATATCTTCATGTGTGTACATAATACAGTATAAGTTCCACAACACAACGTTTATTCACAATGTATACTACCTCCGTGCCGTCACTAGATTACTCTGATGCACGACTAAACTGGCAAGCGGTGTACTGCACGACAAAGCAACAACAAATGAGATGCTCGGAGGGTGGTGGAGTATAGGAGTTTGCATGGGTCGCAAATCACAAACAAGGCGAAGTGGTAACTGTGGCTGTAGTGGGAATTACGTTGGCCACATGTCTAGGTGGAGCTAGGCCCTGGACGAACGAGTACGCGAAAGGCACAATGAGTCATTTAACGCATTCGATAAACCTTATTTTGGGTGTGCAGGATAAATAAGACAACCTGACTGCTGTATACCGATCGGTACTGGTTCATATTGTGTACGTAGACACATAAAACGTGCAAGAGGAAAACCATTATGTTGATGGCAGCAGACCGTATTATTCGTTTCGGACCTCTTGATAAGCATGTCAATCACATGACGATTACGGGCGTCCTGGGTTCACACCTGAGCCTCAGGACGTGCGCTAGCAGCGTATTTCGGGTTTTCAAGCGTCATCTTCTCGTCGCAATATCTCGGGATGTAATTGGAATATTGCGATGCAATCAACGCCACTGTTTATGTGATTTGTTATGCTATTGATTGCTGAAGAAAAAATGTAGTGTGTCCATTTAAAAAGGAAAAAAAAGTTTGTGTTAAAAAACACATTTGCTTTCGTTTTAGAATGTTTCTAAATATGTACATTCATCGGCCCCAGCCGTACATTGATACCGGTGAAAGTCGTTTTCCAATAGCTGTTATTGTTCCAGAGATATTTTGGGTGGTGCACAAGATACCAGGGACACCCTATTTCCATTCTAAATAAAAATTTAGTAGTGGCAATAATTCACAGGTACACAGAATGTGAATTGAAGTTTGTGACGTGAAGGAAATCGTGCTTAGACTATTCCGAGGCGAGTCAGTCTCTAGTGATGCGGTGGTCTAGCGGTAAGACGTCTCCCTAGTAAGCGTGGAGGTCTGGGTTCTGTTACCGGTCACATCACAAATTTTAATTCAATGCTTCACCTTTATCTATAACTTTCCATTCGTTACGGTATATACGAAGGAACAAAAGTTTCTTGTGTCGAACTATCCGAGAACAGAATCTTACATGTGATGTCGGCTTGCACTCACTTGAAATTTTCCTGGTTTGCTCGTTTCAAGTGATTCGACATTACGTAACTGGAAGAAATTTCGAGATACTGTATCTGTGTCAGATAAACGTAGGGCAGATCCAAGTGTTTTAATTGAAAAATTTACTTGAACGGATAAATTACGAAACTGAAATTTATTTATGTAAAATAAATGTATTAGTTTCAGTTGTAATTACTTTGATTATGGTCATTAATGTAGTGAAACCATTTTCATTATTTGGTGAAATGTCTACTGAAAAAAAAATATTTATAAAAATCTAGCAGTTATCTGATAAAGTTACATTTATTTTGGGAGATCATCATTAATAAACATAATATTTACACCAGTCACATATTACGAAAGCATTTTACGCTAAGAGATTTTTCCGGAAAATGTTTCAGTGAAAGGCATACTTCGTCATCCAAACGTGCTTATATTTCTTGTATTCTGAAGTAGGAAATCTTTCATGGGAGTTTTTCTTTTCCTACCGTCCACTCAGGCCACACATATTTCAGAAATTTAAAACGTGCACCTAGCCGGTTCTTCTCATACAATTGGAGTCAAATCTGTAAGAATCGTTTTATGACCGCTCTTGGTAAGACTGAGAAATATAGGCATTTCGAATTATCAGTGTCTTATTGCGAAACGCAAGAATATAATTTCTGATTAAAACGGTACGCAAACTGGCTGCAAAAAATAATAATTTGCGAAAGCCACTGTTTTCCTTCCTAGAGATACTAAGCTGCATCGTCCGCTCTAGACCAAAATTGGAAGGTTTCATAAGGAACATCGGTGTCCAGACCTGTATTATATAGATCTTAGCACAGGTTAGATCATACAGATGGCGAGTACTGTGTTGGTATACAGTATTCCACGCATGCTTGACCTACTCACGCAGTTCTGCAAGAGTTGTGGCATGACGAATCGCACGTGTCAGCTGTCGTTCCATATTATCCCACACGTGCTCGACTGGATGCAAGTTCGGAGATCGTATTGACCAGGGAAGTTGTAGTATGTGTGATGTCGCACAAGTATAAAGTGCGCGCCACCTACTTTCGCCGCGCGCCGCCATGCACGCACGGCGCGGCGTTCTCACGACGACAGCCACGAGCGCCCTCTGCTACAACTCCGCTCGTGGCCACCATCGTTCACTTGGGAGTGAGATAGGAACCAGTTAACACTTCGGAATGAGATAGGCACCAGTGAAGACTTGGCTATCGGACAGGCACTAGGCAGGCCTCTAGCTCAACTATGTATCAGCATTCTGCAGTACTGAGATATGTAACAGTTACGTTACGTTACGTTACGTTACGTTACGTTACTAAGTCTCTAAGAAATATATATCTCGTTCTAATTTAGTGTTTCTAGTTTCTGGTGTCCCACTGGCTGCTCACCTTCGTACCTGCACAAGCGTGCATCCTTTATTCCTGTGCCGGTCTCTTTCTACTCGGCCACCGACACCTACGACGGAAACGAGACACAAAATCGGCGACGAGGCTGGGACACAAAAGTATGTCTTTCAAGGTTTCAACTGCAATCTGTCGGAGAGAATTATCCTTTTAAATTAACACACCACTTTCCTATTGTAAGTAAGGCAACACTGTAGCATTCAGTACATACCTAGCGCTGGTCAACGATCCCTCAGCAAAAATTTTAAGTGAACGAGAGTTGTAGACAACCGTACTCCAGACCATGAGGTCTGGGGTGGGACCAATGTGTGCGTTGGATTAATGCACTCTACGAGACAGTGCTCGCGAAATCTACGCCACGGCAGCAAACAACCGTCACTTGCGTGCAGGCAGACTCTGCTTTCATCGCTGTAGACCACGGCGCGGTGTACCATTTTCCAAGTCATCTTCTGACGGCACCAGTCCGGCCTAGAGCACTGTATAGTACAAGCAGAACAATCCGCCATTTTGAATCCCACATTGTAGGTGCGCATTTAAAGGCTACGGCACACTTACGCTTTTTAATATGCTCTTAAGGCCATTAAATTTACTTTCCTAGCGCAGAAATATTACAGCACAGTAAATTTATTGGCTTACATTTGACTGTAAGAGGCAAGCAACTTAAAGTAAGTGAATAGAGGGATATGTAGAGATATGATGCAATCACTTACATTCCATATTAAAGCATATGTTGCCGTTCTCAATATGTACCAAATATAGTTAAAATACGCTACAATTATCGTATTTTGTTGTTTAGAAGTAGTACATTTACATACGTTTACGGTAACTAAAAGTTGCATACGAAAACAGTTACTGAATAATACTAAATTGCATTACTGTACTTCCCGTATTGCCCCCTTCTAATGTCTCGCATATTTTACACACACCGTATTTCAGAGAACATTTTACGTCTTTCCTGTTCGAATTCTTTGCGAAGTTCAATTCATTATTTTTCTTTTTCAGACATCCTGTTCACAGCTTGGCTTAGGCCTACATATTCCAGGGTTGAGAGTCATATTTAATTTAAACAATATACTAATGTGAAATAATATAATTTAAAACCGAATAACTGGGTAAAGTCAACTGCACTCATGCATCACTTAAAAATACAAGTAATAGGTCTTAAAATAAGTACCTAGTTGGTCTAAATAATATCAAGAAAAGCAATTTCAAACACACTGTGTGTAGTGATATATTAACAATCTATCAAAATTAAAATAAACCACTGCTGACATGTATAGGCCTATATTTTCTTTACTACCTCTCTGTCAGCATAACTATTTTAATACAAATAAAATAAGGTTTAATTCTTAAGGTTAACAGATAATTACTCGATTTTGTCGTCCATACTTGCCATCTGGAATTTACAAGCCACCTTTTACGCCGATCTGTGTTTCAAGAAATCCGATAAAACTTGTAGCGACCGTGCCTACTATTATTTGAGCAGTTTGGAGATACACAACCAACCATTTCACACTGTGAAAGAATAAAATCACAAACTGTTGGCTGATTCACTTCGCTGCACCAGGCAAAGCATACAACTGTGGCGTTGGATTGGGATTCAAAATGGCGGATTGTTCAGCTCGGTATATCTAGTGCTTTAGTCCATGCTGTGGCGTGAGTAGCAGACGTGCTAGAGCTACGCGTGCCCGTAGTCCCACTGCTAGCAACCGGGTAGCAGCAGTTCATATTTACAACACCGGGCTCACAAAGCCAGTTATGTCGGCTGTGGTAGCTGTACGAGCTGCCAAAGCTGGCCTCACAATAAGACGATCTTGGCGGATGTCTGTACTGCGTTGAAAAAAGTTCAAATGTTCGTAAAGCTGTTGGACGAAACTCCTATGGTCATTATCAGTCCCTTGACTTCAAACTGCTTAAAATAACTTACACTACTTCTACATCTACATACTTACTCCGCAATCCACCCGATCATGCGTGGCGGAGGGTGGTGTGGTCTTCACGCGAAATGTAGGTTGGTCATTCGGCAACCAGCCTCAATTCCGGCCATCTAAATTTCTTCAACAGTGTTTACCGAAAAGAATGTCGCCTTCCATCCAGCGACTTCCCTTTTATTTCCCGAAGCATTTCAGTTACACTCGCGCATTTATCAAATCAATCACTTACGAACTTAGCCGCTCGCCTCTGAGCTGCTTCTATATCTTCCTTTAAACCGTCCTGGTGTGGTCGCAAATACTTGAGCAATACTCAAGACGGGGTCGTACAAGCGTTTTATATGCGATCTTTACAGACGAATCATACCTTCCCAAAACTCTCCCAATAAACCGATCATTCGCCTTCCCGGCGACTGTCTTTATATACTCGTTCCATTTCATATCGCTGTGCAGTGTTGCACCTAGATATTTAGTTGACACCACTTTGTCAAGCAGCACACTACTAATGCTGTAATCAAAAATTATTGGATTGATTCTCCTACTCACTTGCATCACCTTACATTTTTATGCATTTAGCGCTAGTTGCCATTGCGGGCAAAACCTAGAAATTGGTTCAAAGTCATTCTGCATCCTACTACAGTCATTTAATGTCGACACCCTCCAGTACACCACAGCTTCTTCAGCAAACAGCCGCTGATTCCAACTCACTCAGTCCGTCAGATAATATGTATAGACAGAAAATAATAGCGGTCCTATTACACTTACCTGGGGCCCCGTTACCCTAGTCTTTGATGAACACTCGCGTTCGAGGATAACATACTGGGTTCTGTTTCTTAAGTAATCTTCTAACCACTCACATATTTGGGTACCTATTCCATACGTTTGTACCTTCGTTATCAGTCTGTAGCGCGGTACCGTTTCAAACGCCTTTCGAAAAAAAAATGTAGTCTGACTGTCACCCTTTTCCATAGCACGCAAGATATCATGAGAGAAAAGGGCAAGCTGCATTTTGCACGATCGATGCTTCCTAAAGCCGTGCTGATGCTTGGACAGCAGCTATTCCGGCTCTAGGAAATTTTGCTATATTAGAACTGAGAATATGTTCAAGAATTTTACAGCAAACCGATGTCAATTCGTGGGTCTGTTCTTTTGCCTTTCTTATAAACGGGAGTTACCTGTCCCTTCTTCCAGTCGCTTAGAACTTTGCGTAACAGTCCAGGACAATACACACACTCTTATGCCCGAGGGAGGACTCGAACCTCCGGCCGCGTTGACATCCAGAACGCCTGCTGGCGGGAGGATGTTCAACTGTCCGCCAGTACCAGCATCGTTGCACAACTGTGGCAGCATGACCTACTTGTGTTGCACTCCTTCCCTGCCACTCGGAAGGCCACAATGGGGTCCAATTCAAACTCGCTGAGTTGGCTGTAGAAAGCACGGCTGCTTCTCCGTGGCATGGTGCCTGTTTGTTTCAGACGTTGCTATCATACTAAGCATTATGGCTGTAAACATTCACTATTAAAAGTAGGCCACTGTACGCAATAAAAACTTAATTCTGGTAGGAGGTACCCAGATAAGATTTTTACTGCTATACAAAAGCTTAATTTTAGCAGTAAAATTAGCAAAAGGTCCGTCTGAATTACCGGCTACTCCCTGCTGCAAATACCTTGTTCCTTGGCCCAAATTGAGAACTAACTTGGTTCAAATTACTCTAATAACAGGAAGGTAATGATACAGTGGCTAATATACGTAGCAACCCACACGAAATTACACAAGGCATTAATAAACAAGCCACCACAATTAAAGTTATTTCATAAAGGTGGCTAAGAAAACATTTATGGCGCAACGGAACTTAAACATAAAAAAATTGAATCTGAGCTTGTTCTCAGAACTGGTAAAAGCAATAAAAAGGGGGAAGGTGCTCGAAAACTACAATTTATAGGCAAGTCAAAATTATACGGAACTTAACTTGTTTATTCAGCTCAAACGCAAGCAAAAAGGGGCACCAATTTTGTTAATACAATACAAGTGCATCTCCTTAATATAATCTAGTACTGACGATGCTCCGCATTGAATTTAACATAAATTACTCAGAACTTAGCGCTACTGGGGGGAAGATTTACAAACAACACTCACTCGCTCGCACACACACAATGCAACAGCGAAACTCACCAAAATCAGCGTGCTAAAACGAGGCAGAAGCAGGCGCCGCTATCGTAGGCGAAATTCAGCAAAGCCGGAGGTGCCACACAACACAATATACAATAAAACTCCGGTCTGCCGGATTTGAGATGGTGCGTGAGTATAGCAAAGTTAAGTTGCTTTTAGATTACACCGCGAGCAAACACGCTAATGGCGACACGGGGCTAAGTTACATGATCGCTCTCCATTGAAGAAGTGGGTAAAAATCAGATTCATTACAAAAAATCACGGCGGACTCTTAAGTTGCAATCTGAGAGTAAACTATCTAGGCACTGGTTTTATGAGAAGTGGCGTGCATTCAGTGCTTCCGATAACCGATAAAAATGAATAAATTCAATTTCCGAAAAATAAAGAAAATTAACTACGGCATGCAACCCATAGAACTGCGTAGAATTTCATAAGTAAGCTACTGAAATGAAGCAACTCGCGATAGGGAGCGATTACAGAGACGGATGAAGTCCTGTATCAAAAACCAGAAAAGTGAAATAACTACAAGACGGAAAAGTAAGAATAAAAACTACGGCATGCAACCCTTAGAAATACATAGAATTTCATAAGCAAGTTATTGAAAGAAGTTGTAAAAGGTTCGGAGAGAATTACTGACAAAGACTGAGTGCGTACTACAAGTTCGGAGAAGAAACACCAAAATTAAAATATGCGGGGAGAGAAGATCGTGAAATGTTAGTGGTAATCAGAAGGATACATGCATAGTTATTTGACTGATGGGCATGGAACAAACAATAGTGGAAGCTGAAGGCTTTGTTCTAAGAACCAAGCATGTGGAACACATGTCACTCACGGAAGGAAAACGATTAGAAAGATTTAACATGCACTGTACAAAAATGAACACATCGTGTTAGAAATCTTGCCCCACAAAGCTAGAGTTTGTACACCGCTACATAATCACAAAAGATTAGAATATAGTAGGCCGTTATCAAACTGCAACTAGTAACACATATACTGCTTTTATCTGTTGGAAATCACTGGATTGAAAAACTAGCACTCCTTTCTATGCACGATCGGAAAAAATATTCCGAAAAATGAATCTAAGTTCAAGAGTCTAAGTTAAACATGCTAGACAACGAATCGCTACCATCTCCGCAGACACAAGAGCAGAAACTACCTTACCTCACCGCGGTCCGAGCACAAAGTGACCACCGAGCGGCCAGGAGGTGCGCAAGCTACCGGAAACTGGGCAAAACCCAGTGGTGGTGGGGAGAGAAGATCGTGAGACTCGTCCTGGAGAGGGCTCATCGACTGTCTTGTAACCAAAGGGTTGGTCGTATAAGCAGCAGGGTTTGGTAACGGCTAACTATCGACTCTGCGCCAGAGAGAACCATGCAAAGCGAGCTATTACCACCCAAATTCAGACATCTACTTAAAAGTAAAATAAGTACATATTCTCACAGGGACAGTGGCACAGCGGAGAATCCGTACTTATTGTCACATTCATAACCACAATTATAAATTATTAAAATAAAAAATCTTAGCTATATTGAATAATTTTTCAGAAACTAATATTTTAAAACATGAAATAAAAATGCTATTCCTCATGCCTTGAAAAGAGTGGGGTTCTGGTTTTAACAAAATGCCAATCTATCGACATCAAGTAAATCGAATCATGAGTTCATTATATATATATGGAAGACGATAGACGATGGTCTTTCACTATTAAGGGGGACGCACGCGGAAATGATCAAATTTGTGAACAATTTTTAATGGCTCTTCATTTACTACATGATACTGAAATTTCAATTACCAAATATTACGTTCCAATTTCGCTTCCAAGTGGGAAAAAAATAATAATTTGTAACAGTTTGGACAGGGCCATGCCTTCTTCCTTGCTCTTAATTCTCTCGTATTATCTGTTTATATGGCATTTTCTTTTCAATGTTGTGCAATCAGAATGCAGGGAATGTCTGTATACTACATCAAGAAGGCTGTGGAATAACAATCCTGCCAAGAAATGTGTTCATGGTGAAACGCAGAATCCTAATTAGTCTCAGAAGGCCCTCATCTGAAAACGTTGCCCCAAATCTACATTTTTCTCATCCAAGGTACTAATATTGCAGTTTATGATGCAATTATTGTTTTTAATGGTGGCAGCTCAGAGAGGATGAGAGTTTTATAGAGAATGGGCTTCAATCCCGGAATTTTCACTCGCAATAATTTGATGGGGATTGACACTCAACGTATATTTGCAGCCATTACATCCATTGAAGATCTTGCCGAGGAAACAAGACAGAAAAGAAGAAGCCAGAAGAGAAGTCTTGAAGGAAATGAGGGCATTCGTTTCAGATCTGGAGGCTTTTGAATGGCAACGAAAAAGCATGCTTAACTTTAAAATCCATTTTCTCAGAACTACCGTTTTCATTATACAGGTACATTTTTCTCGAAAACAAGAAAAGATTTCACTGTGGTTTTTGGCATGTCTTTTGCATTATATCTCAGAAATATGTATACAGAGTGAATATTTAATGTCATTCATGTATGTCAAGATGGAGAATAAAGAAAGTAGAATTTCTTTGTGTAGTTTTTCAATTACAAAATAATTAAACATAAAATTTTCTTAAATCTCAAAATGATGAAATGTTTGTCAAGCTTATGGGACTTAGTTGCGGGGTCATAAGTCCCTAAACTTACAAACTACTTATAAACTATCTTATATTAGAGACAGCAAAAACATCCATGCCCGAGGGGGCATTCGAACCCCCCACGGGGAACGGCCTCCCGCATCGGAGCATGGTGCCTCAATCCGCTCAGCCACTCAGCCAAGGCCGTTAAATATCAATAAAAATGAAAAGATTAGCGTTTCTTTATATGATGGTTGAGATTATACTGAAAAAAAAATCAAGGCAATTTCGTAGAAAATTTGTTAGTAAATGGTACCTTCGTGAATTATGAGTTCATAAACTTAAAAACTTCCTAAAAATTTGAATCAAAATTACAAAAACAATTTCAGTAGATGCTTTGAACTACCACCAAACACTGTATATAATTTAAATTATGTAACTAAAAAATTATGGATTGTGTGACAGGTTATATTTGTACTTGTTTTTCGTGTATTTCCCCCCCTTAAGGGTACGCACAGAAGACGCGCCGCGGTGGAGTAGCTGAGCAGTCTAAAGTGCCTCCCTGCGGAGCGCGCGGTTGCTCACCGTCGGAGGTTCGAGTCCTCCCTAGGGCTTGGGTGCGTGCGTGTTGTCCTTAGGTTAGTTTACCTTAGTTTAAGTAGTGTGTAAGCTACTGACTGATGACCACGCAGTTTGGTCCGATAGATTTACAAACATTTGAACAGATGACTTTTTTTTTTTTTTTCAAGATATCCATGTCGGACACGAACTGCAGCTGTAGCGTAAATTGACGGTTTATTTTCGTTAAAATAACTGCAACCAGCTGCTTTTTTGGATGTTTTTTTTTATTTAATCCAGAACTACATGACAGCATAACCTACACTTAGCGGAAATGTTCCTGTGAAGTATCCATTGAAAATGAGCCTGCAGTGGCTCGAAAACTAGTTCTGGATTAACCCTCCGTCGGGCGCACCTCCAGATGAAACAAAATCCGGCGCACCCGGCCTGGGAGGCCACCCACATACTTTGTGGACTAGCTCCGCCATGTTAAATCAAATTCAAAATGCGTGTTGGCTAGTCTTGAAGAGGATCTAAAGGAAGGAATTACAGCAAACTTAAAGCATAATAATGGATTTATTAAACACAATACACCTTAAACTAAAGTGACCAAAATTACCAATTTCCCACAAAGAGCATTAAAAATTGATCGAACAGACATCCATAAAAGTAATGAAGTTACTTTTAAAGGACATTAGGCAGTCTATTCTGACATGGAATCATCTTTTCTCGCCACATTTGCAGCCAAAAACCGATGCTATAGCTCCTAAATCAACAGCTGAAACACAGGTATGGCACAGAACGTATACGTCGCTCAAGCAGATTGGTTGATGACAAGCTGAACATTTGTGATTCTTCATCCTCCTAACTCTTGTTTCAGCCACGCATGGTCGACGTTTTAGCCATTTGGGAGGTAATGTGGGAGAACTTTCCCGTTCCTTGTGGGGTAAAATTTTTTTGCAGCCGAATCGACATTCCACATATATTCATAGCATACACAGGCTAAATTGTCCAGTTAGAAGTTGATGACACAAGGTTTTGCAATTGGTGGCGTCATTTGTAGCAATATGTTTTACACTGGATGTTGTGTAATAATGATGTGACTCTTCACACTACGAATAGTAGAAGGTATGTACTTAGATTACTTCGTCGTCTTATCGTTTCCAAAATCAAAACTCCTCACATATTTTCTTCTCTTTTCCCTAAACTTCCCGTTCAGTTGCTGAGTCCTCCTTGCCTTCTCCTACCTCATCCTGAGAGTGGATGTCTCTTCGAGTGCGGCTGGATCTTCAGCATTTTCGTCCTCGAGGAGGCGCATTATTACCCCCAAGATCATTGGCTTAGAGGCATAATATATTTTTCTGGACATTTCAGCAGAAAATATGGATGTGATAACGTAGGAAAAGGAAAACTGAAATTAGAACTCGATCAGGCGCACTCAGTCTGAAGGGCCAGGGTCGTCAAAGTCTTCTTTTTTTCCGAAGGTAACGGTGAAAATCACAGAGGTCAGACTTATTTTGATTGAAACGAAGTAATAAAATAAAATTATCTTGAAAAATCTCACCTTAAAAACTATAACGTAATCGGGCGCAGACGGCCTGTGAGGCCCAAGGAGTTCCCCGTGATCCGCGTGGAAATCGACGGCAGCCTGCGGATCGGCACTGTGTGAGGTTCCCAAAGTTACGCGAGTAAACGGAGAGGCGGGCCGCTGGACCACCACTGTTAAGGACGGGCATCAAAGAAGTGTTTTACTGGCCTGTGAGGCCGACTCTGCGCCCGACGGAGGGTTAAATAAAAAGCATCCAAAAAGGCAGCTGGTTGCAATTCTTTTAACGAAAATAAACCGTCAATGAACAGATGACATTCTGGCAGCTATTCCTGTACATTACCTGTTGGTGGACGACGTGGAAATTATTACCAGAGCATCTACTATTCCCCAGGTGGCACCTGCCGTCACCGGATCAAACTGTACGTGGCCTCTCCATGTGGCAGTGAGGCTGGTAGCTGGTCGTTAGCCCCGACCTCCATCCGAGCTCGCGACCTCGATCGCGACGCGCGAGCCATTCCCATTCAGAGGGAGGCGTGGCAGTAACTCCAGCCCGGCTTCTGCGGCGGACAGCCGCGCCATCAGGATTCCGGCGGGACCGCAGAGCCGAGCCGTGGGAAGCGATCCGGCGGACCGCCACCGGCCATGTTTATGGCCGTCAACGAGCAGGATGCCGCCTCTCACCGTATGACGCAAGGTGTCACTTCTCCAGAAACTATCAGCACGCGCACTGTGCCGGCACTGCCTCCCAATGTAACCGATGTTAAGGGGGGACTACGCGAAAGCATTCTATCAAGTGATAAATCGTACAGGATGAGTCAGGAGGGGTGATACTGAAGGGTGACAACATTTTATTTCTGTATGGTCACTGAATTTGGTCAGCGATATTAGTTGTTACTAAGGATCGACCGAATATTCCGTTTTGGCCAATTTCGGCCAAATATTGGTTTCGACCGCAGTTTCTGTTTCGGCCAAAAATCAGACAAATCTTCGGCTTGAGCGAAACTAGCTTTCGTCAGCTTGCGGATGAAGTAGGGTTGCCTTCGGGATGGATTCAGTGAACACTAACACTGTACCTCAGCTGATGGCATCCCGTTTAACTACTAAGAGTTTACACAGGTTTCCAGCCAAAATCGCGTTTTTTATTTATGGATGGACGGTTTCGACGTTCTCAGACGTCATCTTCTGATCTCCCATATTTCACAATATTATATCTTACATGGTTTTACCTATATCCTCTTATTTCAATTTTCATGGAATAGTTGTATTTGAAGGTATTAAACATAAGGAGAGGCACTGAATTAAAATTTGTGCTGGGGCCAGGATTCGAACCTGGGACCTTCTACTTACGCCGAAGGCGCTTTAGACCACTTCAGCTAACGCAACGCTGCAGCCAAAGCGACTACATGGACTGTCTTAAATTATGAATTAAAGTATGTGGTGTGGAGGGAGACGTGTTTTAAGGCAGTCCATGTAGTCGCTTTGGCTGCAACGCTGTGTTAGCTGAGTGGTCTACCGTGTTCAGCGCGCCCGGTCAGGGGGCTAAACGCCCTCTGTAATAAAAAAAAGCTGAGTCAAGTATTCAACAAACAACCAAAAACCAACTCAACCGACAACCGCAATCCATAGATGTACCTGAAGAACAAACAAAAAAAAAAAAAAGGTAGCGACGCGTTAGTAGGAGGTCACGGGTTCGAATCCCAGCCGCAACACACAAATTTTAATTCAATGCCCCTCCTTATGTTTAACACCTTTGGTATAACGAAACAATGCTGTCTCAATGATATGTATGATATTTAGTTGTATTCAGTACTACAAATGTGGAACACAAACATTGATGTTGAAGTTGAACGTATCATTGGACCTACACTATACCTGTCCACACTGGTTGCAGAAGAGTCACTTAGTCAGAGATAACATATGACATTGTGAAATATAGGATATCAGAAGACGTCTCAGAACGTCGAAACCGGCCATCCATACATAAAAAGCGCTATCTTGGCTGAAAACCTGTATAAAGTGATGTAGAATGCCCCAAAGAACAATGAGTTCCATACACTACTAAGAGTCTTTACTACAGCGTAAAAATTATATTTTGTTGTTAATCGCGATATAACGCAATTGTATCTTATAATGACAATGTTATAGGTTAAAAGAGGAAACAGCCACTAGTTGCAGGGTTGCAGATTTATTCACAACCGGTTTCAGGCAAATATTGCCCTTCTTCATGTATCCCTGCAGGAAACAGTTACGGATTAATACACAACTACAAATATTACAGAATATTCGACGTAGAATTAAATGCGCAAGAGGTAAACTTTGAAAATACTCACTACATGCAGTTCAGAACATGTAAGAGATTTCCTGCCAGCATATGCATTAAGTATGAAGAAGAGCAGCTAAAAGAGGTTGACAGTATTAAATTCCTGGGATTACAGCTTGATAATAAATTTAGTTGGGAGGAGCACACCACAGAACTGCAGAAACGACTCAACAAATCTGTATTTTCAATACGAGTGTTATCAGACAAAGGAGACATAAAAATACCAAAGCTTGCATACTTTGTTTACTTTCATTCCATAATGTCATATGGTATGATATTTTGGGGTAACTCTTCAAGTCAGTCAAAAGTCTTCAGAGTCCAAAAGCGTGTAATAAGTATTATTTGTGGAGTAAATTCACGGACGTCCTGTAGAAGCCTCTTCAAAGAACTGGGTATATTAAATTTAGCTACAAGTAAAAATCAGTTTAAGAGGAACCTAAAAGACTTTCTAGTGGCCAACTCCTTATTCTCCATTAGTGAATTTCTAAATTGTACCAAATTATGCATGTACTCATACTATATTAGTATTATTATATTATGAACTAAAAAAGCCTTGATATATGTATCTATATTTATATTATTAGTATTATCTTTTATTCAGCTTGTAAATTTTGATTCTTGACATCTTCCACATCCACGAGGATCTCCTCAACATGGATCTACGGAACGAATAACTAATCTAATCTAATCCTTTGAAAGTGAAAAAATGTGAAATATTAATACGCTATTCTGCTGTATTCTGATAGACGAAAAATTTTTAGTTACTTACATTAATTGCGCGCTATATGTTCACTAAGAGCATTGTGTAATAACACTGAACACCTAGTGCAGATATTATGCTACAACTCGTAAACTAAGTTGTTAATATGTGCATGTTTGGATAAACATGTAGCGGGCGTAAAAGAGAAAAGGGAAATAAAGTAATAGGATGTAAGGGTCGTATAATACAGTAGTCTTAGAAGAAAACGGAATTTTGAGTATGCATAACCGGCGTACTAACTGCCCAACAGAGTCATAAACTGGTCTATTAACCGCCTAGCACAGTCATATACTATTATGTGTACTACTGATGATATCACAGACAAGTGGCACCACGGACGGAATATTTTGGTATTAATAGCTAGCAGAGATGTAGTAAGGTTATTAGGGAGGTAGCTGACGTAATAACGTATCTATCATAGCATACCAAACAATAAAGTAGTTAACTAAGTGCAGCTTAAGAAGACTATAAACAGGTAACTGGCCGCAATTAATAGCAAAATCTTAACTTATTCAGAAGTAATGGAAATGGCAATTATTTTGTTACGCTGCAGAGTTTTATTAACGAGTTTCCTTGATAATAGCGGCTTTTTTAACAACCAATATGGTTTAGAAAACACTGATCATGTGGTACACAGCTTTTCCTGTTGACGTTATTTTTCTAAATACCTTTTGCAGCATTGATTGAAGCCTATTGGTCATCAGCACTGTATAACAACAATTTTACGTCGGTTAAATCTAATTACTGTTCTATACTAATGATGATGTTAACGGAGAAATACGAAGACGGAGCGAAATTTTACGAAGTATATACGATCTACTGGCTGCGCGGGAGTTTAGGCTTTTGGCGTCAGGACTTGATCGGAGTCTGCCATGCACTAACCATCTCCACAGTTTTGCTTACGTATCAGTGTTAGCGTCAACTGTAAATTTGATTTCCGTATTACAGCATCGTCAGCAATAAATGTATCGTAATTGGGATCACGGACAACAACTTAGAATATTTTCAACTATCCCGCTTTGCACTTTCTCTAGAAATACGAAGAGCTACGAGAGGTGTACACTTTATTTTATCTTTCCTGTTATAAGCCACTCCCCTATTTCCCCCATCCTTGTATGCTAGGGAGTGCGAGTGGAAAGTAATAATATTTCTTTGGGTGTTGGTAACATGGGCAACATTGTAATCTCTCTGCTTGTGGCTATGTAGTTAGTTGTGGCAAGGACAGCCTAGCAGCAAAGGTTTTGTCTGATCTTTGAAGTACAGGGTCGATCTGGTCAAACGAGAGGTTTGCGAAGGTGGTGGAGTATCGGACACTCGATGTCCAGCCAATCAGGGCGCTCCGCCCCCTGGAATTTGAAGAGGGGATGATTGGCCCTGGTGGCGCCTATGGAGAGAAAGAGATCGGTTCCTGGCCTGGTGGACTGCGGACGTGAGGAGAGCTGCTCGCTGGTGTCACAGAGGTTTTGGTAACGATTTGGTGAGAATCTTCAGCAATGTCGCTCATAATGACGCTTTCACAACCGGTTGTTAGGGGATGTAATCAATAGGTATTAATTTTGACCTTTTTTTTGGGGGGGGGGGATTTCACGTGATAGAACCAGATCGAGATGGCGTGTGCTTTGTCGTGGGTTAAAGTTGCTGCTAAGTCGGTTATTTGTTGCTTTATCATGGGGAATATTAGTTTGCTGAACGGGTTTTTGTATCTGTTTCGGGTACATATTCATTTTGAGGGTCAATATTGAAATTTACAGTGATTTTCTTTGTAACTAGGACTTTGCGCGCGAAATAGGTAACTTGTAGTTTGTGAGTCCAGTTGGGGCAATGGTAGTCTTTTATTAGTCATAATTTGTTCCTCGTGTGTTTTCGATTTGTTTAATGCATAAATGTGCAGGATTAATCTCGGAATTATGACGGTTTTCTTTGTGCAATGTGATCAGAGTGTACGTTGTGCCACGTGGTTGCCAGTACATAGTAAGTCTGGTAACAGAGGGTCTGTTGCAATTGCTTACCCTGCTCATGCAATAGTATTATAGTGATTACGTACAATTTAGTGTTAACTGGCAGATTTTCGTACATTTTGTTAGGTTTGCTTTGTAATGATTGTGTGCTATGATGATAGGCCCACGGGTTAGTAATAATGTTGCCAGCCGTGATGTATTCAAGTAATCATACCCAAATTCTGTAAAAGTAAGAGCAGATTCAGCGTGGTGGTAATTATTATAAATTAAATTTCAGTAACTTGGTTTTTGTGTGGGGCCCACACTTATGGCGTAAGTTCACCACTTAGACGGGCATTGTAATATTTTGTGATCCCCTGTCATGTTCTAGTAGTAATCAGAAGATCAGTAATGCAAATCCCTTCTCGAGTAATATTTTCGTGTCCGTTCACACCACTTTGCTGGCCCTAGATCGCAACGGCCGCACGGATTAAAATTTGATGGTTCGTGTAGTAAATCGTCCTTTGCATGCCTTGTGTGAATGTGTTAAATCATAGCGGGAAATCTGAGAAAACTCGTTGCTTCCATATCCTTGCGAGTGACAAGATTAACCTGCTTTTTTATTTTTTATTTTTTTTATTTTTTTTATGAATTTGCTAGGAGGCAAGATGATAGCAACAAAATGTTGCTATTAAATTCTCTTTAAATTGCATTTAATGTAACATAGTATAGTATTTATCTTAAAGAATTCGTGAATAAATAATGATTTTATCCCACACGCATGTCGAAGCAATTTGTAAATGTTCATATGACCCTATTCAGCACTAGTAATCCCATTCATAAAGTCTTTGTTGTGGTCTGCAATGGTGCACTGGAGCATAAATATCAGAGTAGCATATCCGTTCCATTTGAGTATGTATATTGGATCCGATTAATTAGTTCATATGCTTATGTAATGTTATCCGTTGCGCGGGTCAATCTTATGACTCTTGAATTTCAATAACATTGTCGGGCGTGCTTATTTCGCACGTGGCGGGAACACATATGTATACTCAAGCTGGATAAAGCCTGCGTAGACACGTCATTCCACATACAAACGTGTGGGAGCCATATTGCATTGTAACAGCTTGCAGTAGGCACCTTCAGTGCAGGATTTACCGGGCACACAGGCAGACAGAATGCTAAATACTCAGTCCAGACACGAGGTTATATAAAATATAAAACGACGACGGGTACGTTACAATATGTACGAGTTATTCATATGCACTTCCTCATAAGTGCAACTAACGGAGTGGTTGGCTTAAGACTCGCAACTGCTGGATGGAAAGTTTGGATCAGTACCCCCTTCTACGTCATCTTCAACGGGCTCCGGGTTGGGCTTACACTCACTCAAGAATACTATAGTTTGGCGAGTTTACAAAATGTGGGAAAGCTAATGATTTATGGTATAACGTATATTAACCGTAATCTTGACTTCATTTCGTGAGTTTCGGTTTCGGCCGGAACTAGATGAGCAGACAAATATTCGGTTACGGTTTCGGCCGCAAATTATGTTTCGTTAGAACTGTAGTTGCTACCGAGTGGTTTATCTGCACAGACTGGGAGACGGTGATGGCTGGCATCTGGTGTAGTACTGAGTAGTGAGCTGCTAGGTGTGAGACGAAGAGAGCAGCGTGGGCTGGGGAAGTTGTAACGTTTCTGCTGTGTTGCGCGCTCCCTACAGTTTCAGTGCCAACATTACAGACAAAACCCTGAGAAACCTCAAATGAAACTTTACCACCGGACATGCAAAATATCACATTTTTGCATTCATTTTCAATTACTATTAACACTATTAGCTGAACATCTTTAAAAATAGTATGTTAATTTAAACATAACTTTGGCTGTCCTTTTACGTAATTTTCAATTTTTGATACTTTCGTAAATAATAGATGCAAACACTAAAAATGTATTACACTTAGTTACGGAATATGCTGAGCCTATAAAGATACTAATTTGTATAAAAACAACAATATTACATGTTATAACTATTGCACAACATGATTACATATATACCTTTTGTTTAAATAAATTAGGGAGACCATGTTTTAAATATCACTGGATCCTAAATTAAATACTGATCCTTTTCACGCACTAATATTAATAATGCCTTTTGTACTAAGAAACTATCTTCGAAAGTAACAAAACTACTACGACTTTATACAAATCTGTATTTATAAAAAAAAAATTAAACGGCAAATTGAAATACATAAAAATTCCATATCCCAATAGTAGTACGCCTACATAATATTGCCAAAATAGACAGGTGTGCACTTCAAAAACACGAATAATGTAAATAACTTGGGAAAATATATCACTAGTCAAAACACGACTTTTAATTTGCGTATACTATTAAATACAAATTTCATAAAACACATATTGAGATAAAGAGATAAAGCCTAAATGTAATATTTTAATTTATGTATTTTGGCATATTTCAAGTATTATTGTACTATTTATTTAATATCTGAATAATATTGTCATTAGTCTTATCACGCGGTTACGCGGAAAGATGTTTGAGAAAAGCCAGGTTTTGTCACTGTGTTCATAGCTACAAACCTGTTAACGTCTATGTGATCTGCTGGTGAATGTTTCTAAAATTATAATGTTGCACAACTAAATAAATTTGTTTCCGTCACAATGGAACTGTCGCCAAGAATGTCTGTGATTATTTTATTGAATCTCCTGAAACATATTCTACTATTTTGCTGAATGCTGAGAATCAACAACGCAGATGTCCGTCTTCAAGAACCAAGACAAGTAAAATATTTATGTTTGATCTTCCCCATCTAAAGTGAAGTGGATTGCTATAAATCTGACTGTGGAAATGAAATATGTAACCGTTACTTGGAAACAATTTCAACAGTTAAATCCACTTTCCAGAAGATGTGTGGTCGTTAGAAGTGAGCAGTCTGCAATACAGCCCGACTGTTATAACGTTATAGTTGGATGGATTTCGTACATGAAGAGGAGGATGTGAGATTTGTAATCGACCTGTAATTACTGTTTGTTAATTGGCTTGCAGTCGAAAAATGTTTGATCTGTTTTGCTTATTTCTTTATCTCACTGTGGGTCCGCATCCGTAGTCGAATGGGCAGCGTGGTAGATTACCACACAAGGTTCGATTCCCGCACGGGTTGGAGATTTTCTACACTCGGGGTCTGGGTGTTGTGTCGTCCTCATCACCATCGACGTGCAAGTTGCCCATGTGGTGTCACCTAAGGACTTGCACCAGGCAGGCTTAAGAATCCAAGCTGGGGATCTAACGGCCACAAGTGACAACGAAATCATCATCCCTTTGCGCACTGTTAAGTAGAATCATCCATTTTCATTGTTAATCTTCGACCATAGATATTGGAAGACTGGGCATGACATTGTTTTCATGGCACCAACATTTCCACAGCTAAACTATTGCTTTGTCAACAGTCACGAGATAGTGTCCAAATATTCATATGAACTTACAAAGCGTATTGTGTGATGGGGAGAAATATTAAATTACAAGTCCAAGAATTATAAATTTAAAACAGTATCATTTCTCGAAAACTGATAAGTTGTTTTTTGTATACAACTAATGTTTGCAACAATCACGCGGGCTTATGTTACTACCACCCCATGCGTATAGCCGCTCTGTCGTTTGCCCTATCTACTAGTATCTATGGTCGAAGTTGTTAATCCAAACTATATACATCATCTTTAAAAATAAGAAAGCCTTATTAATAAAAAGAAAGATATATATCGCGTTGGAGTGACCGAGCGTTCTAAGGTGCCTTGCTGCGGAGCGCGCGGCTGCTCACCGTCGGAAGTTCGTGTCCTCCCTCGGGCATGGGTATGTGTGTCTTGTTCTTCGGTTAGTTTAAGTCACATTAAATAGTTTGTAAGCCTAGGGAGAGAAAACCGCAGTAAGGGTATACGGAATTGCCTATCCCCGCAATGTTAAAATGTGCCTGCTATAGCCGGCCGCGGTGGCCGAGGAGACTGAGGCGCTCCAGTCACGGTCTGCACGGCCACTACGGTCGGGGGTTCGAATCCCCCCTCGGGCATGGATATTTGTGCCGTCTTAGTTCGTAAGTAGTTCATAAGTAGTTTGTAAGTTTAGGGACTGATGACCCCGTAGTTAAGTCCCATAAGCTGTACAAACATTTGAACATTTTTTTGCCTGCTATAGGGAACAAAATTGTCAAAGTACTTTCTTACATAGATAGTTTACATTTATTTTAATCTGAATTTTCTCAGTGACTTCTTACTTACCCCGAAGTATCTTGTAAATAAAGTAATTAAAAATTATTGTTTATGTGTAAAAGAAACCAATGTGACTAAGTCATAAAAATTTCCCCCCAGGGGGCTCAAAGGTCTTTCGTGAGTACGTGGGTAGCGAGCACGGGGCCCCGAGCTAATGCACTCCTCCTTCCTTCTTTACTTCACAGACTGCATTTCCTTTCCCCCTCACCTCCTTTCCTATCCTCACTCCTTCCCCTCCCCACCGGAGGACTGATAACCTCAGTAGTTTAGTCCCCCTATGCCAACCAACCCCATTATCACTGTTCATGCATGGTTGTTTACATCTTTGAAGGGGTTGAGTGACAACTATGGACGATGTGTGTACGAGATATGTTGATGGCAGCTTTGATATGTTGAAACCGGTCAAGAAATAAAGATGTTTTCAACCGATTTTGGGCAACCTTTGCTTTTTTACAGCCTCTTGCACTTCACTACATTTCAATGCAGATATGTCTAGAACAACAATAGATACTGAAATACGACTTTCACAGACTATATTATGGCAGTGGCTTGTGTAAGTAAATTCTATGGGGAAACATGAAAACAAATATTAATTTCAACTCAAACTCATGTTTTTAATAGATATCTAATATTATTTCTTTTGCAGTCAGTAGCGTGAAAAATCATAAAAGGGTTGGTGTTCTTTAGATTGCAATACGAGAATTACTTCCAGATGTTTTTGAGAGTCGAAGGTGACGTGTGCAATATTGAAGCTCGCAGCTACCACATCATGAGAATCAAGCGCAAACCCCATCCTGCGGGCTTCATTTATTTCATGCGCTACGTTCGCTTCTCAATATCTCGGGATGTAATTGTCGTACTGCGACGTAACCAACGTCGATCTTTTTCCGATTTTTCATGCTATTGTTTGCATAGAAAATAAGACGGGGTACCCATTTACTAAAAGTTCGTGTTGTATATATATCGCCTCCTTCTCCGCAGTTAGTTACACAGTTTGCAGAGGTAAGTTTAGAGACTGTTACAACTGTAATATTTGTTTGCCATTAAGAATGTCTCATAGAATGTACCTTCATTAAACCCTTCCGTAAGTACATGCCTGTGAAAGCCGTATTTAAGTATCTATCGCCGTTGGACAGATATCTGGGATGAAAAATTTTTAGTGGAACACCCTGTATTGGTCGTGCCCTGAAATATAGGTCAAAAATGAAACGGCCGATAGAGGGTGCCGAAATAAGCAGAGAGTGTGCTGTTTACAAGCACTTCGCTGGTTGGATTCTTTATTTCCCGCACGGTACTCGATCAACATGCATCGTTTCACCAATGCAGACCTGGCCGACCTGTATTTCATGTCTGGGGCTGTACATTAAAAATGGACTGGCTGCTCAAAGAGGATGTACATGCAGCGTTTCACGGACAGGCATCAGCCGGATCTTCGAACATTAGAGAGTTTTCTTTGGGAGTTACGTTCGAGTGGATCGTTTTATGCTTCCAGGCTTGGAGTTGGCATTAAGAGACATCCCAGAACTCCTGCAATGGAACAAAGAATATTAGTCGCATTAAAGGATAACCTTCGACAAATTTGAGTGCTGTAGGACGTGCGTTGGGTATTAGTCGTCAAAGTGTCTTGAGGACTTTGCATTAAGACGGAATGCATCCGTACCATTTATGGAGTGTGAATCAGTAGCACCTGACGAAAACCTTTCATTTCTCAACTTTGCTCGTTGGAACCTACAGCAGCCAATCATACCTTCCATGCCGATGTTTTATTTACTGATGAGGCTACCTTTACGCGATCGGGTATGTTTGACATTCATAATTCTCACTTGTGGGATCACTGTAGCCCACATAGCCCACCAAGAATGATTTCCATTAATGTTTGGGCAAATATTGTGAACAACTTAGTAGAGGCGTACATTCTGTCTAGTCCTTTAACTGGCCATACATGCAAAATATCCGTTCAGAAGGTCTTACCTTTTCACGCAATTTGGGTACATAGATCCTGAGAAATTATTACCCAGAACAACCACCTCTGGCCGTAATAACGGCCTTGATACGCCTGGGCATTGAGTCAAACACAGCTTGTATGGCATGTACAGGTACAGATGCCCATGCAGCTTCAACACGATACCACAGTTCATCAAGAGTAGTGACTGGCGTGCTGTGACGAGCCAGTTGATCGGCCAACATTACCAGACGTTTTCAATTGGTGAGAGATCTGGAGAATGTGCTGGCCAGAGGAACAGTATAACATTTTCCGTATTCACAAAGGCCCGTACAGGACATGTGGTCGTGCATTATCTTGCTGAAATGTAGTGTTTCGCAGGGATCGAATTAAGGGTAGAGCCACGGGTCGTAACACACCTGAAATGTAACGGCCACTGTTCAAAGTGCCATCGATACGAACAAGAGGTGACCGAGACGTGTAACCAATGCTACCCCATACCATCACGCCGGATGATACGCCAGTACGACGATGACGAATACACGCTTCAAATGTGCGTTTACCGCAATGTCGCCAAACACGGATGCAGTAAGAAGAACCTGGATTCATCCGAAAAAATGACGTTTTGCTATTCGTGCACCCATATTCGTCGTTGTGTACAGCATCGCAAAAGCTCCCGTCTGTGATGCAGCGTCAAGGGTAACTGCGGTCATGGTCTCCGAACTGACAGTCCATGCTGCTTCAAACGTCGTCGAACTGTTCGTGCAGATGGTTGTCTTGCAAACGTCCCCCTGTGTTGACACAGGGATCAAGACGTGGCTGCACGATATGTTACAGCCATGAGTATAAGATGCCTGTCATCTCGATTGCTAGTGGTACTAGGCCGTTGAGATCCAGCACGGCGTTCCGTATTGCCCTCCTGAACCCACAGATTCCATATTCTGCTAACAGTCATTGGATCGCGACCAACGCGAGCAGCAATGTCGCGATACGATAAACCGCAATCGCGATAGGCGGAAACGTGATGATACGCATTTCTCCTCCTTACGCGAGGCATCACAACAACGTTTCACCAGGCAACGCAGGTCAACTGTTGTTTGTGTATGAGAAATCAGTTGGAAACTTTTCTCATGACAGCACGTTGTAGGTGTCGCCAAAGGCGCCAACCTCGTGTAAATGCTTTGAAAACCTTATCATTTGCATACCACAGCATCTTCTTCCTGTATGTTAAATTTCGCGTCTGTAGCACGTCATCTTCGTGGTGTAGCAATTTTAATGGCCAGGAGTGTAACATGTGCCGAGCCATGCACCGTCGCTGTGAATCTTGTATCGCTGTTGGTGACCGCCCTTTCTAGCACCTCTTGCAAACTATAATTTTTCCTCTTTACGGCCGGCCGCGATGGCCGAGGGGATTGAGGCGCTCCAGTCACGGTCCGCACGGCCACTACGGTCGGGGGTTCGAATCCCCCCTCGAGCATGAATATTTATGCCGTCCTTAGTTGTAAGTAGTTCATAAGTAGTTTGTAAGTTTAGGGACTGATGACCCCGTAGTTAAGTCCTATAGACTGTACAAACATTTTTTTCTCTTTACTTCGCTTTTCTGTTTCCTTTCTTTCATACTTCTATTGAAGATAACACTGTAACATGTCATTACTGAGCACACGTTCCTGTACGAAATCTGCTTATTTCGGTCCCCTCACTTTCTTTTTCATTTTTTACTTATATTTTAGTGGGTACCACTGTATTGTAGCATTATCCGCGAAAAGCCTCACTGAACTTCCGACGTTGTCTACTTGGTCATTTGTATAATGAAAAGTAATGGCCCCGTATCACAGGCATGGGGCACGTCAGAAAACACATCACAAGACTTCTCTCCATTAAGAATAACACGCTGTAATATGTTCACCAGAAACTGTTGACGGGGCTAAACGTCTACTTCAGGCAGTGTACCATCACGACTGTGTTTTGCACTTATACGTACAACTGACTTTTCACCGCGGCCTTCGTAACATATCACCTTGACGCCAGAGGTTCTCCTAAGGAAACGCCCTGGGCACGCCCTGTACGGCAGCGTTAGTTCCGCGTCCTCCGTTACCATCGGAGGATGCGAGTACCAAACTTCCCTTACTGCATCACGTACCCACGTCTTCAACAGCTGGTATTCAGATGCAGCGGTCAGCACAGATTTTAACATTTCAGCACAGCTATAAACGAGTGCATTGCATGTAGACATTTCCCATCACTCGGCCAACAATACACATTAAATGTGAACTTAGAAAGCTAAAAGTAACAGCCAGTGTTGATGCAAAATATTCATGTGTGATGGCCCCGAAGAGATCTCGGCAGCAATAAACGACACAAAACCAGGTAAAGCCCCCGGCTCAGATGACATCCTCCCAGAGTTTCATAACAAGTCTGCCAAATACACGAAGATATAGTTAACGAAGTTGTTCACATCAATGCTGCAGACAGGAAACACACACCAAGAACTTAAATGTGCCAAGATAATAAGCCCTCCTAAAGCTAGATAAACCAGGAAATCTTCCACAAAACTATCGGCTCATCGCTCTTCTTACTACGGTGTCCAACCTTCTACAACGAGTACTACTAAACAGGATCATTCGAACAATACTCACGGCCATCCCAGTAGAAAAGCCGGCTTTCGTCCCAACCGAAGCAGTGCAGACCAAGTCCTAGCTCTTACAACACATATTGAAGCATGCTTCCAAAAGAAATTAAAAACATCTGTGGCTTTTTTTGCTTGTCAGCAGCCTATCATACCGTCTGGAGACAAGGCTTGCTCTATAAACCGATGAAAATAATTCCCTGTCAAAAAGTGACAACACTTATTGGCAACATGATTAGTAAGAAGATTGCAAGTCATCATGGGAAACAAAGTCAGTTGCCAGAAATTCCATCAAAATGGCTTACCTCAAGGCTCGGTATTTGCTCCATTGCTTTTCAGCCTATATATTGCTGACATGCCAGAAACACCTTGTACTAAATTTGGCTACGCTGATGACTGGGATATTGCAACAAGACACACCGATTTTGGTACAATGGAAAAAACCCTGACATTCGATCTGTCTGTCCTGGCATCATACTTCAGTAAATGGATGCTGAGGCCTAATGCCACAAAGATAGAAGGGACTTGCGTCCATCTCAATAACAGAGGAGCGGACAAAGCTCTGGAAGTATACTTTGACGACACACGCTTCAACCACGATGCTAGACTGAACCTTGTTATTTAAATAACACCTTACAAAAACAGCTGGTAAGGTGAGAACAAGAAATAACTCATTCATCAATTTTGAGGAACCAGCTGATGATCAACAGCAACAACTCTGAGGACGTCTACGTTGAGCCTGGTATACTCTGCGGTGGAGTACTGGGAGTATTGTGCACATGTATGGTTAAGAAGTAGCCATGTTAAAAACAATCGTTGTTGAATTGAACAACACTATGCGTATTATGCTGTCCTGAGTCATATACCACCACCAAAAAATGCGACGAGAAGCAGCCTTGCTCAGGGAGTACAACGAGATCGAAGCAAACCCTGAACTACCGGTACACTGAGATTACCTGATCTGAGAATCAAGAAGCTCCGTTCAAGACATTCTCCTCTTTCTCGCGACAGCCTCACTGGGGCTGACATGAACTCCTGGCGAAGAGAAAAGCTCCAAAACGCCCCGTCAATCTGTCACCTAATGCCTTATATCACTGAGGAAGTTCCTGGGTTTGATCACCCGCAAGATCTGGTCGAGTCTGAACAGGTCACGGACGATGTGTTGACTCACTATTCAAATGAAGACTGCTGTCTTCGCCAGCATGTGACTGCGGCGCGCCTAATTAGACCATCCAACATATCGGAGAAAAATGCAGCGCCAGAGCATTCAGTGGAGACTTTAAAGAATTCATCATGGTAACCCAAAATGTCATTAAATATAAACAAGGACTAGATGTTTGTCTGTGAATACATGTAATGTAATATATGTAAAGTAGAATAATGTGATCAGACACCAAAATGTACTTAAATGCCATACGCTAAATAAAAATAATCATTCAATATGCGCCATTTGACTTATCATTACTGTTACGAGAATTTAGTACTTTGCTCTAACCTTAGGTAACGGAACAATCACTAGACGTGCAGTCCCTGCACTGTACAACCTGTTTTCCCAACTGGAGTAATTATGTAAGCAGCCAACATAGGAGACGTTGAGGGCTGAAGCATTCCTCACAAAAAGAGGGGTATATTTACGTTGATAGTCTTTGTTGTACCATACTTTTCGCTGTGATTGTTTCTACATATAAAAAGAAACATACTCGTAAATGAACTAACGATGATTCACTCGTAGCAATCTTTTTCTCTTAGTTTCCTGTGTAACTCGCAAATTTGTACTTATTCATGAAAATGAAGAATACAAATGTCACGGTTACCCATTTCAGACGCAGTAATTTAAGCTGTATTCCGAAGTTGCTACGTATTAGCAAATAAAGAGCCAACAATATTTTTGTAAGGAATAATATCAATTTCATTCATGTAAGAAATAGGCATACAGTTGGTAGAAGAGATGTGCAGTGACATTAAGATAAGGAGTGCAGGATGTACAACCAATTCCCATGCATCGTTTGATTATGAGAGGGCATGTTCCTAGTAGAGACAATCAATACATCTGTCCACAGATATCTCGCGAAAAGGCAATGGCGGTGAAATGAAACTTTATAGGTCGTAGCAACCATTCTTTCCGCGAATCTTCGCCACTGAAACAGAAAAAGGAGAAGTGATGGTGGAACACACTCTCCACCATACATCATAAGGCAGCTTGCGATGATACAGACATAAGTACTGAATGAGGGAGCCTCAAAAACTGTACCCTGGGGTTCCCCGTGGTTCAGTTTGTTTTACATTCTGTTAGTGTAACATTTTTAGGATTGAATAATGCCCTAAATTAGGTTAAAGGTGCAGGGCGATAGATAGCTGACCGAGTGGGATTCCGCTAAGCTCAACACAGGTCAGAAATTGCTGGAAAGTCACATCCAGTAGACTGTGATGATGTACAAAGAACAAACTTTCCCCTCCTCACTAAACCCTACAATTCTGGTACATATCGATAAATAAGGGAGGCCTCAGAACTCTGGCAGGTATGTCCAAATATTTTTTATAAGGCCCCACAAAATATATTCTGACTACACACCGACTATTGGTAATATAAAAATTATCTGTTGAAATGTTTGTAAATGTGGGACTTAACTACTGAGGTTATCACTCTCTAGGCTTCACACACACACACACACACACACACACACATGCCCGAGGGTGGAGTCGAACGTCCGACGGGAAGCAACAGCGCTCTCCTCAGCAAAGCGCCTTAGAGTGCTCAGTCAATTCCACCGCGGTAAAATTATTTGTAGGACGAAAAGTTATTATCATAAGTCAGTGCCTAAACAGCGATTAAGAGTAACAAAAAAATTTTCGGCAATATGAGAGATTATTATAAGCAAATGCTTCGCTGAGTGAGACACTAAAAACTATGGAAGGACACATTTATAGAAAAAAAGTAATATCTTCTCTGACAAAAAAAAAAATTCTAAATACAGATTATGGCCGCAGATTTGAAAGGCATAACAGAAACTCTTCCAATATAGAATTAACAAACACACTGGGGAGGATGACTTCAGGTGAGGAGAAAAGAGAACTATCTAAAACACTGAAATACTAATATATACACTATAATCAGTGATCTTAGGCTTAGCGGTTAGTCTTTTATATCTGGAATGAAATTGGTTGATTTTAGGCATAAATAGTTTTTTCTTACACTATTTATTTCCTATGTCCTCTTTTTCTCTTTTTTTAACTGCACCCTTACGTATATAACTAGTGGGGATGTGGGGATCCCATTAGTTCGAAGCTGTATTTGTAAACACTGCATACTCTCTCTCCCTGATGGATATAATTTGGCATATTTCCCCCTACCAATGTGCAATCAATAGAAAACGGAAATATAGTATAAAATACAACAAAGCGCCACTATGCAGAGGGATCTACATGAACTTAAGATATCGCAGTCTGAGAAATAATAAATCTGTGGGAAGTTACTCATATAAGGCTTCTCGCAAATAGAAGAGGACGCGGCATTGCCAAAGTGGAAATTAGATCGAATCCTACGGCTAATCTACTTGTGTACATTATTACCCATCATCATTATCGTTTCAGCCTTTTCCCACGTCATGCGGGCACGACGTTATTTTGCTGGATCCTTCTCTTCCACAAATGTCTCTCCACTGCTTCTCTGAGCCATCCTATCTCCCGTAGCTCCCCTGCTACCTTGTGTTTCCATCTCAGCTTCAGTCTTCCTCTTCTCCTGATCCTTGGATTTCCAGTTCTTCAACTCTCCTCCCCACAAAGCCTAAATTCTTGGATCTTCTTCCAAAGGGGCCCCACTTTCACTGTTCCCTTGATGTACTCATTCCTTAGTCTATCCTTTCGTGTCACCCCACTCATCCACCTTACCATTCTGATTTCTGCCACTTCCATCATTTTCTCTTGGGCTTTAGTAATTGACCAAGTTTCTGTGCTATACAGTATCTCAGGCCTCAGCATAGACTTGTAAAGCTTTCCTTTCATACTACAGCTAACCTTCTTATCACACAGTACTCCGCTGAGTGTTCTCCAGTTCATCCACCCACTATTTATCCTGTGCTGTATTTCGGCCTCCAGTCCTCCATCACTTTGCATGTAAGAGCACAGGTATTTAAATTTCTTGTCCAGCGTAAGTTGTTGTTCTTGCAGGTTAATATATAAATCTCAGCATCCTTTGTAACTTATACTCGTTTTCACTCTGCTAATTCTCATTCCCCTTTCCTCTAGAGCTTTTCTCCATTGTTCAAGCTTGTCTTGAAGTGCCTCTTGGGTGGGTTCACAGATTACAAAATCATCGGCACACATACTTCAAGGTGTCTCTTTTTTCACATCTTTGACTAGTACATCCATGACAAGGTCATAGAGGTATGGGCTGAGAGCAGATCTCTGATGTAGCCTTACTCTCACTGGAAATGCCTTTTTTGCATTTGCACTGCTCCTGACTTGTGTCACTGTACCTACATCCATGTATTGTACCACCCTGATATATTTTTCTGGCACGCAGTTACTTCTCAGACATCTCCATATCTCTTTCATCGCAACACTGTCATATGCCTTCTCAAGATCGATAAAGGCAATATGCAGTTCGGCTTGTACTTCTCTGTGCCTCTCCATCAGTTGCCTTACCATATGGTTTCTTATTTACATTTCTTTACCTAACTTTTTCAGATTATAAAACGTTCTCCTTGAAATAAACTTTCATATTTTTCAGTCGGTAGGTTTTTTTAACGCCATCTGGAGATCCAACTTAATGGAAATCGCGACACGACCCAGAGTTTGATAACCCCTGCACTACACTATCTTTTGGCAGGCGGCGTTGAAACCATTATCATTACATGTACTATCCTCCAAGTGGCATCTGCCTTCATCGGTTCTAAATGGAGGTCGTCTTTTCAGCTGTACTGTTTCTCCGGCATTGAATCTGAATAGAGAAAGAGAGGCCCCGGAACTGATCCCTGCAGTAGTACAGATGTATTGTAACTATTGTGTTTTTATGTATAAGTATATAGTAATAGAGGCCCTACAACTGATCCCTGCAGTAGTACAGATGCATTATTAATATGGTGTTTTTATGTATAAGTATGGAGTAATAGAGGCCCTAGAACCGATCCCTGCAGTAGTACAGATGCATTATTACTATGGTGTTTTTTATGTATATGGAGTAATAGAGGCCCTAGAACCGATCCCTGCAGTAGTACAGATGCATTGTTACTATGGTGTTTTTTATGTATATGGAGTAATAGAGGCCCTAGAACTGATCCCTGCAGTAGTACAAATGTATTATTACTATGGTGTTTTGTATGTATAAGTATGTAATAACAGAGGCCTTAGAACTGATCCCTGCAGTAGTACAGATGCATTATTACTAAGGTGTTTTTTATGTATAAGAATGTAGTAATAGAGGCTTTAGAACTGATCCCTGCAGTAGTACACATGGTGTTTTTATGTATAAGTATGGAGTAATATAGGCCCTAGAACTGATCACTGCAATAGTACAGATGCATTATTACTATGGTGGTTTTTTAAAGTGTGGAGTAATAGAGGCCCTAGAACTGATCCCTGCAGTAGTACAGATACATTATTGCTATGGTGTTTTTTATATATAAGTATGGAGTAATAGAGGCCCTAGAACTAATTCCTGCAGTAGTACAGATGCATTATTATTATGGTGTTTTTTTATGTTTAAGTATGGAGTAATACAGCCCCTAGAACTGATCCCTGCAGTAGTACAGATGCATTATTGCTATGGTGTTCTTTTTATGTATAAGTATGGAGTAATAGAGGTCCTAGAACTGATCCCTGCAGTACTACAGATGCTTTATTACTATGGTGCTTTTTTATGTATAAGTATGTAGTAATAGAGGCCCTAGAACTGATCCCTGCAGTAGTACAGTTGTATTATTACTATGGTGTTTTTTATGTATAAGTAAATAGTAATAGTGGCCCTAGAACTGATCCCTGCGGTAGTTCGCGGGCCTTACCTCCTCGCCTGGCGCCACTGTGTGTCCTGCGGGAATGAATGGCCGGCCACCGCAGCGTGCAGCTCGCAGCTGTGTCCGCCTGCTGCGACGCGCCCGCGGCGCCAGCCCGTGTCGCAACGCGCCGCCCGCGCCACCGCCTTTGTCTAGCTGTCGGCGGAGCTGCTCTATTGCGAGGTGGCAACCCGTCTACCTTCAGCTTCCTGCGCACCAGAATAGCTCCTCGGCTAGGCTCGCCCACACATTCGCCGTTACTCTCGCGACTTGCGCAAGCCCCGCCTAGAGGGAGCGGCGCTGGCGCTGGCACTCGCCGCCGTGCAAAACATCCAGCGCGCGCAAATAGAGGAGCCGCCGGGCGTCTCCCCCTCTGCGATAAATCGCAGCTGCAGTGTCCTTTCGACGTAAAGACACTCGGGGCAAAAGGGCGAGCGCAGCTTAATGGCCTGAGTGCAGATAATAATCTAAATGTAGCTGTTAAGACATACACCCGATACTCGTTGTAGGAAAGCTCGTGGCGGTAAAAGACCTTGGCCTTATGATGAGTAACTTCTTTAGCTCTTTGCGCTGCTAGCTTTCCTGAGAAAGTCCTTGTACGTCTGTAATGAACATTTGCTTGTACATGTTTATATAAGCTGCCAGAGCCCTTGCCTCGATTTACGACTTTTAAAATGTTATGCAAATTTCGTGATTGTATAATTTTGTCCACAAACAAATAGAAATCCACAGAAGATAACACAAATACTTCAATTTCTTAAACCATTAATTGAGTTAAACAGTGACCTAGTTCTAATATTAAAATTAAAAGTCTAGATCGCGGATTTCCAGTTTTATTTTGTATACAGTTTCGGTCAATGCAGACCATCTACAGAAGAAGACCACCACGATGGCAGGCAGTGAAGGTGGATGGAGCACTGCACAAACGTCTACTGGTGTGTGGTCTGCAGATAGTCTGCATGGACCGAAACCGGTTACAAAATTTAATTAGAAATATGCTATCTCGACTTTTTTTTTTAATTTAATTTTACAAGTGATACTCAAACGTGTCGAAGCATCCTTATCCCAATAAGTTGAGTACCACGAGGTTCACCCCATGAATATTGTGGAAAAGGTTCTGACGTACCTTGCTATAACCGGGCCCCTTATATACAGAGCGTCCCTAACGTCACTATCATTTTCATAAAGGAAGACAACGACAAAAAAGATTAAGTTTATTGTGAAGTTTTACACATACTCTAAAGCCCTTCTGCAATACCGCTCTCTGACTCAGAACGCATATTACATCTCTCAACAGTCGAAAGAAATAAAGATCTTAACATTTTAACCGTAATATGTCCTGCTTATTCCCTGATAAGATTCCCCATATCAGGCAGACCATTTACTCTGCTAGTGTACACTGTAGACTATATGTACCCCATACAAAAGGCTGAAGGAGTAATTTTCGGTGAACGGGAAGTCTACAGCTGATGTGCCACACTGCCTATCTATCTACCACGAAAGGTTCTGTTCAGGTAATCACGGACAATGTGTACAAAATGTGGACTAGCAACATCTTGCCGAAACACATCTGTATCCCGTATGCCATCATCTTGAAGCTGCGGCTCAAGGAACAGATGTAAGACGTTGAGGAAGATGTTACCTTTTATTGCCCTTTCGGCAAAGAAAATTTGTTTATATGGTTTTGTTTTTGTCATACCCAACCAA
The DNA here is from genome assembly GCA_026315105.1 of Locusta migratoria. Classification (NCBI taxonomy): domain Eukaryota; kingdom Metazoa; phylum Arthropoda; class Insecta; order Orthoptera; family Acrididae; genus Locusta; species Locusta migratoria. The sequence goes on along the minus strand of CM048751.1, from coordinate 269,267,282 downwards.
TCATTGACGTTTGGTGTGTCACTTTCCGACCCCTATAACTCATGTGGTTCTTCATATGCCCATATTCGACTGTTGTGTCCGTGCACATTCCCACAAACGTGGAATGTGCCTTCATCATAAAATAAAATGTGCTTTAAATTTTCGTTCTCTACGGATTCCAGCAGGTCATAGAACACTGCCCAAAAACCGGCGAAATCCTCGTCTTCTAAACGTGGATAATGGCGTTTTTCGTAAAAAGACATTCATTTCGCTGTTATTACCTTTTTCACAAATAAAAATCGTTCATACAAATTTGCTTTCGTCAAAAAAAAAAAAAAAAATCAAATGTTTGTATAGCTTATGGGACTTAACTACGGGGTCATCAGTCCCTAAACTTACAAACTACTTATGAACTACTTACGAACTAGGACGGCACAAATATCCATGTCCGAGGGGGGATTCGAACCCCCGACCGAAGTGGCCGTGCAGACCGTGACTGGAGTGCCTCAGTCCCCTCGGCCACCGCGGTCGGCTTGCTTTTGTCCTACCAACGTTGACCTTCGCTGTATCAGTTCCGACCCCGCAAATCATATGGAGATCATATGGAGATATGCCCATTTTCGGCTGTTTGTGCACTTCCCACAAAATGTTCAAATGTTTGTTAAGCTTAAAAGACTTAACTGCGGGGTCATCAATACCTAAACTTACAAACTACTTATGAACTAACTAAGACTAAGGACGGCACAAATATCCATGCCCGAGGGGGCTGACCGTAGTGGCCGCGCAAACCGTGACTGGAGCGCCTCAGTCCCCTCGGCCACCGCGGCCGGCCCCACAAAATGGAAATTGGCTTCATCAGAGAATAAAATGCCCATTACATTTTCGTGCTCTGCAGATTCCAGGAGACCGTAACGCACAATCTGATGACAGACGTAATTATCGTCCTCAGAACCTGTAATGATAATAATACGGGTTTCTTTTCCGCAAGACCGAACTGAGAAGCAAGACACCATGGTCATAGAACAAGTCAGTACATGTAATTTTAACACAAGAATTGTAATAGAAAAATTTAAAATAGTCCTAGGGACATGACAATCTTAAGCCTAGGTTGTCCACATCGATGGATTCAAATGGAATATCGTTTTCAACGTACATGGCCACTCTCCCATACTGCACGGAACTCCTAGAGAAGAAGGCAGTTAACCTGTATCCTAGCAATGGAAGTCTCTGAATTATCACATCATTTAAAACGTGCTCTGAAATACTAATAATGATAGAGTCAACATCCATAAGAAGTTTATTATCTTTATCTTTGATACCTTGTATATTTTGTTGAAACTTAATGATTCTCTGATTTCTTAGATTCTTAACCTTTGTCGAAAGTTAGAGGGCCTATCTTTAAACAGAAATACATATCAGTTGTCCTCAGTCTAAAAAAGGTGTACCCCTAACACCAACTAGTACCGGAATTTTTCCGTGACCGACACTCCCCCTACTCACCATAGCTTCTGAGGTGCGGACCGTGCCTAGTGAAATCCCACCTTTGGATAGTCTCAACCGGCACCACTGCAGTGTGACCCGTGGCCCCTGTCATCAGAATCTCCTTAAGCCTCGTGTTAATACGCCTGACAGCTGTATTAAGACGAGGCCTATCATGATGCTGAAACAGCTAAACGAAATGCACATTCGTGCCACCCCTTTAAGTGGCTATCCCGAATATGCGGTAAGAATGTTTCCGTAGAGACAAACTTAGAATTTTCTACACTGTGCTTCGAGGAACAATCACTTCCCTACTGAGGCATCGAGCCGATGCCTTCGTACTCCTATCACTAGAAAATTGAAACTGCTGCACTGTTTCTGCCCATACATGTGGCCGTTCATGGCGCGTTTCATCACACACATTGCCAGTACGAATAATGTTCAAATGGCTGCACTGCTGATGAGCTTGACTTTGTTCACAAGCAGACAAATGTGTGTCCTTGATAGGGCGGGCTTATGAAATTTACCGGTAAATTCAGCTACGGCATATCCATATGACATTCCGTTCTCCCGTGCAAAAACAAACCCGTCCTTCTCTGTCAAACAGCTAGCACGACGTTACTAATGTCTGCAAAAGAAAAAAGTGGATAGTATCTTCAGAGAGACCCGCGTTAAGATAGAAGTATCTCAGGAGACAATTAGCGTATTCATGGAAATACGTATAGACTTTAGAGACACTCTCTACATACTACAACAAAAAGTGTAAAATATTACGGAGATTATTTCGAGCTGTAGCTTACATAGGCAGTAAAATGTTTGCATTAATGACCTAATAGATAACGTTGGAAGTTTTATGAGGTTTTTTTGCGGGTGATGCTGTAGTATATCGAGAGGTCGAGAAGCTGGAAAATTGTAGCGAAATGCAGGAGGATTTGTATAGTACGCATAGTACATGGAGTGCATTTGATCGCCAACATAAACAAATGCAACATATTGCGAATTACGTGGAAGAAAAGAGTCCTGACTATACGGTTATGCAAATGCAGAACAGTCACTGATAGCAGTTTATTCCATAAAGTATCCCAGAGCATGCTAACAGAGTCATCTGAATCCGACCGGCTACATAAAATTTATCGTGAATAGGTCGCATGCCACACTGACATGCATTTGAAGAATACTGAGGGAGTGTAGTCCGTCAACAAATGAGATAACTTGTAATATTCCATTAATGATGGAAATTCTACACAAAGACGACAAATTATACTTCAAAAGATACAGAATGGCTGGCCAGTACTTACCTTTGTGAACCGAATGATGGGGGTGGAGGAGGGGAATTGTCTAAAACGTTTTTGATTAACAGGGAAAGATATAAAGAAACACACACACACAAAGAGAGGATGGTAAAAGGGGGTGAGAAATGAGTAATGGATAAGTGAGTTGAGGATGGAGGAGGCTAGAGGTTAGCATAGATTTAAGCCAGGAGGGTGGCAGGAGGAGAGGATATGTTGGAGGGCAAGTTTCCATCTCAGTAGCTCTGAGGGATTGGTGTTTGGTGGTAGTATCCAAATGGCACGTGGCACGTGTGGTGTAACACGTGCCCAGGTCCCTAGAATAATGCTGAAGGGCATGCTCTGCTCCGCTCAGCCAATTTGTTGGTGGTCATACCAACATAAAAGGCCGCACAGTGGACACCTGTCAGTTGATTTATGACATTTGTTGTCTACAAATGTTGCCCTGCCTTGGGTAGCTTTTTCCCTGTGGTGGGGCTGGAGTATGTGGTTGTAGGACGATGAATTGGACAGGTTTTATAGCGGGATCGGTTACATGGGTAGAAACTATAAGGTAGAGAGGATGGTTTTGGGATGTTCTAAGGTTGGGCGAGATTGTTGCTGAGGTTGGAAGGACGCCGCAAGGCTACTCTGGGTGGTGTGGGAAGAATACTTTGGAGTGATGATCAAGGGGTATGACCTGAGAAAGTCATAGTCCTGATGGAGCAATTTGTTGAGGTATTCCAGGCTGGGATGGTACAGAGTGACTAAGGGGATGCTTCTTAGTGGTATGGTGTTAGGAACATTGATGCTGGAAGGGGAAGAATGGACTGCTCGGGCGATCTGCTTGCGGATGAGGTCTGTAGGGTAGTTTTGGGAGAGGAAAGTATCGGACAGATTGTTTTGTAGGTGGTGAGGCAGTCGTTACTGGAGCGGATACGTTTCACACAGGTGTTTAGGCTGTAGGGAAGGGATTATTTAATATGGAAGGGATGGCAGCTGTCAAAGTGGAGGTACTGTTGCTTGTTTGTGGGTTTAATATGGACTGAGGTGTGGATGTGGGACTCAAAAGGTGAAGGTGAACATCAGAGAAGGAGGCTTGAGTTTCAGGGAAGAACCAGGTGAATTTTAGGTTGGAGAAGGAGTTAAGGTCTTGAAGTTCGGAAGGCGTTCTTTACCATGAGACCAGACCACAAAGATATCATCTATGAATTGTACCAAACCAGGGGTGCAACTTCTGAGTCTTAAGAAAAGACACGTCCATGCGCCCTATGAAGAGGTTGGTATAGGAAGGGGCCATCTTGATTTCCATAGCTGTCCCCCTTATTTGTTCGTAGGTCTGGCCTTCAAAGGTGAAGTAATTATGGGTGAGGATGAAATTGACAAGTGTGAAAGGAATGAAGTTATTGGGAGGCTTTCAGGTGGGTGCAGGGAAAGATAGTGTTCCAGGGCTGATAGGGCATGGTTGTGTGGGATGCTGGTGTTGAGGGATGTGACATTTAGGGTGAAAAGAAGCTTTCAGGTGGGAGGGGCATAGGGATGTATTTGAGGCGTTCCAGAAAGTGGTTCGTATCTTTAATGTAGGAGCCTGCAGGTTATAGGTTGGAAGTGTTGGTATACCAGAGCTGAGACATGTTCTGTTGGGGCTTTGAAGCCTGCTATGATAGGACGGCCAGAATGATTCTCTTTATAGATTTTAGGGAGTAGGTAGAAGGTTGGTGTGCAAAGTTCAGGTGCAGAGACTTATATGGAGGCAGTGGTGAGACCATGTGAGGGACCTAGGGGGTTTGTAGGATTTTCTGAAGTTCATCCTGGGTTGAGGTAATGAGGTTGTACATAGAGGTGTTGGAGAGTTCACACAGCCCTTCTGACACATGCTCCAATCAGTCAAGTACCACATTTGTGGAACCCTTGACCGCTGGGAGAACTACAATGGTGCGGGCTACTTTCAGCTCACAGATGGCATTGGATTCAGCTGGGCTGATGTTAGGAGCGGTTGATATGTTATTCAGGAAGGATTGGGAGGCAATAGTGGATGTGATGAATTCCTGTAATACCTGCAAGGGATGGTTTTGGGGAAGAGCAGGAGGATCCCTTTGGGAGGGAGGTCGGAATTGTTCAAGACTGAGTTTAACAGCTGCTCTGTTGTCTGGGATTGTGACTTAAAATACCACTTCACCATCCATACCTTTTATGTTGCTATGGCCACCAACAAATTGGTTGAGCGAATGAATAGTCACAGAAGGACTGTTACACCACACATGCCATTTGGATACTACCAAAAAATGTTCAAATGTTTGTATAGCTTATGGGACTTAACTACAGGGTCATCAGTCCCTAAACTTACAAACTACTTATGAACCAACTAATACTAAGGACGGCACAAATATCCATGCCCGAGAGGGGATTCGAACCCCCAACCGTAGTGGCCGTGCAGACCGTGACTGGAGCGCCTCATTCCCCTCGGCCACCGTAGATTCTACCACCAAACACCAGTCCCTCAGAGCTACAGAGATGAGAACTTGCCCTCCAACATATCCTCTCCTCCCACCACCCTCCTGGCCCAAATCTATGTTAAGCTCTACCCCTCCTCCATCCTCAACTCACTTATCCATTACTCATTTCAACCCCCCCCCTTTCCATACCTTCCTCTCTTGTGTGTGTGTGTGTGTGTGTGTGTGTGTGTGTGTGTGTTTTTCTCTATTAATCAAAAAAGTTTTAGACAACCCCCCTCCTCTACCCCCATGATTCGGTTCACTCATCTTTACTTCTCTTTTCTGCTTGAACTATCCCCTCTGGCTCAGTAGTAATATACCGTATCTCTGACTTCCACAATCCTTAAACATCATCCTCATGACATAGGTCGTGAATTATTTTCCCCTTCTCTTCCCATTCCTTTTTTCTTCCCTTTTCTCCAACGTTACGAAGGAACATTGTTCCGAAAGCTTGTTCTTCTCTTTTTTCGTCATTTTTTTTTCTTTCTTTGTGTGACTATCAGCGGTACAGCACATAGGTAAGTACTGGCCAGCCAATCTACCTATTTTGTGGTAATTTGTAAAACACTCATTGGTTCAATACTCGAATATTGCTTGTTAGTGTGGGATCCCTGTGTTGTTGTGGTCATCAGTCCGCCGACTGGTTTGATGCAGCTCTCCACGCTTACCTATCCTGTGCAAGCCTCTTCATCAAAAAATACAACGGCAACCTACATCCTTTTGAATCTGCTTACTGTATTCGTTCCTCGGCCTGCGTCTACGATTTTTACCCCACACACTTCCTTGACGATTCCTTGATGTCGCAAAATGTCTCCCATCAACCTATCTCTTCTCTTAGTCAGGAAATGACAGATACTCCTATTCGCCCCAATTCTGTTGAGCACATCCTCATTAGTTACGTGATCTACGTGATCTAATCTTCATCATTCGTCTGTAGCACCACATTTCGAAAGGTTCTATCATCTTTTTGTCTGAACTCCTTATTGTCTACGTTTCACACCCATTCAATGCTACATTCCAGACAAATGTTTCCAGAAAGGATTTCATAAGATTTAAATTAATTTTGGATGTCAACAAAATTCCCTTCTTCAGAAACGCTTTTCTTCCCATAGCCATTATGCATTTATATCTTCTTCACTTCGGCCATCAGAAGCTATCTTGCTACCTAAATACTACTTGTATTGTCTCATTACCTAATCTAATTCCTTCAGCATCGCCTGATTTTCTGACATTACATTCCATTACCTTTGTTTTACTCTTGTTAATTTTCATCTTAAACCCTTCTTTCAAGACACTGACCATTCCGTTTAACTGCTCTTCCAGTTTTTTTGCTGTCTCTGAAAGAATTACTATATCGTAACCGTAAAGTTTTTATTCCCTCTCCCTGGATTTTAATTCCCTCTTCAAATGTTTCCTTGCATTCCTTCACAGCTTGCTCAATGTTTAGATTGAAAAACATTTGGGAAAGGATACAACCTGGTCTTACTCCCTTCCCAACCACTGCGACCCTTTCATGCCCTTCGACTCTAATTATTGCTGTCTGGTTTTTGTACAAGTTGAATATAACTCTTCGCTCCCTATATTTACCCCTGCTACCTTCAGAATCTGAAAAAGTGTATTCCAGTCAACATTGCCAAAAGCTTTCTGCAGATCCACAAACGCTACAAACATAGGTTTCCCTTTCCTTAATCTATCCTCTAAGATAAGTCGTAATATGAGTATTGCCTCGCGTGTTCGTACATTTCTCCTAAATACAAATTGTTCATATTCTTCTCGCAGTATCGTACCTGATATCTCATCTTCCTCTATTTCGTCTTCCACTTCTAGAACACTTCCTTCAAGTTTATTTCCTTTGTACAGGCCTTCTATATATTCCTTCCACCTTCCAGCTTTCCCTTCTTTGCTTAGTACTGGTTTTCCATATAAGTTCTTGATATTCATACCGCTGCTTTTCTTGTCTCCAAATGTCTCTTTTATTTTCCTGTAGGCGCTGTCTATTTTTCCCTAGTTATACATTCTTCTGTTGTCTTGATTTTCTTCTCAAGCCACTCTTGGTTAGTCAATCTGCACTTCCTGTCAACCTTATTTTTAAGACGTCTGTACTCCCTTTTGCCAGCTTCACTTGATGCATTTTTATATTTTCTCCTATCATCATTTAAGTTCAGTATCTCCTATGTTATCCTAAGATTTCTATTAGGTCATGTCCTACTGCCTATATGATCCTCTGCGGCCTTCACTATTCTAGCTCTCAGAGCTACCCATTCTTCTTCTACTGTATTACTTTCCCTCATTTCAGACAATCTAATGCTTCCTCTAAAACTCTCCACCACCTCTCGTTCTTTCAACTTGTCCAGCTTCCATCTCCTTAATTTTCCACCTTTTTGCGGTCTCTTTAGTTTTAATCTACAGTTCATAACCAATAAATTATTATCAGAGTCTATATCTGCGTCTAGATATGTCTTACAATTTAAAACTTGGTTTCTAAACCTTTGTCTTACCATTATAAAGTCAATCTAGTATCTCCCAGTGTGTCCTGGTCACTTCCACGTATATAACTTTCTTTCATGATAATTAAACCAAGTGTTTGTGATGATTAAATTGTGTTCTGCACAAAATTATACCAGGCGATCACCTCTTTCGTTCCTTTTCCCCAGTCCATATTCACCTACTACATTTCCTTGCCGGCCGCGGTGGCCGAGGTGATTGAGGCGCTCCAGTCACGGTCAGCACGGCCACTACGGTCGGGGGTTCGAATCCCCCCTCGGGGATGGATATTTGTGCCGTCCTAGTTCGTAAGTAGTTCATAAGTAGTTTGTAAGTTTAGGGACTGATGATCCCGTAGTTAAGTCCCATAAGCTTAACAAACATTTGATTTGACATTTCCTTCTCTTCCCTTTTCTACTACCGAGTACCAGTCCCTCATCACTATTAAGTTTTCTTCTCCTTTAACGGTCTGAATAATTTCTACTGCCTCCTCATACATTTCTTCGATATCCTTATCATACGCAGAGCTAATTAGCATATAAACTTGTACTACTGTGGTCGGTGTTGGTGGCATCCCTACCAGACATAATTAATACAGGGGTTAGAGAAATAACAGAGAAGAACAGTGCGCTTCGTTGCTGGTTTATTTAGAACTATCTGTAAACTCGGCGTTTTCCGGTGTTTATTTATCCTACACTCTCGTAATTCACATCCCCTTCCTCCCCAATCTCTGCATCCACCTCTTTCTCTCCCATCTCTCTGTTCGTTTCCACCTTTCCCTCTCTCGGCTAAGTTTTTTGCAAGGTACCCTCTGTCATACATCACACAAACATTTATGTACCCAGTGATCTTCCTCTTGGTTTAAAGGTCATGTCATACACCACACAAACATTTATGTACCCAGTGATCTTCCACTTGGTTTAAAGGTCATGTGTGCAAAATATCATAAAGATTGTAGCAGAACTATGCATTTTGTAAAATTCCATAAGTGAGTACCCTTCACCATTCAACGAAGGAAATGTTATACAGATAGTGGCAAACCTCTTGTTTTTAAGGTAGAGTGTCCAAAATTTCATCAATATCGGAACGAAACTAGATTTCTGTGCAATAGAAACGTAGGGGCACATTGAAAAACGCACTTTGTTGTTCTCAAATATTCCAGTGTAATTTCTATAACCCTTGTTCTGAGAATAACGAAAACAACAAAAAAGGATTTGTTCTCAAGTTATAGCGCGACCAAGATATTTATGGATCCATTTTTATGTTGCAAAGTACCCTCCCCCATGAAACGTATCAAAATTAAGGTAGACGGTGACCTTCCTCTTGTTTTGAAGGTCAAGCATCCGAAATTTAGTGAAGATAGGAATGAAACTATAGATTTAGTGAGTCTGTAGGAGAAGTATGCTCCGCCATGCAACTATCACAAAATACTTTCTTAGCTGACGTTTCCTGCCTATAAACAACATTCCTGCCAAATTTCAGCCTCATAGGTGAAGTACTTTTAGAGATTTAGTGTTTAGTCAGTGAGTGAGTGAGTGTCCTTTCTCTTTTATGTAGACAGAGATTAAGAAATTAGAATTGCTTAATTTTGGATGCAATAGAATTAAGGGAGACTTGCCGACAAAAATATATAGTAACATGCCAATCTGTAATGCTAACTTTATTTGATACAAGGTCATGCCTGATGAGGGGTAGACTTCTTTTCGTTTCATCATTTTGTGGGGAGGGAGAGGTCACTTGCAAAACGCTTCATAACCGTCCGAAATTACATGCAAACTTAGTTGCAGCTCCCTAACTACTCCCATTTTCCAGTAACTGACGCATAAATCTGGGTATTCTCACGCGGTGGCCTCTCATTATTTATGACGTCATATCTCCTGAGCTATGTGTCATACTCTTTTGGTTTTGGGTCAGGAACCTTCGTGGGCGTACGATGAACAATTCACCAAAGTTTCATTGTAATCGAATGAATGGTTTATGAACACATAGAAGACATACAAACATTCATTTTTATATATATAGAAGAGAGAAAGCATTCGGAAATGATCGGTTAACCTAATAGCAGTCGCTGCAAGAGCAGTGTGTTATATCACGGTATGACCTCCTGTCAAAATCGGGAGTCACCCAATATATTTTCCCTTTCTATAAATATGTCGAGTAAAGTCGCTGAGGATACAACGAACGATATCAGAGACCAGAGTCCACACGTAGGCTTACTGGCAGTCGATTTCCCCGCGAACCATCCGTGACTGGAACTTGAAAAGGAGAACGTGACACTGGAACACAAAGATTTCTCCACCACAAACCGTGCGGTAGTCTGCAGAGTGTAGACGCAGAACAGCGAGACGCTATTTGTACCATCAAAGAGAGATTAATCAGCGCAAATGGTCTTCGCACATAGGCGGTGTTGCGAGTAGACATTTGCTACCTGAGAAGGAATCTTAAACACGGATGCTTAGGTCAGGAATTATGCAAAGCATAGACGTGAGAAGTCCTAACTCATAGATATTAGTTTCAATATTTAGTTTTCTGTACCCAAGTTGTTATGGGCAGCGTCTCATGCGTGGGCTATCGTTGAACCATTATTACAAAACAGTCAACTTAGAGACAAACAAATTACAGGAACGTATCATCAGAAACGAAGAATGTTACACCTAGAAGAAATGGTTGGATGCCAATGTTACTACGTACAAGCAGACACAATTAGTTGGAATGTAAATTAATAGGGTTGCACTTCATTTACTGCATTCGTATTGTTAGTGCTTAGCGATCTTACCGTACCTTGCAGAGTGCATGAAGTATATGACTAAGATCCCATGTTAGATCACTGCGAAGCACACAGAGATGCCACTTGTCGTATGCAACAGCGTTTATCTGGGTCTTTCAGAATTTGAAAAGTGGTTTTCACTTGGCCTGCTGGTCGAATAATGTATTATTCTGAATTGTACTGCATTCGTATAGAACAGTGGTCCGATGGCTGGATGCAAGCGAGAGTGAGGCCAGGTATTCGCGTCCTCGAGGTTCTGGTCTATCGCGCCTGAGCATCAGAAGGGTGGTTCACCGTGCTGTAACAGACCACCTCATAACTTCTTCACATCAGCGCCTGCCATCCGAGAGCAAGTAGCCTACAACATTCTGTGTCGCCTCCCGCCATTTATGGGAGACTAGTAGCAGCCGGTCGAGGGGTTTTAAGAAAAATTGTGATCTCACTCAAACCGGAAACTACTGGAGGAATTACGAGGCGCGGGTTTACCATCTTTTAACCTGCAGGCGAAAGCACTTATGGAGCAGTATATTAATTACGTAAGTGAATTTGGCGTGTTTTCACTACACGCCCCTCCTCATTGGTGACATATGACTCTATTCCTTCCTCCCCGACTCCGTACTTCCGCGAGATTTTTCAAAAGGCCTATTTTAGTGTGAAAATGTTAATCTGTGCTTGGTTGGGTTGGACATATTAAAAAAAAATATTTTCCCTAATTGTTTTTAAGACTGACGAAAACTATCACTTAAGAGACAACATAGTATACAATCAGAATGAGAAAAGCGAGCAAAAAGAATACTTAAATAAGAGGAACTACAAAACAGTAAAACAATTTCGTCACATATCAATGGCTTTCGTCGTATCATTACCCTCTCTATTCTTCGCTGAGTATGGCGTTTTCCGCAGCTTTTCCTAAGCCATGCATCACATATTCCTCTGAATGTTATATACCGGGTGATCAAAAAGTCAGTATAGATATGAAAACTTAATAAATCACGGAATAATGTAGATAGAGAGGTACAAATTGACACACATGCTTGGAATGACATGGGGTTTTATTAGAACCCAAAAAAAGAAGAAGAAAAAGTATTGCTAGACGCGTGAAAGATCTTTTGCGCGCGTCGTTTGGTGATGATCGTGTGCTCAGTTTGTCACTTTCATCATGCTTGGCCTCCCAGGTCCCCAGACCTCAGTCCGTGCGATTATTAGCTTTGGGGTTACCTGAAGTCGCAAGTGTATCGTGATCGACCGACATCTTTAGGAATGCTGAAAGACAACATATGACGCCAATGCCTCACCTTAACTCCGGACATTCTTTACAGTGCTAATACAAAATTATTCCTCGACTACAGCTATTTTTGAGGAGTCATAAGGAACATATTGAGCATTTCCTGTAAAGAACATCATCTTTGCTTTGTCTTAATTTGTTATTCTAATTATTGCTTTTCTGGTCAGATGAAGCGCACATCTGTCGGACATTTTTGCAACTTTTTTTGTTCTAATAAAACCCCATGTCATTTCAAGTATGTGTGTCAATTTTTATCTCTCTATCTACATTATTCCGTGATTTATTATGTTTTCAAATTTATACTTACTTTTTGATTACCCGGTATTATTTTTGCTTCAATCGATAAAACATTTTCTGTCGTCTTCACAGAGAAAGGTTGTGAGTTTCAGCTTATTCCTAGGTTGACTTCTAAAATACAGTGCTTTCTTCCTGATCACTTATCCGCAGATCCGTTCCATTGGCGACAGTTGATGCCGATTTGTGGGCTAGAAATGGTTTTCTATCCTGCTCCTCAAAACACTGTAACAGAGTTCTGGTTGTTTTGACATCATCAATCTATCAAGATGTTCAACTATTCATAGTTTTCGATTGCCATCACACATCCCATGGCAGACCAGGTGGATGTCTCTCCCCCCTCCTTCCCACCTTATCCCCACATCCCCACCCTCGGTCAACATCTATTTTCTGGTACATGTTTCGACCAGCTGACGGGCTATCCTGTCACCTATCGACCTAGTACAACAAAATTGAGATTCAGCCGGCGGCTGACGATTTACATTGAACCACAGTCTGATCTAGATGAGACAGTGCCGCAGTGGACACTGCTAACGAAGGTACGATCGTATGTGACAGGTTCGCAGATATGTCAGTGCCTCGAAGACTTCTGAAGCAACAGAACCCAATACCGTGTCCTCGACGGGGAGTGTTCATCAGAAAAAGTAGTACGTAAGGAGTGCCCGATGGAAGTGTGATAGGACCGCTATTATTTTCGGTCTACATAAATGACCTAATGGACAGAGTGAACAGCAATGTACGGCTGTTTGCTGATGATGCTATGGTGTACACGAAGGTGTCATTGAATGACTGTAGTAAGATACAAAATAAGTTAGATAAAATTTCCAGTTGGTGTGAGGAATGGCAACTGGGTCAAAATGTAGAAAATTATATGTCGATGCAGATGACTTTGAAAAAACTCATTATATTCTAATGCGGCATTATTAGTATGCTGCTTGACACTGTCGTGTCGATTAAACATCTAGGTATAACGCTGCAGAGCGGTATAAAAATGGGACGAGCATGTAAAGACAATCGTAGAAAAACAGGATCATTGATTTCAGTTTAATGGAAGAATTTTGGATGTTCATCTACAAAGGAAGCAGCGTATAAAACGCTTTTGTGACTACGTTTTGAGTAGTGCTCAAGTGTATGGGATCGACATCCTGTCGGTTTAAAACGAGACATAGAAGGGATTCAAAGTCAAACAGCTAGGTTTGTTATTGGTAGCTTCAATCAATAGGCAGTGTTATAGAGATGTTATATGAACTCAAATGGGAATCTTCGGAGGGTAGGCAACGTTCTTGTAGAAAAACATTATGGAGGGAATCGAGAGGAGCGGAATTTGAAGCTGATTACAGAACTACACCACTGCCGCTAACTTACATTTCGCGTAATGACCACAAAGATAACAGATCTTAGGGCTCTTACAGAGGCATACAGACATTTTCCTCGTTTTGTTTGCAAGTGGAACAGAAAAGGAAGAGGCTAGTAACAATATCAGGTACTCTTTGTCAAGCATCTTATGGTTACGTAGATGTACACTGAAAAGCCAAAGAAACTGGTTCACCTGCCTAATATCATGTAGGGCACCCGCGAGCATGTTGAAGTACCGCAACACGACGTGGCATGGACTTGTCTGATGTCTGAAGTAGTTCTAGAGGGAATTGACACCATGCACCCTGCAGGGCAGTGCATAAACCCTTAAATGCGCTCAATAATGTACATTTATGGGGAGTTTGATGGCCAGCAGAGATCTTTAAACTTACAAGGGAACCACCCCCCTCCCCCCCTCAGATTTAGTTATAAGTTGGCGCAGTGGATATGCCGTGAAAAACTGAACACCGAACAGTCGAGAAAACTGGGAGAAATTGTGTGGAACTATGGAAAAAATAAGCGAAATATGAAAACTGAATGGTCCATGTGAATGATAGGCAACGTCGAGCATATTACGATAATTGGAGTGCTGTGGTCCTGTGGGTAGTGTGAGTAGCTGTGGAGCGAGAGGTCCTTGGTTTACACCTTTCCTCAAACAAAAATTTTAATTTTAATTTTTTTCGCAAAATTATGATCTGGCCGTCTGTTCATTGACGTCTCTGTTCTCTGTAATGCCGGCCGCGGTGGCCGAGGGGACTGAGGCGCTTCAGTCACGGCCTGCACGGCCGCAACGGTAGGAGGTTCGAATCCCCTCTCGGGCATGGATATTTGTGCCGTCCTTAGTATTAGCTAGTTCATAAGTAGTTTGTAAGTTTAGGGACTGATGACCACGTAGTTAAATCCCATAAGCTATACAAACATTTGAACATTTGTTCGCTGTAATCAGTTTATTGTCTGTGTTTTGCGACCGCACTGCAAAACCGTGCGATTAGCAGATGAAACGAAGTGCCTCTACAATGGGAACCTAAAAAATTTAATCGCAAGGTGATAGGTCAACTGATTCCTCCACAGAAAAACACGTCTGATGTATTCTATACAACACTTATGACGGTATGTGCGTCATATGACAGGAATCTTTTTTCGACCCATCTAACTTGTACACTTGGTGAATGGGTAAAGCCGGCCGCGGTGGCCGAGGTGGCTGAGGCGCTCCAGTCACGGTCAGCACGGCCACGACGGTCGGGTGTTCGAATCCCCCCTCGGGCATGGATATTTGTGCCGTCCTAGTTCGTAAGTAGTTCATAAGTAGTTTGTAAGTTTAGAGACTGATGACCCCGTAGTTAAGTCCCATAAGCTTGACAAACATTTGAATGGGAAAAGAGATTCTACCTTGCCCGATTTAGGTTTTCTTGTGGATGTGATAATCACTCCCAAAAAAGTGATGAGTTTGTCACATAAACTGCAACAAATGACCGCAACAGTTTCACAGTCGCACTGTTTTCCCTGTTTTAAAGTTTTCGAATTTTTCCGTGTGTAGACTGTCAAAATCTGCATGTGTACATGCAAATCTGAACATGCCGCCATATTACGGCGCAGTTACTTCGCATCGGACGGATGGACGGACAGGTAATAATTTTCTGAAAATGAAAAAAATTAAAAGTTTCGCCTGTCGGTAGGCTCGAACTAACAACCTCTCGCTCCGCAGTTCCTCGTGTTAGCCACTTTTTTTTTTTTTTTTTTTTTTTTTTTTTTTTTTTTTTTTTTTTTTCATCTGGTAGATCTATGGATCGCGGTGGTTCCTTAAGTTCGTTCGCGTTTGTTTGTTGGCTCAGCTTTTTTATTAGAGAGGGCGTTTAGCCCTCTGACCGGGCGCGCTGAGCCACGGCGCCAAGACGCTCACCACAGGACCACGGCGCTACTATGGTCACAACCTGCTCGACGTTGCTTATGTTCCGCATGGACGCTCAGTTTTTATATTTTGCTTATTTTTTTCATAGTTTCATACAACTTGTTCCTGTTTTCTCGATAGATGTGTGTGCAGTTTTTCAACACCTATCCACTGCGCCAGCTGCTAACTAAATCTGTGGGGGCTGCGATGAGAAGGTTGCCTTGTCAGAAGACTGTTCCAGGAGCCACTCTGTAGGAATTATGAACGTATGGGATGTCGCGTGATCCTGCTGGAATTACCCAAATCCGTCGTAATGTACAGTGGACGTAAATGGATGCAGCTGATCAGCCAGTATGCCTACGTACGTGTCACCTGTCAATCTAGAAGTATCAGGGGTCCCAAATCACTCCTACTGCACACCTCCCGCACGGTTACAGAGCCTCCACCAGCTTCAACAGTCCCTTGCTGACATGGATTCATGAGATTGTCTCCAAACGGGTACACGTCCATCCGCTCGATACAACTGAAAACGTAACTCCTCAGACCAGGTAACATGCTCAGTCATTAACAGTACAAGAGCCCAGGAGAGCTTTGTGTCTTACAGCCATAAAGAGTACACGAGTGAGTTTTCGGCTCCGAAGGGCCATATCAATGACATTTCCTCAAATGGTTCGCACGGTGACACTTTTTGATGGTTGATGATTGAAATCCTCAGCAATTTGGGGGAGGTTTGCATTTCTTTCACGTTGAACAATTCTCTTTAGTCGTCGTTGGTCCCATTCCAGCAGGATCTTTTTCCGGTTGCATCAAAGTCAGAGATTTGATGTTTTACCGGATTCCCGACATTCGCGGTGCACTCGTGAAATAGTAGTACAAGAAAATCCCCACCTCACCGCTACCTCGGAGATGCTGTGTCCCATGTCTCGTGCGCCGATTATTACACCACGTTCAGACTTACATTATCGTGATAACTGCCATTGAAGAAACGGTTACCGATCTAGATCTACATCTACATAGATACTCTGCAAATCACATTTAAGCGCCTGGCACCACTTTCATAACTTTTCTCTACCGTTCCATTCTCTAATAGCGCGCGGGAAGAAAGAACACCTAAATCGTTCCGTTTTCGATCATATTTCTGTTATTTTATTGGGATGGTCATGTCTCCCTACGTAGGTGGATGCTAGCAAAATATTTTCACATTCAGAAGTCGGTGATTGAAACTTCGCAAACAGATCACGCCGCAATGAATAACGTCTTTCTTTTAATGATTTCCACCCCAATTGGTGCAACATTTCCGTGACGCTTACCTCCCGGTAACGTGATAAAACAAAACGAGCTGCCCTTCTCTGAACCTTCTCAATCTCTTCCGTCAGTCCCACCTGGTGCGGGTCCCGCAAGGGGCAACAGTACTCCAGGAGAGGACGCACAAATGTGATGTAGGCAGTCTCTTTGGTGGAGCTAGTGCATCTTCGAAGCGTTCTGCCAATGAAACGTAACCTTTGGTTCACCTTCCCCACAATATTTTCTATGTGGTCTCTCCAGTCTGTTTGTCGTAATTGTAACTCCTAGGTATTTGGTAGAATTTACGACCTTAAGGTTTGACTGATTTATCGCGTAATTCAAGTTCAGCGGATTTCTTTTAGTGGTCATGTGTATTATTTCACACTTTTCGTTATGTAGTGTCAATTGACAATTTTCGCACCATGTAGAAATTTTGTCTAAATCGCTTTGCAGTTGCTTTTGATCCTCTGTTGACTTCACTAACCGATAAACGACAGCATCATTCGCGAACAGTCTAAAGGAGATATTCAGATTGTCTCCTACATCGTTTATAAACACAAGGAAGAGTAGGGGACCTATAACGCTTCCCTGGGGAACGCCGTGTATCACTTCTGTTTTACTCGATGACTTACCGTCAATTACAACGAACTGTGTCCTTTCTGATAGGAAATCGTGAATCCAATCGCACAATTGAGGAGATATTCCATAAGCACGCAATTTCATTAGAAGCCGCTTGTGGGGTACAGTGTCAAAAGCCTTCCGGAAATCCAGAAATATGGAATCGATTTGAGATCCCTTGTCGATGGCACTTAACACTTCATGTAAATAAAGGGCGAGCTGTGTTTCGCAAGAGCGATACTTTCTGAATCCGTCTTCGAGGTAGTTCATAATATTCTAACAAAGTATATGTACCAAAATTCTACTGCGAATCGACGTCAATGAGACTGGCCTGTAATTTTGGGGATCACTCCTATTGCCTTTCTTGAATATTGGAGTAACCTGGGCAACTTTCCAGTCTTTGGGTACGGATCTTTCGCTGAGTGATCGGTTGTAAATTATAGCTAAGTACCGAGCTATTGCATCAACATACTCTGAGAGGAATCTAGATGGTATACAATCTGGCCCGGAATATTTGTTTTTGTTTCGTGACTTAAGTTGTTTTACCACTCCAGGAACATCTACTTCTGAGTTTCGAATGCTGGCAGCTGCTCTTGGATTGAATACTGGAGTGTTCACTTCGTTTTCTTTGGTGAACTAATTTCGGAAAGCTGTGTTTAGTAATTCTGCCTTAGCAGTACTGTCATCGGTAGTATCGGCGTCAGACTCCTTTGTCTTATATAAGCGTTGCCGACGGCATAGCCGTCCTGTGACTGTTCACACATCTGTGTTTGCATAAGCATGGCTATAAAAGTTTCTTTGGCTCTTCAGTGTAGATGTCGATTTGGTACCTACTGGAATAGTCGTTGAGTCAATACGGGAATATGAAAGGGTCTTCTTCTGGGAGCTTTTCCAGTTCTCAAGTAGTGAGTTCCGGAAAATATGTGTGTTTACGGGAATTGTGCTGTGTCGTTAGATCTTCGACAGATGCTGTATAGTGTGGGCAAGTGCCCGACCTTCGCGTTCTGTGGTGAGGTATCGACGCCCAGTGCCTTGCTGCCTGCTCGTGGTTTTCACCGTCCTTCAACCGCTTTCCATAAATGCTCGCGTCAGTACCGCGCAAACAGACGAGCGGCTCCGCAGTTTCCCACGTGCCCGTTTCCAGGCGCCAGGCGATGTAACAAGCTGCCCTGGTTAGAGTCCCCCATACCAGTGGATTTCGCCATTCACGGCGTCGCTAGAATGAGCCCAACTTTGTGCCTGCCCCACCTGTACACTTCTGCCACGGTGTCACTTGCCCCAACGTCACACGACGAATTCATTTCCGAGGGAATCCCGGACGGCACTGATGATAATGTTCTGGCTCAGCAGGCTATACCCATATCTCTAAACCGGTACTACTTGCACATTGGGGCTCTAAAAACTAAAAATGTTAGTACTCCGCGGAATTACAGACCGAATTTAAAACTTCGATATGCAGTCATAATTTACTCATTGTGTCGTAAAATCTTGTGTTAAGCTAGCCTCAGTACCCGGCGTTCACCGGGTATTTACTTATTCTTTCTGCTAGTGCAGCCCCTCCTTTCTCTGACCATGTCCTCTTTTCACCCCCCCCCCCCCCAAATCTCTTCGTTCAACTCCACCTCCTACCCATCTTCGCCTCCTCTTATTACACTTCCTCCTTCTGATCCTCTTCCTTCTACCGACTCTATTATTACGTACCCTCTGTCATTCACCATATTGTGGGTTATGGAATATGAAAAACTTCACCATGAAATTATACACACACGTCACCAACCTCATGGTCATCGGTCCAACTATATCGAAGTCCGTTGTAAGGTACCACTGCCTTGCTCCGTAGGCAATCTTATGCGTACAGTTTCCCCAGGTTTTTTTTTTTTTTTTTTTTTTTTTTTTTTTTTTTTTTTTTTCCTCTTGTTTCGAAGGTCAACAATACAAAATTTCATCAAGATCGGAATAAAACTGTAGATATGAATGAATTGCAAACAAACAAATACATAATGAAACACTATATATAAGGGAAAAAAAACTCATGTCGGCCAAGTCATTTTTGAGTTTTAGTGAGACTAACGCGCATTTGTTCACTTTTATATAATACTGGCTGAAAACCCTGAAAGACGACCGTCTGTCGTCTTCCATATATTTTTTTATAAAATTGTAATTTATCTGATGTTGCTAGATTAGCATTTTGTTAAAACTAGAACCCCACTCTTTTCAAGACATGAGGAATAGCATTTTTATTTCATGTTTTAAAATATTAGTTTCTGAAATGTTAGTTAATATTTCTAGGATTTTGTTATTTTAATAATTTATTATTGTGGTTATGACTGTGGCAATAAGTACGGCTTCTCAGCTACGCCACTGTCCTTGTGAGAATGTGTTCTTGTTTTACTTTTAAGTAGATGTGCGAGGAGCTAATGGCTGTCTGAATGTCGGTGGTAATAACTCGCTTTGCATGGTTCTCTCTGGCTCAGAAGCTGCTGATGCGACCAAAGAGGTTTCTACACCCTTTGGTTACAAGCCTGTCGACGATTCCTCTCCAGGACGAGTCTCGCGTTCTTCTCTCCCCACCACAGCTGGGTTTTGCCAGTTTCCGGTAGCTTTCCCGCCTCCTGGCCGCTCAGGCTTCTGGTCACTTTGTGCTGGGATCGTGGTGAGGTAAGGTTGGTTCTGCTCTTGTGTCTCTGGAGATGGCAGCATGTTTAACTTAGTCTTGAACTCAGATTCATTTTTTGGAATATCTCTATCGTGCGCGGAAATGTGTTCTAGTTTTTCAATCCAGTGATTTCCAACAGATAAACACGATGTATGTGTTACTAGTTGCAGTTTGATAACGGCCTGGTATATTCAAACCTTTTGTGAATATGTGGCAGTGTACGAACTCTGTGTAAATTCTGTCTAGCTTTTTGGGGCCCGATTTCTCACTGACGATATGTTCATTTTTGTACATTGCATGTAAACATCTTTCTTATCGTTTCCTTCCGAGAGTGATATGTGTTCCACGTGGTTGGTTCTTAGAACAAAGCCTTCAGCTTCCACTATTGTTTGTTCCATGCCCATCAGGCAAGTAACTACGCGTGTATCCTTCTGATTTCCACTAACATTTCGCGATCTTCTCTCCCCGCCTATTTTAATTTTGCTGTTTCTTCTCCGAAATTGTAGTATGCACTCATTCTTTGTCAGTAATTCTCTCCGAGCCTTGTACAACCTCCTTCAATAGCTTGCTAATGAAATTCTATGTATTTCTAAGGGTTGCATGCCGTAGTTTTTATTCTCACTTGTCCGTCTTTGTAATTATTTATCTTTTCTGGTTTTCGAGACTGGACTTCATCTGTCTCTGTAATCGCTCCCAATCGCATGTTGCTGCATTTCAGTAGCTTCCTTGTGAAATTCTAAACATATCTATGGGTTGCACACCGTAGTTAATTTTCTTTATTTTTCGGAAATTGAATTTATACATTTTTATCGGTTTTCTGAACCACGTGGATCCGGACTCCTACTTCAGGGGTTTGCAGCCAGTCACCTGAATTCACGCCACTTCTCATAAAACCAGTGCCTAGACAGTTTACCCTCAGATTGCAACTTAAGAGTCCGATACGATTTTTTGTAATGAATCCGATTTTTAACCAATTTACCTTCAGTGGAGTGCGATCATGTAACGTAGCCGTGTGCGCCGTTAGCGTGTTTGTTAGCGGTCTAATCTAAATGCAACTTAAACTTGCAACATCTCAAATCAGGCACGACAGACCAGAGCCATCTTCGCAGTTTTATTGTATATTGTGTTTTGTGGTACCTCCGATTTTGCTGAATTTCGCGTACGATAGCGGCGCCTGTTTCTGCCTCGTTTCTGCACGCTGATTTTGGTGAGTTTCGCTGTTGCACTGCGTGTGTGTGAGCGAGAGAGTGTTGTTTGTAAATCCTTCCCGCAGTAGCGTTACGTTCTGTGTAATTTATGTTAATTTCAATGCTGGGCATCGTCAGTATTAGTTCCTGTAAATGGGATGTTTTTTTATTGTATTAACAAAATTGGTTCCCGATTTTGTTTGCGTTCGACCTGAATAAACAAGTTAAGTTCAGTATAAGTTTGACTTGCCTATAAATTGTAGTTTTCCCCCTTTTATTTAATAGAACAAGCTCAGATGCAATTTTGTATGTTTAAGTTCCGTTGCGCCATAAATGTTTTTCTTTAGCCACCTTTATGAAATAACTGTAATTGTGATGGCTTGTTTATTAATGCCTGTGTGTAATTTCGTGTGAGGTGCTACGTTTATTGGCCACTGTATAGTTAACTTCCAGTTATTAGAGTAATTTGAAGCAAGTCAGTTCTCAATTTGGAACAGGGAACAAGGTTTTTGCAGCAGGGAGTAGCCGGTAGTTCACACGAACCTTTTGGTAATTTTACTGCTAAAATTGAGCTTCTTTAAAACAGTAAACTCTTATCTGGGTACCTCCTACCAGAATTGAGCTTTTATTATGTACAGTGGCCCACTTTTAACCCGACGTGGCTTATGGACTTATTTATTGCACACACTGGTTAGTCCCTCTTCTCCCCTCTTTGTTCCTTTCTCCCGCTCCCCTCGCTTTCTTCATCTCATCCTCCCCCTCTTTCGGCCCATCTCTTCACCCCGCCCTCTGTCATCTCCTCGTTCTGTCTCTTTTCAGCTCCGCATCTTCAGTATCTCCTCCTCCACTCTTCTTCTTTTATCAGCGTGCGTAACTATGGGAGTGGCATGGCTAATTTTAAGGGATGGCCGGTCACACTTCCTGTGTTATCTCCTCCTCTGCCTCTCTCTGAAAAATCATATGTTGTATCCACTTTCGTGGTGAAAAGTGAAACATTCTAAAATTTAATTCAATGTACCTTCTGCCATGCACCATACGAAATTTTATATACACAGTGACCTTCCATTTGCTTTGAAGCTCAAGTGTACAAAATTTCATCAAATTAGGAGCTCTCTTAGGTTTTTTGCAGATGACGCCGTCATTTACCGTCTAGTAAAATAATCTGAAGATCAAAACCAAATCCATAACGATATGAATAAGATATCACTATCGTGTAAAAATTGGGAATCGACTCTAAATAATGAGAAGTGTGAAGTCGTCCACATGAGTACGAAAAGAAATCCGTTAAACTTTGCTTAGAAGATAAATCAGTCAAATGTGAAGGCCGTAAACTCCACAAAATACCTAGGAATTAAAATTACTTCCGACTTAAACTGGAAAGAACACGTAGATAATGTCGTGGGAAAGGCGAACCGGAGACTGCTTTTTATTGGCAGAACGCTTAAAAGATGCAACAGAACTACTAAAGAGACTGTATACACTACGCTTGTTCGTCCTCATTTGGAGTACTGCTGCCCAGTATGGGATCCTTATCAGGTGGGTTTGACGGAAGACACCGAAAGCGCCCAAAGAAGGGCAGCTAGTTTCGAATTTGTCACGGTACAGGGGAGACAGCGTTACGGAAATGATACAGGATCTGGAATGGGAATCATTACAACAACGGCGCTTATCGCTACGGCGTGGGCTACTTACGAAACTGCAATCGCCAACATTCTCCTCCGAATGCGAAAATATATAGTTGACTCCAACTTACATAGGTAGAGATGATCATCAGAATAAAATACGGCCGGCCGCGGGGGCGGAGAGGACTGAGGCGCTCCAGTCACGGTCTGCACGGCCACTACGGTCGGGGGTTGAAATCCCCTCTCGGGCATGGATATTTGTGCCGTCCTTTGTCTTAGTTAGTTCATAAGTAGTTTGTAAGTTTAGTGATTGATGACCCCATAGTTAAGTCCCATAATCTAAAAAATAAAAAAATAAAATAAAATACGAGATATCAGAGCTCGAACCGAGAGTTCAGGTGTTCTTTCTTCCCGCGCTGGAATGGGAGATAAATAGTTTAACGGTGGTTCGATGAACCCTCCGCCAGGAACTGAAATGTGTTTTGCAGGGTATCCCATGTAGATGTAGATGTAAGAGCAAAACTGTTGGTTTTGTGAAACTCCATAAGTAAAGTATCTTCCGCCATGCCCCTCACAAAATTTTATATAGACATGGACCATCATCTTGCATTGAAGGATAAGTGTACAAAATTTCATACAAATCGAAACAAAACTATAGATTTTGTCGAGGTCCTCCGTGAAGTAGCATACGCGTCATATCTCCCGAACTATGTGTCGTAGGTGGTTCTTAGAACTACAGCAATTGTTACGTCAAGGTAAGAAATGTGTACACCAAATCAGATTTAAATGGGTTCAATGGTTTAGGAGAAATTGTGTAACTTTGTCGCGTGATGCAGTAGTTTTTCGCGCATTTTATTCGTCATAATTCCTTAACTTTCGTATTGTTCGTGCTCCTTACACCGACAGTGATCTTTCTATTAGTTTGAAGGTCATGTGCGCAAAATTTCATCAAGACTGGAACAAAACTGTAGACTTGTATGCAATTCGAACACATGGACACACTATTTTATGCATAAAGATATTGATTTTAACACAATAGATAGAAACTTTTGTGGTTGTCTCGAGGCTGCATATGAAGGCGTGATGAAAAGTCATTCCTCCGATATTTTCATTCCGTTCTCTGAACTGGTTCAGATATTATGCATGTTACTCGGTTGAATTCCACACTTCATTGCAACCGTCGGCCGCTAGTAGGGTCGGAATTACAGCTTCTCACATGGGGTGTGTAAGATAACCACGTCGTAACGCGAGGAACGGCGTGCTGCTTAGCAGTTTCTAGACACACAAAACATGCCTCCTACTGAAATTAGTACCTGTCCGTACAAAATCTGTATACGACGAAGAGTATAGTGGTAAGTAATGTGCCACGTTGGGTTGCTTCAAGCTCGTAATGAAGGGAAAGGTGGTGCTAACCTCAAAGTGTGCGTCAGAGCTCCGAGGGGACGGCCAGTGAAAGCCACCCTACGAGACTCATCGGAATTTCCTTGATAAACTCATCGGAGAATATCACCGGGAAACACACACTCAACCAGCTCTCTGGCAAGTGTGGCATATCGCGAGAGCGTGTATAGAAATACCCTACAAAAAAACTGCGCGTCGAATCTTCACTTCTCAGATTTGGCAACAATTTATTTTGTCTTTAGAACGTGAGGCTAATGATTTACTTCACACTACTGTACAGGTGATGTAAACTGGGTATACATTTTTTATCCTGAAATCAAAAGAGCTTTGTAACATATTAGCAGTTGTGTAGCTGACCAATAGAACGTGCAACTTATGGCCGCAATTCACAAGCGCTACTCCAGTACTGACCAGAGCAGGGCACTACAGTAGAATCTATACTAATAATAAATCTGTAAGTGTAGGCCTGTCGCTGTTCCCTTCAATCTTCAAAATTACTGGACGAATCTTCACACGGTTTTCACAGGAAACATGAGAAACGTTTGGATCAACATATAGGCATAATTTTATCAAAATCGGATCACGGAAAAAAAGATATGGTGATTTTAATTGTATTCAGTCACCGTCGTGTCTGTTTTTTCAACTGTTAAAAACCCCTTATCTCCAAAACTACTTCACGAATTTGCATGGGGTTTTCACAGGTAACTTGAGCGTAACTGGACGATATATAGACTTCATTTCATAAAAGTCCAAAAAAATTTTAACCGTAATCTGAAATCTATAGTAATCGGAATGAAATTTTTACTGCCGCGGTGGAGTAGCCGAGCGGTCTAAGGCGAATCGGTGCGGAGCCCGCGGTTGCTCGCCGTCGGAGGTTCGAATCCTCCCTGGGGCATGGGTGTGTGTGTGTTGTCCGTAGGTTAGTTTAGCTTAGTTTAATTAGTTTGTAAGCTACGGTCTGATGATCACGCAGTTTGGACCGATAGATTTACAGACATTTGAACATTTGTTCTGATTTGAAATTTTTACTCTTCAGCGGAATGTGCACTGATATGAAACTTCCAGGTAGATTAGAACTATATTCCAGGCCGTGATTCTAAACACTGGGCCTTTGCCTTTCGAGGGTAAATTTGGAATAGGGTTTAAGTCACAGTCGCTTTTGTCGCAATATGCAACTCGATGTCGTAGAATACGACAAACTTTAAAATAGCATTCACGAAAAAGCGACAACTTTCTGTCACACAAACAAACAATAGAGGTCAAATACACAACCGTCCAAATTTGATCAGGCTGTAAACCACGCCGCTTTCCTTCGCAGCTTGTGGATCTCATTACTGATGTCTTCTCCTTGGAACGCGTATTCCTGTCAAATGCAGACTGTATTTATTTGCACATTTGAAGAAGCGATGAATAAATAGGTTTTGAGAAAGAAAAGGAAGTAACACCCAGTTGCAATGCAACTGAAAATCGAAAAAAAAAACAATAGCAGTAAGCAAATCACATAAATATGTGTACTAATTAATTCTGCCAGATCTATGACTTTAAATAATCTGTTCCTGGAATGGGCATTGTTTCGAAGCTATTAAACAGTAGATGTAATGGAATCTATTTCATAGAGGTGGTATTCATTTATGTTAATAATATAAGTGAACAATTGCCTCAAACGGATTTAAATATAGGATACGCCTCCAATATTCCCTTGCACACACTGACGGCGAGCGATTCTTTAGTTGCGTGAAAAAATATAAAATCAGAAGTCGTCCATGGAAAGGCTTATACAACTTATAATGATACATAGAAAGCCCACCTCGCAATGGCTTTCAATTTGAATAGGCATTCATTCAGTGGATTATGCATAAAACCGATGTATTTTAATCTGATATACTGCAACGTAAAATAAGCAAGTCAATACTGGCAGTTAGGTGTACTGTAGATAATATATCGAAAGTGTGGATCTATACATGTATAAGATAATCATAAAAAGATAATGATAACAAAATTAAATTTAGCAGATTACTGTTGACATGAATACAATGTCAACATATATCACTTTTAAAACCCTCATTAAGAGCGTAATTTATAAAATTTTCTACTAGCAGTATTTTGCAATTTTTTTATTTTGCACAAATAAATTTCGATTTGTTCATTTTTGCGACATTGTTTTATTTTCTAGCTTAATCACTGCTTTGGAAGGTACGAGGTGAGGTACTGGCCGAAGTAAAGCACTAAGGCACGCACAGGCAGCCCAGTGGTAGACGGCGCGGTAGCTCGGGGCTATGGCTAGCCATCCTCTGTAATGAAAATCTGAATCAAAAGCGTAACGATTAAGGTGACGAAGGATGCTACGTCTGCAAACTACCCGAGGATAACGGGGAAAAATACGAAAGCAAGACTTATGAGTCTCGAGGGAGTTTGTGCGATCGTCATATGAATAAAATTCTTGAATATCAGTCTCCAGGTGTACTTGAAGAGCTTGAATTGTATGCGCACAAGGATAAGGACCTGTACAAGCTTCTAAATAAGCAGACAGATTTCAAGCAAAAACTTTTTCTTTTTTTTGAAGCATTTAAAGACATTTTGCAGCCTTGCCTGGAATGGAACGCTCTGCCAAACACCAGCTACGGCGGCCCTCAGCACACTGGCGGCGGTGAGTGGGACACGGAGGAGGAAATCTCGGCGACGCTGCTGCTGCCTGACACACTGAAGCTTCATCCGCAGACGGGAAAGAAGACATTGTCCACGATAATTTTAAAAAAGCTTTTTTGAGAGATTTTCTAGAACCTTTTAATACTTAACCATGTAACATTTTTTTTTAACTCACAGTTTTACTTAAAATGTTATTATATGTATCCAGAACCCAATGTTATCTAATTTCTTTGTCCTTTCATAGTCTGACAGCTGAGTACATCATTAGTAACTGCTTTTTATACCTTGACTTTTAGGGGGAAAACAGATAAGAAAAATTGGTAGAGCACGTGCTCACGAAGGGCAACGGTCCTGGGTTCGAATTCCGGTTTGGCACACATTTCTAGATTGCCAGGAACTTTCGCAAGCATTGTACCGATTGTATGCTCGAAGCCTAGCTCATTTGCAACTCATCTGTAAACCAGTTGAAAGCGATTTTCTACAGGTGACTGGATTCTTCAAAGTACGGGTGATTTACCGATGCACGGAGCTGTGGCGTGGCCTGCGCGGCCGGTAAGGTCGCGCCGGCGACTGCCAAGGTTCCGGGAGAGCGCGACTGGCGCGGCGGCGCGCATGCAAATCGCTGGCGCCAGTGGCTGCGCCACAGCGCTGGCACGCCAGTCGGCCGCGCGGCCCGCGCGCATTCCGCGAGTCGGCCGTGGGCGCCGCCCCCGGCAGCCGCTGGCACGCAGGCGCGACCGATACACGGCCCGTGGCGGCAGCAGCGCTATCCTGGCAGGCTACTAGATTTGCGCATAATACGAGGCGCGTCCAGAAAGTAAGTTCCGTTTGGTAATTGTGTGTCGCACAAGTATGAAGTGCGCGCCACTTACTTACGCCGCGCGCCGCCATGCACGCACGGCGCGGCGTTCTTACGACGTCAGCCACGAGCGCCCTCTGCTGCAACTCCGCTCGTGGCCACCACTGAACGACATCGTTCACTTGGACTGAGTTAGGAACCAGTAACGACTTCGGAATCAGATAGGCACCAGTGAAGACTTGGCTATCGGATAGGCACTAGGCAGCCCTCTAGTTCAACTATGTATCAGCATTCTGCAGTAGTGGGCTATGTAAAAGTTAAGTGTTACTAAGTCTCTAAAAATATATATCTCGTTCTAATTTATCTAGTGTTTCTAGTTCCTGCTGTCCCACTGGCTGGTCACCTTGGTACCTGCACCAGCGTGCATCCTTTATTCCTGTGTCGGTCTTTCTACTCGGCCACCGACACCTACGACGGAAACGAGACACAAAAGCGGCGACGAGGCTGGGACACAAAAATAGGCACTAGGAATCAGCAGTAGGCAGGCCTCTATCGAAACTATGTATCAGCATTCTGCAGTCAAGAACTATGTAAAAGTTAAGTATTACTAAGTCTCTATGAAATATATATCTCGTTCTAAATTACTCTAGTGTTTCTAGTTTTGCTGTCCCACTGGTTGGTCACCTCCAAACCGCACAAGCGTGCATCCTTTATTCCTGTGTCGGTCGCTTTCTACTCGGCCACCGACACCTACGACAACGAGACACAAAAGTGGCGACGCGGCTGGGATACAAAAGTAATAAAATGAAATAGTACACAGATACAGAAGAAATTTTCCATGCACAAAGTTCTACAACTCTTACACCACTTTTCCACATCAGTGTCGAAATTTTTCAGGCATTTGTCATATCGTGCCAACCAGGTTTGGTATACCTTCTTCATAGAAATCTGCCTCCTTTGTCTTCATGCATCAGTGATCGCGAAATTTGAGGGAAGTCCATTGCGAGAACACTAATTGTAAACCTACGGTTTTCCTGGATCTTGTCATCAATCGCGTGAACCAGTTCTTCTGTAACCAAAGGTGGACGCCCACTTCGTTCTTCATCGTGCACATCACTACGCCTGCCATTGAACTGTCGGACCCATCTTCTCACCATCGAATCACTCATCGCATTTGGTCCGTACACATAGCAAATTTGCCGATAAATTTCACTTGGTTTCACTTTCCTCGCATTCAGAAACCGAATCACCGACTTGATTTCACAGGCGGCGGGATTTTCACTCAACGCCGACATTTCAAACAAGCACAATAAAGCGTACGTAACTGACAACGATCTCCAAACGGCGCACGTTCTTCTCCTTGATACACATCGTCTACAGCGCAAGTGCGGGACTGCAGTCGCATCGCTGCAGCAGAGATAAATTGAAACGGAACTTAATTTCTGGACGTGCCTCGTAGTTCGCGATCGGGAGC
Organism: Locusta migratoria; assembly: GCA_026315105.1. Classification (NCBI taxonomy): domain Eukaryota; kingdom Metazoa; phylum Arthropoda; class Insecta; order Orthoptera; family Acrididae; genus Locusta; species Locusta migratoria. Next base: position 269,238,300 of record CM048751.1, on the reverse strand, counting down.
GCTCACTTTTGATCGCTGCTCTGCCGCGAACTAGTTCGTTCTTTTAGTTCGTCCGCTCCCAGTGGCGGCTGAGCGGCGTGGTTTGCGCATGCAGGTGGAGGGAGAAGATCCCCCTCCTAGCTGCTTCTTGAGCTTGCTGCGTGAGCCGCTAACGATAACAGACCAGAAGAAACAGTTTGTGAATAATTTCTCGCGTTTAAGTTTAGAGTTATCTTTATATCTTGGCATTATGGAATTTATTAATCAGATATTGCAGAGTGCAGAATAGTTCGAAACAGAAATTTTGTAACACTGAACTATGTAATCTAGCAGGCAGACGCTCACCTCGAAATGGCTCTCATCACCATAAGGCAAACACGTGATTTTTAATTCTGTTCCGCACCCTCTCGCTATTGCCAGTGACGCAGGGGTGTGGACTGGCCACCAGAAGTGGCTGGAATCTGCCGCACACTGGACCATGAGGACTGCGTGCAGGTACAGTAGAAGTCCGATAATACGACACGTTCGGGACCGAGCCGGTTCCGGATTACCGAAAATGCCAGACTATCAGGTGGTACCTGTTACTGCTGGCAAAAACAGCTGTGACACAGTCCACCATCTGTAAAATAACTTAACTGTCCAAATAAATAAATAAAAGGACACCGTTTATCTGGATGCCAATTTTCCAGTTGTTACGGATTGAGAAGAATATTTCATTAGTTCATACTTGTATATTATAAATGGTTGTTGTTGCTGTTGTTGTTGTTGTGGTCTTCAGTCCGGCGACTGTTTTGATGCAGCTCTCCACAATACCCTATCCTGAGTAAGCCTCTTCAACTCCACATAAGAACGACAACCTACATATGTCTGAATCTGCTTACTGTATCTATCTCTTGGTCTTTCTCTGCGGTTTTTAACCTAAACACTTCCCTCCAATGCTAAATTCACGATTCCTTGATGTCTAAGAATGTATCCTATCAATCGATCCCTTCTTTTAGTCAAGGTATGCAAGAAAATCTTTTTCCCATCAATTCTCTTCAGTACCTCTTCATTAGTTACGCGATCCACCCACCTGATCTTCAACATTCTTCTATAGCACCGCATTTCAAAAGACTCTACCCTCTTCCTGTCCGCACTGTTTATCGTCCATGTTTCACTCCCATACAAGGCAACACTCCACACAAATGCCTTCAGAAAGGACTTCTTTAGGCTTAAATCAATATTTGATGTTAACAAATATCTCCTTTTCAAGAACGCTTTTCTACCTATTGGCATTCTGCATTCTATATCCTCTGTACTGTGACCATCATTTGTTATTTTACTGTCCAAGTAACAAAACTCATCCACCTCCTTTATTGTTTCGTGACCTAATCTAATTCCTTCGGCATCACATGATTTTCTTAGACTGCACTCCATTGCTCTTGTTTTGCTCTTGTTAATGTTCTTCTTATATGCACCATTCAGCACACTGTCCATTCCGTTCAATTGTTCTTCCAGGTCCTTTGCTGTATCTGACAGAATTACTATGTCGTCGGCGAAACGCAGTGTTTTTAATTCTTCACCTTGAACTTTAATTCCTTCTCCAAATTTCTCCTTGATTTCCTTTATAGCTTGCTCAATGTACAAATTGAATAACTTTGAAGAAAGGCTACAACCCTGTCTAACTCCCTTCCCAACTACTGCATTCCTTTCATGCCCTACATCTCTGACAACCGCTGTCTGGTTTTTTACAAGTTGTAAATCGCCTTACGCTCCCTATATTTTACTCCCGAACGCAATCTGATCTTCCCCGAGGTCGGCTTCTACCAGGTTTTCCATCCTTCTGTAAATAATTCGTGTTAATATTTTGCAACCATGACTTACTAAACTGATGGTTCTGTAGTTTTCACACCTGTCTGCGCCTGCTTTCTTTGGAATGGGGATTATAATATTTTTCTTAAAGTCCGAAGGTACTTCGCCTGTCTCATACATCTTACACACCAGGTCAAACAGTTTAGCCATGACTGGTTCTCCTAGAGACTTCAGTAGCTCTGAGGGAATGTCATCCACTCCAGGGCCCTTGTTTCAACTTAGGTCTTTCAGTGCTCTGTCAAATTCATCTCTCAGTATAGTCTCTCCGATTTCATCCTCATCTACATCTTCTCCCCTTCCTACAATATTGCCTCTAAGTTCATTTCCTTCGTAGAGCCTCTCTATATAAATGGTTGACGAACCAATATTAAATTCCGTTATCAAAAAATTTCTGTTGTCACTTTTCCCATGCGTCTGATTATTTCCAATTTCGGTTGATGGCCAGAGTTGGGTGCTTACACTTCACTCCTGGTTTAGAGCTTGAAGAAAATTTAGGTTTCGAGAACGTTGTCAATGCGCTTAAACGTTAATAAAACTTCCACAGATCAGTATGACGTCACAGTCACCACTGTCAAATAACTAAAAATGCCTGTAATCCAAACAATGAAAGGAACCTCTGTACAGTACCGAAACAGCAGAGATTTGCTGAGTAAGGTCTTGAATGCGTCGATCACAACAACGGCATCTGAGTCATTGACGACCGCTAGTGGAACATTGCTGTGACCGGTCGAGCACCGGATCCCCCCAGGTGAAGATTCGACCGGTGACCTAAGCGTAACAGAATCAGTAGCGGCTACATCAAAGAGAAAAAAAGGCCCCTTGGATCCTCTTGCCGGACCATTGGGCGTTCCGGACTATTGGATACCGGACTATCGGACTTCTGCTGTTCACGGATAAAGACGTTAGTTTTTAAAAATCTAACTCCGTTCGACAGGCCTCTAAAAGCCCACAGGGTATTGAGCGGCAGCCGTGTCATCTTCCGCCCGAATGCATCACCAGATGCGGTATGGAGGGGGACGTGGTCAGCGCACTCGCCCAGCAGTTGTGTCACTTTTCGTGACCCGAAGACTCTAGTTTTAAGTTAGGATAATTAGACTATAATTAGGCTAAAGCACAAAGATAACACAAGCAGTAGTCTTCAGGGTAAACACCCACCCATCCCTGTGCAAGGGGCGCGCCCACTGGAATTAGTTCGGTGGGCAAGGGCCGGCCGAGGTGGAGTAGCCGAACGGTCTAAAGCACCTCGCTGCAGAGCGCGCGGTTGCTCGCCGTGGAGATTCGAGTCTTCCCTGGGGCATGGGTGTGTGTGTTGTCCTTAGGTTAGTTTACCTTACTTTAAGTAGTTTGTAAGCTACGGACTGATGAGCACGCAGTTTGGTCCGATAGATTTACAAACATTTGGCAAGGGCCACAAAGAGTAGGTTGTAGATTACTGGCACAACCTGTAAACACTACAGGGGAGGGGAGACACATACACAATATACATAAGTACCCTGCAACATTCCCACTGAGACACACAGGGTTGTCCGGCCGCGGTGGCCGATCCGTCTACGGCGCGTCAGTCACGGTCTGTACGGCCACTACGATCGGGGGTTCGAATCCCCCCTAGAGCATGGATATTTGTGCCGTCCTTAGTAGTAGCTAGTTCATAAGTAGTTTGTAAGTTTAGGGACCGACAACCCCGTAGTTAAGTCCCATAAGCTCTACGAACATTTGAACACACAGGGTTAGTACGAGAATCTCCCACTGTGCGCCGCTGTGACCGTTTCGCGCGCTGCTGTGTCCATGTTTATAGAAGCTATATCCTATCCTTCGTTGCTTATTTGTCGATATTTCTGGTTTCTTATGAATAATTATGCAGTGATACAGATTGCTAGTGGTCTTCGATATTAAATTAAACCGAAAGACGTAAATTCGAAGCAAATATTTCGATTGAAATTAATAGAGTAGCAGTTTCCTAAGCTGAAGTGGCGATGCCATCCTGTTCTGTGCCTGGTTACAAGTCGTGATAGAAAAGCTACAAGAAGCTAAGACGCCTTTTCACGTCTTGATACAGTTGAAGCAAGAGTATTGAAAGTGCAAGTAAACATAAATTAAGAATTAGCTTGGCCAGAACAAACAATTAACTCGAGTTAGAGAAGGATAGAGTAATTGTGAAGCTATAGACACACCACATTAGTCACTTTTTTTTTCATTATTGATATTTCAAAGCCACCTGTTGTGGCGGGCTGGCAGAAGCTTCAGGGCTGCTCTTCAGCCGATCGGTTATACAGATTTTCCAGTTTGTCACGTAACATGAAACGGTGGTAAAAATCGCAGAATTAAAAACTTAAAAGGAGATAAAAAGATGGAGACTTATACAGAAAACAAAGAATTTTAAAATACGTATTTAGTAATTTAAACAGCCACGGTGGTTAAAACACACATATATGCAGAGTTAAGACTCTCAGAAATTAAAATACATTCATTGGATGACAGTAGACGATGGCGAGAGCACACATTTAAAACACGTGGAAACGCAATATTCTGCGTGCTAGGCGGTTGCTGACGTTTTAAAACTTGAAACACTAAATACTGATCACTAGCACTGACACTATAACACTGACGGAGCACTGTTCAAATTATTGGCCACAGGTACCCCTCAGGCAGTGTCTCCAGATTGAGTTTTCGAATTTTCCCCATATCATACAAAAAAATTCCCCAAAATGACACTATTTTGTCAACATTTTCCTAAATAAATTAAAACTACCTTTTTCTACAAATTAACATTTATTGTCACTAACGGCAACTTGAAGGGATGTAACTACGTGTTCAGGGCCATAAAATTATCGTATGTATCAGAAATTATAGTACATAAAACAGAATTATTAATTTATCGATGAAAACATACAGCCTGGCAAGAAATATAGAAAACCTGCTTCAAGGCTGCCACATTTGCTTTCTTCATTGTTCTATTGATTTACCATTAGATGGTATAACAACTTTAGATATAGATAAGAGAATAATTAGTTTACGGCAGCAGGTTTAATTTTTTTATTACTTAAGTTTCTAACAATACAAAATAAAAATTGTCATTACAATCACAATAGACTGATATATTATCACAAAATATTAAGTTACATGCTACAATGAATGAAATTGTGTCATCTGCTGTAATTACTGTACAAAAGCCAACACTCTTTCTTGTCATTTACATTGAAATTAAATATAAGTAACATCAGTATAAGCTATTTATTATGCCAGAAACGACATGATATCAACATTGTTTTGATTTTTATACACATCCTCTGATTTAAATGGCATTAGAATTTTAGTGCTTGGCTCGAATTTATTACACTCTTCGTTTTTCAAACTGTACCGCACTCTGAGTATGTGATGAGCTGTGGATGTGTGCATTCTATTTCTCAGTTTGTTTTCTATTACATTCATTGTGGAGAATGCTCTCTCCACACTACCATTCGAGAATGGCATGCACGAGACTCCCATCACCAACTTGCTGATGGTCCCTAAACTTACAAGCTACTTATGGACTACCTTATAGTAGCAAAGTTAGGTGTGACATCTTGCAGCGGTTGATATACAGCTGACACCAAACAGAAGTGCAATCTTACGGCAGTGGCAGTGTAGTGTGCTAAAGTTTTAACGACCATTGAATGCTCTTTGAAAACGCAATGGAATGTGGGGAATAATGTTTCGTGTTGACCATGAAGTAAATAATTAATGCTTTCCCGGCTCTGTGGTTGACAGGTTCTTGTATCTACCCTTTCTTGCCCAGTAAATTAATTACTTTCATAAACGGAACATTTCGTTGCCAACATGATCACACAACACTGCCCCTGCGAAAATAAAAATTTTAACCGCAAATTTCCCCAGTACAAAATTTTTGTCCCCAACAATTTCCCCACGTTCTTTGTTTCCCAAAAGTTCCCCACAAATTTTTTTCCCAAAAATGGGGAAAAAAACCAATCTGGAGACACTGCCCACAGGGGATGAGTGGGGGAGGGGCGGCGCGAAGAGAAGGGCAGGGAGGTGAAGGGGAGGGGCCGCGGTGGAGTAGCCGAGCGGTCTAAGGCGCCTCGGTGCGGAGCGCGCGGTTGCTCGCCGTGGAGGTTCGAGTCCTCCCTAGGGCATATTTGTGTGTGTTGTCCTTAGGTTAGTTTATCTTAGTTTAACTAGTTTGTAAGCTACGGACTGATGACCACGCAGTTTGGTCCGATAGATTTACAAACATATGAACATTTTGAAGGGGAGGGAGTATAGGGTAGGAAGACGCAAGGACTCGATAGGAGATGAGGGAGGAGGGGAAAGTCAAGCGTGGGAGGGAGTGGGACAGGTGGGGGAAGGAGAAGGGCGTTCAAATACGGGGATGGACTAAGGTTGATAAGGGGGGGGGGGCGTAGATGTCGGGACGGAGGATGTCATCCGGGAGGGGGAAGTAACGAAAGTTACCCTCGGAGCGGACGTGGAGAGTGTGAAGATGAATGGAGGGAGGGATAACAATGTAAGGACATGGCAGAGGCCCGGGATGCAACAAGAGGAGGGAGACAAGAGGGTGGTGGGAATCCAGTTTTCGAGTGACATATCGGAGGTGAGGAATTTGAGCAGGTGTGCGAAAGGAATAAGGTCGTACAAGATCCGCGTGGGGGACGGGAGGCGGATAGTCACTTCTGGGGAAGCTGAATTATTATGTCCTTTGATATACAGTGGCGATGCATTCTTGACTGACTACCGTCTAAGAAAATGTAAATCCTGACTTAACTGCTGGAAAGTAACGGTTGAAAACACCATTTTAGAAGAGGATTAACGATCGACAATATTCTGTAATATGTACCGGGTAATCAAAAAGTCAGCATAAATTTGAAAACTTAATAAATCACGGAATAATGTAGATGTAGAGGTAAAAATTGACACACATGCTTGGAATTACATGTGGTTTTATTAGAACAAAAAAGAAGTTAATCTACCGTTATCGGGTCTTTTTTCTTCGAGTAACTGGGTGATTCCGGTTTTGTAACTACTACCGTGACGGGTGAGAGGTACGCCGATATGTTACAGAATCGCATAATCCTCAGCCTGGCTTATAAAGACCTGCTGGAACGTACGATTTTTATGCAAGATGGCGCTCCACCCCATATTGCTAGACGCGTGGAAGATCTGTTGCGCGCGTCGTTTGGTGATGATCGTGTGCTCAGCCGCCACTTTCGTCATGCTTGGCCTCCCAGATCCCTAGACCTAAGTCCGTGCGATTATTGGCTTTGGGGTTACCTAATTCGTGATCGATCGACATCTCTACGGATGCTGAACGACAACATCCGACCCCAATGCTTCATCATAACTCCGGACAAGCTTTACGGTGCTGTTCACATATTATTCCTCGACTACAGCCATTGTTGAAGAACGATGGTGAACATATTGAGCATGTCCTGTAAAGAACATCATCTGTGCTTCGTCTTAATTTGTTATGCTAATTATTGCTTTTCTGACCAGATGAAGCGCCATCTGCCGGACATATTTGGAACTTTTTTTTAATTTTTTTTTTTTTTTTTTTTAGCGGCCGGCGCTAGAAATTCGTCTTCTTTCCAATTCTGTACTGCACCTCTCCATCAGTTACACGATCTACTCATCTAATATTCAGCATTCTTCTGTAGTACCGCATGTCAGAAGCTTCTGTTCGTCTCTGAACTATTTATCGTCCATGCTTCAATACCGTGCAAAGCAACATTCCACACAAATACCTTCAGAAAGGACAATTTCTCTTTTCCAGAAACGCTTTTCTTCCCCCTACCATTCTGTATTTTATGCCCTCTGCACTGCAACCATCGTATGTTATTTGACCGCCCAAGCAACAAAATCCATCTACCATCTTTATTGCTTCGTTACCTAATCTAATTCCTTCAGCATCAGTTTATTTTCTTAGACTCCATTCCATTATCCTTGTTTTGCTCCTGTTAATTTTCATCTTATACGTTCAAAATATGAATCTATGGGACTTAACTGCTCTGGTCATCAGTCCCTAACCTTACAAACTACTTAAACTAACTTACGGTAAGGACAAAAAATACACCCATGCCAGAGGGAAGACTCGAACCTCCAACGGCGAGCCTTATACGTTTTATTCCAGATATTGTCTATTCCATTCAGTTGCTCTTCCAGGCCCTTCCTGTCTCTGGCAGAATTACAATGTCATCAGCAAAACGCAAAGTTTTCATTTCTTCAACCTGAACTTTAATTCCTTCTCCAGATTTCTTCTTGCTTTCCTTACCCCGTTCCCAATCAACGCTTTCCTTGCATTACCTTCGACACCTACAACTGTTATCTCTTTTATGTATTACTTCTAAAGAACCTTCCGTTCCCTCGCGTGTTCCTACATTTCTCTTAAATCCAAACTGATCTTCCCCGAGATCGGCTTCTACCAGCTTTTCCATTATTCTGTACATGACTCACTAAACTGATGATTCTGTAATTTTCACACTCTTGTTTGCGCCTGCTTTCATTGTAATGGGGATTATAGCACTTTTCTTCCAGTCTGAGGGACCGCGGTGGAGTAGGCGAGCGCTCTAAACCACCTTGCTGCTGAGCACGTCGTTGCTCACCGCCGGAGGTTCGAATCCTCCCCCGGGCATGAATGTGTGTTTTGTCCTTAGCGTAAGTCAGTTTAAGTAGTTTGTAAGCCTAGAGACTCATAACCGAAGTAGTTAAGTCCCTTACATTTACAAATGTTTTAGAAATCCGAGGGTATTTCACCTGTCTCATAACATCTTACACATCAGCTGAAATAGATTTGCCATGGCTGGCTCTCCCAGAGGCTTCAGTAGTTACGAGGAAATTTCGCCTACTTCAGGGTCCTTCTTTTGACTTGAGCCTTTCAGTGCTGTCTCAGATTCATCTCTCAGAATAGTATCTCCTGTCTCGTCTTCATCTACTTCCTTTCGCACAATATAGTCTCAAAGTTCATTTTATTTATAGAGTCTCTGTATACATTCTTTCCACCTATCAGCTTTCCCTTCTTTGTTGAGGTTTCCATCTGAGTTCTTTATTTTCATACATATGCTTTTCTTTTCTCCAAATGTCTCTTTTATTTTCCTGTAGGCTTTTTTTCCCCTGGTTACACAGTCTTCTACAAGCTTACATTTGTCCTCTAACCACTCCTGTAAACTATTTTTCATTTCATTTCAATATTTTTAGTCTCCTGCACTCCATTCTGCAAAAATTCAAATGTTTGTAGAGCTTATGGGACTTAACTACGAGGTCATCGGTCCCTAAACTTACAAACTACTTATGAACTAGCTTATGCTAAAGACGGCACAAACATGCATGCCCGAGGGGGGATTCGAAGCTCCGACGCGCGACATCACGCGATCCTCAACATGGCGCTCCAGACCGCTAGACTACTCCCGCGTAACTGCCTAGTTTGGTCTGCAGCGGCCGTGCAGACCGTGACTGGCACGCCGCAGACCGCTAGGCGACTGCCGCTGGCCTCACAAGTGATTACGTTTCCCTAGACTGTTTGCATGCCGGTGAGGGAACGGGCGTTCTATTTGCTCGAAGGTAAAGGTAGGTATGTCAACAACGTGTTCTATCAGTGACGACAGTAAATTCCATTGCATAGCGTCTCCGCAGCAGTGTTGCCACTATTTAAGTTCTAACCCTCGTATATCATAACCACCAAGGGGAAATTTTTATTATTGTTGTTATTATTATATTGTGGTAGTTTTGGCACAAATCGTTGTAGAGACTTCACACAACTATTAAAGACTTCTTACCAATAATGTCATCTATGTCTGACCACGCCCCAGGGAGTGGACAGACCGCCATTAATGGATGGATTCCGCCGCTCCCTAGTCAAGGGAACGAAGTGTAGAAACTACCCAGACGTAAGATTTGTATATTAGGATTGTAGTTTTTTTTTTTAGGTGGAATACCTTAGTTTTAGGATAGGTATTGAGGGGAGAAAACTGAAAATTCAAATGTTCAAATGTCTGTAAATCTATCGGACCAAACTGCGTGGTCATCATTCCGTAGCTTACAAACTACTTAAACCTAGGTAAACTAACCTACGGAAAAACACACACACCCTTGCCCGAGGGAGGACTCGAACCTCCACGGCGAGCAACCGCGTGCTCCGCAGCGAGGTGCTTTAGACCGCTCGGCTACTCAACCGCGGCTAAGGAAACTTCATTGGAGAGTTTAGGGCACTGCGATTATCTCGGTGGGCAAAGCAGGTTTATATGGTTATGACACACTGCAGAATAATAATCTTAGTAAATAATAGTTGTAAATAGTATCAAGTAGTAATGTACAAAGGTTGTCGATAGTCATTTTAGCGGCTGTAAATGTACTGGCTGATTATAATTAAACTTTCTCTATTTCACAGGTTATAGCACGGAAACTAATTACCGTGCAAGTACCAAACTTGTTAGCATTAATGTCAAGGACACGGAGAAGGGAAATAATGCAGAAGCAATTCAGTTGAGTAACTTTTAATGTGCAGCTACGGTACATTATACCATTACATACCGGTGCCATTACTGCTACAGAAGGAGCTAAATATGACGCCCATCACTGTCTGGAAGAGACTGAAAGTGCAGGATTGTATTCAGCACAGCATGACGAAGCGTGTCCGTAGGTATGCTGGCTACCTCTCTTGACATGCTGCGCTTCAGATCAGTATCCTACACATGTGAATGTTCCGCTAGTAAGCCAGGTAGCCCCACAACCAAAAATCACAAGTTGTGGGGTCAGATGATCGTGCAAGCCAAAGTTTTGAAAACGATCGGCTGATAATTCGATCGTTCCACGGGCATTTCAGAGAAGCAGTAGTGCCTCATATTGCATGAAAATGATTATGTTAAATGCGTCTCTCTCCTGTAGGTCGGGTATGACGTGCTGGCAAAGCATTTCGCAGTAACGCTGGCAAGTCAAACTTCACGTCTTCGGTTCTTGAGCGCCAACCTGTTCAGAAAAGAATGGGCCAATGACGAATGAAGCCGTGTAGCCACACCCTACGGTGACACGTTCACCGTACAGAGGAATTTCATGCACAAAGACTCGAGATGAAGGGCACTCCACTCGACAATTCTGTGTGTTCCCCTTACCTATAAAGAGAAAAGTGACCTTCGTTGTCCATAGGATAGTTTAAGACTACTCCTCGTCAACTTCAATCCTTCCGCCAAAGCGAAGAGTGAAGTCAACACGTCGCTGTGCGTCCTGTACTGTAAGCTGCTGTACGATATTGATGGTGTACAGATACTATTTGAGAATGGTTCGAAGCACCTTCAGTACAGTGGTCCAGAGGCTGTTGAACTGTCGTACCCAGCACGCTCACTGCTTGATTATCGGGAATTGCGCGTAGTTTTGTCTGCCATAGCAACAGCGCTTTCATCAACCACCTGTGGTGTAACCGGTGGTCGGCCTCTTCCCGGAGCTACCCCCAGTTCTCTAGTTGAATCGATTTCTAGAAGGCTTTTATTTTTAACACCGTATCTCACAAACGGCTTTTAATCAAATGGCGTGGTTATGGTATATCGCCCCAAATTTGCTACTGGATAGGGGATTTACTGTCAGAGAGGACACAGTTCGTATTAATCGATGGCAAGGCATCGACTAAAACAGAGGTGATATCGGGCGTTCCACAGGGTAGTGTTATTGGTTCACTGCTGTTCCTTATTTACATAAACGATTTAGGGCAAAATCTAAGTATCTCTCTTAGGTTGTTTGCAGATGACGCCGTCTTTTACCGTCTATTAAATCATCTGAAGATCAAAACCAACTGCACAACGATCTGAATAAAAATGGTGTAAAAATTGGCAATTGACTCTAAATAATGAGAAGTGTGAAGTCGTCCTATTTATTAGCAGAACTCTTAAAACATGCAACAGAACTACTAAAGAAACTGCATACACTACGCTTGTCCGTAAATTTTTGGAGTATTGCTGCCCAGTGTGGAATCCTTATCAGGTGGGTTTGACGGAGGACATCGTTTCATATTATTACGATAGAGGGGAGATAGCGTTACGGAAATCATACAGGATCTGGGATAGGAAATATTACAACAACGGCGCCTATCGCTGCGGCGTGGTCTACTTACGAAACTCCAATCGCCAACATTCTCCTCCGAATGCGAAAATATATTGTTGACTCCCACTTAAATAGGTATAAATGATCATCAGAATAAAATACAAAAAATCAGAGCTCGAACGGAGAGATTCAGGTGTTCTTTCTTGCCGTGCGCTTTTCGAGAATGGAATGGGAGATAAATAGTATAATGGTGGTTCTATTAACCCTCTGGGAGGCACTTAAATGTGATTTGCAGAGTATCCCATGTAGATGTGAATGTAGAACCACCTCAGCAGATGGAAAAAGAGGACTCCTCCGTAATCCTTTTAGCCGACGATATTCTCGAAGTGCGGCTGCAGCAATACTGTTGTTTCGACAATAGAGCTTCACCATTAAAGCCCTGCTCCTTTTGTCACGTCAAGAAGTGCATAGCGACTGCTCTGGTGTGCGAAACTACGAATCACGCCGACTGATCATGGCATCTGGTGGCCATAGTTGGAACTGAACGGTTTCGCTGTGACTCTGTGATACATCGAAATCATGCACCTCATACTCTGGTCGTTAATGATGTCTAGTTTGGTACCTGAGCGGTAATTACATGGGTTCTTAAAATGGAAAGTACGAAACGACACTGAAGCCTTTACTGAAAAGTAATCACCGGAGGTCTGTGCACAACTACCCCACTGTTTAACGAGCTGCAGGATTCCCTGTTCCCAGAACTCCTGCGGCTGTGACAAAAGCCAGTCCTCTACTGTGTCTTTCAGTTCGTCGTCCGAGTTGAAGCGCTTCCTTCTGGCCGCGCGGGAGTAGCCGAGCGGTCTGGAGCGCCACGTTACGAATCCCGCAGCCTCCCGCGTCGGAGTTTCAAATTTTCCAACTGGCATGGATGTTTGTGTTGTCCTTAGGATAGTTTAAATAGTTTGTACGGTTTCTAAGTCTAAGGACTGATGACCAACGAAGTTTGGTCTCAAAGAAATACAAACATTGGAACTTTTTTTTTTCCTTCTGAGATGTTTTTTTAGCGGACAAAAGAGATGGAAGTCACTGGGTGACATGTCTGGGCTGTGAGGCGGATGCTCAAGCTACTCCCACTCGAACTTGGCCAGAATACTTTGTCTCACGCTGCAGATGTGTGACGAACGTTACCATGGAGGAGAACCCCTCCCTCCATAAGCAGCCAAGGTCGTCTGCTCTTGATGGACTTGCGTAGGCTACGGAGTGTTTCAGTACACATCACTGTTAATAGTTTTTACGAGCTTGAGGAATTCGATGATTATCGGAACTCTGACGTCGAAAAAGACTTGGTTTTTGCTAGGTAGAGATGACGACGCAAGCTTCGCGTCCCTATTTGTCGCAATACGTTATCCCAAACCTGCATGACCAAATTTAACCGGTTGGTTGTTAAGACGTTTGGTACCTTTTAATTTGAACACTCTTTGTAGTTACCGTCTTGAAATGTGCTAAATGCGGAAAGTTAAATTATACCCATTGGAGTAATAGGAACCATTTGATTAGACAGGCGATGAATTGCATTGAAAAGTAATAAGTAGAAATATGTTTTTTTTTTTTTTTTTTTTTTTTTTTTTTTTTTTTTTTTTTTTTTTTTTTTTAATAGAGCCGATAGCCAAGACTGCAGATGGTTCTGATGTATTTGAGCACAAGCGGTATGTGTGAAACAGCCTCAGTACGTTGCAAGTAATAATTCCAGTACCAAAGCAAGCAGGCGCCGACAGGTGTGAATATTGTTCCAACACTCAGCTGATAACTGTCATAGTGTAAGGATATGCTCAGATACTGCCGGCTGTAATACCGCGTGCACAAGGAATAAAAACGATGCTGCATTGTACTCCGTTGATTTACGTTCAGAGCTTTCTGTCGTGATTATCGACGCACGACGGGAACTGACAGACTTTGAACGGGAAATGCTAGTTGGAGCTAGACGCATAAAACATTTCACTTTGTAAATCGATATAGAACTAACAAACTCAATGAATGTCTGAAGAACAATTTAATCGTTCGGCACTGGAGGAAGACACTTGTAAACGTCCAGTACAAAGCCAAAGGCCAGAAACATGACTCAGTCCTACAGAGGACACTCCTCAGAGCGCTAGGCTATTCCACGGCGACTAAGCCCATTGTATGCGGTCTTTATAGGTTATTCTTACGCTGGATCCTCATCCAGAAGTTAGATACCATACTAGATAAATCAAGCCCCAAACTAGAGATTAGATTAATATTTGTTCCATAGATCATAAATACGGCATTTCGCAATGATGTAGAACATGTTAGTTAAATAAAGAATGTCTATAGGCCTACATGATACTCAATAGTTTAAGGATTTTTAACTACTTTTTTTTCAATTTTTATATTCTTTTTGATTTTTAGCTATTTTTAGTGAAATTTCTAAGTTTTATCTAAAAATTCATGATGAGTGTAGAAAGAGTTACCATTCAGAAATTCTTTTAATTTCTTTTTAAATACTAGTTGGCTATCTGTCAGACTTTTGATGGTACTTGTTAAGTGACCAAAGACTTTCGAGGTAGCATAATTCAAGCCTTTCTGTGCCAAAGTTAGATTTAACTATGAGTACTGAATATCACCCTTTCACCTAGTGTTGTAGCTATGCACACTGCTATTACTTTTGAATTGGGTCGGATTGTTAATTACAAATTTCATGAGTGAATATATATATATATATATTGTGAAGCTACAGTGAATGTCCCTAGATCCCTAAATAAATGTCTGCAGGATGATCTTGGGTGGTCTCCAGCAATTATTCTGATTAGACGCCTTTTTGCAATGAATACTTTTGTACTAAATGTTGAACTGCCCCAGAATATGATCCCATATCAAAGCAGTGAATGAAAATAGGCATAGTAAGCTAATTTACTGACTTCTATATCACCAAATTTTTAAATGACCCTGATAGCATAAGTTGCTGAACCCTAACGTTTCAGCAGATCTTCAACATGTTTCTTCCAATTCAATCCCTCATGAATGCAAACACCTACAAATTTAGGATATTCTACCTTAGCTACAGATTGCTGTTGAAAGCTATATTTATTAATGGTATCACACCATTTACTGTATGAAACTGTATATACTGGGTCTTATCAGGTTCAATGAGAGTCCATTTGTAGAGAACCACTTAATAATTTAATGAAATACATCATTAAAAATTTCGTCTTTTAATTCCTGTTTGTCAGACGTGATAGCTATACATGTATCACCAGCAAAAAGAACTAGCTTAGCATCTTCGTGAATATAGAATGGCAAGTTATTAATATACATTAAGAACAGCAAAGAAATCAAGGCGCAAATCAGGTAGTAATATACTGTATGACAGTTCATCCAAACAAGATCTGCAACGAGTTCTCATGAGTACACTACTTTATAATTCAATGACGGCAGATATAGACCGGTCTATAGACTCAAGTAATCCCAAACTCCTTATGTATGCAGATGACATGGTTATATTTTGCCGCGGCGGGGCAGCCGAGCGCATTGAGGCACTATGCTGTGATGCGCCAGGCCGTTCCCCGTCGGGGGTTTGAATCCCCCCTCGGGCATGGATGTTTGTGCTGTCTTAAGTTTATGGACTGGTGACTCCGCAGTTAAGTCCCATAAACTTCACAAACTCTTGACTTTTTTCTTTTATTTTCGGGGGACTTAAAACATCTGCGAACAGCCATGGACGTCATCAGAAATTGGGCTCCAAAAATTGCCCAATTGCTCAATTGAAATAAACATCACGAAAACGAAGTAAATGAAGTTCAGAAGAGGAGAGAGGATATCCGTCTGTCACGTGGCGGAATAACACTGCCGCGGTGGAGTAGCCGAACGGTCTAAGGCGTCTCGCTGCGGAGCGCGCGGTTGCTCGCCGTTGGAGGCTCGAGTCCTCCCTGGGGCATGGGTGTGTGTATTTTCCTTAGGTTAGTTTACATTAATTTAAGTATTTTGTAAACTACGGACTGATGACCACGCAGTTTGGTCCGATAGATTTACAAACATTTGAACTTTTTTTTTTTTTTTTTTTTTTTTTTGGGAATAACACTAGAATTTGTGTTAAGTTTCAAGTACTTAGTAGCGACACTACAAACAAGTGGAACCATGTACTCCCTGCGTATACAAGGACAAGCAGCAGCGGCAACAAAGTCCACCTGTGATATAAAAAATTACAAAACCTTTCCCTGCCAACAGCGATAAAGCTGTTCAAGCTGAAGGTAGTGCCTGCGGCCACGTTTGGTAGTCAGCTAACACGGCTCTACTTGACGGCGAAAAATCTGACGAATGTAAAAGCCAGATTTCTAAAAACAGCCCTATCATTTTCGAAGTTTACGAAAAACAGCTAGACATACGTACAAGCACAGGAATCTTTCTTCCTAGAAGATATCAAGCAATGCTTCAATCTTCCATCGAGGAGAGAGAAAATATAGCTAGGGAGTTACCGAAGGATCTATTAAATTTCAAACAAAGCGAGGTAATCGAATGTGTCGAAAAGGTCCGAACTTTCAATTATGGGACCTCAACACGCGTTTTGTTGCTTTTGGTTTCCACGGGATGATACACGGAGCATTCCATGACCCAAAGGAGGACTGCATCTGCAAACTGTCCAACGAGCCATGCCCCGGATATCGTGTAGTGAACTGTAAGAGCAGAGCCCAACCACTGGGCATACTCGCAAAAAAGTTACCGTAATTAGCGTAATTTAAACGTAACTGACTTGTAGACATTTTGTTTAATATAACTATTATCATAACAATCCGATAACCACAGTGGCGAGAATATGTCGAAAATGGCAAATTTTAGACATTATCACTCACCACGGATAACGCAGTGGACGACGGTCTGCACATAATGACCGGTATCAGCGGTGTTTACGTGAAGTTTTCAGTGCTAACTCATACGCAACACAGCGTGAAATACCGCAGACATTTACTTAACGATGAACTCATTTGTTAGGACTGTGCAGCACAAATTGGCGTTAGAGGACTATGGCAGCAAACGTCCGAATTGAGTGGCTTTGCTGACATCACGATATAGCTTGCTGCGCCTCTTCTGAGCTCATAACCACACCTTAAACTGCTGCATAAAATTGTTTCTTCAGAGCAGTATCAACAATTGGTAAGAAATGTATTAACTCATTTGCTAAATTTGAGTATATGTTTTCAGCGACCTCTTTCTTCTTACTTTGTCCACCTTTCTGAAGCTGTTTGTCCTCTTTTTCATACGATTTCATCTGGTCACCCTGTCGATCATTGGCTGACAGAGGCTACCTTCCACTATTCGGGGGCAATTTGCTGCCAGTAACTGGTTCATGTTCCCAAACAACGCTGAAATATTTATGGATTATGATGCATCCTGTCAACTGGTCACAATTGTTTGAGATTCGTTTGAACAACGTGTTTAACAATTATAGAGATTTATTTTGCCACCAAACCACTCGATACGAGGCGGATGCGCCGAGATCTCATAGCAAAAATATCGTTTGTGTCAGTACACATTTCAAGAATTTTGCTTTAGTTTGCGATCACCGAAGATTTATAGGACATAGTCTACATGTCAGTTCGAGCACAAAATTCTGCTCCGGTAACGCTTTCGCACTTATGGATGGAGTATGCTGATGCAATACCCCCATACCTAACTATCATATACAACTACTCGCTCAGCGAACGTTCCTTATCCAAAGACTGGAAAGTAGAATATTTAAGAAAGACCATAGGAGTGATCCACAAAATTACAGGCCCATATAACTGACGTCGGTTTGCAGCAGGATTTTATAAGATATACTTTCCTCAAATATTATGAACTACTAGTCAACGCGGATTATTATCGTTCTTGTGAAACATGATGTGGTAAGTGCTATCGACAAGCAATGTCAAATAGATTTCTTATTTCTCGATTTTCGGAAGGCTTTTGACGCTGTACCTCAATGCGCAGCGGAGTGGCCGAGCGCATTGAGGCGCTATGCTCCGATGCGCGAGGCCGTTCCCCGTCAGAGGTTCGAATTTTCCCTCGGGCCTGGATGTTTGTGTTGTCTTTAGCATAAGTTAGTTTATAAGTAGTTTGTAAGTTTAGGGACTGATGACACCGCAGTTAAGTCCCGTAACCTTAACAAACAACTGTACCAAAAAATGTTCAAATGTTTGTTAAGCTTATGGGACTTAACTACGGGGTGATCAGTCCCTAAACTTACAAACTACTTACGAACTAGGACGGCACAAATATCCATGCCCGAGGGGGGATTCGAACCCGCGACCGTAGTGGCCATGCAGACCATGACTGGAGCGCCTTAGTCCCCTCGGCCACCGCGGCCGGCAAACAACTGTACCTCACAAGCGTCATCTGTTCAAATTGCGTTCTTATGGAATATTACCACAGTTGAGCGACTGGATTCGCGATATCGTGTCACAAATGACACAGTACGTTGTGACTGACAACGTTGTGTTCTGTCAACTAGAACAGAAGTGACATCTATCATTCCACAGGGGAGTGTTTAAGGCCCTACTGTTCCTTATTTTTATAAACGATATAGGAGACAATCTTAGTAGCTCTCTCAGACTGTTCGCGGATGATGCTGTCATTTATCGATTAGTAAAGTCAGCAGAAGATAAAAAGCGATTGAAAAATAATTTGGATAAGATATCCGCATGGTGCAAAACTAGACATGTGACCCTTAATAATGATAAGGTGGGATCACCCATATGACCACTAAAAGAAATCCTTTACCCTTCAGTTACAAAATAAGTCAAACCTACAGGTCGTCAATTCTACTAAAACCCTAGAAGCAACAATTACGAACAACTGAAATTGGAAAGAACACATAGAAAATATTGAATGCAACGTGAAACAAAGACTGTTTCATTGGCAGAAGGCTCAGAAGATGCAACAGTTCTACTAAAGAAACTGCCATACACTACACTTATGATGCGCATTGTGGGATCCATACTAGATGGGACTGACAAATAATTTACAAGGGGACATCGTCAAGTCGACCTCATATTTTCTTGAGAAAAAAATACATGAGCTAGATACCAACCCCAAAAATCGATATCACGTGAAAATTTGGGCCATTATTCAGATACTGCGCAGTTACGGCCTCCTCAGAGTTGTTGTTGTGGTCTTCAGTCCGGAGACTGGTTTGATGCAGCTCTCCACAATACCCTATCCTGAGCAAGCCTCTTCATCTCCACATAAGAACGGCAACCTACATCTGTCTGAATCTGCTTACTGTATCCATCTCTTGGTCTTCCTTTGCGATTTTTACCCCACACACTTCCCTCTAATGCTAAATTCACAATTCCTTGATGTCTAGGAATGTGTCCTACCAATCGATCCCTTCTTTTAGTCAAGGTATGCCAGAAATTTCTTACCTCCCCAATTCTGTTCAGTACCTCCTCATTAGTTGCGCGGTCCACCCACCTAATCTTCAGCATTCTTCTGTAGCACCATATTTCAAAAGCCTCAATCCTCTTCCTGTCCGCACTGTTCATCGTCCATGTCTCACTCCCATACAAGGCAACACTCCATACAAATGCCCTCAGAAAGGACTTCCTTAGGCCTAAATCAATATTCGATGTTAACAAATTTCTCTTTTTCAAAAACGCTTTTCTACCCATTGCCATTCTGCATTTTATATCCTCTGTACTGCGCCCATCATTTGTTATTTTACTGCCCAAGTAACAAAACTCATCTACCTCCTTTATTGCTTCGTTTCCCAATCTAATTCCTTCAGCATCACCTGATTTTCTTACACTGCACTCCATTACCCTAGTTTTGCTCTTGTTAAAGTTCATCTTATATGCACCTTTCAGCACACTGTCCATTCCGTTCAACTGCTCTTCCAGGTCCTTCGCTGTATCTGACAGAATTACTATGTCGTCGGCAAAACGCAATGTTTTTAATTCTTCCCCCTGAACTTTTATTCCTTCACCAAATTTCTCCTTGCTTTCCTTTATAGCTTGTTCAATGTACAAATTGAATAACATTGGAGAAAGGCTGCAACCCTGTCTCACTCCCTTCCCAACCACTGCATCCCTTTCATGCCCTTCAACTCTGACAACCGCTGTCTGGTTTTTGTACAAGTTGTAAATAACCTTACGTTCCCTATATTTTACTCCTGCTTGCTTCAAAACTTGAAAGAGTTTATTCCAATCAACATTGTCAAAAGCTTTCTCCAAATTTACAAAAGCTAGAAATGTAGGTTTGCCTTTTCTTAATCTATCCTCTATGATAAGCCGTAAAGTGAGTATTGCCTCCGTGTACCTACATTTCTCCTGAACCCAAACTGGTCTTCTCCGAGGTCGGCTTCTACCAACTTTTCCATCACTCTGTATATAATTCGTGTTAATATTTTGCAACCATGACTTATTAAACTGATGGTTCTGTAGTTTTCACACCTGTCTGCACCTGCTTTCTTTGGAATGGGGATTATAACATTTTTCTTATAGTCTGAGGGTACTTCGCCTGTCTCATACATCTTACACACCAGGTGAAACAGGTTTGTCATGGCTGGTTCTCCGAGAGACTTCAGTAGCTCTGAGGGAATATCATCTACTCCAGGGGCCTTGTTTTGACTTAGGTCTTTCAGGGCTCCGTCAAATTCTTCTCTTAGTACAGTATCTCCTATTTCATCTTCATCTACATCCTCTTCCCTTCCTACAATATGGTCTCGAAGTTCATTTCCTTTGTAGAGCCCCTGTATATACTCTTTCCACCTTTCAGCTTTCCCTTCTTTGCTGAGAACTGGTTTTCCATCCGTGTCCTTGATATTCATAGAGCTGTTTTTCTTATCTCCAAATGTTTCTTTTATTTTCCTGTAGGCTGTATCTATTTTTCCCCTATTTATACATTCTTCTACATCCTTGCATTTGCCTTCTAGCCATTCCTGCTTAGCCATTTTGCACTTCCTGTCAATCTCATTTCTTAGTCGTCTGTACTCCATTTTGCCTGTTTCATTTACTGCATTTTTATATTTTCTCCTTTCATCGATTAAATTTAGTATCTCCTGTGATATCCAAGGATTTTTTGTAGGTCTTGCCTTCCTACCTATTTTGTCCTCTGCTACTTTCACTATTTCATCTCTCAATTTTACCCATTCCTCCTCTACTGTTTTATTTTCCCTTGTTTCTGTCAATTGTTGCCTAAAGCTCCCTCTGAAATTCTTAAGAACCTCAGGTTCCTTCAATTTATCCAGGTCCCATCTCCTTATTTTCCTACCTTTTTGTAGTTTCTTCAGTTTCAGCCTACAGTTCATAACCAACAAGTTATGGTCAGAGTTTATATCTGCCCCTGGGTATGTCTTACACTGTAATGTCTTACCATTATAAAATCTATCTGGTATCTCCCGGTGTCTCCTGGTCTCTTCCATGTATACAACCTTCTTTTGTGATTCTTGAACCAGGTGTTTGTTATAACTAAATTATGTTCCGTGCAAAATTCTACCAGGCGGCTTCCTCTTTCATTCCTTTTGCCCAGACCATATTCACCTACTATCTTCCCTTCCCTTCCTTGTCCTACTACCGAATTTCAGTCTCCCATAACAATTACGTTTTCCTCTCCCTTAATTGTCTGAATAATTTCCTTTAGCTCCTCATATATTTCTTCGATTTCCTCATCATCGGCAGAGCTAGTTGGCATATAAACCTGTACTATTGTTGTCGGTGTTGGCTTCGTATCTATCTTGACAATGATAATGCGATCACTGTGCTGGTCATAGTAGTTTACCCGCATTCCTATTTTCTTATTCATTATCAATCCAACTCCTGTGATACCCCCAATTGATTTTGTATTTATAATCCTGTACTCACCTGACCAGAAATCCTGTTCATCCTGCCACCGAACTTCACCAATCCCCACTATATCTAACTTCAACCTACCCATTTCCCTTTTTAAATTTTCTAATTTTCCTACTCTATTAAGGGATCTAACATTCCACGATCCGACCCGTAGAATGCCCGTATTGTCTTTCCTGATGATCACATCCTCCTGAGTAGTCCCCGCCCGGAGATCCGAATGGGGGACTATTTTACCTCCGGAATATTTTACCCAAGAGGATGCCATCATCATATGTTCATATGTCCTCGGGAAAGGTAACGGCTGTAGTTTCCCCTTGCTTTCAGCCGTTCGCAGTAGCTGTGTGGCAAAGCCACATTAGCTGATGTTACAAGGCCAGCTCAGTCAATCATCCAGACTGTTGCCCCTGTAACTACTGAAAAGGCTGCTGCCCCTCTTCAGGAACCACACGTTTGTCTGGCCTCTCCACAGATACCCCTCCGCTGTGGTTGCACCTACGGTACGGCTATCTGTATCGTTGAGGCACGCAAGCCACCCCACCACGGCAATGTCTGTGGTTCATGGGACTGGCTCCTCAGAGTACAGCTCTTAAACAATCGCGCGCTCGGGTTGTTCCTCACTCGGCCCGTTTCACTGCGGCCGCTTAATGCCCGAACGCGAAGTGCTTTTCAATGAAGGGACAACAGCGAGACCCACGAAATGTGAAATTTGAAGAGCTATGGAAGTGGAGGAGGAAATAATATTACAACATGAAACATATATACTGTAACTGTAACTCTTTGAAGTTTACTCCAATATAATAGTGTCATCTTTACATTTAACAAAATGCATAAAAGTGCATAAAAGATACTAAAAATTAAATTAGGTTACAATGTTTGTTGAAAAAGCGTCTCATTCATTTCCACTTCTGTTGTGAAGCGCGGTTTCAAAATGTTCAAAGCAAAGAGACCTTCGACACAAGTTACACGTTAGTAATCGCGAAGTTCCTCTTGACGGTCTTGAAAGATTGATTCCCCTTTTTCCACTTTTCCAAAACGCAACGGATCGTTGCATACATTTTTCTGTTACGGAGACGGACAGTGTTGCTGAACGATATAAAATCACCAAATCAAATTTCACCATCACTGACGAACTTAATTCCACGCCCAAGTCCCGCTAAGCAATGAAAGTGCTCAATGAATCTGACGGTGGTGAATTGGCAACGACGTTATAGTCGACGTCATCCTCTTGTAAATCTGCACCGAAGGTCAACCCGCTATTTTATGTCAAGCAAGACTTCATCAGGGCAATTGCCTACATCTGCAACGCAGTTGAAAGATATAAGGAAAAGCATAAAGAAAGCGCCACGTATATAACTGCAAATGATTATGCTTACCGGTGACAACTTTAAAGAGCTCTAATTCTTTGACAGTTAATCGTTGCAGATTAGTCATCATTCCATACCACTCCGGAAGGTGTCGCACGATAGCCTGTGGGTTAACTGACATCGTGAACACAAACCTCTTACTGGGCTCTGTTCACAGTACCAGACGTTCGGGCATTAAACGGTCGCAGTGAAGTGGGCCGAGTGAGGAACAACCCAAGTGCGCGAATATTTAAAAGCTGTACTTTGAGGAGGCCGTAACTGCTTAGTATCTGAATAATGGACCAAATTTCCACGTGATATCGAATTCTGGGGTTGATATCTAGCCCATGTATTTTTTCTCAAGGAAATATGAGGTCGACTTGATGATGTTCCCTTGTTAGAGAAAATTCAGAGAAGGGCAGATCGTTATGTAGTATCTCGATATAGGGAAGGGAGTTTCACGGAAATGTTGCAAGAGCTGGGGTGGAAATCATTAAAAGAAAAGTGTATTTTGTTGCGACGAGATCTATCTGCAAAATCCCCTTCACCAACTTTCTCTTCACCATACGAACATATTTTGTTAGCACCCATTTATGTAGGGAGACATGACCATCATAACAAAACAAGAGAAATCAGATCGAAAACAGGTGTTCCTTTTTCCCGCGAGTTATTAGAGAATGGAACTATAGAGAAATATAAAAATGCATTGAAGATGAAGCAATGACTTAAAATTTGTGATGCGGCCGGGTATCGAACCTGGACCTCCATGCTTACCAGGCAGACGTCTTACCGTTTTTTTTTTTTTTTTTTTTTTTTTGCTCTGTCGGTTGTTCTGTTCATTGCGGACGCTGTTCGTATTTGTTCGTTGATGTTCGAAGTGTTCTTGGCTCAGCTTCTTTATTACAGAGTGCGTTGAGCCCCCTGACCGGGCGCGCTGAGCCACGGCGCCCGGCCAACCGTTAGACCACCACACCACTAACAGTTAAGGTGTCTCGGAATAGTCTAAGTAAGACTTCTCTCCACGTCACAAACTTTAATTCACCTTCCTTGTTCCATAGATAATTGCCACCACTTCCAAGGCTCTCCATGCAGCGGAATAGCACCCCGGCAATGGACATAGTGGAACATTCATGTTAAGATGACATAAATATCAATTTAAATATAAATTTAAATTTTAATTCGTTGCTTCACCTTCATCTTGAATGTCATGGACATATTTGAGACGAAAAGTCGTCTCAGGGTTTCTTAATTTATATATATATATATTTTTAAAGCGATTCGATGAACCCTCTGCCATGCACTTCAACGTGACTTGCAGAGTATCCATGTGCATTTAGATGTAGATATCAGGGTCGCACTGCTCATTTTTCCTGCAGGGTACTTACGACGACTTGCAGAGTCTATGACAAGTTAATTTACTGCCCTTCGGCGTGAAAAACTAGGTCCCGACACGGTATTTGCAGGTAGCCCATGACTTTTGTCGGCTCCGCGTAAATCTGGCTAGATTTTATAATCACTTGAAACACATCGGAAAACCTCTCGACGCGTGAAGTTTAATTTCATTTCCTCCTCCGCCTCCCCCGCTTTTTTTGTCAGGCGGAGTAATTTCCTGGAGCGGTTTTTCGAGCGCCAGGAAAGGGGAACTGGCCGGCAGTCCCCTCGGGTTGCCGGAGGCAAGTTCTTTTGTTTTTACCTTTTGGGGCGGAGGTGTGGCTGCGGCGCGTACGTCGGTAGCCGGTAGTTAATCATAGGCGGTGATCACTGAGGTCGTCCTGCCCGTGCGGAAACTGAGGAAGAGGTCGCAGTGCGAGGCGGGGTCGTGGGAACCGGCTTAGTCATTCGCCGGTCCTTCAAGGCGAGTGTAGGCAGAGGCCGCACGGGAGGGCGTGCAGCCATTAGCCGGCTGGAGGCGTTGTTTAACGAACGAGGCGGCCGCGACGAGGTCGAAGAGCAGGCCGTAAATTCCGTTTGTCCCGGTGAACACTTCGAGCGCGCTATTTTTGTTTGACTTCATCTCCTTTCTGACATTAGTCTATTATCCCTGTTATGTTTATGGAGGAGATTATCGACCATTGTGTCTAGATAAGAGTTGGAGAAGACGGGCACGCTCGAATCGGCAACTTTTAATGAGCACAATAAGGGTATCCGAAAAGCTTCAGTTAGTGCCTCACACGAATTCGACAATGATTTCCCCCCCCTCCCCCTCCTCCTATTCCCCAGGTAGCAAAGTAGTCGGACCCTCGCGATGAACAACAGGGGTGGAACTTCTGTCTGAAAATAGCGAAAACTTATTCATGCATATCCACGGAATTTATACCAAGGTGGGATTCGAACCTGGGTCTACTGCCTGATAGGCAGTTGCGTTGACATCTACACTACTTGGGACATAGCGATTATCATAACTCCACGAGCTACTCTAGCTCGCGTCCCGTCAAACCCTCAACTTCTCCCTGTCCACTAAAATTCAAACTTATTTTTAATTGATTCCATAAGAGTAAGGGCCTAAGGAGTGCGTTCGTGATGGAGAAAGGATCGTCGCAACTTTCAGGAAACATTCCTCACACACAAAGAAAGAAAATATGCTATGTGAACATGTACCCGGAAACGCTTAATTTCCATGTTAGAGCTCATTTTAGTATCTCTCTTTAAATGTAAACTTCATTCCAACGTGAGCAAATTGTAAATTTTCACAATCAACACAGATTTTCTGTGAACGTTTGGGCAGGAATTGTTGGTGATGTCTTGATTGGGCCTCATGTTCTTCCACCTACGCTCACTGGAGCACGTTATCATGATTTCATACGGGATACTCTACCCGTGTTGTTAGAACATGTGCCTTTACAAGTACGACACAACATGTAGTTCATGCACGATGGAGCTCCTGCACATTTCAGTCGACGTGTTCGTACGCTTCTAAACAATAGATTTGGTGACCGATGGATTGGTGGAGGCGGACCAATTCCATGGCCTCCACGCCACGCTCTCCTGACCTCAACCCTCTTGACTTTCATTTATGGGGGCATTTGAAAGCTCTTGTCTACGCGACCCCGGTACCAAATGTAGAGATTCTTCGTGCTCGTGCTGTGGACGGCTATGATACAATACGCCATTCTCCAGGGCTGCATCAGCGCATCAGGGATTCCATGCGACGGAGGGTGGATGCATGTATCCTCGCTATCGGAGGACATTTTGAACATTTCCTGTAACAAAGTGTTTGAAGTCACGCTGGTACGTTCTGTTGCTGTGTGTTTACATTCCATGATTAATGTGATTTGAAGAGAAGTAATAAAATGAACTCTAACATGGAAAGCAGAAGACCTAGTTTCGAATCCAGGCTGGGTACACATTTTCAACTTCACCCATTCGCAGTTAATGTCGTAAATTCCGGGAATTTGAATTGGTACTAACTGCAGGAACAGAAATAGTGGCTGCTATTTCGGAATTAGTTTGAAACACACGGAGTTTGCTGATGATGCTGTGGTCTATGGGAGAGTATTGCTATTAATTGACTGTAGTAAGATACAAAATGAATTTCTACTTGGCGTGAGGAATAGCAACTAGCTCTAAATGTATAAGAACGTAAGGTGATGCACATTAGTAGGATAAACAATCCCACAATGTTAGATTACAGCATTAGTATTGAGCTTCTTGATACAGACGCGTCGTACAAATATCTAGGCATGACATTGCAGATATGAAGGACAGTTGTGAATAAGGCGGGTAACCCACTTTGGTTTATTGGGAGAATTTTGGGAAGATGTACTTAATCTGTAAAGAAGACCGTGTATGAAACGCTTGTACGACCACGTCTTGAGTATTGCTCAAGTGTTTGGCACCCGCAGCAGATCACTTTAAAGGAAGACATGGAAGCAGTTCAGAGGAGAGCAGCTAGGTTCGCTACTGGTAGGTTCGTCCAATGTGCGAGTGTCACAATAATTCTCTGGGAACTCAAATGGGAATCACTGGAGGAAAGACGACCTTATTTTCGAGAATATCTGTTGAAGAAATTTAGAGGGCCGGAATTTGAAGCTGACTGCAGAACGATCTTCCTACCGCTTACTTATATTTCGCATAAAGATCACAAGAGAAATTAGGGCTCGCACAGAGCCATAGAGGCATTCATTTTTCCATCGTTCTGTTTGGGAATGGAATAGGAAAGGAAATGCCTAGTAGTGGTACAGTGTACCCTCCGCCACGCACCTTACGGTGGATTGCGGATTATATATGTAGATGTAGTAAATAGCTGAGAATTCGTATCTGACGAGAGGTGAGCCAGAGTAGTACGAGCAGTTGTGGTGATCGCTGTGTCCCCGGTGGTGTAGCGGTCAAAGCAACTGCCTAGCAAGCAGGAGACCCGGTTTCCAGTTTCGACTGGGTACACATTGTCAGTTTTACCCATTCACGGTTAATGTCGTAAATTCCGTGAATATGAATTGATACTAACAGCAGGATCTAAAGTGGTGGCTGATCTTTTGGGCATGTGCGAAATAACAAACACTATATATATATATATATACAACTTATTAAGCGGTTTTTTTCTGATCTGTATGTAGAACTTACGTCAAAGCTTTGACAGCACGACTTAAAAATAGATTTGCAGATATTTTACAGTTCTATTGTGCATATCTAACTTGATCGGAAGGTCACTTGGCTGGAGGTGCAAAAGATGTTCTATAAATAAGTGATCACCAAAAAAGAGTGATTTTATCGTAAAAGATTTCATAATTATATCAAGTAATGCTGTGTGTCGAAACAAAATAATATTTATTGTTATTGTTCACAGAATATATGAAAAACATCTTAGTTGTGGATACACCGTTTCCTCGCATACAAATTCATCGCTTTCATCTCATGTAACAGCTATAACAATAATCCCATCTCCTTCAAATGTTCTTATGATTTTCTGTAATAAATTGCTTGTTATTGTAACATCAAAATTTTAACGATTGGCTGGTCACTTATAGTTTTGCTAACATAGCCTTGACTGAACCGAGGACTTTGTATAAAGCGTCTGATTGACTATTAAGCTTATTTGTCTGTGGTTAGTGGGTTGAATGACATGGAAAAGGAAATTTCTTCCTCCTCGGATAAGCAAACACATTTGAAAACAACAAAAGGACATTTTCAATGTGTACTGAGATCCAATTTAAAAGAAATTTATTCAATAAACAACGTTTTATCCTCAGGTGAAACACTCAGTCGTAACCTTCTTGCTTACACTTTCATATTGCAGATATTTTGAAAACAATGCCCTGTTCTTTAAATGTCTTCCTAGCTCCAACATTTTGTTACAGTAAAGCGTTTACAGTGTTGAAGTCGTCAATTTATAGCATTTTTCCATTCACTAGGATTCAGGAAGAATTTCTCATATAACACATTTCTAGTTACATTTTCTTGAGAGATAAATATTAGTGTGTGAGGATTCCTGTTGCTCATTTCTTTGACGTTAATTGCGGCGTTCTCTTTGTTTTACGTCGTTTTTTGCTCTTTCTGGGTCTGTAGAACCAGGATTTTCTTTATAGAATTTCGGTATTTTTCGAGATTGGATTGCATTTCACTTCATCAACTTTTTTGTAGGCTGACCTAACAACCCATTTTGCACGCCTCAATTGTAGTTCGTGAACGAACATGTTCGAAAATATATCATTGCATTTTCAATATCGATCTAGTCTTCTCGTTTACAACAAGATAACTTTTCACGTGGGTTATCTAAATCTGTAGGGAAATGATGCTGATGAACGTCCTTGGTTCTACGCCCAGTGTATCATCAACACATACGATGTGCTGTTGGTACTTTTACTCGAAAAATAATGTGAATGATTCTCAAGATGCCAAAAAGAGGTAATGGAAGACAGTGTACGTCAAGAACTACACATATCATGCGAGAGAACGACAGAAACAACAGCGCACGCCCTGCAGAAAGTACACGTACCTGCCCATTAACGTCACGCTTCGCCAAATCGGGCGACCGGCAAACGAGACGAGACTGTAACCTGTCACCACTGTTGTTTATACTGGTTATTGATCATACGTTGAAAACAATAGACTGGCAGGGTCGAATTTAAATAGGTGTAGTGTTAAATCTTCGTTTAAGTTGCGTCGTGCTGTACGTGACTGACTCTGTAACATAACGACTGAGGGTGTCAAACTTCTTCATAACAAGGCTCGTTGTCTCTCTAATTACTGTCGTGTTCGTGAGAAATTCAGCATATTTGGGTGAGAGGTCCTTCAACATCCAATATACAGACCCGTTCTTGTACCTTTGGTTCTGTGACGCAATTACTAAACGGCCAACGGCGTCCGAAAACGACTGTTCGCCAACTAAACGAATTTCTACTAATAGGACTTATTGAAACTGGTGGTAGTGATGATGATCGTATGCCGTTCATTGCCGTTAGTCCCCAACATGGGTCGTATTCAGCCTGCCTGGTGCAAGTCTTTTTAGATGGCGCCACTTCGGTGACTTGCGTGTCAATGAAAATGGAATGATGATCAGGATGACACTCCTGCTAATCTCCGAGCTGAGAAAATCTCCTGCGACACGACTGGAAATAGAACCTGCCCCCCGTGTCGAAACCCGTCATGCTGTCTATTAGACTACGGAGGCGGACATTGAAACTGGTATCACAGCGGGGAAAAATGCGTTCTTAATCTTAATAACCACATGCAAATTGTAGGTAAAGTATGGACCTTCATTTGTGGTTTTTCTTGTTTCCTCACTTATTTCACCTTTTTTAAACAAAATTATTGTGCATTATTTTCTGCTAGTTTGGACCTTCTGGTGCAAGAATTTAACATGCCAGCCCCGTGACGATATTATGTGTAGCCCAGAAAGAATAATAAGAAAGAATACCGGTCGCGGTGGCCGAGGCGACTGAGGCTCTTCAGTCACGGTCTGCACGGCCACTACGGTCGGGGGTTCGAAACCCCCCTCGGGCATGGATATTTGTGCCGTCCTTAGTTGTAGCTAGTTCATAAGTAGTTTGTAAGTTTAGGGATTGATGACCCCGTAGTTAAGTCCCATAGACTCTACAAACATTTGAACATTTTTTTAAGAAAGAATCAAAGGCTATCCCATCATTTGAGGTCGTACAAAACCGTCTTTGCTCCTTAAAGATGAAATTCAGCGTGATGACCACATTACTGTATTGCTTTTGTTTCCCTGGAGATTAGCTGCTTCCTTATTAATGGAATCACACAACAAGATTAATCCATTCCTCAACTATAGCTGCTTATGAACAACAGTGAAACAGTCAACAGTATGGAAGTAAAGAATCCCTTATCAGAGACTTCTGTCGGAATGTGACAAAAACACAAGATGAAATCTTTTCTACATCCTGCCACACAACTACCTCTGTGGAGATAAGAACGTCATTTGGAGATGGTGTAAAAAGAATTTGTACTGGAATAACAACACAGACATTTCACATCTTTCGGAACAACCGGTCGGAAATAACTATCCCACATCATCATCATCGTCATCATCACCATTAGGGAATGAGAATGCCTTTAAACGTTCAGTCTGACGCATAGACCCACTGATAAAATTCCCCTCTTCAATTGCAATATTGATGTCTGGTCTGATATTAAGCCTGTTACTACAGAGTCATTCTTGACAGAATCATACTACTTTCTCCTGGATCTATCTTGACTCCTCTTACCCTCTATTGGCGAACCCATAAGTGTTTTAGATAAACTTACTTCTGCTAGGCATGTAACATGACCCCTCCATCTCAGGTTATTCTCTCCAAATGCTTTCATTATGGTGTCAATTCCTAGTTTTTCCTTGATTTCTTCATTATGGACATCCTCCTCCCATTGTTCCAACCTATAAGTACCTGCAATCATCCTTGCTACTTTTATTTCTGTAACCTCAACCTTATTAACAAGAAAACCCTAATCCATCAAGCTTTTACTCCCATAAAACAAAGTTGGTAGAAAGGTGCACTGCTTACTTAGTCTTGGTACTGTCTTCATTCTTGCAGAGGAAAGTGATCGTAGGTGACCGCTCTCTACATTACGTCTGCTACAACTTGATTCCAGTTCTTTCACTATGTTCCCATTATGGTAGAATATACATCTTAACTGTCCACCTATTGTAATTTCGGTTCTCCTATTTGGCACTCAGTCTATTTAAATTTCTTTCCCAAAGAAATTACTTTCGTTGGAGATACCGATCTTCATATCACAACGCTTACGTCTCTGATCTAGCTCTGAACAATAGATTGCAATATTTCAACCAAATCTGCAATTACAACTGAGTCGTCCACATATGCTGATTATATTTCATAATAATAAAATTTTATATAAAGGTACGTAGATGAAAGAGGGTTAAAGTAGGTAGGTACAGAAATTACACGTACGTAGACGTTTGACTGTCATTTTTGGGACACTCGTCTCCTCAAAGTCTGTAACTTCCAATTCTGTGTTCGTCGCCGCATCACTCGGCTCCTCAAAGTCAGTAATTTGTCGCCTCATACGTACAGTTCAGGACTTCACCAACATCTGTTTCGTAAATTTCATCTGGTTGGACGGGGTTATTGCAGCCCTACGACACCCACAACCGCCTGCGTACCTCTTGACGCATTTACAGAAAGTTGTGGAGAGAATAAACTGTGTAGCTGGTTCCTCGGAGGTAGGAACGGGGTCAAGAACAAATTTTGAAGCCTGACAGCCCAGGAGAGCGGATACATCTAGCGTCCAAGCTGCGTTTGTACCTATTGGTAGCTTCTCAAACAATGTTGGTGGGCTTCTTCGTATCTTGGTGAATTGCACGAAGACTTATGAAAGAAGGTCGAATCGAAATTTACCTGAAGTGTGTCATGCCCTAACTGGGATGACACACCTGGAGGCGCTCACAGCATATTTTATGTTCTTGGTGGGCAGGTCTTCTAGATGGTCATCAAGTATCAAGCTTGTCACACTAGGATTGTAGTGTTTTTATTTTTTTTATTTTTTTAAATAGTCGACGTAATTTTTTTTATTTTTTTTTTATTTTTTTTTATTTTTTTTATTTTTTTATTAAAAGGAATGTTCTGCCAGTATTCCATATATTCCATATGGAGAAGAAATCCACAATCGATGATAAAAGCTACTTCTTTACTTCTTCCACATTTACCTCATTCAGTGGTGTGAACATGTGTAGTACTGGAATTCTATAAGCTGTTTATAGGATTTCTTAAGAACTGCTATCCGGTGGAATATGGTTTCAAGCTTCACTGGTACTTCCACCCCGTGATTGTTTACCTCTGATTTGAATCCATGTATACTCATAGTTTTTTCTGACAAACTTGATCTTGTTTGATAGAAAAGGACGTGCATTGAGGAATTTTCAGTTTCAAGAATCTGTGACAGTTGATTGAGTCATATCCAACGATGCTGATGAACATAAATTCCCTACTCCTCCCCGCAATCTATACAATCTATGTGAATTGGTCCAAATTTAAGGTGGATCAGTACGAAAACGTGCGATCGAAAAATTTCACTTTTGGAATCATTCAATGCACATTTTTTTCATCTATAACTTTTGTGTGTACCACTTTATTCATAGGTGGGTTAGTTTAAATGATATCAACAAAACACAGAGTTTAAAAAGAAAATATTTCGTAAAAATGTAAAATTTGTCCAAATTTTAAGAGCTCTAGTATGGGAACGGGCTAGTCTCATTCATTGCAGAATAAATGCCCTACAACTTTTAATAGGACCATCTTTTCCTGTGAGTCCGTTACGAGATATAAGTGAAAAACAGGGAAAATACCCCTCCTGAGGGTACATTTTTAACCCTCACTACTTTCGCATTACTTTGCCGTCGGGAAAACCTAGGGTAGTCATAGTGGGCCACAAATAAAACCATTACAATAATAAAACTAGATGTAGCAATTGCTTCCAAGTCGTCTGCGTTTCTGGTTTTACCATGTCGCATACTGCTATGTTTCATACTATGCCGTATTAGGAAATTCGAAAAACTGAATTTATAGATCGAAAAATGTAGTACAAAAAATAAGTAATAGAATTATTTTTTCTGCAAATCAGTACACTAGTAATATTGTGCGAACCACGTTGTTCCACGTAAGATTCTTAAATTTTAACTGAGGTATAGAAAGAGAGGCGAAAACAACATATCCTCTCCAGAGAATGAATTTAGTGTTGCAATAAATTATCAAAACTATCTGTCAAAGAAAAAAAAATACTTTTTAGAACTTCTCTACCGACAGTGTCATGACTACAATTCTCAACAAAATATATTACAAACAAACAAATATTACACTACTTTTTAATGGGTTTTCCCCTTTGGAAAAAAAGTAGCTTATAAAACATTATTCTGAATCAAAATCTTTCAAGCTAGCACAAATTTTACAGTTTATTTTGTAAGGTGACTGTTTTCGACCTCAGAACAAATCATCATCATACAGTTTGTTTCAACTTGGTGCAGAGACGATGAGTATTCCACACACGTGAGGCAATAGCATTCGCAGTCGACACACGTGTGCAGCCCGCTCATCGTCTTGGCGCCAACTTGAGACAAACTTTCTGATGATTTGTTTAAAGTTCGAAACTGTCCACCTTACGAAATAAATTGTAAAATGTGCGCGAACCTGACTGATTTTTATTCAAAACTAATAACTTGTGATCCTCTGAATCCGTAATAAAATTTGTATCTGGTACAAACTATTGACACACTGCCAGGCGGAGGCAGTTTATCAGATTGTCGTCACTCAGACTGATACGTAATGGTGATTATTTAATTTTGTTATTGAAAAGCATCGTACACACACATAATTTGAGCTTAACATGCATGTAACTTTTGCAACTCCATTAAGAAGACGTGGAGGCTCTTCTCACGAGACATAATTCGTAAGACTACTGAAGAGTTTTAATGTAATGTAATCAACCAGGAATTACATTGCAAATCTATAGGTTTCGTCTGCCTATTGACAGGAGCACTTTCAACTCATGCATCAAATGGTCTTAAAAACATCTCAAAAAGAGTATCCTGAAAATGATTTGACAACTTTTATTGTATTTCTTATAAAAATGAAATGATTTTACAGAATTTTGAATTTTCCTTATCACCCGAAAATGTATGAAAATGGGCGCTGGCTGTTGGAAAAACATCGTACCATAGGACGGAAAAAACAGAGCCGCACCGCGATGCAATAGGAAATGTCTTGAAGTGGCGAGTACTTCCGAGAAGTGCCGAGCAGAGACGAGACGCAGCGGCGGAGCGGCCGAGCGCATTGAGGCGCCATGCTACAATGCGCGAGGTCGTTCCCCGTCAGGGGTTCGTATCCTTCCTCGGGCATAGATGTTTGTTCTGTCTTTAGTATAAGTTAGTTCATAAGTAGTTTGTAAGTTTAGGGACTGATGACCCCACATTTACGTCCCATAAGCTTCACAAACATTTGATTTGAGAGACGAAATAGTCCGATTCTCACTTGTCTCCGTCTGTGGCCCACGTGCCCTTTGGTCGGCCCTGGACTGTACGATCCACACAGTTTCCTGAATACATTCTAATTTCAGTAGATACGTCAGAACACTGTGCAGTAAGCAATAAAAATCCGGCAATGCCCTGGTCGAAATACATCGTACTCTCAATAGTAATAGAATCAACGTTTCCATTGCAGATTATTGCAATATAATGTATACAATGTTTATTGATTAATTTATTGGAATATTCATAAATCAAACTGAAAATTAAACAATATAATAAGGACAGTTTACAACTCAACGCAAAGACGTGACGACTAGCTGTGAAAGGCACATAAAAAAGACACACACATATTTGCCTTTCACAGCTGGTCGTCACGTCTTTGCGGTGAGTTGTAAACTGTCCTTACTATATTGTTTAATTCTAACCTGGACTTTCCATTATAAGACTGAAAATTAACTTGTTTGAGAAGAAAATTTATAGATTATGTACATTCTTACAATTTTTAATAGTTATTTAATAATTCAGCTTTTTGATTACCCCTTGATCATGGCTGACATCGGAGTGATGATAAAGCACTGTACTTTCACTTATATATATATATATCACTGTTCAAAATTTCGACTTAATTCATATTTAAATGATTTTAAAAATTTGTATATTACTCAGAGCATTTTAGCTCGTTATAGAAGTTTTTAGAACAATCTGAAACATCCTAGACCAATGAGATTTTAAAATTTTTATTTTATTATTAAAATTTTTTGAACATTTAAAACACTGTGGATCAGTTATATAAATTCCAAAGGACCTTTTTAGTTTGTCACGCCCCCCTCCCTTACTTCTACCCACCGAGACCAAATTCCTGTACTTTCAAATTCACACCAAGGGCTATCCCCCACTACAACCATTTGTGGGTAACTGTAAAAATGCTGGACAAACCCACAGACACTTATATGTATCGACTGATTACAAATATCTGTCAAATTCCTTAGTGTTAGCTGAAGTGGTGTGGAAGAATATTGTAATGTACCCTTTGCCATGCCTCATACAGTGACTTGCGAAGTTTAAAAAAACCTCTCCATGAAATCATACACTTATGTGCCAACTCTTGTGGTGATCTATCAAACGGAATCGAAGTCTGCAGTAATCTGTCCTTTGTCATTCACCGGACGAAAGTGCAAAATTTCGTCAGAGACTTCGATGAATGGTTAAAATGCCACCGAGATTTAGAGATCAAACCACCTCACTTGAAAACTCAGATCAAGGATTATGTACCACTACAACCATGCGTGACTTGTAGTATCTGGTTACGGAGAATAGGCTGGGCAAACGACACTTTCCTTTTATATATATATAAATCCGGCAATGGTTCGCAATTGCTAAATATACGTGGGTGGATATACATACCACACTGCTTTCCTTAATCTGTCCATCACTTCCCTCATTTCTATGCCTTTTTCTTACCTCTTTGTCCTCTTAGGGGGCTCACTGTATTAGCTACCCGGCGATGCTCGAGTATTCATTTATTGCTGTATTCAGTCCCTGTCTCTACCTTCCTCTACCTCCTCATCATCCTCCTCACTCCCACCTACCCACGTATCCACCCCCCCCCCTCCCTCG
This sequence comes from Locusta migratoria, assembly GCA_026315105.1. NCBI lineage: Eukaryota > Metazoa > Arthropoda > Insecta > Orthoptera > Acrididae > Locusta > Locusta migratoria. Next base: position 269,202,226 of record CM048751.1, on the reverse strand, counting down.
TACCTCTGCCATTACCTTCCCCGTTCTCTGGAAATTTCCTCCTGTCCCTGCTCTCTGTTCATTCCCTCCCACCTCTGCACATGCAAAACTTCCTTCCAAATTCAAGGCGATCGGTGTCAGAGCCTGAGGTAAGATGCTCTCCACCAAGCACGTTACGAAATCTTATTTAGACAGTGATGTGCCGCGGTGGAGTACCCGAGCGGTCTAAAGCGTCTTGCTGCGGAGCGCTCGGTTGCTCGCCGTCAGAGGTTCGAGTCCCCCTGGGGCATGGTTGTGTTTGTCCTTAGGTTAGTTTACCCTAGTTTAAGTAGTTTGTAAGTTACGGACTGGTGACCACGTAGTTTTGTCCGATAGATTTACAAACATTTGAAGACAGTGATGTTTCTCTTGTTTGGAAATCAAATGAGTAAAATTTCATCAGGACAGGAATGAAACTGTAGATTGCTGTCGAAATCTGTAGTAAAGTATTCTCCGCCATGCACAGTGCTAACTGTTATGTAGATAGTGCCGTTCATCGTGTTCTGAAGCTGAAGAGTGCAAAATTTTGTCGCAGTCGGATGAACCGTCTGACAGCGTAGAATAAATCAGTCTTTCCAAAGTGGTGAGCACATACAAATTTAGCAATTTTGATTGTGTTTTCCCTATTTTATCTAAACCCATGTATTAAAGCGAACACAAAACGTTCAGATGGATAAGGCCTCTGAGTTTTAGCGCGACTAACACTCAGTAACTGATTTTTATATATAGAGATGATATCCAACAAAATTAGAATAAAATGAAATACCACGGTTTGAATATAATAATAATTTCGTGTGACTCAGTGAGATGGTGCAAGTCTTTTTCCTGGACACCGCTTAGGTGTCTAACATGTCTCTAAACCATCACTGAAGGACACCTACACTTTAATGTGGATCCGAAAAACGTGTCGTTTCTGGCGACTCTTCAGAACATTGACTGGTAAAGGCTAGGTTAAGACTCTCAGTGAAAAAATTGGTGATCCCAACGAGTTTGGAACCCGTTACTTTGCGCTCTTCAACTAAGCACGTTACTGCTATCCCACTCATCAACTTGAAGAACAACGCCAATTATTGGATTATTATCGAACATAGATAAAAACATTTAGTTTGCCATAAAAATAGTACTGCGTTTATTAACAGAGATAAAAACTTTGTTACAGACTTCCATGCATGGTTAAGGCACCAACACGATTGTTTCATTGTTTATGATGTCATAGCACCCACACAGTTCCTCCCATCGAGACCAAACTACGTTACTAACAGTTGTAGACTAACCACTACAACCATGAGTCTGTGGTTATGGAAAAAATACTCTACAAATCGACAGACACTCCCCCTTTCATAAGTGTAAATGATTATTGATTGATTGCAAATATCTGTCAACTTTTATGGCGATAGCTCAAATAGTGTAGAAGTATATTATAATGTACAGTTTACCATGCAGCGTACAATGGCTTATGGAGTATAAAAACCTCTCTCTAGAAACATATACTTGTGCCAGTTATCATGGTGATTAGTCAAACGGCGTCAAAGTGTACAGTACATTACCCTCTGCCAAGCACAGTACAAAATCATGCACAATGTCTTCAGAGATTTCGTTGCATGGTTAAGACACTAACACGATTTTATCAGTGTTTATGACAACATATTGCCCACCCACTTGCACCTACTGAGACCAAACTCCCTTACCTCCAAACACAGACCAACATGTACCAGTACAACCATGAGTAGGTGGAAGTATGTGGTTATAGAGAAATGACTCCACAAACCGGGAGACACTTTGCTTTTATAAATGTAAATGTATATATTAATTGATTGCAAATATCTGTCAACTTTGAGAGCTCAAACTGTGTAGAAGTATAGTGTTCTGTACCCTCTGCCATGCATCGTATAGTGTTTCGTGGAGTATAAGAACCTCTCCATGAAAATGTATACACATGCCAGTTCTCATGATAGTCAAACAGTGTCGAAGTCCATAGTGAAGTACCTTTTGTCATGCACCACGCAAAAGTGGCAATATTTCGTCAGAGACTTCGATGCATGGTTAAGACACCAACACGATGTATAATCGTGTACGACATCATAATGCCCACCTATTTGTACCTACCTAGACCAAACTTTCTTATTTACAAACACAGACGCAACCATGAGTGGATGGCTCGACAAACTGACAGACACTTTCCTTTTAAATGAGTAAATACATGTATTGCCGACCGCGATGGCCGAGGGGACTGAGGCGCGCCAGTCACGGTCTGCACGGCCACTACGGTCGGGGGTTCGAATCCCCCCTCGGGCATGGATATTTGTGCCGTCCTTGGTGTTAACTAGTTAATAAGTAGTTTGTAAGTTTAGGGACTGATGACTCCTTAGTTAAGTCCCATAAGCTATACAAACATTTGAACATTTGAAATACATGTATTGATTCATTATAAATATTTGTCAACTATCATGGTGATAGCTCAAACGATGTAGACATATATTGATATTGATATGTTCACTGTGCCATGCATCATACAGTGGCTTGTTGAGTATAAAAACCTCTCCACGGAAACGTAGACACGTGTCAGCTCTCATGATGATCAGTCAAACGGTGTCAAAATGTTTGTATAGCTTATGAGACTTAACTACGGGGTCATCAGTCCCTAAACTTACAAACTACTTATCAAGTAGCTTATCCTAAGGACGGCACAAATATCCATGCCCGAGGGGGGATTCGAATCCCCGACCGTAGTGGCCGTGCAGACCGTGACTGAAGCGCCTCAGTCCCCTCGGCCACCGCGGCAGGACAAACGGTGTCGAAGTCTGTAAATGAAGTACCTTTTGTGATACACCTAACAAAAGTGGCATTATTTCGACAGAGACTTCGATGCATGGTTAAGACACCAACACGATTTTTCATCGCGTACAACATAGTAATTCCCAGTCACTTGCATCTACCGAGACCAAACTTTCTTTCTTACATATACAGACCCAGTACAATTATGAGTGGATGGCTCGACAAACCGACAGACTTTTTCCTGTTATAAATGTAAATATATGTATGGATTGATTATAAATATCTTTGGACTTTCTTGGTGATCACTCAAACGATGTAGAAATATATCGATATTGACATGTACCCTGTGCCATTCATCATACTTTATTATAAAAACCTCTCCGTGAAAACGTAGACACAGGCCAGGTCTCACGATGATGTGTCAAACGGTATCGAAGTCTATAATAAAGTACTTTTTGTCATGGATTGTACGAAGGTGACAATATTTTGTCAGAGAAATTTCCTGGCAGATTAAAATTGTGTGCCGGAAAAAGGGCCTCTAACCTGGGACCTTTGCCTTTCGCAGGCAAGCGCTCTACCGATTGAGCTATCCCGACACGACTCACAATGCGCCCCCACAACTTTACTTTCGCCAGTACCTCGCCTTCTACATTCCAAACTTCACAGAAGCTCTCCTGCGAAACATGCAAGAGTAAGACTCCTGGAAGAAAAGATGTGGCGGAGACATGGCTTAGCCAAAGCCTAAGGGATGTTTCCAGAATGAAGGCGAGGTACTGGCGGAAGTAAAGTTGTGAGGCGGCATCGTGAGTCGTTTCTGGATAGCTCAGTCGGTAGAGTGTTTGCCCGCGAAAGGCAAAGGTCCCAGGTTTGAGTCCCGGTTCCTGCACAAAATTTTAATCTGCCAGGAAGTTTCATATCAGCGCATACTCCGCTGCAGAGTGAAGTTTCATTTTGTCAGAGACTTCGATGCATGGTTAAGACACCAACGGGACTTTTGACGTCATAACGCCCGCCCACTTCCACCCACCAAAACCAAACCCACTTACACATGCAGACCAAGAGCTTTCTACCAGTACAACCACGAGCTGGTGGCAGTAGGTGGTTGTGGAAAAAAAGGCTTCGCTAACTCCCACACACTTTCGTTTCATGTATGCGTATTCCAGTGCACCGCATTCAATCTTAGCTACACGCGGTCAACGGTATTGGACAATGGTGAGTATTGGACAGTGCAGCTCAGCTTCAGCAGGTCGTGCGTCGGGGCGCGACCGCGGCTGGCGCTGCGCCGCCTGTCGGCTCGGCAGCAGTGGGAAGAGGCCGCCGCCCTGGGCGCGACCGCGGGCCGCCGCGCCGCGCCGTTTTAAATGCAAATCGCGCCGGCTGCCTGGCTCTCCAGACACAGACAGCCACAGCCACAGCCGCAGCCGCAGCCTCGGCTCGGTTCCTGCCGCCTCCCTCTACCGCGCATTGCATTGCGTCGCGTCGCGTCGCCTCCCATTGCCCCCCCCCCCCCCACTCCCCCCACCCTCCCACCGCTGTCGCTGTTTACGGTCGCGCCTTTCCTTAATTCGCCACGGGACATTAGGCTGGCGCCCATTCTCTGGAATCCCGGCGCGTATTTAGTTTCGCGGACACGCACGGCGCCCGTCTCGCCTTTCTTATTGCCGCGCTTCACTTATTAGACTCCCCTCTACGCGTTAAACATTCACTCCGTACGGCGGCCCTAGGGCGGATGCGTTCCCAGCCGAGGCCGAGGACCACGGAGCGAATCTTAAGCTGTCCTCGACGCTAATATTAGCGCTTTACTAGTCGAGCTCCTATTTGCGGCGTGTGACGTAACAGGCAGTTAATTTTCAGTGGCCATCAAAAATGTTTTTATGTTTTCATCAAGATTACACATCAAGTGACATTTTACGAATTCCTATTGATTGACTTGCTGTCTGTTTAGCTTCCTGTCCATGACCGAAACCGGTTGAGGTTATAAGTAGATGGCCGAGGGGACTGAGGCGCTTCAATCACGGTCTGCACGGCCACTACGGTCGGGGGTTCGAATCCCCCCTCGGGCATGGATATTTGTGACGTCCTAGTTCGTAAGTAGTTCATACGTAGTTTGTAAGTTTAGGGACTGATGACCCTGTAGTTAAGTCCCATAAGCTTTATAATCATTTGAACATTTTTTTAATAAGTAGAACAAACAACTGACGGTTCATAATATGCATTTCGTAAAATATCTTACAGCTGTCGACTGTCATCTCAATAAAAATTTGAAGAAAATCTTTCCATTTGAAGGCCGTACTGTCAAAAATACACGGGGACAATTATTAAACTACTAGCTGAAACACAGCGTTGGCGGGTTATTTATTTATTTCTATCTTGACTTAGTATTTCTATCCCTTCTCTCTCCCTCTCTCTCTCTCTCTCTCTCTCTCTCTCATTACCCATCTGCCTGGAACAAAGGATATGGTATGGCGACATGGGTTTGCCAAACCCTAAGGGAATCTGCGCTGAAAGCAGGCGAGGAACTGGTAGAAGTAAAGTTGTGAGGACGGACTGTGAAGCGTGCCGGGATAGCTCAGTCGGTAGAACGCTTGCCCGCGAAAGGCAAAGGTCCTAGGGTCGAATCCCGATTGCGGCACACAATTATAATCTGCCAAGAAGTTTCATATCCGCACACACTCCACTGCAAAGTGAAAGCTACATTCTGGAAACATCCCTTAAGCTGTGACTGAGCTATGTCTCTACCATATCCTTTCTTCCAGGAGTGCTATTCCTGCAAGGTTCGCAGGAGAACTTCTGTGAAGTTTGGAAAGTAGGAGGCGAGGTACTGGCAGAAGTAAAGTTGTGAGGACGAACAGTGCAGCGTGCTGGGATAGCTCACTCGGTACAGCGCTTGCCCGCGAAAGACAAAGGTCTCAGGTTGGAATCCCCGTTCCGGCGCACAATATTAATCTGACAGGAAGTATTAGAAACCATATTACACGGCGTACCTCACACCTGCAAGATTCGTATATCTCTGTGAATCTTTCGAACACCTGTACTGATGGGAGAAATGAGTGAAAATGACCTCACAGTTATACTGCTAACTCCACTAATTTGCGTGACATAGACGCAGAAACTTACTTTCCCTCGCTCACGAGTATTATTCATGCAAACCAAGTCCATTATAAGTCTCTCATAAAATTTCTTCCTTCGCATATTTCCGGTAATAAATGGAGGTCGAAGACTGAGATGGGTGTTTGTTCCATACGTCAGTATGTTTCAGAATTACATAATTACACCAACAAGTATGGAACACATACCCATCTCAGACTTCGACGTCCATTTACTTCTGGAAATATGCGATGGACGAAACTTTGTCAGAGACTTTTTCTATTGTTGCTATGTGAAGAATCGTACAGTGGAGGGTCAGTGCGCGAGTTTTGCTTCACCCTGTTTTTGTTGTTGTTGTGGTCTTTAGTCCGGAGACTAGTTTGATGCAGCTCTCCACAATACCCTATCCTGAGCAAGCGTCTTCATCTCCACATAAGAACGGCAACATACATCTGTCTGAATCTGCTTACTGTATCCATCTCTTGGTCTTTCTCTGCGATTTTTACCCCTCACACTTCCCTCCAACGCTAAATTCACAATTCATTGTTGTCTAAGAATGTGTCCTGCCAATCTATCCCATCTTTTAGTCAAGGTATGCCAGAAATTTCTTTTCTCCCCAATTCTGTTCAGTACCTCCTCATTAGTTACGCGATCCACCCACCTAATCTTCAGCATTCTTCTGTAGCACCAAATTTCAAAAGCCTCAATCCTCTTCCTATCCGCACTGTTTATCGTCCATGTTTCACTCCCATACAAGGCAACACAAATGCCTTCAGAAAGGACTTCCTTAGGCTCAAATCAATATTCGATGTTAACAAATTTTTCTTTTTCAAGAACGCTTTTCTACCCATTGCCATTCTGCATTTTACATCCTCTGTACTGCGACCATCATTTGTTATTTTACTGCCCAAGTAACATAACTCATCTACCTCCTTTATTGTTTCGTTTCCCAATCTAATTCCTTCAGCATCACCTGATTTTCTTACACTGCACTCCATTACCCTAGTTTTGCTCTTGTTAATGTTCATCTTATATGCACCTTTCAGCACACTGTCCATTCCGTTCAAGTGCTCTTCCAGGTCCTTTGCTGTATCTGACAGAATTACTACGTCGTCGGCAAAACGCAATGTTTTTAATTCTTCACCCTGAACTTTAATTCCTTCTCCAAATTTCTCCTTGCTTTCCTTTATAGCTCGCTCAATGTACAAATTTAATAACAATGGAGAAAGACTACAACCCTGTCTTACTCCCTTTCCAACCACTGCATCCTTTTCATGCCCTTCAACTCTGACAACCGCTGTCTGGTTTTTGTACAAGTTGTAAATAACCTTACGCTCCCTATATTTTACTCCTGCTTGCTTCAAAACTTGAAAGAGTTTATTCCAATCAACATTGTCAAAAGCTTTCTCCAAATTTACAAAAGCTAGAAATGTAGGTTTGCCTTTTCTTAATCTATCCTCTATGATAAGCCGTAAAGTGAGTATTGCCTCCGTGTACCTACATTTCTCCTGAACCCAAACTGGTCTTCCCCGAGGTCGCCTTCTACCAACTTTTCCATCCTTCTGTATATAATTCGTGTTAATATTTTGCAACCATGGCTTATTAAACTGATGGTTCTGTAGTTTTCACACCTGTCTGCACCTGTTTTCTTCGGAATGGGGATTATAACATTTTTCTTAAAGACTGAGAGGTAGATAACCCGCGATCACTCGCGTTGTTAGAAAAAATCTAACATTTGTGGTTTTAGTTGAATATTCCATAAGCTTTCAAAGCTAATGAACTGACCGTCTAGAAATGCATTGAGCGTAGAAATTCTTGAGTCATGGAGAATCGCAGTGGATCATCATACCTATAAAATTATAATCAATTATGTATGCTTAAATTTCCTCTAAAACTTTGAAATGGGAGCATGAAACGTTATATCACCACTTTTATTTTTCTGAACCACAGTAAACTTGGCTTGATGACTGATTTATTTTAAAGATACCATTGCATCCCTTCTTTTGTCATTCCAATACACACTTCACTATCAAACGAAACATTCTCAAAAACTGAAAACATTCCAACTATTTTGTAAAATTTCAGTTGAAGAGTATTTTAATCTCAGTTCCACACATACGTCTGTTCATTATGTGGAATAACAAAAAACTTAACGTAGAAGATGCATCCTTTTACCAGACGCCCTGATGGAGTGGCCGAGCGTTCCAAGGCGCCTAGCAGCGTAGCGCGCCGCTGCTCGCCATCGGAGGTTAGAGTCCTTCCTACATCTACATATACATGGGATACTCTGCAAATCAGATTTAAGTGCCTGGCAGAGGCATTCTTTCATATCTCGTGATTCAATTAATCAGTGACTCGACAGTCAAATTTTAACAATAGCTTGCTAGTTGTAGCATTACTTGAAGTGGTGCGCAGTGTTAGATTTTTTCTAACACGTGAGTCTTAACGAAACAATTACTTGTCCTTTCGTGGAAAACCGCCTCGCTTCACTTTTAGTCTGTCAAACAATGTTCAAATGTTTGTTAAGCTTAAGGGACTTAACTACGGGGTCATCAGTCCCTAAACTTACAAACTACCTATGAACTACCTACTACTAAGGACGGCACAAATATCCATGCCTGAGGGGGGATTCGAACCCCCGACCGTAGTTTAGTCTGTCCCTTGTACTTGTAAAATGCGGCTGGGTTCGTTGGTTTTCTCATGAAAGGGTTCAGCATATGTTACGTCTTTTATGCGGAAATTAAATATTGAGTTTTACGAATTGAATGAAGCAATTGTTATATACAGAGTACATGACATTTTTTTCTTTTTTTATGTTAAGCTTAAGGGACTTAACTACGGGGTCATCAGTCCCTAAACTTACAAACTACTTATGAACTACCTACAACTAAAGAGGGCACACATATCCATGCCCGTGGGGGGATTCGAACCCCCGACCGTAGTGGGCGTGCAGACCGTGACTGAAGCGCCTCAGTCCCCTCGGCCACCGCGGCCGGCTACATGACATTCTCTGTCGGAAATGGAAGTATATAAAACTGAAAAACAGTGTAAGGGGCCAGCGGTTTATTCTTGAAACATATTCTGATTTCAAACGGTCGACAACATCTACACCTCCTTTTTTGAGATAGTAGAAAGTAATTACTTCAAGTTTGTTCACTTCGTGCCGTGGTGGAGTAGTCGAGCGGTCTAAGGTGTCTCGCTGCGGAGCGCGCGGCTGCTCGCCGTGGAGGTTCGAGTCCTCCCTGGGGCATGGGTGTGTGTGTTTGTCCTTAGCTTAGTTTACCTAGGTTTAAGTAGTTTGTAAGCTACTGACTGATGACCACACAATTTGGTCCGATAGATTTACAAACATTTGATTTTGTTCACTTCGTCATTGTCAGCGTCCACAGAATCGTCGTGTTTCTTTTTTGAGACGTATGAGGAAATGAAGCAGATGTTGCTTGGTTTTTCTCCAAATGCTGCTGTTTAGTTGCCTAAATTTTACGTCCAGAAGTTTATGTGGAATTTCTCTTTTATTCTTGCGCAGAGTATCTGCTAATGTGAATCGATGATTGGCATACATTTTGTTACCCAGTGGTACAGATGTGAAATAATTGTTCATCGTCACGTTTCTGCCTGTTTTGTCACTCGGTCTAATCAATCGTAACACCACATGCTCTGTATCATTTGCTACTTGCTATGGCCCAGTAGGCTGTTTGCCTGCATATACTTCCATCTTTAGCGTATAAAAGATTCTGGCATCACAAAGCACATATACCTTGATGTCATATTGTGCAGGCTTGTTTGCTATATATTGCCTGAATTTGAAACGTCCACGTTGTCAGAGTTTCGGCACTATAGCTCTTCTTGCAAACATCCACAAATTCGTCAGATAACATGTTCCATACGATGTTTATACTCATTTATAATGCTTTGGTAATAATAAAGAAATGATCTATTATATAACCGTGTCTTTGTGTGGCACAAAGAGATAGAAAGGTACAAGATCCCATTGTTAGAAAAAATCTATCTCGGGAGTTATCGTGTACCAACAATATATGCGAGCGTGGCGATCAAAAATGATGTTTTTATGTTTTCATCAAGACTACCTATCAAGTGACATCTTACGAATTCTTATTGATTGACTTGCTGTCTGTTTAGCGTCCTGTCCATGACCGAAACCGGTTGAAGTTATAAGTAGAACAAATGTTCAAATGTTTGTAAATCTATCGGACCAAACTGTGTGATCATCAGACCGTAGCTTACAAACTACTTAAACTAAGGTAAACCAACCTAAGGACTTTATTTAAGCCCACACTAACGGTTTCGGCCTCAATGTTAGGCCATTTTCAAGTGTGACAAACCTGCATATAATGTGTAGCAATACGTTTACAAAAATTACATGGTACAAGATAGAATGTTACATATATAAAAGGTACTGTACAGAAGCAGATGGAAACTTACGTTATGCCGTATAGAAAGCAACGTCAAGTAATTAAAACAATAGAACTCAGAGAATTTAAAACTTTTGGCGCCCGATGGCGACACGAGAAAAATAGGCGTGTCATATTTAACAAAAAATGTTCAAATGTTTGTTAATCTTAAGGGACTTAACTACGGGGTCAACAGTACCTAAACTTACAAACTACTTATGAACTACCTACAACTAAGGACGGCACAAATATCCATGCCCGAGGGGGGATTCGAACCCCCGACCGTAGTGGCCGTGCAGACCGTGACTGAAGCGCCTCAGTCCCCTCGGCCACCGCGGCCGGCTCATATTTAACATTCCAATTCATTATAACTACGGCAAAACGTAAGTTTCCTTCCGCTTCTGTACAGTACCTTTTATATATGAAACATTCTATCTTGTACCATGTAATTTTCGTAAACTTAATGCTACATATTATATGCAGGTTTGTCACACTTGAAAATGGCCTAACATAGAGGCCGAAACCGGTAGTGTGGGCTTAAATAAAGCACCAATAAATGCAACTGGAGCTGGACTTTCATTAAATTGAACCACAGTTGCGGCAACAGCAAGCATCCAGTCATGGAGAAACTAATAAGCTAAGGACAACACACACACCCATGCCCCAGGGAGGACTCGAACCTCCGACGGCGAGCAACCGTGCGCTCCGCAGCGAGGCACCTTAGACCGCTCGGCTACTCCACCGCGGCTATAAGTAGAACAAACAACTGACGATTCATAATATGCATTTCCTACAATATCTTATAGGTGTAGACTGTCATCTCAATAAAAAATTTAAGAAAATCTTTCTATTTGAAGACCGTACTGTCCAAAATACACGGCGACAATTATTGAACTACTAGCTGAAAACACAGTGCTGGCCGGTTATTTATTTATTTATTCCTATCTTGAGTTAGCACTTCTCCTATCCCTTCTCTCTCTCTCTCTCTTTGCCCATCTCCCTTTTTCTAAAAACATGTTTTATTTATCGGAGAATATATAAGTAATAAGACTGTCTTGCATAATGTACAAAATTATAAGTGCATTATCCAAAAAAGACAGTAATCAAAATACAAATGACACATAAAAGTCATACGATCTCATATTTATTTAATTATATGTAGTACAATTGTATAATTTTTCTGGTATATATTCATTTGTATAAGTGCTGTATGTCCGTAAACTCTGTTGCGAACACAATTAGTAGTAAAGAATTAGTATATTAAAACTTGGTACGTGATGAGGCGGTTTTCCATGAACGTACTTTTTATGTGCTCGTATGTCATGACCTACCTGTCGTAGTGTTATACAAGTTCGGGGACACATTCAGCTATATGAGTGTATACTGCCTGTAAAATTTCCTGCGGCTACAATTTGTAGTGTAGAAATTATAAATTGTAACGTCATACAGAATACCGTTGTTTTAGTCTGTGAACAGCGGAAAAGTAGTAAGAGAGATCATTTTTCCTTTCATTATTTTGCTATGGCTGTCAGCGAGAAAATGTTCAATAAAGGTTTGAAGTAATATTTAAAGTTTGTTGCAAGTCACTAAGTAATCACGTTTTCAAATACTGTATTCATAAAGTCTCGTCGCATTATGTGACAGTTTCTTACAAGTCCTATTCTTTATGATGTTATATCTCCTGTAAAAAAAATTGGTACCTTACGGTAAGAAATATGTGTACCAAATTTGGTTGAAATCGGTCCAGTGGTTTCGGAGGAAATATGCAACACTGTCGCATAATGCAGAGTTTTTCTCGCTTCTCATTTTTTGAGTCATATCTCGTGAATTATGTGTTGTACATGCTCCTTACACTTACGAGGACCGTTCTCATGTACTGAAGCGTACGTGTGCAAAATTTCGTAGAGATTGAACAAAACTGTAGGTTTTTGTGCAATACGTACACACAAACAATGGACACCGTGCTTTATCTATAAAGATATGAAAAAAATTGACGTAAGTTCTGAACGGCTTGCTTTACGACGTTCTACTGCAAGTTTGACCGCGGGGCATGGTGAGAATTAGAATGAACAAGCGCACGAGCCTTTTTGTTGTCGACCATTTGCACGTGGAAGTTCCTACTTTCATTTGGGTGGGTTGGTCAACAAGCAAAATCGGTGCATTTGTGGGACAGAGAAGTCTCTTCATCCACACGGGTGATTGTTAGGTGTGCAGTGTCCAGTCACGGAATAATTGGAACGATATTCCTTGATGGCACGAACGGTTCTTGAATATGTTGGATGATGTTTTCGTTCTCATTATCCAAAGTGATACTGGTTTCGAGAACATGTAGTTCATGCAAGACGGAGCACGACCTGATCAAAGCCGGAAAGTTTTTGATGTTCTGTAGGAGCACTTGGTAGACCCCACTCTGGCTCTAAGGGCAATGTTTTCAACCTGTGGGTCGCAAAGTCTTGCTCGGGAGTCGCCTTCACTGAGAAAAGTATTTGCACCGCAAAAACCAGAGTATGCATAAGGGAAATTTATTTATGTTAAAGTTACTGAGTTTCTTGTGTAACGTTCATTGTGAATTGAATAGTACGTAATTGTTTCATAATAAAGTGTGTTAATGATGAATAAGCGTAAAGTCTGAAAACTGTTTTCAGGAACCAATCGATAGCTAAATGTATATCATAGAATAAGTAATTATGTAAATTCGAAAAAATTATCTACATCCCAAAATTTTCCATACTGTGGGACCTTTCTTAATGAGCACAATTCGCTTCTCAGTCTTGAATGAGATGCGAAGTACTCGTTAAGCAAAATACATATTTCTGTCGGAAACCTTTTAAGAAAAAAAATGACCAGCAATTTAAAATAAAACTGAAGCAAAAGAAAGAAGATTAAAGTTGTTTCCTTTGAGATACACGTAGCTTTCTTATGGTTCATGAGGAGGGTTCGACAGTCTATTTTCATTTTGTAGGGGGTCGCTAGAATACTTTTACTTGGAAGGGGGTCGCATGTTCGAAACGGTTGCAAACACTGCTAGAGTACACAGAGGCAACTGGCACGGACCACGACTGGCAACCATATCCTCCGAATCTGAAATTATACTGCTCCTTTTTGTGGGGCTATATTAATGAATAGGTGTACAGCAATAACCTCGAAACCATTGCTGAGCTGAAAACATCTGTTCAAGAGGTCATCGACAGCATCGATGTTTCGACACTTCAGAGGGTCATGCAGAATTTCGCTTTTCGTCTGTGCAACATCATCGCCATGGAACACAGGCATATCGAACATGTAATAACCTAAATAGGATTATCTATACTGACATTTACACATTTAATAAAGTATGTCCACACCGTAGTTTGTAAATAATTTGCGTTTTGTTTTATACAGTTCAATAATTGTCACCCTGCAGCTATCAAGATACGAGGTCCATTCTACGAGGGTTCGAACTTAAATAGTGGCAACTATTTATTCACAACCGATACAAAAAGGTTACATGTTTGCACCTGTTATTATCCTTCAAAGTAGTAACCAGCGTCGTGTAGAACCAGTTGCCAGCGATGTGGAAGGCGTAGTAGTATACCGTTAGCAAAGCTTGCTCCATTGAGGGTGCGAATGGAGCGAACCACTGCCTATCGAATCTCTGGAATAGTTCTGGAGCGAATGCCACGAAGTGGTTCCTTCATTTTCGGAATCAAATCAAAGTCACAAGGAAATAAGTCCGCGGAGTATGGTGGATGGTACAGTACTTCCCAGTCCCATCGACCGAACAGAGCGTAGAAAGTGTTGTCGATCCTTTAGCAAGGCTGGTCGCAGGTGACGCTCCAAAAACGAGCAGTAATACTGTGCATTGACGTTCTGCCGTGGAGGAACGTAGTGCGTTAAGGAAAACACCATCGCAGTCGTACACGAGAATCACCATAACTTTCCCCATACTGGGGCTCTGACGCACTTTCGACTTTCGCGACGACCTATAATGGCACTAAAATTTCTTCAGTTAAGTTATCTGACATTCCAGGCCCTTTTTACTAAATACTACATTTCTTTCTGGAACTAAGCTACATTTAGCAGTCCCTACCTCTTGCACAAATACTGTGGGCAAAGACTGTGTATGAGGACCTCCAACTACATCAGCCCCCCAATCCTATTGAACAAAAGTTTCCCCAAATCATATGGCGTCGTGCATGGAAAGCAGTACATGCAGTTTTTCTCGATTCCAGCGTCCAATCCGCCTGGTATATCACCGTCAACGGCAAACAAGTCAACCATTTTCGCCTGCAACGTATCCGACTCGCTGACACCGTCCTATGTATTCATTGTGGGGTGGATGACGCCGACAACCACCGGTCCGAATGTGGTCCGTCCTCCGACGTCTGGAGACTCGCAAAACGCATTTTGGCTTTCGTCACCCGACGTACACCTGCGCAGCTCTCATTCCAGACGCTGCTATTCCCAGACACGATTTATTACCCGGCCACGAAAACACGTTGTGAACTGGATACTCGGCCACACCGTCTGCTATCTTTTCGACCGAGACGAGAAATCAGAACTGGATTACTGGACGTATCTCAACGATCGCCATTGCGTAATCGTTCGTAACCCCAAGTACCAACAGTTCTTTTTTTATGGAGCGTCTTTCACGATCCGCCTCCTAGCTGGAATGTTCAAACTATGAGAAGTTAATGTGATGTTCTTGTTGATACGAGTCCTGAACGTACTGAAAACGGAACCTCTACAAAAATTATGGAGAAGACGAATTCGGATGTTCCCCACTGAAGGTGTGTGAAGAACTATACAGAGAGAACAAGACATAGAAAACTTAAATAAACGAATAAAACAAAAAAATTAATATAAATAAATAATTGCAAATAACGCCTTCCCATTCCCTTTATTTTCCTCCTATCCCTTGGTGTATCTAGGTTAGTTTGATGGGATAGGTATAGACAAGAACCACCGCCTGAAGAGGTACAGTTTTTTTTTTATTTATTTATTGTAGAAAAATTTTCCTGACTCTAGGGATGAAGAAAAAAATAAATAAAAGATATGGGGACATTGCTGGAAAACAAATGATACAATTCCTTGAACTGGCGTTTTAGTATTGCCTTATACGATGTGGCCCGTGTCTCATGCAGTGTTACGATACGGCGTAAGAAAACATCTCCTTCGCGGTCGTAGCGCTACAACTGCGTCTGAGCAGCGTCGTAACGGATCCATCTCTGCACTGCCGTCAATTAATGCGCAACCCATCGTGATGCAATTTATCGCATGTTCATACGTTCTTTCAGGATGCGAAGCACAGTCGTAATCGCTAATCCGGGTTCGTGGCCGAGCTCACGAATCGTCTGGCGTCGATCACTGTCCACTAACGCAGAACAATATGGACTTCTTATTCAGAGACTTCTGATTGGCGGTCAGCATCTCCTCCTTCATCCTCCTCAGTCAGTGCTGCCTTACTTTTCTTGGATCTGTGCTTTTATTGACATGTTATTTGTTGCAATCTCTGCCTTCATAAGCCGCAGTTGGACCAACTCAGAAAATATTTAGTTACAGACAGTTAGAGTCAGTTTAGACGGATCATCATTGTACCAGTAGTTTCGTTTCACGTTTTCAAATATTTTGCTTTTTACAGCAAATCGAAGTAGGATCCTACTTTATTATTAATTTTTCTTTGATTGGATTGGGTAGGACACCTCTGTGAAAATAATCTAATAGCTGTTACTTTAGTCTCGCTAAAACTCGAGAACGGCTAAACCGATTTGGCTAATTTTAGTCATAAAATATACGTGTAAGTCAAGGGAAGATTTAAACGGTGATAAAATATGGGAAAGTTGTTCGGAAAAGAGGAAAATCGGGAAAAACTGAAATAGCTTATTCCAGTGAGCTATCAATGCCGATAGTCCAATAGCGATAATATTTTGTAAATTTCATGTTGAAAGCAAGAGGAAGGTTCGCACCAAATAAAAATTTGGAAAAGTCGCCCATAAAATAGGAAAATTTATGAAAAACCGAAAGCGATTTTTTTCTTTGAATAAAAATCAATTGTCACATGGTTGTAAGGGCATCACTTGAGTACGGCTTGACAGGACAAGTTTGTATGATATATATATATATATATATATATATATATATATATATATATATATATATATTGTTTTTTGTGTGTGTGTTCTTCATTGTGTTTTTGATTGAATTCAGCACTATAACTGACTAATCACGCGACGGGGAGGGGTGCTTCTTTTTTGTATTGTTCATTATGGTCTTGGAAAAGTTTTCACTAAAGAAAAACAAAAATAAAAAATAAGGAAAGTCGCAAAATTCGAACCAAGTTTCTTTTTCAATGTGTTTCTAAATGTACTCAATACTATAAGTTGAGAACCGTTCATCCGATTATGATAAAATTTTGATCATTTGACGTTGAACGAAAGATGAACGTTCTTATGAACTAAAAATTTGGGAAAGTTACCCGGAAAATTTGAAAATTCATGAGAAACTGAAAGAGCTTTTTTTAATGGGATATCACTATCATCCGTCTGATTGCGATAAAATGCTGCATATTTTACGTTCAAAGCAAGAGTAACGTTCTTAGGAAATAAAAATTCCGAAAAGTTTCGCGGAAAATGGGAAAATTCAGATAATATAGAAAGAGATTTTTCTATGAAATATCAATACCATTCATCACACAGCGATAAAATTTTGCACATTCGACGTTCAAAGCAAGAGGAATGTTTGAGTGAAGTAAAAGTTTGGAATAGTTAGCCAGAAAATAGGAAAACTGATAGAGCTCTTTCCCTTTGGATATCAATATCATTTGTACGATTGCCATAATATTTTGTACATTTGACGTTCAAAGTAAGAGTACATACCTATTAGCAATTGCGAAGCATTGTCGGATCGACTAGTATGTAATAATTAAGATATACACAGGGATGCACACTGCAGTCATACGACACAAGATACACAGATTAGCACAACCGTGAAGTATTAACAGTTTTACAGTCAAATTCCATTACTTAAACATATGACATAATTAAATTTTATTTTTTAAATATTTCATTTTTTTTTAATATATTTTAAGAGACATTTCAACTTAAGACGAAATATCCGAGCAAAATTCGACAGGGGTGGTGCTACTTCATGATAACGACATCGCCATACCGTAAATGTCCTAACGCAGCAGCTACGTCATTCATGTAGGAAACACTCGGTCATCCCCACAACAGTACCGATCCTTCCCCATACAGTTAGCAAGCTTTCGGTCCCTTGGGCCTCTGCCAGGCGCGCATATCCGTGGTGCAAGTCATTCGACACAATGACTGTTCTAAAATCATAAACACCATTGCTTTCAGAAGTAATATATTTCAGATTCTTTAATTCTTATATTATTTATAAATATTATTTTATTTTAATATCTCTTTTATTGTACCAACCATTATAGCTTATTATATTGCTTCAGTGCTGATTGTTGAGTCATTGTACTTGTTGTTCTTTATATATTTTACATGTCATATGTAGAGTATGATGTTAAAATACAACACTGATTTGTGACTTTATTTGTAGCAAACCTGACGATGATATTATTATAATACCGAAACCCTTAGTTCAATAAAACATCAAACTTTACGGCAGTTGGTGATTGCATTTATTATTTGGATTTAAAATAAACCAGCCGCAGTCCCAAATACAGAATAAAATGGAACTACATCGATTAAAATCATTTATTACCAAGCACTTTAGTCTCTATTTTGATCTCGTCATTCAAACACTAGAAAGAGAGGGAGTTGTTATAGTGGGTTTCAGTCCTGACACTTGTTTCATGCAGCTCTCCACGCTAATCTGTCCTTTGCAAGCGTCTTCATCTCCTCACAAGAACTGCAACCTACATTCTTACTGTATTCGTCCCTCGGCCTCCGTCAGCTATTTTTAACCCCATAGACTTCCCTCCTATCCTAAACTAATGATTCCTGAGACTGTGCTCCATAAACGTATCGCTTCTCTTAGTCAAGATATGCCAGAAACACATTTTCTCCACAATTTTGTAAGCACCTCCTCATAAGTTACACGATCTACCCATCTAATCATCATTATTCAAGAGAAGCACATTTCAAAAGTTTCTGTCATCTTTTTGTGTGAAGTTCTTATCGTCCATGTTTCACTCCCATACAATGCTACACTCCAGTCACATGCTTTCAGAAAGGTGTTCCTAACATTAAAATTAATACTGGATGTCAGCAACTTTCGCTTATTCAGAAACGCATTTCTTCCCATAACCATTATGCGTATTATACCTTCTTTACTTTACTAACCAGAAAACAAAATTTATCTACTACTTTCATTGTTTCTTTATCTAATCTAATTCCTTCAGCATCGCTTGATTTTCTTAGACTGCAACCCATTACCCATGTTTTATTAATATTTATCCTATAGCCTCATTTCAAGATACTGTCAATTACGTTCAATTGCTCTTCCAGGTCATTTACTGTCTCTGACCTAATTACTATGTCATTGGCAATCCGCAGAGTTTTTATTTCTTCTCTCTGAACTTTAATTAATAAATGTTCAAATGTTTGTAAATCTGTGGGGCTTAACTTCTTTGGTCATCAGTCCCGGGTGTTTATTTATTCTACACTTTCGTAGTCCACATCCCCCCCCCCCTCTCTCTGCATCCACCTCCTTCTCTTCCATCTTTCCGTTCGCTTACACCTTTCGCTCCCTCAGCAAAGTTTTCTGCAAGATACCCTCTGTCACATACCATACAAACATACATGTACCCAGTGATCTTCCTCTTGCTTTAAAGGTCACGTGTGCAAAAATTCACAAAGCTTGGAGCAAAACTATGCATTGTCTAAAATTTCGTTTGTTAAGTACCCTCCACCATGCACCGAACGAAATTTTATTTTTAAGGTAGAATGTGCAAAATTCCATCAATATCGGAACAAAACTATAGATTTCTATTCAATAGAAACGAAGAGGCACATTGAAACACGCACTTTGTTGTTCTCAAATATTCCAGTTTTATTTCATACAACCCTTGTTTTAATAATAACGAAAACAACAAATAAAGGATCTTTGAAATCGGTTGAGCTGTTCTCAAGTTATGGCGGGACCAAGGTATTAGGGATCCATTTATATGTTGCAAAGTACCCTCCCCCGTGCACTGTATGAAACTTCAGGTAGACGGTGACCTTCCTATTGATTTGAAGGTCAAGCAGGCGAAATTTCGTGAAAATCGGAATGAAACTGTAAATTTCTTGAGTGTGTAGGAAAAGTATGCTCCGCCATGCACCTGTCACAAAATACTTCTTAGCTGACGTTTTCTACCTATAAACTACATTCCTGCCAAGTTTCAGCTTCACAGGTGAAGTAGTTTTCGAGATGTCGTGTTTAGTCAGTGAGTGAGTGTCCTTTCGTTTTTATATAGAAAGAGGTTAAGAAAACAGATTGCTTAATTTTGGATGCAAGAGAATTAAGGGAGACTTGCAAACAAAAATAAATAATAACATGCAAATATGTAAGATCATACCTGATGAGCGGTAGACTTCTTTTCGTTTCATCATTTTGTGAGAAGGGGGAGGTCAATTACAAAAAGGCTTCATAAACGTCCGAAATTACATGCAAACTTTGTTGCAGGTCCCCAAATACTCCAATTTTCCAATAATTAACGCATAACTCTGGGTATTCTCACGCGGTGGCCTCTCATGTGTCGTGATCTTTTGTTTTTGGGTCAGGAACCTTCGTGGGCGAACGGTGGGCAGTTCACCAGAGTTTCATTGCAATCGAATTAATTGTTTATGAACACATAGAGGACATACAAACATATATATATATATATATATATATATATATATATATATATATATATATATATATATATATATAAGCATAGTGTCCGTATATTTGTACGTGTTGCAGACAAATTTCCAGTTTTGTTCCAATCTTTATGTAATTTTGTACACGTAAGCTTCTGTCCGTGAGGACGGTCGCGGTAAGTGTAAGAATCCCATACGATATATAGTTCACGAGATACGACGTCATGAACAATCACATGCGCGAAAAACTGCTGCATTTTGCGACAATGCTGCTCATTTTCTCCTAAACTATTGGCCCGATTTCAACCACATTTGGTACACACATTCCGTGAGGTAACAATTGCTGCATGGTTAAGAATCACATACAGCACATGGTTCAAAAGATATTGCGTCATAACCAATAGAAATCGCAAAAAATGCCATACAATGCGGCGAGAATATCGAAATACTCTGTATGAGAATGACAGTACTTAGCGACTTGCAACAAACTTTAGACATAATTTCAAACCTTTATTAAACTTTTTCTCGCTAACAACCATAGCAAAACGATAAAAGGAAAAAAGTTTCTCACATAATACTTTTCCGCTGTTTATGGAGTAAAACTACGGCATTTGGTATGCCGTTACTATTTATACTTTGTACACTACTCATTGTAGCCGCAGGACACTTTACAGACAGTATACACGCATGTAGTTGAGAGTACCTTCTAAATTGTATGACAATACGACACGTAGTTCATGGGGACTGATAACCATAGCCGTTTAGTCCCTTTAAAAATCAAACCAACCAACCAACCACGTAGTTCATGAGATATGAGCACATAGACAGTAACGTTATTGGAAAACCTCCCCATGACGCACCAATTTTTAATCTATTATTTCTTTACTACTAATTGTGGTCCCAGCAGATTTTTACAGACGTACAGCCGTTATAAAAATGAATATATATCTGATAAATGGCATGAATAAATAAATAAATACCCGGGCAACGCCGGGTTTACAGCTAGTATATATATATATATATATAGGGGGAGAGAGAGAGAGAGAGAGAGAGAGAGAGAGAGAGAGAGAGAGAGAGAGAGAGAGAGAGAGAGAGAGGGTGGTTGCTTTCGTTGGAAGCGCAGTCCCGTTGTCCTGTCCACTCTTGAGAGCAAATTGCGGAAATCAGGTAGGGCGGCGTCGCCAGAAGCAGCCAGGGTATTGGCTACGCTCACCGAGCCATTACCACGCTCTGTTGGCGCCGAGGAAGTCGCCATCGCAGTGGTCGTTGCTCTCCAGTTCACCTGCCGCGCTGGCCGATTTACCTGAAGGCTCCGCCCGCCAATTGATCGATTTGCGTCGGAAACATGGAGAACTACCTCGCTCCACCACCTCCAAACATGAACAAATTCCACAGAAGTATTCCGAGAAAGACTCTGCTAAAATGTTTTTCATGTGAGATAAAGCAAGCTGCCGAGAAACGCTCTGAAGCAGTGGTTCGCAATCTTTTTTATACTGAGACCCACGCCCACATTGTTTCTGAAATAATTTTCGCGACTCATGCGCACACTCACACACACACACGCACACGCGTGTATATATATATATATATATATGTGTGTGTGTGTGTGTGTGTTAACATCGAATATTGATTTAAGCCTAAGGAAGTTCTTTCTGAAGGCATTTGTATGGAGTGTTGCCTTGTATGGGAGTGAGACTTGGACGATAATCAGTGCGGACAGGAAGAGGATTGAGGCTTTTGAAATATGGTGCTACAGAAGAATGCTGAAGATTAGGTGGGTGGAGCGCATAACTAGTGATAGGTACTGAACAGAATTGTGGAGAAAAGAAATTTCTGACATACCTTGATTAAAGAATGGATAGATTGGTAGGACACATTCTTAGACATCAAGGAATTGTGAATTTAGTGTTGGAGGGAAGTGTGTGGGATAAAAATCGCAGAGGAAGACCAAGAGATGGATTCAGTAAGCAGATTCAGACAGATGTAGGTTGCAGTTCTTATGTGGAGATGAAGAGGCTTGCTCAGGATAGGGTATTGTGGAGAGCTGCATCAAACCAGTCTCCGGACTGAAGACCACAACAACAACACACATATAATTAGCGTTGTAGGCAAAATTTTCTCAGGTATTGTTCAAAGGAGAGTGGGAGTATTAATTGAGGACAAGTTAGATGAAAATCATTGTGGGTTTAGGCCTCTTAGAGGTTGTCAGGAACAGATCTTTAGCTTACGGCACGTAATGGAAAAGTGCTATGAGTGGAACAGAGAATTGTGTCTATGTTTCATAGATCTGGAAAAGGCTTATGACCGTCTTCCTAGGAGGAAGCTACTGTCAGTTCTTCAAGATTATGGTATAGGAGGCCAACTTCTGCAGGCAATTAAAGGGCTTTACGTAGACTGTCAGGCAGCAGTTAGAGTAGATGGTAAATTAAGCTCATGGTTCAGGGTAGTTTCAGGAGTAAGACAAGGCTGTAACCTGTCACCACTGTTGTTCATACTATTCATGGATCATATGTTGAAAACAATAGACTGGCAGGGCGGGATTAAAATAGGTGAAAACAAAATAACTAGTCTTGCATATGCGGATGACTTAGTTGTAATGGCCGATTCGATTGAAAGGTTGCAAACCAATATTTCAGAGCGCGATCAGAGGTGCAAGGATTATGATTTGAAGATCAGCATCAACAAAACGAAAGTAATGTCTGTGGGAAAGAGATTCAAAGAGATACAGTGCGAAATACGAGGAACAAAGTTAGAACAGGTAGACAGTTTCAAGTACCTGGGATGTATTTTTTCACAGGATGGCAGCATAGCGAAAGAACTGGAATCGAGGTGCAGCAAAGCTAATGCAGTGAGTGCTCAGCTAAGATCTACTCTCTTCTGCAAGAAGGAAGTAAGTACCAAGACTAAGTTAGCAGTGCACCGCTCTATCTTTCGACCAACTTTGTTATATGGAAGTGAACGTTGGTGGATACAGGTTACCTTATTCATAAGATAGAAGTTACAGACATGAAAGTAGCAAGAATGATTGCAGGTACCAATAGATGGGTACAATGGCAGGAGGGTGTCCACAATGAGGAAATCAAAGAAAAGCTGGGAATGAAAACCATAGATGAAGCATTTAGAGCGAACAGGTTGAAATGGGGGGGGGGTCATGTTACACGCATGGGAGAAGCAAAGTTACCTAAGAGACTCATGAACGCGTCAGTGGAGGGTAAGAGGAGTCGAAGTAGACCAAGAAGAAAATACTTAGATTCGGTGCAGAATGATTTTGAAGTAAAAGGCATAACACCAGATGAGGCTTCAATGTTACATCTACATCTACATACATACTCCGCAATTCACCGTAAGGTGCGTGGCGGAGGGTACACTGTACCACTACTAGGCATTTCCTTTCCTATTCCACTCCCAAATTGAACGAGGAAAAAAAGAATGCCTATATGCCTCCGTACGAGCCCTAATTTCTCTTATCTTGTCTTTGTGATCTTTACGCGAAATGTAAGTAGGCGGCAGCAAGATCGTACTACACTCAGCTTCAAATTCCGGCCCTCTAAATTTACTTAACAGAAATTCACGAAAAGAACGTCGTCTTTCTTCCAGCGATCCCCAATTGAGTTGCCGGAGCATTTCCGTGACACTCGCGCATTGGTCGAACCTACCGGTAACAAATCTAGCTGCTCGCCTCTGAACCGCCTCTATGTCTTCCTTCAAACCGATCTGCTGCGGGTCCCAAATACTTGAGCGATACTCAAGACGTGGTCGTACAAGCGTTTTATACGCGGTCTCCTTTACAGGTGAAGTACATCTTCCCAAAATTCTCCCAATAAACCGAAGTCGGCTGTCTGCCTTACTCACAACTGTACTTACATGCTCGTTCCATTTCATATCGCTCTGCAATGTTACGCCTAGATATTTGAACGACGCGACAGCATCAAGAAGCTCACTACTAATGCTGTATTCGAACATTATGGGATTGTTTTTTCTACTCATGTGCATCACCTTACATTTTTCTACATTGAGAGCTAGCTGCCATTCTTCGCACCAACTAGAAATTTTGTCTAACTCAACCTGTATGCTATTACAGTCAGTTACAGACGACACCCTCCCATACACCACAGCATCATCAGCAAACAGCCGCAAATTACAACTTACTCTGTCCATCAGATCATTTATATAGATAGAAAATAATAGCGGTCCTATCACACTCCCCTGGGGCACGCCTGACGATACACTCGTCTCTGATGAACACTCGCCGTCAAGAACAACGTACTGCGTTCTATTACTTAGGAAGTCTTCCAGCCAGTCACAAATCTGTGAACCTATTCCATAAGCTCGTATCTTCGTTAGCAGTCTGCAGTGTGGCACCGCGTCGAACGCCCTTTTGAAGTCGAGAAAAACACAATCCGCCTGTTGCCCTTCGTCCATGGCTCGCAAGATGTCATGTGAGAAAAGGGCAAGCTGAGTTTCACATGAACGATGTTTCCTAAACCCGTGCTGATTCATGGAAAGAAGCTTTTCCGTTTCAAGGAAATTTACTATATTCGAACTGTGAATATGCTCCAAAATTCTACATGAAACCGATGTCAACGATATTGGCCTGTAATTGTATGGGTCAGTTCTCTTTCCTTTCTTGTACACGGGAGTCACCTGCGCTTTTTTCCAATCACTAGGAACTCTGCGCTATAAATACAAGCTAAGTAGGGGGCCAATCCCGCAGAATAGTCTTTGTAAAAGCGAACTGGTATTCCATCCGGACCAGCAGACTTTTTCGTATTTAGCTCTCTCAGCTCCTTCTCTACACCGGAAATACCTATTGCTATGTCCCCCATTTCGGAATTAGTACGTTGATCAAATGATGGTATATTTGTGCGGTCCTCCTGTGTGAAAGATTTCTTAAAGGTTAAATTTAGAACTTCAGCTTTCCGTTTGCTTTCTTCTATTACTGCCTCGGAATGATCAACTAGTGACTGGACAGTGGGCATTGACCCGCTTATCGATTTTACTTAGGACCAGAATTTTTTCGGGTTCTCGGAAAGATCTTTTGCTAAGGTATGGCTGTGATAATTATTGTATGCTTCACGCATCGATCTTTTTATAGACGCACGAATCTCTACTAACTTTTGCCTGTCATCATTGCGTGTTCTTTTTTGAATCGAGAGTGCAATAGCCTTTGCTTTCTCAGCAGCTTTCTAACATTATTATTATACCACGGTGGATCTTTTCCATCCTTAATCGTCTTCACTGGCACATATTTCTCTAACCCTTTATTAACAATGCACTGAAATTTAGTCCACAATTCCTCTACATCCATAGTCCCAGAATTAAACGATGCCCATTCATTTTCTAAGTGCGATCGTAACATTTGCTTATCGGCTCTTCCCAACAAAAACACGCTCCTAGCCTTCTTGATTGGTTTATGAAATTTTGTCACCATCGACGCTATGTCGATATCATGACCGCTAATCCTGTCTCTACACAGACATCGTTAATAAGGTCAGGCCTGTTTGTGGCTATAAGGTCTAGAATATTTCCATTGCGCGTGGGTTGCCGGTTTAACTGCTCAAGACAGCATTGAATAGGGGATCATGGAGGAATTTTATTAGAGGTACTATGCTCCAGACTGAACGCTGAAAGGCATAATCAGTCTCTAACGATGATTATATATATATATATATACGAGGGTTGGCACTTAAATAGTGGCAACAGTGCTGTGGAGACACTATGAAATGGAATCTACTATTGTCGCTGACATCACACGTTGACATATCTACCGTAGCTCCGAGCACAGTCACTCGTGAGCTAGCGCTCTAACGTAACGGTGTCACTATGTTTTCAAAACAGGAACAACAGAGTTGGATCAAAAGTGAATGTGCTAGAGGTGGGTCAGCACAACGGTGTCTTCAAGGTATTCGAGGCGCGTGCGGGGAATCGGCATTGCCGTACGGAACTGTGGCGCGTTGGATAAAAGCCTTCCATGGAGGTCGGCAAACTGTGGTAGACATCCATCATCCTAGCGTCTCTGAAGAAGAAGTGCATACTGTTGACGCGTTAGTGGACAGTTATCGACGCCAGACGATTTGTGAGCTCGCCCACGAAATCAGATTAGCGCAAACAACTGTGCTTCGCATCATGAAGGATCGCCAGGGCATGCAAAAAATTGCATCACGATGGATTCCGCATGAACTGACGGAAATGCATAAATGGATGCGTTACGGCACTGCTCACACCCAAAACCTTTAGATGTCAGACACTCAGGTCGGTGCTAAACGTTGTTTATCGATAGAGTATGAGCCGAAACTTCTATATAATTCGTGCTATGAGCTGCAGTCCAGGAGAACGTGCGTAAACGGGAAATAACATGTAACACCTGACCTACGCAGCACAGGACAATCGTATCTGTAGGGGTCTGCCACGCTAAACCCCGTGGGGTAGTTGATAGCACGACTGTTTCTCGTTATGAGGGTCCTCTGTTTAAACCCGGGTGGAGTGTCTTTTTATCTGTATGACGTTGCAAATTGTTCTACGTCGACAAATGTACACCGAGTGTTACATGGGACAACATTTTCCTGAAATGTAAAAGGACTGTTCAGATTTTATAGCACTGTATTATCGACAGTTTGCTTCTGCTTCGTCTTATTTGAAAGCAGCAAACCTGTAGAGCATATTCGTAGAAGAAAGAAACAATTCCATAATACGTGCGGAAGTATTAATGTAATAATAATAATAATAAATGACTGCTAGATAGGCAGCACCGCCGTTGAACTGATGTGCGTGTTGTGGCTTCCGTGGCGAGTGTTTTCCCACACCAATTGGGCTGACGGTGCTGTCCAGTCCGCACGCTACTGCTACTGCTGCAGCTGACACTGCTGTTTTGTGAAATGAACCCGTGGAACGTTATAGACATTCACTTTTTAACAATTTTCTACGTACTGCAGTTAAAAAAAGGCTCTGGTTGGGGAGCTAACGCTCTACCAACTTTTTTTTATCCTTTTGGTTTGTGGTCGTTGTTTCGGTTCGTTCTTGATTCTTCGTTGAATCTTTGGCTCAGCTTTTTTTATTACAAAGAGCGTTTTTGGCCCCAGACCGAGCGTGCTGAGCCACGGCTCACGGAGCCAACTTGCTCACGGTAGCACAATGTGATAAGCTCTCACAATTATGCTTTTCCTCTACCCATAGGTTAGTGTTACATATTATTATAGATTACGCACATTCTCCTGGACTGCAGCAAATATCACGAATTATATAGACGTTTCGGTTGATACTCTATCGATATACAACGTTTGGTACCGATCTTAGTGCCTGACATCTGAAAGTTTGGGTATCAGACGCATTTGGACCGCTATGAGAGCGAGGTGACGCTTTCCTACGTCATATCGTAACACTGGACATGACACGGGCCACATTGTACGAGCCAAATCCAACGAATCCAATCCAACGAATGTGTCAGAGCCCCAGCATGCTGAAAGTTATGGTGATTATCGTGTAAGATTGTGATGGTGTTATCCTGACGAATTACGTTCCCCCACGGCAGACCGTCAATGCACTGTATTTACTGTTAGTTTTTGGAGCATCATCTGCGATCAACTCTGCGAAATATTAGGCAAGACTTTCTCCGCAACTCACCCTTCATTTTGCACGACAATGCGCGGGCGCATACTGCGCAAGCTGTGGCCTCTTTTCGGTTGATGGGACTGAGAAGTACTGTAGCATCCACCATACTCCCTGGATTTCAGGCATTCTGAGTTTCATTTGATTCCGAAGATGAAGGAACCACTTCGTGGCATTCGCTTCAGAACTGTTCCAGAGATTCGATAGGCAGTTGACCGCTCCATTCGTACAATCAACAGAACAGGCTCTGCTAACGGTATACTACGCCTTCCACATCGCAGGCAACGGGTTCTATACAACGCTGGTGACTACTTTGAAGGAAAGTAACAGGTGCAACAAACATGCAACGCTTCTGTATCGGTTGTGAATAAATAGTTTCCACTTTCTAAGTTCCACTTCTGTGTGTGTGTGTATGCGTGCGTGTGTGTGCTACACTTACGCTGGCAATTTGTAATATAAAAAATATATTAAGTTTAAAATCGAAGTTATTATTATTGCAAATGTTTTCCTGAGTAAGGCTTTCGCGAACGGCGAATGGAACATGTATAAAACAAACTCTATAAAAAGATTGTTTTATACAAATTAAATGGTAAAATTAGTTAGATTCGTGGTTGTTTTAGTCTTCGTCTTACTTTTATGTTTCGTATCTTGTGGATTGAAACTTTTTAATTTTAGGTGTAAATCTTTTACCCTCCAAAGTTCTATGTACATAAACCAAACTAGAAAATGAACGTTCGCCTTACTAGGTAGTTGTGTAATCCGTTAATTCCTTCAATGTCATATTTGTAAACACCCGATACTCGCCCTCGCCACCCGATATGGACGATTCAGTCCTCAGCCCATGTTCCCATTGTGAAATAAATAGAAAATATAGTATAAAAGAACGAACCTCCTTCACAAACAATAATAAACATGTTAAGCAACAAGATAAGGTACGATCTCTCTGTGAGAGACCAAATAAATCTGTACTGTCTGCTATTCAGCGTGGGAGGAGGTGTACGGTGGAAATGGGTCTGTAACTAAAAGAATTGATTAGTCCACATGCACTTTATTGATAACATGAAATAAATACTTAACTTTGATGTGCTTGTGTTGGTAAAAATTCTTCCTATTTCATAATTTTGTAATGTGCCGTTCCTTGTCCTGGCAATAGTAGATGCCAGACATATTGCATGCAATTATATTTACTGTAATTTGATTCTGTGATATTTTGAAATATGTGAGAAATAGTAGGCTTCTTGTACACGTTTGCTGGTATATTTTGTGTAAAATATTATAGTAAATAAATATCTTTCAGTTTGTTTTATAAAAAATAAACAAGTGCAATTTTCTTTCTTCATGCAATAAATCCTACTATAAAACTTTTTTATTTTCTTTGTTTCAGCTACAAACTTGCGACAACAGTGTAAGTATAAGTGAAGTTGGTGCCTATAATGTATGAATTCATTTTAAAGTAAAGTGTTAAAGCAGAAAGCAACGATTTACCTGTAACCGCTCCTAAACTATGATATTTTGAAAACGACAAAAAAAAACCTGTCTGACCTGCTAAGTCTGGCCTGTCATACTAATTTCTAGACATTAAAGAGTTAACTATAGGACTGTTCGCGTACTACCTGGCGTTGCTGTGGTACGCTGGCATATGTAGGGAGTCCCCTTTTTCCTAATGGCCACAGCGCAAGGTGACCAAAGAGGTACCGAGACTGCGGGCGCCCCCGGCAGCCGAAGTAATATGGAGCATTATCACTTCTTTGTATACTGGCACGACGACTAGCGTGGACCGCCGGCTTTGTGGCGAATAGCGGAAGGAAGGAAGCTTAGCGTTCAACGTCCCGTCGACAGCTTGGTCATTAGACGGAGCTAACGTTCGGAGTTTTGGGTAAGGATGGGGGAGGAAATCGACCTTGCCCTTTGAAAGGAACCGTCCCGGCATTTGCCTGGAGTGATTTAGAGAAATCACGGAAAATCTAAATCTGGATGGCCGGAGGTGCATTTGAACCACCATCCTCCCGAATGCGAGTCTGCGAGTCCAGTGCGTTACGACTGCACCTCCTCGCTCGGTGGCGAATAGCGACGCCACAACAAAATCATCGGAAGGCTACTCACACGACACTTTAGCAAGTGGAGGGGGACGCGGCGTTTCCATGTCTGAATTACGAACGAATGCTGCGGCTACGTTGCTCTCTTATCTTTCTTTTATACTATTTTTATCTTTTCTGTTTATTTCACTATGGGCGCATGGATTTAGGACTGAATTGTCCAATAGAGTAGATCAACGTTCTGGTAGGAATATCACCACTTGACATCAGACGGACAGCAACAGCAAAATTCAAAAGGAACAAAGTCAACACTGTCTACAGACACCCACTTCACGAGCATGAACCCGTCTCTCAATGCCTTAGCAGCAGGAAGAGTTCCAAATCAAGCACCAACTCTTTAACAAAGTCAGAGGCAGAAGAGAGACCCCCAACTATGGCGGTAAAGAGCTCAAAGAGACTGGACACCAAGGAGGAGCTGCCCCCAAATCGCTCAATCGTCTTCGCTTGTGAATTGACCAAAGTAAAGCTGCCATGTTAAAATGGGGCCTCTGCGACAACGAAGACACGTCCTGTGTCTGTGGGACTGAGCAGACGGTGAACCATCTTCTCTACAGCCCCGTTTACACCCTCTCCTCAGGCACCGTGACGCAAGAGGATCTGGCATCAGAAAGCCCAGCAGCAGTGCACCTTGCTGAACAATTAAATTTTATTTGACTCGTTGTCATCGACACACTAAGAAGAAGATCGTCCTGAGGACGTTATTAGCCATATCAGTTTCTTGTTTAGAACGGTTTCTATAACATAACTTTTCAAATTATGGCATTTTCCTCTTGAAACAGACTTCAATATTTATATCCATTGGTAAGATATTTTTGCCAGATATTTTAGTAGTCGACTGGCGACCAACCTGAGTACAGCCCACGACCCATTAGTGAGTCGTTACACATAGTTTGGGAACCACTTCTGTGAAGGAAAGAATAGAGAAAGAATTCGACAGCTGTTCGTGAAGTGTATACCATTCCCAAACAGTAGCATAATAACCACGAACGTTGGTTCAAAAGTGGTGACATAGTGTCATTAAAGACCAGTGATGCACAAGAGAATTTTTTATTCTGCTGATTAGGCTCCACATATTTCTCGTATTACCATCTTATGTGCTTGTGTGTGTGTGTGTGTGTGTGTGTGTGTGTGTGTGTGTGTGCGGGCGCGTGCGCGTTCGCGAGGGTGCGTGTTTGTCCGTTTATTTGTAATCAAATAAATTTACCATTTTATTCCCGATTATGCGGAAATTTTGCACACCTGGCCTTCTAAACTAGAGGAACATTACTGCGCACATAAGATTTCGTACGCTGCATGACGATGGGTATCAGACAGCTTCCGTTTCATTCCGATCTTGATAAAAATTTGCACATTTGAGCTTCAAAACAAGACGTAGTTTATTGTCTACTTGAGATTTATTACGATAGATGGTGGAGAACAATACACCGTCGGACCGATCACCTTGAAAGTTGGCAGATAATTTTCATAGAGAAGGGTGGAGCATGTGCCCTATGAGAGGTGGAGGAGAGGATGGACAGGAAGAAGTGAAGGAGAAGCGAGAGGAGATGGGCAGAGAGATGGGGAGGAGGAGACGAACGGAAAGGTGATGTTGAAACTTCCAGAAAGTGTGGGGAGGATATGTTAGACAAATGGCATGAGCACATGAGCATTGCTGGGTAGGAACGGGTGAACAGAGAGAGGGGCGCAGAGGAGGTGGACGAATGGAAGACTGCAATGAACATATAATGTAAATAAATATACTGGAGAAAATTTTATTGTCAATTGCATATATTAAATTTTGACAGGAAATATGAAATATCCTTTTTAATTCAGAAACTAACAGAAATGTTATAGGCCCCTTACTGTTCCTTATTTTTATAAACGATTTAGGAGACAATCAGAGTACCTCTCTTAGACTATTCGCGGATGATGCTGTCATTTATCGATTAGTACAGCCATCAGAAAATCAAAAGCAACTACAAAATGATTTAGATAAGATAGCTGCACGATGCGAAAATTGACAATTGACCCTTAATAATGATAAGTGTGAGGTCATCCACATGACCACTAAAAGAAATCCGTTAAAATTCAGTTACACGATACATCAGTCAAACCAGCAGGCCGACAATTCTACTAAATACCTAAGAGTAACAAGTAAGTACAACTTAAATTGGAAACAACAAACAAAAAATATTGTATGGGAGGCGAACCAAAGACTGCGATTCATTGGCAGAACACTTAAAAGACGCAACAGTTCTTCTAAAGAAACTGCCTACATTACACTTATGCTTCCTATTTTGCAGTATTGCTGCGTATTGTGGGATCCACATCAGATGGGACTGACGGACGATTTACAGAAAATGAATGTAGTGAATGAATAAAAAAATTAAACAATCTCTGTTGCAATACTTGTTTTGTTTTTATTTTTTCTAGTTACGCGTTTCACGCAGTTAGCGCATCATCAGACTGGAACAACAGTTAAATGTTTTATTTCAAGTCCGTGTACCTAGCGGGCAGCGAATCTAATACACTAAGGAGAACAATTTTGAAAAGATTGGAACTTACTTGGATGCAGAGATGGGGTGTCTGAGGTATTTGATGCGGTCATCATATCCATACTTTACCAAAATGACCCCCATGACGGTGTATTGTTGTTCTCCGCCATGTACCGTAAGAAATCTCAAGTAGACAATAAACTACGTCTTGTTTTGAAGTTCAAATGTGCAAGTTTTTATCAAGATCGGAATGAAACGGTAGCTGTGTGTCGAAGTCTGATACCCACCATCATGCAGCGTACGAAATCTTATGTCGGCAGTAATGTTCCTCTTGTTTAGATGGCCACGCGTGCAAAATTTCATCAAAATCGGAATAAAATGGTAAGTTTATTTGATTACAAATAAACGGACAAACACGCACCCTCGCACCCTGCATAGCTCCTCTATGTTAACAGCCACCTGATGCTCAAGGCTTCACAATGCTGGTACGCTGGTACTCACTCCCCAACACTTCATGCAACAGCTGGCGTACACCTCTGCCATGCAAGCTACTAACAGCACAAACTTCTACATTCCTAATAGCTGAGGTCTGCTGCATGTTACCTGCACCTAAAGCTACAGGAGGCTCCTTTCCTCTTAACTCTGGCAATTGTTCACATCTATTGCTCACACGCGAAGGGCAACTGTCTGTAAACCTCATCAATTCGTGAGAGAAAAAAAAAAGCTGTGTTGCACAAGGAAGATACTTTTTGCATCAGTGTTGACTATGGATCAACTGGTCTCTTTCCTATCAATACCGAGTTGATGTTCGATTAGGTTTTGAGAAAGCGCATTTTAAAAGGCAGTCGGGCTTCTAACCTAATTGCAATATTGCGCAGCCTTTGGATTATCGCGGCACTAGTGAAGGTGCCTTCTTCTTGCCCCAGCTACCTATTGCCCGCAGATAACATCCCCAGAGGTGTGTTGTTCTCTACATATGTAAATAATGTACACTATGCGATAAAAAGTATGCGGACACCTAACAAAATGCCTTACAAGTCCGTAGCGCACTCCACCAGTAGTGCTGGAAGTCATTATGGTGTTTGCCCACCCTTATGCCTAGTTTACACGGCGATCGAAAGTTCACAAGAAAGGTAACTGTCTGCTGCAGCGCGCCAAGCGTACTAACTCGGCACTAATGGCGTGCTACCATACAGGCTTGGTTGCCTTAATACGATAAACGTCTACACGTCTGATTACAACTAACAGCAGCGCCTGTGCGAAAATACGGGTTTATTACTGTTTGTATTCTGTTTGTTCACGTTTGGGTGTATGTCATACCTGATAATAACTTAAGAAGCTTACACTGTCGGCGGTTGCAGGAGCTGTGGCAATGTTTGTTAGAACACTACAGTGAAGAAGAAATAGAAGTTGGATGTGTCCTTGGTTGAGAGGAAGAGACGAAGAATGAGATGTGTATTGCATGCAGATAATGAAGTAACTCATACCAGAGGACCTCAAATTGGTTTCGTTCTTCCAAGGACAAAAATACGGCGATGAAAGAGAGAGAGAGAGAGAGAGAGAGAGAGAGAGAGAGAGAGTATATCGCCAGGCTGAAGGTACGAAATACTTTTTACACTTGAGTTACATTTTCAGCTTTGTTAAAGTTATGCGTCAGTTAGTTCATGTAATTGTTATTTTTTGCAGGTTCGATATAATATTGCTGTTTCTGGCGACAGAAGAATTTTTCGAAATCCTAGCCTTTGCACAAAGAATTTTTGTACCGACTCTTACAAATATTGCTGTTGAAGTCTGCACAGCAATTTCAATTTCCGATCCATAATGGGACTTCAGTCAACTAAATTTTGCTTTGCTTTTAGCAACCCACTTTCGAGATTATGTGCAACTGACTTTCTGACATGCTAAAAATTATAGAATTTCAAAAATATGAAGCTATCCAACAAGACGTATTCAAAATTCATTTAAATCTACACTTCTCTGTTATTTTCTTCATAAATAACAGTCATGCTACCTTCTTACAATACAGAGGATTTTCTGCAGCGACCCTGTATGCTTCAGTCGAAAGCGCAATTTCTGCTCTGTACCACTCCACTGAGGCAAAACGTATCACTCCAACAAAGCAGGCAATTTCGCTAAGGACGCAGCTATTTCCACACATAAACATGAAAGCCACACAACGAACTCACTTCTGCGTATACGTGCGCACCCACTTCGCTACTAGGAAATTTATAACCTGTCCTTAAGCGTGCCAGCTAGTACGAAACGCCGTCTGCACTCACGAAATGCTAGTAGTTCCGCATTTACATCGCTAGATGGCGCGCAGCGTGATCTGTTCATTACTAGCGCGATCATCATGTAAACTGGGCTTTAGCCTTAGTGACACCTTCCATTCTCGCAGGCAGACGTTCAATCAGGTGCTGTAAGGTTTCTTGGGGAATAGCAGTCCATTCTTCACGGAGCTCTGCACTGAGAAGAGACCTCGATGTAGGTCGGTAAGGCCTGGTACGAAGTTGACGTTCCAAGACATACCAGAGGTGTTCTGTACGATTCAAGTCAGGACACTGTGCAGGCCAGTCCATTACAGGGATGTTATTGTCGAGTAACCACTCAGTCACTAGCCGTGCATGAACAGGCGCTTCCGTTGAAAGATGCAATCGCCGTCCCCTAATTGCCCTAAAGTAAAGTTGTATGGCATGAATAGCTGAGACCCCGAAGGGCAGGTTCAGCCGCCTATTTGGAAAGGTTTTACCTATCCTTCGGGGCCGCAGGCACCTTTCCTTCGCAAAGTGTGAGAACTGTGTGCTGAAATGTCAATGTTAAGTGTAGGTGACAGTAATAGGTGTGTGTGTGTGTACTGTAGTGTCGTGTTCGAGATGATGGAAGAAGAGAGAGGGTGTTAGCACACTCCTACATAGGGACACATCATTATAGTGAAATGAGAGAAATCAGATCGAAAACAGGAAGATTTAGTTGCTGCTTGGAAGATTTAGGTTCCTTTCTCGGCGAGCTATTAGAGAGTGGAACTATAGAGAAATATCATAAAAGTGATTCGATGAACCCTCTGCCATGCACTTCATTGTGACTTGCACAGTATCCTTGTAGATGTAGCTGTAGAAGGTAATCCGTGCGGTCAACAGAATAGTGCCTTGGCGGTGCTGTAGAAGTATATTCTGACTGTATTGTATTTGTTTGTGAGTGATATAATGAACTGTAGGAGAATGTTTTGTATTTAAGTTTGTAACGTGCACAACGAGAATTGATGTAAACAGTGTGTTAGGGGTTTGAAACCATATTGAATTACTGTCTCCATCACGTGAAGTACACAAAGAAGAAGGAGATATTGCAAATGCTTTGTCCGGTTTGATCTAGATACTTCAAGATGCCACTATCACTGACATGCTGGAAGATGAAGATATGATGGAAATACGTTCCGATGACATAACTGATGTCGAACCAATTTATAAGCCTTCTACTGATGATGTAACTAATGACTTCGTACCATTCGAGACTGGCAAGAAAGTACTGATAGGGTTGACGTCGTTATCAAATGTACTATGAACACCATAGAACCAAATGTGAGAAAGTCAAGGTCATGTCTGACTATGTTTCGTCTACTTTTTAAGATGCAAGGGTT
This sequence comes from Locusta migratoria, assembly GCA_026315105.1. Lineage (NCBI taxonomy): Eukaryota > Metazoa > Arthropoda > Insecta > Orthoptera > Acrididae > Locusta > Locusta migratoria. Next base: position 269,166,328 of record CM048751.1, on the reverse strand, counting down.
AATCTCAGGCAGTAGACATGCATGAACGCTAGAGAGCTTTGACTGATTTCAACGCTGGACGTACCTTTATGAGGAAGTTTAAAGCATTTCAGAAGATTCTGAGTCGCAAAGTTTCGCAATTTGTAACGAACAAACATGTTCAAGCAATAGAAGAACCAGAGAACTCTGCATTTTGTATTGAAGACACAAACGCCATAGGTTTTTATTATTCAGCAAATGAAATTCTTAATATTGACCAGCCTGGATTTAATTATGACATTCACTGAGACTGCACACAATCTACTGTGGGTGAAGAGATACAACAGTCAGAATGAAATCAGCGTCTGGATAATAGCATTCTTAAACATCTCAGGCAATTATTTCTATGGAATGTAGTCTATTTTCTCCACTACTCATAGTCTTCCGTGAACCAAGGGTTCATTTGTTCTCCTTGTTCAAAAGAACACGACCCATCCTCGAAACATATACATAAGGCATCACAATGAGGTAGAATGGACATACGTAAACTTCATCAACGGTGATATATCTGTCTCTCTCCCAATGCTGTAACTATATGTTGTCTGATTCTGGGCTCATTCCCACTCCATGAACAAAATCTGTTCGTAATGGCAGATAAATATGTAAAAGTAAGTAAGTACCATTCCACATGGAGCAACTTGTCTCTTTCAACCTTTGGATGTGTACTTCTTTCGCCAGTGGAAAACATTCGCCAAACGTTTTTGTGAGCGAGGTTTACTCATCAACTTTGATACTGAACTCCACAATCGCAACGATATCATCAACCTTCATGCAGTTATCCATAATCATTTCACTGCACCAATAATCGAAAACATGATCAGGTATGCCTGGAAGAAAGCTACATTTCCAGTTGCATGTGATGCTTTCAGTGATCCTGGCAATGTTATTTGAAACACGGAAGATTCCAGTTGCTCAACAACAACTGAAGAACTGCATCACTTATCCAATGCTCAAATTGTCGGATGCATTTTTATACCATTACCTAAGAACAAGCTTTGTAAAAGGTACATACAGCTAAATGTATATATATAAATGAATTGCTGTTCGTTAGTCTCGCTAAAACTCGAGAACGGCTGAACCGATTTGGCTAATTTTAGTCTTGAAATATTTGTGTTAGTCCAGGGAAGATTTAAACGGTGATAAAATATGGAAAGGTGGAAAATCGAAAAAAAGTGAAACAGCTTTTTCCAGTGTGCTATCAATACCGTTCGTCCAATTTCGATAAAATTTCGTACATTTCATGTTGAAAGCAAGAGGAAGGTTTGCATCAAATAAACATTTGTACAAGTCACCCAGAAAGTAGGAAAATTTAGGAAAAACCGAAAGCGATTTTTTTCTATGAATAACAATCAATCGCCACATGGTTGTAAGAGCATCACTTGAGTACGGCTTGACAGGACAAGGTTTGTATGAAATAATTTTTTTGGAAACTTGAATCACTTATCTCTTAATATAAACCATACCTTTATAAAAGCATCAGATAGACTAAGTATCGGGTCGATAGTGGGCGGAAAGAGTGGGCAAATCACGCACACATGTCTAGGATAATGTTCATATCACATTCGTGGAAGTTCATGGAATATTTAGATGGTGATAAAATAGAGAAAAATTGCGAGTAAAATTTAGATTTAAAACATGTAAAACAATGACTTGATTGTTGTGTTGGGTACGTTCAGAAATATACTTTTAAAGAGTAAAGTTCGCTATACACGATCTGAACCCGTATATCAACTGTCAAAGATAAAAATGAAATGCTGTTCGTTAGTCTCGCTAAAACTTAAGAACCTGAAAATAATGTTTCTGTAGGATACATAGTTCATAAGATATGACGTCATAAACAATGAGATGCGCGAAAAACTACTGTATTAAGCGAAAATGCTGCTCATTTTTTCCTAAACCACTGCACTGATTTCACCCAAATTTGTTATACATATTACTTACCGCGAGGCAACAATTGTTGTAAGGGTAAGAACCACATACGACATATGGTTCAAGATGTATGAAGTCATAAACAATAGGAATCGCAAGAAACTGCCAAATCGTGTGATGAGACTTGATTCATACACTTAGCGACTTACAACACAAATTAAACATAATTTCAAACCGTTATTACATTTTAACTCGATGAGAACCACAGGAGAACGATAAAAGGAGAAAAGGATTCTCGCTTATAACTTTTCCGCATTTCATGGACTAAATTACGGCATTTGATATGACGTTACAGTTCATAATTTCTACAGTATAGACACATACAGCTGAATGTGCCTTCGAAATGGGACCTGTTATTAAAAAGGGAGATGGACAGAGAGAGAGAGAGAGAGAGAGAGAGAGAGGGGGATATGAGAAGTAGTAACTCAAAGCTTGAATAAATAAATAGCCGGGCAACACCGGGTTTACAGCTAGTAAGTAAATAAATAATAATAATCATTACGTTATACTGGTACCTGTGTTTCCAGTACTTTTCATAATTACACCACTATCCATAAGGCTACGTTTAACACAGACGAGTAGGAAAATCAGTCCTGTAATTTGAAATACAACGTTAGTAGTGTCCTGCTTGACACAGTTAAGTCAGTTGAATATCTAGGTGCAATGTTGGAAAGTATTAAAGGAACGATCATGTAAGGAGTGGTATAGGGAAGTGGAATGGTCTACTTCGGTTAGTTGGCAGATTTTTACGAAAGTATGGTTCATCTGTAACGGTGACTGCGTATAAGATACCAGTGCAACCACTTCTTGAGTACTGCTACAATGTTTGGGGTCCCCACTAGATTGGATAAAAGAACGACATAGAAATAATTCAGAGACCGGGTGCTACATTTGTTACCGGTAGGTGAAATCATATCTGGTATTACGGAATTACTCCGAGAATTCGAATTGGAAGCCCTGGGTGGAAGACGACGATATTTTCGAGGTACAGTATTGAAAAAAATTATATGAACGACATGCGAAGTTGACTGGAGACGATTCTACTACCAACTAAGGTTTCGCCTAAGGATCACAAAGAGAGGAATTGAGGTTTTTTGGGGTCATGAAGACAGTCATTGATCCCTCTCTTTATCCGGGATTAGAACAGGAAAATAAATTAATAATAGTGGATCCACGTACTACAGGCTACACTCTATGGCTGATTTGCGGAGCGTGTGTGATAGGAGGCTGGAACGAGCAAAACTCATAGAATTCAACACTGGACCTCCAGGGACAGCGATTACAGCTTTAGCGCTTGAGAACCATTTACACTTAGGAGAGAACACATTTCAGTACTCATGTTCTTAATAATCAGTGTGTAAATTACGTTTTCGAAAACAAGGTTTGGTTTACATATGATGTGATGCACAACACAAACAGTTTATTAATCGAACAAACCTTGAGACCATAATAACTTTGTCTAAAACATGTGCATGATCGCAACTTGGTTACGAATAGACATTAAAGTACAGTCGTACTTCAGTCGTTGCATCGCAATGTGCACACGCTAGCCGGCCGCAGTGGCCGAGGGGACTGAGGCGCTCCAGTCACGGTCTGCACGGCCACTACGGTCGGGGGCTCGAATCCCCCCTCGGGCATGGATATTTGTGCCGTCCTTAGTCTTAGTTAGTTTATAAGTAGTTTGTAAGTTTAGGGACTGATGACCCCGTAGTTAAGTCCCATAGACTATACAAACATTTTAACATTTTTTTTGCACACGCTACGTGCATACGGTGAGGAGTACAAATTCGGTATTATGTATGTGACAGAAATTCGAATCGGTGTGTGTATATAGGGCCTCACTATGGAAAATTGATTGCCGAGACCGGTCGACGAGGAAAATAAACAGGAATTAACAGACCAGAGCTGAAATGTGTTTTTATTATTAGTAGGGGGGAGAACTGCGGTGTTCTCCAGTACCGTTATATTTGTGACGTCACCCAAGGTGGCGGCCAATGGCGGGAAACTTTCATTTCCGGTGACGTCGCTTCCAGTGATGTCATAGGACCTCACCTTCCTGCTTCCCCACCACCTCTGACTAATTCAAAATGCCGTCTCCTGGAAATTTTGAATTTTCAATTTTCCTTGAATGCTATTGGCCGTTTTCACTTTTTTTTTTTTTTTTTTTTTTTTTCCTCACCTCTTCCTCCACTACGAAATTGGCGGGAACCTCAATCAGTCTGCTCTAGGAGCTCGAAGGGAAAGGTCGCAGCAGCAACAAAATCCAACACTGAATGTAATGCCATTTGTGTACATACACAAATCACCTTGTTACGCCAATTTCAAGTAAATCAAAATGGCTACCCGGTGGGAAATTTGAATTTTACTTGAATGCTTTGGCGGGAAAAAAGAGGTCGCCATGAAGCTAAGACCACACCCACTACTTCCCATTGCCCTATGACGTAATTCAAGTTGTCTACCTCGCGGGAGAGTCTAAATTTTTTGAATTTTACTTGAATGCATTGGCAATAACCCAAAATGTTTTGGCTGGAAACTAGAGGCTACCATGACACCAGGACCACGGCCCCCTGCTCCCCCACCTCAAATGACGTCATCCAGTATGACGTTTCCTGTTTCGCAATAAAATGGTTACCAGGGAAAACCCAGGACTACACCCTCCCTCACTCAGTCCGCTCCAAAAGCCCGGAGGGTGAGGACCTCTTCCCTCCAGCAGTACTTGCAATGTTGTTTCTAAGTTATGTTTTACAACATTAATTTTTAAAACAATTATATGACACATCAAAAATTATTTTGGTAGGAAAGTCACAATTTCCGAAACCTCACTGTATTAATCGAAAATCGTTAATTTGATGGGAAGGGAGCATCAAGACGCAAAGCACAAGAGATCAGCCCTTACAAATCTATGTGACTGGTGCAGGAGGGATGCCCATCAAACAACCACAAATTGGCGGGTAACCAATTCCTGGTTGGCATGGAAACTTTCACCTCCAAGCTGGTAGATACCAACTCACTTTCTTTTCTGCTCTTTAGTGACATTTCATTCCCTATACAGGGCGGGTTGTCAGCGCTCACAGGAGCTCTTCAGCCTACAGAATTTAAAAACATGACGTGGAAGAACAGATAAGATACAACAGGCGCTTAAAACTGGGAGATAAAATACAAATAAACATTGAGATTTTAACTGGAGATACATAATTTGATTAAAATAGAATAAAACTTTGAAGTCTTTAAAAACATTGAAATGTCGATGATATATGATGATTAAAACATACTGCTGGAGATGCGGAGGCACATTACATAAACACAGAAAAATAATACGGGGCGGCGGCTACGGCTGATGAATAAAAACAACAAATGCGAAAAGACACCACACTTTCGGATAATCATACCATTTAAAACTGAAGGTGTCGACAACGGGTTGACCATTCATGGTTAAATAAATCGATGCACTAAAAGATGTAGCACACAAACAAAAGTTGAGACGTTGGCGACTGGTTTGTAGTGCACCGTACGTAAAAATAAAATAAAATAAAATAAACAGTGTATTAAAAGGTGTCACAGTTGGCAGAGCACTCACAGTAAGAAAAGTGATATGCAGGGGAGGATGAGATGGGGAGGGAAAGGATGGGAAGGAGCCGCAGGGCCGGTGGGGAAGGGACTTGGAGGAGGATGTCCCAAGAAATCATGGGGGAGAAGGAAAGGGGACGGAGGTGAGAGGAGGAGCCGAAGGGACAGGAGGGGAGAAGGGGCGGGAGGGGAGGAAGGGAGCGATAGTCGGGGGCCTCAGGGAGAGGAGGGCATCGTCTGGGAGGGGGAGGGCACAGAAGTTGCCACGGGAAAGGATCTGGAGAGTGGCCAGGTACAGAGCAGGAGGGATACAGTGGTGGAGATGTGGCAATGGACATGGTGCCGAGAGGACAGGATGGACTAGAGGATTAGGTGGGTGTAATTAGCAGGATATGTAACGGAGGCGAAGATTTTCAATAGAGAGAACTAGTTGTGGGAAAGGAATGGAATCATAGAGGAGATGTGTTTTGGGGGAGGGAGGACAAAGGGAGATACAAAAGGTGAACAGGAGGGCATGGGGCTCCAGTATCTCCAGGGATTTGGGGGGGGGGTGGAGATCAAGGCTGGATGGGCTACACAGAGGATAGGGCAGATGAGAGATTTGTAGGTATAAAAGACTGTCGAAGGGTTTATCCTCACGTTCGGCCAACAAGGAGTTTGAGGAGGTGGAGGTGGGAAATCCAGGTTAGGGTGCGATCAATAGTGAGGCCCAGGTACTTAAGGTTTGGTTGAGGTGGATGGGACGGTGATGGAGGGTAAGATAGAAATCACAGGGACAGAAGGAAGGGGTGATACGACCTACAATGATTACTTGGGTTTTGGTAGGATTGATATATAGGAGCCATTGGTTGCACCAAGTGGTGAAAATTTTCAGGTGTTCTTGGAGGAGAGGGTTGGAACAGGCGAGGGTGGGAGCTAAGGCAAGGAAAGCGGTGTCATCAGCATACTGGAGGACGGGGGGGCAGGCTTATGCATATCAGAGGTATACAGGAAATAAAGGAAGGGTGTGTGGATGGAATCTTGTGGCACGCCAGCAGAGGGATAGAAAAGACAGTGTTGTGGACACTAACATAGGTGGGGAAGTTGGAGGAAGAGGCAATGACCCAGACGAGTTTGATGGGAAGAGTTTAGTTTTGGAGTTTGAAGAGCAGGCTAGAATACCAGATGTGATTGTAGGCCCGTTACAGTTCTATGGACACAAAGATGGCGACACGATGGGAATTTAGCTGCAGAGAAGGGAGATGGGTAAGGTGAAGGAGCTAGTTGTTGGCAGAGAAGGAACCATGAAAGCTACATTGGGTGTTAGGGAGGAGGCGGTGTAACTGGAGATGGTGATGGATACAATGGGATAGGATGCATTCACAGACCTTGCTGAACACTGGGGTGAGGCAAATGGGATGGTAGGAGGAGGCAACATGAGGACTCAGGAGATTTTCCACAGGTGGGGGTAGTAGCCAGTGTAGAGGATGGTGGTATAAAGGGAGCAAGGGTGGTGAGGGAAAGGAAGGGACATTCCTTGACGTGGCTGTAGGTGCGATCGCGGCCAGAAGCCGTGTTTCATGTGGTGTGCAGTATCAACTGTATGTCGTGTACATCTGGGACAAAGAATAATCAAAGTTAGGATTGTCAGAGATGGAGAAGACATCAGAGTGGAAAGAGGCAAAATGATCAGTCTTATTGGCATTATCAGGAAATGGCTGGTCAATGTGGAGGAGAGGGTAGGTGGGTGCGGGTTTCGAGCCAGTAAGGCAATAAAAGTCGTTTCAATACCGAGACGAGTTGACGGGGAGATGGACTTTAAGCCGTGACACTGTTTGAAGCCAGTCCTGGAGTGTTTTGGCAATCAGGAAGCTGCACAGGTGTCATTATAGTTGCTGGTGGCGGAGGAGTCTATCCCGGTCACGGGTTCGGAGGAAGGGGCGGTACAGGCGGCGGGATTCCTGCAGAAGGAGAACAACCTGTGGAGAGAGGGTGGGGCAGTGCATCTGAACGGATTTGGTAGGGATGTGGCAATGGACGGCATCAGACAAGTTCTGCTGAAGGAAGGAGGCAGCTTGGTTGATATCACCAGGAGATTGGAGGAGGAGAGGGTGGCTTTCGACCCGACAGGTGATGAAGGGGCAAAAAGGATCCCAGTCTGCCTGGGAATAGTCATGGACGAGTTAAGGAGTTGGGCGCGGATTCTGGGGACGACCAACTCTTTTTGTTTCCTTATTGATATTTTAAAGCCACCTGTGGTGGCAGGCTGGCAGCAGCTTCAGCGCTGCTCGGCATCCGATTGGTTGTACAGATTTGTCAATTTGATATAAAACATGAAACGGTGATAAAAATCACAGAATTATAACGTAACAAGAGATGAAAAACTGGAGACTTACACAGAAAACAAAGAATTTATAATATATATTCAGAAATTAAAATAACTACGGCGGTTAAAACATACATATATGCAGAGTTAAAACTCTCAGAGATTAAAACACATTCATTTGAGGACAGAAGACAATGGCAAGAGCACACACTTAAAAAACATATGGCAACGCAATATTCTGCCTGCTCGGCGTTTTCCGACGGTTTAGCAGGGACATAGAATGGGTGGCTGGCGAGAAATGATATAATGAAGCGGACATAATTAACAGGAAGGGCGTAGAATTGGAGTTTGAAAAGAAGACTGGAATGCCATAAGCGATCGTAGGCCTTCTTGATGTTAAGGGAGACGAGGATAGTGGCACTACTGGAGTTCATATGGATGGAAAGGAGGTAGGTGAGGTGCAGGAGTTGGCCATCGACAGAGAAGTATGGTTGGAAGCCAAATTTGGAGAGAGGAAGGAGCTGGTGTTGACGGAGATGTTGGTCTATGCAGGACCTTGCTGAACATCAAAGTGAGGTTGATGGGATTATAGGAGAAGGCGTTAGAGGGCGGCCTGCCGGGTTTGAGAAACATGAGGATACGGGATGTCTTCCATAGGTCAGGGAAGAAGCAGTCCTATAGGAGCAAGGGCTGTATGGAAAGAATGAGGGAAGGCCCAAAGGTACCTGTATGTTAGGCGGTCGTAGCTGGGAGCAGTGTTGCATTTAGTGCAAAGAGTCTATTCGATATTGAAGGACATGATCGGAGTGTTGAGTTCTGTGCTGTCCAAGTACTGAAAAACTGGGGCGAGAAGCGGGATGGAGGTGTTGGTTCGCTCGTGGACATCCAGGAAGAGGGAGTAAGCGAACCTCGGATTGTCAGGGATGGAAAAGTTGCCATTGAGGTGGGTGGCGAAGTGGTTCATCTTACTGGCGTTGTGTGGGAAAGGAAAGTCATTATGGACGAGTGGGTAGAGAGGGGCGGAGTGACTGGCAGTAAGGCGGTGGAAGGCTTGTCAGTACTTGAGGAGTTGTATAGGACAGAGACGTTAAGACAGGTGCATGTCTGGCGCAAGTCCTGGTGTCTTTTTGCATTTAAGTGGTTTTTGAAGTGATGTTGGATTTGCCAGTGGCGGTGGAGTGTGATCCGGTCATGGTTCCACAGGAAGGTGCGGTAGAGGCAACGGGATTCTTGGAGAAGGAATATGGCCTGTGGAGGAAGTGTAGGGTGATGCGGCTGGCTTGTTTTGGTAGAGATGTGGGAGTGGATGGCGTAAGCAACTGTTTGGTGTGGGAAGGACGCAGCATGGTCGATATCAGTGGGCGTGTGAAGAGCAGGGGATAGCCAGCTGCCTACTAAGGCGACTAAGGTGTCAATAGAGCGACAGTAGGCAGCCCAGTCTGTGCGGGCGTAATCATGAACTATTTTAGGAGAGAGCTCAAGATGGGGAGCTCAAGTCTGGTGTCTGTGGGGGTCAAGGATGAAGAGGACGGAGGCATGGTCACTGTCAGTGAGGTCGAGGACTTCCACCTGCAGGCAGCCCAGGAGGTTATGAGAGGCGAGGACATTAGGGGCTGCGGGCGATTTGGTTCCGGGAGGGGAACGGTGTTTCTGTGGAGATGGGATAGAAACTGACGCCACCGCCGGGATCTGGCGGCAGAACAGGAAGAAAGGTTTAGATCGGCAGCAACCACATAGGTCGTGAAGGATCGGTCTGTGTGAGATAGGACGTCATAGGGAAGGGATGCAGTGCTTTGGGTGTAAATGGTGGCGATGGTGACTGTGAGAGAGGCGGTTGATCTGCATTTATACCACACGCCCTGAAGAATATATCTAGAATCAAAGGATGCGTTGTACCTCTCGCCCATATTCTGGGTTATTTAGTCTTTGGCCTGGAAATATCATTCAAAAGTATAATTTGGAGAACGAGTCGAAGTCATACTAGGATATGATCCGTTGGTTGTGGTGTGAATTTTTCTGCTCAGTAGCTTCATTTACCATAAAAGAGATAGAGGTCGGTCTGTTCCATTTTATATTTTACATTTCTCACAATTTTTCGAGTTGTTGGTTGCGAATATAAGACACCTATGAATATTCTTCTGTTGACAGACCCTTTTCCCTTCAGTGGTGTGTGTAGATTTGCGAGTTGTCTGTTGGCATTGTAAGATACATTATACTGCTTTTGCAATGTTATCGATGAGCGCTGATTCATCTGTAGTCGGGGATATGGTTATGTAAAATACGATACAGTTTGTATTCTACAAGGTTAAGCAAAATTTCGTCTGGATGGTTAATAACACTGTAGACTGTTGTTACTATGGATATATTCTGTAAGGTGGGTATTGTGTATACGATATATGTAATACGAGTTTAAAAACAAAGGCAATGTTCTGTCTCTCCAATGTGTGTTTTTATCTTGTTTTAAGAGGTAGGTTGTGTGGTCGTTAACGTCTGTATCTCCTTCTATTTGGAAAACATAGTCGATGATTTGTTCGAGTCTGGGGTTAGTATAACACATGATCCTAACTAGGGGAGTTTATATTCTATTTTATCAGCTCTGTTTCTTCCTCTATACCCTGATGTAACTTTCATATGATCGACTGGTAAGACACATCAAAGCTATTGTATGTTATACTTATCTGTGTGGTGTCTAAATGTCTGATCTATCGATGCGATTTCCTCTTAATCATAAATACGTGGTTAGTTGCAGGAGGCGTACAACGTCGCAATGTGTTTGGATTTAAATAGTTCTCCAGCTACAATATTACATTAAAGTATAATTCTACGAACATTCCGCTGTCTTAATAGAAAAGCAATCGAAGGTTATGATGTGTATTTCTTTTATATGCGGGTCTATTTGCCTTGAAAAGGTATAGAAGATGGTCTGTTGTATCTTTTCGTAGCTCTGCGCAATTTTCGCGATGCAGAATGTGACAAATTAACAGCCTAGATGGAGTGCTGATCTAAACTTTACCTTTTGCGCGCATACATTATACATACATGGCACTGGTTCTGTTGTGTGCGAAGACTGGTCGAACGCATCTGTTAGTATTTTATTAGTATTAAGCTACATTTTGACATCTGACTGTATGGCTACGCCATCAGTGTGGGACGGCTAATTGAAAGTTTGTCATTTATCGAACACGGTCTGCACGGCCACTACAGTCGGGGGTTCGAATCCCCCCTCGGGCATGGATATTTGTGCCGTATTTAGTATGAGGTAGTTGCTAAGTAGTTTGTAAGTTTAGGGACTGATGACCCCGTAGTTAAGTCCCATACGCTTAACAAACATTTGAATATTTTGAACAGGCCGCCCCCACTCACCGTCTCGTTCTGATCACCTCCATTCCTCTCCCCCCTTCCTGCTCCTTCCACATCCCGCACCACCAAGAAAGCCGCCGCCAAACGTTCCAGTGTGTAGCCCTCCAAAGGCGTCTCCAAACCAGCCCCCTCCACCACAGCCTCAGCTCCCTTATCCATCGCCTCTTTAGTTATGGACACAACCCCCATTCCCTCCCTCATTACCGCTCCTCAAGTCTACACCTACGTTCTCTCTCGTCCCAACCCAAAATTCCTCGATAACCACACCCTATCCCTAGAAATCCGCCCCCACAAGGACTCCATCCTTCCATACTGACCTTCTGAATCCCGCAGTTCCTCTTCGGGTACAATGCCTCCCTCACCCCACACATTACCTCCTCTGTCATCCCCCAACCCCAAGCTCCACGCCGACTGCCGACCCTCACTGCCATGATCACCAAGCTCGACCTGGTGATTACGGAGGCTGAGATGTTGGAGCAACTCAATTCCTACCCTGAAATAGCCATCCAATCCACCAAGTGGATCCAAAACTCCTCTGACCCCACCTTTTTTATGCGGATCTTGACGGAGTCGGCATCCTCCATCAACCGCCTCCTCACTGAGGGGCCTACATATACCACCACCACTACAAGGTGGATCCCTCCTACTCCCCTCCCCACTCCTATTGTTGTGGGCCATGTCTTGCTACAATGATCACCACACCAAAAAGTGTGACAACCCCCCACCTGTCCTCACTGTAAGTCAGCTGGCTTCCTCAAGCAATGTCCCAACCTCTACTCCACTCCTATCTGCAACACATGTAGCGGCCCCATCCCACCTACTCCTACAAATGTCAGGCTCATCCTGCCCCCATCAATCCTGTGCTGACACTCCCCATCCATCCCACCCATTTCCCCATTTACCCCAACAATTCCCTCTGCCTCCCTCCTACTGTGGAGGACATCATCTGCTTTGTCACCATGGTCCTCCAGAACATTCACCCTTCCAGCAGTCCCGCACCCTCCAACTAATAGCCCTAGCTGCCTGCTCCGTTTTCCAACTTGGAACCATTGCCACCTTATCCCACAACCACTCCCACTTCACTTTCTCCCATAACATTACCCTCATATAAAGCACACCCTTCACCCATTTACTGTCACCCCTTCTGTCTCCCCCCCCACCCACAGTTCCCCTTGGCACGCCCATCCTTTGCCCTCTTTTGCCATAATCCCTCGTCATTATCCACCAATAAACCCCTCTTCATGCATCTCCTCTACCACCACCACATGGACGCCTTACTTCTCAATGTACTTTCCTTCAACCTGATCACTCCATCACCCCCCACTCCTTACCCTCTTCACTGCACAGATGGCCCCCTTCCCTTGCTCAAGGTAGAGTGGAGATCGGTCACCTCCACCACCACCCGGCCACAACCTCTCCTCAATGATCCTACTGAACATCTCATCCTCAGCCTCTTTCTCCCCTCCCTCTCAGTCACACTCACCACCATTCACACCTGTAACAACGTCTCTCACACAGACCAATCCCACATGTCCTATGTGGTTGCCGCTGACCTGAACTTTCTTCCCGATCTACCATTGAACTCCAGTTTCTATCTCAGCTCCACGGCGACACCATTCCCCTCACACAATCCACTTGCCCACAGAGAAATACCACCACCGATGTCGTCCTGGCCTCTCCTAACCTCATGGACCGCCTGCAAGCGGTAGTCCTTGACCTCATTGGCAGTAACCATGTCCCTGTACTCCTCACCCTAGACCCCCGCGACTGTCACGCTCTCTTTCCTTATTCCAAACCCCATCCTAGGATAGTCTATACCTGTGCTGACTGAGATGCCTACCGTCGCCCATGGACACCCAGGAACCAGCCCCCACCCCCTACTGCTCCACACCCCCACTGACATTGACCGTGCGACTTCCTTCCTACACCAGACCATTGCTGAAGCCATCCACATCACTACCAAAACCATCCACCCACACCATCCTACCTTACCTCCACAGGCCTTACTTTTCAACCAAGAATCCCACCTCCTCTATCGACCCTACTTGTGGACCCATAACAGAGACACTCTCCATCGCCACCGGCAAATCCATCGTCACTTCTGATACCTCCTGAACGCGAAAAGGCACCAGAACTGGTGTCAGACATGCACCCGTCTTAATGTCTATCTCCCATACAGCTCCTCCAAGTACTGGAGAGCCTTCGACCACCTAACTGTCAGTCATTCCTCTCCCCACTACCCGCTCCTCCATAATGACCTTCCTTTCCCAGACAATGGCAACAAGGCAAACCACTTTGCTACCCACCTCACTGATACCTTCTCCATCCCTCTTCCCGGACATCCATGAACGAACAACATTTCCATCCTGCTGCTTCCCCTGGCTTTCAGTACTTTGACAGCATCCCCCCACAGAACTTAACACTCTGATCATTGCCCTCAACATCGAAACAACACTCCATATGAAATACAACACGGCTCCCAGCTACAACCACCTGACCTACATGCACCTTCAGACCTACCCCAACTCTTTCATTACAGCCCTTGATTCCCTCTACAGCGCCATCCTTACACCAGCTTCTTCCTCGACCTGTGGAAAACCTCCCATATTCTCATGTCTCTTAAACCCAGCAAGCCGCCTGCTGACATCTCATCCCATTGTCCCATCAGTCTCACCTCAGTGTTCACCAAGGTCCTGGAAACAATCCTGTCTCGCTGCATCCACCAACATCTCCATCAACACCAGCTCCTTCCCCTCTCCCAATTTGGCTTCCGACCATCCTTTTCTGTTGATTTCCAACTCCTGCGCTTTACCCACCTCCTATCCGTCCAGATGAGCTCACATCACGCGGCTATCCACGTGATGTGAGAAGGCCTGTGACTGTGTATGGCATTCTGGTCTCCTTTTCAAACTCCAATTCTACACCCTTCCTGTTAACTATGTCCAATTCATTGCATAATTTCTCACCAACCGCCCATCCTATGTCACTGTCAATAATTCTGACTCCCATTTGTTTTACCCCTCCGCCGGGGTGCCCCAGGGCTCTGTCCTTTCTCCCCTCTTCTATCTCATATATTCGGCAGACATGCTGCAACCCCAGCCTCCTGTCCATCTCCTGCAATTTGCTGATGACACCGCCTTCCTCATCCTTGCCCACTACCTCTCCTGATCCCAACACTTCCATCAATCCCATCTCTCTGAATTTTCCACTTGGTGTAACCAGTGGCTTCTCACCGTTAACCCCACTAAATTCCAGGCAATTATTATAGGTCATACTATCCCATCCTTCCGCCACCCCGACATCTACCTCACATTCCATGACCGACCCATCCCACAAACCAAAACCCTCAAGTATCTAGGCCTTACCCTCGATCGCTCCCTGTCCTGGAAATCCCACCTCCAAACAGTCCACGATAAAGCCCTCTCCCACCTCAATGTACTCAATCTCCTTTCCGGCCGGAAATGGGACCTCAACCCTTCCACCATCCTCTTCACCTACCATTCCATCATGCTTCCTATCCTCTGCTGTTTCCACCCTGCTTGTGTTTCCGCTTCCCCTGCCCTCTACCAATCCCTCCCCCTATCCTCGAAAGTTATGTTCTCCGCCTCCCTTACCACATCCACCTCCCTTCCCGCGTGCAGAACCTTTCCTACATCTGCTCAAGTTCCTCGAACACTTCCGACTCATATATGTCTCCTGCAAACTCGATTACCAGCACTCGCTTCTATCCCGTCTCCTGTTGCATCCTGGACCTCTGCCATGCCATTACCTTGTTATCTCTCCCCCCCCATTAACCTCCACACTCTCCACATCCTCTATGAGGGTAATTTCTGTCATCTCCCCCTCTTGCATGATGCCCTCCATCCCCAGATCTACTGCTCCTACCAACCTTAATCCTTCCCCATATTTGTACGACCCCTCTCTCGCTTCCCCTCCCATCCCATCCCCCTACCACACACACACACTTGGCTTTCCTCTCCCTCCCCTTTCCTGGGAATCCTTGTGATAACCTCCCTCATCCCGCCCAGACCCTCTCACGCTGGCCGCGGTGGCCGAGCGGTCTGCGGTGCACCAGTCACAGTCTGCATGGCCACTACGGTTGGGGGTTCGAATCCCCCCCCCTTGGGCATGGATAATTGTGCCAGCCTTAGTATTAGCCAATTCATAAGTAGTTTGTAAGTTTAAGTCCCATAAGCTCTAAAACATTTTAACGCCCTCTCATGTCCTGTCCCTCCCACTCTGTGCCTCCCCTCCCATCCTCACCCCCTGCGAGAGATCTGTACCAACAGATTTTAGCAGTGCATCGTCTGTGCTACAGTGTCAGTACCATTCATTGTCTCCAGTCTTAAAACTTCAGCAAGCGCCGAGTAAGCAGAATACTGAGCTGAGATGTGATTTTAAGTATGTGCTCTCGTCATAGTTTACTGTCCCTCATGAGTGTGTTTTCATCTACAAGTTTAAATGCTGCATATATGTGACTCTTAACCACTGTTGCTATTTTAATGTCTGAATATGTGTTTTAACTGCTCTGTGTGCTTTGTCATCCTTCCTGCACCAGTCACTTAGACTTGTAAGAGCTGATCTCTTGTGCTTTGTGACTTGATGCTTCCTTCCTATCCAGCTAACGATTTTCGATAAGTACAGTGATGTTTCGGAAAGTGTGAGTTTCCTGACAAAATAATTTTTGGTGTTACATGTAATTGTTAAAAAAAATGATGTTGTGAAACATTATTTAGAAACAACATTGTAACTGCTGCTGGAAGGAAGAGGTCCTCACCCTCCTGGCTTTTGGAGCAGACTGAGTGAGGGGGGTGTAGTCCTGGGTTTTCCCTTGTAACCATTTTATTACGTCTTAATGGATGACGTCATTTGAGGTTGGGGAGCATGGAGGCGTGGTCTCGGTGTCATGGCAGCCTCTAGTTTCCCGCCAATACATTTTGCGTTATTGCCAAATGCATTCAAGTAAAATAAAAAAAAATTGATTCTCCCACGAAGTAGCCGTCTTGAATTACCTCATAAGGCAATGGGAAGTAGGGGGTGTGGTCTTATCGTCGTGACGACCTCTATTTTCCCGACAAAAAACTTTGGACCATTGCCAAAAGTATTCAAGTAAAATTCAAATTTCTTGCCAGGTAGCCATTCTGATTTATTTGAACTTGGCGTAATGAGGTGATTTGCATATGTACACAATGCAATAACATTACTCACATTCAGTGTTGGATTCTGTTGCTACTACGACATCTCCCTTTGAGTTCCTAGAGCAGACTGACCGAGGTTCCATCCAATTTCGTAGTGGAGGGAGGGGTGGGGGAAATAATGAATAATAATCGGAAAGGGCCAATAGCATTCAAAGAAAATTGAATATTCGGATTTCCCTGGAGAAGCCATCTTGAATTACGTCAGAGGAGGTGGGGGAGCAGGGGGAGGTGGTCCTATGACCTCACCGGAAATGAAAGTTTACCGCCATTAGTCACCATCTTGGATGACGTCACAAATATGACGGTACTGGCATACGCTGCAGCCCTCCCCCCTATTATTGTTGCATATATTTATATCGCCTACAGCTCCCGGTTTTAAGCAGAAATGGTGAACTCATGTTTCAACGCATATCACA
The DNA here is from genome assembly GCA_026315105.1 of Locusta migratoria. NCBI lineage: Eukaryota > Metazoa > Arthropoda > Insecta > Orthoptera > Acrididae > Locusta > Locusta migratoria. The sequence continues at coordinate 269,149,535 of CM048751.1, read as the reverse complement.
AACTGGGACAATAAATTCTCCCCTCAGCTTTAAATGTTACAGCAAATGAGAACTCTGTTGAAGGTTAGTCTCTGATATAGAGTTACTGACAGACCAAAATACAATTTTAGAAAAGGGGAGAATAGCCCTGTGCACTCCTGAAATTCTGCTTATGACTGAGGGTCAAGATATTTCAGATGTGGAGAAGTTGATGAAAAACAACTTCAAAAGATTCAGAAAATTATATGAGGCTCGAACTGTTGTAAGTCAGTGTAGATGGTGAACAGTTTCATAACATACTAAATCTGTATATGCGTAATGATTTGAGTGTAACTGAAACCAGATCACCCAAGGTACAGCCTGAGCTATTTATTTTGCTCATTCTCAGCGCAATAGTTAGCGATACGAAGGAAATTTTAGGTGTATTGAGGCTGTATTAGGTCTATTTAGGAAGAGATCAGAACAGACTCTAGGTAGGTGTCTCCCCTCTAAAAATTTTGTAAAGTAAATATTTGTCTTTCAGGAAGCTGCCTGCATTGACTGAAAACTTAGTTGCACTGGACAATGACAAAACAGAGGCTGAATGAACGCACACCTGCCCATTAATTAACATATTAATGTGTCCCTGAAGTTATGTCTGCCATTTTGGCTTCGCACTCTCGACGATTTTAACTTTACTTCGTAAGCTTCTTTTGGTTGCTTAGAATTTTGCGTGGTACTTCTTTTTTACAGTTTATTTTCTGATACTTCTACCTCATTAAAATTAAAAGTGCTGTCAATACTTTTTAACTGTGCCCTGGAGAAAGTGATTAGAGAATAGAAAAAATCCGATACGAAATTGGGAAACCGAAAGGATAACGTGTAAGTGTATTGCATGGCATTCGCGGATGATATTGCTCTGAGCAAAGAAACAACGGAAAATGGGAAAACCCAAAGCAATAACGAGAAGGGGCGTCTAGAAATAGCAGCAAATAAGATGAACATCGCATTCCAGGCCACCAAAAGCGTGCACAAATAAGAAGCAATATCATGCGACATCAAAATTAAACATTACAACAGGGACGTGAAAACAGACGTTCTGTATGTCGCCGAAATACTAAATATTGTATGAAAAGGTGGGATAAATAAATTCATGAAAATACAAAGGAGACTGGTTAGAGGCATACTCGACCCAAGGACAACAGGAATACAATAAAACAGGCTGCAAGCTAACAAAAAAACTACGAAAATACAGAGAACATAATACGCAACACTCTCAAAAGAAGAATGTCTTTGGACATTTGGTAAGTACGGAAAACTACAGGATCACACAACAAATGTTTGTTTGTTCGTATTTTATGGACGGTCATACCGTACATACGATTGCGATAAAACTTTGTCAACTCATTGCTTGCACTCCCACGAAGGTTATAGGCATGCTATAATTCGTTCGGTGCATGGCAGAGGGTGCTTTACAGTTGGTTAATTCGTTTCTTACGCCTTCACCCTAAGATGGCTAGACGGATATGAATGAAATTTTGGAACAGAGGTAGCTTACACCCTGATTAATACTTTGGTTATCTATCGTAAGCCACCATATGGTGCATGACGGAGGGTACGTTACAATAAACATCGAAATTGTTTGTCCGGTCACCATATAAATGTATGTTTTGATGGAGATTTTAATAATCTGCAAGCCAGTGAATTTAGCATGTAAGAGGGTACCTTGCGACTTTTACATTGTTTGATCAGACACCATAAACTTGTTTATATATCTATTGTTTTATATATAGGAAAGGCAGTAATAGGTGGAGGAGGAGATGGACAGAAAGAGGAGGGAGGATACGAACAGAGAGAGGGAAGAGGAGGAGATGAACAAGGAGGAGAGGAGAAGCATAGTGAAAGAAGGAAAGAGAAGGTGCACAGAGAGAGAGAGAAAATGGAAGTTGGACTAACTTAACACTGGAATAAATAAACACCCAGGCGACGTCGGGTTTTTATCTAGTAAGAAATAAAACAATGAGGAGATTTTTTACTCAACGTGCTAGAAAGAAAACAAGAACAAATAACGAAATTATTTAAAAATTACCGTGCCAAACCAACAGCAAAAATTTCGTGGCACATTGTCATCACCTTCGGTGTTTGTAGGGGCAGCGCTGAGCAGCGCTTGGTATGTGCTTAAGTTGTAAGACTCATGATCCATTGGGATAATGCTCGCCTACAGAATGCGCGAGAAACTGAATGTGTTCGGAAGCCGTCCACCATCTACGTGGCCATCAAGATCTCTTCGGTACTGTCTCCAATCGACCACATGTGGGGTATAATGTGACAACTGACACATGCAACTCCTCAACCCACAACCCTAGCAGGACTGGTCGAGCAGGCTTGGGATAATGTGTCCCAAGGCAGTATTCGCCGTCTTTATTATCGAATGGATGCCAGACTCAGAGCCTACTTTGCCGCCCGTGGAGGTCATAGCATTGAGCCTCCGCATTACGATTCCTCACATACCAACAATAGAAAAATGTCTGTCACAAAGTTTCGACCTACGCATATTTCCAGAAGTAAATGGACATCGAAGTCCGAGATGGGTGTGTGTTCCATACTTGTTGGTGTAATTATGTAATTCGGAAACACACTGACGTGTGTTACAAACACCCATCTCAGTCTTCGGCATCCATTTATTACCGGAAATATACGAAGGAAGAAATTTTGTGACAGACTTTTTTTATTGCTGCGCTGCAAAGCCAGAGTTCGCGAATTTCGTTTCATCCTATATACTCAACACGTCTTTCGGGAAATGTTCATCTTTATTCACAGGTCGTTGAAATCCTCATCACTTACAAGCCTTCTTGATCTAAAATAATAAAAAAAACAGGGTGTTTCACTAAGTGCGTTTCCCTCTGTAACTTATAAAATAATAGGTGACGGGAAATTTTAATGCGCTAGGTCAACACAAGAAATGTTATACTTTCTGCGGAGCTATAGTTTATTGTATCATTTTCCAAAGAGTTACAGCACAAAGATATAATTTTTAAATGGAACAATAGTTTTTTCTATCGTGCATTGGATTCGTTGAAACTAGCTGCGTCCAAATCAATTTAAACTACATTCCTATCACTGTTAGTTTGGGAGCTACAACCCTTCAAAGTTTAGGGGGCGGAGGGTACAACAGCGTAGCTGAGTCGCTGGTGGTCATGAGACAATGGGCCATGCCCCAGGGGATAGCCACTCGGCCAGTCAGCTACGCTATCGCGGGGTTGGAACACTTGCGCGGAATGACACTTGCGCGGAGTGACACTTGCGCGGAACCCGGGGCCCTTTGGGCGGCTGATGGCTTTTCCCGGGTACAGGCACACCAAGAAGTCTAGCACAGCTGTGGTCAAGTTTCTACATTGTCAACATAACATGAAAATCAGTGAAATTGCACAACCCTTTCAAAGCTAAAGAGCAATATAATAACTTGTTCTAACTACATATTAATCTGTTGAGTGTTCCTCCTGTACACAAAAAGGTATTTTAATAGTGATAATGTTTGGAGAGTTATTAAGACAGTCTCTGCTACTAGAAGACGATGACTTTCCACAGTCATACCTCCTAAAAGCATATTATTCAGAACACTAAGCATATCAAGACACCTGCACAAGCAATAAATATATTTGGCATCCTGCACAGATACGTTGATGTAATTGACCGCTATGTAGTTAACCCAACTATCACGCAACTTCCATCTCTTTAAAAATAGCTACTATGCTTTTTAATAGGAGATGCAACCTTAAACCTTCAATTAAAAAACGTTAATAATAAGTCAATGAGTATTTTACATACTTGAAGCGTTTATTCGTAGACCCCAAAACGATTTGGCTTTATTCGAATAACAAATACATATAAGAAATATATGAAATACGGAATGTGTAAGGGAATGTCACACACCGAAAAATGCCGAAGATAAATTCTGTTTTCCATCACCGTCATATAGAACCATTTTTACTCCGAACTCGGGATAAACCAACAGGGAGAAACAAGTTGCAAGACTTCCAGGAAAAATGAAGCGAAATTGGCAGTCAATAGTTGGTTATAAATTACATTGCCTGTTAACTGTACAAATATAAATTAAGGAATACGCGGAATTACTGTTCAGTACAGTCAAAAAGGTCTAAGGTAATAGGCAGTGGATTACAATCAGATATCCGTATCACTCTCCTCCTCAAGAAGTCTGTGTGAAGATTTATATTCAGAACATTCAAGAAAAAGGTGTTGAAACTACAAGAAGCAGCTCATTTATTCAGGAAGGGAAAACGTTCTGGTGGCCGTAAATTTGAATGGCTGTATCTCTTGTAGTAAAAAAAAAGTAACATTCATTTTTTGATAAAATGTTAAAATCCAATGTACCAGAATTTTGTTTTTCTAAACTCGGTGCCAACTTTTTTTGTCAAAATTTTTGCAGGAAGTAGTCTTGACGTGATTTCATACTTCTATGCATTAATATTATCAAACATGTAATTTGTGTCACAAATTGCGCGGCCGGTCCGGTCGGAGGTTCGAGTCCTTCCTCGGTCATGGGTATGTTTGTTTGTACTTTGCCTAAGTCATTTTAAGTAAGATTAAGTAGTGTGTAACTCTAGCGACCAATGACCTAAGTAGTTTGGCCGCATAAGACTACACATATACACGTAATTTATTTAATTCATAAACACATTTAAGTACTAATAATTAAAGAAACTTAAATGTAGAAATTTGAAATAAACACTGAAAACAAATGATTGATATTTCTCATAAGATGAATGCACACAGCCGTTGAATTATGTCTTGTGAATGTACCTACAAAATCTGCCATATGAAAATTTTAGTGTGAGTCCCAAATTTGTTTTTTCTATAATAACATTAAAAATATATTAAAAATTCAGAACTCGAAAACCAGTGAAGTTATGGACTTGAAGCGTTTTGTGTTGCTAAATTTTTACATAGTAGACACGATTCTAAAATTTGGTTGCTATCGCCAAAGTAGACGAAAAGTTAAATTTTTTGGTGTAATCTTCGCTGTGTAGACTGTATGTTGTAGAAGTCTATGCCGAACCCAATTATAATCATACCTCTGAGGAGAGAACGTTGTTTGCACTTCTCCTGCGTTTCTAGTCGGCCGTGCTGTGGTACGTAACGACATCATACCGTTCCATTTCACCGAGAGCTATATATGTATTGGTGTGATGTCTGTTCTTTCGAAATAAGACATCACACCAATATATGTATCATTTAGACGCAAAGATTCTGGGTTCTCTTTTCATCACTAACGCGATTAACAATGTTAGACCTTGTGTGTAAACAGTTAAAGGTTATGAGTGCCACTGGAAAAATGCATAAGTAACACCTGTTGTTTGAGAGTTGAAGATGACCTCAAATTAGCCGAAATCGATATCTCATAATAAACATAACGTGTAGCTGTCTATACTTCATAATGCGATTTCTAACTTATTTAAAAGCTGCTCAAAACCACCGACAAAAAACCTTTATAATGAGATTGTATATAATTTCACGATCAAATTGTGTTTTAGTTATTTGTAGAAATACACCTAAAGACCTGCCCTTGATTTTAGTGTCTTGATCAGCTGTTTATTTTTAGAGGTAATTCTAGGGACAGGAAAAATTCGTATTTGCGATAAATTCGAATATAGATGCGAATTCTGACTCAAAATGCAGTAAATCCGAAATTGTCATAAATGGTATTTTGGTGTGAAACGCTATTTAATCAGAAATATTGGGAGATAACTTTATTTTCTGCCCTTAAATACGTATAAAGTAAACAGTAGGTACCGGAAAAATTCGCATTTTCAATGAATGCTAAATATAGGCCCATGCTAATTTTGGGCCGGAATGCGAGAGACGTGGATCTTGTAATATATCCTATTTTCAGCGAACGTCCCGTTACTACTGCTCCACCTTGCTCAGTGGGCCTTTTCCTGAATACGGCACAGGTAGCGCCTGGAGGGCGTGGAGTAGGGGTGGTGTATCGCTACTTCTGGAACACCCTGTTCACTACCTGCAGCGTCCGGGACTCCGCGCAAGTGTCTACACATTCCCTTTCCGCGCAAGTGTCACTCCCCGCAAGTGTCACAAACTCCGATATCGCAGCTTCCGCCCCCGGAACAATGAAGGGTTGTAGCTCCCAAACTAACAGTGATAGGAATGTAGTTTAAATTGATTTGGACGCAGTGGTTTAAACGAATCCAATACACGATAGAAAAAACTATTGTTCCATTTAAAAAATTATATCTTTGTGGAGTAACTCTTTGGAAAATGATACAATAAACTATGTTCATAGCTCCGCAGAAAGTGTAACATTTCTTGTGTTGACCTACCGCATTAAAATTTCCCGTCACCTATTATTTTATAAAATAATTCCCGTGAGCGAGGGAAAGTAAGTTTCTGTGTCTTATGTCACACGAATAAGTGGTGTTAGCAGTATAACTGTGAGGTCATATTCGCCGGCCGCGGTGGCCGAGGAGACTGAGGCGCTCCAGTCACGGTCTGCACGGCCATTACGGTCGGGGGTTCGAATCCCCCCTCGGACATGGATATTTGTGCCGTCTTTAGTATAAGGTATTTCATAAGTAGTTTGTAAGTTTAGGGACTGATGACCCCGTAGTTAAGTCCTATAAGCTTAACAAACATCACTAACAAAACAGGTCATATTCAGTCATTTCTCCCAACAGTACAGGTGTTCAAAAGCTGCACAGCGATGTACGAATCTTGCAGGGGTGAGGTACGCCGAGTAATATGATTTCTGATACTTCCTGGCAGATTAAAATTGTGTGCCGGAACCGGGACTCGAACTGGGACCTTTTCTTTTCGTGGGCAAGCGTTCTGTCACCTTTTTTTTTTTTTTTTTTTTTTTTTTTTTTTCTTCGTTGCGGACTCTGATCGTTTATGTTCGTTCTTGTTCGGTGTGTTGTTGGCTCAGCTTTTTTATTACAGAGGGCGTTGAGCCCTCTGGACGGGCGAGCTGAGCCACGGCGCCCGGCATCACTAACCTATTCCGGCACGACTCACGGTCCGTCCTCGTAACTTTACTTCTGCCAGTACCTCGCCTCCTACTTTCTTGCGGACGAAGTATTTCCAGCAGTGAAGGCATAAACAAATACCACGCAGGTTAGAACCTCCTTGGCAAAACCAATTATAATTTCATCTCTGGGTGCTGGAATAAACGAATTGACGTGACGGACAGTATGAATACAACTCTCGACGTGACGGTGGCGTGACGTGACGTGACGGCTAGTGTTAATATTGGCCTTTATGCATCAAGGGTTTGCGACTAGACGTGCTGAGGCTCATCAGTCCCTAGCGAGAGTTGCGGCGCGGAAAGACTTTCGGATCTATACTTACAGTCCTCCATCTAGATATAGAAGGCATAAGCAAATTGCACGGAGGTTAGAACCTCCATGGCAAAACCAATTTCAATTTTATCGCTGGGTGCTGGGATAAAAGAATTGACGTGACGGACAGTACGAATACAACTCGACGTGATGGTACCGTGACGTGACGGCTAGTGTGAATATTGGCCTTCATGCATCGAGGATTTGCGACTAGATGTGGTGAGGCTGAGCAGTCCCTAGCGAGAGTAGCGGCGCGGAAAGACTTTCGGATCTATACTTACAGTCCTCCATCTAGATATAGAAGGCATAAGAAATAGCACGGAGGTTAGAACCTCTTTGGAAAAACCAATTTTAATTTTATCGCTGGGTGCTGGGATAAACTAAATGACGTGACGGACAGTTTGATAACAACTCGATGTGACGGTGCCGTGACGTGACGTGACGGCTATTGTGATATGGCCTGGATTTGCGACTAGACGTGTTGAGGCTGAGCAGTTCCCAGCGAGAGTCCCCGCCGCCTGTGGCCGGTGACCGTCCGCCGGCGTTCCCTGGGTGGGCCCTCGCCGCTGTCTCCCTCCCCCCTCCCCTTACCTCCTGGTCCGCTCCGTCACGCTGCGCGGTCCCGGCGCATTTCCACGGTGCGTCCGGCTCGGCGGTCTGTCTCCAGCCGCTGGGCACGCCTTCCCAGAACGCCGCTCGCCTTGGAAGCCGGCTGACTCTCCACTGTTGTCGACTGCCCACAAAGCCCCCCGGGTTATCCACAAAAAGCCATCTTCCGGATTGTGGGCACAGTGAAAACGCAGTCGTGGTACCTACTCGGGGAGCACTGGAATACGAAAACACGACACATTACCACGCCCAGTACTGTGCTAACACTCGCTGGCATTTAAAACACCTTCCAGGCCTGTCGCACAGCTTGCCCTTTATTCACATGAAGTGATAAGTGCCATCGACAAGTTTTATTATGTAGTACATAGTCAATCACGGCAGGGCTATAACCATTATTGCATGAAATATATGTGACATTGCGTATTTCTGTTTAATGCAGAATCAGATAATATAACTGATATGAGGCGATCCCACTCCCATGAACCACAGACATTGCCGAGGTGGGGTGGCTTGCGTGCCTCAATGATACAGATAGCCGTGCCGTAGGTGCAACCACAGCGGAGGGGTATCTGTGGAGAGGCCAGACAAACGTGTGGTTCCTGAAGGGGGGCAGCAGCCTTTTCAGTAGTTACAGGGGCAACAGTCTGGATGATTGACTGAGCTGGCCTTGTAACATCAGCTAATGTGGCTTTGCCACACAGCTACTGCGAACGGCTGAAAGCAAGGGGAAACTACAGCCGTTATTTTTCCCGAGGACATGCAGCTCTACTGTATGAACATATGATGATGGCATCCTCTCGGGTAAAATATTCCGGAGGTAAAATAGTCCCCCATTCGGATCTCCGGGCGGGGACTACTCAGGAGGATGTGATCATCAGGAAAGGCAATACTGACATTCTACGGGTCGGAGAGTGGAATGTTAGATCCCTTAATCGAGTAGGAAAATTAGAAAATTTAAAAAGGGAAATGGATAGGTTGAAGTTAGATATAGTGGGGATTAGTGAAGTTCGGTGGCAGGATGAACAGGATTTCTGGTCAGGTGAGTACAGGATTATAAATACAAAATCAGTTGGGGGTATCACAGGAGTAGGATTGATAATGAATAAGAAAATAGGAATGCGGGTAAACTACTATGACCAGCACAGCGATCACATTATCATTGTCAAGATAGATACGAAGCCAACACCGACAACAGTAGTACAGGTTTATATGCCAACTAGCTCTGCCGATGATGAGGTGATCGAAGAAATATATGAGGAGCTAAAGGAAATTATTCAGACAATTAAGGGAGAGGAAAACTTAATTGTTATGGGAGACTGGAATTCGGTAGTAGGACAAGGAAGGGAAGAGAAGATAGTGGGTGAATATGGTCTGGGAAAAAGGAATGAAAGAGGAAGCCGCCTGGTAGAATTTTGCACGGAACATAATTTAGTTATAACAAACACCTGGTTTAAGAATCACAAAAGAAGGTTGTATACGTGGAAGAGACCAGGAGACACCGGGAGATACCAGATAGATTTTATAATGGTAAGACATAGATTTCGGAACCAGGTTTTGAAGTGTAGGACATACCCAGGGGCAGACATAGACTCTGACCATAACTTGTTGGTTATGAACTGTAGGCTGAAACTGAAGAAACTACAGAAAGGTAGGAACATAAGGAGATGGGACCTAGGTAAATTGAAGGAACCTGAAGTTCTTAAGAATTTCAGAGGGAGCTTCAGGCAACAATTGACAGAAACACGGGAAAATAAAACAGTTGAGGAGGAATGGGTAAAATTGAGAGATGAAATAGTGAAGGCAGCAGAGGACAAGATAGGTAGGAAGGCAAGACCTACAAAGAATCCTTGGATATCACAGGAGATACTAAATTTAATCGATGAAAGGAGAAAGTATAAGAATGCAGTAAATGAAACAGGCAAAATGGAGTACAGACGACTAAGAAATGAGATTGACAGGAAGTGCAAAATGGCTAAGCAGGAATGGCTAGAAGGCAAATGCAAGGATGTAGAAGAATGTATAAATAGGGGAAAAATAGATACAGCCTACCGGAAAATAAAAGAAACATTTGGCGATAAGAAAAACAGCTCTATGAATATCAAGGACACTGATGGAAAACCAGTTATCAGCAAAGAAGGGAAAGCTGAAAGGTGGAAAGAGTATATAGAGGGGCTCTACAAAGGAAATGAACTTCGAGACACTATTGTAGGAAAGGAAGAGGATGTAGATGATGATGAAATAGGAGATACTATACTGAGAGATGAATTTGACAGAGCACTGAAAGATCTAAGTCGAAACAAGGCCCCTGGAGTAGATGATATCCCGTCAGAGCTACTGAAGTCTCTGGGAGAACCAGCCATGACAAAATTGTTTCACATTGTGTGTAAGATGTATGAGACAGGTGAAGTACCCTCAGACTTTAAGAAAAATGTTATAATCCCCATTCCAAAGAAAGTGGGTGCAGACAGGTGTGAAAACTACAGAACCATCAGTTTAATAAGTCATGGTTGCAAAATATTAACACGAATTATATACAGAAGGATGGAAAAGCTGGTAGAAGCCGACCTCGGGGAAGATCAGTTTGGGTTCAGGAGAAATGTAGGAACACGGGAGGCAATACTCACTTTACGGCTTATCCTAGAAGATAGATTAAGAAAAGGCAAACCAACATTTCTAGCTTTTGTAGATTTGGAGAAGGCTTTTGACAATGTTGATTGGAATAAACTCTTTCAAGTTCTGAAGCAAGCAGGAGTAAAATATAGGGAGCGTAAGGTTATTTACAACTTGTACAAAACCCAGACAGCGGTTGTCAGAGTTGAAGGGCATGAAAGGGATGCAGTGGTTGGAAAGGGAGTAAGACAGGGTTGTAGCCTTTCCCCAATGTTGTTCAATTTGTACATTGAGCAAGCTATAAAGGAAAGCAAGGAGAAATTTGGAGAAGGGATTAAAGTTCAGGGTGAAGAATTAAAAACATTGCGTTTTGCCGACGACATAGTAATTCTGTCAGATACAGCAAAGGACCTGGAAGAGCAATTGAACGGAATGGACAGTGTGCTGAAAGGTTCATATAAGATGAACATTAACAAGAGTAAAACTAGGGTAATGGAATGCAGTGTAAGAAAATCAGGTGATGCTGAAGGAATTAGATTAGGTAACGAAACAATAAAGGAGGTAGATGAGTTTTGTTACTTGGGCAGTAAAATAACAAATGATGGTCGCAGTACAGAGGATATAAAATGCAGAATGGCAATGGGTAGAAAGGCGTTTTTGAAAAAGAGAAATTTGTTAACATCGAATATTGATTTAAGCCTAAGGAAGTCCTTGCTGAAGGCATTTGTATGGAGTGTTGCCTTGTATGGGAGTGAAACATGGACGATAAGCAGTGTGGACAGAAAGAGGATAGAGGCTTTTGAAATGTGGTGCTACAGACGAATGCTGAAGATTAGGTGGGTGGATCGCATAACTAATGAGGAGGTACTGAACCGAATTGGGGAGAAAAGAAATTTCTGGCATACCTTGACTAGAAGAAGGGATAGATTGGTGGGACACATTCTTAGACATCAGGGAATTGTGAATTTAGCGTTGGAGGGAAGTGTGTGGGGTAAAAATCGTAGAGGGAGACCAAGAGACGCGTATAGTAAGCAGATTCAAGTGGATGTGGGTTGTTGTTCTTATGAGGAGATGAAAAGGCTTGCCCAGGATAGAGTAGGGTGGAGAGCTGCATCAAACCAGTCTCTGGACTGAAGACCACAACAACAACATGAGGCGATGCACCATTCAATGGAAAGTTGCGTGTTTATGGTTGTGTGAATGCGTACAGAAAGGAGTAACTGCACCAGTTACTACCGATTTTCTGTAAATAGTAGATAAGCTTTATATATATAGACATCGATAGTAAAGGCAAAGAAAGTTTGTAGAAAGTCCTCAGAGTTCCAACGTGAATTTAATTTTCCTATGTTTGAAATTGAAATGTTGTAATAACGTATCCAATAGTGGTACCTGTCAATAAACGCAGCACTTTATCCAAATTCCTGAACCATTACGTACCATTGAAAAAACACCAGGTTGGAACTGTTTTTTGTCCGCCGAATAAAATTCGTGCACTGGTGGGGAGCGCTAAAGATGATCTCGGTTTGAGGAAGGCCGGCATGTACCAGATTCCGTATCAGTGTGGAAAGTCATATATTGGACAGACGATGCGTACCGTCGAGGATCGATGCGTTGAACACCAGAGGCACACGCGATTGATGTATCCGAGCAAGTCGGCGGTCGCTGAACATTGTTTGTCGGAAAATCATGCGATGGATTATGAACGCACTTGAATTCTGGTACAGACGTCGAGATACTGGGACTGCGTCGTTAGAGAGGCCATTGAATTTCGCACAAGTGACGACCTCATAAACCGTGACTGTGGCTGTAATCTTAGCAAATCTTGGGAACCAGCGATTGGGTTAATTAAGAGTAAATCTAGCAAACGTAACGAAGTGACGACCACGGCGGACAGAGCCCTCACACCGACGTCATCTCGCCTTCCCAATCGGTTCCACCGCGTGGTCGCGGCGCGGAGCGCGGACCGCGGAGGGGTCGCTACCGCTACCGGGCTAGAACCCAGTTCCCTTCGAGCAGCCGTAGCGTGCGGATCTCCGTGCCGGCGCGTTTCCAGGAGCTTAGTCCGTCAGTTCACCTGATGATGGCGACATGTATGATCGCCGAAATACTGTGCCCGTTGGACACTATAGACAGGCAGTACAGCCGTGGATATTTTGATCATTACGTAATTATACAGCTCATTTGTAGTTTCTGTAAGAAAAGCTGCTCAAAATTATCCATGAAAATCTCAGATACTATGGGACTAATTGGAGAACCAATAGCTAGGCCATGGAACTGAGTGTAACATTATTTTCACAATAGAAGAAAGATAGTTTTACAATATTTTAAAAGCAATAATTATGTTAGGTTATTGTGTAGAGTTTACTGTAGACTTACGCAAAAGTCAGTAAGTATGTTCATACTTTCTTCAGTAAGAATATTAGTAAAATAAGATTTTTAAGTATTTATGGGTAAAAATTCCACAGTGTGGTTCGTTAACAAATTAAAAATTCTATTATTGGAAAGAAACAATTCAAATTCAGGATGCATACAGAATGTTCGAAAAATGTATCCATAGTTTGACAGATGGCAGTACCAAACAAACCAAGAATAACAGTCCAGTAAACCTAGGTCCAAACACGCATATTTTTGAGTTATGAGCACTTGTTGATAGTGACTCAAGATGTTTGATAGCCGCATCTACGACAGACAAGGTAAACTATACGCCATCAGGGTTCGCCACTGTCGTCTACATTTCCTCTGCTTCGAAGTATTCTAGTTAAACATCAGTCGGAGCTTTAGGCTACGTGCACACGATTATGTAGTGACTTATTGTACTGTAGTTTCAGCCTTCTTACTGTGTGTTCTTCTGCAGTACATACATTGTAACTCTGAGTATGTATCCCTTAATTGTTGTATTTACTGTTATTGCCACGTTTGTGCTGTTCTCTACTTACAATATCTTTTCTTCTCTTATGCTATCAGTCATTGCAAAATTTGGTGATATACATCTCAGTAAATTAGCTTACTACGCCTATTTTCATTCACTGCTTTCATACGGGATCATATTCTGGAGCAATTAAACATTGAGTAAAAAAATATTCATTGTACAAAAGCGTGTAATCAGAATAATTGCTGGAGCCCACCCAAGAGCATCCTGCATACATTTGTTTAGGGATCTAGGGATCCTCACTGTAGCTTCACAATATATATATTCACTCATGAAATTTGTTATTAACAATCCGACCCAATGCAAAATTAATAGCCGTGTGCATAGCTACAACACTAGGAGATAGGATGATATTCACTATTCAAGGTCAAATCTAACTTTGGCTCAGAAAGGGGTTAATTATGCTGCCACAAAAATCTTTGGTCTCTTACCAAGTAGCATGAAAAGTCTGACAGATAGCCAACTAGTTTTTAAAAGGAAATTAAAGGAATTTCTGAATGGCAACTCCTTCTACAATGTAGATGAATTTTTAGATTAAACTTTAAAAAATAAAAAATAAAATAAAAAAATAATAATAAAAAAATAAAAATAAAAACTAAAAAGTCCTTAAAATATTGATTGTCAAGTATAGACAACATTTACTAAACTGACACATTCCACATCATTACGAAATGTCGAATATATGATCTATGGAACAAGTATTAATCTAATCTAATCTAATTCACATCATCTGATAAGTGCCATCGACAAGGGATCTCAAATCGATTCCATATTTCTGGATTTCCGGAAGGCTTTCGACACTGTACCCCACAAGCGGCTTCTAATGAAATTGCGTGCTTATGGAATATCGCCCCAATTGTGCGATTGGATTTACGATTTCCTATCAGAAAGGACACAGTTCGTTGTAATTGACGGTAAGTCATCGAGTAAAACAGAAGTGATATCTGGCGTTCCCCTGGGACGCGTTATAGGTCCCCTATTCTTCCTTGTGTTTATAAACGACTAGCTGAAAACCCGGCGTTGCCTAGGTATTTATTTATTTATTGCTGCCATTTTTCAGGTATATTTTCACTTGTATCAGGGCTGTATGTCTGTAAAATCTCTTGGGTATACAGGTAGTAGTAAAGAAGTAATACATTAAAACTTGGTGCGGGAAGGAAAGGTTTTCCATGAACATTAGTGTTTATGTGCTTATATCTCGTGAACTATGTGTCGTACTGTGATACAGTTTAAAGGGTACACTCAACTACATGCGTGTAGATTGTTCGTAAAATTTTCTGTGACTACAATTAGTACTGTAGAAATTACAAATTATAACGTCATACCGAAAGCCGTAGTTTCAGTCCATGAACAGTGGAACGTTACTGTCTATCTGCTCATATCTCATGAACTACGTGTCTTACTGTGATACAATTTAGAAGGTACATCCAACTGTATGTTTGTATTCTGTCTGTAAAATTTCCTGTCGCTACAATTTGTAGTGTTCAAATTATAAATTGTAACGTCATACTGAGAGCCGTAGTTTTACTCCATAAACAGCGGAAAAGTAGTAAGCGAGAAACTTTTTTCCTTTCATCATTTTACTATGGTTGCCAGCGATAAAAAGTTTAATAAAGGTTTGAAATTATGTTTAAAGTTTATTGCAAGTAGCTAAGTACTGTCATTCACATACAGTATATTTTGAAAGTCTCGCGGCATTATATGGCATTTTTTTGCGATTTCTATTGGTTATGTTGCAATATCTTTTGAACCATGTGCCGTATGTGATTCTTAACCATGCAGCAATTGTTACCTCACGGTAAGGAATGTGTGTAGCACATTTGGTTGAAATCGGTCCAATCGTTTAGGAGAAAATGAGCACCATTGTCGAAAAATGCAGCAGTTTTTCGCGCTTCTCATTGATTATGACGTCATATCTCGTGAACTACATATC
The DNA here is from genome assembly GCA_026315105.1 of Locusta migratoria. NCBI lineage: Eukaryota > Metazoa > Arthropoda > Insecta > Orthoptera > Acrididae > Locusta > Locusta migratoria. The sequence goes on along the minus strand of CM048751.1, from coordinate 269,134,126 downwards.
GTACGTTATTCTTACACTTACGGCGACCGTTCTCATGGATTGAAACTTACTTGTATAAAATTTGAGAAAGATTGGATCAAAACTGTAGATTTGTATGCAACATGTACACACATACGGACATTCTGCTTTATATATTAGATTTAGGAGACAATCTGAATAGCTCCCTTAGACTGTTCGCGAATGATGCTGTCGTTTATCAGTTAGTGAAGTCAACAGAGGATCAAAAGCAACTGCAAAGCGATTTAGACAAAATTTCTACATGGTGCGAAAATTGGCAATTGACACTAAATAAAGAAACGTATTACATTTAGGCTTTAACGATTTATCTCAGTGAACGTATATGTTTTATGAAATTTGTATTTAATAGTGTACGCAAATAAAAAGTAGTGGCCGCGATGGAGTACCCGAGCGGTCTAAAGCGTCTCCCTGCGGAGCGCGCGGTTGCTCGCCGTGGAGGTTCGAGTCCTCCCTGGGGCATGGGAGTGTGTTTGTCCTTAGGTTAGTTTACCTTAGTTTAAGTAGTTTGTAAGACACGGACTGATGACCACGCAGTTTGGTCCGATAGATTTACAAACATTTGAACATTTGAACAAAAGTAGTGTTTTGACTCATTTTAAAATAACTCAATTTATTTCCATTATTTGTGTTTTTGAAGTGCACACTTGAAGTGCCATTATTGAGACATGGAATTTTAATGTATTTCAGTTTGCGATATATGTTTGTACAGCTTATGGGAGTTAACTACTGGGTCATCAGTCCCTAAACTTACAAACTACTTATGAACTATTTACGAACTAGGACGGCACAAATATCCATGCCCGAGTGGGGATTCGAACCGTAGTGGCCGTGCAGACCGTGACTGGAGCGCCTCAGTCCCCTCGGCCACCGCGACCGGCTGGATTTGTATACAGTCGTCGTAGTTTTGTCATTTTCGAAGCTAGTTTCTTAGTACCAAACTAATCATTAATTTTAGTGCATGAAAAATGATCAGTATTTTCTTTAGGATCCAGTGATATATAAAACATGGTCTACCCTAATTTATTTAAACAAAAGGTACATATCATGTTGTGCAATAGTTATAACATGTAGTAGTGTTGTTTTTATGCAAAAAAGTATCTTTATAGGTACAGCAATTTCCGAAACTAAGTGTAATGCATTTTTAGTGTTTGCAGCTATTATTGACGAAAGTATCAAAATTTTAAAATTACGTAAAAGGACAGTCAAAGTTACGTTTAAATCAATGTACTATTTCTTAAAAGCGTTTAAGTAATACTGTTAATAGTATTTCAAATTGAACGCGAAAATCTGATACTTTAGATGTCTAGTAGCAAAGTTTTACTTAGGTGTCCGATATTTCGTGTTTGTAATGTTGGCAATGGTTTTGCAGGAAGCGTGCAACATACGTTACAAATTGAAATGTTGTTTTTGTATATCCCTGTGCCATTTTTATGTTGTGCCATTTTTATGTAAAGGATCACGAACCCCTGGACTCGAGGTGATGCAGCACAGACTCTGAGCATCTGAGCTGCGGCCGCTGTTGGCAGCGCCGTGGCCGCGTGTTTGCCGGGGTAAGTTATGCACGGGCCCGCCGTGAATAGCAATCTCCGGCGCTGCCGCCTCAAATATTTGCCTCCGCGGCGAAAGGAAACAAAGCGGCCCTGGGCACACACATTTCGCCGCTCCGTCAGGCCGTCACTCGCGGCCGGTGACAGTTCGTCTCTCTCAAGTACCAGTCGCCGCCACTCGACGCGCTGCAAGTTAATGCTCCCGCGACGAGTCGTACGATGGATCGAGTTTCGACAAAATAAAGCAGCTGATCGTGCAATTCCTCATCTTCGGAATCCGCCATAATGACCGCGATGTCGATGGGGCGTTAAACCCTAATCTTCCTTCCATCTTTCTTTCATCCTCGGAGAAAGGAGCAGGTCATATCTCCTTTGTACAAGTGTCGTCCAACACATGCTCAAATTCTTGGGACATGTTTTCTGTTCGTCTGTTATGCTCCGTAGCACAGTGGTAGTGTGTCAGACAACAAATCCAAAGGTCGCGGGTTCGATCCCCGCCAAGTCCTGGGATTTTTATAGGTCACTTCTTTCACCTCTGGCAGTGTTGCTGATGTGAAAAATACCGAGTAGCACCGTGGTTCGGAACCCACGTTAAACTGTAGGTCCCCCTATAACTGGCTCGGTAAGTCAGTTTGAAGATCGGAGGAAGGCAACGGCATACCACCACCAAACACGACCATGCCAATCTTCGGATTGTTGACTGCTTTACCTTTTTAACTACTATTATATTTCTGGAGACAGCGGTGGATCGATGGTTCGATTTTGGAGGGGATCACAGGATACTGTTTGTGTTTTCGGCTCCGCCCCCTTCCCTTCCAGAAAAATATACATTGGTAATATATAATAATTTATGTTGTTCATAATAAATATGACAGTTTAGTGTAGCTGTTTTCTCTCATTACGGCTTGCTATGGACCACGAAGGTTTTGATGTCTTCCCTGGTGGTACTTCCCTCTTTCGCTAGGAGATTTTCATTTTGTCTGACTGTGCTTCTTTTCTCTCTTCTAACCATTTGCTGGCAGCACATGGAATTGTCGTAGTAAGCGGAATTGGTGTTTAATAATTTTGACCTTTTCTGTGAAAACTTGTTGATCATGTGTGTCCTCAAATAAAATTTCAGCTTTCTGTAAATTCTTTTTAACTTGGATTGCCCATTTAGAATACGACTTTGATTTTGAAATTGATCTACATCTACACGGGATACTCTGCAGATAACAATAAAGTGCCTAGCAGAGGGTTCATCGAATCACCACTATACTATTTATCTCCATTCCATTCTCGAATAGTGGGCGGGAAAATAGAACACCTGAATCTCTCCGTTCGAGCTCTTATTTCTCGTATTTTATTCTGATGATCATTTCTACGTGATAGTCAGCAATATATTTTCGCATTCGGAGGAGAATGTTGGCGATTGCAGTTTCGTAAGTAGCCCACATAGCAGCGATAAGCGCCGTTGTTGTAATGATTCCCATCCCAGAGCCTGTATCATTTCCGTAACGCTGTCTCCCCTGTATCGTGACAATACGAAACGAGCTGCCCTTCTTTGGACTCTTTCGATATCCTCCGTCAAACCCATCTAAAAAGGATCCCACACTGGGCAGCAATACTCCAAAAATGGACGGACAAGCGTAGAGCATGCAGTTTCTTTAGTAGGTCTGTTGCATCTTCTGCCAATAAAACGCAGTATCTGGTTCGCCTTTCCCACGACATTGTCTACGTGTTCTTTCCAATTTAAGTCTGAAGTAATAATAATTCCTAGGTATTTTGCGGGGTTTATGGCCTTCACTTTTGATTGATTTATCTTGTAAACAAAGTTTAACGGATTTCTTTTCGTACTCATGTGGACGACTTTACACTTCTCATTATTTAGAGTCAATTGCCAATTTTTACACCATACTGAAATCTTATTCATATCTTCTGCTGTTAGTTTTGATCTTCAGATGATTTTACTAGACGGTAAATGACGGCATCATCTTCAAACAACAGATTTTCCCCTAAATCGTTTATGTAAATAAGGAGCAGCAGAGGACCAAAAACACTACCCTGTGGAAAGTCCTATTACCACCTCTGTTTTAGTCGATGCCTTACCATCGATTACTACGAAATGTGTCCTCTCTGACAGGAAATCCCCTATCCAATCGCAAATTTGGGGCGATATACCATAAGCACGCAATTTGATTAAAAGCCGTTTGTAAGGTACGGTGTCAAAAGCCTTCTGGAAATCAAGAAATACGGACTCGATTTGCGAACCCTTGTCGATAGCATCCATCACTTCGTCTGAATAAAGAGCTAGTTGTGTTTCGCATGAACGATATTTTTTAAATCCGTGTTGACCTTGGGTCAGTTGACCGGTTATCGTATGCAATGAGTAGGTCCTTGGGGTACATTATAGTGTAATAATAACTGATAATTTCTTTAGCTATACGAGTAAATATGAAATGATGTTGCTCTTTTTTATTATTTATTACGTCAAATGAATATTGTCTGTCATTTTATTTCAATTTCTTTTTCTGCCAACTTTGCAGATAGCTCATTAATATGCAAATGAATAAATTGTATTTAAATAAACCATCATCACAAAACAATCAAGTTATTCAAGGGTAACCACTATTTTTTATTATTATAAAAAAAATTAAATTGTTTACAAAACTATGAAACTGAGAATTTACTTATTTCTTTTATGAAAATCCTTGTTCTCATTCACTATCATTGGGCAACACAAAAACCCCTGACTTACCTAACATTGACAGGATATAAGCCCTCCAAAATAAGTGAAAGGTGGTTGAAAAAGAGTTAAAAGATGTTTATAGTAAATTTTGTATTATAATAAATTATGACAAGTCAAAAACCAGAACATACTTGACCAAGAGTCAATTCCAGAATACACAAAAACAATGATTTTACAATGGCACAGTCAAAATTATCTAACAATTAGAATCCTTTTTGCAGAAAATAAGACAAAATCTTAATACTACGTGAAATTTACAATTTCGACTGGCTGTAGTCTTGAATTCGGTGTACTTTAAAACTAACAAAATTGTAAATTAAAATTCAGTGAAAGTTAAGTGCTAAACAGACGCGATCGATTACACTCGACTATGGTGATCACGCTAACTCACACTACGTCCCACCTATCAACCACAATTCAATAATCTTTTCACTAGTTATGCGTTGGCTCTTCTTTACCATATACAGTTGAACAGCCTCACCAAAGTCGAAGGGCCGCTGATGGAAGAGCAGGCTGATGAATGCGATCGCGCATGGAAAAATATCTACCCGTTCGGCGTGGCAATTACTGAAGTATTCGAGCTACGAAAAAAATACAGCAATTTTCCAACCCAGTGGTGTATGCTGATATTTAAGAACAGTAAATTATCCTGATTACGAGTGAGCTTGTTCTAAAACAACACCCACTTTAGAATATTTAAAAGTTTCTCATTATAACTGTGAATGCAAACAGCAATCACACAGACGCTATCTAACACTGTGCAATGGGCACCGACTTGCAAGGTCCGAAAACTTTCGAGTCCTTGCCACAACTCTTCGCTGCTACCAAGAGGTCCGAACAGTCCGGTGGCCTCCACCACAGTATTTCAGCATAATAATGAAGAATTTGCAGTTCCGTAAAATACTGATTTTGAAAAATATGTTTCAAAATCTTTGCAAACTGCAACTGTCACGTAGATACTGGTTTTCAAAATATATGACTCCAAATCATTGCAAACTACATTTGAGACGTAATTAATTTACGAACTATAATACGATCCTTGACAACATCATTATTTGTACTGTGTGCATTCATTTTTTTACTTTGCACTACGACTGGAATTTGGTATGTGGACTGTGGCTATACACACTTAATATGCAAAAACAACAAGTCTGTCTACAAAATAAAAAATAATTTCTTTTGTGGGGGGAGGGTCAAGACCCTCCCCATGGATCCCCCACTGGTAGGAATCACATGGACTCTGTAAGTGACGGACGTGTGAGACCCATTTCGCTCTTATCATTTGGAAAAGATCATCTTGTGCCAAGAATTGTAATTCACACTGTTCATTTGGAAACGATCATCTTGTGCCAAGAACTGTACCTCGCTTTATTGGAAAACATCATCTCGTACCAAGAGCTGTACCTCGCTTTATTCATTTGGAAAAAATCATCTTGTGCATGGAGCTGTATCTCGCTCTATTCATTTGGAAACGATCTTCTTGTGCCAAGAGCAGTACCTCGCTTTATTCATTTGAGAAAGATCATCTTGTGCCAAGAGCAGTACCTAACTTTATTCATTTGGAAAAGATCGTCTTGTGTCAAGAGCTGTATCTCACGCTATTTATTTGAAAAAAAAAAAAAAAAAAAAAAAAAAAAAAAATCTTCTTGTGCCAAGAGCTGTATGTCGATTTATTCATTTGGAAAAGATCATCTTGTGCCAAAAAGCTGAAAAATGTTCAAATGTTTGTAATCCTATGGGACCAACCTACGTTGGTCATCAGTCCCTAGCCCTACAAACTAATTAAACTAAGTTAAGCTAACCTAAGGACAATACACACATCCATGCCCGAGGGAGGATAACGTAGTGCTCCAGATTGCTCGGGTACTCCCGTGGAGCGCTAAAAGCTGTATCTCACTCTATTCATTTGGAAAAGATTATCTTGTGCCTATAACTGTATCTCACTCTATTTATTTGGAAAAATCTTCTTGTGCCAAGAGCTGTACATCGAATTATTCATTTGTAAAAGATCATCTTGTGCCAAAAAGCTGAAAAATGTTCAAATGTTTGTAATCCTATGGGACCAACCTACGTTGGTCATCAGTCACTAGCCCTACAAACTAATTAAACTAAGTTAAGCTAACCTAAGGACAATACACACATCCATGCCCGAGGGAGGATAACGTAGTGCTCCAGATTGCTCGGGTACTCCCGTGGAGCGCTAAAAGCTGTATCTCACTCTATTCATTTGGAAAAGATTATCTTGTGCCTATAACTGTATCTCACTCTATTTATTTGGAAAAATCTTCTTGTGCCAAGAGCTGTACATCGAATTATTCATTTGTAAAAGATCATAATGTGTCAAGAGCTGTATAACATGATCTTTTTCAAATACATTCCGGCTGTAGACTGCCACTCGAAACCAACATTAATAGCATTTCCTGACCAGGCACGTAAAGTGGCATTCGTAAGCTGAAGTAACAATATTTTGTTAATCTCCTGTTGATGGCAGCAACTGTCGCAACTGGTCGAGTATAACAAATGATCTTTTGCAAATACATTGCGTCTGTACACTGTCATCTGAAAACAACATTAATCGCTCCAGTCACCCACAATACCCAAAAATCAGTAGATAAAGGCTCCCAGATAGATGCCAAGCTTAATTACTTCTGCGATACTTTCTACACTGTTCTGTACTGTCACCTGTTATTGTGGTCTTCAGTCCATAAACTGGTCTAATGCACCTCTTCATGCTACCCTACCCTGCACAAGCTTCTTCATCACTAAGAACGGCAACCCACATACATTTGAACTTGCTTACTGTATTCCTCCCTCGGTCTCCAGGTGCGATTTTTGGTCTCCACATTTCCCTCCAATGCTAAATTGACGATTACTTGACTTCCCAGTATATGTCCTACCAAACGATCCCTTCTTTTCGTCAACATGTGCCAGGAATTTCCTTTCTCCCCAATTCTGTTCAGTAATTCCTCATTAGTTAGGTGATCTATCCATCTAATCTTCAGAATTCGATCGATAGCACCACATTTCAAAAGCTTCTATCATTTTTATGTCTGAAACTGTTCCACCCCTGTACAAAGCTACACTACTGACCAATGCCTTCAAAATATTTCTTTGCGTTTACATTTATTATTGGTATGGTGTCTCTTCTTTCGAAAATTTCTGTGCGGATTTACACATACGATCAGTTCCTTGTGCGGATACAGTTGGACAGGAGTCACTACCATCGTAGTGTTCTACAGGTTGAGAATTCGGACAGGACGGAAAGCGTGCCACTGTCCCGAAACGTGAAATCCTGGTTCGAATGCATGTCGATCAGAATGGGGGGGGGGGGGAGGGGGGAGATGAAATACGCTGAAGATCCAAATAAATTGCTATTACAAGGACGTGGCCAAAGGGGAAGGGGGGGTCTTGGGGTTCCGGACCCCCACTAAACGATAAAATACTAGTCAAACTTATGCTAAGCACAACACACACACCCATGCTCAATGGTGGACTCGAACCTCCAAAGGGACTAAATGAAATAAGACACGACCTAGCTACCGTGTAGTGAAACTGAATGATACTGTTATCAGTCATACGCCGAAAAAGGAATACGCTCTATCGACAGTCATCAAAGCCATCTATAGATTTTAATTATCGATAACAGCATCGGCTATTGCCCAATCGCCGCGGCGGAGCGGCCGAGCGCATTGAGGCGCTATGCTACGATGCGCGAAGCCGTTCCCCGACGGGGGTTCGAATCCTCCCTCGGGCATGAATATTTGTGCTGTCTTTAGTATAAGGTTGTTCATAAGTAGTTTGTAAGTATAGGAACTCATGACCCCTCAGTTAAGTCCCTTAAGCTTAACAAACATTTAAACATTTCATTGCCCAGTCCTCCTTTAGTCGTTGTCCATACCAGTAATGGAGCACATTACTGGTATGTTGAGCACTACATTGGAATGCTGCCACTTCCGTTTATTTCTTTTGTGTTGTTAAGATAAGTTTCCAATTATGAATAAGTTCATAACAAGAAAAAAAGAGAGAAATCGACTCCACTAGCGTTATGGTAACTTAAAATACGTACTACTATAACAGCTTATTTATCTATATACAGCCGTGGAATCGTTATTTGGAGTAGCAATATTTCAGTATATCGTAAGGAACCTCACTCAGTATGTGTAATAATTTTTAAAGTTAGGTTTAAGAGTAATATTTTATCTAGAGGATAGATACGTTGCAATCCCAACAAGAGTAAAAGAACCAATAATCTTGGAAATAAAATTATAGACTTACGCTTCCTAAATCAGTATGCAAGGTATTTACACTGATGCAAAAATTAATTCAGATTTTGCGAAACACCAAGCTACAGTCGTGGCTGACAGGCAGCAAGCTTGGTGACATGCAACCGTGTCGATGCCAGCGTTCAAATACAAAGAAACACTTCTCATCTGATAATATGACTTCGTTAGGAATAACAACTGAAGGTTCTGCTGGTGTATATTGAAACAATTTTTAAGAAATGTTTTCCTAAATTTTGTATATAAAATATTGCAGTATTTATAAGAAGGTCTTACAAACGCAAACTATGTGCATAAAATATAAAAATTAAGTTAGCCTAAGTCTGTCTTTAGAATAAATGGAAAACATGAGCCTTTGTAAATTTCTCTTTAACCATTCGGCCGTCCACTTTGACAATATCCTGGCTACGTCAATGTGCTATAGGCAAGCGTATGCAAACACAGAGATATGCGGACATTAAGAGCTACGCCTGTATAAGACAAGAGGTGACTGGCACGGCGTTAGATCGGTCACTGCTGCTACAGTGGCGGTTTATCACCATTTAAGTGAGTTTGCACGTGGTGACACAGTCGTCACACGAGAGAGGGACACAGCATCACCGAGGTAGCGTTGAGGCGCGGATTTTCCCGTACTATCTTCTCGCGAGTGGACCGTGAATATCCGGAATACGGTAAAACATCCTATCTACAACAATGTTACACCTGGGGAAACAATCCTGCAAGAACGGGACCAAAGACGACTGAAGTGCAACACTTCTGCATATTGTTGGAGATTTTAGTGCTGCGCCATCAAGAAGTTTCATCTTACGAACCAATTAACGAAACGTAATCGGTATAGGCTTTCGGAGCCGAAGAACCATTTGTGTACCCTTGTTGACAGCTCGAGTCGATGCCTTACGCCTCGCCCTGATCCCGGTAACACCGACATTGTTGAAGACTGGGAACATCTACATCTACATGGGATACTCTGCAAAGCACATTTAAGTGCCTGGCTGAGAGTTCATCGAACCACCTTTATACTATTTATCTCCCATTCCATTCTCGAATACCGCGCGGGAATAAACAACACCTGAGTCTCGCCGTTCGAGCTCCGAATTCTCGTAGTTTATTCTGATGATCTTTTCTACCTATGTAAGTGGTAGTCAACAATATATTTCGCATTCGGAGGAGAATGTTGGTAATTGGAGTTTCGTAAGTAGTCCTCGCCGCAGCGATAAGTGCTGTTGTTGTAATGATTCCCATCCCAGATCCTGTATCATTTCCGTATCGCTGTCTCCCCTGTATCGTGACAATACAAAACGAGCTGCCTTCTTTGGACTCTTTCAACGTTCTCCGTCAAACCCACTTGATAAGGATCCTAAACTGGGCAGCAATACTCCAAAAATGAACGTACAAGCGTAGTGTATGCAGGTTCTTTTGTAGTTCTCTTGCATGTTTTAAAGGTTCTACCAATAAAACGCAGTCTCTTGTTCGCCTTTCCCACGACATTATCTACGTGTTCTTTCCACTTTAAGTCGGAATTAATAGTAATTCCTAGGTATTTTGTGGAGTTTACGGCCTTCACCTTTGATTGATTTCTCTTGTAAACGGATTTCTTTTCGTACACATGTGTACGACTTCACACTTCTCATTATTTAGAGTCAATTGCCAATTTTTACTCCATACTGATATCTTATTCAGATTGTTCTGCAGTTGGTCTAGATCTTCAGATGATTTTACTAGACGGTAAATTACTGAGTCATCTGCAAACAAGCTAACAGAGCTGCTTAGATTTTCTCCCAAATCGTTTATGTAATTAAGAAAAAGCAGAGGACCAAAAACACTACCCTGTGAAACACCCGATATCACCTCTGTTTTAGTCGATGCCTTACCATCCATTACTACAAACTGTGTCCTCTGACAGAAAATTCCCTGTCCAGTCGCAAATTTGGGGCGATATACAATAACCACGCAATTTGATTAAATGCCATTTGTGAGGTACAGTGTAAAAAGCCTTCTGGAAATAAAGAAATACGAAATCAATTTGAGAACCCTTGCCGATAGTACTCATCACTTCGTGTGCGTAAATAGCCAGTTCTGTTTTGCATAAACGTTTTTTTCTAAATCCGTGTTGACCTTGGGTCAATAGATCATTCTGTTCGAGATAATTCATAATATTTGAATACAGGATATGTTCCAAAAACCTTCCTGCAAATTGACGCCAGTGAAATAGGCCTGTAGTTTAGTGGGTTACTCCTACTGCCTTTCTTGAATTTAGGCGTGACCTGGGCAAGTTACGAATCTTTTGGTACAGATCCTGCCTGCCTGGTTTGATGAGTCTCGTTTCCTAATTGTATCGAGCGAATGGACGTGTACAGGTATGGAAACAACCTCATGAATCCATGGACCCTGCGTGTCAGCAAGGGACTGTTTAAAATTTTGTGGAAGCTCTGCAGTGGTATGGAGCGTGTGCATATGGAGTGATATGGGATGCCTGATACGTCTAGATACGACTCTGATAGGTGAGACATACGTGGGCATCCTAGCTGATCACCTACATCCATTCATGTCCATTCCGACGCACATGGGCAATTCCAGCACAATGCGACACCCCATATGTCCACAGGGTGGCTCTAAGAACACTCGTTTGAGTTGAACCCTTTCAGACTTTTTTTTTTTCTAGGGGAAGGAAATTATTTTTATTTTTTATTTTATTTTATTTTATTTTTTTATTTTATTTTATTTTATTTTATTTATTTTTGCTGTATTCCTCTTAATTTAGGTTTTTAATGATTTTAGATGCAAGTCTTACGCTGTTTTATGCATCCATTTACATACTACAAAATTGCATATGCTCTAAAGCAAGGCTTCTTTTTATGGACTACAATAATTAATTTTGCAGAAATAACTTTTGTACTACATAAAGTGATCATTCAATAGTTGCCATGCAAAATAATTACTACTACTTTCCAGTTGTGCAGTGGAATACAAGTAACCCACAACCTGCGTGTTCTTTGGAGTTCAAAAGCTGGTGCACAGTGCAACACTGATTATTTTTATAGTGATCTTCCGCAGTTGACAGTAAGTGTGCACGATTAAAAGGTTGGACACTCATAGTCATATACGTGTTGTTTCAACTGAGAAAAAATGTTTCTGATCTATCTTAGACACTGTAAAAGTTATGTACACAATTGTAGCCACAGGGTCTGAAAGTGTTAAACACCACCCCCATTGTGCTCTTGAGGATTTATGGACAGCCCTGCAGGATGCCTGGTGTCAGTTTCCTACGGCACTACGTTGAGTCCATGCCACGTCGTGGTCGCGGTGGAATGGCTGAGCGCTCTAAGGCGCCTAGCTTCAGAGCGCGCGATTGCTCTCTGCCGGATGTTCGAGTCCTCCCTTGGGCATGTGTGTGTGTGTGTGTGTGTGTGTGTGTGTGTGTGTGTGTGTGTGTTGGCCTTAGGTAAGTAGTTTGTAAGCCTAGTGACTGATAACGACAACAGGTAAGTCCCATAGATCTAAAATCATTTGAATTTGAGCCACGTGTTGCGGTACTTCTGCGTGCTCACAGGAGCTCCACACATAAGACAGGTGTAACAGTTTCTATGGCTCTTCAGGTGCTTGACTAACGTACTAATTCAAAAATGGAGGACATAGTAATAGGTATTTCCGGGGTAGAGAAGCAGTTGAGAGAGCTAAATTCGAAAAAGTTTGTTGGTCCGGATTTACAAAGACTATTCTGCGGCATTGGCCCCCTACTTAGCTTGCATTATCTTGCATTTATCGCGAATCTTTAATTCAGCGCAAAGTTCCTAGTGATTGGAAAAACCACAGGTGACTCCCGTTTATAAGAAAGGAAAGAGAACTGACCCACACAATTACAGGCCAATATCGTTGACATCAGTTTCATGTAGAATTTTGGAGCATATTCTCAGTTCAATATAGAAACTTTCCTTGAAACGGAAAAGCTTCTTTCTGTGAATCAGCACGGTTTTAGGAAATATAGTTCATGTGAAACTCAGCTTGCCCTTTTCTCACATGACATCTTGCGAGCCATGGATGAAGGGCAGCAGGCGGATTGTGTTTATCTCGACTTCAAAAGGGCGTTCGACACGGTGCCACACTGCAGACTGCTAACGAAGATATGAGCTTATGGAATAGGTTCACAGATCTGTGACTGGCTGAAAGACTTTTTAAGTAATAGAACGCAGTACGTTGTTCATCAGAGACAAGTGTATCCCCCAGGGGAGTGTGATAGGACCGCTATTATTTTCTATCTATATAAATGATCTGATGGACAGAGTAAGTTGTAATTTGCGGCTGTTTGCTGATGATGCTGTGGTGTATGGGAGGGTATCGTCTCGAACTGACTGTAATATCATACAAGATGACTTAGACAAAATTTCTAGTTGGTGCGAAGAGTGGCAGCTAGCTCTCAATGTAGAAAAATGTAAGGTGATGCGCATGAGTAGAAAAAACAATCCCATAATGTTCGAATACAGCATTAGTAGTAAACCTTCTTGATGTTGTCGCGTCGTTCAAATATCTAGGCGTAACATTGCAGAGCTATATGAAATGGAACGAACATGTAAGGACAGTTGTGAGTAAGGCGGACAGCCGACTTCGGTTTATTGGGAGAATTTTGGGAAGATGTACTTCATCTGTAAAGGAGACCGCATTTAAAACGCTTGTGCGACCGCGACTTGAGTATTGCTCAAGTGTTTGGGGCCCGCAGCAGATCAGTTTAAATGAAGACATAGAAGCAGTTCAGAGGCGAGCAGCTAGGTTTGTTACTGGTAGGTTCGACCAATGCGCGAGTGTCACGGAAATGCTCCGGCAACTCAATTGGGGACCGTTGGAGAAAAGACGACGTTCTTTTCGTGAAATTCTGTTGAGTAAATTTAGAGGGCCGGAATTTGAAGATGATTGCAGTATGATCTTACTGCCGCCTACTTACATTTCGCGTAGTGATCACAAAGACAAGATAAGAGAAATTAGGTGTCGTACGGAGGCATATAGGCATTCTTTTTTCCTCGTTCTGTTTGGGAGTGGAATAGGAAAGGAAATGCATAGTAGTGGTACAGTGTACCCTCCGCCACGCACCTTACGGTGGATTGCGGAGTATGTATGTAGATGTAGATGTAGACGTAGAAGCAGTGACGCAGCCACAGCACAACGCGATCGACATAAGTGAAACTGCTCGACTCAAGCTATAAGCCAGCGTATAGCTCTTCCGCGGCCCGCGAGAGGTCGACGCCCGCGGGCGGTCATCAGCTGTAGCCCCAGCGGCGCAGGCCTGTGTTCCTCCGCGATGCGCCCACTTGCCGCCAATAAGGAGAGTGTAGGCTTACGCGCGACACTGAACCAGCCTCGACGGTAGTCAGGGGCACAGAGTAATATATTTTTCTGGGGTTTGGAACACTTGCGGGGAGTGACATTTGCGGGGAGTGACACTTTCGGGGAACCCAGGGCCCTTGGGGCGGCTAATGGCTTTTCCTGGGTACAGGCACACCAAGAAGTCTAGCACTGCTGTTGTCAAGTTTCCACACTGTCAACATAACACTAAACTCAGTGAAATTGCACAACCCTTTGCAAGCTGGAGAGCAATATAGTAACTTGTTCTAACTACATATTAATTCGTTGAGTGTTCCTCCTGAATACAAAAAAGGTATTTTAATAGTGATAATGTCTGGAGAGTTATTAAGACATTCTCTTCTACTACAAGACGATGACTTTCCACAGTCATACCTCCTAAAAGCATATTATTCAGAACACTAAGCATATCAAGACACCTGCACAAGCAATAAATATATTAGGCATCCTGCACATATACGTTGATGTAATTGACCACTATGTAGTTAACCCCACTATCACGCAACTTCCATCTCTTTAATAATAGCTACTATGCTTTTTAATAGGAGACGCAACCTTAAACCTTCAATTAAAACCGTTAATAATAAGTCCATGAGTATTTTACATACTTGAAGCGTTTATTCGTAGACCCCAAAACGATTTGGCTGCATTCGAATTACAAATACATCTAAGAAATGTATTAAATACGGAATGTGTAAGGGAATGTCACACACCGAAAATTGCTAAAGATAAATTCTATTTTATATCACCATCATATAGAACCATTTTTACTCCGAACTTTGCATAAACCAACAGGTAGAAACAATTTGCAAGACTTCCAGGAAAAATGAAGCGAAATTGGCAGCCAATAGTTGGTTATAAATTACATTGCCTGTTAACTGTATAAATATAAATTACGGAATACGCGGAACTCCTGTTCAGTACAGTCAAAAAGGTCTAAGGTAATAGGCAGTGGTTTACAATCAGATAGCAGTATCATTCTCCTCCTCAAGAAGTCTGTGTGAAGATTTATATTCAGATCATTCAAGAAAAAGGCTACTGTGGTGTTGAAACTACAAGAAGCAGCTCATTTACTCAGGAAGGGAAAACGTTATGGTGCCCGTAAATTTGAATGGCTGTATCTCTTATAGTAACATTCATTTTTTGATAAAATGTTAGAATACAGTATACCAGAATTTTGTTTTTCTAAACTCAGTGCCAACTTTTTTTGTCGAAATTAATGCAGGAAGTAGTCTTGACGTGATTTCATACTTCTATGCATTAATATTATCAAACATGTAATTTGTGTCACAAATTGTGCGGCCGGTCCAGTCGGAGGATCGAGTCCTTCCTCGGACATGGGTATGTTTGTTTGTACTTTGCCTAAGTTATTTTAAGTAAAATTAAGTAGTGTGTAAGTCTAGCGACCGATGACCTAAGTAGTTTGGCCGCATAAGACTACACATGTACACGTAATTTATTTCACTACTGCTCCACCTCGCTCGGTGGGTCTTTCCGTGAATATGGCACAGGTAACGACTGGAGGGCGTGGAGTATGGGTGGTGTATCACTAATTCTGGAACACCCTGTTCACTACCTGCAGCGTCCGGGTCTCCCCGTAAGTGTCTACACATCCCCTTTCCCCGCAAGTGTCACTCCCCGCAACTTATTTTTCTGTGCCAGGGGCCAGTCTCAGCGCAGCGGGGAACGCGGCTGCCCGGCTGCCACCGCATCCAGTTACTCGCCAACCGAATGACCGCGCGCAGCACGACTCCCAGCTTCCGGAAGATGCCCCGCATCCTCTTCGCCCACTGGGACTTGCAAAAATTCCCCACTGCTTTTATATGGATTTTATATGGATTTTTAGAATAATGTTTGTGGCTATATTGTATTTCAGTTGCAATCTGGCATAGATGCCCTCGCTCAGGCAAGAGCGCTTCAGGTTTCCGAGCACATTAGGAAAACCCTGACTACCTGTCCACTCATTAGGTTCAAACTGTTTGCTGGTCGGCTGGGGAACCCAACAGCCTGGCAAAACCCGCCTTTCAAATCAGCTTCCCCCTGTATCTGTAATATCACAGTCTGAAGAAACACGAGAGGAACTAAAAAGTTTATGCAAATAAAAACATTTTGCTGACGAGTCACTTCCTTCAAAAAACGTGTCACACTTCAAGCATTTTATATAGTGACGAGATATGTCAGAGGAGTTTTTTCATTACCTACATAGAAATGAATCACAATTGGATTCAGGCTGCGTGTTTTACCCGTTTGTTTGGAGCGCATATTTACAGTTGTAAACAGCTACATAGCAAAATAATATTGTATGTTTTGAAATAGTATCTATTAATAATGCCTTACGACGTTAATCCCAAATAAAGTGCCTGTACCACAAAATAAAAATTTCTGCAATACTGAAGTAACGTTTTTTGTACTGTTCTTGTTCATTCCACGCAAACCACTTGGCTCGTTTAAGATAAGCTTTCTGACTTACGTTCTGTAGGTTAGAAGTAAGTAGCCACGACAGGAAAATTAATAACTGATTGATTATATACCGAACGGTCTGTTTCTCATAACAAAACCGCACGACTTATCGCTTATGAGCAGACCATTCGGTGTAATATTTAACAAAAACTATCTCGTGTTAGTCAATTCTGACACAGTTACGGGTTGAAACAGATGACAATGTGACGCATTATTAAAATTTCGTTCGCATATCGTGCTAACCCATCTTTAAAAACAAAAAAGTTTCTAGCATGACGACAATTTTGTAACATCGCCAGAAAAATACATTTTCGAAAATGTCCATATTTATTGTTAATTATTTGCTGCTGCACAATGAACTAATTTTCTACACTAAATAATTTTCGTGATTGAGCTAGTTGAAAGAAATACACGATTGAACGGCTGTTCTGTGCCGGACATGACACACGGATAACTTACTCTAGAAGGTGGGGAGATAGCGAGAAGCTCAGAGCATATGTTTCGAAGTTTTTATTCATACGAAATTGAGAAATTTATTCAGCGAATGTTCTTGTGTTATGAGAATATTCTCCGGAGCATATGCTCTTTCTTATTCATATGGGCCATTGAATCGAAGCTACACCTCACCAATTGTGTTTTATACTCCTGCAGTGTAACGGATTTGAATTAATATTTTGGTATACAATTACCTTAAAAATCCATTGGGGCTTATTTAAATTATTTAAAATGTTATATTAGTCTTCGTTTGGTTCTCTAGTTAGCTGTGTGACTGTTTAATTATGGTCGGAGAGCATGCTGACAACAATGCCATGTCGCCTGTATCCTCGTGTGTCGTTGCCTAGCAATTACAAGCGTATTCTCTCGAGTACTTGAAGTATCGACAGGAATACCTTCTCTGCAATATTAAGCAGAGGAAGCTTCGGTTTTGAATCAAGCCGTGCACTGTTGGAATTCGATTTCCGACACATCTGACGAAACATTCCACAGTTCTGGGGAGCAATAACATCTTTGAATTAAACGAAACTCACAGTTTTAACGGCGACGGAGTACGCCGTCCCAGCAAGAGGTAAGAGCCATTGACTTAAATGTCACCTATTTAATTACACTACTACATAAACTGCATTTAGAACAGCGGAATAGCTTTTATTTCACTATTGAGGTAGTAATGGTAAATTAATGCGTAATTTGTTACATGAAGCGACTGTGGAACGTGAAGTGACACACGATAGAACACAATGTTTTCCGTATTTACGCAGTGTCAAAGGTTAGATGCTAGACTTGCGTAGATAAACCTCTACTAAGTTTGCAACAGTGTTCTCTACTTTCATCGCTTAAACTGCAGAGGAATTACGCCTGATGGAAGATAGCTTATTTATTTATTTTTATCACACAAACGTGTTCGGAACTTACTGTGCCACTTCTGTGGGTGTTAGCCTTTAATTTCTGAAATTGTTTACATGTTACAGTTTTTTTGGATTGTATAGACATTTGGATAAATTGTTTGATTTGATTTATTTAAATACCTACATGAAGTTATTGGCAGGATTTACATGTTCCTTTAATTAAGCAAAGGTGAGTTTTACAGTTTGTCATCTGCAAAAACAAAACGTTTCTAATCCCAAAACGGATTAATTTATTCTACTTTCGCCTGGATATTATGATTAAATATAGAACTATATTTCCTCTGTCACTGTGTTTCCTGTTAGTGATTTCGAACTCAGTATTGACTTTTCATACTAATTTCATGCAATTTTTAACACCACCGTCCGCAGTGTTCGATGTCCCTGTCAGCGCTCTTCATTTGGCGTCTATGCTCGCACGAACTGCAAGGTGCAGGTATTTCCTTGAAGTTCGTCAGATGTCAGTGTAGTCGTATAGTATGTTGGGGTCAACTGCATCTGATGTTCCTCTTGCTTGTTCGAGCATGCCTTGCTCTAAATGTCCGTGCGACTACTCTGGGAAAGGGAATAAATCTACTTCACCTATTTTCGAGCTTTAAAACACTCTAAGGTATTTTATACTACACCATGTCGTTTTATTAACTTGATCCACAAAAAGTTTTGCTTTCCTTGAGTAAAAAGGAAAAAGTGAGGGCGGGGAATAAATTACTAAATTCCATAAGTGTCAGTATGATATCTTAACTATTCAATAAAGTATTTACCTTATCATTATTCATAATAGTCTCTGTGAAATGCAATTTGTCTAGTACTTGTGGTCAATCCTTGTATTGAAAACGTAGTTTTCTGAGTGCCACGATTTAGAGCATACATTACTGGAAGTGAAACATAGCTGAAAATACAAAAGAGTTTTCGAATTGCTACTGACGACTATATTTGTCGTTTTTCATAAGTAAATACGAGTTTTTCAGTAGCGTCAATGCGGCGATCACAATCCAGTGGTATTCGCGCGACTTTAGCTTGTAGTGCCAAGCATTAAATGAGACTAATTCCAAATTAATGTGGATAAGTACAGGGCAAGGTGTTGCAACCTCGCGAAATTGTTATCGTGCATGTCCAGAAAACTCTAAATACATACCGATTTTTCACTCGGCGACGTCCAGCTACGCCGGATAATCATCTCCTTACGGTAGCACGTACCTTATATCATGGAAACAATTAATTACTTGCCATTAATTACGCTGTTGTGAAAATAAATGGATAAAATTTAGGATGCCTAAATATCTGAAACGTTGCTCTTGACATATTAGATGTTTAGCGTACTTCAGTCGCCATACGATTTTACTTCTGACTTGTCGAATCGCCATATCATATTTGTTTCGTTACTCGTTCTTCTCATCATCATCATCATCATCCCCTTTTAAGAATGAAGATGAATTTCGGCTTTCAGACTGGATCATAGTTTCCTTATGAAATTCATCCTTGATTCCCTGTTTAATGTTAACATTCATGCCTCGTCCGATGTTAAGCCAGTTACTTCAAAATCATTCTTGACCTAATACAAGTACTTTCTCCTCGGTCTACCTCGGCTTTAACTACCATATGTTGCGAACCCATGTCTCTTACGTAACCTCGCTATTCCCATGGCGGGTAGCATGTCCACCATCTAAGCCTGTGTGCTGTAACTGCTTAATAAATGGTATTAACTACTAGTTTTATTTGATTTCTTCATTATGGACACCATTCTGCCATTGGTTCAATTTATTAGTACCTGCAATAATCCTTGCTACTTTCATATCTGTAACTTTAACCTTATTAGTAGGTAACCTGTATCCACCCAGCTTTCAATCCCATAAAACAAAGTCGGTCGAAAGATTGAACGGGGCACTGATGACTTAGTCATGGCACTGAATTCCTTCTTGCAGAAGACATTTGCTCGTAGCTGAGCGATCACTGCTTTAGCTGTGCTACACCTTGATTCCAGTCCTTTCACTATGTTGCCATCCTTTGAGAAAATAAATCATAAGCACTTGAAACTGTCCACCTCTTATAAAGTTTGTCGTCATATTTCTCTAAACCACATAGAGTACTTACGTTTTGGAGATGCTAATCTTCTTCCTTCTGACTTAGATTTCTGATCTAGCTGTGAAATATTAAGATTTGCCTTCCAATCGAATCTACCATCACCACTAAGATGTTCATATATGTGGAATTATTATTTTCTTTTCACCTATTTTAATTTTAACCTGAACATCAGTGGCGACAGCTTACAGTATTGTCTTACACCTGAAAATAATCTGAGCCATGAACTCAAATTAGTGTCAAATTTTATTGCTGGCTATCTACGTAAATACCTGTAATTTCCTGCAGAAATTTTGCCTCGTATTCCATAACCTTGTAGAACGACCAATAGCTTCATCCAAGGAACATCGTCATAAGCCTCTTCTAGTTCTATAAAACATAGGATATACTGTTACATTCATACCATTTCTCCATAATCGACCTCTAAGAGGCTGAACTTGCTTTTAACTAATACTCGCACTCTGATTTCAATAATACCTGAGAATATTTTTGCCCACAACGCTAATTAAAAACATACTTCAATAGTTGTTACAATCTCTTTTGTCAACATGCTTCAAAATTGGTGTGATTACTGCTTTCGTCCAGTCAGACTGAGCATGACCCGACTCCCACGTCATCTCATTTATCCTTTGTAACCATTTGAGACTTAACGTTCCACTGTCTCTGATGTGCTCTGACTTCATTTCATACTCCCCAGGCGCTTAATTACACTGCAGTTTATTGACTATTCTCCCCACTCCCGCAAATTTGATCGTATTTCCACCATCATTCTTATCCCGCTGTATCTCAAAATCTGAAATATTACGAAACATTTCACCTGTATTGAGGAGCTCTTCAAAATATTCCCTCCATCTACCCATGACATTCTGTGGATTCACTAGTAGCTTTCCTGACCTGCCCAAAACACTTTGTTCCTCGTTCCCTCCCTTTCGAAGACTGCTAATTACACTCCATAAATGTTTTTCAGTGGCCTGGCCCAAAATTTGCAACCTATTTCCAAAGCTTTCCCATGATTTCTCTTTGGGTGCTGCATTAACTGTTTGGATTTTTTTCTTTCTTAAACATAACTTTCTGTCTGCCTGCTTTCTAGTACTGAACCATTATTCCTGCCTTTACACACTACTGTTCCGAAACATTCTCTAGCCACTTATAGTAAAGTGTCCCAGTACTTTGTCGATTCTTTTTACAGTGACAACATTTCACTAATTGGTACCTATGTGAGATCATTGTTATGTATCAGTGCGTGATTTACTTGTCATAAAGCTTCTGCACTCTTATCCTTCTACGTATGGACCTGACTTTCTGCACTATTGATCTCAGAAAACCAATTTTGCTGCAGATTAAATAATGCACATACATTTTACACTTGCGTCCTGACTGCCTTCCTGATCTGGTTAGCTTTCCATCTCAAACATACGTGGGAATGTTCTTATGATTAAAAAAAAAAGGAGTTTGTGATAACCAAGCCGATACTGACACAGAAATCCAAAAACTGTTTTCATTCCTTTTGGCCTCCATATCCTCTTCAAACTTACCCATAACATTTTCATACCGTTCTGTTCAATTTCATATCCTGGCATTTAAATCACCCATGAGCAAAACTCTCTCTTTGTCTTTTAACAACTACATCACTGAGTGCATAATAAAATCTACCATCTCATCTTGATCTGTTCCTTCAGGGGGGCGAATAAAATGAAACCGTCCTAATTTTCTTGCTGGAAAAATGTTCAAATGTTTGTAGAGCTTATGGGACTTAACTATGGGGTCATCAGTCCATGAACTTACGAACTACTTGTGAACTAGCTATTACTAAGGACGGCACAAATATCCATGCCCGAGGGGGGATTTGAACCCCCAACCATAGTGACCGTGCAGACCGTGACTGGCGCGCCGCAGACCGCTTGTCCACCGCGGCCGGCTCTTGCTGGAAACTGTCAAATATTTCCACATCAGCACATCTGTCGTTCATTTATATACTTCATTTCAGTTATGCTCGGCTCAATAGCATTCCTAATATAAAGCCCAATACCCGACTCTATTCTTCCTCCTTTGACTCGTAACGACTAGACCTTGAATTCCCCCAGTTCGTTTTCTTTCTCTCTGTTTATCCGAACGTCTTTAACAGTTAAAACGTCTAACCTCATCTTACTTGCAGCCACTTCCAGCACAAACTTTCTCCCAACGCAGCCTCCGTTGATGGTAACACCTCCCCATCTCAGCCCAGATCGTCTGCTAAGTCGTATCTGAGGAATCCCTGTCAGAGTTGATAATCCCTCATCTGAGATCCGAGGCCTTTTAGTCTGATTGTTGCCAGCATCAGATCAATGTACCCGGAACGTTTGTTGCTAGTCTTACTTGCCCAGGGTCCCATTGGGTTTTAACCTTCACGGATGAGGAACTAACTGATGGACTTAATAGTCTTTGCCACCTACATCTTCATCCACACACATACTCCGCAATCTATCCAAAGGTGCGCGGCGGAGAGTAATCAGTACCACAACTAGTTACTTGCTTTCCTGTTACACTCCCATATAGAACGAGTCAAAAACGAATATTTGAACCTCGCCGCCCGCCTCTGAACTGCCTCTAAGTCCTCCTTTAAACAGATCTGCTGGGGATCCCAAGCACTCGAGCAATATTGAAGATGGGGTCGTAGAAGAGTTTTATCTCGGTATCATTTACAGACGAATCACACATTCCTACATTCCTCCGAATAAAGCGAAGACGACCATTTACCTTCCCCTCGACTGTCCTTATATGCTCGTTCCATTTCATATTGCTGTGCAGCATTACGCATAGGTATTTAATTGAAGCGACACTTTCAAGCAGCACAGCACTAATGCTGTGTTCCAACAGGCAGAGAAGTTGCGCGTGCATAGCTGACACGCTCGCTGCTTCGACATAGTGGGCCTACCCCAGCGGCTACCCAGTCAGCTATGCGCGCGCAACCTACTCTGCCTGACGTCACACGAGAGCGCCGCGGCCTTCTCTCTAGGTGGTGTTGGTTCTACCCGCTCCAGCATTCACACTCGAACAAGGCTATATTTCGAAAATTGTTGATTAGGTACATTTTTGAAATAGTGTGTGTTTCTTCATCAGCGTTCCCCAGTAATGTAGATACACTGTTACTCTTACTCTGCTATCTCGAAATTCGCGGAATGTGTGACAGAACTTTCTACTTAACATAGCAGGGAACAATAACTATCGGACGTACAAAAATGAAACACAGGCGAGAGCAGGAATGCCAACAGCACTTCATTGTAACACTCCACTGGCACGAAATGACGTATGTTCCTGAACTTTTATGAACAGACCTCGTATGCAGACCTTTAGTCCTTTTCGTCAGTATATGGAACCTGCGTGGCCTTGTTTAAGCTACCGTTGTTCCTTCGCGTTTTCACTCAACGATCCCATCATCAGTAGTCGACTTTGGTAGCTGTGGAAAGTCTTAAACGCCTCTAATGGCTTTGTTACTCGAGTGTTACCCGATGACTATGAAAGAAACTAGCGATTAGTAGCGAAACAATTTGATTTATCATAACTCGATTTCGGCAACATACCATCACTCGTCATTGCATTCGTTAGCACGTAAAACCACACATTACTTGCTAACGTAAGCACTGATGATGGATAACATGTAGCAGAAACAGATTTGCAATAAATCAGATTGTTTCGTGAATGATCGCCGGATTCTTTCATAAATCCTCAAAAGTCGCTGCTGCACACAAATCCAAAATCGACTAATGTACAAACCCAATGAGTAGTCGCCGTTAGAAGTCACTGGGCTATCTTGAGAGAACCATTCTGCTGTTACCCATTGCCCGCTGATAACAAAACTGCCATCCTCAGCCTACAGCTACAAAATATTCCGGTATTCAAATGCATAGTGGAGGAATCATCGAACCTCTTATATGATATTTCTCTACCGTTCCATTCTCTAATATCTCGTGGGGAAAAAGGGACACCTGAATCTTCCTCCGTGTCTAATGACCACGTTGTCGACGGGATTATCAACCCTAAGCTTACTTCCTTTTCTAATCTTACCGTTTTCGATCTGATTTATTTTATTAATATGATCATGTCTTCGTATGTAGGTGGGAGCTAACAAAATATGTTCGTATTCGGAAGAGAAAGTTGGTGACACGAATTTCGCAAATAAATCTTGACGCAATGAATAACGTCTTTTTTTTTAATGATTTCCACCCGAGCTGTGAACTCTCTCCCCTATATCGCGATAATACAGTATTAGCTACCCTTCTCTGAACTTTACATCAACCGTCAGTCCCACTTGGTGTTGACTCCACAATGGGCTGCAATACTTCAAAAAAGCACGCACAAGTGTAGTGCAGGCAGTTTCTTTAGTATAACTGTTGCGTCTTCTGTGTGTTCTGCCAATGAAACGTAACCTTTGGTCTACCTTCCCTACAATATTTTCTGTGAAACTTCCTGGCAGATTAAAATTGTGTGTCGGAACCGGGACTCGAACCTGGGACCTTTGCCTTTCGCAGGCAAGCGCTCTACCGACTGAGCTATCCCGACACGACTCACGATGCCGCCTCACAACTTTACTTCTGCCAGTACCTCGCCCCCTACTTTCCAAACTTCACAGAAGTTCTCCTGCGAAACTTGCAAGATTAGCACTCCTGGAAGAAAGGATATGGTGGAGACATGGCTTAGCCACAGCCTAAGGGATGTTTCCAGAACGAAACTTTCCCTCTGCAGCGGAGTGTGAGCTGATATGAAACTTCCTGGCAGATTAAAATCGGTAGAGCGCTTGCCCGCGAAAGGCAAAGGTCCCAGGTTCGAGTCCCGGTTCCGGCACACAATTTTAATCTGCCAGTAAGTTTCATATCAGCGCACACTCTGCTGCAGAGTGAAAGTTTCATTCTGCAATATTTTCTGTGTTCTTTCCAATTTAAGTTGTTCATCATTGTTACGCCTAGGTATTTAGTTGAATTTACGGCCTGTAAATTTGTCTGGTAAACCGTGCGAATAAAGTTTAAAGGATTTCTTTTAGTGTTCGTATGGATGACTTCAAACTTTACATTGTCTAGGGTCAATTGCCAATTTTTGCACAATGCAGTTATCTAAATTATTTTGCAGTTGTGTTTGCTCTACTGGTCACTTTATTAACCGATAAACAACAGCATCATCCACGAACAATCTAAGAGAGCTGCTCGCATTGTCTCAAAAATCTTTTATAAACGTTAGGAACAATAGGAGCCCTATAACACTTTCCTATTTTACCCGGTGACTTTCCTTCAGTTACAACGTACTGTGTTCTTTGTGACAGAAAATCGCGAATCCAGTCGCACAACTGTGGCGATGTTCCATAAGCAAGCAATTTTATTAGAAGACACTTGTGAGGTACAGTGTCAAAGTCCTTCCGGAAATCGATAATTATGGAATCGATTTGAGATCCCTTGTCGATAGCACTCATGTGAATAACGAGCTAGCTGTGCTTCATAAGACCGATACTTTCTGAATCCGTGTTGACTATGAGTCAATATATTGTTCTCTTTCAGGTACTTCATAATATTTGAGGAAAGTATTTAATCTAAACTCCAGCTGCAGACTGACTTCAATGATATAGGCCTGCAATTTTACGGATCATTCCTATTGCCTTTCTTGAATATTGGTACAATCTGTGCAACTTTCCCGTCTCTGGGTACTGAACTTTAGCTGAGCGAGCTGTTGTATATGATTTCTAGGTAAGTAGGTATCGCATTAGCATACTCTGAAAGGAGCTTAATTAGTATACTGCCTGGACCTGAACACTTGCACTTGTTAAGTGTTTTAGGTTACTTTAATATTCCAGGGATATATACTTTTAAATTACGTATGCTGGCGGATGTTCTTGATTCAAATTCCGGAGTATTTGCTTTGGCTTCTACGGTGAAAGAATTTCGAAAAGCTGAGTTTTAGAAATTCTGATTTAGCATAGCCGTCATTCGTAGCATCTCCATTGGTATCGCGTAGTGGAGGTATTGATTTTGTTTTGCTGCTGGTGTACTTTACATAGAATCAGAGTTATTTCGCATTTTCTAGCGAGTTAGTTTATAATGGTACATCCACCTCGCCAGGGTACTGGTCAGTTCCGCATTTCTTGAGGCGTCCGGATAGTTTCGACCATAGAGAGTAGATGTTTGTCTAGTTCTGCCGTCTTTATATCTCTGACGTGCTCCTTTACGCGTCAGGTTAGTTAAGGAATGAATTCGAGAGTCCACGTACCTAGCAGGAGTTACATCACTCGCCTACAGCGTTTTTTACGCGTCCGACTTGTTATCCACAGCAGTCAGTAAAAGGCAGAGTCGTTGGCGTCAGGCGATGGCACAACGCCAGTTTCCTGCTCTCTTGGATGCAGATTTATGTCTATTCTTGGTGGTCTTCGGCGTATCCATTAGTGCTCTATACGTAGCTCATTCATCACCTTCATTAATGCATTTCTTGCTTCGTTTGGCGCAAAGAATGCAGCCCACTTCCTCTTACTTGTCTTTGCGATTTTTTTTTCTTATGTCCGTGTTCTCCACAAATGGAGCAGGTTGACAGTTCTTATCTCTACCGCTTCGACACATTTTCTAACGCCCTGCGTCTGTAGCAACAGGTTACAACTACTGCCAGTTTTTCATTGGCTACTATTGAATCACGCATGTAGTTGCTTATAAGATTCCTCTCTGTCTCTCTCTCTCTCTCTCTCTCTCTCTCTATATATATATATATATATATATATATATATATATATATATAAGAGAGTACATTCCGTTTCTGTTTCTATCCGCGGAAGCGTTACGATCGCAGTTCCGATCATACGAAGCAGATACTTCGAAATTCATCCTCAAACCTGCGAGGTATACGGACAAAATACTGAATAATGCAATAATTAGGAGATGGCTCAGACTGTTCAGCGAAGGACGTGATCAAGTGCACGATGAAGAACTGTGGTTTTCTTGTGAACTGGTTCACACAATAAGGTATTTTCCTGTGTTAAAAATATGGTTCGAATTGTTGTTATTCTGAATGATTATAACATTCAGGCAGCATTTTCGCTCATAATTCGTACAAAACATCTGTTATTTTTACGTAATTAAAGCTTAAAAATCATCAAATTTCACGATTAGATCACGTGATCGAAGACGCTCCGTTATTGGCTGAAGTACTGGTGACGTCATAGAACACCTACAGCGCGACAACTAGATGTCGGAGCTGTATTATTGTACGCGTTTCCTCCATTTCGCAGCTTTAAGTTCAGTTTTTTCGTGATCTAAAAGCGTTTACAGTTTTTATGCCACAATGGAAGATGGTTATGTGAAGGCTGACAGCGGAAACCTCCCTAAGTTGATGCAATTATGGTGTCTTCGTTCTTTAAAAACAATCCAAATTTTTACGTTCCAGAAATAAGAAACGTGAAAACTGCATTGTAAGTAACGCATACCTACATTTTAAAGCTAATTATTTCGAGAGATATTTTATGCCATTGGAAAAAGTACCCTATTTGTTGATGTCAGCAGACTTAATCTGAAGCCACCATCTTATGCAATAAAGGTTGAAATTTTATCTTCTATCCAAGCGGCCTTCAGTGATTATGTTGGCAACATCAACAACAAGATAGAAAATCTTTGTCCAGATGTTTAGACCACACAGAATGACTAGATTAGCGTATCGTACAGACCATGAAGTAAATAAATAATGCTGTTCCTGCTGTATGATTCTTGTATGTACCCTTGTCCGGTCAGTAAAAGTAACTGCCCTCGTAAATCAAAGGTTTTACGACAAAATATTTGCGCTGTCATGCGATTGGCTAATGGCGACGTCTCATGATTCTCGCTATTCAGCATCTGTTGCCAACATAGTCACAGGAAGCTGCCGGAATAGTTAGTAAAATTTAACCCAGTAAAGAACGCAGTTAAGGGAGTAATTTTATTTAACTACTTCAATACTGGTGCAAAGTGAAACATCAAAATCTGTAAAATACAGCAAAAATGCCTTGTGTTGCGTCGGCGGTGTTTTCATATTCTCTCGTAGGTTGGCAACGCACATTTCGCGTAGCCAAAGGCATGCCACTTTCACGTAAACATTGCGAGCGAGACACGATGGAATAAATTTATAGCGCCGCAATTACAGAGCTTTTCTGGTTTGTTGTTTTTGTGAGTGAATGTTTGCGATTGTGTGTAAACTTTCTGCCATGCAAATCAGTATTTTCCTTACATATTCAAGATTTGGATTGATATGAATGTGTCACTACTTTTGACACAACAAACTCATCCATTTACGTTTACTCGTCCACAGACGAAGCTCCATGCTTTAATTTTTAAAAAAAAACGCTAATCAGTTGAAACGTTATTTACTTGCAATGAAAATTGCTTGGTAGAGCCCTGTGCAGAGGAAAAGGCTTACGTTATTTTATCTAAGATCTATTGGTGATAAAATTGCACTTACTGGAGATAAATAATCAATGCTATACTTTTTTGGGGGGGCTGCAACAATATTCATGTTGTTCTTTCACCAAATATATTACGAAACGCCTTTAATTACACATAAATCGTAGGCGTGTAACATTATGAAGTTTTACTTCGAAATTGTAAACATCAAGTCATTAACCTACACATAATACTACTTTACACTTTTGCAGTAGAAGAGAATGATACTAAACAATTAAGTTTACCAGTGGAATAATATTGTTTACTTAGATCAAAATGATCCTCACAGAAATACAAGCATGAAGTAGCCGCTATTTCATTTGGATCTCTTCGCGCCAGTGTCAACCACTTTTTGCGTATCTTCTCATTTTTTGGTACTTGCAAGAACAATTTTTCCGGAGTCTTGAGAGATGTACTGGTAGTGTGCGGAACTAAGCAATATTTGTAGGTCATTATGCAAACGTTAACGCAGCAGCGTGCTGTATGACGTCACAGGCATACGTGACTCAAATGTAGCGTTTTAGCGGGCTTTCAAATTATTTGAATTTCATTTCTTTAAAAAAAAAAGTACTGAAATTCCCGAGGTAAAAAAGCATGTTCGGACCATAATATGACATAATTAACAATTTAAAACTATTTCCAGAGAACAGTCAAATACCCTATTGAAGATAAGATTAAGCACAACCCCAAGTTTAGTGCCCTTGCTGATGGAAGTTCCGCAAATCTCACGATCACCAATTCATGAAATTGTTACTGAAAAACTGAAATTTCTAAAACTGTACTCACGTTGGGTACCCAAAATTCTTACTGAACAACACAATAAACAACGGATGGCCAGTGCACTTCAGTTTTTGACATGCTACAATGAAGAGGGCGATGGTTTTCTTTCTCGGATAGTCACGGGGGATGAAACTTGGGTGTCGTACGACACCCCTGAAACGAAACAGCAGTCAATGGAATGGAAGCACACTTCATCTTCCAACGAAGGCATTTTGCTCATTTTTTTCTTACCACGAGGCCAAACAATCAATGCACATGGTTATTGCGAGAGCATTAAGATGCACATGGTTATTGCGAGAGCATTAAGAAATTGCGCCGCACAATACAGAACAAGCGCCGAGGATTACTGTCAAAAGGGTTTTTTTTGTTTTTTTTTCCACGATAAAGCCCTACCTCAAACGGCGAATGTGACAAACAACTCTAACGGGAATTTCACTGTGAAGTGTTTGATCATCCTTCGAACACCCTGGACCTCGCTCCTAGCGACTTTCATCTCTTCTTAAACCAAAAATATGTCCTTGACGATGATGACGAGCTGAAAGAATATGTTACCACCTGGTTGAATACACAGGCGGAACCTATGAAGGAGGCATACAAAACCTTGTGCCACAATATGACAAGTGCCTACAAAATTTCTGAAACTACGTAGAAAAGTAGTTTAACAGTTGTATATTTTTTTACAATAAATATTTTTCTGTATCTGTACAAGTTTGTTTTATATAACTAAAAGGAACTTATTTTGTGGGAATACCTCAGACACACACATATTATATATATAATGTTACACATATCCGCCTAAACCAGTAGACCGATTTCAAACAAATTTGGTGCACATATTCGTTACGTTCAGGTAATAAATTCTGTAGGGGTAAGAACCAGCTACGATGCATTGACGTGTGGTGGCGGATGCTTCACCTACGGACTTTGACAAAATCTACAGTTTTATTACGATCTTGATGACATTTTCCACACTTAACATTCAAAGCAAGGCGAAGGTCAATGTGTATATAAAATTTCGTGTGGTGCCTTGCGGAAAGTACTTTACACACGGACTTCAGCAAAACCGCCAGTTCTTTTCCAATCTTGATGAAATTTTGCAAATTTGATCTTCAAAGGCAAAGGAAGGTCACTGTATTCGTACAGTGGATGGAGAAGGGTACGTTATATACAGACAGAAACAAAATCCAAAGTTTTCCTCCCATCTTGATGAATTTTTTGCATACTAGACTTTCAAAAAAAGATAAAATTCACTGCTGTTAAGTACACAGTGGTGATTCCAACACAAGTTTATTCCAACTTCCACAACGTACAACTTCTACAATTATGGATAAGGTAGATTTAAGGAATCCGTCATACTGAGATGCCGTAGGCGTACAGTCCTCTTACAGCAACGTGTTCGGTGATTATCTTCTGACTCTATTTCTCCCAGAATGCTTGCAGTTTCGTAGCTAGGATCTACATCGGAGGCCATCTGGCTGACCTTATATAGATAGTGTTGACCAATCCGCGACCAGGCGGATTGATATGTAGAGCCTCAGTCTGCAGAGCGGCATCTGTGAAAAAAGGCGCACAATTAGTTCTTAAACATTCTCTTTATGTTCTTGGAGTCCGTGTTTGTCATCATTGGTTGCTGCAGGCTGAGGGAAGCTTCTCTACCAAGTCAGGTGTGTTGCGGTACTGCCAGCTTTTCCGGGGCTTCCATAGCTGACAGTACACATTTCTCACGGCGCATAGCGGTGGGTACTTATGAACTTCTCCAAAATCTAATTCTTTTTACTCCGATCTTGACGAAATTTGGTACACTTGACATTCAGAAAGTTGGCGTATTGTGCATAATAGAGGGTTATTGCTGTTGTTGTTGCGGTCTTCAGTCCAGAGACTGGTTTGATGCAGCTCTCCATCCTACTCTATCCTGAGCAAGCCTCTTCATTTCCTCATAAGAACGGCAACCTACATTCATTTGAATTTGCTTACTATATTCATCTCTTGGTCTCCCTCTCTGATTCTTACCCATACCCATCCCTCCAACGCTAAATTCACAATTCCTTGATGTCTAAGAATGTGTCCTACCAATCGATCCCTTCTTTTAGTCAAGATATGCCAGAAATTCCTCTTCTCCCCAATTCTGTTCAGTACCTCCTCATTAGTTAAGCGATCCACCCACCTAATCTTCAGCATTCTTCTGTAACACCACATTTGAAATACCACTATCCTCTTCCTGTCCGCACTGTTTATCGTCCATGTTTCAGTCCCATACAAGGCAACACTCCACACAACTGCCGTCAGAAAGCACTTCCTCCTGTTTAAATTAATATTCGATGTTAACAAACTTCTCTTTTTCAAAAACGCTTTTCTACCCATTGCTATTCTGAATTTTACATCCTCTGTACTGCGACCATCATATGTTATTTTACTGCCCAAGTAACAAAACTCATTTACAATCTTTACCGATTCGTTACCTAATTTAATTCCTTCAGAAGCACCTGATTTGCTAAGACTGCATTCCATTACCCTTCTTTTGCTCTTGTTAATGTTCATCTCATATGCTCCTTTCAACACACTGTCCATTCCGTTAAATTGCTCCTACAGGTCCTTTGCTGTCTCTGGCAGAATTACAATGTCATCAGCAAAACGCGAGGTTTTTATTTCTTCACCGTGAACTTTAATCCCTATTCCAAATTTTTCCTTGCTTTCCTTCACCGCCTGCTCTATGTACAAACTGAATAACATCGGAGAAAGGCTACAAGGCTACAAAGGCCTGTCTTACTCCCTTCCCAATCTTGGCATACCCTTCATGCCCTTCAACTCTGATAGCTGCTGTCTGGTTTTTGTACAAGTCGTAAATAACCTTCCATTCCCTATATTTTACTCCTGCTCATTTCAGAATTTGAAAGAGCGTATTCTAATCAACATTGTCAAAAGCTTTCATCAAATCTACAAAAGTTAGAACTGTAGGTTTGCCTTTCCTTAATCTGTCTTCTAAAATAAGCCGTAAAGTGAGGATTACCTCCCGTGTTCCTACATTTCTCCTGAATCGAAAATGGTCTTCCCCAAGGTCGACTTCTACCAGCTTTGCCATCCTTCTGTAAGTAATTCGTGTTAAAATTTTGCAACCATGACTTATTAAACTTATGGTTCTGTGGGTATATTGCAATAAATTTTACACTAGATGTAAACGAAGGCTTCCTCGGCCGTTGTCACTGTCAAGAAAATTCTTCGGGGTTTTTGGCCGCATTGTTAATCTATAAAATCCGACGTTTCGACCACTGTTGTAAGTGGCCTTTGTCAAGGTGTTTGGTAAATGCCACTTAAAACAGTGGCCGAAACGTCGGATTTTATAGATTAACAATGCGGCCAAACACCCCGAAGAATTTTACTGACAAATTTTACACTGTTTCACTGTTCACCGCCGAAGTTGACAGAAAACATGTGATTTTTCTTAGGGAGATGCATGAAGAGGTGATAAAGGAAGTGCATCCGTATTACCTTCTATAAAACAAAATTTACATATGTTGTATTGCACTATATTGTGTTGATTAAAAAACTATTAGAAATTTATTTTTCATTTGAAATTTACACCAAACAATCGATTATTAATCAATATCTTTTTAAAAATACAGAAGGTACTATCCAGTGTCGGACTAAGGCTGTCTGAGGCCCAGGGCGGCGGCAAAACAAAATGAGGCACCTCCACCTGGAAAAACACGTATTACTATAAGAAAAGTAACTTCTGAGATTTCGAGGCTTCCCAGGAAGTGAGGCACAAGACGGTGAAAAAAAATAGCCCTCGAGATTTGGAGGCCCCAGAACAAGAGGCACAGGCGCCCCGCCCCCCCCCCCCCCCCCCAAAAAAAAAGGTTGCTTTCGAGGTATAAGACGAGAGGCCCGGGACGGTCCCCTTCCCCCCCCCCCCCCCCTCCTTAGTCCGCCACTATTACTATCGTATATCTTTCAGTAACTTTCGGATGTGCAGCCGGATCTCGTCATCATTCTGGAGAAGGTTTTTGCACAATAAAAAAGGCCAAGCACAACTAATAACAGGAAGCAATGCACAGAGGACACTGATGACGACTACAAATCAAATTGTCCCCCAAAATAGGCAAGTTGCTTAGGAAAAACAAAATCAAGGTTTTCTTCCGTCCACCTGCAAAGAGCTTGGCCCTAATAGGATCCGTCAAACATGATTTGCAACAGAGAAAAGCGGGTGTTTACAAATTGCCTTGTGACTGTGGTTCTGCATATATAGGCCAGACAATACGAACTGTACAGGAACGATGTGTAGAACACGAAAGATACACTCGCCTTCTCCAACCATCAAGATCAGCAGTAGCAGAACACTGCATTTCCATGGGACACACAGTGGAATATAGTAAAACAAAAATTTTAACTCTAGTTTCTGGGATTCAGTCATTGAAGAATCGGAATCGTTGGAAATACGTCTCTCCGACAATATTATAAATCCTGACAATGGTTTTCAGCTGGACAAAAATTGGAATCCTGTGATAAACATTATCCAGTCACAGCGTAATCGACGTCATCAATCGATTATCAATGATTAGATGACTGTTGCTCTTCCACCACCGAGAGCAGCACATATAACTGGGCTGTATCGCGCATGACACCACCTAACGCATGCGTAAAACGACACCAGCACTTTTGGCATGCGCAAGAACCACTATAAATAACGCGTCTGCACCTGGGCTCTTAAGTTCTCGCTACTCACCACAAGATGGCCGGACGTTTCCAGGCCTAAATATCGTGTCAGAATGACGACGAGATCCGGCTTCACACCTAAAGTTACTGGAAGAAAAAATATGCAGAGAAAACTTCAGAAGTCGCACTATCGTATATATTAAACAAGCTAAAAACCCGGCGTTGCCCGAGTATTTATTTATTATACGTATTTATTTATTTATTTATTCCTGCCCTGTGTTAGAACTTCTCCTACCCCTTCTTTCTGTCCATCTCCTTTTTTTCTAAAAACACATTATATTTATCGGAGAATATATAAGAAATAACGCTGTCTTGCATAGTGTACAAAATTAAACGTGCAGTACCCGAACAAAGAAAGATAGCAATCAAAATACAAATGTCATATAAAATTGGCACTTTCACATATTTATTGAGTTATACGTTGTAAAATTGAATAATTTTTCATGTATATATTTGTATAAGTGTTGTATGTCTGTAAAATCTGTTGCGAATATAATTAGTAGTAAAGAAGTAATAGATCAAAACTTGATACGTGATAGGGCGGTTTTTTATGAACGTTACTGTTTATGTGCTCATATCTCATGACCTACGTGTCATATTGTGATACAATTTCGAAGTTACGTTCAGCTATATGTGTATACTATCTGTAAAATTACCTGCGGCTACAACTATAAATTGTAACGTCATACCGAATGCCTTAGTTTTAGGCCATGAACAGCGAGGAAAAGTTCAGTAAAGGTTTGAAATTATGTATAAAGTTGGTTGCAAGTCGCTAAGTACTGTCATTCTAGGTGAGTGTGTGAATAAAGTCTCGTCGCATTATGTGGCAGTTTCTTGCAACTATATTGTGTACAAGGTCAAGCCTGATGTGACAGTTTTACGGCATCTACTGTTCTGAGCGGTAGACTTCTTTTCGTTTCATCATTTTGTGTGTGTGGGGGGGGGGGGGGAGGAAGGGTCAGTTATAAAACGCTTCATAAACGTCTGAAAGTACATGCAAACTTTGTTGCAGGTCCTTAACTACTCCCATTTTCCAATAATTGACGCGTTAATCTGGGTATTCTCACGCGGTGGCCTCTCATTATTTATGACATAATATCTCCTGAGCTATGTGTTGTGCTCTTATGTTTTTGGGTCAGGAACCTTCGTGTTCATACGGTGAACAGTTCAACAAAGTTTCACTGCAATTGAATGAATGGTTTATGAACACAAAGTGGACATACAGACAAACATTCATTTCTATATATACGAGGCGCGTCCAGAAAGTAAGTTCCATTTCAATTTATCTCCGCTGCAGCGCTGCGATTGCAGTTCCGCACATGCGCTGTAGACGATGTGTATCAAGTAGAAGAACGTGCGCCATTTGGAGATCGCTGTCAGTTACGTACGCTATGTTGTGCTTCTTTGAAATGTCAGAGTTGTTTGAAAATCCCGCCGCCTGTGAAATTAGGTCGGTGATTCGGTTTCTGAATGCGAGGAAAGTGAAACCAAGTGAAATTTATTGGAAAATTTGCGATGTTTACGGACTAAATGCGATGAGTGATTTGATGGTGAGAAGATGAGTCCGACAGTTCAATGGCGGGCGTAGTGATGTGCACGATGAAGGACGAAGTGGGCGTCCACCTTTGGTTACAGAAGAACTGGTTCACGCGATTGATGACAAGATCCATGAAAATTGTAGGTTTACCAGGGCCGGATCTAAGGGGGTGGGGGGGGGGGGAGGGGGCAGTTGCCCCTGGCGGCAGAATTTAGAGGGCGGCAAGTTTTGACCGACTCTTTTTTTTTTTTTTTTTTTTTTTTTTTTTTTTACAGAATGTATCTTGGTATAATTTAATAGAACTAAAATTCCTGGTTGCTTACTACAGTGTTGTCCTGTCACAGGTACTTCAGCTAATCAAACTTTAAAAATCTACTAGATATTAGCCAGAATGAGGGATATGTTTGCGTTATTGCATAAGTAAATGCACAATGTTTATTAATTTGCATAGATTTCCTTCTTCAGATAAATGAATATTCATATTTCATATCGATGTAATATTTGTAGAACAGGTGAATTTGATTACGTTCCAGTCCTTATAAAAAAAAAGTATTTCAGGTGGGCAACCTAACCTAATCTAACCTAACCTAACTCTTATTGAAAGTCAAAAACATTAAGGATCTAGAGCCCTCTCTCGGTAGCGGTGGAATTGATAGACATCTACACAGGATACTCTCTAAATCACATTTAACTACCTGACAGAGGGTTCATTGGACCACTTTTATACTATTTATCTCCCATTCCATTCTCTAATAGCGCGCGGAAAGAAAGCACATCTGAATCTCTCTGTTCCTGCTCTGATTTCACGTATTTATTCACATGATCTTTTCTACTTATGTAAGTGGGAGGCAGTAATATATTTTCGCATTCGGAGGAGAATGTTGACGATTGTAGTTTCGTAATGATTTCCATCCCAGATCCTGTATCATTTCCGTAACGCTGTCTCCCCTGTGTCACGACAATACAAAAAAGGCTGTCCTTCTTTCGACTCTTTCGATGTCCTCCGACAAACCCACCTGATAAGTATCGCACACTGGGCAGCAAGACCAGATAAAACAGAAAGAATCTCACTGTATTATTGATGCTGTCCTTTTTCTAGCTAAGCAAGGAAGTCCTTTTAGAGGAACAAAAGAAGATGGTGATTTTGGTGATCCACATAGCAGCAAATTTCTACATACAATTGATCTCATATCATACTATAGTGTCCCCCTTCGTCTGCGTATTGAACAACACAAGAAAGGCCACATTAGCTATTTTTACAAACATATACAAGAAGAGTTCCGTGACTTGAATGCTGACGAAATAAAAGAAGATGTATTTAAATATATTTTAGCTGCTAAATACTTTTCACTGATGTTTGAATCCACGCCAGATATCAGCCACAATGCGCAGATGACACAAGTAATTCGATATGTCAAGTCGAATAACTCAGAGGTTGTGGAAAGTTTTACTGACTTTTTTACAGTTACAGACAAAACAGGAGAAGGCCTTAGTCAAGAGATACTGCAAAAATTGGAACAAGATGAGTTGAACATTAAGTACTGTAGGGGGCAATCTTATGACAATGGGGCAAACAGGGCTGGAAAGTACAAAGGGGACCAGTCAAGAATACTTCTGAAGAATGAACTGGCCTATTTCGTACCATGTGCTGCCCACTCTTTAAATTTAGTAGGAGCAAATTCAGCAGACTAGGTGATCTGCAAGAGTAGATGCGATTGAAGCTGTTTACAAGCATTTTCATAAAGTTTTGAAGAAACTGAAACTTATAAATTGTCAACACCAGCAACAAAATCAGAGACAAGATCTATTTTAAAAAATATGAGAAAACTCAGATTCATTACTTTAACTTGTTTCTGGTATGCAATATTAAAATAAATTGCTCATGTTAATCAATTTCTGCGACGTTACAGCTTTACAATTGATAAAGTTGTTCGAAACATTCAAGGACTTTTGGGCTTTCTCAAAACTTCCCGGGATTCTTGTACCTCTGAAGCTATTTCTGTCGCCAAAGTGCTAGCAGAAGATAATGAAGTATCAACGGTATTCTCCGAAAAAAAAAGGATTCGAAGAAAGAAGAAAATGGCTGATGAGCTTTGTGAGGATGAAGTATCCAACATTTACAGAAAAAATAAGGAATAAGTGACAGAGCTTAGTACCAGGTTTACTGCAATTGAGAAAATTGGTGCAAAAATTAGTTTTCTGTGTAGTGTGCAAATTCGATAAATGGAAGTGGAGGACTTGAATGCCAAAACAGCGGAAATGGCAGAAGATCTTAGCGAGGAAGAACTTGAAGTTGAAAGTTTCAGACAACATGCGCTGGCAGTAGACAGAGCCTTGCAAGATTCCACTGCATCGTCAACATTAAGTTTAATTTATAAAAATAAATTGGTAGAGGCAGTAAAAAAAGCTCGAAAAGCGAAATTTTGAATCGATATTTGTACGATGAGTAATCTTGTAATATTTTTGTATGTATTAAAATTGCTCTATTTTCCTTTGATCTTAATTCAGTCAGTAACATAAG
The DNA here is from genome assembly GCA_026315105.1 of Locusta migratoria. Classification (NCBI taxonomy): domain Eukaryota; kingdom Metazoa; phylum Arthropoda; class Insecta; order Orthoptera; family Acrididae; genus Locusta; species Locusta migratoria. The sequence goes on along the minus strand of CM048751.1, from coordinate 269,096,294 downwards.
TTCATATTGTGAAATTGTGACATTTATTTAGAAATATGTAACCAAATTAGCGTCAAAAAGTCGATTCTTACTCGGAGGGGGGGGGGGTGAAAGACGGGGCGGCAAATTTAAGCTTGCCCCCTTGGCAAATGTCCTAGATCCGGCTCTGGGTTTACAATTAGTGCTCTCGCTATGGACTTCCCCCAAACGAGCTGAAATAAATTGCTTCCAATTGGTTGAAGACACAGGCGGCAGATTTCTATGAAGAAGGTATACAAAACCTGGTGCCACGCTATGACAAATGCCTGCAAAATTTCGGCAGTTATGTGGAAAAGTAGTTTAAGAGTTGTAGAATGTTGTGCTGTAAAAATTTCTTGTGTATCTGTGTACAGTTTCATTTTATTACCAAACGGAACTTACTTTCTGGACGCGCCTCGTATATAGTTATCGATGTTTGAGTAACACTAACGGTCATATAGCTAGTACAGAATAAAACACTAAAGAGAGTTACAGTTCCACTTCCAACTACCATTTGGCTGCACTAATGGCCGCATCTGGCGCCGACACACGGAAGAGACTGCGGCCCCCAGCTGGCCGGGCCGCCGCCATTGTGACGTCACCGCGGCTTGTGTAAGCGATTTATTACCATTAGCAGTTACTTAGAGACAATGACGGTGCGCATGCGCCCGCCTCCGCCCTCTCACGCGCATGCGCCGCCGGCGACGCCCGGGGCGACCACCCACAGACATGCGCTCTGCGCACGCGCCAGCCTGTCTTCCGCGAATCACAACCGTTCCGCTACACGGTGGAGCAGCCAGACACTCCCCAGGTGCTCCATTTGAATTCGAACAGAAAGAAAAGTTTGCATTTTTTGTGGGGACTGTATCTTCCGTCGTCTAAATAGACGCTACTTTAATACCTTTACCAAATTTGCAGTTGTGCCAAACAAATGATTCTGCATTATTTTAAGGGGTAAAGGTTACTTTTAGTCTAATTAAAATTAATCGCTATTTGACAGTTCACACGCTGGAGCTGCTTTCCTCCAATCAGAGCGCTGAACGTCACGCCGGAACCGTTCCCCGATGCCAAACTGCCGCATCAACGGGTTACTTCTATTTCAATTTCTTTATCTGGGCCGGCCGTGGTGGCCGAGGGGACTGAGGCGCTTCAGTCACGGTCTCCACGGTCATTACGGTCGGGGGTTCGAATCCTCCCTCGGGCATGGATATTTGTGCCGTCCTTAGTTGTAGGTAGTTCATTAGTAGTTTGTAAGTTTAGGGACTGACGACCCCGTAGTTAAGTCCCATAAGCTTAACAAACGTTTGAACATTTTCTTTATCTAGCTCTCTTTCTTTATTTGCTTTGTTGCCGATTCACAGGTGCGCCTTTTCTAATTTGCATTTCGTCACTTAATGATAACCATACAAAAAGCAAGACGCAGACAACGATGTTAACGAAATACGCACTCATGAACAACTCTTAACACACGTTACTGAAACCTTTAGTACAAGTCGTGATTTGATGTCACATATACAAACATATACAAGTATTACATCACAGATATCAGCTTACATTTAGATAAGCTTCGTGTGATTTACATGAAAACGAGTTATCCAAAGGCTATTCAGGTTTGTTACTGGGATGTACTGAGACACAAATCAAGAAGAACGTGGCTGCCTAGCACAGTGGTAAATTATGGTCTCTCGTACTGCTGATAGTGGGTTCGAACCTCGTCGTATACGATTATTTTGATTTCAAAATCACTGTGTTGTTTTTATTAACATTGTTGAATTATTCAAATTCTAATATATTGTTACGTATGTTTCATAATGTACTGACTTTTTATTCCTTATAATTTTTCATTCTATGATTTTTTCGATTGGAGTCTGCTTGTGTCCTTTAGTGCAAGCAGGACTTTTGCTTTACTCGTAATACCGCAGCTTGTGTAGCCACAAGCCAGTGTGATGATATTTTCAGATAGGTTAATCAATAACAGCAAGAAATTACAGTTTGATTTTAGCGTTGTACCTGGATTTTTTCTGTTTGAGTTTGCTCATAGAGGTAAGCTTTGTGGCCGTGAACAAAGAAATCATGATTTTAATTCTGCTGAAGATATTTGAATGCCGTTCTGCTAGACATATAGTACATCGCGTGTGGTTACAATATGGGATTAAATTTATAACTACAAACCGCGTCTTCTGCTGAAATTCAGTCAATTTGAAGCCATGCTGATCTCGTGTCGTCCGTGACTGTACCAAAACAATTAAATTGTTGCTTGAAATTTCCGACACCAGTCTCAAATATGATTTAGGAATTAAAAATATTTTTGCAACATGTTTAGATGCTGTGCATCATCATCAGGCTTTAGACATACAAACTCTATTACAACACGTATACATTCATATACATTGCTAAAATCTTCGTGTTTGTTGCGGTGAACCTGTGGAATCAGAAATATAGGTCATCTTTCTCTTTCCACAGGTTCATTGCCACAAACAGCAAGATTTTATCAATGTTTATTAATGTAGGATGCGAAATTTCAGTTCTGAAGTCACTAGCCAGTCCTCCCCCTACCACTGTTCGAACGTCTTTACACATAATACCATATCAAATAGTTTAACAGAAAATTACATAACAGTACCATATGCTAGGAGTCTAGCACTTCATTTTTGTGTAGCGTTTCTATCTGCGGAGAAGTGCGGCTTATCAGTGGTACCTTTGGGATGAACTCAGACAGAGTAGGTCCATTCGCAGATATTACCAGAAAATTCTCCAGTGTATCTGCCCTCACCCAAGTCCTCTACGCTGCTTTTAATACTTAGTATTTGGTACTTGCTCTGCTAATACGTTTTTAGCGCCATTTCCGGTTGAATTCTTGCGGTTGAATCAGCTGACGATGTGTAAAGGTGTTTTATAGTATTAAATAAAGTACTTGACCTACAACTACTGTGAAACATAAATATGAAATAGTCCAACGCGAGCCGCGGCGGACTAGCCGTGCGTACTGGGGCGCCGTGCAGCGGTGCACTCGGTCGATCGCCGTCGGGGGTTCGAGTCCCACTCGAGCATGGATGTTTGTGTTGTCCTTAGGTTAGTTTACCTTAGTTTAAGTAGTTTGTAAGCTACGGACTAATAACCACGCAGTTGAAAAAAATGTTCAAATGTTTGTATAGCTTATGGGACTTAACTACGGGGTCATCAGTCCCTAAACTTACAAACTATTTATGCACTAGCTAATCCTAAGGACGGCACAAATATCCATGTCCGAGGGGGGATTCGAACCCCCGACCGTAGTGGCCGTGCAGACCGTGACTGGAGCGCCTGAGTCCCCTCGGCCGGCCATGCAGTTGAGACCGATAGATTTACAAACATTTTAACATTTGATTTAGTGCAAAGCGGGAATTGCAACAGCTTTCAAGACTAAACCCCTAAAACCACTCCAACTCGGACAGCTCAGCACATTCACATATCTGGCAGCCTGGAAGCGCCAGGAAAAAAAAAAAAAAAAAAAAAAAAAAAAAAAAAAAAAAAAAAAAAAAGAAGAAACTACGAGTAGATAGTGCGAACCTGGTTGCTAGCTGTCGTTCCTTGGGGAAGAAGGCGCAAGAGAAGACGCAGATTATACACAATTTCAGCTCTGCACATGTGCATGTACCTGCTGACAGCTACCTGAATAAACCTAAATTTTACGGAGAAGGTACGATAGCCGAGATGTCAAAACAAGACTGGCGTTTAGTATCTGTTATTGGCATAAATACTGAGGAAAGATGTTAAAAATTTAAAAAAAAAAAAGAAAGAACTGACTACTACTAGCGGGAGATGTCGCCCTGCATTATTCAATAGTAAAATGACCGCTTACCTAAAAGAGAAAAAAATATTTGTAAGCCCATATCTCCAACCACTAATTATCGGTCGCTAATGGCGAACTGGCGACCGTAAATTTCACACCCTGTATTAATGTATACCTGTAGTAATCGATTTTGTGTGCCTAAAGCCCGATGGTGATACACAGCATCGAAACATGTTGCAAATAAATATTTTTAAAACCTAAATCATATTTGAGACTGGTAGCGGAAATTTCAGGCAACCTTTTAATGAATTTCAGTTACTGATCACTTGAAATTAGCTGTCGACGAAGCTTTTCGCACTGCCGTAATAACGATTGGCGGCAGCTTACAACATTATAGGATAATATTAACAGTATTTTTGAAGTGACTCTCCGTGTTTGAGCGTCAGCTACAGCCGAGCAGAAGCCGACTGGGTTTGTGCATGTGGCAACATTGCAGCGCCACTTGACAAATATCAACTGGCAAGTACTTTTAATTAATAAGCCCTTACACTGGTCGAACCAGAGAAATGTAGATGGTGGCAGTGGTAGACTAAGGCTGTTGGAGGCCCGGGGCGGCGGCAAAACAAACTGTGCGCTCTGCCCCCACCCCATGCACTTATAAATGCATGTATTACTGTATTTAAAAAAACTAACTTTTGAGATTTTGCGGCCTCCACAGGACGAGAGGCATGGGACAGACTGAAAAAAATTTCTTTCGAGATTTGGAGGCCCCAGAGCGAGAACCCAAGGGCGCTGGGCGCACACACAATCCTCGTTTTTCGTGACTATGTGGTAGTTATTGGCGATACTGGAGCAAGTACTGATACTTCCCAATTTGTTCACGATGCAAAGAAAGTTAAGTTGCTGGTGAATGATGACAAACCTAAATATCTTGTATCAGCCACCGAGACGTCACTCCTTCCTTTGTTGTCGACGAGCATACCTTCGAACGAGCTGAGGAGTTCAACGGATTGCGCGGCCTCTCCCGTCGGAGTTTCGAGTCCTCCCTCGAGACGCACTGTCAATTTGAGTTGTTTAAATTTTTGTTTCCAGTTACCAATCTTCTTCGAACCGTGTAGAAAAAGCATTAAGTTCTAAATTTTCTACTTTCTTTTATATCCTTTTGGTTTTTTTCATACGTGTAACGAAGAGGAATGGTGTAAAGAATATGTCAAGTGGTAAGGGGGGGCGGGCATTATTACGGAAAAGAAACTATTTTTGTCCAATAATAAATATATTTATACAAATTACGTGGTAAACTTACTGAATTTTTTTGCATTGTTTAGTAGAAGTATTAATTATATTATCTGTATTTCGATTGAATCCTATCAGTTTTATCCATAAACTGTTTTTCACATAAAGTTTGTTTATTACATTTGTTAAAAGAAAAATGCAACATGCATGCTTGCATATAAAAGTTGTTGTGAACCCTGTTATTTCCTTCAGAACTGTATTTTGATTCAAATAAAATACTCGTGAGTATAAAAAAAGAAAAAAAGAAAGAAAAAAATCTCAAAGAATAATCACATGTTAATTGCTTCAGGCACTCTTGCTCAATGCTGACACTTTTATTACTTTATGGTTGTTCTGTTTGTAAGTATTTCTTATAAATGTAGTATATAATGAAACAAACCGCCATTCAAATACATATACACAGCCGTGTTGGAGTGGCCGAGCGCTCTAAGGCGCCTTGCTGCGGAGAGCACGGTTGCTTGTCGTCGGAGGTTCGAGTTCTCCCTCGGGCATAAGACAGTGTTTGTTGTCCTTAGTTTAAATTAGTTTAAGTAGTTTGTAAGTGTAAGAACTGATGATCACAGAACTTTGGTCCCTCAAGATTACCAACATTTAAACATTTGATTTGAACTAATGGTTACTCTCAGACATTTGTCTCAAATGGAAGGGGCGCAGCATTAGACTACATCCATAACGACGGAATCCTTCGACCTCGCTCTTCTCATATCGTCCTGAGTACGTTACTGACAACACCGGTTTCTTATTTATAACGGGGTTGGTACATAACTTTCCTCTAAAAATACACCCTCATATTTTTTCCAGTCGGTAAGATATTTTATTGGGATATTTTAAAAGTCTTCTAGTGACCCAGCTAAATATATCCCACGACCCACCAGTGAGTTGCGACGCACAAATTGGGAACCAATGTCTTGAAAATGTTTTGTCTTCCATGTCCTACTTTTATACGACTGAAAAAAACCCGATAGAGCATATTACTTTTCAGTTATCTCAGTGGTAATTATGTGTAAGTAGCGTGTATTGTTTCAGACACGCCCGAAGACACACAAACACACCCTTTCCATTCTGCAGCTTGTAGTGTGACCGTGTAGCATTTTAGTAATGACCACCACATAATCGTTTTTTAGGTTAGCTCAAACTATGGAATATAACCTTTTTTTTCCTTTCTGTTTTGGAAGAGGCCCAGTAACACTGTTCCTCTGTTTCTTCATGTATTTGCTCGGACAATCTTCCCAGAAGATATTCAACGGATAGTTATGAGGCAGACTTTTACTATATATTAAACATTTTACCATTTAAAACAAAACTCTTCAATAACTTTATACTGAACAAAACATAAGGGTTTATTTGTACCCAACTCATACATTTCATCAATATTAAACAGTGTTACCAGCTCTAATTCCAGCTCCATGCATAAGTTCTGAGTCCATAACTCATAGCAGTCCAATAATCAATAGCAAATGACAATCCTTATCTTAAATTCATGGATCACATATAACACGACCATATTTCTTCTTAGGCTTCAGTTATTCTGGATCCTGACAGTTCTGACAATATCACTGGGACTTGTGGTTTAACTGCCCAGACGTCCAACTGGACAAACACATTTTTCCAATTATTAAATTATCCCCAAATATAAATTATTTGGTCATCTTGGATCGTTCAATAGGAATGTAGTGTAATTTGTTACACTACATACCCCTCTTCTCAGACACAAGATACCAAATTATTTATTACATCCCTTCCCATAACAATTTACTAAAAATCTTATTTCACCAGTTTCTGTATCAGTAATATTTTGATTTAGTATCTTAGTATTTCTACTGCATTATACACAATCCTTTGCGGTTAATTATACTAAATACTAGGTTTTGTATGCATAAAAGCATAAATAAGTGATTGAAATATATATAAGACTAGCACCTCCTTTAAATGTCCCTTGTTCTGAATCGTAGGAGAAATATCATATTATTACACCAAATTCTCTCTCCTTTTATGTTAAATGAAAAAAGGTTCATGAAGAAAATTCTTTCAACCCATATCTAAACCTGAACTTCATTGGTAGTTTCAACATTTAGATATGTGTGAGTATGCACATCCATATAACCAAAATTGAGGTCAACACTTCAGTTTCCTATGTGAGTCATCCAACTGGGAACCAGGGAGCAACATTACAAAGTAAAAAAGATGAAGCCCTCTTACTCCCATCTACTAGTGTTTTTTTTTCTCTTTTATTTATTTATTTATTTTTTATTTCAGTTGACAGCAAGCTTCTACTTGACTGCCCATCCCAACATCTATTTGGGTTAGACCTTTCCATTAGGTACCCAAGTTCCTTCTCCCATTTCCACCTCATTTCGAATTAATGGTAATCATATCACATCATAAATTGATGGCTTTGAAACACGCCAATACGCATATAAACTTTTGTAGTATTTTCCGTCGGTTGTATAATCCGGCGATTTTCCATCCAACACCGAAGAATGCCATCTATATATGTTGTTCTCGGATGTTCATCTTAATCGGATATAAAGTCATTATAGTCGTATTTAAAGTGTATTAAAGTTCATACATATTAGAAATAGTAATAGAAAAGTTTGAAAGAATAGTAAAAGAGGGAAGGATTTGACCTCCATAGAAAGCGAAAAAGAAGAAAATGGACAAATGACTGACTACCTGGTGGTCGTCGCTCCACCTCAGCCTGAGGGATCTTATACGGTTTAAGCGCAGTAATATTATATAAACCTTTATCTACTTTTGTATCAGGATCTTGTAAATATGGAGCCTTTGGATGAGGTAAGTGACTATTATAATAAAAGGACCACACCATGGAAAAATTTGCTAGTCTGCTTCTTTAAACTAGAACTAGGTTGAAAATGACAGGGCGCTGAAGACCTAGAAGTCGAGCGCCCAAAACCCTCTATCATCATCATAAGTTGAAAACTTTTAGCAAGTACTAGATCACCAATTTTTAGTTCTGGAATACTAGCCTTCTCATTGTTTTGTCGAAGCCTGTTATGGGCTGATTTCTTTAAATCTGCTTCCACATTTCTCTATAATTCTAAATAGTCTTGCATAGAACCTGGTGGCCAAGTAAAATACCTTAATAATGGTTCACCTATAAATTTCTTATTTAGTATTTCTAAAGGTGTCAGTCCAGTTGACAAATGAGGCAATTCACTAAGTATCGTTTGGAATTCAGGTATTAAAGTAGTCCAGGTTGTATGTATTTGTTCTACATAAACGTGATATTTCTTTCAAAATTCTATCAGCGGGATATGATTGCGGATTATCTCTAGAAATGGCTACATGTCTTATTCCTTTCCAAGTTAAAAACTCTTCAAACTCTGAGCAACTAAATTGTGGGCCATTATTAGTTAATATCCTGTGCGGAATACCAACATCTACGAAATACTCTTCTAAACACTGGATAACTGTCCTAGTCGATGGTTTTTTTCACAGGGTATATTTTCACATATTTAGACCAACATTCAACTGCTACAAAAATATGATCTACACCACCTCTTCCGGAAGGTAAGGGACCATATAAATCACAGGCTGTAATGTCATTTAAATGTTTAGGTATGATAGGATATAACAAAGGAGGAGCTTGTTGATTTTTATCTTTTACTTTTTGACACAAAACACAGGATCTTACGTTTTTTATTACCTTTCTACTTAAATTTTTGAAATAATAAAATTTAATCATGTGTTTCATGTACTTACGTATTCCAAAGTGTCCATATCCTTCATGAATATACCATATTAATTCTATCTGCACACTCTCAGGAATGCATAACTTCCAATGACTACTGTCAGAATTTTTTCGCCAAAACAATACTCCGTCAATAATTTTAAAATGTTCTTAATTCCCTTTAGCAGAAGTAACAAACTTCTTCTTAAAGAAAGAGTCGTCTTTTACCTCTATACGAATTTTATTTGCTAATTTCCTTAGATTATCATCTGCATAACCAAGTTTCATCAAATTTATACCAAACAGAATCCCCTTGTTTTCACGAATGTGAACCTTATTCAATCCTAATGGAAGTCTACTAAGGACATCTGGGACAATATTCTTAGATTCTTTTATATATTCTATGTCTACGTGGAAATTTTGTAAAAATAAGATCCACCTCATTAATCTACTGTGTAATAATTTACTCTCTAAAAGAAAAGACAAGGCTTGGTGATCAGTATGTATAATTACTTTAGAATTCCATATTAAGTTCTGAAACTTTTCTATACTCCATCCAATTGCTAACAACTCCTTCTCTATAGTTCTATAATTTTTTTCATGATTATTAAGGCACCTACTTGCAAATGGAATTGTTCTGTGCTCTCCCTCCTATGGCTCCCACAATCCTTGAAACAATTCAGCGCCTATCCTATAACTGGAGGCGTCTGTAGCTAGTTCAAAGGTTCAGTCCATCTTAGGATGTTACAAAATAGAAGAATTTACTAAAGCTTCTTTTATTTCTTGGAATGCATTTGCTGCCTCTTCGTCCCATTTCCATAAGGTATTCTTTTTTAATAAATTAAGTAAACGTTGATTGTTCAACACTTGACCTTTTATATATCGCCTATATTACCGATTAATCCCAAAAACACATTTTAATTGCTTAATTGTACGTGGTTCTGGGCAATTTTTAATACCCTCAATTCTTTCTGGATCCAGTGTAACACCATTTATACCCATGTAATGACCCAAGTTTTAACTTCTTCTCCTCCAAAATGCGATTTATTTAACTTAATTGTAATACCCTTTTCCCAGAATTTTGACAAGATCTCTTCTAGTAATATACAATGTTCTTCCCAAGATTTTGATATTAGAAGGATATCATCCACATTAATTATTAATTTGTTCAATAGGTCTCTACCTAAAGCAGCGTCCAGAGCTCTTATAAACACTGAAGCTGAAATATTTAACCCAAAAGGTAAAACATTGTAATCATATGCTTTCCCTTCTAATAAGAACGCTGAATATTTACGTGAATCCTCATGCACGCTTACTTGATGCTAACCAACTGTTAAAATTACAGAACTGGAAAAACGTGCAGATTCAAATTTAGTTAACAAATCGTCTATATTTATTGTTCTCTCCCTTTCTGTCTCTATATGTTTATTTAGTGTACTTGCATCTAATACTATTCGTACACCATCACAGGATTTTCTAATAACAGCCAAGGGGTTGTTAAATGCACAATTACTTCTTTCTATTACCCCACCATCAATCATCTTATAAATTACGTCTTGCACTTCTTTCCATAAACTCAAAGGAACGGGATACCGTTTACAAAAAAAAAAAAAAAAAAAAAAAAAAAAAAAAAAAAAAAAAAAGTTTTCGTATCTTTCATCTTGAATGAATACTCATACCCTCCTCACATTCCTGGTTTATCTGAAAAATACTTTTCGATACCTATTTAAGAAATTAAACAACTTCTCCTTTTGATCTTCAGTTGATAATCCCGATTCATGAGCTTTATACCAAATTTCACTAGGTTACCTATTAAATTATTTCATGTACTGTTTATGATTTCTTTATTAATAGTGCCTAACACAAATACATTTGTTTGTTGTATCGCACAATAACACCTTTCCGCAGAAGATATTATGCATCTGGCTTCTGCTTCTGGTAGGCTATTATCTTTTGTTTCAAAAGGTGTACAAAAACTATTATCGTTGGTATTTCCCGTAATGTTATGAAGTTTGAAATTGACACTTACTTCATATTTGTTCAAACAATCAATACCAAACAATACATCGGTATTTGTGTTAGGCACTATTAATAAAGAAATCATAAACAGTACATGAAATACTTTAATAGGTAACCTAGTGTCACTCCTTATTGGTCGACTCTTAATTCCAGTGACGCCAATTATGTTTACACCTTATACTGGCAATATAGATAACACGTGCTTTCTTAATAGATTTTGAAACATATCTTGTGAAATAATTGATATATCACTATCACTTTCAAAACCTTTTTTCTTCTTCTTTTTTGTTATAGGCCCAGTAACACTGTTCCTCTGTTGCTTCTTGTATTTTCTCGGACAATCTTCCCAGAAGATATCCAATGGATAATAATGAAGGAGACTTTTGCTATATATTATTCATTTCACCATTTAAAACAAAACTCTTCAATAACTTTATACTGAACAAAACATAAGGGTTTATCTGTACACAACTCATACATTTCATCAATATTAAACAGTCTTACCAGCTCTCATTCCAGCTCTATACATGACATAAGTTCTGAGTCCATAACTCATAGCAGTCCAATATAATCAACAGCAAATGACAGTCCTTATCTTAAATTTATGGATCACATATAACACGACCATATTTCTTCTTAGGCTTCACAGTTATTCTGGATCCTGACAGTTTTTACAATATCACTGGGACTTGTGGTTTAACTGCCCAGACGTCCAACTGGACAAACATAATACCTGGGGCAGTACACATTTTTCCAATTATTAAATTATCCCCAAATATAAATTATTTGGTCATCTTTGATCGTTCAGTAGGAATGTAGTGTAATTTGTTACACAAGTTATCATGAATCAAGACAAAAAGTAATTACTGACATTAGCATCAATGGTAAGGTGTAAATTATTGCCTTAACTGAATTCTAGCCCGGGATTTCTACTTACTGGACAGGCACACTAACCACTACGCTGTAAGGACACGTTGGTCACCACAACTACATGTACATGGGATACTCCGAAAATCTCATTTAAGTGCCTGACAGAGGGTTCATCGAACCACCATTATAATATTTATCTCCCATTCCATTCTTGAATAGCGGACGGGAAGAAAGAACACCTGAAGACCTCCGAGATTATTTTTTTGGAACACCCTGTATATATGTACTGTCTGTTTTCGGACATGCCGAAAGGTTACTCACATGATATCCACTGCACTTATGAAGCTGAAAATTGGCAGGTACGTAGTTCGTAGGTAGAAGACGTAAACTGAAAGACGACTGTCTGTCGTCTTCCATATATTTTTTATAGTGTCTGTAAAGTTGCAATTTATTGAATGTCGCCCCACTCTTTTCAAGGCTGGAAGAATAGCATTTTTATTTCATGTGTTAAAATATTAGTTAATAGGTTTTTCTTATTTTGTTATGTTATTAATTTATTGTTATATTAATTAATGTGGCATAAGTACGGCTTCTAGATTGTAAAGTATTGTCATCGGCAGAATGGACCATGGTTGGACGTCTTTCTGCTGGTTCTACAGAGTGGAGACAACAACATTACGTCAACGGAGATAGTGGTACTAACAGAAAGTTTCTACAGAGTGGGTACTTATTGACTTGTGTTTATTCTACCAAATGAATAGCACAAGCAGTTGCAGTACGGCTTCTCTGCTACACCACTGTCCCTGTGTGAATGTGCAGTTGTCGCACTTTTAAGTGTGTGTGAGAAACTATGGCTGTTTGAATGTGGGGAGTGACAGCTCGCTTTGCGTCGTTCTCTCTGGCTCAGTATCGATAGCTGCTGATACTACCAAAGAGGTTTCCACACCCTTTGGTTGCGAGTTGGTTGGCGAGTCTCTCGGCCCCCCACCACCGCTGTTTTCATGGATTTTCCAGCTTCCGGTGGCTTCCCGCGTCTTCCCGTGCCCCGGTGGCCGTGCAGCTGATCATTCTGTGCTGGGCTTCTGGTGAGGTAAGGTTGGTTCTGCTCTTGTTACTGGAGATGGTAGCGTTTCATTGACTAGCACGTTTAACTTAGATTCATGATCTTAGAAACATTTTTTTGAATATTTTCTCCCATTGTGTGCGGCAATGTGTTCTCGTTGTTCAGTTCAGTGTTTTCCAATAGATAAACGCGGTGTGTATGATTCTATTTGCAGTTTGATAATGGTCTGGTATGTTAAAACCTTTTGTGATTATGTGGCGGTGTATGAACTCTGTGTAAATACTTTCTAGCTTTGTGGGTCCTATATCTAATAGGTGATATGTTCATTTTACACAGTGCATATGAAAATCTTGTCATCGTTTCTTTCCGTGAGTGATATGAGTTCCACGTGGTTGGTTCATAGAACAAAGCCTTCAGCTTCCACTCTTGTTTGTACAACTTCCTTCAATAATTTCCTTATGTAATTCTAAACATTTCTTTGGGTTCCATGCTGTAATTCTTAATTTTATTTCTTTGAATTTGTAATTATTTCACTTTTACGAATTTTTTGAGACGAGACTTCATCCGTCTCAGTAAGCGCTCCCTATCGCGTGTAGCTGCATTTCTTTCGCTTCCTTATATAATTCTAAGCATTTCTATGGGTTACATGCAGTAGTTAATTTTCTTTATTTTTCGGAAACTGAATTTATTCAATTTCATCGGTTTTCGGAACGACGTGGGTCCGAGTTCCAATTTCCGGGGTATGCAGCTTGTCGCCTGAGTTCACGCCACTTCTCATATAAAACCAGTAGCCAGATCAATTTCTAACAGACTGCAGCTTAAGAATCATTTTGTATAATGAATCCGACTTTCAACCACTTCACCTTCAGTAGAGTTCGTTCACGTAACATAGCCGTGTGTCGCCGTTAGCGTGTTTGGTCGCGTTTTCCGTTCAGATGTAATTTAACTTGCTATACACACGCACCATCTCAAAACAGGCACGACAGACCAGAGCCAGCTTCAAAGTGTTTGTATATTGTGTTTTGTGCTACCTTCGACTTGCTGAATTTCGCCTACGATTGCGGTGCCTGCTTCCGACTCGTCTCAGAACGCTGATTTAGGTGAATTTCGCTGTGGCATTGCGTGTGTGTGAGAGAACGAGAGGTATTTTTGAATCTTTCCCCCCAGTAGTGTTAATCACGTATAATTTAGGCTGGGCACGGTCTGCATTAATCTATGTAAGAGATGCATTTTATTGTATTAACAAAATTGGTTGCCCATTTTGCTTGTTTTCTATCTGAATAAACAAGTTTAAGTTCAGCATAATCCGTAAGTTGCCTATAAATTGTAGTTTTAGAGCACCTTCCCTCTTTTATTTAATATTGTTCTTCACAAGTGCTGAGAACTAGCTCAGATGCAATTTTTTCTCATATCTAAATTCCGTTGCGCCATAAATGTTTTCTTAGCCCCCATTCTAAGATTACTTCAATTTTGGTGGCTTGCTTATTAACGTCTGTGTAATAACGTGTGAACTGCTATGTATATTGACCATTGTAGTATTAACTTCCAGTTATTGTAGCAATTTGAAACGAGTCAGTTCTCAATTTGGGCCAGGGAACAAGGCTTTGTAGCAGGGAGTAACCAGTAGTTCACACGGACCGTATTTACTAATTTTAGTGACAAAGCAAGGCTCTTGTTACGTACAATGGTCCACTTTTAAAATTAAGAAAGGATTTTGCGATAGGGCCGAATTAAGCAGGTTTAAAGGCTTTCGTACATTTACATGAAAGTCCTATATCTTTGCTAATTAGAGCCATTAATTAATATTGGTTTTCTTCTGGTTTTCAATGCCCACTGCTAGAAGAAATAAGGGGATGAGGTGAGATTGCATACAAAATATACATATGGGAACAAATTTTATTCGCATATTGGTTACAATTGTAATTTGTGTCTGATACAGTACGATATTTTGCTGTCTCAGCTGTTTACTTGAGGTTTACATGGCGTTACATAGAGCGAGGCACCGAGGGGCAATCGTAATAGTGAAAAAGGCATTCTCATGCCCTCTAATACGGTGTGTGATCACCTCGGACGGCCAGGACAGTTGAACATCTGCATGGCATGGATAGCATGGGGTTACTGATCAGCTCTTGATGGATACTAGGCCATTCTTCTAAGAGTGCAACCGTTGTGGGATGTGCTGGTCTTGGCTGAAATGCGTCTTCAAAGTGTATCCCCGACATGCTCAATCGTGTTTATGTCCGGTGAAAGGCTGGCCACTCCATTCGTTCAGTTCCCTCAGCTTCAAGCATGTTGCCCACCAGTGCAGCTCTGTTGGGGACGAGCGTTATCGTCCACCAGAACCCATCTCCTATGGCTTCAGCGTAGGGCACAATAGGTACAAGGATATCATCTCTATAACTGTGAGCAGTCAAAGCGCCATTCTCAACAGCATATAGGTCCGTACGCCGCCCATACTGACTCATGTCCACACCATTCGTCCAACACCATCATATGGTGAGGTTTCCTGTACATAAGCAGGATTGTTCCGAGTTCCAGTTCTCTCCAGATGAGAGAACGACGATTGTCTTGCGGAATACAAAATCTTGACTCATCTGTGTACAGAACCCGGCACCATTCGTTACTTCTCCAATCCTGATGTTCCTCCGCTCAGTTTCTGTGGGCTAAACGGTGTCGTGGTTTTAACCGGACACACACCGTAGGCCCCCGATCGTAGAGGCCACATTCCTGAAGGTGATTCGGACTGCTTATGTTGATATTGCGCGTCATGTTGCTACCTGGAGGGTGTATTGCAGATGATTTGCTTTCAGCCTCCTGTCTCGACGGGCTGTTAACCAGAGATAACGGTCGTCTCTTTCTGAAGTTACCCGTGAACGACCTCGTCCTTGCCTTCTTTTAACGGTTCCTGATGTCTGAAATTGCATCGTGTTTCTGGAAATTACACTTTGGGACATTGCAATAGCTTCAGCTACATCCCTCCCTATGTGTCTGTCCCGCTTCCAACCTTCCTATGGCTCTCCATGCCATAGTTTCGGGTAAATCACTTTGTTGTTGCATTGCAATACCTGCTCACTACACCATCTGAAACCAAATGCTTGTCAAGACATGAGTCAACAGCATTCCACTCTGCAGCAACTTTCTGTTATTACCGCTATCTCGGTTGACGTAATGTTGTCTCCACTCTGTTGAACCAGCGGAAAGACGTCGAACCATGGTCCATTCTACCGATAACGATATTTCACAATCTAGATATTTCAACTGATCCCCTAATTGTTTTGACCAGTGTACAATGGATAAATGATGTATAAGATATTTACAGCAGGACGAATTAAGGTCATCAAAAGACAATTAATTTCCCTTATGAAATGCTTTTTGCACTTAGTTTTCATCAGATATAAAGCAGCTTTATATATTTTTTACTACCCCATTCCCCAAAGATACAGGATACCACGTAGAAGCGCATCTCTAAATAGAGCATATATTATATATCACTGAAAGTATATATCCCATCAAAACCATAAAATGTACAAAAATGCAAGTCTCGCGACGAATTCCTTGCACCATCAAAAGTCATGAGAGCTCATGGTTATTTTAGTTAGTGTTCATGGAACCAACTATTCAAAACCTTGTCATAATTTTTATCTAATTAGTTATCTAACAACATCTGTCGTGACTATATCAAAACTATACATATTTATTTCTATAATAAAGCAATCACACCATAATACAATGACATAAGAATAAATATAGTGATCTGGCAATTGCACATTGTCATAACGACATAACAGTAACTTATGTAAAGAAACGTAATCACATAAGAATGAATTACTCACATGTGTATGAAGTTGGTTTATATATGTATATATATTAGTTTATGTTGCCATGGGAAACAAAGTCGCTTAGTTTAAAGTTCATAGAAACAATTATTTGTTATCTAATTAGGAATTTACCAACATTTATAGCGATTATATTAGTATTAGACATCCCTATTTCTATAATACATATGATTTCGCAATCGCACCATAATACAACATCAGAAGACATATAATGATCGGTCAATTACATATCGACATATAAAAAATAATTTATATTCCATTATGTAATCAAACGTAATCATGTAGGAATGAAATTCCTCACATTTGCATAAAGTATTTTAAATATTAGTTTACGTTGCCAGATGTTTGAATTTTTCCTTCCATTACAGGTTAAACAATATCTAAATACAAAATTTTACGTTTGTGTGTCTGCTGAATTTTGATGATCGGTGAGTCAGTGAGTGACAGAATTAGCGATTTTCGAGTGCTAATATTTCGTAAACTTTAAGGTGTAGAATAGAATAATTTGACAACTTGTTGCAGAAAACGGTGGACAGCACATTGAACATGTTTTTGCGCCAATCACAGGGAAATTAAAAATTCTATTTCATTCTGAGTGACGCTTTATGTGTAGTTGTTGGCATCAGGACAATTAAAAACTGATGTGATTGATGATTTTATGCGGTTTTTGATCTCAGGGCAATTAAAAACCAATTTGCTTCTATCCGATGTAATATGACCTTGTCGTGGATGGGCTTACGTAGCTAACATTATCATACCTGTACATCCATGCACACTGAATAGTTCATTGTAAGGTCTAACTTACACCTTGGACTTTGTTTTATGTTTCATTTGTCATTTGTTATCGACCACTATTAAATTATGACACTTATTGATCAATTTTCACACTTTTCTTCTACCACACATTTCCCTCTTCTCCGATAACATGCCGTTGATATTTGACGTCATTCTTTCTAATCAGTGGTGTTAATTTTACAGCGTTTTGAAAGTTTAATTTTATATATATATATATATATATATATATATATATATATATATATATATATATATATAATCTCGACTATTCCCAATTAAGAGACCGACTGAACTTGGGTGGTCATGATTTTTCCTTCTTCCTCCTTTTTTCCCAAATTCTCTTCATACGCTCGATGTGTTCTTTCTTGCGCTCTTCTGACCATTTATTTCCTATTATTTTTTAAATGTATGTTATTTATGATGTTTCTGAACTGCTCTCGTTTCTTTATGTTGTCCTGTGTGATTCCCAGTTCTTTGATGTCTTCCTCTGTTTCAGTTAACTGGTCTTGTTTTTGCTAGTTTTAACTAGTATCTCAGATTTATCTTGTAGGCCTGTTCTTGTTCATCCTGCTGATATGTCCATAAAATTTCAATCTCCTCTTTCTAAAGACCTTAGTTATTGTGTTTGTGTGTTTGTAAAGCTCTCTTGTCGGTCTCTTTATCAGAATTCCTTCACGGAAAGATGGTCAGAGTATTTTCCTTACAATTTTTGTCTCCCGCTTTTCAGTTTCTCTTATTTTCGTGTGACCCTGAGTCACCGTTGTTTCTGCAGCGTAGAGTGCTTCGGATAGAACTACTGTTTTGTAATGTCTCATTTTTGCGTTGACAGAAAAAGATCTTTTATTGTAATGAATCCAAGTGAGTATATATGCTTTGTAATTTGGAGATTCTTTCTTGATTGGCTGTTGTGTTCAGTCCTGATGGTTGGATGATCTCTCCTAGATATTTGAAGTGTGTAACTTGTGCCACTTTCCCGTAAGGGGTTGTGATGGGTAGATTGTTTGCTGCCATGGTTTCCATGTAGTTAGTTTTGACATTGGAAATCTGTAGACCAGCTTTCTGCGATATGTCGTGTAGCTTCTCCAGTGCAAGTTTGGCTTCTCTTCAATCGTAGGCTAGGACGGCAAGATCGTCTGCAAAAGCCAGTCACTTTCCATTTATTCCCTGTTCTTTTTTAATCCCAAGTCGAATTCCATTCATTTCCTTTACCTATGTCTTCACAACTTTCTCCATACCTATGTTAAAAAAAAAGGGGGGGGGGGGTCGGGGGAAGTCCATCTCTCTGGCGAACACCGCCATGGTTATGAAATGCTTCTGACGTTTCTCCCCTGAATTTAACTTTGGCTGTTGTATCTGTTAATGTCCTTGGATAATCGACCTTGTTTTTCTATCACTCCTCAATTCCTCTAAAATAAGGAATAGTGTTTGCCTATCAATGGAATCATAAGCCTTTTTAAATTCCACAAGAGTAATCACAGTATATCTGAACTTTCTTATTTACAAAATTGTTTTTAGGTTTCATATCTGTTCTATATAGGTTCGACCTTGGCGAAATCTTGCCTGATATTCTCCTGTTACTGGGCCTGCCTGTTCTTCTAGCCTGTCAATGCTTTTGAAAGGATTTTATATACTACTGGGAGCAGAGAAATTCCTCTGTAATTTTTGGGGTTAGTTTTGTTACCTTTTATATGAAGAGAATGAATTAATGCATATTTTCACTCTGTAGGTAACTGTTCAATTTCTCAAATGTTTTATATAATTCTGTGGGTTGCTTGTGTGAGTTTACTGTCATTTAATTTTCATATTTTTGCTATGATTCCGTCTTCCCCAGGAGATTTGTTTTCTTCATTGTGATCCTTTCAGTGGATATGGAAATCAGGAAGCTGCAATCACGAAATGGGACGATTAATGAGGATAGTGGGACTGGACACTGCAGTGGTAGTGTTTGGAGAGCTGGGGTATTGAGTCTGACAGAAGGCGTACTAAAGTAGTCCGTGCAGTTGTTGCGACTATCTTGGCCGCGTGGCATCGTGGTCACCGCAACTGTCTGGTAACACTGTACGAGGGTTGGAACTTCAATAGTAGCAACACTGCTGTGGAGACACTATGCAATGGAATCTACTACTGTCGCTGATAGCGCACGTTGTTGACATACCTTCCTTACCTCCGAGCAAATGGACTCGGTCCCACCGGCGTGCGCACAATCGAGGGGAACAGTCACTTATGAGCGAGCGGTCTAACGTAATGGTGTCACTATGTTTTCGAAACAGGAACAACGGAGATGGATCAAAATAGAATGAGTCAGAGATTGTACAGCACGACAGTGCCATCAAAGTCTTCAAGAGACGTGCGGGGAATCGGCATTGCCGTACAGAACAGTGGCATCTTGGGTAAAAGCCTTCAACGAAGGTCAGCAAACTGTGTCAGACAGGCATAGGGCAGGACTTCCTAGCATCTCTGAAGAAGAAGTGCATACTGTTGCGCATTAGTGGACAGTGACCGACGCATGTCGGTAGGAGCGAGGTCCAGGTTGTATGAAGGGTGATCGAACATGTCCCAGTGAAATTCCCGTAAGAGTTGTTTGATCACATTCGCCGTACGAGGTCGAGCATTATCGTGGAAAGAACCAATACCTTTTGACGGTAAGCCTCGGCGCTTGTTCTGTACTGCGCGGCGTAATTTCTTAATGGTCTCGCAGTAAAGAAGTGCATTGATTGTTTGGCCTCGTGGTAAGAAATCAATCAGCAAACTGCCTTTTCTGTCCCAAAAAACGGTGCACATCACTTTTCGAGGTGTCAAGATTCGCTTAGACTTAACCTTCGTTGGGGGTGAAGTGTGCCTACATTCCACTGATTGCCATTATGTTTCAGGGATGTTGTACGATACACAAGTTTCATCCTCCGTGACTATACCTGGAAGCCTTCTTCACTGGAGCGTGTCAAAAACTGAGATGCACTGTCCATTCATTGATTTTTGTGTTTTTCACTAAGAATTTTGGATACCCAAAGTGAGAAAAGTTTTCGAAATTTATGTTTTTCAGCCGGCCGCGGTGGCCGAGCAGTCTGCGGCGCGCCAGTCACGTTCTGCACGGCCACTACGGTCGGGGTTTTTAATCCCCCCTCGGGCACGGATATTAGTGCTGTCCTTAGTATTAGCTAGTTCATAAGTAGTTTGTAAGCTTAGGGACTGATGACCCCGTAGTTAAGTCCCATAAGCTCTACAAACATTTTATTTTTTATGTTTTTCAGTAACAATTTCATGAACCAGTGATAGTGAGATTTGCGGAGCTTCCATAGCAAGGGCACTAAGTGTAAAATTACGGTTGTGCTTAATCTTCTCTTCAGTTGTGTGAATCAGTTCATCAGTAACCACAGACGGGCGTCCACTTCGTTCTTCATCGTGCACTTGATCACATCCTTCATTGAACAGTCTGACCCATCTTCTAACCGTTGAATCACTCACTGTATTTTGTCCGTAAACCTCGTAGATTTGCCGACGCATTTCGTTCGGTTTAGCTTTCTTTGCATTTATAAAACGAATCACATATCTGGTTTCACACGCGGCTGCACTTTCAATTACGGTTGACATTATAACAGAAACACTACAAAGCGCACGTCGGCAGCACCGATCTGAAAACGGTGTCCATGTCTTCTCCTAGAGTCAGAGTAACTGCAGCGCATGCTCGGAACTGCGATCGTAGCGCTGCCGCGGATAGAGATAGAAACGGAACTTACTTTGTGGACGACTCTCGTACATCAATAACGTCCGTAATTTCTCTATGACTTGGTAGTATAATTATATGGGATTACTGAGGAACGTGGGACGAAATATACTAACGATGCACCGGCATCTACAACGGTAGGGTGATTTGTATGAGCGGTAAAGCCGTCGACACACAGAGCGTGCGTCTGTACGTGTACGTGTCGAGTCCCACGAGCGGCTGAATGCTCGGAGAAGGCGCGAATTGTGCATGCGAGTCGTTTGCCTCGTCGAGTTACACGCGATCCCATACCAGCGACAGTTATGGGCGGCATCTGGTCCTGGAATCACGAAATGAAAGGAATGGATTCCTGCTTTGTCTCTATCAAAACGGTTTCCGCGCTTGTGCAATGTTCGTCATGTTATATAATATAGGCCTTCATAAGTAACAACTATTCTGGCGTAAAGTCAGCCCCACACACCAGACTTAAGATACCGATAGTGGAGAAGGCAGCGATCGACCGAACGCCAATCGCAAGCAGGCGCCGCGCATCCTGGAGGAGAAGGAGTGACCGAAGATACGCGCCCTCTACAAGCGGCTATATCTAGGCCGACATACGTCTGGACAGCCCGGCAGTTACTAGTGAGAACTGGGACAGTTACTAGGCAGCTACGAAGTCAGGAATAGGACAGCACTCA
Source organism: Locusta migratoria (assembly GCA_026315105.1). Lineage (NCBI taxonomy): Eukaryota > Metazoa > Arthropoda > Insecta > Orthoptera > Acrididae > Locusta > Locusta migratoria. The sequence goes on along the minus strand of CM048751.1, from coordinate 269,074,560 downwards.
GTGAAAACGCGGCTACCAACTTAGCAGTAACTAGGTCACAGCGCAGCTAGAATCATACAGACGACACCACGAGAAGCAAGAAGAGAGAAGAAACAGACACATGTTCTATAGTTGAGTATTGTAGATTTCAGTCAATAAATATATTTTAGTACTAACTATATCAATGTTTTAGATGTCAAAGGATCCTCACCAGTATCTTTATTAAAAACTAGACCGGGACGAGTACTAAACAAAAAGGCGACGATATCACAACAACAACGAAATATGTATGAACATAAGACTTTTAAAAGAGTTGCCTGTTTTGTCAATATGTGCAGCGAATTATAAATGTTTCACGATAAACTGTGCGATATAAAAATAGGCCTTCGGATAGCAGAAACATTGTTGCAACAGTCCCGCTTTTTAGTAAAACTTAAAAGGTCATCCTTCCTAGATCCATTTTACTATTCAATAGTACAATCTTTATAACGTGTAAAACGCAAGACGTGAATCAATAAAGTGCTCATTTTACTCTAAGTCAGGTGCGAATTCTCCTCTTCATAAAACGAATCAAACAAACTCGCTCTTCAGAGAATGCGCACTGATGTTCACATAGCATCGAATATTATGCAGTATACTTTTATGAAACTAATAAGGAAGTCTTTGAACCAAGCAGAAAACCCGAGTATGAGGACAAAAAATTACCTGCGGAAAGCACTGAACCAGCGCCGCAAGATATACTTTGTTTTGTCTCTCGTTTGTCTGTCGTAGGTGTCGGTGGGCGAGTAGAAAGAGACCAACTCTGGAATAAAGGATAAACGCTTGTGCGGTATGGAGGTGACCGGCCAGTGGGACAGCAGCAACTAGAAACACTAGAGTAAATTAGAAGTGATATATATTTCTTAGAGACTTAGTAATACTTAACTTTTACATAGCTCAGTACTGCAGAATGCTGATACATAGTTGAGCTAGAGGCCTGCCTAGTGATGAGTCCTAGTGCCTAACCGATAGCCAAGTCTTCACTGGTGCCTATCTGATTCCGAAGTGCTAGCTGGTTCCTATCTCAGTCCCAAGTGAACGATGTTCAGAGGTGGCCACGAGCGGGATCGCAGCAGAGGGCGCTCGTGGCTGACGTCGTAAGAACGCCGCGCCGTGCGTACATGGCGGCGCGCGGCGAAAGTAGGTGGCGCGCACTTTAGACTTGTGCGAGACCACACTTTGTTTCACAGTTGACGAATATACTGTCCGCGCCAGTGATCTCTATATAATCTGGATGTTTAACTCTGGTGTCTGAGCATAGAACTGTAGCGTGCCTGCACATTCATATGTTTTGCACACGTATTTGCATTGTCCGCCATGTTGTAATTAGTCAAACGAATTTACATCTGTTAATACATGACAAATAATTGCTAGATTACCTCTGGATTTGAAATTTATGTCAATATGTGAACTAACAGACTCACGGGAGTACGGAATCGAAACATATTTCCTTTTCGTTTTCTTGTAATACTTCATAGCGGCCATGTTGTAATTAGTCAAGAAACAGAATGTGAACATCTTTGACTGGCACGCTCAGCTATCTGTAGTTCAACATCCGGGTAATATAGAGATCAGTGGTCTGCGCTACGCCTGCTACTAGTATCACGGAATTTCTATGTAGATATTGCACATGTTGCATACTATAATGGTAGATATATCGGTTACTGATATAAATAATAATTCGTTTTGACGGATCTTCAATACGTCGTTGCCTTGAAGCAGCAGATTTCTGTAATAGGGGAAATTTTTTAACCACGTATAAGACGCTACCAGTCATTTATTCCAACAAATAGTACCTATAATGACTGGCTTTCGAGGGAATCTGAGTTTATTCAAATACTTCTTCTTGCTTTGAAATGTCATACATTCATAAGATCTACATCTACATAGGATACTCGCAAATCACATTTAAGTGCCTGGCAGAGGGTTCATCGAACCACCATTATACTATTTATCTCCCATTCCATTCTCGAATAGAGCGCGGGAAGAAAGAACACTTGAATCTCTCAGTTCGAGCTCTGATTTATCGTATTTTATTCTGATGGTAATTTCTACCTATGTACGTGGGAGTCAACAATATATTTTTGCATTCGGAGGAGAATGTTGGCGATTGGAGTTTCGTAAGTAGCTCACGCCGCAGCGATAAGTGCCGTTGTTGTAATGATTCCCATCCCATATCCTGTATCATTTCCGTAACGTTGTCTCCCTTGTATCATGACAATACGAAACGAGCTGCCCTTCTCTGGACTCTTTCGATGTCCTCCGTCAAACCCATCTGTCCCACACTGGGCAACAATACTCCAAACATGGACGGACAAGCGTAGTGTATGCAGTTTCTTTTGTAGTTCTGTTGCATCTTTTAAGCGTTCTGCCATTAAAACGCAGTCTGTTGTTCGCCTTTCCCACGACATTATCTACGTGTTCTTTGCGATTTAATTCTGAAGTAATAGTAATTCCCTGGTATTTGGTGGAGTTTACGGCCTTCACTTTTGATTGATTTATCTTGTAAACAAAGTTTAACGGATTTCTTTTCGTGCTCATGTGGACGACTTCACACTTCTCATTATTTAGAGTCAATTGCCAATTTCTACACCATAGTGATGTCTTATTCAGATCGTTCTGCAGTTGGTTTTGAATTTCAGGTGATTTCACTAGACTGTAAATGACGGCGTCATCTGCAAAAAAACCTAAGAGAGCTACTTATATTTCCCCTAAATCGTATATGTAAATAAGGAACAGCAGAGGACCAATAACACTACCCTGTGGAACGCCCGATATCACCTCCGTTTTAGTCGATGCCTTACCATCGATTTAAGTTATATACATAATACCCATCAAATACGAGCTTTTGGTGACGGCCAATGTGGCGTCTTCTCCTCTCTACCGAAAAGCTCCCTCCTCCACGTGGTGTGCCGTCGGTGGCGTTCTCCCACCTTATTGGTGATCGTTCAGACGCACGTTGAGAATTTCTGGCATGCTTGAGACTGCCACACATGTTGGGCAAGCATCGTCAACGTGCGGTTCGCACGTTGTGACGTCAGAAATTCGCCACGTTGGCCACACTCGTTCAGATACACGCTCCATGTGCTGACGGCTTAAGGCAGAGCTTTCCAAACTGGGTGTCGGGACATCCTGGGGTGTCACGTAGTAGTATCAAGGGTGTCGTGATACTAACAAATTTAGACTCTAAACAAAAAAACTTGTCATAAAATAAAACAAAATATCCTTCTCTTCATGCTGCGCTGAAGACTCGCCTGCAGCTAATCATCCTTCTCTTCATTCAGTGCACTACAGATCACGTATTAAAGGAATCATCGGAGCACATTAATTACGTGCTCAGCCGCTAGGCGGCAGCTCTGCTTCAGCAGCAGTAGACACTCAGGTTCGTTCAAGCAGCTGCCAGTTTTCAGATTGCAGCAAACTGCGCATGCGCAGAGTTGCTGCTGATACTGGATAACAGCTCTTCCCATGCGCAGTTTGCTGGAACTGGCACCTGCTTGAACGAACCTTCACTGTAGTCTCCTTTCCTTCTCAAAAAGCTGCACCTGAGCGTTTTTTAATGGATTTATCAAAGCCACGTCACCCTCGGTAGCGTTTATTACAATTACATGTCAATGACACAGTGGCTGTAAAAGCTGTCACAGATTGTAAAAGCAGTGACAATTGTCCACTGACTAAAGCTATTCAGTAGTGATGTTTAGTATGAAGTATGGCCGGGTGATTAACGGAGAGTAGTATTTTAAATGCAGTGATCGTTGGTTTGAACCCTGGTATGCGTTAATATTTTTTTCTCTCTTTCCTGTATGTAACAGATTCTGGGACCAGAAATGGCATTCATATTCCTACTTGTCACAAATAGTTATCCATTTTTCCCGAATATGTCGGGACTTCAGAGGTCGTGGTGAAGCAAGAATCTAACACTAGAACTTAAATAATAATTCATCACTTGTCGTAAATGCATCCTCTTTATTTCTGTAAATAATGTGATAATATTGAACTGAAAGGGAACAGCCAATGTGCTGCCTAAATCAGAAATCCGAGCAGCTAATTTCTAGATGCCGTTTCCAATCGATCCAGCAAACACCGTATCTGGCCCTCACATGTACACACGACAGCGACAAACTGTTTCCGAAATTCAGTTTTCGTGTTTCGGAAGTTGGGTCGCATGTAGGAGAAGCAAGTATTACTGTGTGAGTTAGGCATTGTTGTCTGCCGTGTTACTCTGTTGTACATCTCCGTAATTCCAAATATTTGCTTTTCTTGCGATGAGTGTACGTAATTGCTGCAGTCAGGAACAACTTGTCAATGCGTACGAGGATTTCAGTTTCGTTTACAAACTTCATTTAAGCGATACTTTATTTCCGTCCCCCCCCCCCCTCCCTCCGCTCTAGAACCATCTAAATTCAAAAAATCAAATGTTTGTTAAGCTTATGGGACTTAACTACGGGGTCATCAGTCCCTAAACTTACAAATTACTTATGAACTAGCTAATCCTAAGGACGGCACAAATATCCATGCCTGAGGGGAGATTCGAACCCCCGAACGTAGTGGCCGTGACTGGAGCGCCTCAGTACCCTCGGCCACCGCGGCCGGCTTTGCGTTTGGATAGGGGATTTCCTGTCAGTGAGGACAAAGTTCGTAGTAATCGATGGTAAGGCATCGACTAAAACAGAAATGATTTCGGGCGTTCCACAGGGTAGTGTTATTAGTCCTCTGCTGTTCCTTATTTACATAAACGATTTAGGGGAGAATCTAAGTAGCTCCCTTAGGTTGTTTGCAGATGACGCCGTCATTTACCGTCTAATGAAATCATCTGAAGAACAAAACCAACTACAGAACGATCTGAATAAGATATCAGTATGGTGTAGAAATTGGCCATTGACTCTAAATAATGAGAAGTGTGAAGTCGTCCACATGAGTACGAAAAGAAATCCGTTAAATTTTGTTTACAAGATACATCAATCAAAAGTGAAGGTCGTGAACTCCACAAAATATCTAGGAATTACTATTACTCCAGACTTAAACTGTAAAGAACACGTAGATAATGTCGTGAGAAAGGCGAAAGAGAGACTGCGTTTTATTGGCAGAACAATTTCTTCTGACTTAAATTGGAAAGAACTCGTAGAGAATGTCGTGGGAAAGGCGAACGAGAGACTGCGTTTTATTGGCAGAACCCTTGGAGTACTGCTGCCCAGTGTGGGATCCTTATCAGTTGGATTTGACAGAGGACATCGGAAGAGTCCAGAGAAGGGCAGCTCGTTTCCTATTGTCACGATACAGGGGAGACAGCGTTACAGAAATGATACAAAATCTGGGATGGTAATCATTACAACAACGCCGCTTATCGCTGCGGCGTGTAGTACTTACGAAAAACTTCAATCACCAACATTCTCCTCCGAATGCGAAAATATATTGTTGACTCCCACTTACATAGGTAGAAATGACCATCAGAATAAACTACGAGAAATCAGAGCTATAACGGAGAGATTCAGGTGTTCTTTCTTCCCGCGCGCTATTCGAGTTGGACTGGGAGATAAATAGTATAAAGGTGGTTCGATGAAGCCTCTGCCAGGCACTTAAATGTGATATGTAGGATATCCCTTACTCTCTCTCTCTCTCTCTCTCTCTCTCTCTCTCTCTCTCTCTCTCTCTCTCTCTCTCTCTCTCTCTCCTGTCTCTCTCTCTGTCTCCGTAGTTCCTAATGTTTCCTTTTCTTGCGATGAGTGTACGTAATTGCTGCAGTCAGGATCAACATGTCAATGCGTACGAGGATTTCAGTTTCGTTTACAAACTTCATTTAAGCGATACTTTATTTCCGTCCCCCCTCGCCTCTAGAACCATCTAAATTGTACCATATGTATTTATATTAGTGAAAGGGTGTCGCGCAAACTTTAAGCTATAAAAGTATGTCGGTATGAGGGAAAGTTTGGAAAGCAATGGCTTAAGGGTTGCATAGCAGTGGCCCACCTGAGCAGTGAGTCGGTTTCGGCCGGAGGTGATGAAGCAGGCAGTCGGGCGGCGTGAAGAGCAGCCGTAGGCGGCAGCGGCAGGGAGCGGACGGCTGGACGGCCGGGCTGGGCGAGGCACTCGGCGTGTTGACTCTGCTGGGTACACAGCGGCCGGCCGCCTCCCCACGGACAATATTGACGCTGCGCCGGTTGACGTGTCGTGGCCCGTGTACGGCCGTGTCGAGCCGTCGCCCGCCGCCCAGGGAGCACCGCCGCGCTCGCCCCAACAGCCCGCCTCTCACACTCGTCACGCCCCACTACTGGCCACCAACGCTTACACAGCCAGAGTTACATACACCGACGGAAAGCTACTCTGGTCAAAATAATGAAATAAAATGGTTCGACGTCTTTATGCCTGTTGTGCGGAGTGGAGACAACAACATTATGACAACTGAGATAATAACAGCAACTTGCTTCAAAGGGGGTTGGTGTTGACTTCCGTTTACCCTACCAAACGAATTACACAAGCAGTTGGGTCCTGATAGTGTAACAAGCAGGCAGAGCAGTGCAGCTGCGTGTCTTACCCGAAGCTATGGCATGAAGAGCCATATGAAGTTTGGGAACTGGACAGACGTAGAGAAAGGTGGCAGTAGCTGCTGTAGTGTCCCAAAGTGTAATTTTCAGATGGGGGATTCCAAACCGCGACGCTGGAGGCCTCGCGATCCGTAACGTGGTACTCCAGACCGTTCGGCTACTCTCGCGTGGCGTGGGACTTAAGGATTGGAGTGGTAAGGAATGGTGCCAGCATCTGTACACAGATGTTCAGCCGGGCAATCATCGTTGCGTCATCTGGATGAATCGTGAAACTCGAAACAATATTGCTTATGTGCAGAGATCATCACCAAATCATGATGTTGGACGCACAGACTCCTATGTCGTTCAGAATGGCGATTTGATTGCTCATAGATATAGCGACGAGATCCTTCGACCTAACACTGGTGGACGATAACGCTCCTCCCCATAGAGCTGTACTGGTGAAGAACATACTTGGATCTGAGGGAAATGAATGAATGGAGCGTCCAGCGTGTTCAACGGACTTAAACCCGATTGTGCATGTCTGGGATGCACTTGGAAAACGCATTGCAGCTAGACCAGCCACCTCGCACAACGGTTGTAAAGTTAGACGTTGCACTCAGGGAGGAACAGCCAAATATCCCTCAAGAACTGATTGATAACCTCATACTGCTCATGCCACGCACATGTACAACTGTACTGGCCGTCCGAGGTAATCACACACCATGTTAAACGGCAAAGAGATTCATTTTTTCACTATTATGGTACCTCATAGTGTCTCGCCCCAAGTAAAAGCTACATAACCCTCAAGTTAATGAAGGAAGGAAGGAAATTTTGTGTTTAACGTCCCGTCGACAGCTTGGTCATTAGAGACGGGGGTAACGCTCGGAGTTTTGGGTAAGGATGGGGAAGGAAATCGGCCGTGTCCTTTTGAAAAGAACCATCCCGGCATTTGCCTGGAGTGATTTAGGGAAATCACCTCAAGTAAATAACTGAGAGAGCAAAGTATCGTATTGTATCGAAAACAAATTATAATTGAAGACTACACGGAAAGAAGGGGTTAAGTCAATTTTACAGACTTTTCAGGAGATTAATTTCAAAGTTTAAAACGTTACAGTTTCATTGGTTATTAACATACGCTTCTGTAATGTATACAGTACATTCTACGACCTTTCTTTAGTATTCCCTGAAAGTATAAAACAATATTTATAAGAAAAACTGGACCCTTTACGTCTTTTTATCTGTAAATCTATTTTTTAATTTCTTAGTGTAAAGCACAAATAAGATTGTCAAAGTCAGATTGTTATGTGATATTGGGATGATACTTCACTATATAATTTCCCTGCAATTCCCCTTACAAAATTCTTCTTATATTTGAGTGTGGTCATCTCTGTTGATAGAAACCAGTCCTGTCAGGTGACAACTTTGCTCATTCCAGACCTTCAGCAAACTTAATTTAGATATTAATGTAGATTTCTCTTTATCAGTTAGCAAATCAGTACAATTCTTCTTGCAGTTACAACGCTTTCCTATTTCATGTGACATTGCTCTTAGCTTTTTAGATACTTCAGACTGTCTACCAAAGCTCTGTCGTTTTCTAGAGTTACCACTGCAGCTTGAATCTGGATCTTCCATCGCCAGTTGAAACACCGTCCTCAGTTGGATATCAAACGAAATTCAATCTACTACACCACAAAGAATTCAAGTGAATGTCAAGGCTACTCTGTGTTAGCACAAATCACGACACGATATTCGGTTCTGCCACAGCATAAAGCAAAGAAGCTAATGTGAAATCTGCTACGTGTTTGCTTCGACAATACATATGAAAATCAACAATGACATTGCATTTAACGATGTCAACAATGATACTTCCGTAACAGCAGGAAAAAATATACAGCTGACTGCTGAGAAATCGACACCAACTGGACTTCACCCTTTCTTTCCGTGTTTCGGATGGACTTCACCCGTTTTCTCAGTGTATACCATATTTTGATCTTGCTATAACCCAGTGACTAAACCCATTACTTTCATTGAAGTTCACCCAACTGAAAGTACATCTGATGAACTTCATAAGGTTACCAGTAACTACTTTTCGTAAAATTTGGACTTAACCCCTTCTTTCTGTGTAGTCTTCAATTGTAATCTAGATCTGAATAAAATACAATACACCACGTACAGCCGGTGACAGAATTCGCGAGACCCCTCGCCTAATCGCTATACACAACCGCAAAGTTCTGCTGCTTGGTGGGAAGTATATACAGCTAGGCAACACGATCGTACATACTGTCGATTACCCATCTGACACGAAATCTGAGAGGAAAAATGTTATCTTCCAGTATCGCAGCCAGTTGTAACAACACGCGTGCTTTCTATGCGACGTGAAGGCGACTTCGAAAACTGGTTTTAGAAACTGTTTTGCGTATTAGCCATAGCGTTTTAAGCTGTTCGCGACCGACAAATTCCTTTCCACATTTCTTTTCTTATAGTTTCAATGAACAAAGACAGCAATTAGAATTGAGGTGCTGCAGTCCGTGAATATTTTCGGACGGTACTGACACATTCAAATGGAAAAATTGCATGTATATCATGGAATTAATTCAATTACATGAATGGACTTTTTTATGAAGCTAAGTGTTACATCATGGTGCATCATGTTCCGACGGTTTCCGCCCACCGCCTCGGTTGCGCTATAAAGACGACAACAGTTTGGCGCCGCAGATCACTGATGGTATTTCCGAGAGTGAAGGTATCGTGCCATTTCCACTGGTTCTCTTTCGGTTGATGTTGCAACTAAGATATCAGCACAAATTTAACAAACATAAGCCAGCTGTGTCACCACAAATTACAGTTCTCCTCATATGTTTGGTATTTTCCATCCTCCTTGTCTTATTGAAATGCCCAATATTAAGCATTCGACAACATATTGGGCTATTGTAATACCAGATACGATAATGTCAAATGAATGTGCAGAGAAGCAAACAAATGATAAAGATATGCTTATTTATCTCGCCAAATGGCCAACTACTGATCAACGCGTGACAGTTCGATTACTGACTCTTTCTCATTTTTCTTCTATTTTGAAATATGGCTCACTATGTTTCTCACTTAACAATAACAAACACACATGGTAATTGCCGCGGTGAGTAGCCGAGCGGTCTAAAGCACCTCGCTACGGAGCGCGTGGTTGCTCGCCGTGGAGGTTCGAGTCCTCCCTGGGGCATGGGTGTGTGTGTTTGTCCTTAGGTTGGTTTACCTAGGTTTAAGCAGTTTGTAAGCTACGGACTGATGACCACGCACTTTGGTCAGATAGATTTACAGACATTTGAACACATGATAATTGAGTAACTATCTGTATCGCAATCATTGTGAGGAAATTATTATTCCGTACCCATGGAAATATATTGATAATACTATATGAAACATGTGAAACAGAGAATTGTGTTGCATCAAATGAATTTCTTTAAACTATCGTATCCAACACATAATTGTATTTTTATTCCGTTTCTTTCAATAACGACGAAAAAATTACGTTTTTCGCGCAAGCAACATTAGGAATATTAAATCGCTGTGACATTCAAATCCGTAGTAGTTTAACATAATACTGTTTCAATCCAGACTGTAGTACAACAACAAGAATTCCGAATACTGGCGAGCTCGGTGTTCGCCACTTGGCTTCCCCAGAGGTTAAAGAGATCTTTTGGTGTGAGTTGGTCACTGGCGAGCATCGAAGACGATATGTTTCGCATACTACTCAAAAATATAAACCCGCCAAACCACCCGCACCTAGTAATACATCATGCAGGAAGTAGACGTCTGAACAATCACCTTAGAATGAAGTCGGTCACCTATTCAAAGAAGCAGGCATTAATTTGATAATGCAAACAGCAAAAACAAGTAGATTGAATAATTTGTAAAATCTCAAACCTAAGAGTCGACTTTTGGTGATTCTCCATCGTAGCAATTAGAGGAGTGAAGATTCTAAAGCTAATTCCTTGGTTTTAGAAGCCGCAGCCGTTTATTCTGTAGTAGGACAGCATTACACACCGGTGGGTTTCAGTTACTGTGGAGAATATGAAACCACGGTTTTTCGTTAAAAGCGTGCGTAGTTTCCTGCCACTTATGAATAGGTAGTAGACCTATGTTCCTGCAGAGATTCGATAAACGGCTATGCTATAGTATGTGTGGGTAGCGCCGGCATAAATGCGCAGATGCGTAACACGAGGTCCTAGGACCGATCTGACATGCGCAGCACTTTTATTTTTAATTATTCACTCATGTTCACGAGTTTCAATCCGTATTTTTCACATACGTAACTTTTCTGCTCAGTAACAACTTTGGTAGCGAATATAGTATCAAAAAGTTTTAACTCTTCATTCAGCCAGTTGATATGATGAAGTTTTGAATGAATGAACGAAATAGACAGTCTATTTGCGTCAGATGTTTGAGCAGATTGACACTGCCACCAGAAAAATGCAACAGATCGTATGAGTCATAGCATAAGTTTTTCCACAGACAGATAATAAACGTTGGTTTCAGGGCACAAACGTTTAAGTAAATTTAAATTTCATAAATAAAAGGTTTAAATTGAGAGGGGTAATATGAAATAAACAAAAATGTAAGGAATAACGGGGAATCGAACCTTGACTTCCAATTTTGCACGCCAAGCACTTGTCCACTACGCTACACACACTCCTCACAAATTTGAAGTTAATAAGCAGCTTATATAACACCTATTTGTCTGTAAGAACTTTTCGCCTCCTTATTCGCTTTCCCTTTAGCCAACTCGGACGGGATATTTTGGGAATTTGAAAGGTTTGTCAACTTCCTTCTCGCAGGGTTTGAACAAAATCTTTGAAAACCATCTCGCAATCTACTCTGTCAGTCACAAACATTCTAGAGTATAAACTGAAAGACAGAATCGTTAAGGAAATGTCTGCCCCCCCCCCCTCCCCAATCCTTGAGGGTTAAAATTCTAGGACTAGGAACTTCCTCATCCATAATCCACGGACTGAGGCGCGATATTTTTGTGAAATTCAGTGTAATGTTACAGTGACAGTAGTAAAAATTGTGGGAATAAAGTTTATGAAGTAGTTTCTGTTAATATTTATAAAGAAACTTTACGCTGTAGCTACGAATGCCTGATCTACGAAACAGCAACGAATCTAAATCATTAATACGAACGTGTTTCTGACGTCATTTTGAATTGTGAGTGTTCTATAGTTCAAAGGCACATGCGGTAACTTGAGAGTAATTTTGCGAAAAATTTGTAACAAAAAGTGAGGGAGACGTATGTCGACCACGCTACATAAACACCCACATGCAAGGTCTTGGTGTTCTGGGGTGTTCATTCTACTATCAATCGATGCTTTATGTCCTCTGACTTTATTGAAAGCTGTACGGTTTTTTTAATAAGTGAAACATGTCAAGTTACCAATAAAAGGTGGTCTTATTTTTATCTTCCTGATTTCTTTAATAAACAGATTCATATTAACAACATACCTAACGCAAGAATCATTTATGAAACGTCTGAGACCAACTGAATAACAGTTGGTAAGATTTAGCTGTAGTAGATCGTCGTGTAAGAAAGTTTGTTTACAAGCGCTATCCGTGGTGTGAAGTGCCCCGTTTACTTCCGTTCAAACCTCTGGCCGGGCACAAGTACTGACTGGAGGACGAGACATTCGCTGCGATTGAGCAGAGTAGAGGCATGCCTCGCCTCTTCTCGACTGCCCACTGGTGTGCCTGAACCTGTCTTTTCTTAAATGGACTGTTTGCCTTATGATGCCTGGTTATCCTGATACCGATCTCCTAATGGATTGTCGTCCTAGGTTACATTATTGTGCAATGAATAACTATTTTTATTATTGGATGGTTTCAGATAGCCCGCCTGTCAGTTACCATACTTAGCGGCAATTCTTACATTATTAAACAATAAGTCTATAATAACTTCTTGATATTTGAACATTAACATGTCGTGCCGCTGAAAAAAAGGTGTGTATGGTGTATTAAAATTGTATTCTGTTAAATGTGTAACACATTAACCTTGAAGCAACTATCAAATAATATCTTAATGACATGGCCGCGGAGGAATGGCAGAGCGCATTGAGGCGCTAGGCTACGATGTGCGAGGCCGTTCCCCCTCGGGGCTTCGAATCCCCCCCTTGGGCATGGATGTTTGTACCGTCTGCAGTATAAGGATGTTCATAAGTAGTTTGTCAGTTTAGGGACCGATGACCCCACAGTTAAATTCCATAAGCTTAACAAAAATTTAAACTTTTTTTTTTTTTTTTTTTTTTTTTTGACATTGCAGTTACGTACTGATTTGAACGTCTAGTTTGTTTGTTGGTTTTGAGGAGTTTTTAATGTTTTGAATACCATTTCGATAGTCTAAGCTGCAAGCAAAGAACTAACCTTCGGGAAATCTTATGGTGAAACAAAGTACGCTGTTGTATTAACAAAAAATACAAAAGTTTCGAACCTCTCTTATAGTCTCTGTATCTGTTAGCTAGTTCAGAAGTGAGTTTTATACACAGCTTCAAGACGAATTTGAAAGTAATGTATAATATCCATTACTCCACGACCCACGTTATTGGCGCTTACCTTGTATACTATCGATATACCCGGAATATTACTACTATATATCGTACAAAGATACTTCAAGAAACCTACTGGAAACCTCTGACCTGAATAAAAACACATGTCGTTTACGGCTGCTTACCATCAACAATAGTTATGATAAAGGGTTTCATTGTGTTTTATTTTTTATTTGGCCTTCATCGCCCTTCCAGACGAACCTGCTCCTTCCACAACGCTTTTATATAATTGCTTCATCTTCTGTACTATAATTGATCACAATATGTTATTCATTCCCTAAATTAATGTTAAAAGTAATAATGTTCCCCTCATTGAAAAAAAAGTACACAATATTAAAACGAAATAATAGATTAGACCGTTAAAACATCGCCTTTAAAAGAAATATACTAAAAATGATTTCATTTCGTAGGTGATTTTTTTTCTATTCTATTGAACCTTGGTGTTTCTCAAACAGTTTGACTCGTTTGTTATTTTGCCAATGGCAGCCAAACAGTGGGTCCTATGAGTGGCACTCTTATACTGTTACATACTAAACCATTATAAATAAATGAACGTCTTCTGCTAATACTGCTTCCGCAACGATTCGAAGCCTATTGGATATTCTCGTGTCTGTTATTTCGGGTATATACGAAGTAACAGACACCATACCAAAATAATTAATTACAACTCGCGAGGACGGCGTTTCTTCAATCACTTCACAGCATATGTGGTCATACGTTCGACTCGCACGATATGGGCGCTACAGCCATAGCGTGCAACTTGTGCAAGTTTGAGACAGACGCGGGGCGAGCACCGGTAGCTACGTGGTTAAGTTCACCGCTGGTCCGAAGCGGAGACACGGGTTCGATTCCCGTCCCGCTTCATATTTTCACTTATCGCCGTTGTTTAATTTCAATGCCCTAATTCAGCACTATCATTCGTTTCCTTCCTAATTCTTATTCCTTCACCTCGTTCATAAATATTTGCCAGTTCTTGTTTCTTTTTCTTTGGACCTCCTTATCTGCTCTTCTAGGCTGAACTGAACGTCGCTCACAAAATACGCCTTCACCGGCGATCTTGTACTCTAAACTTTTTGCAGATGTATAGATGTTTAAAATACAGTTCTGCATATCCATGTTTTATTATTACTATTATTGAATCTACAAACTGAATAGTTCTTCTCACGGAAAAATAAAAATTATTATTACGAATCCTGTCCCTTAAAATAAAAGTCAATAACTCTTTTTTATACGAAATAAATTCTCTGACTGCTTAAAAAACGAAGCAAACAAAACAAGAAATCGAATCAAAATGTTCAAATGTTTGTAGAGCTTATGGGACTTACGTAAGGGGTCATCAGTCCATAAACTTACAACCTATTTATGAACTAGCTAATACTAAGGACGGCACAAATATCAATGCCCAAGGGGGAATTCGAACCCCCGACCGTAGTGGCAGTTCAGACCGGGACTGGCGTGCCGAAGACCGCTCGGCCACTGCGGCCGGCCAAGAAACTCTACTAATACTGTTCAACATCCCGTATATCCTCCTTCAGCCTCAAAGTCCGTCGGGCAGTGAACACACAACTCTAATCACGTAACGTGGACATTCAAGTAACTGGTTCCAAGAGTATTGCCTCGGTCGGTTTCGCGCCAACACCGGTTCCACATGGCACGGTTTCACCTGCCCTCCACCCCCAGTATATTTTTTAAAAACTGGGACTAACGCAACAGCGTTCAAGTTTTATACTTTTTAATGAGGACGTGAAGTTAAGCTTTCGATTGTTTTAAATTTAACGTGAACGCTGGGGAAGGCTAAATGGCAGATATGTTTTTCTAAGGAATTTTAGCACCAGATGATGTGTCTACAGGACGCGAAACCGGTAGTGCTTTTTTTAAATAAAGTTAATTGCAGTCGAACCGGATTTTGTTTCAAAATGTTCCAAGAGTCCTGCATCGCATGAGAAACCTGGTGGCTCGAAAGTGAATGTCGTGCTTCACCAGTCAGCGTTACGTCTGCAGCCGTGGAGCGATGCCTACGAGAAAGACAGGCCCCGGCGCGCACGTCATCCGACGTAAGCAAAGCAGTCCTGAACCGGCTGGCCGGCTAGCTGTGAGGCGGTGGGCCGTGCCCCAGAAATCTGTAAGTTTAAACTGGACGCACAGACTAATTTTCATCAGGAATCGTAGTATTTATTTATCCGAGAGGAGAAGTACTCATTTTCTAAATATAATCAATCTCTAAAACAAATATGGTTGTGCAGAATTGTATTTAAAACATCTGCGAAAAGTTTAAATATAGAAGATCGCCGATGCAGGCGTAATTTGTAAGGGAAGTTCAGCCTAGAAGGGGAGATAGAGAGGCTCAAACAAAAAGAAACAAAAATTTTCAAATAGTTATGGAGGAATATCAACGTAAAAGCAAATACACGAAACCTGAGACGGTCTTTCTTCTCAAACATGTCAAAGACATTAAAGATAAAGGTGAAGCACTGAATTAAAATTTGTGATGCGGTCGGGAATCGAACACAGACCTCCATGCTTACTAGTCTATTTCGCTGCGTGGAGAGCCTTGGCAGTTGTTCCAACATTCTTTGGAACGCAGAAGCTAAAGTAAAGTTTGTGACCTGGAGGCGCCTTAATCGCTAGTGGATAGCCCGAAATGACAGACACCACACCAATATAATAAGAAACGAGAATACCCAATAAGCTTCGAATCATTGCGGAAGCAGAAGGCGGTTATACGTGATTCAGAGCAACATTAGCAGGAGAAGTTTATTTATTTAGAATGGTTAAGTATGTAACGGTGTAAGAGTGCTACTCATAAGATCCAACTTTTGTATACCATAGGCAAAAAGCAAAGGTTTCAAACAGTTTGAGAAACACTGAGATTCACTAAAACAGAATCAAGATCTCACCAACGAAATGAAACGATTTTTAGTTTATTTCTTTTAAAGCACACGCAGTATGTTTTGACGTTGTAATTTATGATTTCATTTTACTATTGTGTATTTTTTCAACGAGAAAGAACAGTATAACGTTTCAAGATTAATTTAGGGAATAAATAAATTAACAAATTGTGAACAATTATAGTACAGGAGACGAAAGTATAAAAAAGCATTGTGGACGAAGCACGTTGGTCAGGAAGGGTGATGAAGGCAAAATTTAAAAAAATAAACAGAAGTTAAACTCTTTATCACAACTATTGTTGATGGTAAGATGCCATAAACGATATCTGAATATTTTTTTTTTTTCTTTCAGGTCGGAGGTTTTCCGAATGTTTTTTTTCTCGAAGTTGGTTGCAAAGCTCTTTGTACGATATATAGTAGTAATATTCCCGGTATATCGATAGTATAGAAGGTAATCGTCACCAACTTTGGTCGTCATGTAATGGAACTTACACGAAATTTCTTTTAAATTCTTTTTGAAGTCGTGTCCAAAACACACTTCTGAACCAGCTGACAGACCACGACAAGAGGTTCAAAACTTATTGTAGTTCTTGTCACACAAACAGCAAACTTTGTTACACCATCAGATTTCCGGCAGGTTAGTTCTTTGCTTGCAGCGAATCCTATCCAAAATATTAAAATAAAATTTTAAAACCAACAAACAACCTCAATGTTCAAATCAATCTGTAACTGTCATATCATCATTCAGAAATAATTTGAAAGCTACTTCGAGCTTAATGTGTTGCACATTCAACAGAATACATTTTTAGTAGAACACACACTCCTTTTTTAAAGCATCATAAGTTGTTACTGTTCCAAGTGAAAACAAAGTTATTATACACTTGTTGTTTAGCAATGTAAGACCACTAAATATAGTAACTAACAGGACGTGTAACCGAAACCAACCAATAATATAGTTTTTAATTTAGTGCACAAGCATATAGACTAGGACGACAATCCATTAGTAGATCGGTATGAGGCAAACCAGGCCCCATAAGGCACTGTCTGTATAAGAAAAGACAGGTCCGGCCACATCCGTGAGCAGTCGAGGAAAGGCGAGGCATTCCTCTACTCTGCTCAATCGCAGCGAATGTCTCCTGCTTGGGGCCGCAAGAGGTTTACACGGAAGTAAACGGGGCACTCACAGCACGGCGAGCGCATATAAACAAAGTTTCTTACTCGACAACCTACTCCAGCTAAACCTTCCCAATGGTATTCAGTTTGCCTCAGACGTTTCAAAAATGATTCTTGTATTAGGTGTGCCGGTAATACGAAACTACTAAATAACAACTCAAGGTGTCATAACACCTGACCACCTATTTGTGGTAACTTGACACGCTTCATTTATTAAGAAGCCTGAGTGGTCAACATACCTATCCAACACTTTTTGTCCTAAATTTTTCGCAAAATTACTCTCCTCTTACCGCATGTGCCTTTCAACTACAGAACACCCACGACTCAAAATACCGACAGAAACACGTTCGTATTAATGATTTAGATTCGTTGCTGTTTCGCAGATTTGGCATTCGTTGCTACAGCGGAAAGCTTCTTTATAAATAAACAAACGACTCCATTCACTTTATTCACACAATTTTTACGACTGTAGCTGTAAGAGGACCCTGCGTTTCGCATTCATAATGCATCTTCGTCCGTGGACCATAGGCGAGGATGTTCTCAGACCTGGAATATTATTCACAAGGAGGGGTGCAAACTTTCCCTCAAGGACTCCAACGTCATTCATTTTATACTGCATACTGTTTATGAATGACCAAAGTAGATCGCGGGATGGGTTTCACAGATTTGGTTCAAACTCTGCGAGAATAAGAAAGCAGACGTAACATTTCAAATACACAAAAATATCTCGCGCGATTGGGCCAAAAGGAAAGCGAATACGGTCGCAAAAGTTTCCCACATAGAAATAGGTGTTATCTAAGCTGCTTATTGAGTCCCAGTCTACGTCAAATGTGAGAAGCGTGGTGGACAAGGGCTTGTATTGCAAAATTTGCAGCCCAGTTTCGATTCTCCGTACTTCATAGAATCGTGTTCATTTGTATTACCACTCGCAATGTTAACCTTTTATTTATGAAATTTAAATTTACATAAACATTTCAGTGTTCCACAAAAGTTGACGTCGAAAGGAGACTCAATTAAAACACATTCAATCGCATGGCATCAGTTCAGTGCCCCTCTTTCCACCGCAATGATTGGATACATTTTGTATGTACGAAAAGCAATAGTGAAAAGTCATTTACTTTAAACCTTGAATGAAGTGTGTTTTGCGCCGAAGCATATTTCGGATAAAATTACTTCCTCAAAATACTTTCATAAAGTTTGCATAGTGTGAAGTTTATGTTTCTTTGTCGATGAACGCCCTAAGGAATGTAATATAACTTCGATATATAAATACCTGCTACAACATTTGGAAATATTATTTTCATCTGAAACGTCATAGAATTATGAAAATTAAATGATTAAATAAGGTGTATTAATTAATTTAATTAGTTGTAACGAAACCATATATATTAATTATGCACTGAAAATTCATAATTAATAGTTAAAGCTGCAAAGGCTAATATAAGAAAAATATTTGGGAAGGGACGGGTTTCGAACCCGTGCTGTTTCATTCAAAAGCTAGACGCTTAGCCACTACTATTCAGTTTGTAGATTCAATAATAGTAATAATAAAACATGGATGTGCAGAACTGTAATTTAAACATCTAAACATCTGCAAAAAGTTTAGAGTACAAGATCGCCGGTGAAGGCGTATTTTGTGAGCGACGTTCAGTTCAGCCTAGAAGAGCAGATAAGGAGGTCCAAAGAAAAAGAAACAAGAACTGGCAAATATTTATGAACGAGGTGAAGGAATAAGAATTAGGAAGGAAAGGAATGATAGTGCTGCATCAGGGCATTGAAATTAAACAACGGCGATAAGTGAAAATATGAAGCGGGGCGGGAATCGAACCCGTGTCTCCGCTTCGGACCAGCGGTGAACTTAACCACGTGGCTAACGGTGCTCGCCCCGCGTCTGTCTCAAACTTGCACAAGTTGCACGCTATGGCTGTAGCGCCCATATCGTGCGAGTCGAACGTATGACCGCATATGCTGTGAAGTGATTGAAGAAACGCCGTCCTCGCGAGTCGTAATTAATTATTTTGGTATGGTGTCTGTTACTTCGTATATACCCGAAATAACAGACACCACATCAATATAACAAGAAACGAGAATACCCTATAGGCTTCGAATCGTTGCTGAAGCAGTATTAGCAGAAGACGTTCATTTATTTATAATGGTTTAGTATGTAACAGTATAAGAGTGCCACTCATAGGACCCACTGTTTGGCTACCATTGGCAAAATAACAAACGAGTCAAACTGTTTGAGAAACACCAAGGTTCAATAGAATAGAAAAAAAGTCACCTACGAAATGAAATCATTTTTAGTATATTTCTTTTAAAGGCGATGTTTTAACGGTCTAATCTATGATTTTATTTTTTTCAATGAGGGATAACATTATTACTTTTAATCATTAATTTAGGGAATGAATAACATATTATGATCAATTATAGTACAGAAGATGAAGCAAGTATAGAAAAGCGTTGTGGAAGGAGCAGGTTCGTCTGGAAGGGCGATGAAGACCAAATAAAAAATAAAACACAATGTAACCCTTTATCATAACTATTGTTGATGGTAAGCAGCCGTAAACGACATGTGTTTTTATTCAGGTCAGAGGTTTCCAGTAGGTTTCTTGAAGTATCTTTGTACGATATATAGTAGTAATATTCCGGGTATATCGATAGTATACAAGGTAAGCGCCAATAACGTGGGTCGTGGAGTAATGGATTTTATACATTATTTTCAAATTCGTCTTGAAGCTGTGTGTAAAACTCACTTCTGAACCAGCTAACAGATACAGAGACTATAAGAGAGGTTCGAATCTTTTGTATTTTTTGTTAATACAACAGCGTACTTTGTATCACCATTAGATTTCCCGAAGGTCAGTTCTTTGATTGCAGCTTAGGCTATCGAAATGGTATTAAAACATTAAAAACTCCTCAAAACCAACAAACAAACTAGACGTTCAAATCAGTACGTAACTGCCATGTCATAAAAAAAATAAAAAGTTTAAATTTTTGTTAAGCTTATGGGATTTAACTTTGGGGTCATCAGTCCCTAAACTTACAAACTACTTATGAACAACCATATACTGCAGACGGTATAAACATCCATCCCCAAGGAGGGGATTCGAACAGCCGAGGGGGAACGGCCTCGCACATCGTAGCGTAGCGTATCAATGCGCTCGGCCATTTCTCCGCGGCCATGTAATTGATAAGATTTAATTTGATAGTTGCTTCGAGGTTAATGTGTTACACATTCAACAGAATACAATTTTAATACACCATACACACCTTTTTTTCAGCGGCACGACATGTTAATGTTCAAATATCAAGAAGTTATTATAGACTTATTGTTTAATAATGTAAGAATTGCCGCTAAGTATGGTAACTGACAGGCGGGCTATCTGAAACCATCCAATAATAAAAATAGTTATTCATTGCACAATAATGTAACCTAGGACGACAATCCATTAGGAGATCGGTATCAGGATAACCAGGCATCATAAGGCAAACAGTCCACATAAGAAAAGACAGGTTCAGACACATCAGTGGGCAGTCGAGAAGAGGCGAGGCATGCCTCTACTCTGCTCAATCGCAGCGAATGTCTCGTCCTCCAGTCAGTGCTTGTGGCCGGCCAGAGGTTTGAACGGAAGTAAACGGGGCACTTCACACCACGGCTAGCGCGTGTAAACAAACTTCCTTACACGACAATGTACTACAGCTAAATCTTACCAACTGTTATTCAGTTGGTCTCAGACGTTTCATAAATGATTCTTGCGTTAGGTATGTTGTTAATATGAAACTGTTCATTAAAGAAATCAGGAAGACAAAAATAAGACCACCTTTTTTTGATAACTTGAAATGCTTCACTTATTAAAAAAACCATATGCTTTCAATAAAGTCAGAGGACATAAAGCATCGATTGATTGTAGAATGAACACCCCAGAATACCAAGACCTTGCATGTGGGTGTTTATGTAGCGTGGTCGACATACGTCTCCCTCACTTTTTGTTACAAATTTTTCGCAAAATTACTCTCAAGTTACCGCATGTGCCTTTGAACTATAGACCACTCACGAGTCAAAATGACGTCAGAAACACGTTCGTATTAATGATTTAGATTCGTTGCTGTTTCGTAGATCAGGCATTCGTAGCTACAGCGTAAAGTTTCTTTATAAATATTAACAGAAACTACTTCATAAACTTTATTCCCACAATTTTTACGACTGTCGCCATAACAGGACACTGAATTTCACAAAAATATCGCGCCTCAGTCCGTGGATCATAGATGAGGATGTTCCTAGTCCTAGAATTTTAACCCTCAAGGATTGGGGAGGTGGGGGGGGCAGACATTTCCTCAACGATTCTGTCTTTCAGTTTATACTCTAGAATGTTTATGACTGACAGAGTAGATTGCGAGATGGTTTTCAAAGATTTTGTTCAAACCCCGCGAGAAGGAAGTTGACAAACCTTTCAAATTCCCAAAATATCCCGCCCGAGTTGGCTAAAGGGAAAGCGAATAAAGAGCCGTAAAGTTCTCACAGACAAATAGGTTTTATATAAGCTACTCATTAAATTTCATTTTTGTGAGGAGTGTGTGTAGCGTAGTGGACAAGTGCTTGGCGTGCAAAGTTGGAAGTCAAGGTTCGAGTTATTCCTTACATTTTTGTTCATTTCATATTACCCCTCGCAATGTAAACCTTTTATTTATGAAACTTAAATTTACTTAAACGTTTGTGCCCTGAAACCAACGTTTATTATCTGTCTGTGGAAAAACTTATGCTATGACTCATACGATCTGTTGCATTTTTCTGGTGGCAGTGTCAATCTGCTCAAACATCTGACGCAAATAGACTGTCTATTTCGTTCATTCATTCAAAACTTCATCATATCAACTGGCTGAATGAAGAGTTAAAACTTTTTGATACTATATTCGCTACCAAAGTTGTTACTGAGCAGAAAAGTTACGTATGTGAAAAATACGGATTGAAACTCGTGAACATGAGTGAATAATTAAAAATAAAAGTGCTGCGCATGTCAGATCGGTCCTAGGACCTCGTGTTACGCATCTGCGCATTTATGCCGGCGCTACCCACACATACTATAGCATAGCCGTTTATCGAATCTCTGCAGGAACATAGGTCTACTACCTATTCATAAGTGGCAGGAAACTACGCACGCTTTTAACGAAAAACCGTGGTTTCATATTCTCCACAGTAACTGAAACCCACCGGTGTGTAATGCTGTCCTACTACAGAATAAACGGCTGCGGCTTCTAAAACCAAGGAATTAGCTTTAGAATCTTCACTCCTCTAATTGCTACGATGGAGAATCACCAAAAGTCGACTCTTAGGTTTGAGATTTTACAAATTATTCAATCTACTTGTTTTTGCTGTTTGCATTATCAAATTAATGCCTGCTTCTTTGAATAGGTGACCGACTTCATTCTAAGGTGATTGTTCAGACGTCTACTTCCTGCATGATGTATTACTAGGTGCGGGTGGTTTGGCGGGTTTATATTTTTGAGTAGTATGCGAAACATATCGTCTTCGATGCTCGCCAGTGACCAACTCACACCAAAAGATCTCTTTAACCTCTGGGGAAGCCAAGTGGCGAACACCGAGCTCGCCAGTATTCGGAATTCTTGTTGTTGTACTACAGTCTGGATTGAAACAGTATTATGTTAAACTACTACGGATTTGAATGTCACAGCGATTTAATATTCCTAATGTTGCTTGCGCGAAAAACGTAATTTTTTCGTCGTTATTGAAAGAAACGGAATAAAAATACAATTATGTGTTGGATACGATAGTTTAAAGAAATTCATTTGATGCAACACAATTCTCTGTTTCACATGTTTCATATAGTATTATCAATATATTTCCATGGGTACGGAATAATAATTTCCTCACAATGATTGCGATACAGATAGTTAACCAATTATCATGTGTTCAAATGTCTGTAAATCTATCGGACCAAAGTGCGTGGTCATCAGTCCGTAGCTTACAAACTGCTTAAACCTAGGTAAACCAACCATGCCCCAGGGAGGACTCGAACCTCCACGGCGAGCAACCACGCGCTCCGTAGCGAGGTGCTTTAGACCGCTCGGCTATTCCACCGCGGCAATTATCATGTGTGTTTGTTATTGTTAAGTGAGAAACATAATGAGCCATATTCACGGACTGCAGCACCTCAATTCTAATTGCTGTCTTTGTTCATTGAAACTATAAGAAAAGAAATGTGGAAAGGAATTTGTCGGTCGCGAACAGCTTTAAACGCTATGGCTAATACGCAAAACAGTTTCTAAAATCAGTTTTCGAAGTCGCCTTCGCGTCGCATAGAAAGCACGCGTGTTGTTACAACTGGCTGCGATACTGGAAGATAACATTTTTCCTCTCAGATTTCGTGTCAGATGGGTAATCGACAGTATGTACGATCGTGTTGCCTAGCTGTATATACTTCCCACCAAGCAGCAGAACTTTGCGGTTGTGTATAGCGATTAGGCGAGGGGTCTCGCGAATTCTGTCGCCGGCTGTACATTGCCATATCGCACCTGATCTCCTATTTGTTTTCAGCAGTGCATTAGTACACCTGGAAAGACGTCATCTACTTTGATACGATGGCGGCCGATGCCAGGTGGGGGATAGAAGATATACTGATAAAGTCCCGATTTGTCGGGACCAATTTATCGGCGGTCCGATAAATTGTACGTGTGGAGGCGCTTCACGGCCAACATTCCATGTCTGATGGTTGGTCGGGCCTGACTGGCCGACACCCGACCCTCCCCCACCACTGCACTCGATAAACTGTACCGAGTGTAGCGTTACCTGACCAACTTCCTGCCTGAGATCGTCTGCTGTCTGCACAGCGAACACGCGACAGCAAAAGCAGTTCGACAACCAGACACCAGAACAGGAAGGCGTTGCAATCTCTGGTTGCAGTTGGTCGGAACGTGTGTAGGCTGCTACAGATTTTGTTGGTTGGCTGGTCAGTTGTTTGGTCGGGAACGGAATGGGACCTGAAAAGGTTGCAACTCCGTCCGCCAACATATAGCGTAGTGACACAGCTGCCAGAGCGTCGGCAGGGTGTATCCCCTTTAATAGGGAATGTTTTACAGCCGTAAGGCCCAATGTGATACCAACGTGTGAAGCAAATAGGCGCCATACCACGAGAAGCACTTGTCCTTTCTAAATGAACGAGTTTGAAAGAGGTCAGATGGTGGCCTTCCGAGTATCGGGATGGTCCTTTGGTAGAAGCGCCACACTAGTTGGACGTGCTGCTTCAGCTATGCAACGATGCTGGTGGGGATCGTCACGAGAACATTCTCACACCTGTAGACGACGTTCTGGACGTCCACACAGCACAGATGTCCGCTAAGAGCATAGTATTGTAGCGGCAGCAGTGGTAGCTACTGCAGCCAAAGTGTAACATACAGGTCACGCACTTTTACATGGCCCCTCTCTGATCGGCGGAAGTCGATTGAGTTCGTCTGTCTAAGGAACGTTTATGCTCTCTGCCAACCTTTCCTGCGTAACACCATTGTGCACCGTAACCATCGTCAATGTATTGTCGATTCGTCATGGTATTGATTGTTGTCACGTACCGCGACAGCTCCTTTTAGAAAAAGAAAGGCTGTCATTCAAAGTAGAGAGAGGAATGTAATTCTGATTTTTATTCAGTGCTGCGACAATAAGGAGGCAGAACGCGTTGCTACACCCATTAAATAAGTTCCTTAAAAAGATTAATATTTCGATTACTCAAACATTAAAGTGATTCTTAATTTCGTGTTCCTTCTGTGATGCTTTAATTCATTAGATGTTGTTTCTTTTAAAACCTGTAATTTATAGGACGTAAGCTTGCTGCACTGGGAGAAAGTGGCGGGGCTTGTTATAACAGCCAATGAGCTACGAGCTGAAAGTAAGCTTCTGCTCCCAACAGTGTTGCCAAGTCGTACGATAATTATAGGGGAATACGATAATTTCAGTGCTTGTACGATGTACGATAGTACCTTGTACGATACTGGCCAAATATACGATAATTTCTTTCCGGCTGCAGATACCATTTAAACCGTGCATATAAAGTAAACTTAAGGCAATAAGAATTGTCGATACAACTGAGGCAAGTGAAATAACATTAAACTCATCATAGACTTACGTTACTAT
The DNA here is from genome assembly GCA_026315105.1 of Locusta migratoria. Taxonomy (NCBI): domain Eukaryota; kingdom Metazoa; phylum Arthropoda; class Insecta; order Orthoptera; family Acrididae; genus Locusta; species Locusta migratoria. The sequence continues at coordinate 269,049,227 of CM048751.1, read as the reverse complement.
AGTACTGACTACTACTTGTTACTACTACTACTGCTACTACTACTACTACACGCACGTCTGTGGCGCGATTATTTAATAACGTAAAGTTTTCCTAATACCTTTTAGGTAATTTACAAAGAACGGTGTACATCGAAGTAGCAGCATCAGTGTAACGTAATACTTTTTGTTCATGGTTTTTTTTTTTTTTTTTTTTTTTTTTTTAAACTCATTGTATGGTATGTAGACGCGTCAATATAAATGGATCAGTTTTTGTTGTAAAAAGTAAAGACACGTTAGTCAAACGTGCAATATATATCGCTGGCACTGATGCCGCTACTTCGATGTACGCCGTTCCTTGGAAATTACCATTATTTTTCCATTAATTAATTTATTTGCTTTTTTAAAAACATTTTTTGTCTGGTGTCAGATAATTCTGAGTCAGAATCTATAATTTTAAGTGTATAATACGATGTTTTCGCATTTACGAGCCGGCCGCGGTGGCCGAGGGGACTGAGGCGCTTCAGTCACGGTCTGCACGGCCACTACGGTCGGGGGTTCGAATCCCCCCTGGGGCATGGATATTTGTGCCGTCCTAGTTCGTAAGTAGTTCGTAAGTAGTTTGTAAGTTTAGGGACTGATGACCCCGTAGTTAAGTCCCATAAGCTGTACAAACATTTGAACATTTTTTGAGCATTTACGAGTTGGCAACAGTGGCTCCCAACATTCTATGCTCAGGGGCAACGTAAAAGTGCGTGATCTGTACATAGTCACGACACTCACTGTTGTGAAAGTTATCAAATTACTGTTGCAACCACACTAGCGCTCCTAGTTGTGGGCAAGGCGCCGTGAGAGTAATCTTTGTTTATAATAACTTTCCTACGTAATTAACCAAATAATTTATGTAATTTTTGAGCTCCACGTATTAATGAAATATCGAGAAATGTAAATCTTGAAACAAATGTAACACCAGATGAATTTCACTGACTCCGTGATATGAACAACAAATATGATCATATAGGCAGCTTATTCCGCTGAAAGTAATACAATGAAAACTTCCTAGAAACATAAATTCCTGTTATGGTCTGTTCTTTCATGACAGGTACTTTGTTTCAAGTGTTAAAAATTCAGTATGGAGTCTAATGTGTCGAAAATTTTTACACTTCACTCGTCTTTCGTTTAAACGTATATACGTTTGACTAGAATTTATTTTGTTTACAAAGCGATTGTCTTCAAGATTCTCGCCGTTTGTGGTTTGGCTGTCGCAACAGTTGTGGATTGGTTTCTGCTTTGTTGGCAAACTGGATTTTTTTATGTTTTATTGCCATGTATGTCACAATTTTCCTTCAGGTACAGCTGTGGTGGCTGATCTGGTACATTAAATCATGTAGGTATGTACTATTTCATAGAAGTTTTTTCTAGACCTAAAGTCTTAATAGAAGTATGCAACCGTCAGGATCGATTTTTTTAATGATTCTAAAATTGCTTATGGAGCACTGGAATAATCTCTTAGTTGCTGAAAGAAGACTATTTATTTTAAATACACAACACGTTTCGAGCTTAGGCCATTATCTGGTGACCGATATACCGTATACTAAGCATTGAGGCATTTAAATTTGTCAATTAAAATACCGTTGTTATTTTATTTGTTATATGACACTACGTAACAACGGTATTTTTAAATGAATAAATTTAAATGGCTCAGTGCTCAGTATACATTATATCGGTCACCAGATGACGGGCTAAGCCCGAAAAATGTTGTGTATTTAAAATAAATAGTCTTCTTTCAACAACTAAAAAAACTGTCCTGATATGTACTGTTTCATACCTTCCACTGGTTCTTCGGACAACTAATTAAGACAAATGCGCAGTTATTTTTATGGAACTACGTACCTTCCCTATTGTAAAAAGAATGTTACAATCAGTTTAAACGATACTATTCACCCTCATCCCATATCGTATTCAGAAATGTGCCGTACCAGCCTCTCGGGGCGTTTCTGTCGTGGCGTATAAGAAAACTCAGTGGTAGTGTCGTGACTGTATACGTCCGACTATGGTACAGCTACCACATCATAGATGAGGGGGTTTGTAAGCACAGATTTTCAGCACACCCTGTTGGCAACCGGTTATTAGCAGTGGCACTACGGACACACATCCCTAAGCCGCGTTCCACTCACACCACAACGTCGACGATCACGGCTGGACTGTTGCCGTCAGAAGCATTTGTAAAGGCCTCTACACACGTTCCGATTTGTCGGCGTTACGATAAATTGGACGTGTGGAGGCTCTTCCCGAACATATTTTCTTGTCGGATGGTTGGTCGGACCTGACATTTCGACATCCGACCCCAAACCCCCCTCCCCTCCCCCCCCCCCCCGCACCAAACCAATCCATCCGACCAACTTCATGCCTGTGATCGTCTGGATCGTCTGCTGTCTGCTGTCTGCTCAGCGAACACGCGGAAACAAAAACAGTTCGACAACCAGACACCAGGACAGTGTGACCCTGCATTCGCTGCGTGCAGTTGGTCGGAACGTGTGTAGGCTACTGCGAATTTGGTTGTTTGGGTGATCAGTTGGTTGGTCGGACAATATATGGGAACGTGTGTAGGTGCCACAGACATACATTACTAGACTGACAACGCCCATCCTTGACTGAAGCCTACGTCGCCATCTTGCCTTACCTCACGTCAAAAAGTTTCTGTACGGTTCTATTATGATCTTCTCATACGATATGACGTTGTAAGATTTACTCGTTGGTTTGAACGTAATTTGCATTTGAGCTAATACTTTTGCAATAATTGAATGTAACTCATAGGCGTACATTGTCGAATCGTGTTATTAGAAGACTGTGTTATGTACGGTTAAATTTTACTTGCCGTCCAGGCGGCCTCGCGTGATTATGTTGTCAATCATATGACGTTGCTAATCGCGTGACAACGCAAATGTTTCGTCATGAAGTTTTGTATACGAGGGAAATTACTTTTACTGAGTGAACAAGAGATACATACAAGCAGCTGTCAACCAGACAGCAGAAACAGCATTATTTATTTACTTAATTGTCTGTACGAAACACTAATCAAGTCACTCGGGGTGTAGATTTCTAAGAATATTAATATCGTGGCGTGGGCTTTCTGCTGTTTTGTTCATGTTGCCAACATAATAATGTGAGGCCACCGGGATGGTAAGTAAACTTTTACCGTTACATACAGTTAAAACAAACAATAGTTATCTGAAAAACATTCAGAATAATAGAGATATGTCTTATCCACTACAAATAGCACATTTATAACGGTCGTAATGTTAAGAAAAAAGCCGAAGTTAATCGAAACTGGTAACAGATTAATAAAAACAGAAAACACGAATCATTAGTGTATGTCTCAAAGCAGACTGTAGATTTCGTAAGAACTGCCTAATGAAGAAGAATACGTGTTATCCACAATAAACCACACTTTTATGATGGCTCATACGACTGAAAGAAAATCCGAAAAACAGCAAGTCAATGCAACTCATTACTGTACGTGTCAAAGCTTACTCCAGCTGCAAATATTACAACCATATACAACACGTGAATTTCCCATGTGTCAAAAGTCTAAAGACAGTTACGTCAGTTCATTGGTATTTTTACGACTGTTTTCTGTAATAACACAAACGACTGTTTACACGTTTATGGTATAGAAATATGGCGGCGAGACTTCACTGACACCAATGATACTGTATACGGCATTGCCAGTCTAGTAATGTATGTCTATGGTAGGTGCCCTAAGAGGGAATGGTGTGCAACGATCAAAACAGATTATAGCTGCAACCAGCTGATGGGCGTCGGCGCATACGACGGAGAACTGGCGAGAGGTGTCTCGTAGAGGGCACCCGTCCAAGACGTTATGGCCCCACCCCAGTCTTATGGTGTGGGGTACTATGAGCTACAACTCTCTTTCAACTTCGGTGTTTTGGAGGGAACGCTGACCTCCGCTCGGTACGTGGATAATGTAAAACCTGTTCTTTTGCCATTCTTGCAACAGGAAGGTGTGTTATTCGAACAGGATAATGCTGGCTCACACACTGTGCGTGAAACTCAATGTGCTCTGCAGGATGTGCAGAAAGTTCCCTGGCGAACACCATCTCCGGAGTTGTCTCCAACGGAGCCAGTGTAGGATATGATGGGACGACAACTCACAACCCACAACTTTGGGAGAACTACGTGAACAGGTCGAGCAGGCATGGAATAATGTAGCCCAAGACAGTATTCCCCAGCTGTATGATCGAATGGATGCCAGCATCAGCGCCTGCATTGTCGCCCAGCAAGGCTGTACCAAGTACTAATATGTGTGCTTCAGCATGAAAATGTTCAAATGTTTGTAAAGCTATGGGACCTAACTGCAGTGGTCATTGGTTCCTAAACTTACAATCTATCTAAACAGACTTAAGCGAAGAACACACACACACACACACACACACATACCCGTGTCCGAGGGAGGGCTCGAACCTCCAACGCGGGACGGCCATGCGCACGGCTATTCCGCCGTGGCTGCTTCAGCATGGATCAACGCCTGGTACATGAGTACCGCTTGACCTACTGAGCTGCAAAAGTAATCATATCTTGTACTCCAAATGCACTGTTTCAACAATACGTTTTGAGTAAACTGGAAAACTAAGACGGTGTACTAATTTTTATATTCGTCAGTGTATATTACCATCTAAAATCTACACATCTACACATCCGCGACCGGATAATCTACTTTGCGGATTATCTATGGCCTATTTCCTCCACTTTTTTCCTCCTGAATCTTTTTCTTTATCACGATAGTGGTCGTGGGTGATCGATAAGGGGTCATCGATTAATTACGTGAGATCATGGCCTCCCTATTGTCGAGTGGATTCGGCATTCTTTTCCCTAGCTCATTCACTAAGTGGAAAAATCCATTATCCTGCAGCTAAACTAAAGTACACTACAGTAATTAGTAAGGCTACTTTGTGACCGAACTGACGACCGCCTTTTTGTTATCATTAAAACAACATGCGTCAGTCTAGCGTTAATGGCCTCTCACGCGATCAATACTCGGTTGCGCAGTGGTAGAGTGCCACGCTACAAATCCGAAGGTCGCCCGTTCGATTCCCGCCAGCTCTTAGGATTTTTATCTGTCACTATCCACTTCTTTCACCTCTGACAGTATTGCTCATGTGAAAAATACCGAGTAGCACCGTGTTTCGAAACCCACGTTAAACTGGCCCCCTATAACGGGCTAGGTTAGCCAGTTCAAAGGTCGGAGGAAGGCAACGGCATACCACCTCCAAACAGGACCATGCCTAGTAAAGCGTTGTGGTGTTCAAACCAATCTTCGGATTGTTGACTGGTTTACCTTTTTTACCTTACCTTAAATATTTAATGAGCAGTATTGATGGGCCCAAAAACATTTTTCCAGTTTGACAATATATGTTGTTCAGATGTTCACAGTGTTTCGCGAAACTGTCTCAGGGCGCTAGCGTCTGTCGTATAACTATATATTTTTCAGTGTTCACATTTGCCGATCTATCTCGATACGCATTGAATGAAATTGCAGTGGGCAGAAACATTAGTAAATAATTAATGGTACAGTTTATCGAATGTTATAGGAGCAACCCACTGATTACATAGACAGAAGCTACACTATTAATGGTTATAAAAAGTTACTTGACATTTATCACCTGCAGAATCGGGAGCGAATAATAGGGGACGATAAAAGAAAATAAATTATGTAATTTCCTCGCATCTTTCAATGAGAAGTTTACTAATCGTGTTAGCGGACACAACTGCACTGAATTCAAATGACCGTCCTGTAGCCAAAAATCGTTAAGTTGCGCATAATCCTTCATTGGCTGGAATCGCGCGTCTCAATCATAAGATAACTGTGTCTTGTTTTTCAAATTTGTCTCCTAACATCGAAAGTTTGTCGTATGATTGTCAGCCCATTCGAAAATAATTTTAAGAAATCTTTCGGGTCAATGGTTCGTATTTCCGTCAGCAGGTTCACATGCGAAAATTCATTCCTTTTCGCAGGTATCGATTGTCTTTTTATATTATTATTATTATTATTATTATTGCTAGTAGACTGTGATTTTCTCACAGTCCGACATTACTTATTGCCTTCACGAAATTTTATTGTGGGAGTCACAGGCATCTAAATGAAGTGCACAGTACATTTGTGTTATTCCTTGGAAATTATTCTGACAGTTTGATTACTCTTTGTTTTTATTATTATTCTGTTTGTTGATAAAAACGCACACATTTTGTATTTCTTAGCTGAATAAAGTGTCTCAAGATTAATATCAAGTGTATTAATTCAAAAATGGACACTAATTTTGATGAAAATCTTAGCTACAATGTGGTGACCCCGCAAAAGAACGGAAATTTAAAAACACGTAAAATCAATTAACATCGTCCACACAAGATACGGCGCGTGCGCGCAAAAAAACGCTACGAGTTACAAAAACACAGAGACTGTATGTTGCAGATGTAAAAACAGGACTGTGTTACCTAATTGATTCAGGTTCTGATATAAGTGCGTTGCCAAAGAGTACTGTGAATAGTGTGAAATCGTTTACAAATGATCAAGCTGTAAATACGGCAACACCATTACTTCTCACAGAAGCAAATAAATCACAGATAGTAGCTTTTGGAATATGTGACATTGAAGTAGACTGAGGATTTCGCCACAGATGTAAATGGAATTTCGTACTGGTAGACGTATCTGAAGCCATATTAGGAGCCGATTTCCTGTGTAAAAATAATAGAGGTGCATTTCAATACAGCACAAATTAGGAAAAATGGAGAAATTTTCACAGGTATACGTGGGCGGTACATTTGTCAGACTACAAGCTGGGACAGTAAACAGCGAAAAGGCGAATATAGAGACGCCGATGCCAAAGCTGTTACATAATACAGTACACCGCATTAAGACTACACCTGGTCAACCAGTTTTCCAACGGCCCAGAAGATTAGCTGCGGACCGTTTCGTAGCACCGAAGGCAGAATTCGAATGTTTGTTAAAATCTGGCATGTTACGTAGGTCCGATAGCCCATGGTCATCACCAATCCATCTAGTGAAAAAGGCCTTGTGGCGATTACAGGGCGTTAAACGCCCGTACAACCCCTGACCGTTACACAGTACCGAATTTAAAAGATTTTACTAACATGCTAGCAGGTGCTACAATATTTAGTGTGATTGACTGTAAAAAGGCGTATCACCAAATCCCTGTTGCAGAAGAAGATGTACCCAAGACAGCAGTAATCACGCCTTTTGCACTTTTTGAGTACGTCCGGATGCCCTTTGGTCTTAAAAACGTAGCGCAAACTTGTCAACGTTTTGTAGATGAAATGCTGAGAGGTCTACAATGTTGTTTTGCATACTTAGACGATATTTTAGTTTTTCCAAGTCCCAAGCATTTCATGAAGAACATTTGAGAAGCGTTTTCGAACGACTCAACAAGTACGGCATCATAATCAATGAGGCAAAGTGCATTTTTCGAAAAGAGGAGGTCTCATTTTAGGTCACTCTGTATCAGCAGCAGAAATACAACCCCTCAAAGAGAAAGTAGCGGCCGTAGAAGAATTGCCTCGTCCAACTGATTATCAGCAACTTAGAAGATTTTTAGGAGCAAATAATTTCTATCGCCAGCATTTACCGAGAGCAGCTGAGATACAGGCACCATTAACAAAAGCATTGGCAGGGAAGAGCACGAGTGGCCTACAACCATTATCATGGACACAAGGAATGCAGCAGGCATTTGACTTCGTTAAAGTAAACTCAAAATAAGCGGTTCTATTATCATAACCATTACCAGAAGCGAGATTGGCCATAGTGGTTGATGCGAGTCAGCATGCAATAGGAGCAGCTCTAAATCAGAGTGTAGGAGGAAGTTGGTAGCCTTTAGGTTTCTTTCGCGCAAATTGACAACAACACTGAAGAAGTGGAGCACATATGATAGAGAGCTCCTCGCAATTTATGAATCAGTAAGGTATTTTCGTCCGTATACAGAAACAAGATCATGCACAATTTACACTGATCATAAACCTATAACGTTCGCATTCAGTAAACTCCAAAATAATTGCTCTCCACGACAATTCCGACAGTTAGAGTACATCAGTCAGTTTACCACAGACTTGCGCTACATAGTAGGAGTTGAAAATATTGTTGCTGACTTCTGGTCAAGGATCGCAGCAATTTGCCAACCAATTGATTACGACACGTTAGCAGCAGCTCAGTCCAAAGATATCCAATTACGGGAATATCAGAAAAGCAAAACCACAGGTTTAAAGCTGCAACTAGTACAGCCAGCAGAAAAAAGGGTTAATATCTGGTGAGACGTATCAAAAGGTAAACCTAGACCTTTCGTTCCTGGAGAATTTTGCAAACTGATATTTGATAGTATCCATGGACTATTTCACCCAAGCGCCAACGCTACCGTGAAGCTGGTAACAGACCGTTTTGTTTGGCCAAGTATTACAAAGGACTGCCGTAGTTGGGCAAGGGCATGTATTACATGTCAAAGGTGCAAAGTCGGCAGGCACGTCCACAAACCAGTAGGATAATTTCCACCAACTACAGAACGTTTCGCCCATGTACATATTGACATTGTTGGACCTTTAACATCTTCAGAAGAATACCGTTTCTTACTGACTGCAGTAGACTGTTTTACACGATGGGCAGAAGCAGTACCACTTGCTGACATTTCAGCAGAGACAGTGGCACGGAAATTTTTATCTATGTGGATTGCACGTTTCGGTTGTCCAGTACACGTTACTACAGACCAAGGATGCCAGTTAGAGTCTGCATTATTTTCAGAACTAGCCAAACTGTGTGGATTTCGCCATCAACACACGACGGCCTATCACCCAGACAGTAACGGTATGGTCGAGAGATGGCACAGGACTTTGAAGACTGCCTTAATGTGTCATACTGAGAGCTGGACTTCGGCATTGCCTTTAGTGTTGTCAGGCCTTAGAACCGCTTACAAAACAGATTTAGAGGCTTCACTTGCAGAGCTGGTTTATGGTGAGAACTCACTTCTGCCAGCAGAATTCTTTGCTGCTTCACCAGAGACAGGAACAGATGGCATGCCTTATTTCCGACGTAAGCTGCGAGCACATATAGCAAAACTCCGTCCTGTCCAAGGCTCTCGTCATGGTGAAAGCATGACGTTCACGCACAAAGAGCTCAATTCTTGCTCTCATGTGTGGTTACGGACAGATGCTGAAGGCCACCATTGCACCCTCCCTACTCTGGTCCATATAAGGTACAGTCAAGAGATCAACATGCAATAAAAATTATATGTAACGGCAAGTCCCAAACAGTTTCTCTAGACAGAGTGAAACCAGCACACATGATTTGTTCCAATGATTAAACAGAAGCAGCACAGCCTGAAGGAAGACTGCACACTCATCATAATAGAAAAGAAAATCAAGAAGATAACACTCCAACGTATGAAGATCAAACTGCCCTGGGGGAGGAGCCGACAAGAGCAGAAGTCAGAACGTCAAGAGCAGGACGGAAAAACACAAATAGATATCCTCACCTTCCAGGAGCTCCGCTTTACCGCGAGGGGGAGGGGGGGCTGTGTGGGAGTCACAGACATCAAAATGTAGTGCACAGTACATTTGTGTTATTCCTTGGAAATTATTCTGACAGTTTGATTACTCTTTGTTTTTATTATTATTCTGTTTGTTGATAAAAACGCACGCATTTGGTATTTCTTAGCTGAATAAAGTGTCTCAAGATTAATATCAGTGTATTAATTCAAAAATGGACACTAATTTTGATGAAAAGGTTAGCTACAGTATCACCAACTTAAGATAATGAGGCCGGCTGCGGTGGCCGAGGGAACTGAGGCGCTCCAGTCACGGTCTGCACGGCCACTGCGGTCGGGGGTTCGAATCCCCCCGTCGGGCATGGATATTTGTGCTGTCCTTAGCTGTAAGTAGTTCCTAAGTAGTTTGTAAGTTTAGGGACTGATGACCCCGTAGTTAAGTCCCATAGACTCTACAAACATTTGAACATTTTTTTTAAGTTAGTGAAATATTATTGATGGAGTGACGGCTACTGAAACGTATTATTATCAGTAAGTATTGAGCATGTGAAGGCCGCTTTAGAGATATTGGAAGAGGAGACAAGACGAAACGTAAACTCCTGCCTCAGGGCGCTCGCAGTCCAGAAAACGATGTTACTTCTGTGACAAGAAGAAAGACAGGAAAGTCTTTATTCGTTGCATAAAATGCGTGTAGCGCGCTTCGTACTGGAATCAGGGATTAATAGAACTTATAGACTCGATGTCTTTTCTCCTGGACATATACGGCAGAACAGACACCATGCCTATAATCGTATGTATGCCTACGACAGGCAAATTACAATTTCTGTGGGGATGGATAAATACGCTCGATTTCTTTGGAGAATACAGGTAAAGCTGCGAGCAAGAGGAACTAATGGGCAGGAAACACTGCCATGATCTACATCTATATCTACATAGATACTCTGCAAATCACATTTAAGTGCCTGGCAGAGGGTTCATTAACCACTTTCATAACTTTTTTCTACCGTTCCATTCTCTAATAGCGCGCGGGAAGAAAGAACACCTAAATCGTTCCGTTTTCGATCTGATTTCTCTTATTTTATTGGGATGGTCATGTCTCCCTAAGTAGGTGGGTGCTAGCAAAAGATTTTCACATTCAGAAGTAAAAGTCGGTGATTGAAACTTCACAAACAGAACACGACGCAATGAATAACGTCTTTCTTTTAATGATTTCCACCCGAATTCGTGCAACATTTCCGTGACGCTTCCCCCCCCCACTCCCGTAACGTGATAAAACAAAACGAGCAGCCCTTCTCTGAACCTTCTCAATGTCTTCTGTCAGTCCCGCCTGGTGAGGGTCCCACAAGGGGCAACAGTACTCAAGGAGAGGACGCACAAGTGTGATGTAGGCAGTCTCTTTGTTGGAGCTGGTGCATCTTCGAAGCGTTCTGCCAATGAAACGTAACCTTTTGGTTCGCCTTCCCCACAATATTTTCTGTGTGTTCTCTCCAGTCAAAGTTGTTCGTAATTGTAACTCCTAGGTATTTGGTAGAATTTACGACCTTATGGTTTGACTGATTTAACGCGTAATTGAAGTTCAGCGGATTTCTTTTAGTGGTCGTGTGTATTACTTCACACTTTTTTTTGTTTAGTGTCAATTGCCAATTTTCGCACCATGTAGAAATTTTGTCTAAGTCACTTTGCAGTTGCTTTTGATCCTCTGTTAACTTCACTAACCGATAAGTGACAGCATCATCCGCGAACAATCTAAGGGGGCTTTTCAGATTGTCTCCTAAATCGTTTATAAACACAAGGAAGAGTAGGGGACCTATAACGCTTCCCTGGGGAACGCCAGATATCACTTCTGTTTTACTCTATGACTTACCGTCAATTACTACGAACTGTGTCCTTTCTGATAGGAAATCGTGAATCCAATCGCACAATTGGAGAGATATTCCATAAGCACGCAATTTCATTAGAAGCCACAACAAGTTGGGAACTTGGGCGGGACGGGATAGCCTGCCGGCGAGTTGGTTCGCCACGTTCGGTAAAGAGGGCTGCCCGCCCTCTGTAACAAAAAAACTGAGACAACAACGCATCGATTAGCACTGAACTACAGTAACACGAACCCATGACCGCAAAGAACCCCCATAAAACAATGGTTAAGGCGACAGACAGCTAGCCCGAAGTGGGAAATCCGAGTTCGAATCACGGTACAACACAAATTTCCAACTTCGCTATTGCGTTTATTTCAGTGAGATATTTGGATATTTCGAATTCAGTTAAAGAAATTTAACCTACGTTATAGTAATATTTTTATAAATTTCTTTTCTCTTCTAATCACTTCTAAGATACTTGTGCTCTTCTTTTCTACATCTGCATGGGATACTCTGCAAATTACATTTAAGTGCCTGGCAGAAGGTTCATCGAACCACGGTTATACTATTTATCTCCCATTCCATTCTCGAATAGCGCGCGGGAAGAAAGAACACCTGAATCTCTCCCTTCGAGCTCTGCTTTCTCGTATTTTATTCTGATGGTCATTTCTACTTATGTAAGTGGGAGTCAACAATATATTTTCGCATTCGGAGGAGAATGTTGGCGATTGGATTTTCGTCAGTAGCCCTCGCCGCAGCGATAAGCGCCGCTCTTGTAATGATTCCCATCCCAGATCCTGTATCATTTCCGTAACGCTGTCTCCCCTGTATCGTGACAATACGAAACGAGCTGCCCTTCTTTGGACTCTTTCGATGTCCTCCGTCAGACACACCTGATAAGGATCCCACACTGGGTAGCAATACTCCAAAAATGGACGGACAAGTGTAGTGTATGCAGTTTCTGTTGCATCTTTTAAGGGTTCTGCCAATAAAACGTAGTCTCTGGTTCGCATTTCCCGCGACATTATCTACGCGTTCTTTCCAATTTAAGTCTGAAGTAATAGTAATTCCTAGGTATTTTGTGGAGTTTACGCCCTTCACTTTTGATAGATTTATCTTGTAAACAAAGTTTAACGGATTTCTTTTGGTACTTATGTGTACCACATTATTTAGAGTCAACTGCCAATTTTTACACCATACTGATATCTTCTTCAGATCTTCCTGCAGTTGGTTTTGATCTTCAGATCATTTTACTAGACGGTAAATGACGCATCGTCTGCATACAACCTAAGAGAGCCACTTAGATTTCCCCTAAATCGTTTACGTAAATAAGGAACAACAGAGGCCCAATAACACTACCCTGTGGAACGCCCGATATCACCTCTGTTTCAGTCGATGCCTTACCATCGATTACTACGAACTGTGTCCTCTCTGACAGGAAATCTCCTATCCAGTCGTAAATTTGGGGCGATATACCATAACCAGGCAATTTGATTAAAAACCGTTTGTGAGGTACGGTGTCAAAAGCTTTCTGGAAATCAAGAAATACGGAATTGATTTGCTAACCTTTGTCGATAGCGCCCATCACTTAGTGTGAATAAAGAGCTACTTGTGTTTCACAATGACGATATTTTCTAAATCCGTGTTGACCTTGGGTCAATTGATCATCCTGTTCGAGGTAATTCATAATATTTGAATACAGGATATGTTCCAAAACCCTGCTGCAAATTGACGTCAATGAAATAAGCCTGTAGTTTAGAGGGTTACTCCTACTGCCTTTCTTGAATATAGGTGTGACCTGAGTAACTTTCAAATCTTTTGGTACAGATTTGAGAGAGCGGTTGAATATTGCTGTTAAGTAAGTTCTTCCTTCTCTCTTATCTCTTCCGTTCCTCCTCTGATGTCTGAATCGGCTTCCTGCTGTTGAACTTTTTGTGTATACCTTCGGGATGCTACTGCTGTGGATGGTAGGTTCGGGAGGTAGGGGTACCTAGCTATGATTGTGAACAAGGTCTGCAACTGAAAGAAGCGATTAGTTCACATATACGTTTATTACTAATGAACAAAATACTCAACATTTATGTGATGTGCTTGTTTTTTACAGTTCTGTCGATACATCAGTCAATAGTAGTGTTCTTGCTTGAGCTGGCTCGCTGTAGCCGGATTCGTTGCTTGTAGACTGGTAGTAGTCTTTTGCTATTCTCCCTGTCGTGATTGTGGTGCGCCGGCCTATCTACCCGAGCCTTCTTCTTCTGATTGGCCGCCGCGTGGCGCAAGTCAGAAATGTACCAGACTTGACACAGAAATCAATCCTCAAAAAAATAGTTCAAGTGTTTGTAGAGCTTATGGGACTTAACCACTGGGTCATCAGTCCCTAAACTTACGAACTACTTACGAACTAGCTAATACTAAGTACGGCACGAATATCTATGCCCGAGTGGAGATTCGAACCCCCGACCGTAGTGACTGTGCAGACTGTGATTGACGCGCCGCAGAACGCTCGGCCACCGCGGCCGGCAAATCAATCCTCATTTCCTCACGGTATCCAAGAGTCTCCCCGACTTTACGTACAGAGCTTCGTTACCCGTTTGTTATTTTGGACTTTGCGAGCCATGATCTTCCTCAAAATTTTCGTGTTCTAGATTTCTAGTTGCCCTTTCCTTTCCATGACTAGTCTCACTGCTACGTAAAGAGCTTCCAGCTTAATTACTGTGTTGTAATCCCTTATTTTGGTGTTTTAAGAGAGAGTTTTCTTATTGTACGTATTTTTTGTTTTCTAGGAGGCACAAGTTGCATTTTGGTTCTTCTTGCTTTCCCTTCAAGGTTGTTCCATTCAATCCATTCTCCTAGGTACTTGAAACTCCCCACCACCTCTATTATCTGAGCTCTTACTTTAATTATCTTAGGAGAGTCTAGTATGTTCGTCATAATCTTCGTTTTTTCGAAAGGAATCTTAAGCCCTATCCTCTCCACCCCCTCCCCAAATATTTATGTGTGTGTTCCACGTCTTATTCCCCCCTCTGGTTTTTGCATTCTCGAGTGCACAGCTGAACAAAAGGGGATAGTCTATTGTTATCTAGTTATTTTTTAAATTTTCTTAATGTGTATGTGTGTGTGAGATTGTTTTGATGACGCGCATAGTACTTGTACTTTTTTTCTTTAGTGTTCTTGTTTTGCGAAGACTCAAGACATACCCTCTTTTAGAGCCTGATCAAAGTGTGCGATTATGTCTTGTTTCCCTTCTGACTCGCTTTCTTTGTTACATGGTCACACCTTCATTTGCGATCTTTCCTTGGAAACTGAATTCTCTCAACTTGATGATGTTGACTGTTTCAGTTATAATAGTTTGTGCGTATTATTTGTATATTGCGAGTCTGAATTCGGAAAGAGTGCTGAAGACAGTAGTATTTTGATAATAAAACTCGATTGTTGCTGAAAACTGTAGTTTTTGCTACAAGAAACTAAGTAAAACCACAGTCTAATAAATACAGTTGCGACACTCACTGCTGTGAGAGCTGTTACCGTCGGACACTTAGAGCGACACTAGCGCTCCAAGCGGTCGTAAAGCCGGCTGTCCCTTAATGCCGTATACGACACATTGATAATGCCCGCTTGTAATTACATTTCTGTGTGATTTGCTAAATATTGAATATATTCTTGCATTCCAAGCTTTATTTAAGTATCTTGACACATGACTGAGTGTAAAAGAAACGTAAACTGAGCAAAAGCTCGTGATCGGACACATACTGCAATTGGGCAATATGTTACGAAATAATTCTTTAGAAATTGCTTGCAGCTTACCTGGCTGGTAGTGATAGATAAACATAGTATTTTGTGCAGACAAGCCTATAATAGAACTTCTAAGGAACAGTTAAATATCAACAAATGTAAATTTAGTAAAAACTCGTGAATAAACTGACGCTAACTGCAACATATTTATGACGAAATTCTTTACATATTGCACCTTACTTTGCTGGTAAACACAGTATTTTGCACATGAGAAGCACGTAATTAGCCTCCTCGGTGTTAAAAGGAGCGAAACAATGTTCTTTCCCTACTTTTTAGTTATGAGAACACCCACTGGCTATGAAACTTTCGTCTAATATAATTTTGCTACGAGGTTATTTCAATTTATGTTATTTTAAGATAATATTACGTCGATTACACGACAGTCTAAATGTCATATTATATGAATGATCCTAAGTCATTATCACAGTCTGTCATTATATGGTTCGTAGATGAGGGAAGAGTGGGAGGGGGCGGGGCGACAATCGCCTGTGAAATAAGACGGCTCTGTGGTTTCAGATAAATAGGTTTATATGTTAGACTGTGGTTTCCATTAGATAAAACAGAAAACATTTAACCCAGACAGAAATGTTTCTAGCTGTGATGTAGCAGCAAGCACAGTCGTAATACTTATTTCAGGACACAGTTTAATTTCTTCCGCCTTTATATTATCACGTCTTGGCGGTAGTTTCCTCTTCATTCCCAGTTTCGGTGGTTTGTTTGGAACATCGAACAATGTAGGCACAGCATTCCACACCAGCTTCTTCCGTTCATCATTCATGAACTGGTTTGCATCGAAGTGTAGCGAGCAGAACATCACATTATCACGTAAATACGCGGCAAATTTATCCTAAAGAGCTTGTCGTCTGCTATTTATAAGTCATTTCTGGATCATAAAAAGAAATAATCTTCAATATGTGTCTGTTGCTCACAAGATAATTGTAAATAAGCATTACCGAAACTTGATGTCACATACCTCTCAGGCTCTGTAGGAAACCTAAAGAATGATAAATGTGACGTCTTCTTGTTGTTTTGCTGCAATTTATTGCACTACACACGCTTCCCTTCGCAAAAACCATTTCGTACACCAAAACACACAACAAACACACGTCTTGTATATGATATAGAGCAACGTGGCTTTACGTCCGCAAGGAGCATTGCAGTCGCCTAGTATAACAAAAACCAGCGGTAGTGTCGCGACTGTATATATTAGACTGTGGTAAAACTATTTAACACATAATATCGTTCACTGTTTCACTTACTCGTGTCAGATCAACTCCAAAATCCTCGACCACTTCAGTCTGGAATCCAGGACTGCCCACACAACGAAGAACTATCTCCACCCGTTTTCGAGTAGTCAAGGCTCTCCCATCTGTTTCATAATATAATGACATAAATTCCGCAGTAAGAAACACCAATTTTCGGTTGCAAACAGTAATGGCTCTTTAAGTGTAAGAACATTCCTCCGAATCTGATAACATTTCTCATTATCGCCTTGGTGCACACTGACGGACAATTCATTCACAACTATCGCCTTACAAATAACCTAGATGTATTTCATTGCAAAAATTAAATTCTACTCGTTATTCAGAGCTAAGATCAGTGTGACTGAAAATGCCAAGGTAAATCTTGGCATATTAGAATCTACAACGTTGATTCACTTACAACTTAGATATATCTTAAAATATTGCATGGCATCGTTACATATCGGATTTGATTCACACACCCATTGGCACAATGTACTAGGGATTGCGCAATGGTCGTCATTTCGAAGGCACAGAAATAAACTCATTGGATTGGCAGTCTTGGCTAGTTAAAGGCGATATCTGCCAAGATAATCGGTGCTATAGTTTGCGTTTTATGTACCCCCCGTATTGTTGCTGTCGACAAGGCTGCTAATTGCTTGCCACTCTGGGTGTAAAATGCACGTTTATTACGAAAGAGTCATAAACAAGGGAAATGTAATGCTCATTACAATAACATAGTGGTTCTTACAGAATGACGAAGAGCACATATAACTGATTTTATTACGCATTCAGACGAATGAAGTGTGCGACTTCGAACAGTGAAGAAGCAAGTAGTGACAGCAAAGGTACATCTGGACGTAAATAAATTTCGCATGATGAAGCGATTTATTAGAAATAGTATCTCTTGTGGGTTTAGGCAAAACTGGAATTCATTGAATAAATAACAGAACGTCTTGATTGCAAATAATTTTTATTACAATGACGCGTTTCCTCCGGTTAGAGTATCTGCAGATATCGTGTATGATGTCCCTACACCTTAGGTCGTCAACATATATGTATGTTGACGACCTAAGGTGCAGGGACATCATACAAGATATCTGAAGATATCCTAACCGGTCGAAACGCGTCATTGTAATAAAAATTATTTGCATTCAAGACGTTCTGTTATTGAAGAATTCAACTGAACACGGTTGCTGTACCACACCACGTAAAAATGTAATGATAAGAACTGAAATTCAAGGAAAGAAAGGCGCAAAGAATAAGTTGCTCATTAAATAAGTTAAATAAATCTAGCTTTCGAAGACTATAGTTTCTTTGCGGAGGACACCCTGACAGAAATCGAACAAGAAAAAAACAAACACTGAAAGAAAATGTAGACATATTAAAGGATCTGACCTAAAATAAAACAAAATGAAACAGCTTTGGTGAAAGATGAGGTTGAAACGGTATATGACCGAGGAAGTATGGTGTAGAAAGGTTCTATGTTGCAATAATTCTTTTTAACATGTTCATATATTAAATCAAAAATTATTCCTTTTACCACTGGAAAACAGCACGTGATACTGAATAGCTCCGACGAAGTCGATTTGCCTTAAAAGGTAGCATATATAGCGAAAGCATGTGAGCCACAGTATTGAGATAGAAATTTTGAACCGAAAGTCATATGCGATGCTGTTCGTCAGGGGTCCCGCAAAACCCTTTATAAAAGGTTTGTGCTCCGCACTTGTATTAACGGCACGAACTACTGGTTTTTTTATGCACTATGCCAAACGTAAGGAGAATACAACCCTAAAACTTTAAATTGAAATATCTTTTCTTGCTTTGATCTAATTTTGATGAAATAAAACCTGTCTGTCGCCCAATTTATTTTCAAGTGATATGTGAAAATACATTGCAAATTCCTCTTGTAGTTTCGAAGATAACTCTGTTCTAACAGACAAACATATCGGTTACAGATATCACTTTAAACCAACTGATGTTTCTTTCCAAAAACCAACTGTAATGTAATTATACCTGTATGTTACTCCATTCAATACTCAATTAGGGTCAGCTCGTAAGAAATTATGACTGTGTCAAGTTTCATTTCATTTACATGTTTTTGAAGCTGAGATATATTTTGAGAAGCTAGTTTTCTTCATTTATATTTCTTACTCTGTCGAGGAACTACCTTCTATTGATTGTGGCGTTACAGAATTTTTCATTCTGGTTCCCAACTTTTATTCTAGCATAGTTGATTAACTGTCGTAATCGTCAGGGATTTAAAATGAGAAGCTCTTCGAAATACATTCACGAAAAATTAAACAAATATCGTCATTACTATTATTTCACTGAACTTCCAAATGCAACTAATGTATAAACAACGAAACGATAGTTAACTGACAAAATACATCAACTTTCATGTCGACCATTGGACTTCCAACGAGTTTCGGCACGTGCTACATTTATCTGGACTTCAAACCATGATATCTCGACAACGAATAATGATTATTCGATGAAAATAACTCGTTTTCTCTTTATCCATCTACCTACCTTTGTCAAAGGTTGAACCGTCTCGTACAAGTTTAAAACGTTGAACTGACATGCTTCAAAAACCTCCCACAGAAAAACAGATTTATTTGAACGAAAAATAAAGTCCGATCAGTGAACTCGACACTTGTATCATTAGATGAGCATTTATTTCAGTCCACTTAACATATTCTGCAAAACGAATTAATCGATTCACATAATTTTTCTAGGCGCCAGGACCTGTTCGTCGTTCAACAACATGTTAAATTTAGCTTGACTTTAAGCAATCATATCTCGACACCGGATAATGTTCAGTGGATACAAAAATGACTGAGTTAATCCATTTACCTACCTTTGTGCAATGTTTGAACTGGTTCGTAGAAATTTGGAAGAGACTTGATTCATAAACATTCCAGTGAGACAATTGTTTGAACGGAAAATTCGAACGGTGCACATAACGATTGGAACCATTAGCTGAACGTTAATTTCAGCATGGATGGCATCTTTCGTAAAAGAAATTAATCGATTCGCACAATTTGGCTAGACGCCAGCTCTGCTTCGTTGTTCAACAGACGCTATGATTGGTATAAAATCGTTTAATCGATAGTACACTCCTGGCCAATAAAATTTCTACACCACGAAGATGACGTGTTACAGACGCGAAATTTAACCGACAGGAAGAAGATCCTGTGATATGCAAATGATTAGTTTTTCAGAGCATTCACACAAGGTTGGCATCGTTGGCGACACCTACAACGTGCTGACATGAGGAAAGTTTCCAACCGATTTCTCATACACAAACAGCAGTTGACTGGCGTTGCCTGCTGAATCGTTATTGTAATGCCTCGTGTAAGGAGGAGAAACGCGTACGATCACGTTTCCAACTTTGATAAAGGTCGGATTGCAGCCTATAGCGATTTATCGTATCGCTACATTGCTGCTCGCGTTGGTCGCGATCCAATGACTGTTAGCACAATATGGAATCGGTGGGTTCAGGAGGGCAATACGGAACGCCGTGCTGAATCCAACGGCCTCGTATCACTAGCAGTCGAGATCCGCATGGCTATAACGGATCGTTCAGCCACTTCTGCATCCTTGAGTCAACAGATGGGGACGTTTGCAAGACAACAACCATCTACACGAACAGTTCGAAGACGTTTGCAGCAGCATGGACTATCAGCTGCAGTTACCCTTGACACTGCATCACAGTGTTGCGATGGTGTACGCAACGACGAACCTGGGTGCATGAATGGCAAAACGTCATTTTTTGCATGAATCCAGGTTCTGTTTACAGCATCATGATGGTCGCATCCGTGTTTGGCGACATCGCGGTGAACGCACATTGGAAGCGTGTATTCGTCATAGCCATACTGGCGTATCACCTGGCGTGATGGTATGGGATGCCATTGGTTACACGTCTCGGTCACCTCTTGTTCTCATCGACGGCACTTTGAACAGTGGCCGTTACATTTCAGACGTGTTACGACCCGTGGTTCTACCCTTCATTCGATCCCTACGAAACCCTACATTGCAGCAGGATAATGCACGACCGCATGTTGCAGGTCCTGTACGGACCTCTCTGGATGCGGAAAATGTTCGACTGCTGCCCTGGCAAGCACATTCTCCAGATCTCTCACCAATTGAAAGCGTCTGGTCAATGGTGGCCGAGAAGGGGCTCGTCACAATACGCCAGTCACTACTCTTGATGAACTGTGGTATCATGAAGCTGCATGGGCATCTGTACGTGAACACGCCATCCAAGCTCTGTTTGATTCAATGCCCAGTCGTGTCGTGGCCGTTATTACGGCCAGAGGTGGTGTTCTGGGTACTGGTTTCTCAGGATCTATGCACCCATATTGCGTGAAAATGTAATCACATGTCAGTTCTAGTATAATATATTTGTCCAATAAATACCCGTTTATCATCTGCATTTCTTCTTGGTGTAGCAATTTTAATGGCCAGTAGTGTAGATTGTTCGTGGATGATGATGTGGTTTATCGGTTACTGAAGTCACCGAAAGATCAAAAGTAGCTGCAAAATGATTTAGATATTTGTATGGTTCAAAGATTAGCATTTTATCATAAATGAAAACTAAAAAAATCCGTTAAACTTCATTTACACAATAAATCAGCCAGATCTACAGGCCGTCAATTCAACGAAATACCTGTAAAAATTCATGGTAAGGACGATATTTGTAGACACTGTATGCGTGATTTGTAGTGGTTGAGCAGATATGTGGCGCAGCCTTTGACCTTTTTTTTTTTTTTTTTTTTTTTTTTTTTTTTTTTTTTTGGCACAAACAGTAAACGTTGGAAACCCGTGGAAGTAAGACCAGTTTTGAGCGTCATTTCAAATTTTAAATGTAAACTGGTTATGTTCAAATTCAAATTCAAAAACGTATTAACACAATCTTGTTTTTATAATTTGTTAACATGGACAGTGTACCTTAATGCCTGTAACTCCGTTTTTGTAGGCTAAATGTTTGAAAATTAACAGTCTCGTCCGAAATTAGTCACAGAACACAAAATTGTGCAACTGCCACGAGAAAATAAATATTTTCACAAACAAATACCTAGGAATAACAATTACGAACAACTTAAATCCGTAAGAAAACATAGAAGATCATGTAGGGAATGCGACCCAGAGGCTACGCTTCATCGGCAGAACAATTTGAAGATGCAACAGTTCTACTAAAGAAACTACCCACACTACATGTGTGCCTCCTATTTTTTTAGTATTGCTGCCTAGGTTGCTAACTCAGTCCCAAGTGACCAGTCTTTCCGTGGTGGCCACAAGCGGAGTTGCAGCAGAGGGCGCTCGTGGCTGTCGTGAGAACGCCGCGCCGTGTGTGCATGGCGGCGCGCGGCGAAAGTAGGTGGCGCGCACTTTGTACTTGTGCGACACCACACCCCTCCCCCCCAAACCGCCGCGCCGTCGTGGCGTAGGGCTGAGGGCCACGGCGACGGCACTGGGAGGAGGGCCTGGGCGGGGGCGTTACTGGTGGGACGGGCGTCGTAGCTGAGACTGGGATCGAGACGCCGTCCGCGCCCCGGTATACACCTTGCGATCCGCTGGAAAACCCGCGAAAACCAGCGGAAGGGCGCCCGCCCCCGCCCAGAGGGAGCAGGTCATCTTCTTCTGAGGTGCGTGGCCCAGGCGGCGGCGGCACGCACGGTCCCGGAGTCCCTCTCGGTGACGCTGTCATCTGCGGCGGCAACAGCGGCGGCGTCGCGTCGATCTCCATCGGGACGATCTCGTAGTCCGGGGACGCTGGATGTGGCTGTGATCCCTGGCGGTGAACTGGGTCTGGAATCAAGAAACCGGAGACAGGATCGCGCGGCCTATGCAGACGCAATTGGTTTGCGTGGCGCCGCAGCTCCGACCCTGTGGAAGAACGTACAACATACATATTGCGACCGAGCACGCGCTGAATGATGCCCGACATCCATAGTTTCTTCTTGTTTCCAGCAAACACCCTGTACAGCACCGGCGTGGAAACCTGAAAACGCGTAGCGCCATACGAACCGACTCTGTGCGTGGGAGGCTGCAGCAGGTGAAGGAGAGTGC
Organism: Locusta migratoria; assembly: GCA_026315105.1. Classification (NCBI taxonomy): domain Eukaryota; kingdom Metazoa; phylum Arthropoda; class Insecta; order Orthoptera; family Acrididae; genus Locusta; species Locusta migratoria. The sequence goes on along the minus strand of CM048751.1, from coordinate 269,026,727 downwards.
GGTGACGGCGGCCGTGTAGCAGCTCGGCAGGAGACGGGCCGTCACGTGGCATGCATCGATACGTAGACAGGAAAATTTGAAGAGCTTGCTGCCTGGAGTGCTGACCTTTCATCTTCTCCATGTGAGACTTGAATGTTCGAACGAAACGTTCTGCTTCACCATTGGACTGAGGGTGAAAAGGTGCGGTGGTGATATGCTGAATGCCATTCACACGACAAAATTGTTGAAATTCTGCACTAACAAACTGAGGTCCATTGTCACTGACAATTGTTTCAGGCAAACCTTCGATGCAAAACACTGATGTTAAGGCACCGATTGTACTAGACGCCGTCGTGGAGTTCATGGCAATCACAAAAGGAAACTTGCTGAAAGCGTCTACAACAATTAACCAGCGCGTATTCCAGAAAGGTCCGGCAAAGTCAATATGTAAACGTTGCCATGGTCCCTTGGGGCGTGGCCAGTCTGAGAAACGCTGTGGAGGAGCCGCCTGATGCTCCGCACAAACTGTACACTGTGATGTCATGCTCTCTATCTGAGCGTCCATACCAACCCAGGTACAATGACGTCTGGCCAGTTGCTTTGTCCTAACAATGCCCCAATGTCCTTGATGCAGGAGGCGTAACACTTCTCGTTGCAGGGAACGAGGAACAATCACTCTTGCTTGGTCGTTGTCGGTATGCAACAACAGTACACCCTGACTTAAAGATAATGAATGACGTTGTGCAAAATAACGTCGAACCAGAGGCCGATCAATGTCTTTGGCTCTGGCAGGCCACCCTGAGCGAACAAAACGTGCTACCACACTTAGGTCTGCATCCGCAGCTGTTTCCTGTGCAACCCGACGAGAGTTCAAAGGAAAGTCTGCGACAGCGGAAGCATCTCTGGAGTCTATCTGACAACATGCCATTTCTGAAGAATCAAATGATACATCCTGGCCAACCGGAAGTCGGGAAAGTGTGTCCGCGTTGGCATGTTTAGTGGTAGGTCGGTACAAAATCTCATACTGATAATTTGACAATATCAAGGACCATCTCTGAAGCTTTTGTGCCGTACGTGGCGGAATCGGCTTTGTGGGTGAGAAAAATAGAATTTTCTGCCATAGAGATAATGATGAAATTTCGTGACGCCGTAAATGATTGCTAAGCCCTCCTTTTCTATCTGACTGTAATTCTGTTGCGTCGGCGTCAGTAGCTTGGATGCAAAGGCAATAGGACGATCGTGAGAACCAATACGATGTGAGATTACTGCGCCCAGACCGTACGATGAGGCATCGACTGCTAGCACTACAGGCTTCTGTGGGTCAAAGGGAATCAAACATGCATCACTGAGTAGTGCACACTTTAATTTGTCAAAGGCAACCTGGCAATCTTTGGGCCACACAAAAGGAACATTCTTCCTACGTAAGCGATGCAGTGGAGCTGCAATCTGAGAGGCATTGGGAATAAACCTGAAATAATAGTTCAGCTTTCCCATTACTGCTTGCAATTCGTGCACATTCTTAGGAGGAGGCAAGTCTTGGATTGCTCGAAGATGTGACTGTAAGGGATGTATTCCTTGGGCATTAATCACATGGTCTAGGTACTCTATTTCAGTTTGAAAAAACGAACACTTTGCTTTATTACAGCGTAGACCTGCTGCAGTCAACACTTTGAAAAGACACTCCAGGTTTGCTAAATGTTCTTCAACTGTACGTCCGGATACCACAATATCATCTAAATAGTTCGAACAACACGGTACAGAAACTGTCAGCTGTTCCAAAAAACGCTGAAAAATAGCGGGGGCGGAAGAACTTCCAAAGGGTAGGCGTTGAAATTGAAAAAGGCCCATGTGAGTATTAATGATGAAAAACTTTTTTGACTCGTCATCAAGTGGAATCTGTAAGTATGCCTCTGCTAAATCAATCTTAGAAAAGAAGCGAGACTGTCCTAATTTGTCCATTAGTTCCTCAGGTCTGGGTAGGGGATAAGTGTCTACAATTGTTTGACTGTTTACTGTAGATTTGAAGTCCGCACAGAGACGAAGTTTTCCCGACGGCTTGGGTATAATTACTATAGGCGAGGCCCAATGACTCGCAGAAACAGGAGAAATCACCCCACTATCTTGCCAACGTTTAAGTTCTTCCGCAACTGTATCACGCATTGCGATAGGCACTGGTCGAGCTTTACGAAATTTTGGAACTGCAGATTCTTTTAAAGTTACATGTGCCACGAAGTCTTTTGCACAACCTAGTTCCGGCGAAAACAAGTCACTATATTTGTCACACAATGCATTGATTTTATCCTGAGGCACTATTGACGAAATTTAAAGCACATCTCTTTGAATTGATAAACCAAACAAGTCAAAAGCATCTAGTCCAAAAATGTTCTGTGTCGATTTGGCCTCAAGAACTACAAAAGCAACTGTTTTTGTTACACCTTGAAAAGAGGCGGGCAAGCTACACGTTCCTAGCATGGGAATATTTTGACCTGTATAAGCTGTTAACACTTGCTGTGACGGCGACAATTTTGGCGAACCCAGAAGTTCATAAGTATCTTTATTTATTAATGTGACAGCGGAACCAGTATCAAGCTGAAATTGCACAGTCTTATCTTCTATGGAGAGATTTACAAAAAGTTTGTGCTTCTGGCGCACGACAGGTGCGCGAATGTGGGCAACGTCTGCTACGGTTTGTTTACTGCGCTTGCGCGGGCCGCGTAGTGAAGTAAGCGGCGCAGACTCGGCACACAGGGGATTAACAACACTGTCATTAGATGGCACTACCGCCGGATCGGCGTCCGCGCAATGCGAGGCTACTCCAGATTTACTAACTACTGCACTACACTCTTGAGCAGCTACCTGATGTCTACTGTCACTAGCTACACAGTACTGGGCACTTTTACAATAAGAAGTTGCAGAAGGCACTAGGTTCATTACAGGATTGCTCTGTACATTGTCACTTTGCTTGTCCCGAACCCTTTTCCGTTGCACAGATGGACGCGCTCGGCGGCGCTTGCGGCGTGGCTCAATACATGGTTTTGCAATAGGCGCAGAACTACTTTCTTGCAATTGAGATCCAAGGAAAGCACTGTTCAATTCCACAGCCCGTATAACATTTACAGAATGAACTGTTCTCGCACTCTGCGAAGCACTGTTTCTAACGGTACCGTTCTTTGAGTTTTTAATTTGCATACACACAGACTGTACATGTCCTGATTTGCCACATTGATAACAGGTTGCGTTGCGACTAGGGCAATGAGCACGCTTGTGGCGAGACACACACTGGGGGCAAGATTTACGTACATTTTTCTGAAATGAGCGTTGGCGCCCGTTATTCAAATCACTGTTTCTAACACGACGGGGCGACCTTTGTGTCGCACTTTTACACTGGCTACTGTTCACTGTCTGTTCAGCACGGCCTGTACTATTGTAAGAATCACTAGTGCTACACTGAGAACTACGGCTAGGAAAGCGTCCGTTACGGCGCACTGAATTTACACTGTGGCTTTGCATTTCTACATCTGCTAAGTCAAAAGTATCATGCGCTTCTATAAGCTACAGTACACTGTCTAATGAGGGGTCAGACTGTTTTAGAATTGCTGCCCTAATTCTGGGGTCCTGAATGTTCTGCGTAATCGCATCCCTCAACATCACGCCACTATACGAAAGTCCACAAGAGCAAGTAAATTTACATTTGCGGGTTAAGCCCTTCAATTCCGTAATCCACTCTTGGTGTGACTGCTGCGGTAATTTTTTAAGTCTGAAAAATCGGTACCGCGCAGCGGCCACGAGAACTTTCCTCTCGTAATGAGCATTCAGTGCATCTACTATTTGTTCAAAGTCTACATCACGAGGAGATGCTTGCGGGAAAAGTTTTTGCAATAATACGAAGGTCTGGGGGCCCACAACAGATAATAGCAGATGCTTCACTTTCTGACCTGTAATTTGATGAGCCGCGACGAGTTCTTGAAACTGTGCGAAGTAGTCGCTCCATTCTTCCTCACGTTCGTTGTACTGGCGAAATGTAGGAAGCGGTGCAGCGGCAGGTGTGGGCTGCTGATGTGACAGCTGTTGTTGGTGAGCAGCCTGTGCCATCATCTGCGACACGGCCTGCAGTAGTTGAGTGATTTGCACCGTCTGTAACTGAATAATTTCCATTAAGTTTGGGGTCGGGGTAGTGGCCATGCTGACCGATTAGGCGCCGCGCATACAAGTAAATTATAACAAAACACAAATGCAATATGAAAGAGGACGCTCTGCAACAAAAAAGTCCGCAAAACACGTAACAAAATATCTTTCCCCAAAATTGTTATAATAAGGGTGGGTGGGCGGGAGCAATTTTTGCGTGCTCCGACTGCTGCTGTCTGGCTGCTGTAAGCGGGCTGGTCCAGGGTTCTTCTATCACTCCTCGTCGCCACTTTTGTGTCCCAACTTCGTCGCCGCTTTTGTGTCCCAGCCTCGTCGTAGGTGTCGGTGGCCGAGTGGAATGAGACCGACACAGGAATATAGATAGCACGCTGGTGCAGGTACGGAGGGGAGCAGCCAGAAACTATAAACACTAGAGTAAATTAGAAAGAGATATATATTGCACAGAATGTAACAATACTTAACTTTTACATAGTACTGCAGAATGTTGATACATAGTTGTTAGAGGCCTGCCTAGTGCCTGTACGATAGCAAAGTCTTCACTGGTGCCTATCTGATTACGAAGGTCCTAACTGGTTGCTAACTCAGTCCCAAGTGACCAGTCTTTCCGTGGTGGCCACGAGCGGGGTTGCAGCAGAGGGCGCTCGTGGCTGTCGTGAGAACGCCGCGCCGTGTGTGCATGGCGGCGCGCGGCGAAAGTAGGTGGCGCGCACTTTGTATTTGTGCGACACCACACCCACCAAGTAGAACTGACGGAGTATACAAAGAGAGTTCATAAAAGGGCACCTCGTTTTATATTATCGCAATGTAGGGGAGAGAGTATCACAGAAATTATGCACGAGTTGGGGAGGAAATTATTTAAAAAAAGGCGTTATTCGTTGCGGCGAGATTTGTTTGGGAAATTTCTTTCTCCAACAGTCTCCTCCGAATGCAAAGATATTTTGTTATCACCAACCTACATAGGGAGACATGATCATCGTAATAAAATAAGAGAAATCTGAGATAAAACAAGAATTCAGTATGTTCCTTTTCCCATACGCTATTAAATAACTGAACAATAGAGAAATATAAAAGATGTTCGATGAACCCTCTGCTATACACTTAAATGTGATCAGCGGAGTATTTATGAAGATGCAAGTGTTAGCAATTTCCATTTCTTTAAAATAATAGTGGTTGGAAAACTACACTATAGTCTAAGTATTGAATGTGTTAAAATCCAAGGGTGGAAAGGTGGAAATGAAGATTTACCAACATTAAAATAAAGAATCAGTGCATAATAAAATATTAAGTAACAGGAAGAACTAGAAAGCCCACCAACAAATAATAGAAAATACCAGACTTCGTAAAGCAACATGAGAGTGGACCACCCAGTACACTTTGAAAACGATTATGAAAGAGTAATAGGCAAGAATGCCTAATCGATGAAGTGAAGAAGAAGGAAAAAATCCAACTCATTCTGAATATATGTTGAAAGCACTGGGAAAATCAACTATATCATGTAACTGCAACTATCATGCATCAATATTTGTTAATTCACGGTGACCAACTAAACCTTGAAATATTATGAACAACAACAACAATAAACATTATGAAGTTAAAAAATTAGCTAATCAAACGTACCTGTTAAGCAAGATATATCAGTGAAGAATTACTAAGATAACGAATAATAGGGACCTAGTAAAAAAGTAACAATGCTGAAGCACGTTTTAACATTTATATAATTCCATTACACAATCTCAAATTGAATTATTTTCTGGGAAGTGAAATCGTACACCCGAATTCTTTGTAATGGATAATATTAACAACTTTTTTTCAGAGCTAATCATCTCATTCAGTACTGCAAAGCTGCTGTCTCAGTTCTTCAGGCTAGCATATGGGAAGTTTTGTACAGAAAGTGACTGCCGTAATTTAGTAGTTCTTTACGTGTTCCGTAGAACATATGATGTGGAAACAGTCGCGTAAAAATCATAGAACAAGCGCTTAAAAATGAAAAATGTTTGGATACAAATGGTTTTACTTCTTAAAATTTCTCGCTTATGTGTAAACTTAAAAACTTAGAGCTTCGACCTACCCTGTTTATTATATCTTGTTTGTGTGATTGGCTAATAGAGCATGGGATACTTTCAACAGTAAAAAACTTAAGTACCTCGTTGACTATTCTCCAAACTTCACAGAAATTCTTCTGCGAACCTTGCTGGTATAACACTCCTGGAAGAAAGTTTTAACTTGCCAGAAAGTTTCTTGTCAGTGCACACTTCGCTGCAGAGTGAAAATACAATTTTGGAAACATCCCCTAGGTTGTGGCTAACCCTTGTCTCCACCATATCCTTTCTTCCAGGAGTTCTAGTCCTGCAAGTTTCGGAGAAGAGCTTCTATGAAGCGTGGAGGCGGAAGTAAAATTGTGAGGACGCACCGTGAAGCGTTCCTGATTAGCTCAGTTGGCACCGGGCGCGGTGGCTCAGCATGTAATAAAAAAACTGAGCGTTATGCTCAACGGACAACCCAGAACGGTCATGAACAAAACAACCTCAAAGCGCCGATCTACCTGAAGACAGGAAAAAAGAATCGGTAGACTGCCTGTCTGCGAAAGGCAAAGGTACCAGTTTCGAATCCCGGTTTCGGCAAACTGTTTTAATCTGCCAGGAAGTTTGATATCAGCGCACATTCCGTTGGAGAGTGAAAGTGTCATTCTACATCTACATGGGATACTCTGCAAATCACATGTAAGTGCCTGGCAGAGGGTTCGTCGAACCACCGTTATACTATTTTATCTCCCATTCCATTCTCGAAAAGCGCGCGGGAAGAAAGAACACCTGAATCTCTCCGTTATAGCTCTGATTTCTCGTAGTTTATTCTGATGGTCATTTCTACCTATGTAAGTGGGAGTCAACAATATATTTTCGCATTCGGAGGAGAATGTTGGTGATTGAAGTTTTTCGTAAGTACTACACGCCGCAGCGATAAGCGGCGTTGTTGTAATGATTACCATCCCAGATTTTGTATCATTTCTGTAACGCTGTCTCCCCTGTATCGTGACAATACGAAACGAGCTGCCCTTCTCTGGACTCTTTCGATGTCCTCCGTCAAATCCAACTGATAAGGATCCCACACTGGGCAGCAATACTCCAAGGGTTCTGCCAATAAAACGCAGTCTCTCGTTCGCCTTTCCCACGACATTCTCTTCGTTCGGGCTCTGATTTCTCGTATTTTATTCTGATGATAAGTTCTACCTATGTAAGTGGGAGTCAACAATATATTTTCGCATTCGGAGGAAAATGTGGGCGATTGTAGTTTCGTAAGTAGCGCCATTGTTGTAATGATTCCCATCCCAGATCCTGTCTCATTTCCATAACGCTGTCTCCCCTGTATCGTGACAATACGAAACGAGCTGCCCTTCTTTGGACTCTTTCGATGTCCTCCGTCGAACCCACCTGATAAGGATCCCACACTGGGCAGCAATACTCCATAAAAGGACAGACAAGCGTAGTGTATGCAGTTTCTTTAGTAGTAGTGTGGCATCTTTTAAGAGTTCGGCCAATAAAACGAAGTCTCTGGTTCGCCTTTACCACGACATTATCTACGCGTTCTTTCCAATTTAAGTCTGAAGTAATAGTAACTCCTAGGTATTTTGTGGAGTTTACGGCCTTCACATTTGATTGATTTATCTTGTAAACAAAATTTAACGGATTTCGTTTCGTACTCCTGTGGACGACTTCACACTTCTCATTATTAAGACTCAACTGCCAGTTTTTACACCATACTGATATCTTATTCAAATCGTTCTGCTGTTGGTTTTGATCTTCAGATGATTTTACTACACGGTAAATGACGGCGTCATCTGCAAACAACCTAAGAGAGCTACTTAGATTTTCCCCTAAATCGTTTATGTAAATAAGGAACAGCAGAGGAGCAATAACACTACCCTGTGGGACGCCCGATATCACCTCTGTTTTAGTCGATGCATCACAATCGATTACTACGAACTGTGTCCTCTCTGAGAGGAAATCCCCTATCCAGTCGTAAATTTGGGGCGATATGCCGTAACCACGCAATTTGATTAAAAGCCGTTTGTGAGGTACGGTGTCAAAAGCTTTCTGGAAATCAAGGAATACGGAATCAATTTGCGAACCCTTGTCGATAGCACACATCACTTCGTGTGAGTGAAGAGGTATTTGTATTTCGCATGAACGATATTTTCTAAATCCATGTTGACCTTGGGTGAATAGATCATTCTGTTCGATACAATTCATAATATTTGAATACAATATATGTTCCAAAACCCTGCTGCAAATTGAAGTCAATGAAATAGGCCTGTAGTTTAATGGGTTGCTCCTACTGCCTTTCTTGAATATAGGTGTGACCTGTGCAACTTTCCAATCTTTTGATACAGATCCTTCTTTGAAAGAACGGTTGTATATGGCTGTCAAGTAAGGATCTATCGCATAATCAGATAGAAATCTAATTGGTAAACAATCCGGACCAGAAGACTTGTTCTTGTTAAGTGATTTTAGTTGCTGCACTACTCCGATGATATCTACTTCTACGTTACTCATTACGGCCTCTGTTCGTAATTAGAAATCTGGAGTAATGGTTTCGTCTTATTTGCTGAATGAGTTTCTAAAAGCTATGTTTAGTAACTCTGCTTTAATAGCGCTGTCATCGGCAGGATCGCCATTACTGTCACGTAGTAAAGGTATTTTTTGTGTTTTGCACCTAGTGTCTTTAACATATGACCCAAATCTCTTAGGTTTTTCAGTCAAATTTCGAGAAACGTAATTAGTTATGTTTTCACGAATGAGATTAGTCTAACTGTGCAAAGGGGCGTCTAGCAGTCTTGTAGGCCCAGAATGTTGGGCAGTATCTTAGGATCCCGTGTGCCCTCTCCAACGTTAAGGAAGAGTGTCTGCGAAACTGACGTACACTGGCTTAAAAATACATCACGCACTCAGGAGTGGTCCAATACTATCCCATTCGGATATACGAGCATATCATTCATATGAGTAAAAGAATAGATGTACACAGCCCTGTATTGTGTAAGGTATCATGAAAAATAGAAAGCAATCCATTATCATGTGCAATATTTTTATTGATATACTGCCGTAACCGGTTTCCACGTGGCTAGCATATCATCATCAGATGGTAAGACAAATTTTTACGTTTCATTTGGTGTACGGTAGGATTGACAGATCTGTGAAAGAAAGCAATACAAAACAAGTTCAAATGTTGGGAAAGTTGTGGGATCTAACTAGGCCTACGTGGTCATCGGTCCCTAAACTTACAAATTGCTTAAACTAACTTATCCTAAGAACAACACAAACACCCATTCCCCAGGGAGGACTCTAACCTCCGACGTGAAACAGCCGCGCGCACCATAGCAGGGCGCCTCAGTGCGCACGGCTATTCCGCCGCGGAACACGGAACAAGTCTCTTATGTGGCGAGAATATTTGGCGAGAATTAATTACAGTAATATCGACTTAAAGCCGCTACTTACAATTAGTAACATCATTAAATATATTGAGTTGTGATATTTATATCATATTGGTGTGGCTGGTAACCTCCACATATTTATTCTGGTTGTTCGTATATTTTGCTTTGCAAATACACGATAGACACTTCAATAAAGAAATAAACAAACCACAGATCTTCGCCAAGATGTTGCGGTAAGATTTTACATTTCTATCGAAATCTTTGGTTAACACTTCTATTGTTTTGAAAATCATACATTTGATTAAATATATATATATAAATATTACCTTACATTATTTCTGAAAAGTTAATGTAAATCTTTATGGTACATTTGTCCTACATTACTAAAATTTTTTGTTGGCGTAATAAAACAAGATAATATTGTCGCGTTGAAATGGGAGCAGGCTTGACTTCGAAAGCAACTGAACACAGCACTTATATTGAAAGCACGTTTATTACGAACTCAACATACACGCAGCACTGACTGTCTCTCAGGCAGAGTGCTCTGCTATTTATACACAGACAGAATTTACCAGAAATTAGAAGAACAGTTAACATAAGAAACAAGTAGAATTTACAAGTGAACATAAGAAAGATGTAGAACATTCTGGAATTATTAATTACAAAGAAATAAATTTTTGTCAGTGGGCGGGATTGAACCGGCCACCTTCAGCTCCGTAGTCTGTCACGCTATCCCCTACGCCGCACCGGCAGCCGGTGTACATAACTTTTCTGACAGTCCAACCTTCTGTGCAGGGGTAAAAATCCATACCAGATCTCCTGGGCTGTACACAACAGGTCGATGCTTGTCGTTATACCGCTGACGGTCCTCCTGGGCGTCCAGTGTCCGTATGCGAGCCAGCTGTCTTGCCTCTTCGACTCTGGTGATGAGCTGTTTAACATAGTCATCCTGAGTGTCGTCCGGTTGGAACGGGAACAGCATATCCATTGTCGTCTCAGCTTCACGGCCATGGAGCAGGAAAAACGTAGTGAAGCCTGTGGTGTCTTGTCTTGCGGTATTGTAAGCAAAGGTCACGACTGTCAGAATTGTATCCCAATCCTCCTGCTCAACATCGGCGTACATCGACAGCATGTCGGCTAACGTCTTGTTAAAACGTTCCGTAAGTCCATTTGTCTGAGGGTGGTATGCAGTTGTCATTCTGTGGACAATGTCGCACTGTGACATTACCTCTGATACTAGTTTTGACTGGAATACTTTTCCACGATCAGATATCATGACACGTGGTGCTCCATGCTTCAAAATAATGTCTTCTACAAGGAATTTTGCGATCTCTGGAGCTTCTGCAGTCGGCACAGGTTTGGTGACAGCGCAGCGTGTGAGGTATTCAATGCAGACTATTGTCCATCGGTTACCGGTTGTCGACTTCGGGAACCTCCCTAAAATATCGATCCCAACTCGGTGGAATGGAGCTGCTGCCGGCGGAATCAGTACGAGATAGCCTGGAGGTAATTGCTGCACACGCTTCCGTCGCTGGCACTCTTTACACTGACTCACATAGTGCTTGTCAGATCGGTAGAGACCTTTCCAGTAATACCTGCGTCTAATTGTGTTTAGGGTCTTCACGAATCCCAGATGACCGGATATTGGAGCATAGTGGAAATATTTCAGAATAGCTGGCTGGTGATGAGCTGGAACGACCAGTAGCCATTTGGGGCCCAGTGGATCGTAATTGCTCTTATACATTGTTCCGTTTATCAGTTGGAACTTTCCATTGGTCGGTTCTCCTTTCTCCAAGGCCTCTATAGTTTTTAATAGAGCTGGATCTTCCCTCTGTTCACCTGTAACGTCGTCTAATTCAGTGAGGGCTGAAATTTCATTAATGCTGTTGTGTTCCAGTAATTGATTCCTCGAAAGGCAGTCGGCATCCTTATGTTTGCACCCATTCTTGAATACCACTGTGACATCGTACTCTTGGAGTCTTAGTGCCCATCTTGCTAATCGACCTGATGGATCCTTCAGGCTAGTCAGCCAACACAAAGAATGGTGGTCTGTCACGACGGTGAATGGTTTGCCGAATAAATTCGGCCGGAACTTGTTGATAGCCCAGATAACTGCGAGACATTCTTTTTCAGTTGTAGAGTAGTTTATCTCGGACTTTGAGAGTACTCTTGACGCATAGGCTACCACTTTTTCAGCACCTTCCTGAACTTGTACAAGCACTGCACCAATCCCATAACCACTGGCGTCTGTGTGAAGTTCCGTTTCTGCATTCTCGTCGTACAAGGTTAGCACTGGTGCGGAAGTTAGAGCCTCCTTAAGTGCCCAGAAACCTCTTTCTTTTGTCTCATCCCAGTAAAACGTGACGTCTCCCTGCAGAAGTTCTTTTAATGGACGTGCCTTGTTACAAAATCCTTTTATGAAACGCCGGTAGTATGAGCACAGCCCGAGAAAACTTCTCACATCCCGAATGTGCTGCGGAGTTGGAAATTCTGTGATTGCCCTTACTTTATCTGGATCAGGACGGACACCATCTCCGTTGACTAGGTGCCTCAGGATTTTTATCTCTTTGGCGACGAAGAGGCACTTCTTTGGATTGAGGCTGAGGCATACAGTCTGAACACACTTCAACACAATTGGCAGGCGACTCAGATGTTCTTCAAATGTTTTCGAGAAAACGACAATGTCATCTAAATAGCAAAGACACGTCGTCCACTTAAGGTGTCGTCGAAACGTCAAATACGAAAAGACATTGTTCTCGTCCTGCGCTTGAAGCCTTACTACGATCCTGAAGAGCAGGTAGACGACAATGGCTTCTTGTACAAGGACTCTAAGGACGGTAATGTTCCTGATGAAGCCACGACAGGAACATCTGTCGCCGATAATCGTGGAGAAGGGAAGGATTCTCTTGAACCGCCATACAGGGAACCCATGACACAGTCAAGATCCAGGACATTGCAGCTGGCTCCACAGGGAACATAACAGCGGGTCGCTGTTTCTCCAGGAGAGGGAGCAATGCCGAGAGAGAGGACGTATACGGACTGCCGGCGTGGCGCAGGGGATAGCGTCACGGACTGCGGTGCTGAAGGTCGCCGGTTCGATCCCGCCGGCCGGCCAGCTGGGCCTGGGTCTATGATTTAGTGCTATTTTTATATTCAAGATGAACTAATATAGACATCGACCTTTAGCGTATGGGGAAGGAGTCCACAAGAGGAGTTTGCATGTCTAGAGAGAGGGAGGGAAGAGCGGGAGATAGAGGGGGAGAGAAAGATATTAGGGCTAGTATTTATATCTATGCATGTGTGGCTCTCACTCTTGCCCATCCCCATTCTCTCTCTCTCTCTCTCTCTCTCTCTCTCTCTCTCTCTCTCTCTCTCTCTCTCTGTGTGTGTGTGTGTGTGTGTATGTCTGTGTGTGGGTGGGAGGGGGAGGGGCGCTGCATGTTTCTATCTGTCGGTCAGTGTATGGAGCACCTGAATCAGTGTCGCTGTTAAAGTTTCGAAGGTTAATGATTTTTTTTTAATTTTGAAAAAATCTTTTGTTGGGTAACTCAATTTGTTCATTTAAGATGGTGTGGAGTGATTTTTGCTATGGATGAAGATTTCTAGTTGTTCTAGAAGATCCATTTTTATGCTTTTGTCACTGTGTGTGAAATTTTAGGTTCTTTTTTATGTCTGTAGTTGAATGACTGTTTTGTGCTAGATGGGCTGAAAAACTGGATTTGAAATGCGTGTGAGAAATGGTACCGTGTAGCTGAAAAGCAAAAGCGAATAACCAGAATGGATATAGGAGGGTTATCAGCCATTCCAATATGGAATAAAAACCACACATCCATATATTTAATGATGTTACCAACTGTAGGTAACGACTTTAGGTCGATATTATTATGTTAATAATTCTCGCCACATAGTAGACTTACACTGTGTTGCTCTCCAACTCTCACAGATCTGTCAGTCCCACCGTACACCAAATGTAATGTAAAAATTTGTCTCGCCATCTGAAGATAATGTGCTAGGCTTATCGAAACCGTTTATGGGAAAAGATAATAAAAACATGCCACATAAAAAGCGACTGGTTGCTGTTTTTTAAGACACCATTATTCATCACAGCCGCAGTGTTCCTCATCAGTTATGTATGAAAGCTTCATTTTCTTTCTGTAATGTGTATAACGCACAGCAGAGTCGATTCGTGATGTCACCACACTGCTGTTGCTAAATTGGTACCACTCAGCTACGGTGAGTCAGGCAGTGAAGCGAGACATTTACGAGTAGTACTAAAACCGTCGACACACGAAGCATGTATCTGAACAAGTGTGGCTAACGTCGCGAGTTTCTGACGTCACAACGTGCAAACCGAACGTTGACGAGGCTTTCCTAACGTCTCGGGCAGTATCAAGCATACCAGATATTCTCAACGTGCGTCTGAACGACCACCTATTAGGAGAACGCCACCGACGTCACACTACGTGGCTATACGGAGAGGGCGGAGAGAGATAAGACGCCGTATTTGTTGAAATTACATGTCAGCAACCGACATATATACCAGTAGTGTATACAACACATCTAATACTTCATGGGTTTTATGTATATAACTTAGCTCTTATTAATGTATGACATTCCAAAGCAAGTAAAAGTAACTGAGTAAATTGAGAATCTCTCTAAAACAGGTTATTAGAGGTACTATTTGTTGGAATAAATGACTGGAAACGTCTTATAAGTGGTTAAAAAAAATTCCGTACTACAGTAATCTGCCGTTTCAAGGAAAGGTGGACTGAAGATCTATCAACACAATTGTCCTTTACATCATTTGTTGTAATTACATGTCAGCAACCGACATATATAGCAGTAGTGTATACAACACAACTAATTCCTTCGTCGATAGCACTCAGATCCGTTACTGGTTGTAGCGTAGGCAGCGATGGTGTGGACTGTGGAAGTGACTGATGTCCCATGGCGCTGGTTCAAGGCTCCTCCGAAGCAAACATTTTTATCTTTTATTTCGGTTTTCTGACACTCAAAGACTTTTATATAAATTTCATAGAAGCATACTGCATAATATTCGATGCTATGTAAACATAAGTGTGCATCCTCTGAGGAGAGAGTTTGTTGGATTTGTTTTATGAAGAGGACAGTTTGTACCTTACTTATAGTAATATACGCTCTTTGTTTCACGTATTGCATTTTATATCTTCTTAACATTCTTCTACTGAACAGTAACTTTGCCCGCGGAAGAATGACCTTTAAATTTTACTACAAAGCGAGACTGTTGCAATAATGTTTGCTCATGTAAAGGCGTTTTCTAATTTTATATCACAGTTTGTCATGAAACTTTTATAATTCGCTGCATTTATTGACATAAAATGCATGTTTTCTAAGTCTTGTGTTCACAGATTTTTGTTGTTACTTATGTAGGCCTATACCACAGAACAAAACGAACATACGCACAAGCGTGAAAGCGATTTAATAGAGGTAAAGCAGGAATTCCACTCTTTTGATTTCGTAAACAGTGTGATTCCAGAACCTGATTCGTTCGACAACTGTCGCTGGAGCGCGCTGCGATCGCATGTAGCTCGTTGAGGCACACGTCCCATATGCACAAGTCGCGCCGTCTCCGAGCGCTCAGCCACACGTTGGACTCACAACGTTGACCGCAAACGTTCAGACACACGCCGCGTGTGCCGACGGGTGAAGCATCTCTGATGGCTCGCATGCGACCTAGACAGCCTATGCATCTGACACTGCCGCGTCGTTAGATTGTGTCAAGCGAAATGGTCGCACCGTTTCGCTCAACTGCCAGGCACGTAGGCCATTCAGACAGGATGCACGTACTCACTCTGTGGAAACTGCAGCACACGCCTCTGTCGAGCGGATGCCGGCATTTTACTTCTGAGTGACTGCAAAGTTCAAATGTTCAAATGTTTGTTAGGCTTAAGGGACTTAACTACGGGGTCATCAGTCCCTAAACTTACAAACTACTTATGAACTACCTACAACTAAGGACGGCACAAATATCCATGCCCGAGGGGGGATTCGAACCCCCGACCGTAGTGGCCGTGCGGACCGTGACTTGAAGCGCCTTAGTCCCCTCGGCCACCGCGGCCGGCGACTGCAAAGTGAGAAAATGCATTGGCTGTCTTCTAAAAGACCTTTTCTTAAACAATAGACCACGCCTATTCAAACGACACATATTTCTTTAGCTGCATTCTCAACGGATAAATGTCTTCCTATGTTAACATAATTTCTGGCTTACTACCATGTAGGATAATAGGATCGTAGCTGTTCACGATATACAGCATAAAAATTACGCACAATGTAGAGTTGTAAATTCCATTAGGATACTCGCGGATGACATTTTAGTACGTCGAGAAGTTGCAAAGCTGGAAAACTGAAGCGAAATACAGGAGGATCTGCAGCGTATTGACGCATGGTGGGTGGGGTTGTAACTGACGCCGGCCGCGGTGGCCGAGGAGACTGAGGCGCTCCAGTCACGGTCTGCACGGCCACTATGGTCGGGGGTTCGAATCCCCCCTCGGGCATGGATATTTGTGCCGTCCTAGTTCGTAAGTAGTTCATAAGTAGTTTGTAAGTTTAGGGACTGATGACCCCGTAGTTAAGTCCCATAGACTATACAAACATTTGAACAATTTTAAACATTTGTAACTGACCATCACTATAAACAAATGTAACGTGTTGCGAATGATTCCGCAATTTCAGAGCAATCAATTGCAGCAGTTGCTTCATACGGTCATTTGAAGTGAAACGACCACACATTGAATGTTCCTTATATTTATAAACGATTTAGGAGACAACGTGCGAAGCTCTCTAAGACTTTTATTGATATTGTCTTTTCTTTTCGGACATGTCCGAAAGAATAGACACCCTTAGTGGACAGTAACGGCCGTAAACTTACGAAAGCGAAATATTGAAACATTTCGACCATTTCGGGGTGTTGAAATAAATTCAACGACAAAGTTAAGAATTTGTGCTGGACCGGGATTCGAACTCGACTTTCCCGATTTTGGGACAGCGGACGCCTTAACCAATTAGGCTATACAGACGCGCTTCTCTTCCAACCCAAATTCTCAACTTCTAGCCCACTGGCAATTGAATCTTCTTGCTCGTAGCTTATACTGGATTCCCGCAAGAGATCGAACATTTGAATGCGTCCGCAATGAAATTATCATTGCCTGTTGTGGACAACAAGTAATTCACTAGTAGACCTACAGACATCGTATCTAGGCCCACAACAGGCAATGACAATTTCAGTGCGGACGCATTCAATTGGTCGATCCCTTGTGGGAATGCAGTATAAGCTACGAGCAGGAACAATCAATGGGCAGGGGGTTAGAAGTTGAGAATTTGGGTTGGAAGAGAAGCGAGCCTGGATAGCTTAATTGGTTTAGGTAACCGCTGGCCCAAAGCGGGAATTCTGGGTTCGAATCCCGGTCCAGCACAAATTTTCAACTTTTTTCGCTGAATTTATTTCAATCCCCCGAAACGTTCGAAATGTTTCAATATTTCGATTTCGTCTCTCTAAGACTGTTCGCTGATTATGCTGTCGTTTATCGGTTTGTAAAGTCACTAAAAGATCAAAAGCAGCCTCAAAATGATTTACATAAGATATTTCCATGGTGCGAAAATGGCAATTGAACTAAATAATAAGTGTGAAGTCATCCATATAAGCACTAAAAGATGTGTTAAATTTCATTTACAGTTAAATCAGCCAAATCTAAGGTCCGTAAACTCAATTAAATATCTAGAAATTACTTTCAAACAACCTTAACTGAAAAAAAATACAGAGAAAATGTCGTAGGGAAGGAGAACAAAAGGCTACGTTCCATTGGTACAACACTAAGAAGATGCAACAGTTATACTAAATAAATTGCCTACACTACAGTTGTGGGTCGTATTTTGGAGTATTGTTGCCCATTGTCGGATCCCAACCAAGTGCCTCTGATAGATTATAAAGTTCAGAAAACGGCAGTTCGTACTGTATTATCGCGATATAGGTGAGAGTTTCACAGAAATGATGCAACAGTTGGGGTGGAAATCATTATAAGAAAGGAGTTATTCGTTGCGTCGAGATTTATTTCCAAAATATTCTTCACCAAATGTCTCCTCCGAATGTGATCATATTTTCTCAGCACCTATCTCCATAGGGAGACATGATCATCATTCAGATCGAAAACGGGAAAATTCCCAACCGCTATTAGAGAATGGAACGGTAGAGGTATATTATAAAAGTGGTTGGATGAACTCTCCGCCATCAACTTAAATGTGAATGGCGGCATATTTATGTTGCTGTAGATGTAGATGAAGCAAGACGGAGTTCGACCCCATCGATGTAGGAGAGTGTTTGATGTCCAGGAGACCACTTGCATGGGCCTCGATTGGAAGCAGATTCTCCGGATCTGACATAAAGGTATACAGTAATAACCCAAAACCATTGCTGAGCTGAAAACAGACAGTCACGAGATCATCGAAATCATCGATGTTCCGATATCTCCGTGTCTAAAGTAATAGGAAATACTAAGCTACTACATCAAAATATTATTGATTCTATGAAGAACCTGGTGAAGTAAGATTTTTTGTAAATTGTAATGGGAAGGGATGTAATAAATAATTTGGCATCTTGTGTCTGAGAAGTGGAGTATGTAGTGTAACAAATTACAATACATTCCTTCTGAACGATCGAAGATGGCCAAATAATTTATTTTTGGGGATAATTTAATAATTGGAAAAATGTGTACTGCGCCGGATATTTTGTTTGTCCGGATGGACGTCCAGGCAATTAAACAAGTCCCAATGACATTGTAAAAGCTTTCAGGATCCGGAATAACTGTGAAGCCTAAGAAGAAATGTGGTCGTGTTATATGTGATCCATGAATTTAAGATAAGGACTGTCATTTGTTATTGATTATTGGACTGCTATGAGTTATGGACTCAGAACTTGTCATGTATGGAGGTTGAATGAGAGCTGTTAAGACCGTTAATATTGATGAAATGTATGAGTTGGGTACAAATAAACCCTTACGGTTTGTTCAGTGTAAAGTTATTCGAGAGTTTTCATTTAAATGGTTAAATGATTAATATCTAGTTAAAAATCTCCTTCATTATTATCCGTCGGATATCTTCTGGGAAAATTGTCCGAGCAAATACAAGAAGAAACTGTTTTAGAGGAACAGTGTTACTGGGCCTCTACCAGAAAAGGAAAAAAGGTTATATTTCAAAGTTTGAGCCAACTTACAAAACGATTATGTGGTGGTCATTACTAAAATACTACAGGGTCACACTACAAGGTCATGCAGAATTTCGCTATTCGCCTGCGCCACATCATTAACACGGAAGGCAGGCACGTGGAATGTCATAACCTAAATCAAAATATCTGTAATGGTGTTTACATTTTGAATAAAATGTGTGCACACCCTACTTTGAAACTAATTTACATATTCTTTAAATAGTTCAATAATTGTCAGCCTGTAAGTGGTCCATGCTTTACATAAAACTACCACTACTACACTTGTCAACCAGTTAGGGGGTCAGTTTAGATATAAAGGTTCTGAAGTATTGTCATCGGCAGAATTAACTAAAATGATGCGACGTCTTACTTTTGGTTCTACAGAGTGAAGACAACAACATTACGACAACCGAGCAAGTGGTAATAACAGAAAGTTGCTGCAGAGGGTGTTGGTGTTGACTTGTTTACTCTACCAAACGAATCACACAAGCACTTGGGTTCAGGTAATGTAATGAGCAGGTAGAGAAAGAGCTAAGGTATGGGGAGCCATAGGAAGGCTGGAAACGGGACAGACATAGAGTGAAGTGGCTGCATCTATTGCAGTTTCCCCAAACTGTAATTTCTATAACCTGGACTCGATTTTACACAACAGGAACTGTTAAAACAAAGCAAGACCAAGATCGTCCACGGGTAACATCAGAAAAGATGACCATTATCTCTGGTTAACAGCCCGTCGAGACAGGAGGCTGGCCAGCCGCGGTGGCCGAGGAGACTGAGGCGCTCCAGTCACGGTCTGCACGGCCACTACGGTCGGGGGTTCGAATCCCCCCTCGGGCATGGATATTTGTGCCGTCTTTAGTATAAGGTAGTTGATAAGTAGTTTGTAAGTTTAGGGACTGATGACCCCGTAGTTAAGTCCCTTAAGCTTAACAAACATTTGAACATTTGAACAGAAGGCTGAATGCAACTCAACTGCAACGCACCCTCCAGGCAGCAACATAACGCGCAATATCAACACAAACAGTTCGAAATCGCTTTCGGAAAGGTTGCCTCTACGCACGCAGGCCTAGTGTCCCATTAAAAAAAATCGCACTGACGTGTTTTACGGCCCACTTTAGATTTGTAGTTTTATAAGTTTTTGCAAACATTTTGGACCAAAATAATAATCTAAATAATAAAAAATTAATTAATAAGAGTGTCTGAAACCTTTTAGGAAAAAGAAATTTAGATAGTGACGGGTTCCGAACCACCGACCGTTAGGCATCATAGTCTAACGCCATGTCCACTACGCTACGACTATCAATCACAAGTTGAGTCCTATAATCTCATACTATTGATGGCCGTTGTTAACTGATGCTAATATGGCATTTGTAGACACTAGATTATCATTTATCGTACGAAGAACGATGTGTTTTTGTTAATTCTTCAATGCGCCATTGCTTTGAAATGACAAACTTGTAAGTTACAATAAGAAAATCATGA
Source organism: Locusta migratoria (assembly GCA_026315105.1). Lineage (NCBI taxonomy): Eukaryota > Metazoa > Arthropoda > Insecta > Orthoptera > Acrididae > Locusta > Locusta migratoria. The sequence goes on along the minus strand of CM048751.1, from coordinate 269,006,460 downwards.
AATACGCGCAAGATGGCGTATGCCACAGAGAGTTCTGCGCGATGAATGTCACGTGATTTCTCCTAACGGCTGGTTTTCGTTAATTCAATGGAGGGTGTCAAACCTCCGTTATTTTTGCAAATATGTCTCAAACGATACGAGATATGAAAAAAACACAAGGGAGCTAAGTTGTAGAGAATTTTCTCCTCTACCAATTAGGTTATTCAATTTTCTTATCAGATGAACGGTTCGTTTGCAATTACAATTATATTACAAACGGCTTTTTTTAGGTACTACTACCGTATTTTTTGTCCGAAAAATTTGAAAAATGGAATTTCTGGTCTCTGGCGGCCTACAATCATGTCTGTAAAATTTGGTGCTGATCGGTTGAACGATTCGTCTTAAAAAAATGTAAATGTTTGTAAATCTATCGGACTCAACTGCTTGGTTATTATTCCGTAGCTTACAAACTACTTAAACTAAGGTAAACTAACCTAAGGACAACACAAACACCCATGCCCGTAGGGGGGACTCGAACCCCCGACGGCGAACAGCCGCGCGCACCGCAGCATGGCGCTCCAGTGCGCACGGATAATCCACCGCGGCGATTCGTCTTAAAAACAGGGAACACGTTACAGACAGACGGACGGACGGGGACGGACGGACAGACAGACAGATATACATCCCAAAATAGCCGTTATTTTTGCAAATATCTTTGAAACGCTACGAGATATGAAAAAAAACGCAAGAGAGCAAAGTTGTAGAGAATTTTCTCCTCTACAATTAGGTTATTCAATTTTCGTGTCAGATGAATAGTTAAGCCGTCATTTTCATTAAAATTTCGAGCTGTCAAAAGACGATCGCAAAGGCCCACTTTTAGTGTTACTACCGTAACCTAAAGTGGGCCAACAAGGAAACCTTTTAGCCCGTAAAAACTAGGTGGAGGAACATCAGGATTGGAGTCGTAACGAATGGCGCCGGGTTCTGTTCACAGATGAGACAAGATTTTATGTTCAGCCTGACAATCGCCGTACCCACATCTGGAGAGAACGTGAAACTCAAGAACCCTACTACTGTGCAGGAAACATCACCATATCATGGTGGTGGACGAATGGGATGGGCAAGAGTCCTTACTGGCGGACGTACGGACCTCTGTGTCGTTCAGAATGCCGCTTTGACTGCTCAGAGGTATAGAGACGAGATCCTTCGAGGTTTTTTTTTTTTTTTTTGTTTTTTTTTTTTTTTTTTTTTTTTTTTTTTTTTTTTTTTTTTTTGTTCCCTAAGCTGGTTCTGTAGGAGATGGGTTCCTTCTGGTGGACAATAACGCTTGTCCCGAAAGAGCTGCATAGGCAGACAACATGCCTTAAGCTGAGGAAACTGAACGAATAAAATGGCCAGCTTGTTCACCAAACTTAAACCCGATTGAGTATGTTTGGGATGCCTCATGCTGTCCATGCCAAGCAGGGCCAACTGTACTGGCTGTCCGAGGTGACGACATATCATATTATAGGGCAACAAGTCAGAGTTTTTCACTATTATGGTAACCCCATGGTGACTCGCTCTAAGTAAACGCCGTGTAAACATCAAGTAAAGAGCTGACAAGGGAATGGTCAGCCTTGTCATGTCGAAAAAAATGTTCAAATGTTTGTATAGCTTATGGGACTTAACTGCGGGGTCATCAGTCCCTAAACTTACAAACTACTTATCAACTAGCTTATGCTAAGGACGGCACAAATATCCATGCCCGAGGGGGGATTCGAACCCCCGACCGTAATGGCCGTGCAGATCGTGACTGGAGCGCCTCAGTCCCCTCGGCCACCGTGGCCGGCTCGTGTCGAAACATGTATCGATTTTTTAGCACTGTTCGTTAACATTGAAGGAAATCTGTATGCAGAATGTTAGCTGCTGACATGACCAGAAGTCGCCAAAAAATCACGAAAATGACTGTTTTTCTTGCTTGGCGCTTGCGGTGACGGCTGGCCACCTCTGGAAATGGCGAGTCGCGAGCTGTTGTTATGGTGAGTGTTGTGCGCATGGTCGGGAGGTGCAGCCGTCTTGCCGCGGCGTTCACTAAAGACGAATATCGTTGCACGGTTTTGGTGGAAAGGGGAAACGAATATTCTTTTCTGTGGCATGCACTTCCTATTTCTGGTACGTATTTCGAAACATACCGTCCTGAAACTGGTTAGAGATGTGAAAGATATTCTGTAAATCTACATCTATACTCCGCAAACCACTTTACGGTGAACATTCAATCTCCCCTCACAGGCGATGGCAAACCCTGTAAATGTTTTGCTGCTTGCCATGGAGATGTACCACAGACGCCAAATGAAGCAATCAACAGAAAACACGCGTGAAGACTATGTGATGTGCGACATGCTAGTTAAACTTCTAGACGAACATGTAAATAGCACAGACATGTGGCTAGAAACGACTGAAACACTCGATATTGCAGACTGTGAATCTACTTCGGGTGATAGTGCCACGTATCATCATCAGTTATTTCCGAAAGCAACACCAGCAACTACAATTACATTATCAAACAAAGAAAAAGCGGTGAAGTAGTGGTTGAACGAAAGTGGTAAGAAACACCTACGTGTCAGTACTGTTCAAAATAGGTATCGCTTCGTCCGTTCTGAACGTGAATTGTATAGATGGAAAAAAGAAGTCGCTGGACGACGTAAGAGTCGACTGGAAATTGCGACGGAGATAAATGCGGGACTTTTTGAGCAATTTACCGATGCCAGACGACAGTCACTAGTGTCAGCGATACAACTTTGCGTGATTGGGCGTTAGAGATTGCCAACGCGATAGGCGCTAAAGAATTTCAGCTTCTCAAAGTTGGATTAGTCACTTCAAAAGATCACATAAAATTGTGGCACGAAAAAAAAGAAAATTTGTATCGAGAAACAGGTAGGAAAATGAAGTGACTCAAATGGAAATGATAGAAGCTTTTCTTACAACTGCAAAAAATAAGATCGCCAGTTTTAGTGAATCATACGTTTATAATGCAGATCAGTCAGGTTTTCAAAAAGAAATGCGTGTAAAAAGAACACTGTCATTCAAAGGGGAAAAACATATTGAGGCAATTGCGCAGTCCACGACTGCACTCACCCATTCATAAACTATAATGCCCATAATTAGTCTGGATGGTTCATTGCTGCCTAAACTATATGTGTGTCTGCAAGAACCAACTGGTCGTTTTGGACCACGTGTCAAACAAACAATGTTCTAAGCAGACAATCTTGTGGTAGACGCATCGAAGTCTGGAAAAATAGGAAATGATAACGTTATACTTTTCATGCGTCATGCTTTTCTTCCGTTCTGCGGGAACAAATCTCTTCTCCTTCTAGATTCGTGGTCAGGTCATAAAAGTTCTGATTCATCAAAGGCTCTATTTCGATCTCATCCTGACAAAGAAGTAGAGATACTTCAGATTCCATCCGGCACGACGAACGTAATTCAACCGTTAGACAGAGAATTTTTCCGCCAGTGGAAGGCATTTTACAGAAAACTACAGAGAAAATTATCGTGTGAAAATTCACTGCAGTTTCCTATCACCGTGGCTATATTCTCAAGCTGCAATCAGTCTTACATTATCGGGTTTCCTCCCCAGGGTTTCAAAATGTGATTAAATATGCGTGGCACGCCTTGAAATATAGTGATATTAGGCCTGATTCCTTCCTAACATCGGCCGAGTTTTGTCTACGGACGTCTAACAACGTCTGTGATTCGCAGGGCTGTCATATGTCGTCTTCGCTTGTATGTTCTGGTGCACAAAAAACCTGTTTTGAACATTGTATCAATATTTCGCATTTTTGCGGTAATTACAAGAAATAAAAGTTTGACGTGTTCTAAACCGTACATGTATTTGTGTCTGTTTCATAGCTATTTGGAAAGAATGTTGTAGATAACATATCAGCTACATTTGTCAACCAATTTATTATTATCGTATTCATTAATTATCGTACGGGCAAATCAGCTCTCACACTGCTGTGGCAGGAGAGCAGCGCGTAGCTAGATGGTGTTGGTAAAACGTAGCGAGAGAGGTCAGGGTTGTACAAGTTACAAGCGCAGAAACCATGCAACAATAATGTCATACTTCATAAAAGTTTTTACAGACTTCCAGGCCATGTCAGCAGCTAACAGTCTGCATACAGACTTCCTTCAATGTTAACTCACAGTGGTAAAAAATAGCAACACAGGTTTCGACATGACAAGCTGACCATTCGCTTGTGAGACAGCAAAATATCTCACCAGGTTCCCTGATTGTTTTGAGCAGTCTACTGCCACTACTACTACGTTTATGTGGGTGAGGCTGCTAGGACACGCAGTTTGCCCGCCTTCCTTCCAAACACACAGCTGCGGGGAGAGACGCGGCTACACACGCCGGGACCCTCCCCTCAACCCGCCCTATGCAAACGTCCCACCCTTGCGTCGCAGTGAGACCGGAACCCTCTGTTTTCCGAAGAAGTCCTCAGTATTTGCCTGACGCGTGTCTTACAACTCGGGATGTAACAACAGGGTGTCCGGCGGGGAGACACCCAAGAGGTATGTCAAGTGCCGCGTCGGCGACCCCTTTGATACGCCTAGGACACTCTAACAGCGGCTACATTTCTTTTTTATGCTGAAACAACGAAATATAATGAATGTGGTGTAATTACATTTACATCTTCACACATGCTCCGCAATCCACCCAAATAAGCGTGGCGCTTGGTCGCTAGCATGGCTACTAGTTACTGACTTCCCTTTTCCACTCACATGTAGAACAACGGAAAAACGAATGCTTTTATGATTCTGTACGAGCCCTAATCCTAACTTTTTAGTCATTACGGTAAGTGTAAGTTGGCGGCAGCAGAATCGATCTGTAGATCGCTTCAGATTCCGGCTCTCTAAATTTCTACAATAATATTTCTCGATTAGAACGTCGCCTTACCTCCAACGATTCCCATTTGAGTTCCCGAAGCATCTCACAAGGAAAATACATGGACTAGAACAAACATATCTGTATGAACGTTTGGTTACAGGTTCTCTACGTACACCTCAATGTGCTGGTGGGTGTCGTTTTTCTGCAAAGTTCTGCAACCATGCTCTAGATAGCACTGTAGATGTAATTGTAGACGCCGTACGTAATGCAGATATCTTAACTATAACTTATGTAATAATCATCGTACATGTTCTCTAGCAAATTGTCATCAAAAGCCGTGATGATATTTGCAACTTTAACCTTCTTCCGGACAGACTGTCGGTATTCACTGCCAGTGCTTCCATCGCATCTTCCCGCACTTACTGTAGCACTACCACTTGCAATGAATTGTTCGTCATTATCATCCCTATTAGCATTATTATGAATCTGTAACAACAGTATTTAACTTATGCTCATATTTCTGTACCATAACAGATACGAGAAAGCATACAAAATAATGATTTATCTTCTACACTAATACCATCTTCATGAAGAAGGCTTCTTCATAACTTCATCTGAACTAATCGCAATACTTTAGCAGGATTGATTATCAATCGCCGCTCCATCTGACGCTTCATCACATAAATGTCACAAAACGCAACTTCGGAGGCACAATGCACCGTCCCTACTGGCGAACCGACAGGTCAAAGTGCAATGCGGCATGGCACACGCAGAGGCCTCTAACGGACGACTGCAGAGTTTTCAGATGCGGGAGTATCACTAGTGCAATAAGGGATCTTTACATTATCTCTCATACGATTATACTTTGTTCGAATATTATGAACTACCTCGAAGAGAACGACCTATTAACCAATAGTCAACACGGATTCAGAAAGTATCGCTCTTGCGAAACACAGCTTGCCCTTTATTCACATGAAGTGTTAAGTGCCATCGACAAGGGATCTCAAATCGATTCCATATTTCTGGATTTCCGGAAGGCTTTTGACACTGTACCCCACAAGCGGCTTCTAATAAAATTGCGTGCTTATGGAATATCTCCCCAATTGTGCGATTGGACTCACGATTTCCTATCAGAAATGACACAGTTCGTTGTAATTGACGGTAAGTCATCGAGTAAAACAGAAGTGATATCTGGCGTTCCACAGGGAAGCGTTATAGGTCCCCACTCTTCCTTGTGTTTATAAACGATTTAGGAGACAATCTGAATAACTCCCTTAGTCTGTTCGCGGATGATGCTGTCGTTTATCGGTTAGTGAAGTCAACAGAGGAGCAAAAGCTACTGCAAAGCGATTTAGAAAAAATTTCTACGTGGTGCGAAAATTGGCTATTGACACTAAATAAAAAAAAAAGTGTGAAGTAATACACATAACCACTAAAATAAATCTGTTGAACTTCAATTAGGCGATAAATCAGTCAAACCTTAAGGTCGAAAATTCTACCAAATACCTAGGAGTTACAATTACGAACAACTTTGACTGGAGAGAACACATAGAAAATATTGTGGGGAAGGCGAACCAAAGGTTACGTTTCATGGGCAGAACGCTTCGAAGATGCACCAGCTCCAACAAAGAGACTGCCTACATCACACTTGTGAGTCCTCTCCTGGAGTACTGTAGCCCCCTGTGGGACCCTCACCACGAGGGACTGACGGAAGACATTGAGAAGATTCAGAGAAGGGCAGCTCGTTTTGTTTTATCACGTTACGCGGGGGAAAGCGTCACGGAAATGTTGCACGAATTGGGGTGGAAATCATTAAAAGAAAGACGTTATTCATTGCGGCATGATCTGTTTGCGAAGTTTCAGTCACCGACTTTTAGTTCTGAATGTGAAAATATTTTGCTAGTACCCACCTACTTAGGGAGACATGACCTCCCAATAAAATAAGAGAAATCAGATCGAAAACGGAACGATTTAGGTGTTCTTTCTTCCCGCGCGCTATTAGAGAATAGAACGGTAGAAGAGTTATGAAACTGGTTAATGAACCCTCTGCCAGGCACTTAAATGTGATTTGCAGAGTATCTATGTAGATGTAGTTGTAGATTTGATACTGCGGTTATTTCGCACTTCCGTGTGAAGGTCACGATTTCATTTAGTCTGAGTCGAAGCTCACTTTTTCTTCCTGCTTGTGTGCCTTTTGGCTCTTACAAAACTCTTTCAGTTAATTTACAGCTTCCTCCAGAATATAAATATACCAATTTTCTGCTGAATTTGTGGTATTCAGTCAGAATTACAATATTTGCACGGAGTGACTCGTGTTTCGGTACGTTTAGCCGCTTTTTGTGTTGTCTTCACCTCCATTAAGGTTATTCACAAGATCTCCAGTGGTTATGAGGTGCATTACGCAATTTGTTTGAGTATTGAAATGCATGTCAACGCCTTTGACCATTTCCTCTTCATTATAATTTTTGCGCGCAGGCTAGGAAATATGTTGAGTTGACATCAACTTCGAGATTATTTTGAAGTCTTTCAGCAGCCTCGTTCGTCTCAGATACAGATTTTTTCTTTTATAATCGATTATTTAAAATTAGTTTGTTTTAGTATTTCACATCTTCTCGACGACTTTTCCCAAATCAGTAAAAATTTTGATTACGTTTTGGTCTTCGCCTTTCTAAATGCTAATGCGGAGATGCTTTTGAGTGCAATTCCACGTATTAATTTCTTACTGAGATATTAGCCTAAAAATAGCCGTAAAAGTCTGTCTTGAAGTATTTGGTTTTTCCAGAACACGAGATTTCCATAACGACTAACGTGGCAACTGAGATTTGTAATATTGGTTTCAGGAAACAAACTTGTAACTGCCTGGAACAGAGCAAATTAAAAATCCCTGCAGCTTTCAACCAAGGCATATGAGTTTTAATAGGTTTATAAACCTTTTTATTTCCCGTTTCTGTACGTCTGAAAGGTGTACGCCAGCTGTAATATGTTTCTGGCCTTCCAAGAACTTGGGATGGCAGTGAAGAAAACGGTACATTCAAATCTGCTAAGGCCGGCCGCGATGGCCGAGGAGACTGAGGCGCTTCAGTCACGGTCTGCACGGCCACTACGGTCGTGGGTTCGAATCCCCCCTCGGGCATGGATATTTGTGCCGTCCTAGTTCGTAAGTAGTTCATAAATAGTTTGTAAGTTTAGGGACTGATGACCCCGTAGTTAAGTCCCATAAGCTTTACAAACATTTGAACATTTGAAATCTGCTAGGTCAAAATTTCGAGCTTGAAAGCCATGATATTTTATTCTGTAAACTGGTGGTAAGGCAGAGCTAAAGAAAGGACCAAACTGCCAATATATTGAACATCTGTCGCAGAAGGCTGTTGCGATACTTGTAAGTTCCGTTTAATTAATTTTTATGTTACATACTGGAAAGTTTTGGCAGGGGGAAAGTGTAGTAGTTTTTACGTTTACTTTTATATTCGAATTATTGGATATTTGTCATGCTATGCTTCTTTTCCTAAGACCCGTCAAATACAAGTAGAAATCGAACGGCTTTGCGATGAAATCACTTAAACAACTTGTTTATCGCGATAGATTCGAGCAATCCCCATATACATGGTACATAAAAATATTAGTTCCGTTTTATAATTTGACGAATGACACTTTTCCTTAGCCGGTCATTTAAACTATACGGCAGCAGGTACGGCGGAGGGTCCAGTGCAGCAACTTGCGAGGCATCCTGTGCCTTTACCTGACTTTCCCGGATTTCTCACAACTGTCAACACATTCCATCTTCTCACAAAAGTGTCTTCTCACAAGTGTCACAAACTCTCCCTTTACACCACAGAATCATCCGCAGATTGGAACTTACTCTCTCCGTCAGATCATTTATATAAAGGTAAAGCAGTCAACAATCCGAAGATTGGTTTGAACACCACAGTACTTTACTAGGCATGGTCCTGTTTGGAGGTGGTATGCCGTTGCCTTCCTCCGACCCAGCCAGTTATAGGGGGACCTACAGTTTAACGTGGAATCCGAACCACGGTGCTACTCGGTATTTTTCACGTGAGCAATACTGCCAGAGGTGAAAGAGGTGGAAAGTGACATAAAAATCCCAGGACCTGGCGGGGATCGAACCCGGGACCTTTGGATTTGTAGTCTGGCACTCTACCACTGTGTTACCGAGGCGCACATATAGAGAGAAAATAACGGTCCTACCACACTTTCCACGGGTACTCAACGATACCCTAGTTTCTGATAAGCACTCGCCACCGAGGACCATGAAATTGGTGCTATTGCTGAAGCATTCTTCGAGCCACTGACATATTTAGGTACCTATTCGATAAGCTCGTACCTTCGTTAGCAGTCTGTAGTGCGACACCACATCAAACGCCTTTCGATAATCGAGAAATATGCAGTGAGCCTGTTGCTCTTCATCCATAGCACGCAAGATGTCATGAGAGAAAAGGGCAAGATAAGATTCGCACGATCGATGCTTCCTAAAGTCGTGCTGACGCATGGACAGAAGCTTCTCCTTCTCAAGGTAATTTACTATACGAGAACTGAGGGTAAGTTCAATAATTCAACAACAAAACTGATGTTAATGGTTGACCTGTAAATATTCGGGTCCGTTCTTTTGCCATTCTTATATACGGGAGTCACCTGCGCCTTCTTGCAATCGCTTGGAACTTGACGCTGGATCAAAGATTCGCAATAAATGCAAGCTAAGTAGGGGCCAGATCCGCAGAGTACTCTTTGTGAAGCCGAAGTGGTACTGCATCTGGACCTGTCAACTTGTTTGTTTTCAACTCTCTCGTAATGTCTCTTATCTTGTCGTCGTGATCTTTACGCGAATGTAAGCAGACGGCAGTAAGATCGATCTGCACTCAGCTTCAAATTTTCTAAACAGAATTTCTCGAAAATAACGTCGTCTTTCCTCCAGTGATTCCCATTTGAGTTCCCGGAACATTTCTGTGACACTCGCGCTTTGTCGAACCTGCCAGTAACGAACCTAGCTGCTCGCCTCTGAACTGCTTCCATGCCTTCCTTGAAACTGATCTGCTTCCGGTCCCAAACGCTTGAACAATACTCAAGATGTGGTCTACAAACGTCTTATACGCAATCTCCTTTATAGGTGAAATACATCTTCCCAAAAATCTCCCAATAAACAGAAGTCGCCTGTCCGCCTTACTCACAACTGTCCTTACATGCTCGTTCCATTTCATATCGCTCTGCAATGTTACGCCTAGATATTTGAACGACGCGACAGCTTCAAGAAGCTCACTACTAATGCTGTATTCGAACATTATGGGATTGTTTTTTCTACTCATGCGCATCACCTTACATTTTTCTACATTGAGATCTAGCTGCCATTCTTCGCACCAACTAGAAATTTTGTCTAAGTCATCCTGTAAGCTATTACAGTCAGTTACAGACGTCACCCTCCCATACACCACAGCATCATCAGCAAACAGCCGCAAATTACAACTTACTCTGTCCATCAGATCATTTATATAGATAGAAAATAATAGCGGTCCTATTACACTCCCCTGAGGCACGCCTGACGATACACTCGTCTCTGATGAACACTCGCCGACGAGAACAACGTACTGCATTATATTACTTAGGAAGTCTTCCAGCCAGTCACAAATCTGGGAACCTATTCCGTATGCTCGTGTCTTCGTTAGCAGTGTACAGTGCGGCACCGCGTCAAATGCCTTTTTGAAATGGAGGAGAATGTAATCTACATGTTGCCCTTCGTCCATGGCTCGTAAGATGACATGTGAGAAAAGAGCAAGCTGAGTTTCACACAAACGATGTTTCGTAAACCCGTGATGATTCATAAAAGGAAGCTTATCCTTCTCAAGGAAATTTACTATATTCGAGCTGAGAATATGCTCCAAAATTCTACGGGAAACTGATGTCAAGGATATTGGCCTGTAATTATGTGGGTCATTTCTTTTCTTATAAACGGTAGTCACCTGCGCTTTTTTTCACTCACTAGGAACTTTACGCTGAATTAAAGATTCGCGATAAATGCAAGCTAAGTAGGGGGCCAGTGCCGCAGAATTCTCTTTGTAAAACCAAACTGGTATTCTAAATGCAACTCAGCTGCAACGCACCCTCCATGCAGCAACATAACACGTAATATCAAAACAAACAGTCCGAAATCGACTTCGGGAGTGTGGGCTCTACGCACAGAGGCCTACGGTGTGTGTTCCTTTAAAACCACGACACCGTTTAGCCCGCAGAAACTGGGCGGAGAAACATCAGTATCGCAATCGTAACGAATATCGCCGGGTTCAGTTCACAGATGAGTCAAGATTTTGTGTTCATCTGTACAATCGTTATTCCCTAATCTGGAGAGAACGTGGATCTCGGGACAAACCTGCTTATGTGAAGGGAAACATCACCATATCATGGTGGTGAACGAATGTTGTGGGCAAGAATGAGTATTGACGGACGCACGGACTTCTATGTTGTTCACAGTGGCGCTTTGACTACTCAATCTCAGAGGTACAGAGACGAGATTCTTCGATCTTCTTTTGTGCCCTACGTTGGTGCCATAGGAGATGGATTTCTTCTGGTGGACGATAACGCTTGTCCCCACAGAGCTGCAATGGTGGACAACATTATTGAACGAATGGAGTGGCTAGCTTGTTCACCGGACTTCAGCCTATTGAGCATGTCTGGCAGGCACTTGGCAGACGCATTGCAGCCAGACCAGTGCCTTCCACAACGGTTGCAGAGCTGGATATTGCACTCATGGAAGAATGGCCAAATATCTATCATGAACTGATTGATAACCTCATACTGTCCATGTCATGCAGGAGTGCAACTGTACTGGCCATCCGAGGTGATGACATACCGTACTACAGGGCAACGGATGTGCGGATGACTTTTTCCTTATTATATTAGTCCCATTGTGCCTCTCCCTACGTAAATACCATGTAAACATCAAGTAAAGAGTTGAGACAGCAAAATAAAGTACTGTACACATACAAATTACAATTTTAATCTGTATCCGAATAAAATGCTTTACCATATGTGTATTGTGTGATATCTCACCGATCACCTAATTGTTTTGAGTAGTGTATTTGAATATTGGCTTCTAAATGTGTTACAGGCAGATTTAGTAGCAGAACCTACGCACTCTGCACTTTGTCATCCGTTAGGTAGGTTTTATTTACGCGTCTCAGGTTTGTAACGTCATATCTTCATAATTGTTACAGAATGATATAATTCTGAACGCATATTCAGTGGCTGCAATCTTTGATACGAGAAGAGCACGTAGCAGAATAGTAACAAATCATCTCAGCTGTAATGAGGTCATATCCCCTGAACTACGTCTCACAACTATATAATTTTGCAGGTACATTTAGTGATATATGTACAAACTGTCCGCATAATGTGTCATGAATGAAGAAGTAATGAATAAAACGTGCACACTGACGCACACAAGAGTGCGAATAAGGTACAGTTTCCCGTTACAGTAGTTCCCCTCCCCCCCCCCCCCTCCCCGCCTACAACCACCCACTCACCGTGAAAAAGTCGTTCTGTTGCATAATGCGTGTATATATATATATATATATATATATATATATATATATATATATATATATATATATATATGTTCATATGTTTGTATAGCTTATGAGACTTAACTACGGGGTCATCAGTCCCTAAACTTACAAACTACTTATGAACTAGCTAATCCTAAGGACGGCACAAATATCCATGCCCGAGGGGGGATTCGAACCCCTGACCGTAGTGGCCGTGCAGACCGTGACAGGAGCGCCTCAGTCCCCTCGGCCACCGCGTCCGGTGGTATATATATATGGTGAATCACCTAACACTTGCACCGCAAATATTGCAGAAACGGAAAGTGCGAATGATGTGCGGTTTTCACAGAATGGATTGGTAGTCAAGGACTCGTATTGTTAGCCAATAAACAGATAGTAAAAATACCTAGAAAGTGTATTTTTTTATGCAAACATACAATTTTTCAAATAGAACAATAGTTGTTTCTATCGTGTACTGGAATTTTCGACACCAGCTGTGTACAAAGAATTTTGAATGACATTTTTATCACGTGTAAATTGACAGCTACAAGCATTCAGAGTTTTGGGGGCGGAGACTACGATAGCGTATCTGACTGGCTGGTGGTCATGAGACAGTGGGCCGTGCCCCAGGGGCTAGCCACTCGGCCAGTCAGCTACGCTATCGCTATCGCAGCCTCCATCCCCGAAACTTTGAACAGTTGTAGCTGTCAAACTAAATATGATAAAAATGTCATTCAAAATTCTTTGTACACAGGCTGGTGTCGAAAATTCCAGTGCATAATAAAAACAACCACTGTTCCATTTAAAAAAACTGTATGTTCGCATAAAAAATAAACGTTCTAAGTAATATTACAATCTGTTTTTTGGCTAAAATTACGAGTCCCTGACTACCAATCCATTCTGTGAAAACTGCACATCAATCGCACTTTCCGTTTCCGTAATATTTGCGGTACAAGTGTTAGGTAATTCACCCTGTAGGCCTATATGTAATTATCAAAAAGAATAGCCCAAACTTACATGGTTGAATGTACACGATAATAGATGCAAAAATGTCGTAGTAAACGTGTTTCCAAGAACGAGCCTTTTGCGAAGTAATTACTAATGTATGGTTCCAAGTCGCCACTGACATTATTGAAAACATCATCCTAGTTAGTACACATTAATTTGAAATTTAGACGTTACTATTAGGTTTTAAATCGCCTTCACTTCACATTTCACGTATGGGTTACCTGTTAAAGGAGGTCTTCGAAGTATCTTCCTTGCAACTCGATGCCGTACTGCACTCGTCTGTGCATATGAAAATTCTTTCGAAAACCCCTGGATCATTTCTGAATTTCTGACAAGCGTGTACAACTCTCCTCTCCAGTTCTTCAATCATGTTAACGGTGTGCTGTATACTTCGCTTTTGCGGCGACGCCAGACACAAAATCCAAAGGATTTAGATCAGCTGATATTTGAGGTACTGGTCCACCTCGACCTATCCATCTTTGGCCGCATGTGCACGTCAGGTGCCGTCTCACAGCAACAGCAAAATGTGCCTGAACTCCATTATGCATGTTCCACATAGACTGACGTTGCTGAAGATGGACATCATCAAGCAATCCTGGAAGATGACGCCGCAGATACCTAACGTACCTTCGTCCATTAATGTTTGGTGGAGGAATGTGTGGCCCAATGAGTTGATCACCTAGTACATCTAACCACACATTCAAAATGTTCGTAGAGCTTATGGGACTTAACTACGGGGTCATCAGTCCCTAAACTTACAAACTACTTATGAACTAGCAAATACTAAGCACGGCACAAATATCCATGCCCAAGTGGGGATTCGAACCCCCCTACCGTAGTTGCCGTGCAGACTGTGTCTGGCGAGCCACAGAACGCTCGGCCACCGCGGCCGGCAACCACACATTCAGTGAGAAACTCTGCTGATGTGGTAACTCATGAACGGCATGTGGGTTTATTTCCACTACAAATGTCTATTATAATAATTAAAAACACCATCGCGTATGAATGCTGCTTCGTTTGTAAATAAAATGATAAATGCGAAACGAGGGTTGACTACAGCCTGCTGTTGCATCCACTGACAAAACAACATTCTAGGAACAAAGCCCGCATCATTGAGACGAACTCTGTGGAGGTGGTAAGGATACAGTAAACTGCGATTTAAAATTCTCCATATACTACTGTGGCTCAGTACAGGCACTTTCGTGGCAATTCCATTCGTCGAGATTCCTGCAGAAAGCTGTACTGCTTCCTACATCATATCCTCAACCTCAGGTGCCATGCAAGCAGGCCTACCTCCTGCTCTGCCGTGTGCAAAACCCCATGTTCTCTCAGTCACTGATGGGCCCTTGTAAATGTACGACCTTAGGGGTGTCTTCAATCAGGATATGTTTCTTCGTACATGCGTAAAGCCTCCCGTGCATTGACATTAGTCCTACTGTACTTGACGTGCATTTCCGCATACTCTTTGTCACTGTAAGGTTCCGTTGTGCTGTATTGTAAATATAAGTGGCACTCCTCAGACGCGGCTGATACCCTTTGACTGTGTACTTGATCTGTCCTGTACGTTCTGCGTGTATGGTGTGATTCCGCCTCCACCTCTCGGCAATGTTCCGGGTGTAAACAACGAACATAGGATGGCCTCAAGCGCGCAAGGGGTAAACCGTACGATGTCACAAACAATGCCGTCAGTGACAGGTTGGAATCATACATTCGTAATTATCTCGAAAAAGGGGTCTTTTTGGACCTATGTTTACTGGGACTGTTTTGCTTCTATTATCGTGTACTGTCAACCATGCAACTTTGCGCCATTCTTTATATATGAAACGTTAGATTTACCTTCGCAGTCTTATCAACCATGAGCAGAAGGGGGAGTGCGCCAAATGATATGCCGACTGTGTGTCAAAATGTTCTCGAACCAGCTCTGTGACTATGAACGGTTACTGATTGGTCGCCAATGACATAATAGTGTCATAGTCTTCATAGGAGATATAATACTGAGAGAAGAATTTGACAGAGCGCTGAAGGACCTGAGTCGAAACAAGGCCCCTGGAGTAGATGATATTACGTCTGAACTGCTGATATCGTTAGGAGAGCCAGTCGTGAAAAAATTGTATCACCTGGTATGCAACATGTATGAGACAGGGGAAATACACTCCGACTTCAAGAAGAATATCGTAATTCCAATTCCAAAGAAAGCAAGGGCAGACAAGTGTGAAAATTACAGAACTATCAGTTTAATAAATCATGGTTGCAAAATACTAACACGAATTATTTACAGACGAACGGAAAAACTTCTGGAATCCGACCTCGGGGAGATCAGTTTGGATTAAGGACAAATGTAGGAACATATGAGGCAATACTCACATTACGACATAACTTAGAAGATAGGCTAAGGAAAGGGAAACCTACGTTTCTAGCGTTTGTCGATTTGGAGAAAGCTTTTGACAAAGTCGACTGGAATACATTCTTCCAAATTCTGAAGGTAGCAGGGGTAAAATTTAGGGAGCGATGAGTTATATTCAACCTATACAAAAACCGGACAGCGGTTATTAGTCGAAGGGCAAGAAAGGGACGCAGAGGTTGGGAAGGGAGTAAGACAGGGTTGTGGCCTTTCCCCAATGTTGTTCAATCTGTACATAGAGCAGGCAGTGAAGGAGTGGAAGGAGAAATCTGGAGAGGGCATTAAAGTGCAGGGAGAAGAAATAAAAACATTGCGGTTTGCCGATGAAATAGTAATTCTGTCAGAGACCGCAAAAGATCTGGAAGAGCGATTGAATGGAATGGAACATTAACAAGAGTAAAACGAAGGTAATGGAATGCAATGACAGAAAATCAGGCGATGCTGAAGGAATTAGATTAGGTAATGAGACAATAAAAGTAGTAGATGAATTTTGTTATTTGGGTAGCAAGATAACTTCTGATGACCGAAGTAAAGAAGATATAAAATTCAGAATAGCTTTGGGAAGAGAAGCGTTTCTAAAGAAGCGAAACTTGTTAACATCCAATATTATTTAAATGTTAGGAAGTCCTTTCTGAAAGCATTTGTCTGGAGGGTAGCATTGTATTGGAGTGAAACGTGGACGATAAGGAGCTGAGATAAAAAGATGATAGAAGCTTTTGAAATGTGGTACTACAGACGAATGATGAAAATTAGATGGGTAGATCAAGTAACTAATGAAGAGGTGCTTAACCGAATAGGGAAGAAAAGGAGTTTCTGGCATATTCTGACTTAGAGAAGGGATAGACTGGTTGGACACATCCTGAGACATCAAGGAATTGTCAACTTAGCGTTAGAAGGAAGTGTGTGGGGTAAAAATCGTAGATGGAGACCGAGGTACGATTACAGTAAGCAGATTTAAAAGGATATAGGTTGCCGAACGTATTGTCAGATGAAGAGACTTGCACAGGACAGGGTAGCCTGGAGATCTGCATCAAACCAGTCTGCGGACTGAAGACCACAACAACAACAGTCTTCTCGCATATTTATATTTCTTCAAAAATGTTCAAATGTTTGTTAAGCTTATGGGACTTAACTACGGGGTCTTCAGTTCCTAAACTTACAAACTACTTATCAACTACCTTATACTAAGGACGGCACAAATATCCATGCCCGAGGAGGGATTCGAACCCCCGACCGGAGGTATATTTCTTCCTCGTCTTTAAACACATATTCCCAATATGTAGAAACTTGAGATACAACATTTTGTGTTTGTGTGGTTTGCTCGGCAACTGCCGATTTTTCCAGTTCTCGAGTTTTAACACGTCGTTGATGTTCTGTACAGCCGTCGGCAATAATACGGATGGACTAACCAAAAATTTCTTCCGCACTCACACGGAATATTTATAAATTCCGGATAAAGGCGAGACTATACTTAACGGGGCGTAGTTTCTCTTTAATCTTCTTGGGAGGTCGGAAAATAAGTTTTGTTCCTCGTCTTCCTAGACTCTGACAATTTTCCTACTGGTAGCACCACAGAAATAATGGAACATAGTTGGTGGCTCATCACAAATTTGTAATCAGTAATATTACCCCATAGCAGTCGCGAATGTAGCATGTACTTTCGGAGGGGAAGGGGGCAGCAAGGCCAATGTAAAGATAAGCATGAGGAAAAACCCCTAGAACTCAGGTAAATGATTCTATGCACTTTCTGAAAACGGCACGGATCCGAACATCCAATAACCCTGTTTTTTAATTTTTTTTTTTTTTTTTTTTTTTCCAGTTTGACGTACGATGGCATAAAATTTCTATGAGCTCAGCTCCTCCCCCAGCCAAAATCGTGGATTTGCCATTGCCCCACTCCCCCCACGATTTAATATTTCGGGGGGGGGAGTCCCTGTCGCTCCCACCCCCACCCTTCTATACCCCACTGACCGATGGTATAGGGCCAATCATTTTCCAATTCTTAAATGAATCACAAACTTCCATTCCATCATACAAATCAGATAAAACATTTGGAGACAAAAGTTGGCAGTACAATTTTTTAACAATTTCTGACTTCGGCAACATTTTTCATGTTTAGATAGTATCAATTCTGAATGCTGCGTAACTGTTCCTCTCCAAGGATCAAAATAAATTTTAACCCTTTTATGTCCAGGTATGGTTTCCCTCGAAAGAAACATCTGACTTCAAATTCCTTTAATCGCTGCTAGGACCAAGTGGTTACAAGACGGATCAACAGAATGGGTTCCATACATGGTTACAAATATGACACGTTGCCCAACAGAGAAAAATGAGTTTGTTAGGCAATCATTTACTGCAATTCCCCGGTGTTACATATCTGTAAGGAAGGACACTAGAGGGTTAAGGTGACAGGGTGAATGCAATTGAGGTCCATTGTCAACAACAAACAAATAATCACCAACTGGTGATTATCTTTTCTTACTTGTTCCGTCATCGCCAATATTGTCTTGCATAAAATTACGAACATAATCATCACCATTATTACGCTCTTTAAATACACTTCTATTATTTTCATCCTTCACCTTAACAAATACAGTAGCCTGATCTACTCCAATATTCCACACCTTAATAACTACTCTTGACAACACCATAGAACACAAAGACTTGCATATATTTCCATGTTCGCCATTCCTACAAGGCCACAACCCTGCTAGCTACAGGAGGTACGGAAGATCGCGTGTGACTGTGTATAAAGCGATTGATTATTTCAATATGGATTTTGAAAATATGTAAGCGCGCAAGTGATATTGCAAGGCCCTACGACATTTTGGGGACATGTTGTTAATTTCGCAATATTTTTGCCGTTCTTCGCTGTAATGGTAGCACTTTTAAAGCACTTGGTGCTTTGGAGAGTGCTAATAGCAGAGACATCATAGCTTACCGTCCTTTAAATTCAAATTCAAATGTTTGTAAATCTATCGGACCAAACTGCGTGGTCATCAGTCCGTAGTTTACAAACTACTTAAACCTAGGTCAACTAAACTAAGGACAAACACACACACCCATGCCCCAGGGAGAACTCGAACCTCCACGGCGAGCAACCGCGCGCTCCGCAGCGAGACGCTTTAGACCGCTCGGCTACTCCACCGCGGCTTACCGTCCTTTAAATATTTTTGAAGTTGCTAATAAGCATTATTGTCGATCTTATTTGATTATTCAATATTTTTAGGTTTCTTTTCCACTTTCCACTCACGCACAAAAACACACACATACAGACAGAGACAGACAGCGAGAGAGAGCAAGAGAGATAGTACGGAGGGAGAGAGACAGTCTACATCTACATCTACATGGGATACTCTGCAAATCACATTTAAGTGCCTCGCAGAGGGTTCATCGAACCACCTTTATGCTATTTATCTCCCATTCCAATCTCGAATAGCGCGCGGGAAGAAACAACACCTGAGTCTCTCCGTTCGAGTTCTGATTTCTCGTATTTTATTGTGATGTTCATTTCTACCTATGCAAGTAGGAGTCAACAATATATTTTCGCGTTCGGAGGAGAATGTTAGCGATTGGAGTTTCGTAAGTAGCCCACGCCGCAGCAATAAGCGCCGTTGTTGTAATGATTCCCATCCCAGACCCTGGATCATTTCCGTAACGCTGTCTCCCCTGTATCGTGACAATACGAAACGAGCTCCCCTTCTTTGGACTCTTTCGATGTCGTCCGTCAAACCCACTTAATAAGGTTCCCACACTGGGCAGCAATACTCCAAAAAAGAACGGACAAGCGTAGTGTATGCAGTTTCTTTAGTAGTTCTGCTGCATCTTTTAAGGGTTCTGCCAATAAAACGCAGTCTCTGGTTCGCCTTTCCCACGACATTATCTACGTGTTCTTTCCAGTTTAATTTTGAACTAATAGTAATTACTAGGTATTTTCTCGAGTTTACGGCCTTCACATTTGATTGATTTATCTTGTAAACAAAGTTTAACGAATTTCGTTTCGTGCTCATGTGGACGACTTCACACTTCTCATTATTTAGAGTCAATTGCCAATTTTTAACCACAGTGATATCTTATTCAGATCGTTCTGCAGTTGGTTTTGATCTTCAGATGATTTTACTAGAGGGTAAATGACGGCGTCATCTGCAAACAACTTAAGAGAGCTACTTAGATTTCCCCTAAATCGTTTATGTAATTAAGGAACAGCAGAGGACCAACAACACTACTCTGTGGAACGCCCGATATCCCCTCTGTTTAAGTCGATGCCTTACCATCGATTACTACGAACTGTGTCCTCTCTGACAGGAAATCCCCTATCCAGTCGAAAATCTGGGGGCGATATAACCAAGCAATTTGATTAAAAGCCGTTTGTGGGGTACGGTATCAAAAGCCTTCTGGAAATCAAGAAATACGGAATCGATTTGCGAACCCCTGTCGATAGCACCCATCACTTCGTGTGAGTAAAGAGCTAGTTGTGTTTCGCATAAACGATATTTTCTAAATCCGTGTTGACCTTGGGTCAATAGATCATTCAGTTCGAGGTAATTCATAACATTTGAATACAGTATATGTTCCAAAACCCTGCTGCAAATTGACGTCGATGAAATGGCCTGTAGCTTAGTGGGTTACTCTACTGCCTTTCTTGTATATAGGTGTGACCTGTGCAACTTTGCAATCTTTTGGTACAGATCCTTCTTTGAGAGAGCGGTTGTATATGGCTATTAAGCAAGGAGCTATTGTTTCAGAATAATCAGATGGAATCTAATGGGTATACAGTCCGGCCCAGAAGATCGGGGGACCGATCGTGAGGCCTCCCCGGTTCGTCTTGCGAACAGGTTTGAGGCGCTGTCTGCTCAGGACGACGTTCCTGAGTCGGATGGTGTCTCTCACCCAGTCTGCAAGATCCGGGCTTTCATAGAGAGTGGGTTTACTTGTAGTTGGGAGCTCCAACGTTAGGCGGGTGATTGAGCCCCTTAGAGAGATGGCTACCAAGGAGGGGAAGAAGGCCAACGTGCACTCCGTGTGCATACCGGGTGGAGTCATTCCAGATGTGGAACGGGTCCTCCCGGATGCCATGAAGGGTACGGGGTGCAGCCAATTGCAGGTGGTGGCTCACGTCGGTACCAATGATGTGTGTCGTTTCGGATCTGAAGAGATCCTCTCAGGTTTCGAGCGGCTAACTGAAGCGGTAAAGACTGCCAGTCTTGCTTGCAAGATAAAAGCAGAGCTCACCATCTGCAGCATAGTTGACAGGATCGACTGTGGACCTCTGGTACAGAGCCGAGTGGAGGGTCTGAATCAGAGGCTCAGACGGTTCTGCGACCGTGTAGGCTGCAGATTCCTTGACTTGCGCCATCGGGTGGTGGGTTTCCGGGTTCCGCTGAATAGGTCAGGAGTCCACTATACGCAGGAAGCGGCTACACGGGTAGCGGGGGCTGTGTGGCGTGGACTGGGCGGTTTTTTAGGATAAAGAGCTTCGGGGAAATAGAAAATGGGCAATCTCAAAGGGTTCAGGTGGATCACAGGAGAAATGTAGATCCGGAAACTATCGGTATAACAGTTGTAAATTGTCGTAGCTGTGTCGGGAAAGTTCCAGAACTGCAAGCGTTAATAGAAAGCACCGAAACACACATCATTATAGGCAGCGAAAGTTGGCTCAAGCCGGAAATAAGTTCAGATGAAGTATTTTCAAAAGATCTATCGGTGTTCAGAAAGGATAGATTAAACAAAATAGGTGGGGGCGTGTTTGTCGCTGTCAAAAGTAGTATTTCATGTAGCGAAGTTGAAGTTGATAGTTCGTGCGAGCTATTATGGGTAGAGGTTGTACCCGAAAATCGTAAGAAGTTAATAATCGGTTCCTTTTACCGGCCTCCCGACTCTGACGATACAATAGCAGAAAGGTTCAAATAAAACCTGAGTCTAATTACAAAATCGTATCCGACTCACACGATAATAGTAGGTGGTGGTTTTAATTTACCCTCGATCTGTTGGCGAAATTATATTTTCAGATCAGCAGGTAGGCATAAAACATCGTCCGAAATTGTACTCAACGCATTCTCTGAGAATTACTTCGAACAATTAATTCATGAGCCAACTAGAATTGTAAATGGATGTGAAAACACACTTGATCTCTTAGCAACAAATAATCCTGAGCTCATAACGAGCATCAAAACGGATACAGATATTAGTGAACACAGAGCTGTCGTAGCGAAATTGAATATCGAAAGTCCCAAAGTTACCAAAAATAAACGCAAAGTATATTTGTTCAGGAAAGCAGATAGAAACAAAATACATTGCTTCTTGAAAGACAGCTTCCACTCGTTTCTAACACTAAACGTAGGTGTAGACCAGATGTGGCTCAAATTCAAAGATGTGGTATCGACAGCAATTGAAAGTTTTATACCTAATAAATTAATAAAAGAAGGAGGCGATCCCCCTTGGTACACAAAACAGGTCAGGCCACTGTTGCAAAAGCAAAGGA
This sequence comes from Locusta migratoria, assembly GCA_026315105.1. NCBI lineage: Eukaryota > Metazoa > Arthropoda > Insecta > Orthoptera > Acrididae > Locusta > Locusta migratoria. The sequence goes on along the minus strand of CM048751.1, from coordinate 268,984,174 downwards.
AAAGGCATACTAAATTTAAACGAACAGGAAATCCCCAGGATTTGCGATCGTACTCAGAAGCTCGAAATTTAGCGAAGATTTCAATGCGAGATGCCTATAATATTTATCACAACGAAACTCTTTCTCGTAATTTGACTGAAAACCCAAAGAGATTTTGGTCATGTGTTAAATATACTCGGGGCAAGTCACAAACAATACCTTCACTACGTGATAGTAATGGCGATCCTGCCGATGACAGCGCTACTAAAGCAGAGTTACTAAACATAGCTTTTAGAAACTCATTCACCAAAGAAGACGAAACCAATATTCCAGATTTCGAATTACGAACAGATGCCGTAATGAGTAACATAGAAGTAGATATCATCGAAGTAGTGCAGCAACCAAAATCACTTAACAAGAACAAGTATTCTGGTCCGGATTGTATACCCATTAGATTTCTATCTGATTATGCTGAAGCGATAGCTCCTTACTTAACAGTCATATACAACCGCTCTCTCATAGAAGGATCTGTACCAAAAGATTGCAAAGTTGCACAGGTCACACCTATATTCAAGAAAGGCAGTAGGAGTAACCCACCAAACTACAGGCCTATTTCATTGACGTCAATTTGCAGCAGGGTTTTGCAACATATCCTGTATTCAAATATTATGAATTATCTCGAACAGAACGATCTATTGACCCAAGGTCAACACGGATTTAGAAAATATCGTTCATGCGAAACACAGCTAGCTCTTTATTCACACGAAGTGATGGGTCTATCGACAAAGGTTCGCAAATCGATTCCGTATTTCTTGATTTCCAGAAAGCTTTTCACACCGTACCTCACAAACGGCTTTTAATCAAATTGCGTGGTTATGGTATATCGCCCCAAATTTGCGATTGGATAGGGGATTTCTTGTCAGAGAGGACACAGTTCGTAGTAATCGATGGTAAGGCATCGACTAAAACAGAGGTGATATCGGGCGTTCCACAGGGTACTGTTATTGGTCCTCTGCTATTCCTTATTTACATAAACGATTTAGGGGAAAATCTAAGTAGCTCTCTTAGGTTGTTTGCAGATGACGCCGTCATTTACCGTCTAGTAAAATCATCTGAAGATCAAAACCAACTGCAGAGCGATCTGAATAAGATATCAGTATGGTGTAAAAATTGGCAATTGACTCTAAATAATGAGAAGTGTGAAGTCGTCCACATGAGTACGAAAAGAAATTCGTTAAACTTTGTTTACAAGATAAATCAATCAAATGTGAAGGCCGTAAACTCCACAAAATACCTAGGAATTACTATTACTTCAGACTTAAACTGGAAAGAACACGTAGATAATATCGTGGGAAAGGCGAACCAGAGACTGCGTTTTATTGGCAGAATCCTTAAAAGATGCAACAGAACTACTAAAGAAACTGCATACACTGCGCTTGTCCGTCCATTTTTGGAGTATTGCAGCCCATTGTGGGATCCTTATCAGGTGGGCATGACGGAGGACATCGAGAGAGTCCAACGAAGGGCAGCTCGTTTTGTATTGTCACGATACAGGGGAGACAGCGTTACGGAAATGATACAGGATCTGGGATGGGAATCATTAGAACAACGGCGCTTATCGCTGAGGCGTGGGTTACTTGCGAAACTCCAATCGCCAACATTCTCCTCCGAATGCGAAAATATATTGTTGCCTCCCACTTACATAGGTAGAAATGATCATCAGAATAAAATAAGAGAAATCAGAGCTCGAACAGAGAGATTCAGGTGTTCTTTCTTCCCGCGCTATTCGAGAATGGAATGGGAGATAAATAGTATAATTGTGGTTCTATGAACCCTCTGCCAGGCACTTAAATGTGATTTGCAGAGTATCCCATGTAGATGTAGATGTAGACTTGTTCTTGTTAAATGATTTTAGTTGCTGCACTACTCCGATGATATCTTACTTCTGCGTTACTCATTACGGCCTCTGTTTGTAATTCGAAATCTGGAATATTGGTTTCGTCTCCTTTGGTGAATGAGTTTCTAAAAGCTATGTTTAGTAATTCTGCTTTAGTTGCGCTACCATCGGCAGGATCGCCATTACTATCACGTAGTGAGAGTATTGTTTGTGTTTTGCCCCTAGTATATTTAACATATGACCAAAATCTCAATCAAAATTTCAATCAAATTTCGAGAAAGAGTTTCGTTGTGATAAGCATTGTAGGCATCTCGCATTGATGTCCTCGCTATATTTTCGAGCTTCTGTGTAGGATCGCCAATCCAGGGGATTTTGTGTTCGTTTAAATTTAGCATGCCTTTTCCGTTGGTTTTGCATCAGTGTCCTGACCTGTTTTGTGTACCAAGGGGATCACCAGCTTCTTTTATTAATTTATTTGGTATAAAACTGTCAATTGCTGTCGATGCCACTTATTTGAATTTGAGCCACATCTGGACGTTGGGTGGGGGGGGGACGCAATAAGAGAGAGCATATGTATGTAGTAGAGCCATAAGAGTAACGAAAAGATGCGTATCCGTATGTATCCGTTACTAAAAGAAACAGTTATCGTTACAAACGTATCCGTTACTCGTGACTCCACCCAGACATGCGGCCGCTACACTGTCTTTGAAACCGTGAAAAAATTATAACTATTATTGTTAATATTACTTTAAAATGTAAATTTGCCCTGTTGATACTGTATACCTCCATTTTGAGGCAATTACACTACTGAGGAAAGGATCAGTACCCTACAGTCCATTTCCCTCGTGATTAAAATACAATTGTCATACAGAGTGATCAAGATTAGCGAGACCCACCCGGAACCTCCATTTTAAGTACTGTTCTTGCTTTTTACTTGGAATTTCAGAGGCAATCGTAATATTATTTGACGAATGTCAGTGTGTTTGATCATAATAGTAGCACTACATTTGCGAGCAACGGGACTATTGTACTGTACTATGTCACATTAAACATTTAGACAATGCCATCATGAATGAAATTTGCAGATGATAAATATTGAGTACTTTTTACAAAACTTTGTAATAGTAGACAAGATAAAAAATCCATGAAACTGATACCTTTGCAGGTAAAAAAATAGAATAAAACGTATGTTAAAAGCGAACGTCAGACCATCGAGGATTAACCTGCAAACTAGTCTTGTGTAATTAGCGAACGAACTAGTTCGGAAGAGCGATCCCACAGGCGAACTACGTGAACTAGTTCGCAGATACCTCGCCTCTTAGTTCGTCCACTCCTTTTCCGAAGACTGACGGGGAACAGCGAGAGGACGCGAGAGCGCGCAGAATCGCGTGATTCCCTTCTGCAAGTTACCTTCATTTCGAGCTGAAATGCAGCTCAGCTGTAGTTTCATAGTTCACTGCCACAAGAAATCTATTTTAAAAATAAAGTACTACGAGTACTCTGTATGCAAATTAGTTGAATACCATTGTATCACCCATTCGTGTAAATAACTGGTTTATTTGCCTAAGTATTTGATGTCAAATTTCCCAAAAATACGGGTAATAGCTCACGCTTTGGTAACACTGATCCATTACATAAAAATCTGTCATAAAAAAGAGCTCTTTTAGTAGCGGCAGCAAAGGCCAAAAAGAGCGGACGAACTAGGAGCAGCGGACGAACTAGGAGCAGCGGACGATTATGCCAAACGTATCTCGCTTCATAGTTCGTTGGATTCTTTTCCGAAGACCGACGGGCAATAGCGAGAGGGCACGTAGCAGAATTAAAAATCACGTGGTTGCCTTCTGCTGATGAGTCATTTCGAGGTGAGCGTCTGTCTGCTAGATTACATAGTTCAGTATTACAAAATTTCTGTTTTGATGTGTTATGCACTCTGCAATATCTGACTAATAAATTCCATAATGCCAAGATATAGAGATAACTCTATACTTAAATGCGAGAAATTATCCACAAACTGTTTTGGTTTGCGTGATATCGTTAGCGACTCAAGCAGCAAGTCCATGAAGCAGCTAGGTGGGGAACTTCGCCCTCCACCTGCACGCGCAGACCACGTCGCTCAGCCGTCACTGGGAGCGGACGAACTAAAAGAGCAAACTAGTTCGCGGCAGAGCCGCGAACTAAAGTGAGAGCTCCCAATCGCGAACTATTATGCGCAAGTCCACAACCTGCCACCTCATGGCGCAATATCCAGCCCCCTCCCCTTATACAGTATCACAAGCGCACATTGTATCTCCGAAGATTACATGAAGCTATTAGGTGTCGATTGGCGTTGTTATTCGACAAACTACTTCAATGACCTTGCATTTTAGCTTTATAGCATATCAGCTTATATGCGCAAGTCTACTGCAAACACGGGCCAAGAAGTATAATCCAAAATATTTAAAAACAAAAATAACAATAAAAAATCATAGAGCTACGGAACATGCTTTTAAAAGTTCGTTACGGATGTCAATATAAATTATTTATCTCGTAATAAATAGTATCACAGAATATATGCATTCACCGTAATGGTTTTCGTTACAGAGTTCGTATCGATGCGGTTGATTCGAATAAGGAAATGCATTCATGAGTAAGTTCGTATCGATACGGTAGGTGCGAGTAATGAAATTTATTCACGAACTAGCTTAAACCCGCGGCTCCGCTCGCGTGTTGGTTGATTATGATAGATAAGCTATCTTTCAGTATGCTTATCCCTACAGAGAAAGAGCTGAAGACATTGTAGCACGCATAGACCAACGATATGGTCTGTGGCATCCTTCGACCTTAGGTACGGGTGACTGGGCCTGGCATCGTTTTCATGGCACCAACATCTCTGAAGCTACACCATTGTTCTTACCAACATTCACGTACAAGTGTATAAATTTGCCTAGGATTATACAGAGCTTTTTGTGGAAGGAAGTAACATTAAATTTCGAGTGAAAGTATTATTAGCTTTAAATGATGGCATTTCTTCAAAACTATGGAGTTGTTTATTATATCCAGCTAATGTTTGCCAACAGTCACGTGGTCATATGTTTGAACCACACCATGTGAATAGCCGCTCTGTTTGTCCTGTCTGGTAGTATCTATCGTCGAAGGTCCGAATTTTTTTTATAATTTGACGACTTTCAATCACCATATCTTCCACCCTCTTATAGCTATCGGCATGGAACTGCTATGGTGTACAACGGGAGACTTCGGACAACAATTACACACAGACCATTCGTTTTCGTTTTGTAGTTTTCGCTGCAGAGCGAAATATTAAAACACACACACACACACACACACACGTGGAATTTTATATACACCGATAAATTTCCTTCCCAATATTCTCCATCCTTTTATCATCATCAACCCTCAAGCAACAATGCAACCAATAAAACCATTTTCAAAGAGTAAATATAATTTTCAAAGAGTAATTATTGTTTCGCATTTCACGTTATATTCTTCAAATTACTAAATATCTATCAGATCGCTATAAAACCGTGCCTAAAATCTTACGTATAAATCAGTAACTGTACAAATATTTAAGATTCTGCGTCTTGTGATAAGCGTACGGACGTGATAACCGTACACCGAACAGACATTAACATTAATATATACATATAGATAAATAGCTATCCGCCGGCCGCGGTGGCCGAGGGGACTGAGGCGCTTCAGTCACGGTCTGCACGGCCACTACGGTCGGGGGGTCGAATCCCCCCTCGGGCATGGATATTTGTGCCGTCCTAGTTCGTAAGTAGTTCATAAGTAGTTTGTAAGTTTAGGAACTGATGACCCCGTAGTTAAGTCCCAAAGGAAGGGAAAAAAAAAAAAAAAAAAAAAGCTATCCGATCGCCATAAAAACCGTTCCTAAAGCCTTCCCCGGGTAGAAATAAGTAACTGCACAAATTTTTAGCTCTTTGTCTTGTGGTTCAGACGTGATAAACGCACACCGAACAGACATGCACATTTATAGATATAGATAACGATTCAGTATTTCATATCAGCCAAAGTATTCGCTACTCAGAACCGAATACATACGGTTTTCTACAGCTCCAGTATGCCGGCCGCGGTGGCCGAGGGGACTGAGGCGCTCCAGTCACGGTCTGCACGGCCACTACGGTCGGGGGTTCGAATTCCCCCTCGGGCATGGATATTTGTGCCGTCCTTAGTGTTAGCTAGTTCGTAAGTAGTTTGTAAGTTTAGGGACTGATGACCCCGTTAGTTAAGTCCCATAAGCTATACAAACATTTAAACATTTTAAACAGCTCCAGTATGTAGTAAAAAGCTATTCGGCGCGACTGCTAGCCACTCTGACCACCGCCTGACAATGTTGGTGGCGGGTCAGATTTACGGGTGTGAACAGTTTGCCCCTAACAATTACCTTCCCCCTTTTAGAGAGACAATCTGGGCGGGCCATCAGCAGGGCTAAACGAAGCAGAATGGAGCGGCAATTAACACTTTAGCCCCCGGATGACCGCGCCGGTGAATTACGACGTCCCGGCGCCGCAGCCTGGGTAAACACACCGGCCCGTCCCGCCCTAACGACCGCGCGATAACCACCATTAATTTGCGGCCACGCCGCTCCTCCTGACGTCACCAGCCGCCGCCTGGGCCTGCCGGCGGAGTTCAGAGGTTCGTTCCAGCAGCTGCCCGACGGCTACTTTCAAGCACTAAGAAACAGGTGTTACTGCGCATGCGCAGCTACTATGACGTAAAAATCCTTGTTTGATACTTGCACTGCTGGAACGCTTTCTGCAGTGTTTCTGGCTGCAGGCGAATGTGAGTTTAAAGGAATAATTAAAACACTTTCCTTCCTAATAACGAATAAGTGTAAACGAGAAATATCTGATCTCAAGTGGGATTGCAGCGACTTCGAAATAATCGAAAAACACTCCACAAACACACGAATCACGTGATGGCTACCCCCACCCTTAACTCAGCCCTTTCTGCGCATGCGCAATTGACCGCGCCAGAAATATTTTTCTGGGTAGCGTCTGGCTGCTTGCGGCAACTGCTGGAACACCAAACCGCCGCACTCCAATTAGCCAGAAGCGGGAGAAGGCGCTGCTGGAACACAATTTCAGCGTTGCGCATGCGCGTCAAGCAGTCTGGAGAACGAACCTCAGGACAATGGCCACGCGACTCCGCCACGGCAGGACGCTAAATACCGAGAGTGCCGGAAGTAGACTAGAGTTGTGGCGATTCGTCAATGAGTCGTTTATTTAAACGAATATAAATAAAGAATCGTAAGAATCGAATCGTGGCACGGACGAATCGTCGTTCAAAAGAATCGTCTGTCGCGTGACGGTTCTAAGTTCCAACGATTCACGATTCGAAGGCGATTGCCGAATGCCGGAGAGAAGAGGGGGGACCAATCGTCGTTCAAAAGAATCGCCTGTCTCGTGACGATTCCAAGATCCAACGATTCATGATTCGAAAGCAAGTGGCGAATCGTGCCGAATAATTACGAAAACCAGAAAGCGTGTGAACAAAGGAAGCACAGTACGAAGATGGTGAGCTGTTAATTATCAGCCTATTCACGAATTACAGATGACAGAAACAAAACGCAGCGAAATACACAGCTGCCAATACATACGAATATACCTCGTTTATACAGTTTACATATTATGTATTTAAAAGAGCAATCCTTACACTTTTATATTTCTCGTATCCCGGAAATGGCTGTAACGGTTTGGATTACATTTTGTGTTTAGAGAGGTTTAATCTTTTCGAGTTCATCTAGGTAGTTCTAGTTTTTGTAAAAACTCAATTTCACAAAAATATTCTTTTTATATAAAAACGCGATTTTAAATGTTTTTAAAGCCATCTCAAAAATCTTTTTTACCTTGGTTTTTACGTTATCAGCTTTCCTCAAAGAAACCGATTTTACAAAAAATAAACATTTTAATAAACGTGAATTTCTTGCATCTCGAAAGAAATTTAATATTTAGAGACCGATTCTTATTTTTAATGTTTATTTCGTGTTTCCTTAAACTAATTAATTTTACATAAGTAATTTATAATGATTAGATATCTGTTAATTACCATAGATTTAATTAAATGTATATTTAAATGATCGAAGTATTCAAACAGAACGAAAAAAAATGTATAATGTTACAGCAGGATTCGAAATAAGTGACCTACGTTCACTAAACCTACGACGCTACTAAATGAGCTATGATGACAGCAGAAATAGTTAGTTGGTAGTGTAATATGTATTTATAACCGTTCGCAAAACTTCAGACTATTTTCTCGAGAATTTTTGTGAGCTGAATCGAATGGCTTTGCCTCATTATTATTTTAAGTCTGAACTTTACGCACCATAAATATTAAAAAATCCGATAGCCATATTGTCACCTTTTCGGCATTTTGTAAGAATCGTACCGTCGCAGACGAGAAAGAATCGTGAACGAATCGTAGGAACAGATGCAAAAGGTTAAGATTCCATCATCCATGACCCAGACATGTATTGCCATCTATGAGCAAGATGTAGAAGTAAAAATCGCGCCAATGCAGACTAAAGAATCGTGAATGAATCGTAGGAATAGATTCACAATGTGGGATTGAATCGCAAGAATCGATTCCTAAAAAAGAATCGTGTTGCCCAACTCTAAAGTAGACTGCCGGAAGCACTGTCGTACCATATCTGTGGTATCTTGGAGCAATAGTGTCTGCGGCAGTGTTGCCAACCTCTGAAGCTCAAAAGTCCCATCCAGGAATTCAAAATGTTCCTTTGAGCACAATGTGTCCCACGGCAAACAAAAAAATTATAAGAGTATAAAAAATATATAATTCTTTGTTTTAATTAATGCTGTTTGTGCTCTATGATGGACAGAAAAACAAAATAATCATCTAACTTAACGCAAAAAAATAAAAATAAAAACCTTTGTCCCTTTCTGAAAAATAATCGTCAAAATGTCCCACTATATGGAACAAATCCCACGGGTTGGCAACACTAGTCTACGGTCTCTGCTTTGCAGACGACATGTTGAAATACAAATCGTGACAATCTACCATTTTAAAGGGGTATTACATTGAAGATTTATTACAGACACGTCACTTTAGTTCATTAAATATCAATGAAGAACAAATATCAATTAATGACGCAATAACGATGAAACCCAAAGCAAAACGTATATGAATAGAAATGGTATAACTGCAGGTTTAGTATCAGTCTGGTCTTCTGGATAGTGGAATGAGGTTACAGGCACCGCTAAGGAAAATTTTTGGTTCGAGCCCTGTGAGAACTGACTTTTTTTCTTTTCTTTCGTAACAGAATCTCGGACAGTAATGTATTACTAGTGTGTTATACAGTATTCGGCATGTTTCATTTTCCGAATACTTTGCAATATCCAAGTGTGTCGAAATGCAGGAACCTAACAGACAGTTTAAATTTGTGTGACTGAAACAAATACGAATGTTATTTAGATTCTTCCTTCGCACAAAGGCGTTGCTGGCGATCTATTTCATAATATGTGTCGATTTCCGAGTTCGTATTAAGGTAGCAACCCAAGAAGAAAGTTTAACCTGAAACGAGTAAACTGCAAGTGACATTTAAATTTTGGCTTTTCAAACTTGGGTGTTTATAACCGAATATGTGGCGATTTGCGAGTGTGTAATTCGGCAGAAACATTAGGAAACAGCTTGATTTGCTGTGATTGAAAGAGTACAGTACCATTTACATTTGTATTATTCCTTGTAGCTAGGGCCGTATTTAGGTAGGTGCACAGAGTGGCAAAACTTTGGGTACGCAAAAATTTGCCATCGAATTTTTTGTAATATTCCATTGTTAATTGAATCATCATTATTCAGAGTTTAAATTACAGTAATAAATTTTAAAATTGAGGTTGCTGTGTTGATTGCAGTCGTGGCATACCCAGAGACTTTTTTTTTTAATAAATTACTACACAGGGGCGTCGCATACCCTAAATACGGCCCTGCTTGTAGCTAATAGGTGTCTGGTTGTTTATCATTTTCATTTGTAGGGGATCTGTCAAACATAATTTTTTAAGGACATTAGATTATCATCAACTATTTGTAATTCACAGTTATGATTTCTGTCGAAAAATCCATTTTCATGTGCCACATAACAATTTTAAATTGTCAGGCATGCCTGAGAAACATGTCATCGTCACATCACCACACATTTAGTTTCACAAAGCAGGTGGTCAGATACTAATTCGATCCTGCTTTACTTTCGTTTACACATCATGTAGCATCACCATATTCAGTAATACAGGTCGGAATCATAAATGTGAATTGAAAAACAAATAATGACATGTACCTGGCATTCCTTAAAAGAAAAAGTTCGCAGTTTATTTCCGAATAAATAGCGATTTACGAGTTTGTGATTAGGTATGAACCTAACAGATCATCTGCGAGCGTAACAAAATTCATATTCATGTATGACACAAATCGTCGTCTGTTTGTTTACGTGTATGTTGTGATCATGGCGTGTAGTGCCATGATTCTACCACGAAATTCGATAATCGAATTCAAATGCTCAAATGTGTGTAAATCTATCGGACCAAACTGCGTGGTCATCAGTCCGTAGCTTACAAACTACTTAAACTAAGGTAAACTAACCTAAGGACAACACGCACAAACACACACACACACACACACACACACACACACACACACACACACACACACACACACACCAGGGAGGACTCGAACCTCCTACGGCGAACAACCGCGCGCTCCGCAGCAATGCGCTTTATGCCTAGTTTACACGACGATCGAAAGTTCACAAGAAAGATAACTGTCTGCTGAAATGCTCCAAGCGTACTAACTGGGTGTTAATGACGTGCGATCATACAGGCTTGGTTGCGTTAATACGATAAACTTCCGTCTACACGTTTGATTACAACTAACAGTAGCGCCTGTGCGAAAATACGGGCTTATTACTGTTTGTATACAGGGATTTTTCACATTTTGGTGTATGTCACAGCTGATAATATTCAACTTAAGAAGCTTACACTGTCGGCGGTTGCAGGAGCTGTGGCAATGTTTGTTAGAACACTATAGAGAAGAAGAAATAGAAGTTGGATGTGTCCTTGATTGAGAGGAAGAGACGAAGAATGAGATGTGAACTGCATGCAGATAATGAAGTAACTCATACAAGAGGACTTCAATGAATTCAGATATTTTTACGAATGTTAAGTGCTGAGTGCTTTACCAAGTTGCTTTCGTTCGTCCAAGGACAAAAACACGGCGATGAGAGAGAGAGAATTTCGCCAAGCTAAAGGTACGAAATATTTTTTTACACTTGAGTTACATTTTCAGCTTTGCTAAAGTTATGCATCAGTTACTTCCTATAATAATTTTTTGCAGGTTCGCTATAACATTGCAGTTTCTAGCGACAGCAGAATCTTTCGAGAGCCTAGCCTTTGCATAAAGAATTTCTGTACCAACTCTTACAAATATTGCTGTTGAAGTCTGTACAGCAATATCAATTTCTGATGCATAATGGGACCTCAACTTTGCTTTTTAGCATCACACTTTCGAGATTATGTGCAACCGACTTTCTGACATACTAAAAATTATAGAATTTTAAAAATATAAAGTTAATCAACAAGACGTATCCAAAATTCATTTAAATCTACACTTTTTGTTATTTTCTTCATAAATAAGTCATTGCACCTTCTTACAGTAGAGGATTTTCTGCAGTGATCCTGTATGCCTCAATCGAAAACACAATTCCTGCTCTGTTCCAATCCACTGATGCAAGACGTATCACTCCAACAAAGCAATCAATTTCGTTAACTACGCGGCTTTTTCCACACATAAACATGAAAGCCACACAACGAATTCACTTCTGCGCATGAGCACCTACTTCGCTACTAGCAAATTTAGAACCTGTCCTAAAGCGTACTAGCTAGTACGAAACGCTGTCTGCGCTCACGAAATGCTAGTAGTTCCGCGTTTACGTCGCTAGATGGCGCGCAACGTGATCCGTTCATTACTAGCGCGATCATCGTGTAAACTGGGCTTTAGACCGCTCGGCTACTCCACCGCGGCTAGTCGACTTCAATTCACCTTACGGCACTCTTGGTACGCCGAGTACGCCAAGCGGCGGGTGCGACAGTGTCCAGCACAATGAACAGTAAGACTTGAGTCACATAGTCGTCTGTTGTGCCTGCCCGAAACATACTTCTGGTCATCCAAAGCCCAAAACCAAGAAGGACCGGAGATACCACAACCAAATTTATTTAAGAGGTAGTATGCTATAAATTCATCATAAGACTCAATGCTTTTCTTCTAAATAAGGTAAGAGGTACTCTCAGAAGGAGATCTACCAGTCTTGCAAATGCATTTCAGCATGAGACTTTGCAGGAACTACCTCAAGAGTGTCCACTCATAAAAATCCTATCCAGAAAATTGGAAGAAAAAGGACTCTTAAGTTTTAAGCCCAGCACATATGTAAGACTGTGCTGCAGTACTTTCGAATCAACATCGCCTAGAAAACAGGGCCTCATAACTGGCCGTGTCTACGTCACAAAGAGATGCCGCGGCCGCCAGGTGACTGGCAGACCGCTGGGGCACCTCTACCGCCTCGTAGCGGCCCCACAGTCTACATCTACATCTACATGGGATACTCTGCAAATCACATTTAAGTGCCTAGCAGAGGGTTTATCGAACCACCATTATACTATTTATCTCCCATTCCATTCTCGAATCGCGCGCGGGAAGAAAGAACGCCTGAATCTCTCCGTTCGAGCTCTGATTTCCCGTATTTTATTCTGATGGTCATTTCTACCTATGTAAGTGGGAGTCAACAATATATTTTTGCATTCGTAGGAGAATGTTGGCGATTGGAGTTTCGTAAGTAGCCCACGCCGCAGCGATAAGCGCCGTTGTTGTAACGATTCCCATCCCAGATCCTTTATCATTTCCGTAACGTTGTCTCCCCTGTATCGTTGCGTTCGCGGCCTTTTAGTGTGACGTAGACACGGCCAGTTGTTAGGCTTTTGTCTTCCAGGCGGTGTTGGTCGAACAGCACAGGAGGTAGTGAGTCTGCCTATAATGGGGGCAATCTACGTGAGGCCAAAGCCCGAAGTGGTGTAGTTTGTCATTCATTTTATTTTCTGGGGTAAAAGTAACAATGGCATTTTTTTTTTCCAGTTCCTCCCTTTGCTTATTTATCAGGGGATAAAAAATAAAATAAGAAAGGATCAAAAAACCTAAGGTTACAGATTTCGAGTCCTTATGTGAGCGAAAATAATATTTTTTTATTGTATCTGGCAATATTAGGGCCTTCAGGCCCTCCCTTACACTTAACCAGACTTGCCACACAACTTGTGTAGTACATTACCATGTGTAATACAAGTATTAAAGTTAAAAAAGAAAGATTATTATTACTAGAGTTATTGTAACATTAATATAATGATAATTATAAGAATCAAAAATGATATAATAACAACAATAATTATGACTTTGAAAAAGGACAGTATCTATGTTTCATATTGTGAACATCAGCTCTATTACCATTAAGGAATTGCCTCGTTATGTTGTTGCAGATTATGAGTTGTTCCCATCAAGCAAAGAGACAAGATGATAGAATGTGGCGGAAGAGGTATAGAAAAGGTAGATTGGTTAGAGGAAGAGAAATAGAATGATAAGATTGAAGCTATGATGGAGAGGAGATGTGCATAACAATGAAGGCTAAGCCGTCTTTAATATTTAAATTTTGAGTTTCCTCTTTAATGTTGTGTGTTTTAGGGTAAGACGTAGATCACATGGCAATGTATTCCATAGTCGTATGGCTGAGATGGAGAACGACTCGGAGAAAGATTTAATGTTGTGTAAAAGTACAGCTAAGATGCTAGACGTATCCGATCTGGTATTGAGGTTGTGAAAAAAAAAATAGAAGTATAAAAAGAAGAAAAAAGTTCGATCCTACCTTCAAGATTTCCGCAAGGTTTTGACACTGTACCACACATGCGTCTTCTAATCAGATTGCGTGTTTACGGAATGTCGCCACAGTTGTGCTATTCGTTTCGTGACTTCCTGTCAGAAAGGACACAGTATGTTGTAATTGACGGTAAGTCATCGAGTAGAATGGTTCCCCATGGAAGTGTTATAGGGCCCCTACTGTTCCTTATTTTTATAAACGATTTAGGATATAATCTGAGTAGCTCTCTTAGACAGGAATAACTATTGTGTACAACTTAAATTGGAAAAAAACACATAGCAATATTGTAGGGAAGGCGAACTAAAGACTACGTTTCATTGGCAGAACATTTAGAAGATGCAAAACTACAGAAACTGCCTACACTACTCTTGTGCGTCCTATTTTGGAATATTGCTAAGCATTGTGGGATCCACAACAGATGGGACTGACGGACGCTTTAGAGAACGTTCAGAGAAGGGCAGTTTGTTTTTTATTATCGCCATATGGGGGAGAGAGTGTCACTGAAATTAAGCAAGAATTGGGGTGGAAATCATTAAAAGAAAGGAGTTATTTGTTGCGCCGAGATCTATTTGCGAAATTTCTTTCACCAACTTTCTCTTCCGAATGCGAACATATACTGTTAGCACCCACCTACATAGAGAGACATGATCATCATAATAAAGTAAGAGAAATCAGATCGAAAACAGAAGACTTTAGGTGTTCCTTTTCCCCCGAAAGCTATTAGAGAATGAAACTGTCGAGAAATATCATTAAAGTGGGTCGATGAACTCTCTGCCATGCACTTCAGTGTGACTTGCGAAGTATCGTTGTAGATGTAGGAGTAACATTTTTATTGTTATTATTTATTTGATCTTTCCTGAGCGTCTGTCTGTTTTTATACTTACAATAGGGAAATAGCTACACTCTGGTTTTCAATGAACAAACTGGTCCGTCTATGCTTCAAACGGAAACAAGATATATGAGTACTGTTACTGAACAAATAGGCCTTGATCTAGAGGTGTGAGGCTCATTCATATCAGAAATAGAAAACACAGGAATTATTTGGGTGTAACTGAGGATTCTGAAACTCTGCATATGCTTGGCATTGAAGTACAAAGCCGTGGGAGCGATCTAAAAATTAATTTCTTACTTAAGAATCAGCTATGCTAAATTTTATTTGATGACTGGTGTCGGGATTCTTTGTTATCTTCGGATCCTGTGTAAAAGCTTTTCAGTAGGTGTCAGTCATATTTACAATGTATTGATGGCAACTAAGGAATGTTGAAACCTACCATAAAATAAAAAAAATAGGGTGATTTTGGCACATGTTTTTATTTTTCAATTCTGTATCTCAGAGAACAATGGAAAAAAGTTGCAGCCAAGTTTACATAATACAACGATTTGTGCTTACTGGAAAATTTCTGCTTTTCCTGCTGATCAAAGCATTCGGGAATGTCCTTCGTTCATTGTGTTAATGAGGCAGATGGCTCTCTGTTGAGATCTTTTTGCGCAACCACACGGCACTGTTGGCGATTCCTAGTCATTTTTTACGTTTCTAATCATTAACTTTTCCGATGCCTGGGTGGATGTAAAATAGATCGATACTTTCTACCTTCTTCGAAATTAACGGAACACTCAAAATAACAACCTATATCGCTACCAAACACTAGCCTGCGTGGTTACAAGGACGAAACAAGTCTCTCAGAGTTCTTTGAAGGTTTTCCGTTGAATGATTTTTGATCAGGTGTACAGATTATCAACACTGTCAGACACCTACTTGGCCTAATTTAAAGTTACACCAGTGGCAGATTAAGAGGGGAGTGCGGGGGGAGGCAAACTGACCCGTTCCTCTCATCTGAGTGAGGCCTCCAAACAACTCGAAAGCATTTTTGACCCACTTTAGGTTACGATAGTAACACTAAAAGTGGGCCTTTGCGATCGCCTTTAAAATTCGAAATTAAAATGTAAATGACGGCTTAACCGTCCATCTTAAACAAAAATTGAATAAACGTATTTGTAGAGGAGAAAACTCTCTAAATCATCGATCTATTACGCTTTTCTCCATATCTCGCATCGTTTCAGAGATATTTGAAAAAATAACGGCAATTTGAAAATGTCTGTAAAGTATTCCCACTTTTTAGGTCGCGCCAGACGTAATTATTGGCCGCCAGAGACCAAAATCTCCCTTTTTCAAATGTTTTGCACAAAAGATAAGTTAGTAACATTAAAAATGGGACGTTGTGATGGCCTTTTGACAGCACGAAATTTAATTGCAAATAACTCCTTAACCGCTCATCTGAAACAAAAATTGAATAAACGTATTTGTAAAGGAGAAAATTCTCAACAAGTCTTATATTGTTTCCATAACTGCGCCGTTTCAGAGATGTTGTTGTTGTGGTCTTCAGTTCGCAGACTGGTTTGATGCAGCTCTCTATGCTATCCTGTCCTGTGCAAGTCTCTTCATCTGAGAATACGTTCGGCAACCTACATCCTTTTGAATCTGCTTACTGTATTCGTCCCTCGGTCTCCCTCTACGGTTTTTTCAGAGATAAATGCAGAAATAATGGCGATTTGACACTGTCATTTGATTTTACATAAACCAGTAAAGGCAAAGAAGATATACTTGAAAAACATAATGAAAGTATGGGAGAGATATTAAAATAATAATTTAAAGAGGTAAAAATTCAAAAAAATAGTATATTTGTAAAAGCTAAACTTAAATAATTTTGGATGTTTGTTAAAATACGTCAGAGAGAATAGTACGAGTTGACCCATAGATATTATCACAATAGTAGAGTCGTAATCGTAAAGTCAACAATTTTTATTTACTTTTATGTTATTTTTATTCTTACTATTTTTATCCGAAATTTTTGTAAAAAATCATTGAACTACAGGAAAACCGTGAAACACGCCAGTGTGAATTTTTTCCTTGCCTCCTTGGCCTCTCGTTCTGGGGCTTCCAAATTTCGAAAGCTATTCATTTTGTTTTGCCGCCGCCCCGGGGCCTCCGACAGCCATAGTCCACTACTGAGTTACACGCCCTGTTAAAAAAAATTAATAATCTAATCACAAAATACGCACACAAATGACATTAAATAAGGTAGAAAAGCACTAGTATCACATTAAAAAATGAAAACATAAAAAAATAAAGAAAAACACATCGACTGTACGTAACTGCATTACTTGAACTGCCAAGATACAGTAATTACTAGAATACTCATTTCTTAAAATGAGGCAGCAGTTACAGAACTTCAGCTAAAATAAACAATAGGACTTAATGTTGCTGCTGAGTTGTCAACCAAGAGAAGCTAACTAAGTAGATCATCAACTCAAAGATTACTTGATATCTCTTGCAAATGTTGCGAACAGCGAAATTGACACTGGGTGAAATATGAACTTTCAAGTCGAAAATTTAATTTTGTAGGTTAGATAGAAAAGTACTGATATTGTTTTCTTAAATAGTCTCCCAACTTTTAAAGGGCACACACACACATCCCCACATACCCCTCAAAGAAAAGCCCTGGCATAACTGAAAACAGTCAAGTGTGCAGTGAGGGAGACAAAGAAATCAATATTGAGTACGTAAAGAATCAAGAATTGCTGACATCCTTACATGCCATTTTATGTACCCAAATAAAACCGCCTCAGTTTTCCGAATAATATGACATGCCACACACGGTATTTGTATTGATAATTAGAGACAGTAATTATTGTACCTGCAAATGTCATTGGATGTAAGTATGATGTACCCCTTGGGCATGGATGTTTGTGTCGTCTTTCCTATAAGGTAGTTCATAAGTAGTTTCACAGACAAATATATACAGACGGGAAGGGTCCGGTCCCACGCTCAGGGGTGCGAGGCGGGGGGTCCTGAAGCAGTTTCGTAAGATGACCCATGATGGCGCTGCGGTCAGAAGCAACCCTTTAAACTGGCCAGAGCAGGCGGCAGGTAGCGGCTGTCCCCACCACCACCTCCCCTTAAACGCCGGCAAGCCGGACACAGCCGTGGCCTCGTGGCAGGCGGCACAAGCTCTCCCCTCAGCCTCCCCTCCACCGTACCCTCTGACGTGAGAGGCACCCTCAGAAGCGCCTGTAGTGTGGTCTACCGATGCTAAGCCAGGGAACCGCCTGACACCTGCTAGCATCTTACGGGACTATGAGAGGAGCGTAGGACAGTGGTTTAGGGGGGGGGGGCTGCTTCTCTGTATATGTTACTCTGTGGTCGTTTGTAAGTTCAGGGACTGATGATCCCGCAGTTAAGTACCTTGAGCAACTTTCACACAGTTAAAAATTAGGTGTTAAAATTGTAAGAGTCTGAATGAAAGTCCTTGGTCCACTTGAGCTGTTATTTTTATTGGAGTCGTGAAGACCAGCACAACCGGTTTCGCAACAACAAAAAATGTTTGTAAAGTCTATGGGACTTAACTACAGGGTCATCAGTCCCTAAACTTACAAACTACTTATGAACTAGCTAATACTAAGGACGGCACAAATATCCATGCCCGAGGGGGGATTCGAACCCCCGACCGTAGTGGCCGTGCAGACCGTGACAGGAGCGCCTCAGTCCCCTCAGCCACCGCGGCCGGCCGGTTTCGCAACCTACAGTTGCATCTTCAGGCGCTTTTTAAAAGTTTTCCATATAAGTGATTTATGATGGATAGTGGGGTTAATGGTTAGGTGGTACCGCAAGCACCTTGGCCCTTTTCGTCAAAAAGATTAAAAATAAGTCTACCGTGCTTCTTTTTATTCTTTTTGACGAAAAGGGCCAAGGTGCTTGCAGTACAACCTAGCCATTAACCCCGTTATCCATCATAAATCATTTATATGGAAAACTTTTAAAAAGCGCCTTAAGATGCAACTTTAGGTTGCAAAACCGGTTGTGCGGGTCTTCACGACTCCAATAAAAATAACAGCTCTAGTGGACCAAGGACTTTCATTCAGACTCTTACAATTTTAACACCTAATTTTTAGCTGTGGTTGCCCATCATACAAAGTTCTTTGCGAAGTACCTTGAGGTTAACAAACATTTGCTTCTCCCAGACTCTTTAAAATTGAATGGCGTCGTACGGAAGCCTCGTGTTTGCTTTCGTAGGAGAGGTCTCACGCTGGAAAATACCGAGGTTGGAATCCTCACAGTATGTGGCCAAGTGAAAGGAAGATTTTTAACAGACAATTGATACAATGGCAGACTGCGACGTTTGTGGTTCCATGATGGCCCCACACGACTCACCCGCCCCCACCTCCCCCATACTCACCCCCCTCCAAATAGACTTCGGAGTGCAGTAGGCAGATGCCAAGGAGAAATTACGTCAGCTTTTAAAAACGTAGTCAACAGGTTAACTAGCATTGGTAGGAAAGCATTGTGGGGAGACGACAAGCATTTTGCTACGGCGCTTTCCATAGGCCACTTACAGCAGGGGCACTTACCTGAAAACTGAGGACGAATGCCGAAAGATATATACAACTAATGATTATACGAAAAAACGTCTTTTCTGGTGATGACTGACACACGCAGGACAGTAGCCATCGGTATGCTAATTTGGGCAACCAGACGATGCGTTTCTGTTAACCGTTTACATGGGCTCCCAAAACCGGATTTCGTAAACCGATTTCCCAATTCCGCTTTTGGTTGGTCATGTAAACACTCCAAAATCGATTCTGGAAATCCGCTTCTCTAAAGCGGTTTTCCAGTTCCACAATCGATTTTCGTGCCCATGTAAACGCAACCGTTTTTGAAGCGTTTTTGACTTGTCATATTGTGTTTTCTTCTTAAGAATTTTCTGCACATGTGGAAAGAGTGATATTTTCTAATGTGAAACCTATATCTATAAACTTTTATCCATTGTGTAGGAACCTGCGACTGTTTATTGAAATAGGTTTCAGAAATTACAGCAACCAGTCGCCTTTTGTTTCTTCTTAATGAAGATTTATTTAGACCATTACCGGTTTCAAGCTGCCTGGCTTGTTTACAAGCTGTAAGTTATGCTAGTGGCTAAAAAGTCGTAATGTGTGTGAAATATTTATGAATTTTACCACCTAAAAGTCGTGGGATTTGTTGTGGCATGATGATGGAAAGGAAGTGTTCTGATATCTTATCAATAAGCGGACCAAATATGGACAAACTACATGTAAAGTGCATAACTATTGAAATGTAACTTGTAATATTGTATACCATCTGAAGATGAGCTGCCAGGCAGCTTGAAACCGGTAATGGTCTAAATAAATCTTCATTAAAAAGAAACAAAAGGCGACTGGTTGCTGCAATTTCTGAAACCTATATCTATAAATCTGAATGTCTGTTCGATGTACGTTTATCACGCCTGAACGACTAGACATAAAGAGCTAAGAATTTGTACAGTTACTAATGTCTACCCAGGGAAGGCTTTAGGCGCAGTTTTACGGCGATCAGGTAGCTATTTATCTATATATATTAATGTGAATGTCTGTTCGGTGTACGCTTATCATGTCCGCACAACAAGACGCAGAGACTTAAATATTTGTACAGTTTCTAATTTATACCGGAGGAAGGTTTTAGGCACGGTTTTATAGCGATCTGATAGATATTTAGTAATTTGAAGAATATAACGAGAAATGCGGAACAATAATTATTCTTTGAAAATTATATTTACTCTTTGAAAATAGTTTTATTCGTCGCATTGTTGCTTGAGGGTTGATAATGATAAGAGGGTGGAGTATACTGGGATGGAAGGTTATCGGTGTATATAAAATTGTATGTGTGTGTGAGTTAATATTTCGCTCTGCAGCGAAAGCTACAGAGCGCAAACGAATGGTCTGTGTGTAATTGATGTCTGAAGTCTCCCGTTGTACACCATACCAGTTCCATGCCGATAGCTATAAAGGGATGGAAGATATGGTGGTTGAAAGTCTTCAAATTGTAAAAAAATTTCGGACTGAAGGCCAGTGATGACGTTTGCGACTCTATTGCAAGGAGGTTACATACAGCGAAATGTGATGCCACTGACCATATCTTTGGTCTATGCGTGCTACAATATCTTCAGCTCTTTGTCTGTAAGGATAAGCATACGAATATGGAAATATAAGAATAAGTAAATAAAGCAGTAAAACAGAAATTTCGTTTAATACATTTCTTTGAAAAAAATCGATTTGACATTTCGCGCATTACATCAAGTGATGGATCTGTGATATTATTTCAATCATTATTGTTGAATTTCCAGTTCATCTAGCTTTTGCCACGACAATTAACAAAGCTCAAGGACAATCATTTAACGTCACAGGAATCCATTTACAGCCATCGTGTTTTTTACATGATCAATTATACGTTGCTTGCTCAAGGGTGGGCAACCCAAAAAATCTCTACATTACACTCCGAACAATACTACAAATAAAGTAGTTTACCAGATTGCTCTAAAATGAAATTTTGACATTAGTCTCACCATATGTGTTGAGATATTGCAACACAGGCTATAAGGAATAATGTATGTATTATTTATTGTAAATCATTAAGAACTTCACATAGTTTTATTTTTTTTTATTTGAATGTTGATTAAAAATGTTTGTTTCTAAAGAAGGTATTGTATTTCATTTCATCTTTCAAAACCAGTCTCAAAGCACACTACTGAAAGATAGCTTATCTATCATAATCAACTAACACGCGAGCGAAGCTGCTGGTTTAAGCTAGTGAAAGTATAAATATTAGAATCAACATAAATCTGTGTATTTAAATAAAGAAAAATAGTGATTGTGCTGGCTAAATAAGGAACTAAATCAGCTGTTTTTCACCCGCCATATTAAGTGGGCTAGGAAATCCGATTCAGGCTATGCCATGTAAACACGACAGTGAAAAACGGTTTACGAAAATCGGTTTTCGTCTTCCGGAAGATGTGTTGCATGTAAACGTAGTGTGTGAATACTTAGCAATGTTGTGCCAAGTGTTGAGTTGCAGGCTTCATATGGAATTATGGCACATTCACACAGCTAGTAGTGGATATTTTTGCTCATCCATAATGAATAGTTAATGTCTGTGGACGAAAGTGAGACAGCATGATGTTGGGCTCATTTGCTGAATCAGCATACCCAGCCATATTAGTTGTTGACTAAGGAAGTTTAGCTGATTCAGTTCCGCTACAGATTTTAACATGTAGTTTCTTGATACTATTTCAGAGATGAATCTGACACCCAACACAGTGAAAGGTAATTGTGAACTTACAGGAGTGGTCGTTCGGTTCATACTGAGTACAGTTAAGAATTTTTTTTATGTCTTGGATAGAAACATACACTGCTTCCTTATGTCTGTGCCTGTGTGCCATAACAGATTTTTTACACCTGCAGGGCCACTGTTTTGTGGTACAAAACATTGCAGATCAATCCTTACATGCAATACAAAGAGGAAGACATTGTCTGTCCATTTTTCAAGACAGGCCAGCAGCACATAAAATGCAACAGCTTCGATAATGGCGACCCTGCCGGGATAGACTTTGACCATTCAAACAAGATTCAGTTTAGATAGAGAGGGCCACGCATTGTATTGACAAAAAATAATTTTTGAATTCTTGGATTTGTGAGTTTTGCTAATTAATGGAGTTTTCGAATAGGTTGCAGTCCATTTGAACTTGAATCAGTGAATGCGAGAGCTGTGTATTATCCTGTTATGTATGTGATTTTAGTTGTTAAGAAGAAGACCAAGAAAACAATCGTAAAGCAAAAAGAAAGTTTACATATGGCAGTGGCCTGGGGTACCTCTCCAAGATGCTTCAATAGAACAACGGAGATGGTATGGCAGTTTTTGGTAGAGAAACAACAACAATGACACCAGCCAAAATATGAAGCATATTTAATGTCCAGGTGTGGCCCAATGATAAAGATATATAGGGTGGACACAGTAAATGTCGTGGCATCAGTATATAAGCAGAGAGCTATTGTGGCAGAAGAAGATTTTTGCCTCAATTTAAGTACAGGTACTGGAGAGACAGTCAGATCCATGTTCCTCTTTCCAAACTTTTATCACTTTTCTTGCCCAGAGAAGAGCCAAGAATCAAATGAGTATAGGGGAAGATGGAAGAACAGAAGATGAAGTGTCCCAAGAGGTGTCAGGAAGAGCAAAGATGGGCGAAGAAATGCAAAATACCTTTCTTTTCCTTACCTAAATAAATGTGTAGTCTTTCCAAGAATAAAAACGATTTCATCGTGCATATTTGGTAATGAAGTATAATGCCACAAATTACTGATCAGTAGTCTAAGAGAGAAGTCCATTACATACAGCTTGTTAACAACAGTAATTGTAAACTGATGGCAACAGCTATTGAAACGACGACTTCTATGCAACAATATTTTGTATTCTGTCAGGTCAGCAATGAGAACAGAAGAAAATTGTCATCTGACATTCAGATGAACGCTGATAATACCTTGTATATTTTCATTCAAGTAATGTTTGTGAACATTTATATATCTGTTCACCTCTTGCTTAAAAAAAAGTCTCCAGATATTTTTATGGTAGTTTCTAACTTTTGGTGTATTTTTGGAGGGGTTAAAACAATTTTTTATGTTTTACTTGTTTCACAAAATAGAATTGTAAGAATATTACATTCATAAATATTTTAAAAAAATATATCTAAGAAGTAGTTGCTTCAATTTTAGTATAGCAAAGAGAGTCTACAACAAGCTTTTTTATCTTGTATAAAAAGAACCAAAACAAATATAACTAATAAGCAAATAAATAAATAGTTTAAAATATATTGACTCTGGAATTGCAGCTTCAGCGAAATTAAATGTAAAGCTTAAATAAAAAAAGGATTTATAATAAACATCACACACTGCACTGGAAACGCATGCAATTGTAATCCAATTTGAAAAGAGAGATACCTAATGGCAACAAAAAAATAGTGTAAAACGTAATTTTTAAAGAAAAACAATCACTAATTATGTTCGCAAGATAAAAACTTCATTGTAGAGGGTGGGAGAGGAACTGATATCAAAGAAAGTTTTAGAGTAAATTTGTTAATGAGTCTTAGCCATTAGCAAACTCCAGCAACAATTTATACGGAAGGAGATATGTAAAGTGTCAAGAATTGCTGACTTTCTTGCATGCCATGTTTACGTACATGAACAGTAATTACTGTACTTGCAAAAGTCAATCTGTCAAATTATGTTGTATATACTAAGAGGGTTTCACTGGATAGACACTTCTGTGTTAGTGTGATATAGAAGCTTCATGTTTGTTTTCGAAGGAGAGGTAGCTCAGTGGAAAATACCGCTTTTAGAACCCTCACAGCATGTGGCCAAGTGAAAAGAAGGCTTTTAACAGACAATGGAGACAATGTCAGACTGCTGCTTGTGTGACTCTGGGACAGTCCCACACTGACTCATCCAACCCCCACCCACCACTTCACTAAGTAAACATTGAGGCACGACAACCAGACATCAAGGAAAATGGCGACAGCTTTTAAAAAAGTACCTTCGAAGTTTGAAGCATTAACTCCCATTGGAGGAATGCATTGTGGGCTGATGACCAGGGTTTTGCTACAGTACATCCACATAGGCTGGTTGCAATAAGTGAGGTAGCCTGAAAACTAAGGAGGAAAGCCAAAAGATATATACAACTAATGTTAATACAAAAAAACTTCTTTTCTGGTGGAGACCACCGCGGGCAGGACACTAGCAGTCAGAGTGCCGATTTGAGCGTCCAAATGGTGCATTTATGTACATACTTAGTTATCCACTGTGGTTTTACCTGGTGGCATAAAATGCATGTGTGCAGTGCCAAGTATTTAACCTACAGTAATATTCCAGATCTGATGATAGAACCCTAGGTCTGCCAACACCAGTCAGTGTAAATGTTATGTCTCCTTCATTGCTGTAGTAGAAGATGGACCATGGCTAGCAAGGATATGGACGAGGTCTCCATCTAAAAGAAGTGATTAGTCCTCAAAGGATTTTTTGGCAGAAGAAAAGAAACAAAAATTTCCACAAGCACACCATAGCAAAATTCTCGCAAACTTTGGCCTGAAAGGGAAACGATTAATACGAAAAAAAAAAATCCTCGTCATCAGTTGTTGCATCTCCCTGATTTCTGTAGTAAGAGGTGGGTCATGGCTAGCAAGGATGTGGACAAGGTCTGCAAACTAAAAGAAGTGATAAGCCCACAAAGTATTAATTGACAGGAGAAATCAATACTTAACTTTGATGTGTTTGTGTGGTATACGCTGTAGAAAACTGTTCCGGCTTGTTCATAGACAGAAGGCAGCTCTTCTATGATGTTCTTGATCACTGTAATATTCCTGGGGCTGCGTCTTACTGACTGCCGTCGCTGTTGGGCGCCGGCATATCTACATTCCTGGCCATTAAAATTGCTACACCATGAAGATGACATGCTACAGACGCGAATTTTAACCAACAGGAAAGAGATGCTGTGATATGCAAATTATTGGCTTTCCAGAGCATTCACACAAGGTTTGCGCCGGTGGCGACACCTATAATGTTCTGACATGAGGAAAGTTTCCAACCGATTTCTCATACACAAACAGCAGTTGACCGGCTTTGCCTGATGAAACGTTGTTGTGATGCCTCGTGTAAGGAGTAGAAATGCATACCATCACCTTTCCGACTTTGATAAAGGTCAGATTGTAGCCCATCATAGTTGTGGTTCATCGTATCGCAACATTGCTGCTCGCGTTGGTTGTGACCCAATGACTGTTATCAGAATATGAAATCGATGGGTTCAGGATGAAACACGTCCACTAAATGTGTGGACGTGTTCCGTTTAATTTTTCATGTTATTAATATTGTGTGATAGTGTGCTATTTTGTTTGACTCCATTTATGGTGACCAATGCCCCAAGTTTATCTTATGCTATTTACTGATGATCGTTTCCCATCTGTATATTTTGTTCTACTTATTACTGACCAATGCCCCATGTTTATCTATTTTATTCTGTTTATTGAGTACCAATGCCCATGTTTCTATATGTTTCAACCCGTGTGAGTGAACTTGTGTATTCATGTGAATGTGGAAGGCTGACTTTATAATTGACTGACTGCCGTGCTCTGGTATACAGTCAGCGCCTCGCGCTTTAGGGCTTTAGTTAAGATCGCAAGGGTGAGGGTGTCGTCTGTGCTACCGTCTGCTGGATGGCCAGAGATGAGCGAACCTGGCAAGGTGATTGTGTGGTGGCTATGTGCTTAAGCCGGGCTTCCACAGGCATGAATTTCTTACACATGCATTCCCCCACTCGCAACAGTCAACATATGCATGGAAACACCAAACTTGCATACTGTCATGCTATCTTACTCGTAATTTACGAAACCTCAAACGCGTTTAACTTTCTTGCAATATATCGCTTCTCCCACCATCGCTTATGAGCTTCAGCATTTGCCGATAGGTGGATCTTTCATTCTGGTCTTGCTTGTTCGACAGAATGGAACACGGAGTTAGAATTAATGTTTGTTTGTGTATATGAAGAGTTTGCGATACACCAAAGTAATGACTATCGTCTTTAGCTTAAAAGTCGACCACTGTATGTAACAAGGGCCTTGCTTTGTCACTAACATTAGTAAATAAGGTCCGTGTGTACTACTGGTTACTCCCTACTACAAAGCCTTGTTCTATGGCCCAAACTGAGAACTGACTCGCTTCAAATTACTTCAATAACAGGAAGTTAATACTACAGTGGTCGATATACATAGCAGTTCACACGTTATTACACACAGACATTAATAAGCAAGCCACCACAATTGAAGTTATCTTAGAAAGGTGGCTAAGAAAACATTTATGGCGCAATGGAATTTACATATAAGAAAAAATTGCATCTGAACTAGATCTCAGCATTTGTGAAGAACAATATTAAATAAAAGAGGGAAGATGCTCTAAAACTACAATTTATAGACAACTTACAGATTATGCTGAACTTAAACTTGTTTATTCAGATAGAAAACAAGCAAAATGGGGAACAAATTTTGTTAATACTATCTCTTACATGGATTAAAGGGGACAGTGCCCAGCCTAAATTATACATTTAACCCTACTGGGGGGAGGGATTCACAAACAACACTCATTCTCTCACACACACGCAATGCCACAGCGAAACTCGCCAAAATCAGCGTGCTGAATCGAGGCGGAAGCAGGTGCCGCTACCGTAGGTGAAATTCAGCAAGTCGGAGGTATCACAAAATACAATATACAAAACACTTTGAAGCTGGCTCTGGTCTGTTGTGCCTATTTTGAGACGATCCATGTGTATAGCCAAGTTAAATTACATTTGAACTGAACCGTGAGCAAACACGCTAACAGCAACACAGGGCTATGTTTCATGAACGCGCTCCACTGAAGTTGAAGTGGTTGAAAATCGGATTCATTACACAAAATCTGTCAGCAATCGATCTAGGTACTGGTTTTATATAAGAAGCGGCGTGAACTCAGGCGACTAGCTGCAAACCCTGGAAGTCGCAACTCTGACCCATGTGGTTCCGAAAACCGATAAAATTGAATAAATTCAGTTTCCGAAAAATAAAGAAAATTAACTACAGCATGCAACCCATAGAAATGCTTAGAATTATATAAGGAAGCGAATGAAGTACAGCTACACGCGATAGAGGGCGATTACACAGACGGATGAGGTCCTGTCTCAGAAAAAACACAAAAATCAAATAATTACGAAGTCGGAAAAATAAGAATTACGGCATGCAACCCATAGATATGTTTAGAATTACATGAAGAAGCGAAAGAAATGCAACTACACGCGATAGGGCGTGCTTACAGAGACGGATGAAGTCCAATCTCAAAAACTCGTAATAGTGAAATAATTACAAAGTTGGAAAAATAAAATTAAGAATTACAACATGCAACCGATAGAAATGTTTAGAATTACACAAGGAAGCTATTGAAGGAGGTTGTACAAGGCTCAGAGAGAATTACTGACAAAGACAGAGTGCATACTACCAGTCGGAGAAGAAACAGCAAAATTAGAATAGGCAGAGAGAGAAGATCGTGAAATATTAGTGGAAATCAGAAGGATACCTGCATAGTTACTTGCCTGATGGGCATGGAACAAACAAGAGCGGAAGCTGAACCTATTGTTCTATGAACCAACCACATGAAAGACATATCATCACTGAAGGAAAGGATGAGAAGATTTTTACATTCACTGTAAAAAAATGAAGATATCACCTATTAGAAATTGGGCCCCACAAAACCAGAAAGTATTTATACAGACTTCATACACCACCACATGATCACAAAAGGTTTTAACATATCAGGCCGTTATCAAACTGCAACTAGAATCACACATACTGTGTTTATCTATTGGAAATCACTGAATTGAGAAACGAGAACACATTTCCGCACACAATCGGAGAAAATATTCCAAAAAAATGATTCTAAGTTCACGAATCTAAGTTAAATGTGCTAGCCAATGAAATGTTACCATCTCCAAAAACAAGAGCAGAACCCACCTTACCTCACCAGACGAGCAGCCCAGAATGATTATACCGTGCAGCCACCAGACGCGGGAAGCCACAGGAACCCGGAAAATCCAAGAAACAGCGGTGGTGGGGATGGAGAACGAGTACACTCGCGCTTGGGAAGGCTCGTCGATTGGCTTGTAACCAAAGGGTGTAGAAACCTCTTTGGTAACCTCAGCAGCTATCGACTGTGAGCCAGAGAGAACGATGCAATGCGAGCTATCACTCCCCACATTCAAACAGCCATAGATCCTCACACACAACTAAAAGTAAAACAACTGCACATTCTCACAGGGACAGTGGTGTAGCGGAGAAGCCGTACTTATGCCACATTAATTAATATTATAATAAATTAACATAACAAAATAAGAAAAACCTAGCAATATTAACTAATATTTTAACACTTGAAATAAATATGCTATTCCTCAAGCCTTGAAAGGAGTGGGGTTCAAGTTTTAACAAAATGATAATCTTGCGACATTAAATAAATTATAACTTTACAGAAATATATAAAAAATATATGGAAGATGACAGATGGTCATCTTTCAACTAAGATGACAAACTCCCAGTTCATTTAAAATTACTGTGGCTCAAGTGAAACTATGACAACATAACTTCTCACAGTACTAAATGAAACATTAATGCAGGAATAGGTAGGGCATTTTTTCAGACAACAATGGGACAGTGAAAACAATGTTATGTGCCGTTGGCGCACTTTATAAACAGGTGCGTCTGCTCGAGGGTTAAACTATGCCTTACTACATAATGAATCGACACTCATAACCTCCCTTTCAACATCGGGTATTAGTATATGTGAATTGATGTGACGGACAGTGTGAATAGAAGTTGATGTGATGGTGCCATGACATCACACTGATGTGACAGACAGTGTGAATTGGCCTTTGTGAAGAAAAGCAAAGACAAATCAGGGGAAGGGATTGAAGTTCAGGGAGAAGAAATAAAAACTGTGTGATTCACTGATAACAACACAGTCTAACATATACAGTTGTGACATTCCCAATTATTTTTGTTATACGTCACAAGAGCAGCGCGCCACATGGGTAGCGAGGTACATTTATGAATACAATGTCGAATGAGTGTGAACAGTATTATTTAAATTGACTTTAACATACTTTTTACAACAGGGAAAGTATGTATTGCCTTACAAATCGGTAGTAACAAGAAAATAACTCCACATTTGTCTTCATTAGGTTTCCTAAGAACCATTGGAAGGTATGAAATGGTATTTTGTTTGACAGTTTATTTCAGATTATTTTGAAATCTACTACTTTTAATCAAGAATTTCATTTTATATTAAGAACAAAAAATGGGTAATAAACAACAGAAGACTCTGACTTTTGCAGAATGATGTCGGTTTTCCACTAAGAAACGTCAAGGTTTTTTTGCTACAATTCCAGTCAAATCAGTAAGTTTTGAATGTAAAAAACTTATAAGGAATGCAATACCTACATTATTTAATGTACCGGATCAGCCACTACAATTGTAACTGAAGAAAAATGCTCAAAAACATAACAATAAAACATCAAAATCAAAAAATAGTTTCCGAACAAAGCAGAAACCAATTCCACAATTGTTGCTAAATTTGAACCCCAAAATGGCAAGAATATTCAAGACTTTAGTTTCATAAGCAAAAGTAATAACACTTAAAAGTTTATATATTTATAACAAAGACGAGTGAAGTGGGAATATGTTCGAATCATTCTACTCCATATCGAATTTTTACATGTCAAATAAAGTGTATGTCATATAAAAAGACATCACAGCAAAAATTAATGTTTCTCGTCTGTTTATATTATCATAGTTCCAGTGGAGTACGCTGCAAAATATACACATATTCATAAGTGTTGCCTCGTGAATGAGTTGTTGTTTCTATCACTGATTCAGGTAAATTCGGTCATTTTTACATTTATTTATGTCACTCAATATTTTACTAATGCTTTGAACGCAAAAATTACAGAAACTATTTGATTTATTACATAGAAAAGTAATTACTCTTACGGCTACTTGCCTACCACTAGTAGTGCTAGTGTCATTGCAACTGTTAGTTGGTATCAACTTTCACAGCAGTGATTTTTGCGACTGTCTAGACAATGATAACACTAATTCAGTCAGAGACAGCAAAAGACCTGGAAGAGTTATTGATCTCCAGTGGACAGTGTATTGAAAGCAGAGTAGCCTATAAGATGAACATTAACTAGAGTAAAATGAGGATAGAAGAATGTAGCATCAGAAAATCAGATGATTCTGAAGGAATTATATTTCGTAACGAGACAATAAAGGTCACAGTACAGATTACTTAAAATGCTGAATGGCAATGGGAAGAATAGCATATTTAAAAAAGAGAAATTTGTTGATAACAAATATTAATTTAAGTGCTAGGAAATCTTTTCAGAAGTGGAGTGTTGCCTCATATGGGAGTTAAATATGGACAATAAACGGTGCAATAGACGAATGCTGAAGAATAGATGGATAGATTACGTAACTACTTTTTCGTCATTTCTGCTAGATTGCTGTTGCTCCAAATAGCTTGTTTGTTGTCTGTATCTGAAAGTTCGCGTGTTGTAAGTCGAGTATAATATTATGTTTCTGGAACTATACCTTCAGATGCACTTCTAATGCCTTGTATACTGCATCCAGCTCTTCATGCATGAATGTGGATATGGTGGACTTGGGAAAGCGTTACATATATTGCAGTGAGGCAAATGAAACGCCGGAAGGAAAATACCTCAGGGCGACTTGTAACTTTAAAGGGGGCACGAATAGCATCCCTCATTAGAGAGTTCTTTCTTTGAATAGAAGTCCCTACTAGTCCTGCTAAACTTTCAAAACTGATTACGTTCTGCCTAAAATGATTTGATGCTCTCAATTCATTCCTCCTCGCAATGCACTTGTGTATCCAACATTTTCGTCTTCTCTTCTATCTGTATAAACATTGTGTGATTTTCTGGATGGCAAGTGAAGCCACTACTCGGAGGCCTGCGCGTGCACATTAGTTCGCGCCATGTTAAAAAGCTACATTCGACTTGCTTGGACTCGTGTGGACGTTCACTTGCGCAGTTTGAAGCCCATTGGCGCTCGTAAACACGATCGTGTCATTTCTCCTTAAAAGAAGGGTTCTATTTGTAGAACACGTTTTGCAGCATCAAGGAATCGTCAATTTTGCACTGGAAGAAAGTGTGTGCGGTATATATATTTCAAAGGAGACCGAGAGACGAATACAGTAGCTCAATGGGATGTA
Organism: Locusta migratoria; assembly: GCA_026315105.1. Lineage (NCBI taxonomy): Eukaryota > Metazoa > Arthropoda > Insecta > Orthoptera > Acrididae > Locusta > Locusta migratoria. Next base: position 268,952,690 of record CM048751.1, on the reverse strand, counting down.
GGTTTCCGTTCTTCTTATTGAGATGTGACATCGTTTCCGCAGGATAGAGTGGCCCGGAGTTCTGCTTCAAACAACTCTCTGGGTTGTCTGCTAACACTCGTCCTGTATCGATACTTTGTACATCTTTGGCCGAGCATCACTGTATTGTTGACGTTTATGTGTTTGTATGTTCGGTCTGCTTGGTAATGGCAAGATTTAAAGAACTCTCAAAATACTGGTTTCTTGTTGCTGTTTTGATAGCTATTTTAGCTTCTGAAATTGTGCCCCATTTGACTGGTCTTGGCGGTTGGTTAATATTTATGTTGGCTAACAGGCTATGCTCTTGAACCGAAATTTTGTGCTATTTGTTTTTTACCATTTTTCCTTTTTAAGGTCTGCCTTGGCCCGATAACAGCGCAAAATATGGTACAGTTCCAATCGTATTTCTCATAAGTGGTTTAACGCTTCCAACAGATAATCTGTTGAAAGCCGCCAAGCAATATGATATACATTTAATCATACAGTGTTTCTCACTTTTTTTTACCCCGCTCTTCGTTAAACTTATGGCTGTCATTCTTGCACCAACTGGTTTAAATGATTGGCTTCTAAAAGGGTATTTTGGTCTTCCACATAATTATAATTTAATGTTCTAAAGATTGCTGCAAATAGCTTTATGTTTCCAGTGAAGTTTTGTCATTTCTAGCAGTATGCCCGTGTCGTCGTCTGCTATCGTGGCTACAATTTGTGCAGACGGTAACGAAGCAATTGCCATTGTAAACTGTATTATAGGCGGGCTTGTTGGAATGATAACAACGCCACTTACATTGTTTGTTTTGGTATGTGTTCTTCAGTGGACATTAATTTTTTTCCTGTGTAATTTGTTTTTGTAGGTAGTGTTATTCGTGTTTCATTGTTACAGATAAGATCAGCAGCCGTGGTTTCACCTGTTAAATCATTGCTTGACCTAATTCTGACTGTTGCCATACCACTGCTAGTCGGGCAAATTGTTCGGAAAGTAACTGGAATGAGGCTGCAACCCAATATTGCATTGAAACTTAGACAGCTGGTGTTACTAATGACGATATTTCTAACCTTTTGTGACATATTTATTTCGCATATAGAAGTAGAATTACACCCCATTGATGTACTAGTTACAGTTTTTTTAGGTAAGCTATATGGTACAAACGTGTACAGAGATGTACTCTTTCATATACCACCTTCCATTTCCCTCACCTCCATCTGCTCATTGATACCAGCCACCTTAGTCTCCCTGTTCTCTACAGTCTAGGATCAACTTCCAGAAAACAGGTGCAAATTTTTATACTGATGTTAAACCTATTATCTGCCCAGCTCAGGAGCGGCAACATTGATATGCAAAGAGAATATATGCCATGAAGTCAGAAGGCTTACACCTAAGAGAGCCTTACAATAATTATTATTGTTGTTTCTTTTTTCATCAGGATGTTAGTAAGGCCCAATATTGAAGAAAGTTAACAGTACTCTTATAGGAGCTTGTCGTTTAATGTGATTTGCCAGGCCAGTAATGAAATATATAATATTATTTTGTGGCAATCACAGGTAGGCTTAGTCAAAGAAACAGCCATATTTGCATTTATTTGCTGAAGTTGATGTTTTAATGTAACATTGATAAATTTGATTATTGCTAGTGATACTTATTTTATATTAGTATTTTAGTAATTTTTAAGCACATGCTATAGCATTACATTCTAAACATCCACTTTTTTAACGGTTACAAGCTTTCAATGGATAACATAGAAACATTTGATCACAAAATCTTAACACTTCGTTTATTTAAAAAGGAGGAAGAAAGAAATGTGTGTGCCTTGTGGATTATTTGTATTTGGTAAAACCACACCATACTTATAACAGGTGGTTAACAGATATTCATAGTTAAAAAGTTTGGGATAACTGAAGACTGGGATACCATTCATCAGCTATGACTCACGACATCACCAACATGTCGGAAAACTGGTATACGGGTTATCTTAATGCTTCTATACAGATAACAGAATGTACTGTCGATCACAGGTCTCAACCCCAAATGTGGGGAAGAAAGTTACAGATCACTTTTTAAATGCAAAATATTAATCTATAATCTGTTCTGTTTGTAATTGTCTTAAATTTGGCCACCACCAAATTACTCACTCCTTCTACAAACATGCACTCAACTCAAAGTACCGTGCTGCAATGACATCACAGGTAAAAGCTGACAGGCGGTAACCCCGTCTTCAGGTGAGCCAGTATATATATATATATATATATATATATATATATATATATATATTTTTTTTTTTTTTTTTTCTAAAAACGTCTACCTTGGTGTGTTTGCATGTGTGTGTGTGTGTGTGTGTGTGTGTGTGTGTGTGTGTGTGCGCCTCTTTACCTTTCCTTTTTTCCCCCTAAGGAAACTTTCCTGGTGGGATAAATATGTATAAAGAATAGAAATCGAATATCTTACCCAAAGCACAGACTCATAGATAGACACAAATAAAAACACACACAAAAACAACATTCCAACTTTTGCAAACGTTGGCCTCTTCTTCAGGAAAAGAGAAAGGAAGGAGGGGGAAAAGGAAAGGATGCAGGTTTTGAGGGAGTGGAAGAGGAGTCTCATATATGTTTTATTAAGTTAGAGTATAATAGACCCTAGTGTAGCAAGTGGCAGTCACAAGACTTCATTTGTTGTAGACCTCTTGCTGAAATACGTATTCGAAAAAGTTCAGGCATTGGTAGTCACTCAAAGAGTAAAAAAGGTTAGTGAAAATCTGGAGAAATTCTTTACTAATGTACTTTAAAAAAATTACACAAAGGCACACTTTTCTTCTTGATTCCATCACCACCCACCCACAGCTGCAGTGGTAGATAGCCATTGATTGCTTGTTTCTAATAGTTAAGTTTGTTTCCTGTATGACACATGTCTGGAGATAGGCTATAACAAAAGAAAAGAAGGGAATGTCTGCAGAACTGCATATAAAAGGCAAGTGTATGTATGTGTGTGAAGATTTGTTTTCTCCATTATCACCCACTCTAGGTCTACATCCAAACTCTGCAAGCCACCTCATGGTGTGTAGCGGACGGTACCTTGTGTATCGTTGTCACTTCTCCCTATTTTAGTTGCATATTCTCAGCAGGAAAATGATTGCCTGTATGGGCCTAAACACTCTGATTTTATCTTTGTGATTGCTTCAGAATATATATCTAGGAGGAAACAATAGGTTGGTTGTCTCTTCATGAAGTGCACACACTCTGAACTTTGACAGAAGCCCACACTATGATACAAAAGTCTTTCTTGCATTATCTGCCATTGGAGTTTCCTAATCATCCCCTTGACACTTTTACGCTTACTATGAGTGCATAACTAAGTGTGCTGCTCTCCAATGGATGTTCTCTCTGTCTTCTATTGAACCTATCTGGTAGGGATCCCACACTGTTGAGCAATACTCAAGTGCTGACCAAACAAGAATTTTATAACCTATTTTCTTTGTTGATGGACCACACTTCTTGAGAATTCTTCCATTGAATCTCAGTCTGGCATCTGCCTTACCCATGATTGCTTTTATGTGGTCGTTTCATTTCAAATCACCCCTTAGGTCTGCTCCCAGATATTTTATGGAAGTAACTGCTTTCAGTGTTAATACAGGAAGATAGACTTCAATATGTTGCTGTTAACATTTAATTGGATATGCATCTGTATATATCACAGGGAGACCGACCCTCATGCCATCTGCAGTGTGGTGTAAATTCTGACCCAAGCAATGCCAGGTATCACAGCTAATAATTGATATTTATTTTCACATTGCAGACTACCAGTGTCGTGGCAAAGGTGGTCTTTTGCAATTGTGTCCAATGGTAAGCAAACACAGCATTTCTCAGAAGATTCCATCATCAAATTTGGTAGTAGTATGGTAGAACCTCCGTGTTATCCAGGTTGTAATGAACTTCTGAAACATCAGTGCGTTTAAGCAAGTGTTTTTCCTAGTTGACATTGGTACTACAGTGCCTTCAATCAGCTTTGAAACTCATACCAATCATTTTCATGTCATTATCCTGACAAACGTCACTTATGTGATAAACAAACAACATGACAACCAAGGGTATCTTAAATGCTGAAGTGAATATGAACAAGTGAGTCACAAAATATGTTCTTCTTATATATGCTTTTGAACACACTGTATTACCCGGTAATAGTTTTCAGATTTACAGTACAGAATGTAAGGGATTCTATTTATTACTCTAGAAAACCTACATAGAGAATTTGAGTGTGTATTAGTCAGTATCAGTGTACTGTTATGCACAAATTCTTTTGTCACACTGGGTTTCAACAATTAATAACCAAGGCACAACCAGTCGTAGATTCATGTTAGGCTCTCGGACCAATAAAATTGTGGTGAAAATTTTTTGGTGGTAGACTTTTCTCAAAAACAGATTAGGCATGCCTACATGCAGGTGGCACTGCAGAAACAACTGTAAACAGGTTAATGGTAATCAATATGCCTTTTGGATTGAACAAATCTGTATGCTTTCTTTTCACATCATGAGTACACCAGTAATTTTCAATTTTATCTTGAGCGACTTCCAGCATTAGAGCCATGCAATGCCAGTTACCTTAATGAGATTGTAGTGATGAACAACAGCAGAAAATATTGAATGCAAATTCTTCATATGCATAGATTTTTTTCTGTTTTGTTACTATTGATGATGTCAAAGTAGTATTGTGAAACATGAAATTGCTGCTGAAAATTGCTCAAGGTATTGATAAAACTTTAGTGGACTTGCAACATGAAGGGAAGTCATAGGTATTCATAAATGCTGAAAGGGATATTGATTATTGTTATATATTGTGATTCTTCAATATAGGTGACTTCAAGTAGCGGTTACATTTTACTTACCGTCCTGGCAGCCATGCTTGATTTGGCACTGACGTGATGTTGGCACTGACGTGATGTAGGCATTAGCCAATCATGTGACAACGCTAATGTTAATGCCTCAAATCTTTTATTAGCGCAATTAACTTTTAATAAGCGGGCAAGGGTACATTCAAGAACCTGTCAACCATAGAGTAGGAACAGTGTTAATTATTTACTTAATCGTCTGTACAAAACAAGTCATTCTATGTGGATTTCTAAGAATATTAACATCTTGCCAAAGATTTTCTGCCATGTTGTTGATGTTGCCAACATAATCATATGAGGCCGCCAGAATGGTAGGCAAAAGTTTACCTAAGTAGCATCTACTAAATCTGTTTCAAGAAATCCTTGCTAGTGGTTGAAGTTGACTGGAATTCTTCTGATGTGAGAATTAGTCATGAGTAGGTAACTGACTGAGTGTAAATTGTTGATTAAATACCCCATAAACTTAGTAATCCACTCTGTTGCTTCATTATTACATGTGGTGTGCTCCAGTTTCTGGTAATTTCCTAGGACCCATGTACATCAAAGGAAATGGCATTGCGATCGATATATATCAAACATTCGACTCTCACTTCGCTACCAATGACATAAATCTGCAATGGCAGATCAGCTGATTTATATAGCTAGATACGATGTTGTTTTTTGTCGTGATTATTTCATGAAATTTTGGCTTATCTGAAGACTGGGATATCACCTGTTAGATTTGACCCGTGGCTTTGGCATGTTGTCGTGTATGTGCATATTTGTAGGTGGCGTGAGTAATTATGTTGTGGCTGAGTTGTAGACGATGGTAGGTCATGTAATATGTAAATTATGAGGGTAACCACAGATTATTTATTATCTACAATACACAATTCAACCACCTTATCTCCACGTAGGATCGGGACATTGAAGTTTGCATAAGGAGATCCCCTTCATCCATATACGCTGGTTTATATCTCTCTATTGAGACTGTCTCTTCCTTTCCATCCTTCTCGATTTTAAAATTGTGACTTCTTCTTGCAATTACTCTGTATGGTCTGGAGTATGGTGATACAAGTGGTGGACGCACCGCGTCATCCCTGAGCCACATATGGGATGTTTTTTCTAGGTCTTTGTGCACAGATTATTTTCCGGCTTCCATGTCTGACCGGATTTGTAGTTCGGATGTGCCTCATTCTGTTGCGTAATTCACGTGTGAATTGTGTACATAGCTCTGGAGCAAACTGTTGTGTTGGTGCTGTTAAGATTAACTCTCCTGGAACCCTCAGTTGCTCACCATATACTAACTGTGCAGGAGATCACTGAATATCTTCCTTAACTGGCGTTCTTAGCCTGAGCAGAACTAGGGGCAGTGCTTCATAGCATGGTGATGAACTACACATTAGAATAGTTTTGAGTGTACGGTTAAATTGTTTTACCATCCCATTACTTGCTGGATGATAGCTTGTAGTACGGAGATGGTTGCAACCACAAAATAGTAAAAGTTCGTTAAAAAGTTGGCTTTCAAATTGTTTTCTGCGATCTGTAGTTACGTTCTGCGGAACACCAAATCTCAAAAACCAAGTGTGAACTAGCGTCCTCGCAACTGACTCCGCTGATATATCTTGTATTATGACAACTTCAGGCCATCTGGTAAAACGATCAATCGTTGTGAGCAAATAACGTTGCCCTGTAGCATACTGTAGTGGTCCTACGATGTCCACATGAATATGTGAAAATCTGGTCAATGGCGTCGGAAATTGAGCTATAGGTGTGAAAACGTCTGCCGATCTTATTATGCTGGCATGTCAGACATGCACGTGGCCATGCATTGCAATTCTTTTGTATACCTGGCCACACAACTTTTGGAGGACACTAACTTAGCTGTGTCTCAAACCTCAGAGTGTGCTAAGTTATGCAGTGCAACAAAAATCTCACAAGGATGTTGTTCTGGTATGTAGGTTCGTTGCTTCCCATTTGCTACGTCACACCAAATGCCATCCAGCACATTTGGCACTGACACACACATCAGCTGCAACGCTGTTCGCTGCTCTTGTAGTAGACGACACAAGAAAGGATCTACCATTAGTGACAAGGAGGTGTTCCATCTTGGGTGTCCCAACAGTGTTGTTTGTGATAGATTATTCTTAAGGGTATTGAAAGCTTCTTTGGCATCAAGAGTCTATGGAATCTTCCTATTTCCTGTAGTATTTTTGCCAGCAAGTAACGCTGTAAGAGGCTCTTGAGTGGCAGCTAGCTTAGGCAAAGACGTCGGTAATAATTCAGCATGCCAAGGAATCTGCAAAGCCCCTTGTAAGTAGCAGGAAGAGACATCTGCTGCACTGCTTCAACCCATTCCGGTAATGGAGACAGACCAGCTGAGGAGACTAAGTATCCCAGAAAATTAACCTCACATTTTCCAAATATACATTTTGTTTCATTAATAATTATGCCATACTCTTGTAGGCATTGAAAAAGTTGCCACAGGTGTTCAGCATGCTGTTCTGATGACGTAGAGAATACTAAGATATCGTCCATATAGCAAAATGCGAACAGTAATTCTCTAAATGTTCAAATGTTTGTATAGCTTATGGGACTTAATTACGGGGTCATCAGTCCCTAGGTAATTCTCTAAGTACCTCGTGCATGAACTGTTGCCATGTTTGGGCGGTGTTTCTGAAACCAAATGGTATAAAATTGTATTCAAATAAGCCAAATGGTGTGATCACTGCTGTTTTCTTAATATCGTGTGGAGCCATGGGAGTTTGAGAAAACACCTTGGCGTAGTTGACCACACTGAATATTCTGGCACTGCTAATGTTACTGTTAAAATCAGTCACACTGTGAATAGGGTAGAGATCTGGAATTGTGTGAGCATTGAGAGCCCTATAGTCTCCACATACTCTCCATGAATTACCTTTTTTACGTACCATGTGAATGGGAGAGGCCCAGGGACTGTCAGATCTGGTCACAATACCTGCTTTAAGAAGTCGGTCGAACACTGCCTGAGCCGCAAGTAACTTCTCTGGATGCAGATGCTGCGGGCGAAATGCGACGGGTTGACCTCGTGTCGTGCGAATGTGGTGTTGAGTGTTGTGTAAGCACTTCCTTGAGGCAGTTGCAGGTCTGGTGAGTGACGGAAAGTCCCAAAGCATATTACGAAAGCGTGCCTCTTCAGACGATGTTGTGATATTGCCTACATTATACGGATCGTCACGACTCATGGACTTCTTGCATGACGCACATGTGTGTGCCCCGCGACGTTGCGGTACGGAATCACAGTAATATATCGCGGTGCGGAAGACGCAGTAGCAAAGCCGGACATCTTCGTGCGGAAAGCCACGGCACATCACACTGTGTATGACCTGACACAGAAGACGTGGTAGGTAGTATTCTTTCTGTAAGTACTGGCACTAATCGGCAGTTGATCAGGTCAGAAATTAATCTATAATTACACAAGAAGTCTGCTCCGATAATTGGACCAGGTACATCTGCAACCACAAATGTCCAAGTGGGATTGAAATTTGAATCCAGGTACAATGTTAACTGCATTTCACTGTAGGTTGTGATTTTTGAGTTGTTAGGTACAGTTAGCACGTGTTTTGACGTTGCTGTTAGATTGTCACCAGTTCGTTTTGGATAAACACTAATTTCTGAACCGGTGTCAACAACAAACGCTTCACCTGGTGATTGGTCCTCCACGTACAATCAGTGTGATTTGTTGACTGTAGATGGTTTGGCATTTGCGAATCTTCGTAACACTCTTCATTTTGGACGCCTTTGCTGTTGCTGACGGACGTTAGCGTCCCTTTACGCCCATCTTTGAAGTTTGGGTAATTGCAAGGTTGTGTTTGTTGACGGGCAGCATTACCAAAACGTTTTTGATGCCAGCATCATTGTTCCCTTGAGTTCTGTGAAATAGGATATTTGTGTTTCTTATCATTGCGTCTACATAGTTGCTGTTGATGTGTGGCTACTTGTGCATTGAGTTTCGACACTTGAGCTACAAGATGTTCCATTGTGGAGTCAGTCAATGCATGTTGCTGGGAAATTCATGCGCGAGATGCATATTCGGTACTGTCAGCTTCTACCATTCTGCGCATTCCGGCATCTTCATCCTGGCTGGTGTCAATTCTTGCACATGCTGAAACTTCACTTAAACACTTGGCAATGGTGGTTGCCTTGTTTGCTAAGGCTTGTAATGGCAGGTCTGTTTGTGCTGCCACTACCATATGGATGTTAGTTGGAAGTTTACAAAGCCATAGTACACGTAAGGACTTCAGGCAAAAGTTCAGGGCCCACTGATGTATGCAGAGCTTTGAGTAGTTGTGACGGAGTCTTGTCACCCACATTTTCGTCTGCGAATATTCTTTGTAATCGCAGTTCTGGCAACAATGTATATCACTTTATGAGAGCTTCCTTTAGTACAGCGTAACTTTGTTGTGGTAAGGTTTCCTCTATTTCTTCGATCACTTCTAAACATAGATGTGAAACCACAATATTTAACTTTTCGGTGTTATTGGACACCCGACACTGTTGAAATATGCATTCAACCTGCGTGAACCATAGCTGAGGGTGCGACGTCCAGAAGACAGGAAGTTTAAAGTTTCCATCTCGCATATGTGTGTTTCCATCTTGCAAAACTTCGTTGCTCATCACTTTTTGCGGCACATTAATGGTTTTGGAATGTGATTCTGAATCGAATGGTGAATCTTGTTCCATCTTGATAACAGTCGCAGGTGTTTGTGTTGACGGATCGTTTTTATTTTGGGGTTACCACTATGGGAACCTCTACACAATTAATAAAGGCACAGTAATTATACTGTATTTTATGACCCTTTATTAACATGCACAAATTAGACATACGAAAAAACTCTCAGAGAAAATACATGAATAGACAAAGTTGCACAAATTAGACATACGAAAAAACTCTCAGAGAAAATACATGAATAGACAAAGTTGCGAAGCAAAGATAATGTTCTTAATACAGCAATGTAATTACATCTACATACATACTCCACAATTCACCGTGACGTGCGTGGCATTTCCTTTCCTATTCCACTCCCAAATAGAATGAGGAAAAAAAGAATGCCTCCGTACGAGCCCCAATTTTTCATATATTGTCTTTGTGATCTTTACACGAAATGTAAGTAGGCGGCAGCAAGATCGTACTACACTCAGCGTCAAATTCCGGCCCTCTAAATTTACTCAACAGAAATTCACGAAAAGAACGTCGTCTTTCCTCCAGCGATCTCCAATTAAGTTGCCGAAGCATTTCCATGACACTCGCGCATTGGTCGAACCTACCAGTAACAAACCTAGCTGCTCGCCTCTGAACTGCCTCTGTCTTCCTTTAAACTGATCTGCTGTGGGTCCCAAACACTTGAGCAATACTCAAGACGTGGTTATACAAGCGTTTTATACGCGGTCTCCTATACAAGTGAAGTACATCTTCCCAAAATTCTCCCAATAAACCGAAGTCAGCTGTCCGCCTTACTGACAACTGTCCTTACATGTTCGCTCCATTTCATATCACTCTGCAATGTTACGCCTAGATATTTGAATGACGAGACAGCATCAAGAAGCTCACTACTAATGCTGTATTCGAACATTATAGGATTGTTTTTTCCTACTCATGCGCATCACCTTACATTTTTCTACATTGAGAGCTAGCTGCCATTCTTCGCATCAACTAGAAATTTTGTCTAAGACATCCTGTATGCTATTACAGTCAGTTAAAGATGACACCCTCCCATACAGCATAGCATCATCAGCAAACAGCCGCAAATTACAACTTACTCTGTCCATGAGATCATTTATATAGATAGAAAATAATACCGGTCCTGTGACACTCCCCTGGGGCTCGACTGACGATACATCATCTCTGATGAACACTCGCCTTCGAGAAAAATGTACTGTGTTCTATTACTTAGGAAGTCTTCCAGCCAGTCACAAATTTGTGAACGTAATCACTAGCTGCAGCAAAGTAAAAACGTAGCACCGCTACACTTTCGGTATTTCAAATGGCAACCACATATTGAGTCGGAAAAGTACAAGAAAGTATCACAAGTTCTAGGCAATCAAAAATACAATTTAAATCAATCACTTTGCGTTTGTCATATCGAATGTGGAACAAGAATCGAATGTTTGATATATATCGATCGTAATGCCATTTCCTTCGATGTACACGGGTCTTAGGAAATTCCGTGGAGTAGCCTAGAGGTTCGTTAGAGAAGTGAGATGATTTTGTAGGCCATTGGGGAATGGCCAGTCAGTTCATACCACAGATAAAAAGAGAGTCACCACAGCAATATTGGATGTGTGGTATTTTGTTTGCACGCTGCTTGGCTATGAGATCTGATAGACTGTATGTATGATGACAGTGATCGCATCACTACTTGAAATTTTCACATAGTTTCAGTTTGGATTATTGGTGCTGTGGTTGTCATGTTGACCACTGCTTTCAAAGTAAATAAATTTTTGGTACTTCACCTAGTTAAAATCATTGAGTTATGTCGTAAAATATTTGTGTTCTGTACTTGTGAAATAATATGTGGCTGTGGGCCAGAATTAAAATGGATTACAAATAAATGAAACTGCACTTGGTGCATAAGTAAAAGATACAAAAATGTGTTCACAACAGAAAAGGCAATAAGTTTACACGAAGCATAATATCACCTCTTTGCAGTTTGTAACTGTTAATTCCGTTAAATTTCACACTCTATGTACTTCTTACATATTATTGTAACATGCGAAGACAGAAATTCTAAAAAAAGAAAAACTTGCCTGACTATATATGTGTTATCAATAATTCCAGCAGTACATTACGAATAATAAGGAAATATATCACATAAATATTTTGTAGCTGAGATGTACATACCAGACACCTAAACTTTTATTTGTTTGTATGTGTGTGTGTGTGTGTGTGTGTGTGAGTGAGAGAGAGAGAGAGAGAGAGAGAGAGAGAGAGAGAGAGAATGTTTCCATATGACACTTTTCGTATAACTGGATAAGGATACAATTCGTTGTCAGATATCACCATTTTTATGAAGGCATGACCACACATCATCAACTGCAAAAGTTTTTTTTATCTTTGTGTGTTAGAAGTAGGTTAATTTATCACTTCCTTTGTTATGTCTTTACAGATTGCAGTATTTGGCATTTCTGGAACTGTATACTCTTAAAATGTATTAGGAGGGAATTTTTTCAATCATTTGCATATTGTGATGCTTTTAAAGTATTCTGAAATTTGTTTTGATGTATGTTCAAAGTAATGGAATTGATATGTTCCCTACTAACTTAACCATTATATTAGTGTCATCCTGTTGCAGTGATATTTCTACAAATTGCATTATTACACATCATTTTCTGGGTAGCAAAATATTTCCCATCGAGGCTTTCACTAGAGGACGTAATAGCAATTGTGTTCTGTTCAACACACAAATCTCTCTCCCTTGGTGAGCTATTCTAGTTTTGTGTAAATAATGCATGAAGACACAACTTAAAAAATAAAGTAAATGTTACTCTACTTTTCATTTTAAAAGTTTTGCTTTTTCACATACAAGAAAAAGGCTGTATGCAAAGGCTGACTGAAATACTTCAAGCATTATTAATAATCAAATTCTTCTTCTGGAAAGAATGCTTTTGAAGGAATATTTATTTATTTATTTCGAGGTCCATAGATCTACGTGAGAACATATCTCTGGATGTAGAACTTGTAAATTTTTTTGCATAATTGTGTAGTATAAATACTTTGTTCTAATAAGAGTGTGAGAAGTCATTTCTGTGACTTTTGCTACCTGTGAGCTGAATTTCTTTTTGTTTCATCTTCTTGTCTTTAATCCACATTGTTTTTCTTTTATTACATAGGGCAAGCTTTCACTAAAGTACCAAAGTATTTTTGGTTTGGTGTTGATGAGGGGCAGTGTGTGCAAAAAAGAAGTAGTGTCAGCTGATAGTAAGATGCATGTTTGTGAATGAGGCATAAAATTGATCCTTATTTTGAATTATGCATGGTTCTGTTGATCCAGAGAAAGGTAAAGTGTACAGCTTCTGCAAGTTACTTTTTACGTGAACAATATTGTCTGTGTTTCAGTCTGCAGCTTTATGAAAGTGTACTAGCAAGAGTAACGCAAAGTAATGTTCTCCTTCATTTTCTGTTGCATGAGATTTTTGAACTGTTTTTAAAAATATTTTCAACACAGATTTTAAATGTGCCATTGTTTGTCAGTTTGCTGTGAACGTGGCGTAAGTGAAACATGTAGTAGTAGTTGTTAATGTTATTGAATGAATCATAGTTCCTCTCTTACCAGCCCTTATAGTGTCACATTATTGCATTCTTTTAAGTTTAATTGGTTTGATATGTAGTCTTCAGAAAGGCACCTTATTATTTGGATTCACCCTTTAAACCTAAAGCACAATTGACATGATTAAGTTAACCCTACCAAGCATAGCAGAATCTTAATCTAATACAGCTTTAATTATGTCATTTGGGATTACAATGCACTTTAAGAGGAAATAAATGTACTTAGTTTGAATTCTTGAGGTAGAAATGACAAAATACTTATTAGTTTTTCAATATTGTTTATATAATAATACATCTTTGCAGGAATTCCGGTTCTGAGGACCCTGTACTCTGGTTATGGGCATCTTTATAGTACATCACTTCCATTGTTGCTGTATTATCCAATTCAAATCATGCTGGGAGATCTGTTTGGACATCAAACACGAAACATGGTTTGGGAGCCTGCTGAAGATTGACAGAATAATGTCTCATGGTGCACCTCGAGGAACATATTTGATGAAGGTGCAAATTTACCCCTGCCATCATGAATATAGACACAGGAGAATAGTATAATTTTAAGAACATTCTTCAGTTGAGTAATTTGAATTTTAAGACCACCTATCTCAATAATTGCCTGTGTTGGTGACTATACAGAAAAGTAATTGTTAATTTTTCAAATGAAAATTCATGGTGGATTAAAATTGGATGTCACACTTTCATTCACCTAGATGACAGATATTTGTGGCTGCTGTTCTACTGCTTGAGCTATCCACACCCACATTGGACATTTCAGTGGAGTGGAAGCTAACATAGTTCAATGCTAGAACAATAGCCAAGAAAACCATACCTTCAGTGCTGAGTAGTTGTTGAATATATACAGTAGAACCCCACTTTTACACTTTTCAAGGGACTTCAGCAAAATGTGGGAAAACGTAAAATGCAGGAAATAATGTTTTAAATGGTGAAATATGCTTACTGGATCAACCTTGCATTTTCGTAGTTTATTTGTAATATATGTATATAACAGGCATCAAAATACTCGCCAGGAAGTTTATCCAAATTTTTATCATTTTCAGTGCCAGGCGGAACTGGTAATTTTATGGGAAGTAGAAATTAAGGTTGAAGTCTCCCCCGACTAATATTACATGGCCCGGATACCTATGCACTATCTGGTGTAGACTTTCTTTGAATGATTCTAAAACTGCTACAGCAGCACTGGGGGGGGGGGCGGTAAAAATACCCAACTATTAACTTTATTTCTTTTAGACCTATTATACGTGCCCAGATAACTTCACAGCTACTTTCAACCTCGATCTCAGTAGAAAAAATATCTTTGTCTACAGCGATGAACACTCCTCCTCCAGTTGTATCCGATCTATCTGTCCGATATACATTCCACGCCTCGCTAAATATTTCTGAACTTGCCACATCATGATTTAGGCAGCTTTCGGTGCTTAAAGCTATCTGAGCACAATAATTTCCTTGCAGTGTGGCAAATTCGGGAACTTTGTTTCTAATACTCTGTAAGTTCGCGGCTAATATTTTGATCAAATTTTTGTTCCGAATGTGGCCTAAATTCGCTGTTTGAATGCTGACAGGCGAGTGCTCATCAGAGTTAGTGCCTAGCTTAAAAAACCCCCATGTGCACTCCACAAGTACTCTGCTACCCAAGTAGCCGCTTTGTTAGTGTAGTGCACCCCTGATCTATCTAGGGGCACCCTACAATTCCCCACCCGATAACACAGATCCCCGAAATCTGCAGCCATGACTGTCACAGAGTTGGCGAAGCCTCTGGTTCAGACCCTCCACTCGGCTCCAAACCAAAGGACCCCGTTCAATCCTGGGAACAATGTTACAAATTGACAGCTCTGCTTGCACCCCGCATGCAAGGGCAGCAGCCTTTACCAATTCCGCCAGCCACCCGTAGGACCTGAGGATGTCCTCAGAACCCAAGCGACAAGCATCATTGGTGCTGACATGAGCCATGACTTGCAGTCGACCGCACCCCGCACCCTCAATAGCCGCCGGCAAGGCCGCCTCCACATCTTGGATGAGGCCCCTCCGCAGGCACACCGAGTGCACGTTGGATTTCTTTCCAGATCTCGACGCTATCTGCCTAAGGGGCTCCATCACGCGCCTAACATTGGAGCTCCCAATAACTAATAATCCCCTCCCCCTGTGCACCTGCTTGGATGCTGCTGAAGGAATGGCCACACGTTCACAACTGGCACGGACGGACATCCAGCCTCCACATTGGCCTTCCGCCTCAATCGACGCGAACGCCGTACAACCCGCTAGTCCCCTTGCGGAGAAGGTGGCTCGGCGACGTTCGGTACTCCTGAAGGTGCCTCGGTAGCAGGGACAGAAAGCGAAGCATGAGACACCTTAGGTGGCCCACTCGACGCACCAGACTCCCCACCATTGCTGCATCTCGAGACAGCAGCCTGAAGACAGCTGACCGTAGCCAACAGGACGCTCAGCTGTTCGCGAACTGTGGCCAACTCCTCCTGCGTCCACACACAGCAGGCACACATCCTCTCCATCCTATCGATACAATTAACTGCAGAAAGTAGAAAACTAAATAATCAACTTTTAGCTAGCCTAGTACTTTAATAATGGCAGCTGACAGCTGACTGAACTGTGATCAGTGTTAAGTACACTGTCAAAACAACGAACCAATTCCGGCAGTTTTCAAAATAAACAAGAATATCTGTGGAATACACCGTTATCAAATGCGTGGGAATATAAGCTTTCACAAAGCAGAACACGAAATAAGGAAGTGACAATATGACACATAGCTTGCAGCAGGCGATAACTATACACACGGTATTTATCAAAATACGCGCGAATAAACTCTTAAAGCAGTAGCACAAACGAAATGTGTCAAGTAGGTGAAAAGAAACATCTTAAAAAAAGAAACACTAACGAAAATTAGGAAATTAACTGGCAACAAAATCTCAGGGAATTAAATTATGATACTTAGTGCTTTGGGTGATGGTGCAACGACAACAGCTGGCACTGAAATGACTGCTAATTGACTGAATGCTAATCTGCCAAGTACGCGGGAATAAATCTCTAAAACAGAAGTATTGGACAAAACACCCATTGCTTGCCATACCCGCATTTTAACCGGTGCTGAGTTTTCCTCGATTTTTAATGCTCAAAAAGTGTGTCCATTTTGCAGACAATTAAACATACAATCCTGTGAACCACCCACAGTGAAAACAAAATAAAATTTGGCCTGTGATTGAACACCTCAATAACAAGTTCAAAAGTTTGTGCATGCCAGACAGAGACATAACAATCAATGAGAGTTTGATGTTGTACAAAGGAAGACTTGGCTGGGTACCAATGAAAAGAGCAATGTTTGGCATCAAGACATTCATGCTGTGTGTGTCTCGAACTGGGTATGTGTGATCTCTTTGTGTACACAGGAAAAGGAACAACATTTATTGAAATGTGTAATGAGATGCCACAGTAAACTGAAATTGTTATGACGTTGATCAAACCACTTTTGAACAAAGGATATTGCCTTACTGTTGATAACTATTACACGTCTCCTCAACTTGCCGATTTACTTGTTGCAGAGAGAACTAATATGTATGGAGCTGTGCGGCCGTCAAGAATAGACATGCCTCCTTCATTTTGTCAAAAAGAAGCTGAAGAAGGGGAAAATTGTTGCTTTCCAAAGGGGAAAAGTGACAGCAATTCGATGGAATGACAAAAGAGAAGTTTCATTGTTGATGACAGTTCACAATGCTGAAATGAAAGCGAAGTGCTGAAGCCAGTAGCTGTCATGGCATACAATGATACAATGGGTGGTGTAGACAAAGTAGATCAACATGTTACGAACAACCCAGTGGCTCAAAGAAGAGGAAAGAAATATTACAAAAAACTTCCATCTCATTGAACGCATATGTCCTGTTCACAAAACAGGGAGATAAAACTCCACTTGGGTTCTGTATTGCTTTATTGACAACATTATTTCAAAGCACCAGAAAAAGGTGTTTGCTTCAAAAGCAACATGTCTTCCATCTTCCAGCACCAATCCTGAGACTCATTGGCAGACATTTTCTGACAATCATTCCAGCAACTCCAAAGAAACAGCATCCAACAAGAACTTTGGCAATGTGTAGCTGTGTTCAGGGTGCAGAAGGGAAAAAAGCAAGAAGAGACTCTAGGTATTACTGTGACATCACTTGCTCCTTGTTTTCAAGCTTTCCTCATAACAACAAACGTTTAAATCATTTATGAATTTTTTGACATCACATCTACCAAAAAGTAAAAGAATACATATAACTTTTAGGATTCTTTTGTCAAAGCACATTGCTCGAGTATACTCGTGGTTTTATTTGTGGCGATTTTCAAAAATTGGTAGCTTGTTATTTTGAGTTTTTAGTGCCATCTTTGCATGACTGTGTATAATGTTTTTCCATGAAGAACATATTCCATAAATAAAAAAATTATAAATTTTTGGAACATAAATCATTAAAAAAATCATTATGTTAAGGGGTTAATCTTCTTTATATATAAAGTAGAGTGTCGGAGTATTTGTGGGTTTGTGTGTACATATTGCATACAAATCTACAGTTTTGTTCCAATCATTATGAAATTTTGCGCACATAGGCTTTGATCCATGAGGATGGTCACCGTAAGAGGAAGGATCACATACAACACGTAGACAATGAGTTGCACGAAAAACTGCTGCATCATGTAACAATATTGCACATCACCTTCTAACAACTGGACCACTTTCAACCAAATTTGGTACAAGGATCCCTTACAGTGAGGTAACAATTGCTGTAGGGGTAAGAACCACATACCACACATGGTTCAGGAGATATAATCTCATAAACAATAGGAGTCATATAAAAGTGCCAAATCATGTGACGAGATTTTATTTATACGCTGTATGAGAATAAGAGTACTTAGCAACCAGCAACAAACTTCTGTTCATGGAGTACAACCACTTCAAAAAGATGAAAGGAAAAAATTTTCTCGTTTACTACTTTTCTGCTGTTCATGGAGTAAAACTACGGCATTCCATATGATATTACAATTTATAATTTCTACCCCATAAATTATACTCACAGGAAATGTTACAGACAGCATACAGACATACAGCTGAAAGTACCTTCAAAATTGTATCACAGTAAAAAACATAGTTCATGAGATATAAGAATATAAACAGTGACTTCATGGAAAACTGTCCCATGATGCACCAGTTTTTAATCTATTACTTCTTTACCACTAACTGTATTCATGACAGATTTTACAGACTTAAGCCACTTATACGAATCAATATATGCCTGAAAAAGATGCAATATTTTTGTGAACGATAGGTCGCTACTCACCACAGTGATGTTCGATGAGCTGTCAAAATCACAAACAATAGAATACAACTTACAAGCTTTTGGCCTTCATTGGTTGGAGAAACACACACACACACACACACACACACACACACACACACACACACACACACAACACTTTCAGCTATCGGCTGTGGCCTTCTTCAGAAAATAGAACACTCACGCAATCACACAGGCACACCTCTGTGATTGTGTGAGTGTTCTATTTTCTGAAGAAGGCCATGGATGATAGCTGAAAGTGTTGTATGTGTGTGTCTTTTGTATGTGCCTGTCGCTGCTCAACACCACGTCTTTGCGGTAAGTTGTAAACTGTCCTTACTATATTGTTAATTCCAACCTGGACTTTCAATTATACAATTGTTCAACATATAACTCAATAAATATGAAATGATATATACTGTGATGGTTGAAAACCTGTCATATCATGCACCACTTTTTAATCCCTTTCCTATTTACCACTAAGGCACTCCTGTATAGCAGAAGGAAATTCCTGAAAGCTGACACTAATGTTGACAACTGCACAATCCATTTAATTGCCTCCAGAAAAGACATCCTAATATTTAAATTTAGAGTTGAACAAACTTAAGCTTTCCTGAAACACTTTCTCTACTGTTGCTAGACTCCACTTTATAAAGTTGATTAAATATTAGTTATTTTGTTGCCCAGATAGATAAATATATCAACCACTTTTAGCATTTTCTTTCCTAATCTAATTATATCAAATTACCTGATTTAGTTGCACTACATCACATCATCCTCATTTTATATTATTGCCTTGCCTTATTCATTCGATTAAGCTGTTCTTCAAATTCCATTTTTCCATCTCTGAAAACATCATCAATCAGGCTGGAGCGTAGTACCCCTTACAAAATTCCTGCATGATCCCCTATTCAATGCTAACATTGATGCTTCATCTGATGTTTAGCCTCCTGCTTCATAATCTTCCTTGACTAAATCCATGTACTTTCTCCTTGGTCTTCCTCAACTACTCCTATCCTCTACTGCTGAACCCATGACCCTCTTAGGTAATCAAATGATGGATTTGGAATTGAGATTTTCTGACTCACCGTGTCTCTCATGCGGTTCCATTTCTTTCATCACACTCTGAGGTTTGATAAAAGAGAAGCAAGACAAGAGTAAAAAGCTCTAGATCACCTTGCCCTTATTAGAGGCATGTGTAATTCCATCCAGTATATACCACCCACACCCGCAAATTACGGGATAAAGATACTATCTGCAGTGAACTCAAGTGTATAATATACACTGACTGTGGAAATTTGTGCAGGTACACAACCCGATGCTCCTTTCCAGGGTAGCAACAAACCCATAGATGTGGTTGAACATCTGGCTACTCCTATTTCAATCTCTGGCCAAAATGTTGCTGTTGGCAACTGATTTAATGACACCACTCACCTTTGTGACTTGGCCATGAAAACAATTGTCCTACATGGGAATACTCAAAACGATAAAATCCCCAATTAATTGAAACCCATAAGGAGGATGTAACAGTTTTCTAGTATTTTGCATTCCACAAAGAGGGCAATATGGTGCCGTATGTACCCAAAAGAAAAATACCAAGAAGAACATCACTGTGATTTCTAACATACGTATGGAAGGGAGCAATTGACAAAGAAACAGAGAACAAAATGTAACCAAAAATGATTACCTTTCACAATCGGCATAAAATAGTTGTGACTGATAAAATATATTCTTTGTACAATGTTCAAAGAGGCACAAGATGGAAGCCAATGGATACATTTTACATGATGTTGAATCAGGGTGTTTACGCACCGAGACAACCGGGAGATTCGGGGAAAAACCCAGGATATTTTCTTCTGGGAAGTTTTTAGAATCTCAAGAATGTTTCATTATTTACATCATCACTTAATATTTTTTCTAATTTTAGCTGGTACGACTCTTGCTTTAGTCTGCTACTACAGAATAACAGTGCAGCAACGAAATGTAAATAATTAACATGAAAATAAAACTAGTTGAAAAAATGTGTGATTAACAGCAACAAAACCATGAGCGTAGCCCACAAGCAATGCCTATAGCAGAATGTATCAAATATGTTTGGAGGAAGGGTATGTAGCACTTCACAACAAACTCTTTTGATCAGCCTGTCTCATCTGTGTATGTTTCTAGAGGGTCACGGGATAAACTGTGAGTAGTGGAGAAGCCATACTTTCTAAGTAAATGGCCTTTTAAGCAATATGAATTACATTAATAGTGAGAATGCTATGAATTTCTCAACACTTCCACTGCGGCCGATGCTTATAAGCGTCACAACAAGCTGTGAGCCAGTGCAGCTGACACTTATAAGCATCAGAACAAATAATGAGCCAGTGCAGCTGACGCTTATAAGCGTCCATGCTCACTGTTGGATTACTCAGTCTAGTTGCAGCATCTAAGCTAGCATCAAAGCGTGTAAACTTTAGTTTTGTGTGGTAAATTATTGAATGTATATTGTTCGTAATGACAGCTAATAAACCAACACCTGGACCTTACATGTGAAAAGGAGCAGGAAAAGTGTTAAATTGACAGAGGAACAGTTACTTAGTGTATTAGATGACAGTGATTTTCTGTGTAGTGATGACAAGGCATATCATGGAAACTGTCATTTAGAGGCTACAGAGTGATGATAGTGTGGAAGCATGGTTTTCTGTTTCGTGATATTTCTGAATCTGAAGATACGGATCACGACAATTGTGTGGAAATCAACGATGGAAAAGAGCCCGATCTGCCACAAGGAGATAATTCAGGTGAGTCTTGGCATAAAGAACCAAATAATATGCAGTATCAGCCATTTATGAAGGAAAGTGTTTTACAGATTCATCTTGCTAGCAATTCTCTTATGGATATCTTCAGATTATTGGTAACTTGTAGTTGACGAAACGAACAACAACAAAGTCAACATATTGCTGAACAAAAATGCGAAAGAGGGTCCTAGGATCTGTAAATCGAAATCTCTAAGTATTACTAGTTTTGCTGGGTGTTTCATTACATACGGGTAATATTAAATATCCACAATTACCAGACTACTGGAAGAAAGAACCGCTGTTTGATAATAGAGGAATAGCGATAAGTATAAGCAGAGACCGGTATTTGAGCATATTATGCTATCTGCTTTTTGCAAAAAATCCATTTCCAGGAAACCCGAAACCAGACGATCATTTATATAAGATACAACCTATATTGGATTATTTTAACATGAGAATGTCTCAAGTGTATTACGTGGGAAGAGATTTATCAATAGATGAATCAACGATTTTTGGAGGGGAAGTTGTCATTTAGACAATACATAAAAAGCAAACGTAATAAGATGTACAAGGTCAACAGTTCAGACAGTTTCGTAAATAAGTGTGCTGTGTACACGGGAAGTAGTGGAGATATGGGGGGGAAAGGTCGTTTTGCATTTGACAACAGAAAAGCTGCACGTTGGTTATCACATTTACTTGGACAATTATTATAATTGTTTTCATTTACCTACAACTCTGTTGAACCTAAAAACACATTCCACAGGTACTCTGAAATTAAATAGGAAATATCCCTCTGAAGAAGTTGTATCAGCAAAACTTGGGAGAGTGAGTCAATTGCATGGTATTCTAATGGAGTTATGATTGGAAAATGGAAGGATCGATGAGAATTTTCCTACATTTCCACAAAATATCTAAATGTTATGGAGCAAGTGATGAATGCACGCTAGCAAATAGTCACAAAGCCTTTGCGTGTTATTAGGTACAATGCATGTATGTCTGGGACTGATAACCATATCAGATGTAATCGTATTATTTATGTGAATGCACGGCTGGTCGAAAAACTATTCTTTCATGTCATTGACAAGCTAGTTTTCAATTTTCTATATCTATACAACAAATAATCAGGAAATAAAATGATGCTGTAAGATTACAGAATGAACATTATAAAGGGCTTACTTCCATCAAAAAACAAACATAAGTTGTGCAAAAGCGGGAAGCTACTTCAGGGAAAAAACAAATTATGAGGAAGCGGTGTAAGAAGTGCACGGAACAAACAAGGAGGTTTAATCTCCTTAGGAACAAGGCAAGCACACTGATACACCGTACAGGTGTACAACCTGCCAAGACAAACCCAGATATTGCTTGAACTGCTGTATAATTTCCCATAAGTAGCAAAAACACGATAGTATCAGTGAAATTCCGATTATCAAAGGCAACGTCTTTTATTTCTTTTGACATTGCATAGTTTCTTTTTATGACATGAAAGGTTAGAGTAGGCCTACTCAGAAAATTTGGGTTTCTTTTGTATGTAAGTCGACTTATTTCTTATTGGATTTAAAGAATTCACTACAGTTTTGCGAAAGTATTTGTTATGCTAAAACCGCAATTGAAGTGATGGAGGGCACAAGAGAAGCCTCCACATAGGGTGAGTTTCACTTACCTATTACTACACATCCGGGTGTCCCTGGGTGTCTATGATAAATGTAGATGGCCAATTCTCTCTTACCAGGAGTAAACATGCTACTAAATTGACGACCTCTATCAGAATCAATCTTAAAAATGCATATTTGAGGAAAACATCATTTCAAATGAATCGAATTTGCTTTTTTCCCCCTTTCTTAAGAATTTGCATTTTGGAATCCAAATTTTTCCTGATTGCAGTGAATTTGTTTCGCAGGAGAGCTTATGTGAAGTTTGGAAAGTAGGAGGCGAGGTACTGGCAGAAGTAAAGTTGTGAGGCAGCATCGTGAGTCGTGTCGGGATTATATCACTGGAAAGTGGTATGCTGGTGTATAACACATTAACCTTTTAAAGAATTGATACTTTTACTGCTCCAAGCCAAGTATTACAGAAATAGTGCAATTCACCTGGAAGAAATTGTATTTCACCCCGAAAGAAGTTATTTTTACCCAGAAATTTTTTTTACTTAGTACCCGGGAAAAACAGATATTTTTTCTTCTTGTTCACGTATACACCCTGTGAATGTTGCTGGCATAAACAGCCAGATCATATGTTTAGGAAACGGTATCAAAGTGCCGGTCCACTGAATCTTCCTTCTTAATCTGGGAAAAGAACTAATAAGAAGCCAAATGCTACTGCATTCACAGCTACCCCGTTTGTGTCACTTCATTTCATTCCGCCTTTGGGAACTTCTTCCTGAAAATGAAACACCTGTGACAGCCAAGGACACCCAAATGTGAAATTTTGCCAAATTTGTTGGATGAACAAGACATGCCTAGTATAAAGGCAAAGGGTGTTGTCAACATGTACATCTTCAACACTGTGCAATTTTTTTTTTTTTTCCTCGATGGCTGTGATGCTGAAGAAAACATCGAAGTTATGGGTATTGATATGTCTACCGTTTTTATTTTACTTCCTCAGAATGGGACTTTATTTTGTAAGTGTTTCATTATTAGATATGTTCAGTTGCTAATATATATCTTTTTGTTTATACATATTTTGTTCTGTGGTTTCTTCACTTATTCACTCCAACATCCAAAGTTAAGAAGCTACTGGTGGAACATTGATCCTGTACCTCACAGATACATTGTGACTACCAATAGTACACACACACACTGGGTGAGTGAGCCCCACTGACTTACAGAGGTGCACTAGTAACAGATAACAGCACAAGTTGGCACCAAGAGTGAGAACAAGGATGCGCTTAGTGCCATAAGCAAAATATGCATTTGCAGATAAATCAAACCAAAATGTAAAATTATTATGGTGAGAAATGGGCTAAAGAAAGATGAGAAAGCTGATGTAATAGGAGAATATGAATATGGTGCCTAGAGGTTCAGTATGCTGTATACGCATAACCATGTGAAAAAGAGAGTTAATGGTTGTTTGTCTAAAATACATAATACATCTCATAGTGCAAAACACAAAAATTTATGAATTATGAACAAAGCCCCAACTCGTGCCTCACAAATGCAGCAAAAACCAGGAAGGGGATAGGATGCAAATAACACTTCATGCATTACAGACCAGATAAAAAAAAAATTATATTAAGGATTCTGATGACAACAGACAACATGTAGGAACTAATGTTGATTAGTAATTAGTACACAAATAATGTAGGCTGAAGCCCTCTATGTAGTGTCTACTTGCAAATTGGAGTTGATCATTACAAATTTTGACAACTTTATTAGGTAGGTTTTTGAATATTTGGAGTTCCTTCCAAAAATGTAATTTCCTTTTCTTAGCTTCCTTGTATAGGATTATAATATTTTCTTAAACCATCAGAACATTCAATTATGGGAATTTTGCTTACACTTAACCAGCAAGTGACAGAAGATTTACCTAACACAAGAAAAGGGATGAACGGTTATTCTCACTGGAAATTCATACCTATGTAGTTGTTGTTCTGAACTGCTGTATGTGAACTATTTTATCATTTAAATAAAATGTTTTAATCCTATTTCAAAATTGTTTTATTTAGATATATGAACATTCCCTTTTTTCTCACATTGTTCATTACTGGTAAAAGTCAAACACATTAAAGTTGTGACCCTTTTTTATTTCATTATGTTTAATAGATGAATTTCAAATAACAGCTTCTTCAACTTATATTGATTGGTTTGAAATTTAATTTGGAAAGGTATTTGTAAGGTTAATTTTCCCCAGTTTAATGTGTGGTGCTGTAACTTAGGAGAGGCTGCATTGTAAACCTAAATGGAGTACCCAAGTTGTTTAAGCATAGCCTGCATGGCAATATGAATTTTGACTTTTAAATGGACAATATTTTTCCATACCTTACAGTTCCTACCTCTCTATCCCAAACCTCACCTATTTTGAGTGGTGTGTGATAGTGTGTTTGATATATATATGTGTGTGTGTGTGTGTGTGTGTGTGTGTGTGTGTGTGTGTGTGTGTGTGTGTGTATATATATATATATATATATATATATATATATATATATATATAAATAAAAATAGAAAAGAGATGACTTACCAAAAGGACCGGCTCGTCGAGAGAAACAAATAAAATCACACACAAACACACATACAAGCTTTCGCCACCACTGGCAGCTTCTTCAGGAAAAAGAGGAAAAAAGGGGAGGAAAAGGGAATTTATTTATTTATTTGTTTATTTGTTTCTCTCGACGAGCCGGTCCTTTTGATAAGTCATCTCTTTTCTATTTTTATTTATCCCACCGGGAAAGTTTCCCTCTATAATTTTTATATATATATATATATATGTGTGTGTGTGTGTGTGTGTGTATGTGTGTATGTGTGTGTGTGTGTGTGTATATATGTATATATATATATGTGTGTGTGTGTGTGTGTGTGTGTGTATGCGGTCTTGTGTACTTGCAGTGTGCATGCATTTTATATATATATATATATATATATATATATATATATATATATATCAGGGACCTGGGCACGTGTTACACCACACGTGCCATTTGGATAGTACCAACCAACACCAGTCCCTCAGAGCTACGGAGGTGGGAACTTGCCCTCCAACATATCCTCTCCTCCCGCCACCCCCCTGGCCTAAATCTACGCTAACCCCTCCCCTTCCTCCATCCTCAGCTCACCTATTCATTATCCGTTCCTTACCCCCCCCCCTCTCTCTCTCTCTACCGCCCTCTCGCTCTCTCTGTCATTCTCTCTATCTCTCTCCGTGTGTGTGTGTGTGTGTGTGTGTGTGTGTGTGTCCATCCATATTTCCCTGTTTATGAAAAACGTTTTAGACACCCCCCCCCCCCCCGCCCCTCCTACACCCCTCAGCATCATTAATTTCACTCTCTTCTCTTCTCTTTACTACTTGATCTTTCCTTTTTAGTTATATTTATCCTCTCTGGCTTGGCTCAGTACATACATGCAGTATCTCTGACGCCCACACTTCCGAAACACCACCTTCATGACCTAGGTCGTGAACCACCTTTCCCTTCTATTCCCATCCTTTATTCTTCCCTTCTCTCCCACCTGACGAAGGAACTCTGTTCCGAAAGCTTGTCCCTTTGTCCCTTTTTTTCTGTTTTTTCATTTTGTGTTACTATCGGCGGTACAGCACAATGGTAAGTACTGGCCAGCCATTCTATCTCATTTCAACAGTATTTATATATATATATATATTATTTTACTTTATTTTATTTTATTTTCTCCGCTCACCCGCCTCCCCACTCCATTCCTAAGCTGCATCTCGTTATTCCCATCTAACCCATCCCCACCACCGTGACGTAACCTTTCTATCCCCTCCCCCTCCCCTCCCGTCCCCAATTCGCTGCAGAGCGTGATTCGAAGTGTGGCAGTCGGAGGTGATGGTTGTATGACTGTGTTGTGTGCCTGTGTGATTGCGTGAGTGCTCTATTTTCTGAAGAAGGCCATGGCCGATAGCTGAATGTGTTGTATGTGTGTGTCTCTTGTATGTGCCTGTCGCAGCTCGTCGCCACGTCTTTGCGGTGAGTTGTAAACTGTCCTCACTATATTATTTATTATCAATATTGGATCAACTCATTGTTGCAATTTATGCATTTAACATTGTAGATTTAGGCATAGAAGACACATTGTCATTGTAAATCATGTAGTTGATCAGAAAGGAAGAAATATAGCCATTTTAGTCTGTTAGGGTCGTAAGACTACAAAATATTTTACTGCACATAAGTTGTTGTAAATTATAAAAGGATCTGCATATGGCTGTATCATTTTGTGAGAATTACTAATTTAATTAATCAACAATGAAAATTGATGGATGGATCAATTTGTACGTAAAATAAAGGAAAGCAACCAGTCACCTGTAGTAGCTTGATGTGTGGAGCACAATAACAAGATTATCATAAGAACCATTTTTTCCCTATATAATTCCTGGGGTAGTAACATAGTGATTGTGTAATGCAACAAAATTGCAGAAAAAGAAGCAGAACTTTTGTTCAAGTTTTGTTTTGCTGTGAAACTTTTCAATATTCACTCAATGTGATACCTTCCTATAAATTAAAAAAAAAATTACAGTAAAATACTCAATAAAGAAAAAAATTAAATACCTGAATTGAAAGATCTGTTAATGAGCAGTTTGATGTCATATAATTTCATGTACGTAGTTAAATTTGTGTGTGGCAGCATAGTAAAACAAGTGCTTCAGAAATGAGAAGTATAATCTTTGAAACTGGAATAAAAAATATTTAGACATGCGTCCATAATGTAATTATATATGGATCAGAAAAGGGCAGTTCCCAGTGTAGCTTAATGTTACCTCATCATGCTTGATGGCTAATAGTATCTAGTTGGTGACAGGAGAGAAATTACCATTCTGTATGCACTGTAAGTAAAACAACATTAAGGTGAAAGGTAAGGAAAGTAAAAGGCATAGAGTATAAATATTTGAACAAATGAAGACTATACCCATCATATAACAGATTCAGTTAAGGGCCAGCAAGGGTAGAATTGTCTGCCTCCTAACATCTCCTATGTGTAATGTGATTTTTGAAATTAGGCTTATACAGATTCCTGTCAGTTGTTCTTGTTAATTAACATGGCTTATTGGCTTAGTATTAGATTATATGTAGCATAGCAATAACAAGGCAACATATCTACCTGTCATAGACACTAGAGGACATCAGTGTAAGTGCATGCAAACATTCACCATATTGCACTTGCAAGGTATAAGACAGTAATTGCTGACTGATGTGCTGGAATCCATGATTATCAAAGAAAGCTTCCAGGGTTTTATTTTTTAATGACAATCTGTCTATTTAATAAGCTGGCCAAAATATAATTTCTTAAGGAGCCCCTGTAAACCCTCTGATTGCTGCGGAGTGTTAGTGTGCCTCACCATTTCCCTGGTGCTGTGGACACATTTAAACATGGCCATTGGGTTTCCCTACAGCGCTAATGATGTGTTAAAAAGTCTGGTGCTGCCAGCCCCCTTACTGCTACGGACGAGTTTAGGCGCGCTGAGTGCTACTGATGTGTTAACATGCAGGGCTGTCTTTCCACCCTTCACTTGCAGTACTGTTCATTATTCTGGCTGTATAGTTAGACAGTGCATATATGTTTGATGCTGTGATTCGTCTTTGTGGAATCTGTCATTTTTGTTGTTTTCTCCAGCAGAAATGTCATGTTACCATAGTTGCACAGATACAGAGATGCTGGATATGCTCACTAGGAGTGACAGTGAGTGTGAATTCTCTAGCAGTGATGAGTCTTCAACAGAATCTAAGCTATACTCCTCAGCCCTCTACATCAGAGGGGAGAGCAAGATGAACAGTCGGCAGTTCCTCAGAATAAGAAAGTGACAGTGAAAAGGTTTGGAAAAGAACTCAGTTTAGTGACACATTTGACTGGAAAGAAATTGATTTCCAGCTGTTAAATTGTGACCTTGATGACTCGAGTGCAGGACACAAAAGTCAACTATATACTGACTCATGCATTCTTTCATTTTTTGTGATATTTATGTCTGAAGAAATGATGCAATTTACTGCAGACGAAACAAATCAATTTTATGTTTACACCAGAGAAAATAATATAGAATAAGTGAATTCTCGACTGTCAAAGTAGAAAGACATTGGCTCTCAGAAAATGTATTGTTCTGTTGCTATTTGCCTTCTAATGGTACAAGTTAAGAAGTTAAAATTAAGATATTATTGTTCCAGAGATACACTTATGAACATACCAATTTTCGGAGAAATTATGTCCCAAGACCACTTTTTTCTACTTCTGAGAATGCTACACTTCAATGATAACTCTACGAGTACTGGAGGTGACAGTTTGTTTAAAATTAGGAAGATTGTTGACAAAGTTCATGAGACATTTCGCAATTCCTTTTGTCCACATCACAAGCTTTGTATAGATGAAAGTCTCTTGTTGTTCAAAGAACAATTATCTTTTAAGCAATATATTCCATCCAAGCAAAGTTGATTTGGTATAAAGACATTTGTAGTGTAACTGTCAGAGTGGATACATTTTGGATTTTATTGTATATACAGGCTCAACAACAAAAATTGGGTTTCACAATTTAAGGAAAAGTGGCGACGTAATGGAACTCTTATGGGACCATATTTGGAAAAGGGTTATGTAATTGGTACTTCAGCCCATACCTGTTCCTCTGGCATCATAACCATGGAACAGCCACATGTGGCACTGTTCATAAGCATATGTGCGACATGCCAAAACTGCAGAAGAAATTAAAACTAGGAGAAACTGAGTTTATGTCCACTGACAAGATCCTTGCTATCAAGTGGTGCGATAAGAAGTGTTGATGTCACACACGAAAAATAGATGAAACAGAGAAGACTGACAGAAATACTGGCAAAAAAAAAAAAAAAAGGGGGGGGGGGGGAACCGCAATGTATTGTAGATTACAATTCGAGTATGGGTTCAGTTGACCGATGTGACATATTACTGAGCTCAGTAAGATCGGACGTAAGACTTTGAAATGGCACAAGAAATATTTTTGTCACATTTTGATTTTGTGCATTTTAAATGCTCATGCTCTTCACGGGTCGGTAAAAGGGCGAAAAATGGCACTCACAGAGTTTCACCTTTCTCTTGTAAGGGAGATTGTAGAAAATTGTGCCACTGAACAGAAAAAAGATGGTAGGGGAAGGCGCTACGGTGACAAGAATCCTATGTGTTTCACAGGGAGACATTTTCCAGATGTTATTGTGAGTGAACATTCGCAGAAAAATATGTTAATGCACAAATGAGTCGTTTGCATGAAACAAAGTGTGCCGCGAAACTAGATACGAACAGAAAACTTGCAATGTTCCATTATGTGGTGTACCCTGCTTCGCGTCGTTCATACAAAGAAGCATTACTAATCATTGGGAACTAAATCAGACAATTTGAATAGAAAAGAACAGAACTAAATACGCAAAAAATAAAAATTAAAAGAAAAACAAAGGGGGAAAAATATATTTTTAACTTCAACTGTGCAGGTCCAAATCACGGATCATAAAGAATGGAAAATATATTCAGAATGTACAAAAACTGTTAATATTCAACAATCATCAAAAAAATACTGACTGAGATATAATGGAAATTACAGGAAGGACTCAGCAATATTTTTGATAAGGAGAGATTCCTTATTCACCACAGAGATGTCCGATGAGCTGCAGAAAGGCACAAATAATAGAATATAACATTATAGCTCTCAGCCGTTTAGGCCTTCCTTAGTTACAGACACCAACATACACGCAGACACAACTACCGTCTCCGGTCGCTGTGGCCAGAGACGGCAGTTGCGTCTGTGTGTATGTTTGTATCTCTAACTGATGAAGACCTACATGGCTGAAAGCTATAATGTTATATTCTATTATTTGTGCCTTTCTGCGGCTTATCAGACATCTCTGTGGTGAGTAAGCAACCTATCCTTCTCAAAAATATTGTTGACTGAGATGTGACTTGTATGACTTGATGGGCAAATTTGAATTAAATTTACTCAGTATAGGAAAGAAGTACATAAATGAAACTTTATAGTTGGAAACCTTGTGTTGTTAGGTTACCACATGCCACATTCATCATACTCCTAGTCCCTCAGATACAAGAACCTGGACTTTGAGATTTTCTCTTAAGCCAGTTTTTTTAGTGACTGTGCTTAACATTATCTGGCTAAATATGGCTCATTTTTTTCCCATTATTCCTAAAAGAATGTTTACAGTTGTACAAGGTGGCCAGATTTCATTTATTCTAACAAAAGCTTGCCTGAGATATAAAAGCTAAACTTCACCAGAAATTCATGCTTACTCTGCGCAACTTTGCGAAAGAAGTCAGGCAAGTGATTTCATCTCGTCCAGTATTATTTCGATGATAGTTAAACTTCACCAATGTTCATAGAAGACGTGTACGATTGTTCACATAAAATTTCTTCAAAATCTGTTATGTTCAAGCGGGAAAGTATTCCAAAATTAGGCCCATGGATTGGCCCATACCGGTAAGCAGTTTAAATGCACATACAGTCTGTCCAGTAATATATCAGCAGATTGAAAGCAACGCAAAAAGTGTGCAGATACACTGTGTGTCGGTGATCACTTTTGAAAGCGAGACAGACACGACCGCTGGCTCCAGGAAAATTCAGCACAGGGCAAAGGAGGCCGAGCAGTGGGCTCAGTGCAAGCAGCAGCCAGTGCGGCCCCTCTTTTGCACAGGTAGCGGGATTAGGCAGCCTGAAGGGCATGCCCAACCCGGCAGGTGGGATGTACGGCTTTAGCAGTCCCAAGATTTTGCATTAATCTTTCAGCCCAAATAAATCCTAATGTGATTTCCCCCGTGCCTGAAAACTCCTAGATAAACACAGGGAAACCTTAGTTTACATCAAATCAGGTGGAATAATAATTTGAGCGATACGAAGATAAGTTTTTGCAATAATAATAATAAAACGATATTTTAAAAGTGATCCGTACAAATTCAGGCTCTCTGAAGTGATTTCAGTTTGAATTTTAAAGAGTGGAATAATGATAAACTTGGAAAAAACAGCAGTACAGTAGTTTTGAGAGGTCTGAAGGAGAAAAGGATGTAATGCTACCAAGGGAGACAGCACTGTAGGCAAGGCTGGTAGAATGGAGTTCTAATTACAATGAAAATATTTTGGTTTAATTTTCACCAAATTTCCATTTTAGTTCAAAATTTGGAGGTACTTGAAGAAAAATGCATTCCCTGTGAAAAGATCATATCCTACACTAACACAATACATTTTACATTTCGGGTATTGAAATGCAAACAGTTTTTCCATTCTCCTGAAAAATTTACTTTGGTGGATATGGGTTTTTCGAAATGACTGATTCATTTGTACTTTGAAAGCCACAGTCAATGCATGAATTACTAGAATATTTTTTTTCCTTTTCCTTATTAGTCATGGATGGTACACAGGAATAAAATTTTTCAGAACCTACTTCATTGCATTTTCATTGTAATTATGTAGTTAGACAAATATTAAAATGATGGCTCTAAGACGTTTGATATCATTATCCGCAAGAGTTTGATATCTTTCACATTCTTAGGTTCCTGCAGGTCATGGTTGGAATCAGTATGTGCATGCACAAATTAATATCATTTGGTTTAGTGATGAAGCTGCCTTTCATTTGGAATGGAGAATCTAAATTTTTCAATCAGGAAGTCTCTTTACACTCAATGGGTGGCTGTGTGGTATGCAATGTCTAGTCACGGAATAACTGGTGCAATATTCCTTGATGGAATGGTGACTCCCAAGTGATACATGAAGGTGTTAGGAGATGATTTCATCCACTTTATCCAAAGTTACCCTGATTTCCATAAGATGTGGTTCATGCAAGATGGAGCTCGACCCCATCAAGGCAGGAGACTGTTTGATGTCCGGGAAGAGTACTCTGGGTACTGCATTCAGGCTTCGGGGTACCCAGAGGCCACTGGCATTGCCCTCAGTTGACCACCATATTCTCTGGATCTGAACACATGCAACTCCTTTTTGTGGAGCTATTATTAAAGACAAGTTGTAACACCAAAACAGTTTCCAAGCTGAAAAGAGCCATTCAGGTGGTCATCAAAAGCAGTAAATGTTCCAGGACTTCCGAGGGTAAAACAGAATTTCGCTACTCATCTTCACCACACCATCGTCTCAGAAACCAGGCATATCAAACATGTCATTGTCTAAATCCAAATACCTGTAGTGCCATTTACATGTTGAATAAAGTGATGCGTGCTGTATATTTTATCCAATTGTCTTTCCAAATAATGATCTGAATATTATTGGGGAGGTAAGTTTTAATGAGTTTTAAAACTTGTGTAGAATCTCTGTAAGAGATATTTGACAGTTTCCTTATGTAAATAAATTTAGTTAGTTATTGAAACCATTTTTTTGTCCATTGATACATTCAGCACGGTGATCATGGTCTCACCTACTTTCTTTGAAATAAAAATTGTAAACGTTTTGCACACTGACTACCACACAATATGAATCCAGTCATCAAAACCATTATGCTTTGTAGATGTTTCCTGCTCACAAGGCAAGGCTACTGCAAAATAACTAAGGCAAATTTTGGTAAGAGTAAATTTCTGAATATATAATTAACTTCTCTTTGAGCACACAATTTCTGAGAAAGTGTGTGTAAGTTGCCATCTATGTCTGTTCAAAAATACTGAAAGATTTCCTATTTTGCATGAGCATGTGGAGGCCTGATGCAAACGTGCCATGTACCGCGCATAACTTATGCATCAGTTCACATTTCATTCAACTTGCTCAAATATGCAAACTATGCCCTGTTTAAACATTGAACATGCATCTGTGTATTCTGAAAGAACTGCACTATATTTTCATTTTGTTTTATTTGCGATGGCAGATTATTAAGAACATATATTGCCATTTTACAAAAACACATTTTTGACGGTCTTACCCAATTTTTCACATGCGGAAAACCTTTTTGTTTTAAACTTAGGTGAGTATTAAAGGAATTAAATATTAAGTATACATAAATTTTTCTTCTACTCCAAACCCATATGCAGTCCAAGTTTTGTAATTAAATATGACACACTGTGGCTCGCTCATGCATGAAGTACTGAATTGGTCACCCATACGGATTTTATATGAGAAAAGTATCACAATGTTTATAATTAATCTGTGGTTTTTTTTCTGGCCCTGCTACTTGTTTCTAAAATAACAAGTATAAAATTTATGCATCTTTTTCATGGTGATGAAAATTTATCTTCAATAGGCCACCCAGCAATGAAAGAAAGCGGAAAAGTGGTTCATTATTTCAGAAATATTTATGTAAAAAGTTCCTGATCAAACTTCATTTGGAATTTGTTGCTGTTAAGATTTTTTTATTAAAATATAAGAAATGTAGAAAATATGTTTTTGTCTTGTACTTATTTACCACTGAAAATCATGGACATTCAAATGAATCTGCTTGTACTTCATTTGTATGACGGTAACTGAATTTAACTTGATATTTAATGAAATAAACATCTCCGACTTCCATTTGAAATCCTCAGTCATGTGTGAGACTGCATCAAAAAAGAATTTATTAACACTGACTTGTCACTGGATTTTCCTTTCTGTGATAATAAAAAAAATACATCCTCAGCAAATAAAATTGTATTTGTAATCTTATTACCATGCATTTTCCCCCCATGAGTTTCAATTTTTTATTTCTCAAATAACTGCAATGATATATTTGTTTATGTTCATAGGTGTAGCATTTATATCAAATATATGCCTCCCCCTCCTCCCTCAACTACTTCAGTCATAGCTACCAGAAATAAAGTAATTTTGAAAAGACTAATTACATCTTTTGGCTTTCCCTCTAACAAAGATGTTCCTCTATTCGTACACTCATCGGCAGCTTCACTACTAATTACAGTTGTCTGAGAGTGGACGTCAAAACACTTTTTATAGGGCGTTACAGGTATACATCAGGTGACATATTTGTCACCTTATTGTTTGATGAACATTTTATGTAGTGGAAGAATTTCATTTGCTACCTACATATTTTTTAGATTGGTTTGGGCTTTTGGCAAACTATTGCAATGAGGCATTTTCATGTATTCATTTAAAAGCTTAGAAAATGCATGATTAATAAAATTGTGGGTTATTCCACTGTTGCTTTCAAGACCTTGTGTATCCATATAAGCATTAACAGACTTAATGAAGCCGAAAATTTTGAATATAAGTAACACTATTTTATTCACAACTTGTGCCAAAACTTTGTCAAAAATTAAATTATGTATGATGTTCATTTTTCATAAGTGGTTCTGACACAGATGGTAACACAGGATATATTATGAAGAGCCTCCAGTACTGTTGCCAGAAATGATGCTGACATGTACCTTTCACTTATCTTCTTTGAAGGTAATTTTTAATATTTCTCGTTGCACACCTGAAACCATTCACAAAAAAACATAAAATGTAATTAAAGTATCACCAATTAAAGGTAGTATTCATATTAAAAATGGAAAAAAATATAACAGATTAGTTAACAGCACATACGAAATTACTGCATACATTAAAATTTGTGAAAACTGTAATGCCATGTAGGTTAAATGAATGTTTACCACAAATTGACAAATTAGCAGTAACAAGATGGTTAATATTACACAAATATAGATGACCTCTGTTATTGCATGTTCATAACTTCTAGGATTGAAACCCTACAGTAGAAAAAGCTCAATCCAGAGATATTTTTACTCTATGACTGAAACACTGACAACCATATGTGTGCTGGCAGCCACAATCTCCACTCCCTTCAGTGTAGTGTAATGTTGAATGGCACAGACACTTGCAGTGTGTTTGTGAAAAATCGGCCACACCACACCCCTGTATTCATCTGAAATGATTTAGGGAAATTGTGGAAAACCTAAATGTGGATGGTTGAAATGGCCCCTTGCACCCCATCCCTTAAAACCCTCATCATTTCCTTTCGCTCTCCTTCCCTTCTGCCTGAAGAAGCAACTGGGTTGCAAAAGCTTGCGTTTGTGTGTGTGTGTGTGTGTGTGTTGTTTTATTTGTGCTACTATCACCACCTGTGCTCCTTCGCCTGGTGAGTAATCTTCATCTATTATATATATATATATATATATATATATATATATATATATATATATATACGTAAAAAATAGATGAAGAACACTTACCAGGCGAAGGGGCACAGGCAGTAATAGCAACAAATAAACACACAGACACACACACACTCAAAAATGCTAGCTTTCGCAGCCTAGCTGCTTCATCAGGCAGAAGGGAAGGAGAGGGGAAAAGGAAATGATGAGGGATTTAAGGAAGGGGGTAAGGAGCCATTCCAATCCCGGGACAGGAAAGACTTACCTTGGGGGAAAAAATGGAAGGTAAATAAATGCACATACACCCACACATTTACACAGACACAAGTACACTTAGGCAGACATACTGACAGTTCTACAGTATGTCTGCCTAAGTGTACTTGTGTCTGTGTAAATGTGTGGGTGTATGTGCATTTATTTACCTTCCATTTTTTCCCCCAAGGTAAGTCTTTCCTGTCCCGGGATTGGAATGGCTCCTTACCCCCTTCCTTAAATCCCTCATCATTTCCTTTTCCCCTCTCCTTCCCTTCTGCCTGATGAAGCAGCTAGGCTGCGAAAGCTAGCATTTTTGAGTGTGTGTGTGTCTGTGTGTTTATTTGTTGCTATTACTGCCTGTGCCCCTTCGCCTGGTAAGTGTTCTTCATCTATTTTTTACGTATATTTTTTTCCTGTTAGGAATTTTTCCTCTATAATATTCGTATTATATATATATATATATATATATATATATATATATATATATATATATATATATATATATATATAGAAAACAGATGACTTCCCAAAAGGACCGGCTCGTCGATAGAAACAAATAAAATAAATAAAATCACACACAAACACACATACAAGCTTTCGCAGCCTAGCTGCTTCATCAGGCAGAAGGGAAGGAGAGGGAAAAGGAAATGATGAGGGTTTCAAGGGAGTAGATAAGGAGTCATTCCAATCCCGGGACAGGAAAGACTTACCTTGGGGGGAAAAAAAGAGGGTAAACAAAAACACACACACCCACACATTTACACAGACGCAAGTACACTTAGGCAGACACACTGTAGAACTGTAGAAAGCAAAGAAGTTAGAAGTTAGACAGAGATGCCACTTGAGGCAGAGGCTCTGTCCAGAGAACCAAGGCAAAGATGTTAAGATGGTGGGTGGGAATTCAAATTTAGCGGAGGTTGAGACCAGGTGGGTAACGGGAAGAGAGAATATGCTGAAGGGCTAGTTCCCATCTCCGGAGTTCTGAAGGATTGGTGTCGGTGGGAAGTATCCAGATAACCCGGACGGTGTAACACTGTGCCAAGACGTGACGGCCGTGCACCAAGGCGTGTTTAGCCACAGGGTGATCCTCATTACCAACAAACACTGTCTGCCTGTGACCATTCATGCGAATGGACAGTTTGTTGCTGGTCATTCCCACATAGAACGCTTCACAGTGCAGGCATGTCAGTTGGTAAATCACGTGGGTGCTGTCACAAGTGGCTCTGCCCTTGATTGTGTACACCCTTCGGGTTACGGGACTGGAGTAAGTGGTGGTGGAAGGGTGCATAGGGCAGGTTTTACAACGGGGGCGGTTACAAGGGTAGGAGCCAGAAGGTAGGGAATATATATATATATATATATATTCCTGCTAGGAATTTTTCATCTACAATATTCGTATATATTACACCAGGCGAAGGAGCACAGGAAGTGATAGTAGCACAAATTAATAAATTCACACAGACACAAATGCTAGCATTCGCAGCCTAGCTGCTTCTTCAGGCAGAAAGGAAGGAGAGGGAAAAGGAAATGATGAGGGTTTTAAGGGGAGTGGGTAAGGAGTCATTCCAATCCCGGGACAGGAAAGACTTACCTTGGGGGAAAAAAAGGAGGGTAAACAAATACACACATATACACAAACGCAAGCACACATAGGCAGACATACTGTAGAAACAGAATTCCTGCTAGGAATTTCTCCTCTCTCTCTCTCTCTCTCTCTCTCTCTCTCTCTCTCTCTCTCTCTCTCTAGAAGGAAACTTTCCTACTGGAATAAACAAATATAAAAACATAGAAAACGGATGACTTACCTAAAGGACCGGCTCGTCGATAGACACAAATAATCACCTTCCTTTTTTCCCCCCTAAGGTAAGTCCTTCCACTCCTAGGATTGGAACGACTCCCTTTCCACTTCCTTAAAACCCATATCCTTCCCTTTCTCCTCTCCTTTCTTCCTCTTTTCCTGACGAAGCGACCAATGGTTGTGAAAGCTTGTATGTGTGTTTGTGTGTGATTTTATTTGTGTCTATCGACGAGCCGGTCCTTTAGGTAAGTCATCCATTTTCTAGAAGGAGAGGGAAGTGGGTGGTCGGCGTGAAAGGAAATACTCCATCACAGCGAGGCCCTTGGCATGTGGGATATTTGTTGACCTCCATCTGTCCAACAGCCAACTTCACACATCTGTCCACATCAAACCAACAAATAAACAACAGTACCTCCATTCTGACAGATGCCATCCATTCCACATCAAACGTTCCCCTCCCTATAGCTTAGGTCTTCATGGCAAACGAGTCTGCTCCAGTCCCGAATCCCTGAACCTGTACACCAATAACCTAATAACAGCTATCACATCCCACAGCTATCCTCATGATCTGGTACAGAAGCAAATTGCCAGAGCCACTTCCTCATCCTCCCCAAATTCAGAACCTTCCACAGAAGAACCCCAGAAGTACCCCTCTTGTCACCGGATATTTTCCAGGACTGGAGCGGACTCTGAATGTTGCTCTCCAGCAAGGATATGACTTCCTTAAATCCTGCCCCGAAATGAGATCCATCCTCATGACATCCTTCCCACTCCACTGAGAGTGTCTTTCCGCCGCCCACCTAACCTCCGTCACCTCCTAGTCCATCCCTATGAAATCCCCAAACCACCTTCCCTACCCTCTGGCTCCTACCCATGTAACCACCCCTGTTGTAAAACCTGCCCTATGCACCCTTCCACCACCACTTACTCCAGTCCTGTAACCCAGAAGGGGTACACGATCAAGGGTAGACACACTTGCGATAGCACCCACGTGATTTACCAACTGACATGCCTGCACTGTGAAACGTTCCATGTGGGAATGACCAGCAACAAACTGTCCATTCACATGAACAGTCACAGGCAGACAGTGTTTGTTGGTAATGAGGATCTCCCAGTGGCTAAACATGCCTTGGTGCACGGCCAGCACATCTTGGCGCAGAGTTACACCGTCCGGGTTATCTGGATACTTCCCACCAATACCAATCTTTCAGAACTCCGGAGATGGGAACTTGCCCTTCAGCATATTCTCTCTTCCCATTGCCCACCTGGTCTCAACCTCCACTAAATTCAAATTCCCACCCACCAACTTTGACATCTTTGCCTTGACTCTGTGGACAGAGCCTCTACCTCAAGTGGCATCTCTGTCCAACTTCTTTGCTTTCTACAAATGTCTGCCTAGGTGTGTTTGCATGTGGGTAAGTGTGAGTGTGTGTATTTGTTAAAATGTGGATTTGAATCTAATATGCATGAGAGCACAGTATAAATTTAAAAATTGAAATGATAATGCGCTTACGAAAATCAAAGTACTATATGTTACTTCTAATCGGAAAATAAAGACAGACAACTGTCGCGACGCGATTCACATGGCAGAATAATAGACTAACTACATATTTAACGTGAATATGAATCAGATAAAAACGTGAGCATACAATAACTTTAATGAACTGAAGGGAAAGTGCACTGAAAAGTCAAAATATGTAGCTTCTAGAGAGAAGCTGGTTACACTTAGAACTGAAAATGTGCTGTCACTGTACGAGGTGTACACTGGACGACGTCCACTCGGCGAAAATGGATTAGTCGTTTAGTAAGGGACTGCCAAAGTCAGGTTTAAAATTTGAATCACAAAATTTTCATCAGACTTTGAAAAAAAAAATAATAATAATTAAAAATGAGCTACTTAATCTTTACCCATGATACTATTATTATTATTATTATTATTATTATTATTATTTTTATTTTTTTTTTCAATTCTCTGCACAAAAGTGATCTAGAAATCCAGACTTGAAAATGTGAAGTACCTTAGTTGCTGAAAAATGAATGTGCAAACTTGGCTAAAAGTTCCTCAGGCATACGCACAACGCATGACACCCTTCCACAAAAGTGGCCCTGGAGCCTCAACCACTTTAGATGTGAGCCTAAAACTTTGCATAACACCCTTTAAGACCTTTAATAACATTCAGGTAAAATTTGGAGAAATTGAAGATGTTCGAGCTTCCACCCCTTGGTGATTTGACATGGAATGACCCTAAGTCAAAACAAGGTTCTTGGAGTAGATGACATTCCTTCAGAGCTACTGAAGACTCTGGGAGAAATGGCAATGGCCAAGCTATTCCACCTGGTGTTTAAGATGTATGAGACAGGAAATACCCTCAGTCTTTAAGAAAAATGTAATAATCCCCATTTGAAAGAAAGCAGACAGGTGTGAAAATTACAGAACCATCAGTTTCATAAGTCATGGTTGCAAAATTTTAACAATAATTATTTACAGAAGAATGGAAAAGCTGGTAGAAGCCAATGTCAGGGAAGATCAGTTTGGATTCAAAAGAAATGTAGGAACATGGGAGGCAATACTCACGTTACGGCTTATCTTAGAAGGTAGATTAAAATAAAGGTACACTCACATTTCTAGATTTTGTAGATTTGGAGAAAGCTTTTGACAATGTTGATTGGAATACACTCTTTCAAATTCTGAAGCAAGCATGAGTAAAATATAGATGGCGGTTGTTAGAGTTGAGGGGCCTGAAAGGGATTCATTGGTTGGCAAGGAACTAAGACAGAGTTGTAGCCTTTCTCCAATGTTATTCAATTTGTACATTGAGCAAGGGGAAATTTGGAGAAGGAATTAAAGTTCAGGGTGAAGAAATAAAGACATTTTATCTTGCCGATGACATTGTATCTCTGTCAGAGACAGCAAAGGAGCTGGAAGAGAAGTTAAATAGAATGGACAGTGTGTTGAAAGGTGTGTATACGATGAAATTTACAAGCGCAAAACAAGGGTAATGGAGAGCAGTCTAAGAAAATCAGGCGATGCTGAAGCAATTAGATTAGGTAACAAAACAATAAAGGTGGTAGATGAGTTTTGTTACTTGGGCAGTAAAATAACACAATGGTCATAGTACAGAGGATATAAAATACAGAATGGCAATGGGAAGAAAAGCGTTTTTGAAAAAGAGAAATTTATTAACATTGAATATTAATCTATGCTTAAGGAAGTCCTTTCAGAAAGCATTTGTGTCGAGCTTTGCCTTGTATGGGAGTGAAACATGGACGATAAACAGTGCAGACAGGAAGAGGATAGAGGCTTTTGAAATGTGGTGCTACAGAAGAATGCTGAAGATTAGGTGGTGTGATAGTGTAACTAATGAGGAGGTACTGAACAGAATTGGTGAGAAAAGGAATTTTCTGGCATACCTTGACTACAAGAAGGGA
Organism: Locusta migratoria; assembly: GCA_026315105.1. Taxonomy (NCBI): domain Eukaryota; kingdom Metazoa; phylum Arthropoda; class Insecta; order Orthoptera; family Acrididae; genus Locusta; species Locusta migratoria. The sequence goes on along the minus strand of CM048751.1, from coordinate 268,911,232 downwards.
TTGATTTGTAAGACACATTCTTACACATCAAGGAATCGAGAATTCAGCATTGGAGGGAAGTGTTTGGGGTAAAAATCGCAGACGGAGACCAAGAAGTGAATACAGTAAGCAGATTCAAATGGACGTAGCTTGTCGTTCGTTCTTATGAGGAGATGAAGAGGCTTGCTCAGGATTGAATAGGGTGGAGAGCTGCACCAAACCAGTCTCCAGACTGAATTCCACAACAACAAAAATTGATGCCTGTTCCTCTTGCACTTATGATGATACTGTAACAAGTTTTCATAAATCCAAACACTACAATAGGCATATTTAATATAAGAACCAAGGACTGAACAACGTATCCTCACAAAGAAAACAAGGGCTGTAAATAAAGTCGTGTGACATTTAGTCCAGACACTTGCAGGAGATCAGGCATTCCAAAATAGGATACAGTAGCAGTCAGGTGACACTATTGTGTAGTACATGCATTTGAGTGGCATCCAGTTGGGCACAACACTGCTGTGTAGTGCTGATGTAAAGGGTGTCAATTTCACCACTTTCGACCATGTGTGGAATATTTGTGGATGGAAATCCAGATTGTCCATGACAAAAATGTATCAAAATGTTATCAAGAATTATGTGAAGTCTGTTGTGAGAAAGCACTTAGGTCAAGTTGTTGTGTGTGGGTCTGATCTCAACTGCAGATTTGCACTGCAAAGGTCGGCCATCTGTTTCTGACGGCCAGATTGACAGGTAATTAGTCAAAGAGGTGGGTCTCAGTAATGCCTTATAAGGAAAACTGCATCCCTTTCAGTTCCATGCTGACTTAGAAACACACACAAATAGCTCCAGTATGCACTGACTGGCACCCACCTGGACAGATACAACAATGTAAGAGATTCATTCTACAGCGAATGTTGTCAACGAGACATAGGCAAGAGCCTACAAGCCTGAACTAAGGTGCCATTTGAGTGAATGGCAGCACCCGGTTTGCCATGTTCACAGATATTTCAGCAGGAACCAAGTTGGCTGAAGTTTACAATAAGTATGGCATACAGGTACGAGGCTGTTCTTGCATCCGGCTGTGCAGCAGATACAATCTGTGTTTATTGTGAGATGATTGGCCTATCATGTCACATGGCAATGCATATAGTCACATCACAAACAATGTCAAGCTTTTATTACAGTGGTGGCACTATGAGGTCTTGGAACACCCTTAACACTCCTAAGATGGGAGTCCATGTGGCTTCAACCTGTTTTTTGAAGAAACCCCTTGGATAGCAACTATTTTCTTGTGTGGCATCTGTATACTCCACATAATAGGGTGCACTGTCACCAATAGAAGATGGCTCCAATGGTTTCCTGATATTTGGCAAATGATAATACACTTTGAGGACTACTAAAATGAAGGAAACCACCAACAGCTGTGCCACAATGGCTACACCAGTTCCCACTGGATCACCAAAGTTAAATACTGTCAGGTTTCGCTAGTACTTGGATGGGTCTACGTCTGTTGAGCACTGTTGGCAAGTGGGTTGCACCTAGCTCTTGTGAGGTCAACTGAGGAGCTACATGATTGAGAAGTAGTGGCTCTGGCAACAAAAACAGACACAATGGCCAGGAATGAAGAGTGATGACCACATTCCTCTCCGTACCGCATCTGTTGATGCTTTCAGGTGGGGGATGACAATGGCTGGTAGCACCTGTTGGGCCTCTCAATGCCTGTAGGGCAAATTGCACTTGACAGTTGCATCGTATCAATATTGTTACTACTTTATTTATAGCCCTAATACAATCCCTCATACTACAATGTCCACAATAAGCTTATACATCAACGGTGTAAATCACATACTCTGAATATAGCCATTTAAAAGGAGCCAACACATATTAGCAGAATTGAGTTTGATATTCAGTAATGGATTTTCTTTATTTGTAAAATTGGATTAAATACAGAAAAAATGCCACTTTGTATCAGATCTTGGTTCAGCTAAAAATTAAGCAAATCATTTTGGACCATTCTTTTTAACAATTGGTACTCACCATCAGAGCTTTTCCAGCAAGTTTCAGTAGCTAAGTCACCAGTAGAGCACAACATACTTTCAAACTGTCTCATACTTCCTCCCACTCCAAAATAATATGTCTTTCCTGCTAAATAACTGAATGTTTGATAAGGGGATTCACATATATTATTTTCTATTACAACAATTAAGGAATACATGTTAAAATATTGGATCTTTGAAAACCATGAACTGGTTAAATTGCAGTATACTTGAGGTTTGGGTGTGCTTCTTAGCACTGAAGAGTAGCACTATGTAATCATCCTTCATGTGGACAAAATTTAAAGGTAAGGTAATTGCTAAGAATATCAAATTATGGTGTGTGTATAAACAAGTGACTGAGACATATGAAGAGATAAACACAGGATATTAAAAATATGTTAGTGAATTGTGCAGCACTGTGTGTTTTAAACACACAAATAAATGGTTAAAATTATTGTAAAGTTCATCTGCCTATGTCGTTTATTTTCTTTGAACATCAAAACTGCTTTTTATTGGCAAACTAATCCACATAGCCTAAAGATACAGACTTTAGTAAAATTCTCTTGAACATGTTAAAAATAAAATAAAATAAGAAATTGAATTGTAGCTAACTGACTTGATTTAGCTGTATGTGTCAGAGATTTTTTTATTAATGTCTGGTTTCACATAATAAAGAAAACAACATGCATAAAATGTTCTCGGTTTTCTTGCCTTGTCAAATATGGGTAAGAGCCCAAGCTTTCGACTATATCCTCCAGTCGTTATCAGGGGTAAAACTGACAGGCTTCCACTTATATAACCAGGTGACGGCATCTCATTGGCTGCCTTACGCCACAGCAATAATGGCGCCTACTACAGTGGTGCCATCTAACCACCTAGAATTTTTTTGCGCTCTCTATTCGGCATTGTCAGCAGTGCCATCTCTCGCAGAGGACAGTAATCAGCGAAAAGTTTTAGCAGTTCTGGGTGCCATCTTCTATTCTTTCACCTTCTCCAGTGCTTGCTTCCATGCATTGCTGAGTGCATATCCTGAGTCTCTATTGATGTTATTTTTGCATAACCTGATTTAATCACCTCCCTGATGACAGAGTCCCAGTAGTTTGATCTTGTTTCTTCAAACAAAATCTGATGGTTATTTAACAGGCTGTGCTCAACCACTGCATATTTTTCTAAATTATTGTATTTCAGGTGACGCTGGTGTTTGACGCAAATTCGGAAACAGTTCTTATTGACTGCCCTCGTAATGTTTGCCACACTTGCAAGGAATGCTGTAAATTCCCAGCACTCTCAGACCGAGGTTGTCTTTGACAGGTGGCATCATTTCTTTAAAGCTTTCCTGCCCAAGCTATCAAGTATTCAAGAATAACTTCATATTTGGTTATTTTGCTACCAAAGTAAATAATAAAAGCACATTAGTGTATTCACACATTTTTGTTCTCCTTATTTTACTTCAAAAAATTCAATAAAAGAATGGGACTTCAAAGTCCAAGAGGATATAATGCAATTAGAAGACATTGTGCAATGCTTATCTCTGTTTACATAAGGATTAACCAGCAACAAACAGAGACCAAAAATTTTATATCAAAATGCCATTTTAGATGTTGATCTGAACGGGGGAACAAAAGCCAACTGTACTTATCCCTGAACTGTATTCATATTCTGAAATTCATAAACAAAAGAAAACAAAACTACAACAATCTGTTAGTGACACCTAGTAACAAAGACAACTTCATAAATAACTTGCACAAAATGCCTTTGACACACTGTCAGTACTAAAAACTTACAGTCACAATTTTGAACACTATATAAATAAAAATAGCTCTATTCCTTGAATAATATAAGTTTCCATTAGATAAAGTAATACAAAACCAAATTACCAATGAGAGAACACACAACAGTGTCTTTTTGTGACAACAAAACTCACCTGATGAAATTGTACACAAAGACATAAAACAATCCATTGTTTACTGCTCTTTGTGAGCAGAGATATTGAGCAATCTCAGCCAGTGAATGTTTCATACGACACATCAGAGGGACACTAACATCCCATGAGGAACGCAAGCCAGATATCATTTTCCACTTTGTTTTATGACGCTGGAAATGGGCTGCGACTTTTAAGTCCCGTTGGGTAGGAAAGGGTTAATCTTCTTGGAGGACAAAAGTTTGGTTTGATTCTTTGCCTGTTTAGAACTTTTCAGATCTTGGTAGTTACTGTATTGCAGAATGGAAGCCGCGCAATGTGTTGGTCCTCTTGATTTAGTGAAATCGTGTTGTGTCATGTCGCATCGAAGACACTGCATAATAGGGCTCAAACAGGATCCCCCACAAACACTTCATGAGATTTACAGTGGAGATAGAGAAGGACAGGGGCTACCCTTCTTAGACATGTTGGTTGAACAAAAATCAGATGGAAAACTTGGACACTCTGTGTACAGAAAGCCAGCGTATACAGACTTTGTAGTGTAACATTGCACACTACTGGTTTCTAGCTTGACCCAAGATATTCAAATAGTTTATGTTATACGGAGTTTGGCACTGTGTGAGCAAATACTGCCAGACGGAATTCATTTCCGCAGGTTTTGGTGGGTGAATTTGTGCTCACTGCCAAGGAGTAAAAGAACTGCACAGTGCCAAGGAAGAGAGAAGATTAAGGTTATTTGAAGATGGCTGTCTGTTGTTTTATGATTTAAAGCAATTGTTATTCTTAATTAGGATTTCGTTCAGTCCATATCAGAATCAGAAATGTAAAACTGATGTAGTTCTTAACGAAGAAAGAATAAAGTTTAATGTTATTGGAAAGAATAGTTATCTTTCAAATGTAGATATGGACAAAATTTTCAGGGGTCCTGATAACCATATCAAGCAACTTTGGATACTAGTCTGATTATAACGACTATTTTCTTTCAATACAAGGTATGGGCTAGCCGGACCTTGTGGGAAGAACAGCTTGAATTATATATTATATCCTGAAATGAACAAGCCAACGTATTATTTGTGCTGTGGAAATACTGAAAGAAAAATACACCGTGACAGCACAACTTTTATCAGAATGCACTTAGTTTTCATCATCCCACTAATAAGAAAGCTACACTGAACATCTTGGTACAAAGAGCAAGGATTATTTCAGATCAGAACCACCTCGGCTCTGAGATTAATCATCTAAAGAAGGTCTTCATAAAGAACAGATATTCCTCCCATGATATTAGGTCCACACTGTCGAGGAAACCTATACACAATGCTATTTCAACAATTCAAGAGAAGCAACACATTGCGCAGCTTCCATTCTGCGGTGCAATAACTAGCAAGGTAGGGAGAGACCTAACCAGTCAAGGAATCACATCAGTCTTTCATCCTCTCAAGAAGATAAAAAAAATGATGCCACCTGTCAAAGACAAAAATGGTGTGAGAGTACCGGGAATTTACAGCATTCCTTGCGAGTGTGGCTAAAATTATGTGGGGTAGTCAATAAGAACTGTTTCTGCATGTTGCATCGAACAGCAGCATCACCTGAAATACAGGCATTTAGAAATAAAATAAAGAGTGGATTCTGTTTGAAGAAACGAGAGTACTGACGCTTCAAACTACTGGGACTCTGTCATCAGGGAGGTGATAGAAATAAGTTATGGGAAAATAGGATCAATAGAGACTCACAATACGCACTCAGCAATTCATAGAAGTGAGCCCTGGACAAGGAGAAAGAACAGAGGATGGTTCCCTGAACTTCTAGAACTTCTCGCAGATTACCACCTGCTGTGAGAGATGGCCTGCTAGCAACGCGGAATAGTGTGTGCTCGAAAATTCTAGTTGGTTAGATGGTACCACCAAAGTACGCGGCATTACTGCTGTGATACAAGTTAGCCAATGAGAAGTCGTCACCTGGTTATATAAGCAGAAGTCTCCTGTTCACGGCAGTCAGTTTTACCCCTAATGACGAATATGGGAGGATATTGTCAAAAGCTTAGGCTCTTACCCACATTTGACGCAGCAAGAAAACCAAGAACATTTTACATTGATGATACATTTTTAATCTGGCCACACGGGAATGAGGCACTGAAGCAGTTCGTTGATCATTTAAATGGAATACACCCCAACACAAGATTTTCAGTGGAAGCAGTGAAGGACAGAAAGCTACCCTTCTTAGATGTGTTTGTTGAACAAAAATCAGATGGACAACTTGGACACACTATGAACAGAAGCCAATGCACACAGACTTTGTACTGTAACAAGTTACATTACATTCTTCCTGAATGACCCATGATGACCAAATAGTTTATTTTTGGGGTAATTTACGACTTATAAGGACAAGTATTGTCCCGGATATTTTGTTTCTCCAGGTGGGCATCTGGGCAGTTACATGACAAGTGCCAGAGATAGTGAACAAGTGGATCTGCACCAGGAACAATCTCTGTTACTAAAAAGACATATATATTTGAGTTCTGTGTGAGATCCATGGACATGATCTATATATTCTTTCTTGTTATTGTTTTATGTATTCATGTATGGACTCACAAGGGAATAGTCAGACTTGTCATGCCGAAACATGTATTGAATTTTTTAGCACTGTTAGTTAACATTGAAGGAAGTCTGTATGCAGAATGTTAGCTGCTGACATGACCTGGAAGTCACCTAAAAAATCACAAAAACAGCTGTTTCTCCTGCTTGGCACTCGCGGTGATGGCTGGCCACCCCTGGAATTGGCGAGTCGCCAGCTGTTGTTATGGTGAGCGTTCTGTGCATGGTCGGGAGGTGTGGCCGTCTTATCGCGGCGTTCAGTAAAGAGGAATATCGTTGCACAGTTTGGGTGGAGAGGGGAAACAAATATTTGTTTCTGTGGCATGCACTTACTTTTCATTTCTGGTACGTATTTTGAAACATACCGTCCTGAAACTGATTAGAGACGTGAAAGATTTTCTGTACATATAAATCTATACTCCACAAGCCACTTTACGGTGAACCCTCAATCTCTCCTCACAAGTGATGGCAAACCATGTAAATGTTTTGCTGCTTGCCATGGAGATATACCTCAGACGCCAAATGAAGCAATCAAAAGAAAACGCGTGAAGACTATGTGATGTATGACTTCTAGACAAGCATGTAAATAGCACAGACATGTGGCTAGAAACGACTGAAGCACTCGATATTACAGTCTGTGAATCTACAGACAGCGAAGAAACGGAAGAAAGTTGCACATATGAAGACTCTTCGGGTGATAGTGCCACGTACCATCATCAATTATCTCCGAAAGCAACACCAGCAACTTCAATTACATTATCAGACAAAGAAAAAGCGGTGAAGTATTGGTTGAACGAAAGTGGTAAGAAACGCCTACGTGTCAGTACTGTTCAAAATAGGTATTGCTTTGTCCGTTCTGAACGTGAATTGTGTAGATGGAAAAAGGAAGTCGCTGGACGACGTAAGAGTCGACTGGAAATTGTGACGGAGATAAATGCACGACTTTCTGAGCAATTTACCAATGCTAGACGACAGTCATTGAGTGTCAGCTGTTGTTGTTGTTGGGTTGTTTAAGGGGGACTAAACTACAATGGTCATCAGTCCCCCATTCCATCCCTAGGCGTCAAAAGTAGCTCCATAGACGTTAAAGAGATACGACCAGAGGTTAAAATGTCGAAGTGAGAGAGGAGTCCCACCGAGTCCCTAAAACATCATAAAAATGGACAAGACACAAAACGTAGAGACACGATCACACAAGGACATCTGACAACAAAGAAGCCGATGTCTGTGGTTGACCGACCAGAAGAATAAACAAGGAAAAGTCAACCACTCGGTTTCACAAATGAAGCAATCAAAAGAAAACGCGTGAAGACTATGTGATGTATGACTTCTAGACAAGCATGTAAATAGCACAGACATGTGGCTAGAAACGACTGAAGCACTCGATATTACAGTCTGTGAATCTACAGACAGCGAAGAAACGGAAGAAAGTTGCACATATGAAGACTCTTCGGGTGATAGTGCCACGTACCATCATCAATTATCTCCGAAAGCAACACCAGCAACTTCAATTACATTATCAGACAAAGAAAAAGCGGTGAAGTATTGGTTGAACGAAAGTGGTAAGAAACGCCTACGTGTCAGTACTGTTCAAAATAGGTATTGCTTTGTCCGTTCTGAACGTGAATTGTGTAGGTGGAAAAAGGAAGTCGCTGGACGACATAAGAGTCGACTGGAAATTGTGACAGAGATAAATGCACGACTTTCTGAGCAATTTACCAATGCTAGACGACAGTCATTGAGTGTCAGCTGTTGTTGTTGTTGTTGGGTTGTTTAAGGGGGACTAAACTACAATGGTCATCAGTCCCCCATTCCATCCCTAGGCGTCAAAAGTAGCTCCATAGACGTTAAAGAGATACGCCCAGAGGTTAAAATGTCGAAGTGAGAGAGGAGTCCCACCAAGTCCCTAAAACATCATAAAAATGGACAAGACACAAAACATAGAGACACGATCACACAAGGACATCTGACAACAAAGAAGCCGATGTCTGTGGTTGACCGACCAGAAGAATAAACAAGGAAAAGTCAACCACTCGGTTTCACAAAGAAATCTCCAGTTAGAGAGAACAATAAAATCCCCCTGCTTGAATAAAACGTAAAACGGTATCTGCCATTGTGGCATCGTCACCTAAAACTTCCGATAAAACAGCAGGGAGGTTAAAATCTCTCCACAAGGCGGCTAAAGGGGGCAGTCCATCAAGATGTGGACGACTGTCAGACGGGAGCCACACCGACATTGGGCTGCGTCCTCACCCCGAAGGAGATGTCCATGGGTGAGCCACGTATGCCCAATGCGGAGGCGACACAAGACCACTGAGTCCCGTCGTAAACCGCGCATGGAGGAGCGCCATGCAACCGTCGTTGCCTTGACCACCCGGAGCTTGTTGGGCGTGCGCAGGCTACGCCACTCAGTATCCCAAAGCTGATGTACTCGCTGGCACAACAACGAACGGAGATCAGAAGCCGGGAGGCCAATCTCTAGACAGGACATACCGACAGCCTGCTTGGCAAGTCTGTCAACACGTTCATGCCCGGGATACCAACGTGACCCGGAGACCAGATGAATGTCACTGATCGCCCAGACAGTTCAACGGCATGAAGCGTCTCCTGTATGGCCAACACCAGGGGAGACCGCGGGTAACACTGCTCCAGAGCTCGGAGGCTGCTCAAGGAGTCGTTGCAAATAAGAAAAGACTCGCCTGAGCAAGACCGAATATGCATGAGAGCTCTGTGAATGGCCACCAGCTCTGCAGTGTAAACACTGCAGCCATTCGGCAGAGAGTGCTGTTCCACATGGTCACCATGAGTATACGCAAATCCCACACAGCCATCAACCATAGAACCATCTGTGTAGATCAGGTCATAACCACGGAATTCCGCTATGATAGCCGAGAACTGACGGCGGAGCGCCTCCAGTGGAACTGAGTCTTTGGGCCCCTGGGCCAAGTCCAGCCGAGTAGACAGCCTTGGCAAACACCACGGAGGTGTACGGGCACGGACCCGATAGGAAGATGGAAGGGGAGAAGACTCAAGCTCCTGCAGGAGGGACTGAACCCGATAGGCAATCGTATGACCTGATCTGGGGCGTCGCTGATGGGGACGAACTACCACATCAGGAAAGAGGAGACGATGGTTCGGGTGGCCTGGGGAGCAATACACATGGGCTGCGTAAGCCGCAAGTAGGTGTTGGCGACAGATCCCCAAGGGTGGAACCCCAGCCTCCACTAGTAAGCTGTTCACTGGGCTGGTGCGGAAGGCACCCGTCGCGATGCGAACCCCACAGTTGTGAATGGGGTCCAGTAGGTGCAGTGCCAAAGGTGCCGCAGACCCATAGGCAATGCACCCAAAATCGAGACGGGACTGCACCAGCGCCGTGTAAAGCCACAACAGTGTGGAGCGGTCGGCACCCCAGGTCGTATGACCCAAGTGTGTGAGAAGGTTGAGATGGCGCCACCACTTCCGTTTCAGCTGACGAATGTGGGGGAGCCACGTCAGCCGGGCATCAAAGACCAGTCCTAAAAAAACGGTGAGTTTCCACTACAGTAAGTAGTTCGTCATTCAGATAAAGTTCAGGGTGCGGGTGGATGGTCCGACGCCGGCAGAAGTGCATCACTCTGGCAGAAAACTGAAAGCCGTGGGTAAGCGCCCAGGTCTGCGCCTTCCGAATAGCACCTTGCAACCTGCGCTCGGCAACTTGGGTGCTGCAGGAACTAAAAGAGAGACAAAAGTCGTCAGCATAAAGAGAGGGGGACACCGATGATCCAACCACTGCGGCTAAACCGTTGATGGCGATTAAAAATAATGGAACGCTTAAAACGGAACCCTGAGGAACCCCATTTTCCTGGATATGAGAGGAGCTCAGAGAAGCACCAATTTGAACACGAAAGGTACGGACGGCTAAAAAATTCTGAATAAAAATCGGTAGGGAGCCCCGGAGGCCCCAGTCATATAAAGTGTTGAGGATGTGGCGTCGCCAGGTTGTATCGTATGCTTTGTGCATATCGAAGAAGACGGCAACAAGGTGTTGGCGCCGGGAAAAGGCTGTGCGGATTGCAGACTCGAGGTACACCAGATTATCGGTGGTAGATCGACCCTGGCGAAAACCGCCCTGGCATGGAGCCAATAATCCCCGAGTCTCAAGAATCCAACACAACCGCCGACTGACCATCCGCTCCAACAGTTTGCATGGCACGTTAGTCAGGTTAATGGGCCGATAGCTATCCAAGGAAAGAGGATGTTTGTCGGGCTTAAGCACTGGGATGATGATACTCTCCCGCCACTGTGACGGGAAAACACCATCACACCAAATGCGGTTATAGACCGCAAGTAGAGTACGCCGACTATCTGCTGAGAGATGTTTCAGCATGTCGCTATGGATGCTATCAGGCCCAGGCGCTGTGTTAGGACATTGTTGCAGAGCACTGAGGAGCTCCCACTCTGTAAAAGGAGTGTTGTAAGATTCAGAGCGGCTGGTACGAAAGGAGAGAGACTGGCGTTCTACCCTCTCCTTTACTGCACGGAAGGCCGGTGGATAATTTGCAGAGGCAAAGGCACGAGCATAATGCTCGGCAAACATCTCTGCAAGAGTGGCCGGGTCCGTACATAGGACTCCATTTGTGGAGATCCCAGGGATTCCCGATGTAGTCTGTAATCCCTGTAGCCGCCTGATCTTACTCCAGACCTGCGAGGCTGAGGTACCTGTCCCAATAGTGGAAACGTACCTCTCCCAGCACTCCTGTTTCCGTCTTCTTATAAGCTGGCGAGCACGAGCGCAAAGCCGTTTAAAATTGATTAGGTGCTCCTGAGAGGGGTGCCGTTTGTATCGCTGTAAGGCCCGCCTGCGGTCTTTAATGGCCTCAGCGATCTCCGGCGACCACCACGGCACTGTCTTACGCCGTGGACACCCTGATGTACGCGGAATGGTAGCATTCGCAGCAGATATAATGGAATGTTTGGCGCTCTCGACCACCACATTGATGTTCTCGAGTGGGGGAGGGCCAATGATGGCAGCAGAAGCATAGTCTTCCCAGTTAGCCCTGTGCAGAACCCACCTGGGTGGGCGTGCTGGGGACTCGCGTTGTGGGAGTGACAAAAAGACAGGGAAATGGTCACTGCCACACAAGTCGTCATGGGCTCTCCAGTGAACAGATGATGGGAGGCCGTGGCTGCAGATCGACAGATCAATGGCCGAAAATGTGCCATGTGCCACACTAAAGTGTGTGGGGGCACCTGTATTTAAGAGGCAGAGGTCGAGTTGAGTTAGTAAATCCTCGACAACCCTGCCGTGACCTGAGATCGTAGAACCACCCCACAAGGGACTGTGGGCATTGAAGTCGCCCAACAGTAAGAAAGGTGGGGGTAGTTGAGCAACAAGTGCAGCCAAGACGTTCACAGATACGTCACCATCTGGCGGCAAGTAGAGACTGCAGACGGTCAACTCCTGTGTGGTCCTCACCCTGACAGCCACTGCTTCTAATGGTGTTTGAAGGGGCACGGGTTCACTATACACAGAGGTGAGGACATAAACACACACTCCACCTGAGACCCTGTTATATATGCTACGGTTGCAGTAAAATCCCCTGTAGCCACGAAGAGCACGGGTCCGCATTGCTGGAAACCAAGTTTCCTGAAGAGCAATGCAGAAAGCAGGTGTCATGCTCAGAAGCTGCTGTAGCTCAGCCAGGTGGGGAAAGAAACCGCCGCAGTTCCACTGGAGAATGACATTGTTCGAGTGCTGGGAAGACATGAATGAGATAAATGAGCAGGTCATACCTCAGCATCACTTGCATCCACCGATGGAGGTTTATCAGTTTCAGTCACTGGTTTGTCAAGGGCGTCCCCGAGAGCGAGGTCCTCGGGTGACGCAAGAATCTCCACCTCATCCTCAGAAGTAGAGACGGAGGCAGAGGGGAGTGGTGGTACTGAAGCCACCATGGATTCTTGTGATGGGCCTTTCTGTGGCCTTTGTTTTCCCCTCCGTTCCCTCGGGGGCTTCGCCGGTGGGAGGTGCTCCTCGGACTCAGCCACAGGGACTGAGGAGGAGCGCGAAGCCCTACGACCAGCAGTCTGCGAGCGCACCTGCTGCTGGTTAGTGTCGTTACCGACACTGGCGGAAGGGAGCGTCCCAAGGGACCCATTCCATGTGAGGGAAGCCGGAGAAGGTTGTTCTTTCTCCGGCGGAGAGGTGGTAGCTGATCCCGAGGCTTTCGCCTTGGGAGCTTTGGAAGGATGGCCCCCAACCTCCGGGGGGGCAGGCTTAGGTTGGCGGCCCTGGGGGCCCACAGGAACAGACGAAGTAGAAAATACTGTCGCCGCCAAGAAGAGTGGCGACGACGTTACTGCTGCGAACGAGTTGCTCATAGTTACAGGGTGCAGACGGTCAAATTTCTTCTTTTCCTCATTATACGATATACGGTCCAGGGTTTTATATTCTGTAATGTTGAAATGCGGGACATTGCGACGAGCAGGGAGGATGGTTCTGACCACAGTTTACGCAGATGGGAGGCGGAGTGCATGGGGCGCCCGGATGTGCTGGACGCCCGCCGTCCCTGCATGTAGCACTGGACATGCAACGGGAAGACATGTGGCCAAACTTCCAGCATTGGAAGCACCTCACAGGGGGAGGAATATAAGGCCGCACGTCAACACGGTAAACCATCACCTTGACCTTTTCGGGTAATGTATCACCCTCGAAGGCCAAGATGAAGGCACCAGTTGCGACCCTATTATCCTTTGGACCCTTATGGACGCGCCGGACAAAATGAACGCCTCGTCGTTCAAGGTTTGCCCGTAGCTCGTCGTCTGTCTGGAGCAATAAATCCCAATGGAAAATTACTCCCTGAACCATATTCAGGGACTTGTGGGGAGTGATGGTCACCGCAACGTCACCCAGCTTGTCACAAGCGAGTAGCGCCCGTGACTGGGCCGGGGATGCTGTGTGGATGAGAACAGACCCGTTGCGCATTTTAGAGATGGAGTCCACTTCCCCAAACCTGTCCTCTAGATGTTCCACAAAGAACTGAGGCTTGGTCGCTGTAAATGAGTCCCCATCAGTCCTGCTACAAACCAGATATCGAGGAGCATAATCGTCATTCAGTTTTGCGGCCCGACGTCCCTCCCCAGATGCGGTCAGGGAGGGGAACGTTTGGGGGTCGTACATAGAAGCATTGAACTTTCCTCTCTTAGAGACGGCAGTTGTACGTCCGCCAACGTCACCCGATTTGTGTCTCTTCATTGCGGGTGATCCGCCCCGATGCCACCCACTCCGATCAGGGGCTCTCCTCATGGGCGCCACCCAGCCACAGCAACGTTCACCCGGCAGGATGACCGTTGCCGGGAGTCCTGATGCCCCACAGAGACAAGCATCGACTCCTTGGCTTGCATGAGGAGTATGCAGCTCTGGCACCGGTAGAGCGATCCCTGTGTTGTCAGGGGGCTACATCCAAGAGGGTACATGACGACCCCACCACAACGGACTGGCTACCGTGTTGGCTTTCTGGCGCTATGTGAACCATCAGAAATGAGAGTGCTGAGATGGCCGTGCACAATGGACGCGACTCGCACGGAAAAAGAAATGACGTGCCCAGTGGCAGAATAGAATCCGCAGTCGCAAGTCCATTCCATGATGGATGCATAAGATGGCATGGCATAAGAATTACATGTTGCACCACGTAAGGTGTCCTTCCCCAAATGGGTCGCTCTTCTGAAAAATGGAGGGTCAAACCTATATAGGGGACCACAGATGGAAAACCGAAAAGTATGAAGACTCCTTTTAGTCGCCTCTTATGACAGGCAGGAATACCGCGGGCCTATTCTTACCCCCGAACCCGCAGGGGGGGAGTCTCAGCGACACAACAGTGTGTGATTGGGCGTTAGAGATTGCCAACCCGATAGGCGCGAAAGAATTTACAGCTTCTCAAAGTTGGATTAGTCACTTCAAAAGATAACATAAAATTGTGGCACGAAAAATAACAACATTTGTATCGAGAAACAGGTCGGAAAATGAAGTGACTCAAATGGAAATGATAGAATCTTCTCTTACAACTACAAAAAATAATATCACCAGTTTTAGTGAATATTACATTTACAATGCAGATCAGTCAGATTTTCAAAAAGAAATGCATGGGAAAAGAACACTGTCATTCAAAGGGGAAAAACATTGAGGCAATTTCGCAGTCCACAACTGCAGTCACCTGTTTCATTCACTATAATGCCCATAATTAGTCTGGATGGTTCATTGGTGCCTAAACTATATGTCAGTCTTCAAGAACCAACTCGACATTTTGGACCACATGTCAAACAATGTTCTACTCAGACAATCTTGTGGTAGACGCATTGAAGTCTGAATGGGAAATGATAATGTTACACTTCTCATGCGTCATGCTTTTCTTCTGTTCTGCAGGAACAAATTTCTTCTCCTTCTAGATTCATGGTCAGGTCATAAAAGTTCTGATTCATTAAAAGCTGTATTTAGAGCTCGCCCTGACAAAGAAGTAGGGATACTTCAGATTCCACCTGGCTAGACGAATGTAATTCAACCGTTAGGAAGAGAATTTTTCTGCCAGTGGAAGGCATTTTACAGAAAACCAATAGAGAAAATTATTGTGTGCAAACCACTGCAGTTTCCTGTCTATCACCGTGACAATATTCTCAAGTTGAAATCAGTCGTACAATATCAGTTTTCTGCCCCACGGTTTCAAAATGTGATTAAATATGCAAGGCATGCCTCAAAATATACTGATATTAGGCCTGATTCCTTCCTAACACAGGCAGAGTTTTGTCTATGGACGTCTAACAATGTCTGTGATTCGCAGGGTGATCATATGTCGTCTTTGCTTGTTTGTTCTTGGTGCACAAAAAAACCTTTGTTTTGAACACTGTACCAATATTTTGCATTTTTGTGGTAATTACAAGAAATGAAAGTTTGACGTGTTCTGAACCGTATATATATTTGTGTCTATCTCATAGCTATTTGGAAAGAATGTTGTAGATAACATATCAGCTACATTTGTCAACAAATTTGTTATTATCGTACAATCGCTTTCACTGGGCGAATCAGCTCTCTCACTGCTGAGGCAGGAGTGCAGCTCGTAGCTAACGCCACCTTGTCCCTAGATGGTGTTGGTATAATGTAGCGAGAGAGGTCAAGGTTGTTATAAGTGCGGAAACCATGCAACAATAATGTCATACTTCATAAAAGTTTTTACAGACTTCCAGGTCATGTCAGCAGCTAACAGTCTGCATAAAGACTTCCTTCAATGTTAACTCACAGTGGTAAAAACAGCAACACAGGTTTCGACATGACAAGTCTGACCATTCCCTTGTCAGAACTGATATGCCTACTAATGTGTGTGTTCCTGGCCCTGGCAGATGTTAAGGTGGAGTAGTTGCACAGTAACACACTGTACAGATCTACCTCCTTAAGCTTATCTGATCACATATAAAAGCAACTGAAGCTTGAAAAAATAAATAAATAAAAATATGTATAAAATAAAGATTTTGGACTTACCTAAAGTACAAGCTCGTCGACAGAAACATAAAACACACACAAAAACACACAAACATTCGAGCTTTCGCCACCACTGGCAGCTTCTTCGGGAAAAAGAGGAAGGAAGGAGAGGAGAAAGGGAAGGATATGGGTTTTAAGGAAGTGGAAAAGGAGCCATTCCAATCCCCAGAAGTGGAAGGACTCACCTTAGGGGACAAAAAGGAAGGTAAACAAATACACACACACACACACACACACACACACACACACACACACACACACATATCCACATGCAAACACATATGTAGAAAACCCTACAAATGTCTGCCTAGGTGTGTTTGCATGTGGATATGTGTGAGTGTGTGTGTATTTGTTTACCTTCCTCTTTGTTCCCAAAGGTAAGTCCTTCCACTCCTAGGATTGGAATGGCTCCTTTTCCACGTCCTTAAAACCCGTATCCTTCCCTTTCTCCTCTCCTTCCTTCCTCTTTTTCCCGAAGAAGCTGCCAGTGGTGGCGAAAGCTCGAATGTTTGTGTGTGTGTTTTATGTTTCTGTCGACGAGCCTGTACTTTAGGTAAGTCCAAAATCTTTATTTTATACATATTTTTCCCACCAGGAAAATCTCCTTCTATAATATAAATAAATAAAAAAATTTACAAAATTAAATAGCCCTCATAATTTCTACTATTTTATTAAATATAATTAAAGCTAGAGTGAGGATTTGATTTATTATATTCTAGAACATGCTTATGATAAGTCAATGTGAATTGAAGGATACACAGTTCCATTACTTTTCAAAGTGTCCTTAAGAACTGAACATAGTTTCTGTTGATTTTGTGGGTTATATATTGTTTCAGATGTCAAAATTATATCATATTTTCTTTCTTCTTCTTTAGCCAACTGCAAAAATGACTCCCAATCTCCACTGAAGAATCTGCACAAATTAAGTTTGTTTTCCCATTCCTTGTTTGGGAAGTTCAAGATGATATTTCGAACTGTCACTGAAGAAAGCACACTCTTATTCTGAAATTTTCAAGTAGGCATAAAGACAATTACAAATGAAAATCATTGCTACAACAATATCACCTGTTATTTGTTCAAACAGTTGATGCAGGTGTGAGGGCACCACTTACAAGTTATTGTTCATTGTAGGATGTGATGACATGAGTGAGAAAAACAATTCATTTATTGCTTGAAATACAATTTTATTTTTCAGTTAACTGTATAGTGATAGTCTTCAAGAATATTGTTTATGGACAATAAATGTCTGTTCACTAGCGATCACGTGACTGCCATAAACGGATGGAAACGTGTCTGGCTGATATGAATGAGTTTTACCGAAACATGCACGGTGCAAAAAATTTCAAGGATGCAACGGCAGCAAATGATAGTGCCAAAGTTATTTTGTGCACATTAGTGGGGAACTCACATTAGACTCAACCCACATGGTAGATGTATTGCAGAAATGGAATCACATATAGTCCAGTCGATAAATGCTTTGTAGAGTGCATGGAATATGCAAGAATTTTTGACTTCAGGACTTTGTTAAGGATTGTTAGGAGGTGAACATACTAAAAGTCCCCGCCATTGGGAGGTGAGCTAAAGAGGGAAGAGGGGTAGAAAGGTACCATTTTTTGGTTTTTCGATTATATCTCAAAAACGTTCAAAATAAAAATGAAAGATAACTGAATTTGCTATAAAATTGTTTCAATACATAAACGTCGAATTCCTAACGGTTTTCGAGATATACGCTATTGAAAATCAACAATTTCGGAAAAAATCATTTTTACCTCACTGATTTTGTCAAACATTTACTTCTAGTGACTCACTTGATCGTTTCTCAGAAAATCTGTCAGAAAGAAAGTCGTAGAGTATTAAAATTCCTTAAATTTGATATACACATTTACTATCTTATCTTCAGTCAATCAGAAGTTACATCATTTACAAGATGTGTGCTCAGTTCCGAAGTCCTTCAAGAAACGAGTGTTTTGAGTGGCTCTGACGTTTTTATTTTACGAAACGTGTTAGCATGGTAAATAACAACACTTTAACAAGGACAAGAATGTAATTGCAATTGAAACAGATCACCTTTTTATAATTATAGCTTTTATTATGATATTATAAATCATACCTGTCACTGCTGGTGATAAGAAGGTTCGTGGCCTGAAAACTGATGTGATGACATGTCCAATAACTACGCACTTCCTCCTTGATTCCTTATTTTTCTTACTTTTTTTCAACATAACCTCCTCAAGAAAGGTTTGGAGGGATTTGAGAGAGAATCTGCATCCTTAAAGAAAGTATCTCTTGGCAGGTATGTATTATAATTGTACACTTCACTTTGAATATCTCAATAGTTTTCTCGATAATCCTGAGTCGCTTTTCTTCCTCATCCTTTTCCTTGTATTCATATCAGGCATTGGTTAGCAATTTTTTCCCAGTGTCCATAAAACAAGTTATTAGAACCTTAAATCTGTTGGAGCCTGCAATCACGATTATGTGATCCCTATACCTCTTCAACAGTTCTGTTCTGATAGTTCTCAGGTTTCCTCCCAGTAATAACACCCATACTTTCGTTTACTCACTATTTCGCTCCAGTAAGACAATAACCTCTTCCACTGCGTTTGAGACGGAGTCTTCAGACGTGGATGGTGAGAGTTTCTTGTAAAACGGGCTTAAAAAGTCCAACCGACATTCATCATGATAAGCAGCCTAAATCATGTGAGGTGGAAAGACGCCTCATCACTTCCTCTCCCCACTTATCATACCTAGCTCGAGCAGCATCCATACTCGGCAGTTGACGGGTCAGTTCTGTTGTTTCCTTTTGTGATATTCCTTTCGACATTCAGTACGAATCAGGATGTCCAAAACTTCTAAAAATGAGCCCTTGATATTTCCCCTTTGACTACTTGCTTTGATGCGTAATAGTATATCTTTTTTTGTCACTGTGGAAACACTAACACCTGGTCCAGCTATTGTTTCATCGCATACAAAACACCAAGTAGCCATTATGCGCAGTACGCAGTCAACATTTTCATAAATAAATAAAAAATATCATGAAAAGTGCACACACAATACCGACACACAAACTTTCGCTACGCTTGGCGAGCTTTTGAAGTGAACTGAAGAAGTGAGTGAGAACACTCCATTCTACACCACAGTCCGGTGTCTTGCAACAAGCCAGTGGCAGGCCTTCCGTGGGTCGTTAGGTACCGGCGACCTTGATGGCGAGTCCACTGTACGCGACAATAAATGAGCTTCAACTCCTCTGCCTCAGAAAAAAAACAAAATGTGTTGTATGCACTTTTTTTTTTTCATTTTGAATCACTATCAGTGCTTGTTAATAATTTCATTGAATGATTCATAATATTATAAAATCTACAATTATAAAAAGGTGTTCTGTTTAAATTGCAATTACCTTCTTGTCATTGTTAAAGTGTTGTTATTTACCATGCTAGCACGTTTCATAAGATAAAAACGTGAGAGCCACTCAAAACATTCATTTCTCGAAGAACTTCGGAACTGAGCGCACTTCTTATAAATAATGTAACTTTTGATTAGCTGAAGATAAGGTAGCAAATGTGCATATCAAATTGAAGGAAATTTAATACTCTACAACTTTCTTTCTGACAAATTTTCTGAGAAACGATCAAGTGAGTCACTAGAAGTAAATGTTTGACAAAATTTGTGACGTAAAAATAAATTTTTCCAAAATTGTCGATTTTCAATAACGTATACCTCGAAAATCGTTAGGAATTCGACGTTTATGTATTGAAACAATTTTATAGCAAATTCAATTATCTTTCATTTTTATTTTGAACGTTTTCTCCCTAAAGCGGACCGTTTTCGAGAAATAATCGAAAAACCAAAAAATGGTACCTTTCCACCCTCCTCCCTGATTTAGCTCACCCCCCAGGAGCGGGGACTTTTAGTATGTTCACCTCCTAACTATGCCTAACAAAGTCCTGAAGTCAAAAATTCTCGCATATTCCATGCACTCTACACCCCTCTTTTGAGTACTCATTGACTAGACTAATAATAGATCTGTATAGTTTTGCAGTTCTGTTCGCACTACCAGCTTTTTTCCTCACAATGCTGGATTGTACCGACTGTCAGCCATTCTGCCATTTACGGAATTCTCCATTATGGCAGCTAGGTTGCTACACAGATACCCCTTTGGAGTGTGGAGCTCAGAAGCTGTGAAAAAATTCTGTCAATCAGTTTGCAGAAAACGCTGTTTGGAGTTTCCGCTGCAAACTGTCTCTAACAGAATGTGGCCATTAATGCAGAGGAGGAGCATTGTCACAGAGGAAGCAAACACACAAGAAATAAAATAATAAAGTGTTCATCAGTTGTATTCATCATTGTTCACTGTACCGCGGATGCACAGGGAAGCACAGCACGAAACTTGATCTAACCTCGATGCTTAAATCAGCGGAGGCAAGGAGATTATACTGAATGTCACGATCTCAATGCCTGCTGTGGCGGAGGCTGAAACGATGAAGTGTAGGAAGTGTAATGGGCGAGCTGTGGTGGACACAGAAGGAGATATCTGGAGCGTGACTGGTCAGTTGACGATGCAGCCCGCTGGAGACAGTGCTTCTACAGCAAGGGGAGAATCTCATCTCTTTACAATGGCTGGAGTGCTGACATGCGGCATCAATTGGCAAGGCATTGTTATCATGCAGCATGGGCTTTAAATCTGACATAGTGGCTGGCGCATGTGACATAGTTGCCAGTGGCTGTGGTGAGGGGCTGTGCGCCTGGGGCAAGCGCATTCCAGTTGGCTGCTCTGGTTGCCTAGGCACGGTGGGAGAACAATGAAGTGCACGTGGCAGTTCAGTGACAGCTGGCACATCTATGTGTCACCAGTAGCTACAGGTATGGGACTAGTAAGGGAAGCATCATATATCAAAAGGACTTCTTCCACCGGGTCAAAAAAAAGAACAAAAGCTGGTTCAGACATAAGCCGACTTAAGCTGTCGATCGAGACTTTGCACGGCTTTCCGCCACAATTTCGAATTGTCGACGCGAATGATTATGCCGTGTAGCTCCAAATATGGTGGCCGAAATGATGGCTATACCGAGTTGGTACACAAAATGACGTGTACAGTGCTGTAAGGACAGTATGTATGAACATCTTGCCGGTGCCTTGTCACTGTTGTAGGTGGGCCATGTAGGTGTGCAGACATTTGGCAAGTGCTGTTGCCGAGGCATCATGCGGCAGTGGAACTTCCTCTATGAAGTCACCAAGTGTGGTGAGAGGTTATCTGTAGAGTAGGTCGGCGGGTGAGGCACCGGTATCTTCCTTTGGTGCAACACGTTGGCTGAGGAGTATGAGAGGAAATGCTTCCATCCAAGCAGTGCCTTGGCAGGTCAAGACTGCTTTTAAAGTCCTGTGGAGCTGCTCGACCATGCCTTTCAAATCTGGGCGGTAGCTCGTAGTCCTGTGTAGCCACATGCAACCAAATCTAAGAGCGACGACCATGGGCTGCTCGACAGTCAAATGATGCCCTGTCGTAGCATGGCTGCCACCATTAAAACTCGGCCTTTACTGCAATAAGTTTGTCTAGTGTGAGTGGATGTGGACGACATGAAGTGGATGGACTGGGTGTAGTTATAATGTGGTGAACCAAAGCTGGGTGTCACACATTCATTGTCCCAGTGCGTTTACAATAGACTGAGGCCAGAAATTGGACTGTGCTCTCTTCAAACACATTGTCCAGCTGTGTGAACCATCAAGCGTTTAATATCTCTCGATGCCCAGGAGGGCGAGTTAGTTGCCTAGAACGTCCGAGTACAGGCCTGAAAACTTCATTGGTTTGACAATGAAGAAAGCTGTGTGACACTGAAGTCCTGTTACCTTCACATTTATTGTTGAGTCAATCAACTGGGCGTTTGCGACATCAACAAGCATTTTGTAGTGCCCGAGGAAATCCACACCCTTGGTCTGCTCATTTATATCCACAACTGTGAATGTCCACACAAATGCGTGCCACAGTTCTAAGTCAAAACTGTGGTAATAAATGTCAAATTATTTGCCATGGTAAGAGACAGTGCCTTGGCTTTTCTGCAGCCTCACAGCATTGAACAGGGAAATAATGACAAATTGGACATCGTGTCAACAAGGTACTTCACATTAGCATTCCATTCTGTTACAATGATGCACCTTGAGTTTGCACTACAGCTGGGTACGCCTACACCCAATTTGGAACAGGTGTCTGGGTGCGAGTATAGGGTGGGTGACACTTTGTAGCGTCCTTCCCAAAACACAGATGGTACCAGTAGAAGCCGGTCAGAAGTTGCTCTGACATCATAGGGCTACCAGAATGCCTGTTGCTGTGTTGGTAGCAGCAGACTATGCTGTTGCTATGACACCTGGTGCCATCTTCTGCAAGTGGGCTAATCAATCAACCTGAGTGCCTTGTCGGCCAAGTTGTGAACTAAATGATGAAGTTTGGTGTCTGCTCCAGTGTTCGCGGCTTACGCATGTTGCCGCGGCGTAGAAATTGCTGGCTGGGCTATGGCGTCATTGGCTGCTATGGCGTCATTGGCTGCCATGGCAGACATATTGTGCACCATTGCTAACACATCGCGTACCCGATCAGCTAGGTCCACAACAGCATCCAGCTGCATTTCTGTCTATGTGGAGAAGCCCGGTTGCACTTGTACAGGGAGACTGCACATCCAGATAGTTCGCAAAAGAGAGTCCAGAGCCATGCCTGACTGCACAAGTCTCAAAAGATGGTAAAGAAACTGTGATGGCCTCCTGTCTCCACATTCCTCTTGATGCAATAACCAATACACCCATTGTCCTCGAGATGGTGCTATCTGCCATATTAGCTCTTTCTTGCGTTGTCTGTAAGAGGGCTGGGTTGTCAGGGAAATGATTGTCATGTACTTCAGGTACATAGTCTTGATCTAGTTGGCTCAAGATGTGTTCGTATTTGCCTAGCTTGCAGGTGATGTTGTTGGTCAACAATACCACCTACACTTGGCTGAACTACATGACAGGAAAAGGGGCCAAAACGATGACATCCTAAACAAAATTAGTCCTATGCTTGTCACCAATACCATAACAGTTGGAGGGGAAGGGGTGGCAGCATCTTGTGCGCGGTAATTTTTGTGAGCGTGCTCCTGGGTAAAGCCTGTGCACGTAGACAGTGTCTGTAGCTCACATTCTAGCCTCTGGTTGCGCTCAATCAGTTCCAAGGAAGGATCTGTGTAGTAGCCTGGCTGGTGTAGTGCAGAATTGTGTGAATGGACAGCACAAGCCAGCAGCATTAGATATCCGCTGACACGGACAGTTTCAGCAGTCAACAAAAAAGTCTGGCATCAGTAGCAAAAAGGGTCAGCACAAGCCCACCATCAGCAGTGTCCATATGTTTCTGGATAGCTGTTTTGACAATCAGAGACTAAGTGTGTTGAGCACAATGTGCGTTCCCCAAAGTAACACACACATATTGTGATGTCGTTACCACATCCTTTGGTTTCAGTTGAACCATGATTTAATCGCAACCACTAGGACGGACAATTGCCATCTTGCTACAATTGCATTTTCATTAGTGCATGGTCATGACAGCCATGTCGTGTGCTCGATCGCCAATGACTGTACACCCTACAGGAACAGTGGTCAAGCCAATTACCTTGGCCAACGCAATCGATTATTTACTTCATTATATTACAAGACAATAAATGTATTTCAGGCAATGAACAAACTGTTTTCCTCACTCATGTCGTCATGTCATACAAAGAAAAATAAATTGTAAGCCAGGCTCTCATGCCCACTTCACAGTAATTTGGTACTCAATTAAAAATACTGTAACGTCAAGTTAAGACTGCAGCCACCCATTAACATTCTATTCTCCCCTCCAGATATTATAGGGCACCACCTACTCAAGGATATAGACAAAAAGGTTCAATTATTCTTAGGTAACTTCCAAGCCATCTGTTTCTATATGACATAACAGTGAACGTAACTTTGGCATCTGCAATAATTATATTTATTTTTATATTACAAGAAAATGTTTTGGTATAAAAATCTCTTGTTTATGTAACCACAAATTACTTGAATGACATTATATACAACTCTCACTAGTATTCACTACAATATAAGTATTGCATATTTTACACTAGATTACCAGAGTAAAAATAGTTTTATATTGTTGTTGGGGCCATTTTATTGGCAGTTTCTGCTATAAAGCTTGTGGCAGTTTTGTGTGTGTGTGTGTGTGTGTGTGTGTGTGTGTGTGTGTGTGTGTGTGGAGGGGGGGGGGGAGGGGGTAAAACTATAATCAAGTTTGTAAGGCTGACACAAAATAAGAACCCCTAATTGTACAAATTAAAAGTTCATGTTTTTGTGAAAGTATTAGAAGTGGGAACTGTTGAAAACTGACATAGCACTGTGTGTAATGTATCAGACTAAGGGATGAGCATAGCCAATAAAACAAAAAACAAAAGATGGCAGCAATGGCAATTTCATTGTCCTTGTATCTGTGGATCCTTTAAATTATCTCATAGGTATAACTGAAAAAAGAGACATCAGTCAACACTGGACAAGAGTTTTTAAAACATAATTTAAGAAATGAAGCTTACAATAAAATATTTATTACTAATGGTAACTGGTTCCAGTCTATACTGATAAGCTGAATAAATCCAATTCTTCCTGGATTACTACATACTGTACTATGTAACTGTAAACAACATCACAGTATGTTTAATACTTTTGACTGTTTATGGTTATTTATGAGACAGTTTTGTCGATTTATGACATTTGTTTGCCACATTTGTTATAATTTTGTGACATCCAACTGTGATTTCTGACAAGCACTTCTACAGCTTCTAACTTACATGGCAGTTCTCCATATCAGCTTTTTATGGTCACAGCTTTGAATTCTTGTCCCATTCAAACGTGTATATCACTGCTTCCACACTGTGATCATGGTAATCATCGGTGTCATTCAAGTTTGACTTTGTTGACAATGTTATCTGCATCATATAGCCTGGTTGGGTATTAATTATGTAATGCAGTATGCAATGGACAGGGCACCACATATTTAAACAACAATTACAGTAAAACCCCGTTTTTACGTTCCTGGTTTCTACTTTTTCCTGCCATTTACACAATTTTTTGTCGGTCCTGTAAAATTTCCTATGTTCACAATGTTAATTCGCCCCCATTTTTGCATTACATATTTACACTTTTCCCACATTTTACGTTTTTCGAAAGCATGTTCGTGAAGAAAAAATTACATAATCTATATCAATTGACGCTGGCATGGCTTTTGCCTTAAGGTATAACGTTTATAAATTTTCCGCAGTCAAGTTTCTTGACACTTTGCATTTATTCAAACGTATATTTTGTGTTTCGTTGTTGGCAGTACACATCTAGTTGACTTACGACGCACTGATTTGTGGCGGTGTAGTTCCTCCTTTCCACTAGCTTCTTTGACAGAGCACCTGGCGTGTACTTAGACAGACAGAACGGTTCGTTGATGTGAGAGTAAGACCGATTTGTGGCGGTGTGTATCCTCTTTCCGCCAGCTTCTTTGGCACAGCAACTGGCATTTATTCAAACAATCAGAACCAGTTGCTTTGTTGACGTGAGAATAAAGAGTTGCATTGTTTTTGTGATACGTATTTCTGATTAATAAAGAATGTTATCTGTTAAAGATGGGTATTATTAGGTTTGGCAACACCATAATACCCACAATCTCAAAAAAGCAATAATAGTCTGAGATGCCAATCCTAAGCAAACGTCACAAAAATACTTATGCATATATTTGCATTCGAGAATGCAAATAAATTATCTATAATTTCCGGCAGTGGCGTCCAAACGATATCTATCGAAATGATTCAGGTAATCTGAACATGTGTTACATAGCCCGGCAGCGGCGTCCTCGATTATAATGAATGAAATTATGTCAAAAGTTTCTACTTCCCATAAAATTACCAGTTCTGCCTGGCACTTAAAAAAGTAAAAATTTGGATAACCTTTATTAAACAATAAATTTCCTGGCAAGAATTTTGATGTCTATTATGTAATATATCACAAACAAACTACAAAAATGCAAGGCTGATCCAGTAAGCATATTTTCCCAATTAAAACATTATTTCCTGCTTTTTCCTTTTTCCTGCATTTTACACCATTTCACTGAAGTCCCTTGAAAAGTGTAAAAATGAGGCTCTACTGTATGTTACTCTTTTCAGCAAATTTAACATTCATGGATACACATAAATGGCTTTGTCCGGCGTCACTGTGTTCCATATTATTGTTGTTGTCCGCAGACTGGTTTAATACAGCTATCTGAAATACCCAATCCTAAGCAAGCCTCTTTCCCTAAGAATAAGAGTGGCAACCTACATCATTTTGAATCTGCTTAATGCATTCGTTCTTTGATCTCCCTCTACGTTGTTTTAGCCCACACACTTCCTTCTAAAGTTATATAGACAATTCCTTGATGTTTCAGAATGTGTCCCATAAACCTATCCCTTCTCTTAGTCAGGATATGGCAGAAACTACTCCCCCCCCCCCCCCCCCCCAATTTTGTTGAGCACTTCCTCATTAGTTATGTGATCTATCCATCTAATCTTCAACATTCACCTGTAGCACCACATTTCAAATGATTCTATCATCTTTATGTCTAAACTCCTTATCATCCATATTTCACTCCCATACAAAGCTACACTCCATACAAATGCTTCCAGAAAGAACTTCCTAACATTTAAATTAATACTGGATATCAAGAAATTTTACTTCTTCCCTTAGAAATTATGCATTTTATGTCTTCTTTACTTCAGCCATTAGAAATTATTTTGTTATCCAAATAACAAAACCTACTACTTTTATTGTATCGTTACATAATCTAATTCTGTCAGCATCACATGATTTTCTGACACTACATTCCGTTACTCTTGTTTTACTCTTTTTAATGT
This sequence comes from Locusta migratoria, assembly GCA_026315105.1. Lineage (NCBI taxonomy): Eukaryota > Metazoa > Arthropoda > Insecta > Orthoptera > Acrididae > Locusta > Locusta migratoria. Next base: position 268,884,280 of record CM048751.1, on the reverse strand, counting down.
TCATCTTATATCTTCCTTTCAACACACTGTCCATTCTGTTCAACTGCTCTTCCAGATCCTCTGCTGTCTCTGACAGACTTGTGTCATCGGCAAACTGCAAAGTTTTTATTCATTCTCCCTGAACTTTAATTCCCCCTCCAAATTTCTCCTTGCATTTCTTCACAGCTTGCTCAATGTACAGATTCAACAACATTGGGGAAAGGCTACAACTTGGTCTTACTCATTTCCCAAACACTGCTTCCATTTCATTACTTTCGACTATAACAACTGATATCTGGTTTTTGTACAAGTTGATTATAACTCTTCGCTCCCTATATTTTACCCTTGCTACCTTCATAATTTAACGGAGTGTATACCAGTCAACATTGTCAAAAGCATTCTTCAAATCTACAATTGCTAAAAACATAGTTTTGCCTTTCCTTAACCAATCTTAAAGGGAATTTGTGATGTGAGTATTGCCTCCTGTGTTCCTGCATTTCTCCAAAATCCAAATTGATATTCCCCAAGGTTGGATTCCAACAGTTTTTCCATTTGTCTGTAAATAATGCATATTAGTATTTTGCATCAATGACTTATTAAAGTGATAGTTCTGTAATTTTCACATTTGCTGCACTTGCTTTCTTTGGAATTGGAATTACTATACTCTTCAAGAAGTTGAAAAGTATTTTGCCTATCTTATATATCTTTGCATACTAGATGGAGCTCTCCTTGCAATATCAGCAGTTCAGAAGGAATAGCACCTACTCCAGGGGCATTGTTTCGATTCAAATCTTTCAGCACTCTAACAAATTCTTCTCACAGTACCCTATCTCCTAACTCATCTTCCTCTATTTCGTTTTCTGTTTAGAATACTGCCTTCAAGTTTACTTCCTTTGAATAGGCCCTCTATATATTCCTTCCACCTTTCCCTATTTTGCTTTTTACTGGTTTTCCATCTGAGTTCTTGATAATCATGCAACTCATTTTTTTGTCTCCAAATGTCTTATTTTCCTGTAAGTGGTATCTAATATATTTTCCCCTAGTTATTCATACTTCTATGGCCTTACATTTGTCCTCTGACCACTCCTGCTTAGCCAGTCAGCACTTCTCGTCAACCTCACTTTCAGACTTCTGTACTCCCTTTTGCCTGCTTCACTTGCCGCTTTTTTATATTTTCTCTGTTCCTCAATTAAGTTCAGTATCTCCTGTGTTACCCAGGGATTAATATTAGGCCTTGTCCTTGTGCCAATATGATCATCTGTAGACTTAACTACTCTATCTCTCAGAGCTACTCAATTCTAAACACCTCTGGTTCCTTCAACTTCTCCAGGTTACATCTCCCTCATTTTCTACCTTTTTCGGTTATTTTTAATCTACAGTTCATAACCAATAAGTTATGGTCAAATATTATCTCTCTGCCCCTGGATATGTCTTACAGTTTAAAACCTGGTTTCTAAACCTATTCCTTAGCATTGTAAAGCCAATCTGGTACCTTCCCACGTATTTTGGTCGCTTCCACATATACAACCTCCTTTCATGATGATTAAAACAAACGTTTGTGATGATTAAATTGTGCTATGTACAAAACTCTACCAGGTGATCTCCATTTTCATTCATTTTCCCCAGTCCATATTGACTTACTACATTTCCTTCTCTTCCCTTTCTGCTACAGTGTTCCAGTCCCCCATCACAATCATGTTTTCCTCTCCCTTATCTGACTGAATAATTTCTTTTATCTCCTAATAGATTTCTTCTATCTTCTCATCATTGGCAGAGCTAGTTGGCATATAAACTTGTGACACTGTGGTTTGTGTTGGCTTTGTGTCTATCTTTGCTACAATAATATGTTCACTATGCTGTGCCACTGTGGGTGTTGTTGTTGTTGTTGTTGTTGTTGTCTTCAGTCCGGAGACTGGTTTGATGCAGCTCTCCACAATACCCTATCCTGAGCAAGCCTCTTCATCTCCACATAAGAACGGCAACCTACATCTGCTTGAATCTGCTTACTGTATCCACCTCTTGGTCTTCCTCTGTGGTTTTTACCCCACACACTTCCCTCCAACGCTAAATTCACAATTCCTTGATGTCTAAGAATGGGCCCTACCAATCTATCCCTTCTTTTAGTCAAGGTATGCCAGAAATTTCTTTTCTCCCCAATTCTGTTCAGTTCCTCCTCATTAGTTGCGCGATCCACCCACCTAATCTTAAGCATTCTTCTGTAGCTCCATATTTCAAAAGCCTCAATCCTCTTCCTGTCTGCACTGTTTATCGTCCATGTTTCACTCCCATACACGGCAAAGCTCGACACAAAATTCTTTCAGAAAGGACTTTCTTAAGCATAGATTAATATTCAATGTTAATAAATCTCTCTTTTTCAAAGACGCTTTTCTTCCCACTGCCATTCTGCATTTTATATCCTCTGTACTGTGACCATCATTTGTTAATTTACTGCCCAAGTAACAAAACTCATCTACCTCCTTTATTTCTTCGTTACCCAATCTAATTCCTTCAGCACCACCTGATTTTCTTACACTGCACTCCATTTCCCTAGTTTTTCTCTTGTTAATGTTCATCTTATTTGCACCATTCAACACACTGTCCATTCCGTTCAATTGCTCTTCGAGGTCCTTTGCTGTATCTGACAGAATTACTATGTCGTCGGCAAAACGCAATGTTTTTAATTTTTCACCCTGAACTTTAATTCCTTCTCTAAATTTCTCCTTGCTTTCCTTTATAGCTTGCCCAATGTACAAATTGAATAACATTGGCGAAAGGCTACAACCCTTCTTACTCCCTTTCCAACCACTGCATCCCTTTCATGCCCTTCAACTCTGACAACCGCTGTCTGGTTTTTGTACAAATAACCTTACACTCCCTATATTTTACTCCTGCTTGCTTCAGAATTTGAAAGAGTTTATTCCAATCAACATTGTCAAAAGCCTTCTCCAAATCTACAAAAGCTAGAAATGTAGATTTGCCTTTTCTTAATCTATCTTCTAGGATAAGCCGTAAAGTGAGTATTTCCTCCCATGTTCCTACATTTCTCCTGAACCCAAAATGATCTTCCCCGAGGTCGGCTTCTACCAGCTTTTCCATCCTTCTGTATATAATTCGTGTTAATATTTTGCAACCATGACTTATTAAACTGATGGTTCTGTAGTTTTCACACCTGTCTGAACCTGCTTTCTTTGGAATGGGGATAATAAGATTTTTCTTAAAGTCTGAGGGTACTTCACCTGTCTCATACATCTTACACACCAGGTGAAATAATTTTGTCATGGCTGGTTCTCCCACAGACTTCAGTAGCTCTGAGGGAATATCATCTACTCCAGGGGCCTTGTTTCGACTTAAGTCTTTCATGGCTCTGTCAAATTCTTCTCTCAGAACAGTATCTCCTATTTCATCTTCATCTACATCCTCTTACCTTCCTATAATATTGTCTCGAAGTTCATTTCCTTTGTAGAGCCCCTGTATATACTCTTTCCACCTTTCAGCTTTCCCTTCTTTGCTGAGAACTGGTTTTCCATCAGTGTCCTTAACATTCATAGAGCTGTTTTTCTTACCTCCAAATGTTTCTTTTATTTTCCTGTAGGCTTTATCTATTTTTCCCCTATTTATACATTCTTCTACATCCTTACATTTGACTTCAAGCCACTCCTGCTTAGCTATTTTGCACTTCCCATCAATCTCATTTCTTAGTCGTCTGTACTCCATTTTGCCTGTTTCATGTACTGCATTTTTATATTTTCTTCTTTCATCAATTAAATTTAGTATCTGTGGGTATTATATCTTTCATTTTGTTTATATTTTATGTATTTTATATTTTGTTGTCAGGCTCCCTTCTAAAGCCATTCTTAAGTTATATTATAATGTAATAATGGTCTGAATATCCTCTCCGGGGAACAGCACCTTGACAAAGCACTGTCCGTGCAGGTGGAGAGGCTTGCGAATCCGCGTGAAGCAGAGGGCTATACCGAAGGTAGAGAACCTACTGCCGGAAAGGCCTCAGCTGATGGATCAGACTAAGTGTCCCACAACGTCCCATCTTCCTTATCCTCTCCCAGTCCTATCCCAATTCCTTTCCCAACCCAAGATGTGATGTGATCCGTGCCGAGGGGTGCGTGGCACATGGGTGGATGTGTCTCGAACGGAGCCTCAGGGATACCGGGCGATCTCCCTGAGTAAGTAGCCTTGCACCACGCGGGGTTATCGTGGTGTGGACCACATAACTCCCCAAATCTCGTGGGACTAAGATGAACACGGAGAAAGAAAGTATTTTAAAAGAATCTGAGGGGCAATCTGAGACCACAGATACTCAGACATCGGGATCAGGACCGATGGAGTGCACTCCTACTTCTGAATCAGGGTCTAGACCTGAGCAAGAAGTGGGAACCGTAACAGAGAAGTTGGACCAGATTAGGATTAAGGCCTTGTCTGGAGCTCGGAGGAGGAAACTTCTCAAGGAACAGAAGCAAAAGGAAGGAAAAGAATGGCTTCCTAAGCATAAGTGGAGGAAATCAAAAGGGCTTGAGCCCAAGACCTCCAAAAAGAAACTGCCTCAGGTCGAAGGGGATACAAAGACCCCCTCGACGTCAAAGACAGGTGGCAAGAGTGTTAGGGAGGAATCTAAGACTCCCTCCTATCTGGACAAACATGATCCTAAAGGGCTGAGGCAGGAAATAGGGAAACAGACCTATAGTACTGCAGTCTCGTCTTTAGAATGGCGGTTGTCCAAGAAGGATACCCACTGGTGAGCATCAACTTGCAGCAGGAGCAGCTCGTGCAGGTGGCCCTCTTTGAAGAGATTGGGGAAGACGCTGGTCCAGGACCCGAATTCAGGAGGGTCTATCTAGATCGCGGTGCCCTCATATTTGTCTGCGAGGGGGAGCACTCAGCAGAATGGCTTAAGGAAAAGGTGCCCATGATATCCCCGTGGGAGAACGCGAAGCTGCTGGTCAAGACAGCAACCGAACTCCTGAAGACCGCAACAGTATCAATATGGCAACCAAAGATCCTTAAGGATGTCCCTCCAAAGACTCTGTTCAAGAAAATAAGGGTCTAAAAACCAAAAGTCTCGACAGAGGATTGGAGGGTAATTAACCAAAAGGTCGTTCCAGAAGGACGAACCCTGGTGGTGGAGGTCGGAGAGAAGTCCCTGAAGGCAATGCGAGAGCAAGGCCTGAAACTGTTTTTAGGGTTCTCGCAGGTCGCCGTCAGGTAATCAAAGACCTTAAAGACAATAATGGCAGCAAGATGGGGACTGGAAGTGCTGCAGATAAACCTGCAGCACAGTAAAGGGGCCACTGCTGCCCTGAGCCGTCGCCTGGGGAGACAGGAGGTGGACGTGGCCCTGATACAAGAACCCTATTTATACAAAGGGGGTGTATCGGACCTCGGTGGTACTGGAGGTAAGCTGATTTATGCTAGAAATCTAAAAAACTCCAGAACATGCATTTATGTTAGAAATGGAATACCATTCATACCAATGATGGATTTTTGTTCCAGGGACTTGGTGACCATCAGGATGCAGCAACGTGAGGAAGGCATCAAGAGGGAAATTGTTTTGGCCTCAGCATACCTTCCTTATGAAGACAGCTCTCCTCCTTCTTTGGAAGTGAGGAGACTGACGGAAGCCTACCACCGGCAAGGTGACGAACTGTTGGTGGGATGTGATGCCAATGCCCACAATCTATCGTGGGGCAGCAAGGACACCAACAGTAGCGGTGAGCACCTTCTTGAATTTATCCTATCTAACAACTTGGAGATCCTGAATAGGGGTGATGAACCTACATTCAGGAATAGTAGAAGGGAAGAAGTAAATGACATAACTTTTGGTTCCATGATGATGGGAAGTTACGTCAAACAGTGACATGTGGTCCTGGAGCCATCCTCATCAGATCACATGTATATTAAATTCAAGGTTGAAATGGGAACCAGACAGACCATGGCCTATAGGAATCCCAGGAAAACGGACTGGGAGACATATAGGAGAGACCTTGACTTCAGCCTATCGGAAATTAAAACTTCGATAAGGAATCCAGCAGAGTTTGAGGAAGTAGCAGAGGCCGTAACCTCTGCTATAGTGACCTCATATCAGGACAACTGCTCAATCACCAAGAAGTGCACAAATAGGAGTGTGCCTTGGTGGAATAATAACCTAGAAATGCAAAGGAAACAGGTACGAAGACTGTTTAACCTTGCGAGGCGCAAAGGACAATGGGCAAAGTATCGTGAGGCCCTTGTCAATTACAACCTTACCATCAGACGGGCAAAGGAGGCATCCTGGAAGGTATTCTGTGAGGAAGTGGAGGGCACGGCTGCTCAAGCGAGACTTCATAAAATCCTCACTAGAGTACCAACTAATCCAGGAGGAACATAGAGGAAGGAGGATGGGGAGTATTCAAAGACAGCACATGAAACGCTGGAACTGCTCCTCAAGACTCACTTTCCTCAATATACTCTGGGGGAAAACTCAGACCAGAATGTGATTCCTGAGAGACAACGGTTCTCATGTATTCGCAAAGAGGACTGGGATCTGGCCAAGGAGTGTGTGAATTTCAGTAAGGTCCGATGGGCGGTGGGAACATTTCAACCATTCAAGACACCTGGCCCCGATGGAATCTTTCCAGCCCTCCTGCAACAAGCGGGAGAAAATCTTATTAGATTCCTATGCAGGTTATTCAGGGTTAGCCTAGCAGCAGGAATCATTTCCAATGCCTGGAGGGCAGTGAAGGTTGTCTTCATTCCAAAGCCAGGGAGAATTGATCATAACAAGGCCAAGGATATGAGACCAATCAGCCTGTCCTCCTTCATTCTTAAGACATTGGAAAAGCTGGTAAATGTGCATGTTGGAGAAAGGAGGTTAAGTAGGGTTCCTCTACATTCAAACCAACATGCATATCAACCAGGTAAATCATGTGAGACAGCTCTCCACCAACTTGTTGGGAAGGTGGAGAAAGCACTACACTTTCAAGAAATAGCCCTCTGTATCTTCCTGGACATTGAGGGGGCTTTTAGCAACACGACCTTCGATTCCATGGTTAGGGCAGCAGAGGTGCATGACCTAGGGACCACTATATGTAGGTGGACTAGGGCCATGCTCAGTGGAAGAAAGGTAGAGGCTACCATGATGAATGAAAAAATGGTAATCAACACCACTAGGGGTTGCCCGCAAGGAGGAGTTCTTTCCCCTTTATTGTGGAATCTAGTGGTGAATGATCTCATTGGAGAATTAAACTCTAGGCAGTACTTTTGCCAAGGATACGCAGACGATCTTGTCATAGTAATACTTGGCAAATTTGCTGACACAGTGAAGAATATGGCACAAGGTGCACTGGACATTGTGCAAGACTGGTGCAGAAAACAGGATCTGGGGGTTAGTCCTAAGAAGACTGGTGTTGTACCATTCACAAGGAAACATATCCAACACTCAAGTTGCAATCTAAAGCTTTTCAATGAAGCGCTACCTGTGAAGGGGACAGTGAAATATCTAAGGGTTATCCTAGATGAGAAACTGTCATGGACCCCTCATATTAGGAATATTTGCTCCAAGGCAAAAGGTACTTTAGTAAGTACCAGGAGAGCTTGTGGCAAAAATTGGGGCCTGAGCCCCAAGGGATGCACTGGATATACACCACAGTGATTAGACCCAGGATCACCTATGGGGCTGTCGTGTGGTGGAAGAAGGTAGAACAGCAGGTTGCTGCTAAGGAGCTTGGTAAGGTGCAGAGACTAGCCTGCTTAGCCATAACAGGCGGAATTAGCAGCACACCAACTGCTGGGATGGAAACCATGCTGGATATGCCCCCATTACACCTTTGGGTCAAGATGGATGCGGCAGCTGGTGCCTACAGACTCTAATCTGTCAACAACTGGAACTCTTTTGGATATCCAGAATCACACACTAAAATAGTGAGTGAGGTAAATAATATAGTGAGGACAGTTTACAACTCACCGCAAAGACGTGGCGACGAGCTGCGACAGGCACATACAAAAGACACAGACATACAACACATTCAGCTATCGGCCATGGCCTTCTTCAGAAAATAGAGCACTCACGCAATCACACAACACAGTCATACAACCATCACCTCCGACTGCCACACTTCGAATCACGCTCTGCAGCGAATCGGGGACGGGAGGGGAGGGGAGGGGGAGGGGATAGAAAGGTTACGTCACGGTGGTGGGGATGGGTTAGATGGAAATAACGAGATGCAGCTTAGGAATGGAGTGGGGAGGCGGGTGAGCGGAGAAAATAAAATAAAATAACATATATATATATATATATATATATATATATATATATATATATATAAAATACAAAAAATAGACGAAGATTACTCACCAGGCGAAGGAGCACAGGTGTGACAGCATCACAAATAAATAAATGAATACACACACACACACACACACAATCGCAAGCTTTCGCAACCCAGTTGCGTCTTCAGGCAGTAGGGAAGGAGAGGGAAAAGGAAATGATGAGGGTTTTAAGGAAGGGGGTAAGGAGCCATTCCAATCCCGGGAGAGGAAAGACTTACCTTGGGGGAAAAAATGGAGGGTAAACAAATGCACACATGCCCACATATTTATTTGTGATGCTGTCACACCTGTGCTCCTTCGCCTGGTGAGTAATCTTCGTCTATTTTTTGTATTTTATTTTTCCTGCTAGGAATTTTTCGTCTTAATATATATATATATATATATATATATATATATATATATATATATATATATATATATATATATATATATATATATATAGCAACAAATAAACACACAGACACACACACACACACACACACACACACACACACACACACACACACACACACACACAAATGCTAGCTTTCGCAGCCTAGCTGCTTCATCAGGCAGAAGGGAAGGAGAGGGAAAAGGAAATGATGAGGGTTTTAAGGAAGGGGGTAAGGAGCCATTCCAATCCCGGGACAGGAAAGACTTACCTTGGGGGAAAAAATGGAAGGTAAATAAATGCACATACACCCACACATTTACACAGACACAAGTACACTTAGGCAGACATACTGTAGAACTGTAGTCTTTCTACAGTTCTACAGTATGTCTGCCTAAGTGTACTTGTGTCTGTGTAAATGTGTGGGTGTATGTGCATTTATTTACCTTCCATTTTTTCCCCCAAGGTAAGTCTTTCCTGTCCCGGGATTGGAATGGCTCCTTACCCCCTTCCTTAAAACCCTCATCATTTCCTTTTCCCTCTCCTTCCCTTCTGCCTGATCAAGCAGCTAGGCTGCGAAAGCTAGCATTTGTGTGTGTGTGTGTGTCTGTGTGTTTATTTGTTGCTACACACACACACACATATACATATATACATACATACACACACACACAAACACACACCACTCAAAATAGGTGAGGTTTGGGATAGAGAGGTAGGAACTGTAAGGTATGGAAAAAAATATATATAGGGAAGTTATCATAGGTTGAGGCCTGGTTGATTTCGGGATCGGAGAATGTATTGTAGGGATAACTCCCATCTGTGCAGTTCAGAAAAGCTGGTGGTGGATGGGAGGATCCAGATGGCCCGGGTTGTGAAGCAGCCATTGAAATCAAGCATGTGCTCCGCTGCATGCTGTGCCACAGGGTGGTCCACCTTGTTTTTGGCCACAGTTTGGCGGTGGCCATTCATCCTAATGGACAGCTGGTTGGTGGTCATGCCAATATAGAAAGCTGTTGTACCGGTTGCAGCTCGACTTCCGCCTGAACCAGCTGAGGAAATACGTCGTGAAAATTGTCGCGCGTTGACGAAGTCCAAGCCCATGAAGTTAAACATCACTAGTAAAGAGAGGGCAGCCATTCGTGACCTGAGGGAGTGCCCTGAAATTGTTGTCTTACCAGCTGACAAGGGTAATGCGACGGTTGTTGTCTCCCATAAGGACTACACTGAAAAGATGCAGAGCCTGCTAAATTACGATTCCTACCGGAAGATCAGCGTTGACCCCACAAAGAAGGTGGAGAACAAGATGAGGGTGCTTCTCAAGCATGCGGATTTACCGGAGGGTGTCGCCAAGAAACTGAGAAACTGCTACCTCAAGGTCCGGTACCGCCAAGACTTTATGGACTCCCTATGGTTCACAAAGATGGGGTGCCGTTATGTCCTATTGTCAGTAACATCAGAGCACCTACATATTTGTTGTCCAAATACTTGACGGGAATATTAAGTCCATATGTGGGTAAATGCCCTCGTCCCATCCATAATTCCGTGGATTTTGTTAAATGCCTTAACATCTTCAGGCTGGATGAGTCCGATATCATGGTGAGTTTTGACGTTGTTTACGAGGGTGCCCCTTCGAGAGTCACTAGATTTGATTGGTCAGAAATTTGACGAGAAGCCAATCGAACTTTTTAGGCATGTCTTGACATCTACGTATTTTCTTTTCAATGGTGAATACTACGAACAAACGGAGGGAGTCGCCATGGGTAGCCCACTCTCCCCTGTGATCGCAAATTTGTACATGGAGAATTTCGAGGAGGAACCCCTGGCATTATCTGAATGGAAACCTACTTGATTTTTCTGTTACGTGGACGACACTTTCGTCATCTGACCACATGGTATGGATAAACTCCTTGACTTCCTTACACATCTGAATTCCATACACCCCAACATCAAATTCACTATGGAGACTGAAACGGAGGGTAAATTGCCGTTCCCTGACGTCTTGGTCAAGAGAAGAGTGATGGCACCCTGGGTCATGGTGTGTATTGGAAGACAACGCACACTGATTTGTATTTACACGCAGACAGCTGTCACCACCCTTCACAGAGGAATGGGGTACTTAAAACTCTAGTACATAGGGCGTGCACTATCTCCGACGCAGAGAGTCTACCCCAGGAATTGGAACACCTGAGAACTGTATTCCGAAAAAATGGTTACTCAGAGTGGCAGATTCAGCTGGATCTCTGCCCAACCACTACAGCACAACCTGTGGATACGGATGAAAACACGAGGGAGGATGTACGCAGTGTGTTAATTCCATATACCAACGCACCCTCAGGGAAGATCACCCGCATTTTGAAGAAACACAATGTTGGAACTGTTTTTTGTCTGCCGAATAAAATTCGTGCACTGGTGGGGAGCATCAAAGATGATCTCGGTTTGAGGAAGACCGGTGTGTACCAGATTCCGTGTCAGTGTGGCAAGTCATATATTGGACAGACGATGCATACCATCGAGGATCGATGCGTTTAACACCAGAGGCACACATGATTGATGTATCCGAGTAAGTAGGCGGTCGCTGAACATTGTTTGTTGGAGAATCACGCGATGGAGTATGAACGCACTAGGATTCTGGTATAGACATCGCGATACTGGAACTGCGTTGAGGCCATTGAAATTCGCACAAGTGACGACCTCATAAACCGTGACTGTGGCTATAATCTTAGCAAAGCTTGGGAACCAGCAATAAGGTCAATTAAGAGTAAATCTAGCAAACGTAACGTAGTGACGTGCACAGCGGACAGAGCCCTCACTTCGACATCATCTCAGACGCCGCCGCAATCGGTTTCACTGCGCGACCGCAGCGCGTGGCGCGAATCACGGAGGGATCGCTCCGCGGGCCAAGGGTATTTAAATTGCCCGCTGCCGGGCTAGAAACCAGTTCCCTTCGAGGCGCCGTAGCATGCAGACCTCCGTGCCGCCGTGTTTCCAGGAGCTCAGTCCGTCAGTTCACATGATGATGGGAACATGTATGAGCGCCGAAATATTGTGCCCGTTGGACACTATAGACCGGCAGTACACCTGTGGATATTTTTGTATACGTTGTTGGCTGACAGAAACAAGAGATAGTGAAGACAAATTAATGCGAGAGGACAGCTAGAAGTGAGTGTAGTCACAGTAGTAATACTGGGTAAGATGGAAGTGATGACAGTGATAATGAAGACAATATACTACTAAATGAGTTGCAAAATACTACCAACAGTTCAATTTTACCAGAAAGAGTCGAGCAGTTGGAAAGCCAGGTACCAACATCATATTATTTTGGTAAAGATGGAACTAAGTGATGCAAAAATCCGCCCTGGCAACAAGTTAGGACCCGTTCTGAAAATATAACAAGGCATGTAACTGGAGCAAGCTTGGCAGCAAGATTGGCACAGTCAGAGGTTGAATCATGGAGTCTGTCTTGCAACGAAAATATGCTTTGTATTACCTACCTACCTACCTATATTTGTCAAGAACACATTGTTCCGCTTTGTCAGTCATGTGCTACAGCAAGTAATCATTAGTAATTTATAACACTAATTTATTACCGATTTTGCAGTTGACAATGTTGATCTCACAAATACTTACAAAAAAATTATTCACCAAAATGATTACTACTGTTGATTTTTGAAAATATGTAATGTAAAGTGCCGAAAAAGATGATATATTTTTGGACTTCTTGTATAATTGAAATAATTAGACATTGGTATAAATAATGGTGTTTTTTTATGAAATTCCCTTTCATTAACAACTAATTTGTAGGTTCACTTCCCATTCTTCATTAAAAATATCAATAAATACTTCAAAAATATAAATGAAGTATAGGGTCATAATAACCCTCCACATCCTTCATGTATGCATTTTGTACCACATCTTACTGGATTCAAATTAATTTTTAAAATATGAAGTAAGATCACTGCCATCTCTGTGACAAATGTTCTCAAAAATTACTGCACAAACTCATGCAGCTTGCTGGATATATAGATACAACCAATCATGTTCAGTCATTGGACCATAACAGAATCTGGACATAATGGTAAGAAGTAAAAGAGTTTTGTGAAATAATGAGAAAAAATACATTGCACACCAAATGTCAAACTTGACACTGTGCACTACCCTTCCACTAAATCTGAATGCCAGAGTTTGGCATGGAAGTTGTAAATAGTGCAAACTTGCAAGAATGGAATCACAGGTACTTTGCAATACCATTATATCAATGAGAGGCAATGAAAGACATAATGGGTAAAATTTTACAGTCCGTGTCACAGTGTAGATTCAAGTGTTCACACGGTGGCACCGGCCAGAGCAAACAGAATCGTGTAGAGTAATGGCATTACTTTTTTGTACTAACCACGAAGTAAATAATTAATGGTGTTCCTGCTCTATGGTTGACTGGTTCTCGAGGTATCCTTGTCTACTCAATAAATTCACTGTAATTGTCACAGGAAAAATTCATAACAAAACATTTGGAAAAAGAGCTGACATACTCCACATGCAGTGACCGTAGCCAACAACTGAACACAAAACACCACGCTACGACACGGATTGTAAAATTAAGCTGACAGAATGAGTTTATATCACGAAAATTAAAGCAATTGTCTGATTTAGTGTTTTAGCAAGTTGATGGATGTAATTTTTTCATTCTTACTCGCATGTATATAATTATTTTCCTTGGGCCGTAATATTAAATAGTTGTTTTGTTACAAATGTGTCATTACAATACAAAATAATCCATTTATCTTCACCCATGATCTTAGAGAAACACTATTCATTTGAAAGAATGATCATTTGCAAGTATACTGGTGGACCTATTCTGTGCTTTTACTGCTATTTTAATCAAAATATAACAGTTAAATATTTGTTCTACAAACTGAACTCTGCAAACATTTATCAATAAACTCAAAATTTTTTTCTATCATTAACATTGTTTGTCCATTTTAACATGTCTGAAGCTCTGATATTGAGCCTTCATGCACTTTCAAAATGCTGATAAGCCAAATGTTATTCTCACAATTAGTCGGATAAAATGTGTTTAGATAATATTGGAATGAAATGGCATAACAATGTTTGGGCTAGTTTCATTGTTGTCTTGTAGTAACGAGATAAAATGAAGACAGCCGGCTGCAGTGGCCAAGCGGTCTGTGGCATGCCAGTCACGGTCTGCACGGCCGCCACGTCCAGGGTTCCAAATCGCCCCTCGGGCATGGATGTTTGTGCCGTCTTTAGTATAAGCTAGTTCATAAGTAGTTTGTATTTTTAGGGGCTGATGACCCCCATAGTTAAGTCCCATAAGCTCTACAAAAACATTTGAACATTTTTAAAATGAAGACAGAAAGAGTATACTCACATAATCTTGAAAGTGAACTGTGGCTCCTTTCTGCAATGCAAAAATCCCCAGTATACCATGCCCACATCCAAGGTCGAGAACATTTTTCCCACCAAAATCTATATGTGACTCTTTTATTTCATTCTCTAGAAATCTGACCAAATCAAATGTACATTCCCATACCTTCAGTCCACCTAAAACATATTTAAAAAAGTGTTACATTCATAATGATATTATCATATCTGCTATATGAATTTTAAAATTCCACTCTGGCATCAGCAGTTACAAAAATTTTCTTACACAATAATGATGTAGTAATTGATTAAATAGTGAAAAACTTGTGACTAAAGAAAACAGTCATTTTCAGCTGAAGATATTGGCACATACCAGCTCACCTGAAGATGGGGATACCGCCCACCAGCTTTGACCTGTGACATCATCACATCATGGTAGTTTTGAGGTTCATGCGTATTTGTAGAAGGCGTGAGTAATTATGTGGTGGCTGAGTTCAAGACGCTGGTTTGTTTACAAACAGAACAGATTATTATTTTGTGTTTAAAAAGTGATTTCTAGGTTCCCTCTGATGGTAAGGTATAGGTTAACACTTTTGCTGCGGCTGACGCTACCCTACATTGAGCGCGGACACTTATAAGCATCAGCCGCAGCGAAAGTGTTAACAGAGAGTTTTTTATCACACGTGAGCGCCGACGGCACAAATTTTTGGACTGAGACCTATGATCGATGGTACAATCCGTTATCTGTAATTTATGAGGATAACTGTAGATTATTTATTATCTACAATATAAAAATATTAAGATATCCTGTATACTGGTTTACCAAAATGTTGATGACGTCATGGGTCAAAGCTGACGGGTGGCATCCCAGTCTTCAGTTATGCCCACATACCTTACTCCATCAGTGTCATATTTCCCGATTTCTGCCAGTGTTCTAAAATATATAGTACATTGATTGATCTATTTCCTCACTGACTTCCTGCCAGTTTCAAATCAAAGCCCACTCTATCACAAAGTGAAAATTTATTCTGGAGACCATGTCTTAAGTTGTAGCTAATTTATTTCTCCACCGTCCTCTCTTAAAGCAACGTTAGTCCCAAGAGGTATGTGTGGGAACCTCTGTTATCTCTATAAAGTGAGGGGTTTGTGAGTCAAGCTTCAGTACCTCAGTTGGAAGGTACCAGGTTCAAGTTCTCTACAGTTTTAATCTGCCAGGAAGTTTAAAATCAATGCACACAGTACTGCAAAGTGTACGTCCATTCTGCATACTTCCATTATTTGATAATGTTTGAAATACCAAGATGACAAAACCAAATCAAAATTTGCGACAGAGCAGAAATATTTTGGATTTTTAGTTAAGTCCATAAATGGAACAAATATGCCAATTTATAACAAAATCTGAGATCATGGGTGTCATGGGGTGGTTGAACTGACGTGGAATGACCCAACAGGAAAGTGTTAACCTTCTTCAAAACACTGTACCAGGCGACATTGTTATTGCCTATCTATTACAGAGTGTCAAACAAAATGAAATAGTCATGAAAGAAGAGAGCCTATACAAAAACACGAAGGAAGAGAATTACTAGCTTTTGGAGTAAATCCTTTTTCGTTACCACCCCCCGGCCCACACAGTACTAGTTGGCTACAGTTTCTCAGCAGTGCATCAGATGGAGTGGGCATTGTGTTGAGTGTGGAATGTGGAAGGAGAGAAAGGAAAGAGCCAGGAAGAATGCCAGTGGGTCAAAGGAAGATAATTTGTTTTCCACTTAAAAGCGCAGAATAATCAGGTAGCAGGTGTGCCAATTAGGCATGATATACATGGATCTCAGATTCTTAACAGAAAGGACAAAAGTGTCGGTAG
This sequence comes from Locusta migratoria, assembly GCA_026315105.1. Taxonomy (NCBI): domain Eukaryota; kingdom Metazoa; phylum Arthropoda; class Insecta; order Orthoptera; family Acrididae; genus Locusta; species Locusta migratoria. Next base: position 268,868,369 of record CM048751.1, on the reverse strand, counting down.
ATGACTATCTTCAGTTAAAAAAATCTTCATTTGACACACACCTTCGTATTTGGATGGTATTAAGTCTGTATGCTGTTCTTCAGCATTCAAAACATCACAATCTAATGTTAATTCATCCAGAACAGAAGAAGCGTTTATATAACGTATACTGCCATCTGTTACGAATGAAACCGATGGTTTTTTTGTGATGACGTCAAGAACATCAGCTTCAATTTTTACTTCCTCTGCTGGAACCCAACTTAGCACTCTGGTGGTAACTTCATGTGACAAACTGTCAGCACACACATCCTCTGATTTCGAAAAGCCAAATGTAAACATCGTAATTCACAACAAAGGTATATAAATGTTTTTAATATACTATAAATAAGATCGTCGTAAACACTTAAAAAGAGTATGAAGCAAAAAACTTTCCTGTCACTGAATTCTACGTATTCTCAGAAAATATAGCACATGTAAACAATAAAAGCTCTATTGTTCAAAATGATTGAAATCAAAATAAGCGCTATTGCCACCAAAGATTTCTGCAGGGCAATTTCGCCAGAGGTATTAATACCAAAGATGTTGGTGATTTTGTTGACAATCGAAACTTTATTAAAGTCTTTGGTTGCTTTCATACCATTGATCTCTATAGAGATCACTGTTTCATACATAGATATCTGAGATCTTTGAGCGAGCAATAACCTCCTTGGTGTGAGCAAAGACCTTGTGTGAGTGATATTTTTAACATCTCTGGAAGTACTCTTAATAATAACCTGTTTATGTGTTACTAATTGGAAGTGGTCGTGTTGGTGTTTATGTTAAGTGACAGTTTCAGTCGTTAAGGATGCAAAGAGAAGAAAAGCAATTGGACGCGGCTTTAGAAGCGTTGATATTACGTGTGAATGATTTAAAGACATCTATCGGTTCAATGCTTTTCAAATTAGAACACGAATACGAAACTATTAATTGGCCAACTTTCCTGGATAACTTTGCTCTGATGTCTGGTCATCTGACATCAATATCCAAAATGCTTAGTCATGACAAATCGCCGCCCCTACGTAATCTTACAGTCCTCCCTCTGCTTTTGAGTCCTGAAAGAGATGAAGAACTTGTTCGTCTTACGGAAAATCGTATTAACACATTTTCATACGATGTTGTGCCTGATTATTTACGAACAAAACCAGAACCCGAGGTGGAACATAAAATGATGCAGATGGAGCACAAGGCAGCAAATTTAAGTTTCGAAACTGCACAGAAACAAGTTAGTCAGTATACAAAGGTAGTGACACAGGTTTGGGAAATTGTTAGTAAGGCACGAGAGGAATGGGAAAGTGAATCAGGATCGCGATCTGGTGCAAACCAGACGTCATCGATGGCAGATACACATACTCTTGTTGCAGCAGTGGGTATGGGAAAAGGTTTAGTCCCAATGGTTCAGCAACAAGTTGCAGCAGGACCTCCAGGAATGATGGTTGCACCAGTGGGTCGACCGGGTGCAGGAGCACAGCAGCCAGGAGGGCCCCTTAATTCCAACCAATCGGTACCTATGGGGCCATTGGGCAAGGCACCTTCGGCAATTAAAACAAACATTAAAGCAGGGATCCAAGTTCACCCTTATGGACGATGAAGTGTCTTTACATATAGTCTTATGCCTAACAAAACTGATAAGATGGTCCAAACAGATAATTTAAATAAAAGACTGATTGTTATTTATTGATACTACTTTATGTGAATACAACTGTTTAAAGTTTGCGGGTATAGAAAGTGTGCATGCAGAATATAGCTTTGCTCCTGTTAAACACTGGGAGTACTGTTATGTACATAATGACAATGTGTGATTAAAATAGGATTATGCAAGTAAGCTTATATTACAACTGATCCATTGGATATAGGCTGCTTAAAGCCACAGTGGTTTGTAGTGTGGGTGGAGTTCAGTGCCTTTTAAGATGTTTCCATAATCTTTTCTTGAAGCGTGTTTGAATGTTCTGTTTCACCTCAACCGCTCATGTAATAAACTGTGTTTTTAAGACTGCAGTTAACATAGTATATAGAAATGAAAGTGTATTCTTATTTAAAGAGGAATATCACTATAACATTATTGAGCATTTAAAACTGTTTGCTGGATCATATGGACCATCATACCTGCCTTTTTAGGGTACTGTACACATCTCATGATCTAAGTTTGTCTTCTATACCTGCTATTTTCGGTTCACAAGCCCATGTGAACTACTAGTTTGAAGAGCATTACAGTACTTTTAAATGAAAAGTGCTCAGCTGCGAGTCATGGTCCAGTAAATAGTTTTAAAGTTTAACTTATAGAATATGTTCAGCTTAAGAGAAAGAAATTTATTGTTGTGAAATGTCATTTAACATTTGTAGGCTATTTGAAGTTTGTTGAGTGCTAATGAATAAAGAAGTTATAATAAATTATCACAACATGGTAATATTTGTATATATATACAGCTTTGTTATTAATGAGCAGAACTGATTATTAAACAGCCTTTTACAGTGAGTTATCTGTCATGCATTATTGGCATTCCAATCGGATTTTCCTTTGTTAAAATAACTGTTGTACATGCACAGTATATTTTTATTCTGTGCATTCTGTTTATTGAATTCATTTACTTTTCGTATACCGGTAACAATATCCCTTTCCCCTTTTTCCCTGATTTTGATTGTAGTGACAGATGGCCATGGTAGCAAGTTGATTTGTATCCAAAACATAAATATAAGGTTATTCTATAAAAGAGTCTCATCATTTTGATGTGAGATATCCATAATTATTAATTTGCTTGGTTGGAATCCATTGTTGACAACCTCCCTTCTAATATCTAATAATCAATTAAACCAAATAAGACTGAATAATTTTTTTGCAATATTTTATTTCTCACTGAATTGTATCACATAGCAGTCAGGTAACCTATCAAAAGTAGTTTTCATGCTTCAAAACTAATTGTTTTGCAATTAACAAGATGTAATTTATGTAGGATGTCAATTCATCACATATTAATATTGTAATATTTGTTACACTCAGAGTGTAATTTATATTCCAAGTTACCGGTAATTGTATTTAACAATAGATCAAACATGTTTACACAGTCACTTTGTATGATATGTTGTAATGCGAAGGTGAAATGGTCATCAATAAATAACTGGTAAGAGTATTTACCCAAAGTGGAAAACATATCAACTTACTGAAGACTATTCATCTCAAGCCCAAGTGTTTGTAATTCTCTGGTTGAGTAGTGCCCTGGATTAAATTGCAATTTATGCTTACGAGACTGGTGCTTGACTTGACTTGTAGATGTTTACAATGGTACGGTGAATGAAGGGAGGTGAAGGAATGAAAAGTAGCTGTACGCTTTATGCTTTGTAAACAAATTGGCATGGTGGACGTAGGCCTACCGATTTCTCCATATAAGTTTGTAGTTTCTTTGGGAATACGAATTGCTAACAGATTGCGAATTGGAAAAGTACATCAACAACCAGTAGCTACATGCGTGTGACAGTTTGTTTTGCATAATGTAAATTGATTGCATTTATTCACCAATATTTTTATTTCTTGTCAATTAAAAGAGACTTTCAGCCAAAAACATGTAATTAAAACAAACTGTTACTCCCATATAGTTAATGCTGCTCGGTGTAATTTTTTTGAACTTCTTCAGCGATTTTTTTTTCTCTGATGATACTGCAGTTTATTATTATTATCATTATTATTATTAATTTTTATTATTTTTAATGTATATATCACACATTCTGAGACATCAAGGAATTGTCAACTTAGCATTAGAAGGAAGTGTGTGGGGTAAAAATCATAGAGGGAGACAGAGGGATGAATACAGTAAGCAGATTCAAAGGGATGTAGGTTGCCGAACATATTCTCAGATGAAGAGACTTGCACAAGACAGGGTACCTTGGAAAGCTGCATCAAACCAGTCTGCGGACTGAAGATAACAACATCATAATACTGCAATATATTGATTGTAAAAACATTTACACCCACCATGCTGATTTATTTACAAAGCATAAAGTGTAAAGCTATTTCTCTTCACATCTCATCATTCATCGCACCACTCCCAACATCTACATGTCAAGAGCCAATACTGTACACACAAACTGTAATTTAACCATGCCCTGACCTTGATGCAAATCCATACACACAGTTTATCCAGACCTTGTGATACAAATCAAAATTTTGTACTGTACCATATGTAGTGTTGTTGAGAACATTCATTATTGCACTTTGTAAGATCGCATTGCTCCCAATAAAGTGCCTTGTTCCTCTCTGTATTGCCATGCTGTTTGCCTTTCTCTGCCCCTACCTTTTCTTCTCCTGTACTCCCAGTAAGTCCACTTTCAGTAACTAGTTCTACTTCTAATGCAGTCCTCAGTTTACTTCCCAGAAAATATTTTCTTTGTGTCATGTAATATTTAGTACAAAGTAATAATTTGTAAAGACACCGTTCATTAACCTGACACATTCCACATCATTACGAAGTGTCATATTCATGATCTGTGGAACAAGTACTAATCTGATCTGCCTGAATCCTTATCAGTCACATCATCAAACATCAAAATCATTTGTGGGAGGCAGGGCTGTTAGTGAAATTTACCTGCTGGCATCCACAGTGTCATTATTATATTACATATTTTCAAACAACGGTGTGTGTGTGTGTGTGTGTGTGTGTGTGTGTGTGTGTGTGCATGCGTGTTATGTATGGCAGACTAAGGCTTAACAGCCGAAAGCTTTAATTTTTATTTTTCTGTTGTGTGTGCCTTTGTGTGGCTCATCGGGCATCTCTGTGGTGAGTATCAACCTATTCTTTCCAAAATCTTGTCAGGTTTTCTCAGAGATTTGTTGGAACTGAAACCCCTATGTAAAAGAAATAACGGTAAATTACCATATGCTGTTAATTAACCCAATTTGTGACTGATGTACCGTGTGTGGTAGGGCAATATATAACATTCCATACTGTGAATCATTGTTGATATTACACTACTTCTACACTGTGCTATAATGAATTGTTTTATTTCTTGATCTGTGTGTACAAAACTACTAGTTACAAATAAATATAAGGTGTATTACACACACTTTTCATAGACGGTGCATCAGCATTCAGTCATTTTTCCAAGTTCAGTACTTTAACCCAAGTTTTCAGTCACAAATATAAAACAATACTATAATATTCTGATTGTAGACTCCTCTTCAAACTTCTAACAATGTCTTATAGTAGGTATCAACTGATGATCACATAGTCACATCGCACAGTACAGTGCTGCGGTGGAGTAGCCGAGCGGTCTAAGGCCCCTCGCTGCGGAGCGTGCGGTTGCTCGCCGTCAGAGGTTCGAGTCCTGCTTGGAGCATGGGTGTGTGTGTTTGTCCTTAGGTTAGTTTACCGTAGTTTAAGTAGTTTGTAAGCTATGGACTAATGACCACGTAGTTTAGTCAGATAAATTTATTCCAAATGGAATTGTGCATTGCGTCATACTTGTTGGATATGAGTGTTATCTGGGGTGCAAAATCCTACATCAGGCAAGAGAGAGGGGGGAGGAAAAGGGGAATGGAATGGAAAATGGATTTGGGTTACTAACAATTTAGGCCACAAGGTAAAGATGGAGTGAAGGGTGTTGAGTGTAAATCTATATAATATTTATACTATAAATAACTAAAAGTCAATTTAAGTTACAATGCTGTTTTACATTATGAGAGAGGAACCATTCAGAAGTATTACGTTACAGAAGGGGATAATTGCATGGTATAACATTCTTATCCAGATTGCCACTAATTTAGATGTTGACGGAAAACATAATGCAGTTATTAATTTTAATTTAGATGTAGTTTTGTTAAAATGATTTCAACCAAACTTGGTACACACTTTCCTTACCATCAGGAAGCAATTGCTGTGGGGATGACAACCACTTATAATAACACATTTCAAGAGATACGATGTTATGAACAGAGTCAGGAAAATAAGGCTCTGTCATCAGATGACATGAGTAATGAGACTATTCATCCACTATTTGAGAATGACAGCACACACTGACTTGCAACAAATTTGATGTATTACATCATTATTGCTAACACTCTTCACAATACATTTTGTAGAGTTTCCCAATACCCCAGTGTATGGATCTGGAAAGTTATGTTATTATAGGACATAGTATTCCAGAGAGCTGATGTCATAAGGAGTGAGCCGTATGAAAATGAAACTAAAATGAACAGTGAGCCAGAAGACGATGAGTGAGGAGATCCTCTTGGATGTACAACATAACAACCAAGAACACACAATAAATATTAACGAAATAAGAAACAAACTTCCTAGCAAATATTAAATTTCAATATACTTAGGTCCATATGATAAGACATTGTAGCCATGCATCAACATATATGTAAAAATAACACTTATTTGCAATGATTGCATTACACAAGGAGATGGACTAACAAGATGGTATAAATACAGACCCGGACAATGATGAGAAATAATGCTAGTGAAATTATAAAAGTTTCTGTGTGAGAGTCTATAAAGGACCATTCATGTTCTTACTGTAAAGTGTATGTTGGGGAAGCTGTGATGGCAGAACTACTGATGTGTCTAGCTAATTATAATAATGTTTTAGGTGCTATCATAGGTTTCTTGCAATCATATTTGATTGCTAATTCCCAAACAGTTATTTTCCAACGCACCCTGGCTATGCTACAGTCTGTCACATTTTTCTCCTTTAAAATTCATATTTTATGGCTACTTGTCAGCTGCCATACAAGCAGAGATGTCAACTTTTGAATTATACAGATTGTGGATGGTCCGTTGTAGAATTTAGCCACTTACATAGTAAACAGATTACATGGACAGCAATTTATTGGAATAGCACTCAGTCCCATAGTTTTTAATCTGAGTAAGCCAACACTTGCAGTTGTCACAAAGTTAGTCTAGTAGAATATTAGGTTTGTTTGTGTTGCCATCTTCTGCATCAATGGCTGAAATATTTGTTTTTGAAAATAAAAATGCCATTTTTTTTTTTTTATTTTTTTTTTTTATTTTTTTTTTTTTTTTTTTTTGCTACAGTGTGTTTATTGTTTCAAGATGTCTTTCCCCATTTTTTTACTTCAAAGAATCCTCAGTGGTTCAAGGAAATACAGGTTTCTGTTTTGGTGTAGTATTTCTAGATTATAAACAGTTTACATCTTTTTCTACATTAAATAAGTGGTTGCTTGTACAGTTTATCGTCTTTTGTGTTAGCATTTTGTGGTTCTTCCCTTATGGTGACTGACTGACATCACACATTGTTCCACTTAAGTAAGTTTTTTACATTGTGAATATGTTATTTACCTGTATTACAGACTCACTGTTATAAGTAAGTTTTTATATCTTCATATTTCATTTGTTTTGTATGCATTGCCAACTTAACTGTTTGTAATCTGTAAACACTATGACTAAAGACAAAACTGTTATTTTTAGAAATCACTGAGGATGCCTTGGAGGCAAAATGTGTATGAGAAAAATAAATACTTTGCAGCAATAAGTAGAATAGACATTGTCTTAATTTGCACACTTTGCTCTAAATTACTATAGTAGTGGCCAGCTTTGTTAATAACATCTTGGAATGCTGATTGTCATTGTTCTATATCTTTCAATGTCGTATGATTTTCTGATTCTTCATTATTCCTATTTACACAAATTGCTTGATATGCCAAAAATAACTCCGTAGTTGTTTACTTTTCTTCTTGATGCTTACATTCTTCTCTGAATGTTTCTTTAATGAAAGCAATGTCCTGTTGAATGACCCCTTAGCAGCATCTCATGCTAATATGGCTGTGGTACTTCCAATAGTCACATTTTTTGCTTAGTGATTGTTAAACAACTTTGAAACTTGTTACATCCACTTCTTCATTCTTGAGAACAAAGTAAATTCATTGTGGGTGAAGCCAGCAAGCTCTAAAATTGCCTACTGCTCCAATATTACTGAGGTTATATATCAACAGCTCTTATTACCTTGTCAAAGGTATAATAATAGGTAGCTACTCACCATAAAGATGACTACTGAGCTGCAGACAGGCATCTATAAATGATAAACACAGTCACACAAATTTTTGCCACAGCCTTCATCAAGGAAAGAGGATACATACATTCATATATCACTTGGGCATGACTCATGCATGCACGTTTATCATCTCCAGTTGCTAAGAACAGACTGTCTTTAATAGGGAATAAGGAAAGGAGGGGGAAAGGTGCAGAGCAAGGGTGAGAATATAACTTTTGTCTGTAAAGAAGACCATTTTTATTTTCATCAAAACTAGATTACATCTTAGGTTAACTGTAACACACAACCAACAAATAACATTTCTTCCTAAATGCATGAGGCTTGGTATGAAACTACAAAGAGAGATGCCAGCTGAAAAATAAAAAAAAAATAGTCTTGTTGAAGACTGCTGTCTATCCCAACACACGGCCACAATCCTTCTGTCCCAATGCAGTAACGCACTCTACAGTGCTGTGGCAGCCCCTGACCATGTAGAGTGCCCACATAACAGGCAGCCAAAGCAGGCTGCTGTGGTCCCTTTTGTAGGCGCTCACACGTAATAACACAAACAGCTGCCAACGGCAGAAGAAACGGCGCTGTATGGCGACACTACATTATGGTCAGCCAAGTGACAGTGCCCAACCTATCACAGCAGAGTACCAGATGTAGACCTCCGCCGATGCTGGCTTCATAGGCACACCGACGGAGTGTGGAGGGCAGTGCATACTTAGCCACCGGCCGATCCTACACCGGATCCAGCAGCCCCCACACTCAGCGAAGTTTTCGCAGTAGTGTAGTTGTTTTGTCTTGGCCTAGTGCCACTTGTAACAGTTTTTTGTATGTTTTGACTATTATACTTCTTTGTTGTCCCTACATGACTGACCATCTGTTTTCTTGAAGTTGCGTTATTGTACGCCCAGAAGGTTCTTTCGTTTAATAAACTGTTAGCAATTTTTTAGGAGTAGTTGTCTTTCCTACAGATTGCAGGACTTAACAGAATTGACGACGAGGATAAAAAGTTTGTATTAATAGTAATGCCTCCCTTAGAGGAATTTCTTCACTCCTTGATGGAAATTCTACTCCAGATACATGCAGCACTCACAGGGTTGGCACACCACCCGCACTCCCCAGTATTGCAAGATATAACTCACAGAGAAGATTTCATTGCGGAAAATTTAACAGTCTGCATATGTCACCGCCGACGTTCCCTGCTTTTGATAGAGCTTTGGAACCATGGCCGAATTATGTAGAGCAGCTGGAACAACATTTCCTGGCCCACGGATTCCTGGAGAAAAACCAGCATCGGGCCTTTTTCGTAGCAACAGTCAATCCCCAGGTGTATCGCTTAATTCAACAATTGAACCCAGAGCAGTCACCTCAAAATCTTTCATATGCCCACATAAAACACTGCTTGTCTGAGTACTTTGATGCACAAATACACGTCACCCCCGCTCGCCAGGTTTTCTTTTGCTGTCGAACGTCCCCAGATCAGACATATAGGGAATGGATTATAATGCTGTAGGGTCTATCTCGTGATCGTAAATTCAGGTGCACCAACATCGCCTGGAAGCAATTTTATGCTCCTTCATTGATTCACAATGTGGTGGTGTTTTATGCTCCTGATGAGGGTCTTCGAACTGAGATCTTGAAGTTGCAGGACCCGTCGCTCGACACCTGTCTGCCAATCATCTGTGCCTTTGAACTGGCTTATTAGCCACCGTCACAGCATTTTGATCACGCCGTGTTTGCAGCTCACGAGTCCTCTGGTGCTGGGCAGCCGTCTCGTCCGACCGTGGACATAGGCCGTGACCGACAGTCTCCCACATGCCTTCCCTCTTGTCCGGATTTCTTCCATAAACTCTAACAAGCTGGCAGTCTAGGTGCACGGTTTGCCACTGAACAGGCCACATCGCCATTGTATGCCAGGCTTCCCAGAAACACCACATTGACACCACAATTCCGGAGGATGGACAGGCCGCTGATGCATCAGTCACACAGGACTCGGGAGACCTGCATTACAATGACTGGCAAGTATTTTCAGTCTTTCCTCAGTCTGGAACTCGGCTCCTCCTCACACTAGAGCTCGACAATACTTCTATGGTTTCCCAAATTGACACTGCGTCCTCTCTGTGTATCATGGATGGTGTCACCTTCGAACAGTTAGGCTCTCCACCATTGCCACCCTACACTCAAAATGTGCGCAGTTTTGGCAATCACCATATTCAAGTCGACAGCGTTTTTTCAATGCGAGTCGCATACAATGACCGTGCTTTCACCACTCTGTTTCTGGTGGTGCGCTCCGCTGGGACCTCAAATCTCTTGGGTTTGGACATCTTTAGTCATCTGGGTTTTTTCAGTATAGGACGAAGTGCAGATAGTCTCAACACTCTCCTCTGAGGCCCTACTCGCACCGCTGAGCAAAAAATACGAAATGTTGTTCTCATCTTCCACACCCAGAGTGACAGGATTCAAAGCCCATATTGAGCTGCTTCCCACTGCTGTTCCTTATTTTTTCAAGGCCCACCCAGTCCCGTTTGCTTTACATGACCATCTCCAGGAGGAGCTGACATATCCTTTCGCCCATTGCACACAGCCGATGGGTGATGTCTATAGTCTTAGTCGAAAAGCCGAATGGCGCCTTATGCATCTGTGGTGATTTTAAAGTCACGGTCAACTCATAGGCAGTCATTTATGTGTATCCTGTACCATCAATTGATGATATCCTAGCACGTCTCTCAGGCTCAACTGTCTTTGCTAAAACTGATTTGCGCGATGCTTTACAACTACTTTTGGATGAGGAATCACAGCAGATCCTGGTCATCAATACCCCGTGTGGCCTTTCCAAAATTGCCTGTACCCCTGCCATTTTTCAATGTTACTTGGAGCATCTCACCAACCAGGTCCCAGACACTGCAAACTATCTGGACGATGTTATTGTCGGTGGCTCATCTGCAGAGGACCTCACTAAAAAACTGGAGTGCCTTCTTCAGGTGTTCTCCAAGGCTAACCTGTGTTGCCAGAAGGAAAAGTGAGAATTTTTTGCTGGGGAGGTCAGTTATCTCTACACGACCCAGGATTATGTCAAGATGATCCAGAACTTACCTCCTCCCACTAATGTGCAACAATTTCAATCTGTCCTTGGGTACATAAATTATTATTGTCGTTTTGTAGCAAATGCTGCTGACCTATCGGCACCCCTTACCAGGATATTGTGAAAAGGTGCATGTTGGACCTTGGACGCAACTTGTGATCAGGCTTTTGCAAGGCTCAAGTCAGCTCTCCTTCAACCCACATGTCTGGCTGCTTATGACCCTTCTCTGCCCCTTGCTGTCACTGCCAATGCCTTGGACTATGGGTTGGGTGCAATCCTTTCACAAGTGGTGGATGGTGTTGAGAGGCCCATAGCATTTGCCTCCAAAAAAAAGGACGGACGTTCAACTGAAATATAGTCAAATTTAAAGGAAGCTTTGGCACTGGTCTTCGCCCTGACAAAATTTTACGTTTAGAGTTGTCACTTCACGCTGCAGATGTACCACAAGCCCTGGTATCTCTGTTTCACCCTGGAGCTGCCGTAACCACCTGTATGGCATGCTGTCTCCAATGTTGGGCTCTTTTCCTAGCAACTTTCAACTTCGACATTGTGTATCACAGTTCTGTCAGGCATGTGAACACAGATTTCTTTTCCTGGCTGCCGGTTGGAACAGACCGAGCATTTGACACCTCGCCGTTGGTCTGCTTCCATGTGGAGCTGGACGTGGACACGGCTCTTGCTGCCCTCCTGTTTGACACTAACAGAATCCTAAGGGTTTCTGCAAAAGATCCAACACTGCAAGCTCTTCACTGCCAAATCAGTGTGGGATGGCCGGACAGTCGTCGTAGCATCTGTGACCCGGTGATCCAACGTTTCTGGGAGCATAGGCATAGTCTTTGGGTCCGCAGTGGAGTCATCCTCATGCATAGTGACTTGGACATTCCCTGGGTGGTCATTCCACAGGCATTGCGATGCCATGTCCTTGATGTCCTCCACTCCGGGTATTGGGGAATCGTCCTCACCAAACAGCTGGCATGCCATCACCTTTATTGGCATGGTTTAGATAAAGACATTGCCCACCTTGTATCAGCCTACACCATGTGTCAATCTTGCCAGGTAGCACCTCCATGCCAGTAGTTTTCTGGGCCTGAGGCAGCTGCTCCTTAGGAACGTCTTTATGTAGAGTTCATGGGGCTTTTTCATTGATCGCAATGGCTCATCCTGATAGACTCTGGATCGAGGTTCTCATATGTATCGCGCATGGCAGCCACCACATCGGCTGAGACAACCAGAGTTCTCCATCGCATCTTTGCCATTGAAGGGCTTCCAAGAACGATAGTTTCCAATAACTGCCCCCAGTTTACTTCGGCCGAGTTCAAGCAATTTTGTTCCACCAATGGGATTTCTCTCGTCTATACAGCCCCCTTCCATCCGGCATCTAATGGCCAGGTGGAACGTTTCGTGCGAACGTTCAAGACCCAACTCGATAAATTGCTGTGCCATTACCTGATGGAAGAAGCAGTGCTAATGTTTCTGGTGTTGTACCGAGCTATCCCACATGCTGGCCAAAGTCCGGCTGAGTTACCTCATGGGTGACAGTTCCGCTTGCCCTTATCTGTTCTTGTTTTAGAGACTTCCCGGTCTTCCGTCAGTCCTGCGACGCACACTTTTCATGTCGGCCAGGCGGTCTGGGCGTGGGTGTTCTCCCATCAGTGGGCTTGCTGGGCACCTGCGATCATCACCAAACTCTGTGGTCGGGCAATGGCATCACTGCTGTGGGATGGAGGGTACACCGCCTGCCAGCACCTCAAGCAGCTTTGACCCCGACTGGTGAACGACGTAGTCCACGGGGAGCTGCCAGTGCCTACTGCCAACCACCCTGTGACAGGACCTCCGCCGCTGCCCACTCCGCCAGCTGCTCCAGTGGCCCCTGCTGCGGTGCCACCCCCGCTTCATGAAGACCTCGAGCCCATGGATGTCGACCAGGATGTTTCCATTGCCATGGACGTTTGTGGGGCTGTGCACATTTTTGTAAGGAGGAGGAATGCTGTGGCAGCCCCTGACCATGTAGAGTGCCCACGTAACAGGCAGCCAAGGTGGGCTGCTGAGGTTCCTTTCGTTGGTGCTCACATAATAACATAAACAGCGGCCAACGGCAGAAGAAACGGCGCTGTATGGCAGCACTACATTACGCTCAGCCAAGTGACAGTGCCCAACCAATCATAGCAGAGTACCGGTTGTAGCCCTCCACTGATGCCGGCTTCATAAGTGCACCAATAGTGTTTGGAGGGCAGTGCATACTTAGCCACTGGTCGCCCCTGCACCGGATCCAGCAGCCCCCGAACTCAGCGTAGTTTTCGCAGTAGTGTTGTTGCTTTGCCTTGACCTAGTGCCACTTGTAATAGTTTCTTGCCTGTTTGTCTGTTCTCACTATTATACTTGTTTGTTGTCCCTATGTGACTGACCATCTGTTTTTTTGACGTTGTGTTATTGTACACCCAGAAGGTTGTTTTGTTTAATAAACCTTAGCAATTTTTAGGAGTTGTTGTCTTCCCTACAGATCACAGGACTTAACATACAGCAACTTGTGGCCAACTACCAGTTGCAGTTCCACAGCCTGTCACAAACACACTGAACTGCCTACTGCAGTGCAGTAGCCATTGTGTGCACATGATCGACGAGTTGCAGCCACTGCAAGAAGCCATGAGTATTGTTGCCCACATGGAGTCTGCTGCGATAGTGCAACAACAGTGATGCCAATAAATGCTGATACATCAATAACATTCCATGTTGCCTGCTAGGGGATAAAGGTACTGATAGATGGGAATGAAATGGAGATGGAATGCAGTAAAGGGAAGATGCATGAATTGAGAGGAGTTACCCAATTTTGAAAGGGGTTAGGGCACTTTCATGTGTGGTTATAGTGTCAGTGGGTTACTTTGAATTGAGGTCAAGGTGGTAAACGGGACTGTAAGATGCAGCTTGGGATGCAGTAAAAAGAGGAGGCAGGGGGCAGACAAGGGAGTTGCAGTGGGAGTGAGGGATATGAAGAAATATTAAAAATTACAATAACAAAAAGTACAAAAATAGGTGGCACACAGTTAGAAGAGATATTTTTGGAAAAGTTATAGGATGGGAATGAGGAGGAGAGGGTTTTAGGCAAAAGGTGTAGTGAGGATAAGTTATCTTACATTGAGAGCAGGAACTTTGTGGGACTGTAGAATGTGTTGTAAGGGCAACTCCTATCTGCACAGTTTAGAAGCACTGGTTGTGGAGGGGAGGATCCATATGGTCTCGGTTGTAAAGCAACCATTGAAATCGAGCTTCATTTGCTCATATGCATACTAGGCCACCTTGCTTTCGGTCACCATTGGATGGTGGCTGTTCATTCTAATGGATAGCTGGTTTGTAGCCATGCTAATGCAAAAACCTGTGCTGTGATTGCAGCAAAGTTGGTAAATCACATGGCTCCTTTCACAGGTTGCCCAAGCTTTGAAAGGGCTGGACAGGAACTGCTGGTTGGGTGGATTGGGCATTGGGGCCTTTCACAGGATCTATTCCCTGTGGAAAGGTATTGGGATTGGCTTAGGAATGGACTAAGATGTTGTAGAGGTTGTTTGTTTTGTCAATTTTATTTGCAATATATCTCTGTGTTGTCCTTTCAGATAGACATTCTATATTTTATTTATTTATTATTATTTTTTCTGAGTAATTCTTTTTGTAAAGGAAAGTCCATGTAATATACAAATTCCAAAAAGTGTCATGTGGAGCTAATGTTCATTGTCTGTCTGATAAAGATCAGTGTAGTGTTCCATATTCTAAATTATTTGGGATGAAAGTAAGATGGTATACAATCTGAATTTGGTTAAACAATTGTCCATAATAGTTTAAACTGTAAGAAATGGGATTCATAGAGTGCAGTGTGATAGCACCACCATGACACTATATTGAAATGTCTATTTATCCTAGTTGGTTTGAGTACTGTATTGCTGTTTCCACAGACACTTTGTCTCAGAAACTGAAGTGATCATCCTCAAAGGCTCAATTACCTTAAAAAAAGCTTATTTTCTATCACAAACCCCACTTATCAATATAATCATATAATGTAGATTGCTTGCAGCCCAACACAAAGATGATCAAGCCACAGATCAGCAGATAAGGAAAACAATCGCACGCACACAAGCATAATTTAGCTTTTAGACACAATCTTCATCATTACAAAACACGCAATCTCATTCATACAATGACACAGCTGCAACTCCTTAACACAGCTGTCATCTCTGGCTGATGACTTAGAAAGCAGCATCTGGATATGATGGTTGTGTATTAGTTAGTTGTGATTGTGTGTTCTATATTGACAAAGGCTGTGGACCATGCAATCATTGCAGTCAATTTTTATGAATTATATTGATAACACATTATTATTTGTAGTAATCAGGGACACTAATAATTATAGAAATTACTTCTAGATTACGTCATATGTGTGTACTATTTGGCCACGATAACTTGACAATTCACACGGTGGCTGTTGGGACGGTGGAAGGTGTGGCTTGTCCAAGGACCAGGGCTGCTGCAGGGAAAGGAGATGTGAGGGGGAGGAGGTGTAAGTTTCTTGTAGCAGTGCTGGCAACATTACATGTGTTTTGTGCTTCATCCGAAATCGGAGAAGACGCTCGGGGAAGTATTCCCAACTTAAATTGACACAAGGAATTCCAAATTTCATGATTTGTTGAATTATTTGTACACTATAAATTTAGCTGTGTATAATTTTTAATCATAAATAATGAAACAAGGAAGTAGTTGAATAGGTCTGTATTTGTTTTTAGTTTATATTGAACGAATAATTCCTAAATAAGTCTGTGACAACAATAGAGATGCATACTATTTATATCTACAACAATACACTGAGAAAAAAATTAAAATAAACCTCCAGAAGGTTCAGGAATGGCCTCTTGCTTTATTTTATACCATAAAAAGTGTAAAGACTCAGGAACACAACACACTACTTGATACAATTCAGCAAGTTCTTTGTCGTGGAAATACCCCCAACAAGTTGACATCCATAAGTTTCAACTTTGAGTTGCCTCTACATGATAGTGGAAACATTTCATATGTGAAACATCTTGGTAGATTAAAACAGTGTTCCTGACTAGGTAACAGTGATTGAGTTCCAGTCTGGCAAACAATTTTAATCTGCTAGGAAGTTTCAAATCAGCACACTTTAGTACTAGCTCTGGATTTTTGCATCTTGCTACAATTACTCAATGAATTAAATTCTTAAATATATTGAAACTGTGTGTGTTCAGAACCATTGTGAAAATGTAAGTTTCAGAAAATAAAATGGCTTGGCAGAAATAAATAAACCATTGTAGCTCCTACAGCCCCAGCCAAGGACATGGTAAATGAAGTTGCCAGTCGATCTGTTTCACCAGAATGGAGAGTGGAATGGCAGTACCATAACATTTTTCATGTACTGTTATAAATTCTTAATTCTACATTTGACAATTGAGAAGAGACAACATCCCCTTGTCATTTTCACAGTGCAACTATAGCAGAAACATTTTTGCTAAAAATACTTACAATACATTTCTGAAAGTAATTAATGTATCCAACCTACTTGAAGAAGTAAACTTAAGTTAGTTTTTGTACACATATAAGCAAATGCCCACAGAAGTTATTTTATTTGCTAGTGGATTCAATGCATGCAGTAATACTTCACTTCAATAAGCAACATAAAGTTAGCAGTCCAGAGTGACAATTGAATATCTATAAACTAGTGCCAATACTCTGTTTCTGGGGCACTAACAAAATTGTCAAGGTATCGCGGCCTAATTATACTTGGAGAAAAGCAACTACTTTGAGAAAAGCCACTATTCCTTTTCTTACACTACTCAAGTGCTCATTTTATTCACTTCTACAACCCAGACAGATCGGTATATACATGACACCAGCTATCACCTGCCTGTACAGAAACAATCTGTTCTAAGGATGTTGGTACATGGAGCTGAAACTGCCGTGAATGCTAAAACCTGCAGGGAGAACTGAGCCACTTTTTTCAATAGCATTTACAACAGACAAATTTTCACAAATTGTTTCATCCTAGTCAGGAAAGCAAAATACTTCCAAAGAAGAAACTAAGAAAATTGCATTTTTATCATTTTGTCCTCAATAACAGGTCAGATTAGAAGCCTGTGAATGATGATATAGGCCTCAGAACACCAAAAATATACAAAATATTATGTGGGTGTGGGCAGTTTTATGTCAGTCTCTGCACTATTAAACATCACCACATAGGACATGAAAGGTATATATTTGTATGCTGCCCTGAAAAGTCAGCTGTAGTGAAACAGGAACTGGAAAACAGACTCTGAATTGCATTTGACAAGGCGTTTATTATTAAACTGACCAATGGCTTCTGAGATAGCATTACAAACGAAGCAATTGAAATAAATATATGTGGCAACATCCTCAACAAAGATGGTGGATTTCAGATGAGAATGGTCAGAGATCCTGTGATTGGGGAGTTGAAACAAGCATGGCAATGGCAAAACATAACCAAATATGATGCAGAACTGAGTATCAGTGATGTCACTGGTGATGGCATGGCTATACAAGCACAACAGTCAACCATTTGCAATTACAGGAGAGATCTCTGCTGAAATCTCATGGGCCGTTAACCACAATGAGGCTTGAAAGCTGAGAACATTTTATTAATGGATGTTGAAACAAAGGTATGCATTTGTGGGGATCGATACCTAACAACTTTGGACAAGTGTAGTATCTTTCTGTGTTACGAAAGGTCTTTGCTGTAAGGAAGCGGAAACACCAGTTCCCGCCTGACATTTGTATAGTGTAAACGTGTTATAATAAAGTCAGTGTACGAAAGTTGGAGTGTTCGTGTCTTATCCGACCCGATCCTATAAACCTCCACATTGGTGACCCCGATCAAGTGTCGCTTTCGAGTTACCGCCCGAAGTGCTTTCCATCCGCGTCTACCGCGATATTCGCGCTCCCGCGTTCGCATGCCGCCTATTGTCCGTACTGTGCACAATGGCTTCACCTAACGGACCTCCGCCGCCCGGATTCTGCCGTCCCGTGAGTGTGCCTCCACCTGCCGAATACCGACAAGGACAGCAAATTTCTTACAGCTCCGGGAATGCTACTCCGTGTGCAAGCTTCGTCAGTATACCCGTGCCTACTATGGACTCCGGCTTTGTTAGCCCGCCAAAATGTAATCTTACAAGGGACAGCAATGCTGGAGAGGTTCTCTCCTCTACGCCGAGGTTTCCTTCCGATCCCGCTAATGCAGCGGAATTTTTAAGGTTGAACTCTACTCAACAGAACGCTACGGCATTTGAAAGGCCGCCCGTTACATATCATTCCGCGCCTGTTGAACCTCGTGTGCAGGACACCTTTTTCGCCACACCGGGTGTAAACAACGTGTGTAATAGGGTTCATGAGGGTGCCTCGAACGTTTACGACCATAACTTCAGTGTTCCTGCGTCGGTCGGAAATGTTTTGAACACGAACAATGCGGCAGCCGGCGTTCAAACTCCTAATCGTCAGCAGTGCAATATTCATCCGCCACGCCAATGGGACCCATCTACCCGACTTCCGACACACGATGTTGCCTCTGAGGCTCTGCACGCGAACCCTTTTCACCAATTTTATAATATGTCGCCGCAGTTTCTCCAGAATCCATCGCCTGCTCACAGGGACAATTCGCTCGCACAGACTGTTGTTCGACGGTTGGAGAACATGCCCACGCTACCTCCTTTCAAACCTGCTCACCCAGAGTTTTGGTTTAACTTGGTAGAGCAAACTTTCACTGTTTACGGGCTTGACGACGACGCGCGTTTTTACTGCCTTGTGAACCATCTCCACGAGCGCGTCGAATTAATCTACGACCTTGTCAAGAACCCTCCCTCGACAGGGAAGTACACGGCAGCCAAGCAGACGATTCTGCAACGTGTGTCCAAAACAAGGAGAGAGAATGTCAGACAACTAATATATGAAGAGCGTCTCGGCGACAGGTCTCCATCACAGTTGTGGCGATGCCTCCGTTTACTTGTCAGCGAACACGACTTGCCAAACGATACACTCACCGAGATTTGGACAGAAAAACTGCCTCTGCCTGTACAGACTGCAATCTCCGCATACGAGGACAGGTCAGTTAACGAACTCTTACGCGCCGCCGATAGAGTCCATTCTGCCCGGCTACGCGAACTCCGCGCCAGCGCTTCTAGACCGTCTAATACAAGATCTGTCAAGTCAGTTGCTTTACCGGCACCTTCATCTCGACGCAGCGACGGCGCTTCTAACGCCGCGGAAGATCATGGGTCGCAGCTTCCTCCGCCCCCAGCAATGACATACTGTTTCTTCCATTATAGATTTGGAGAGCAAGCACGCAATTGCAAACCACCGTGCTCCTACCCAAACTACAATCGCAGGTAGGCAGCGGCGCAACCTCCTGCAAACTAAACGAGCGCCACCCAACTTTACATTCTGTGTCACACGCCACTAGAAACCATGGCCGGGTGTACGTGAAAGATCTCTCCTCTGGAACAAATTTTCTAGTGGACACCGGAGCCGATGTGTCACTGCTCCCTGCTCGCCTCGCTAACAGGAAGATTCACCGGCAGAAGACTACACTTCGAGCAGTCAACGCATCGCATCTTCAGTGCACCGGCCTAACCTCTTTTAATGTCACCCTCGCCCCCAAGTGCGAGTTAGAGTGGAGATTTTTAGTTGCTCAAGTCGAAGAACCTATAATAGGTATAGATTTTCTTAGGCATTACAAAATAACAATAGATTTAGCAAGCGATCGCGTGTTCTATCCGGCGTGCAACTTGTATATTTCTTGTGTGCCTGCCAGTGTTCTAACTAAGGACAAAGATAACGTTCGCCTAGCTACCAAAAGCGCTAATCTCCCCGGCGAGTCTCTCGAGTGGTCAAACAAGTGGCTCGCAGAGCGAATCGAATCTACGAATCACGAACTTCATCGTCGGCTGCAGGATTTAAGCTCAGAGCTGTCATCTGTCCGCGAACAGCTCAACAGTCTTCAAGCATCCTGCCCGCCTTCAGTACTACAGGTTAGTCAGTGTTCTAGTGATCCTGCGCCCGCGCGCAACTGTGACAGGGATTCCTCTACCTGTAACTGCGTTTGCGCTCGTCCTCATTCTGACAGTGTTATTACGAGTGCTACCCCGCCTTCCCGCCTACCCGGACAGTCAAATTTCCGCGCGCAGGCTAGTGTCAATAACTCACAGCAATCAGCTGTTTCTATGCGCCCGCTGCTGCCCTCAGCCTCGCCAGCGGCGCCTTCCGCAACTATTACTCAGTGTACCAACTCAACCCAACGCGGCTCGCCTGTTTGCAACTCTCTACCTACGGGCAGTTGGCAATCATGTAAACTCTCGACGCCAGCGCCGCAGCTTCGCTCGGAGGCCGATACGCTCGCGCCTATACAAACTGTTCCCTCGCACACGGCGCCCCGCGTTGCCTTAGTGACTAACGGAACTGTTCATAGACTACGCCTGATTGACGGACCGCCTATTTCGTGCCGCCCTCGTCGTCTCAAACCCGAACTTATGCCCGTTGCTCGCGAACAGATCGACGAACTAATAAAAGGTGGAATTATTGAACCCTCTTCGGGATGTTGGTCGAGTCCGATTCATTTCGTCGCAAAGAAAGACGGCACTTGGCGCATGGTAGGAGACTATACGAAGCTTAATTCTCGTACCATCATCGATAAATATCCCGTCCCCAACGTGTCAGACTTTAACCACGCTTTGGCCGGCGCCCGGTGTTTCTCGGTGATAGACTGTAAACGTGCCTATCACCAGATTCCTATGGCCCCGGAGGACATAGAAAAAACGGCAATCACCACACCTTTCGGACTGTTCCAATACAGATTCATGCCTTTCGGGTTGCGGAATGCTGCTCAAACCTGGCAAAGGTTTATCAACGAGGTACTGTTCCACTTAGACTTTTGTTTCGTCTACCTCGATGATATTTTGATTTTCAGCCCTACTGTGGAAAAGAATAAGGAACATTTGCAGATAGTTAAGGACACTCTCGTTGCAGCTGGTGTAGAGCTTAATAATAAGAAGCTGCAACTTCACAAACCTTCAGTTCTGTTTTTGGGATATGTTGTTTCAGCTGAGGGCCTCACACTCCCTGTTGACAAGGTCAAACCTGTTTTAGAATTACCACGACCTGACACTTATAAAGAATTACGTCGTTTCCTAGGAACAGTTAACTATTATAGGAAACATTTGCCAGCTGCTGCTGAGGTTCAGGCACCTCTCACAGATGCCTTGGCAGGCCAAAACACTACCGGCATCCGTCAGGTTCCGTGGACCCCAGTAATGGAAACAGCCTTCGAGAAACTGAAGCATCTATTAGCAAATGCTGTAACTGTGGCTCACCCGCATCCAGATGCCACCCTCTTTATTACAACAGATGCAAGTGACTGTGCTATAGGTGCTGTTTTGAGTCAATCTGTCGGAGACGTTACATCCCCCCTCCAGTTCTTCTCAAAGAAGCTGAATAACGCGCAAAAGAAATATTCTGCCTTTGACAGAGAATTGCTGGCTGTCTATGAGGCAGTGAAACATTTTCGTACGGAAGTTGAGGGACGTGGCTTTTATATCCTCACGGATCACAAACCCCTTGTGGCCGCCATCCAGAAACCTCCGTCTGACCCTCCGCCACGACGTTTCCGTCATCTTGATTACATCCTACAATTTACAAGTGACGTCAGATACATTAAAGGTGCAGACAATATTGTAGCAGATTTCCTGTCCCGTGTCGGAGCTGTCACTTCGGTTCTCGACCTATCAGACCTCCCGCAGCGGCAGTCAGCTGACCCAAACATAATGCAGCTCATCAATGACCACGACTCTTCCCTTAAACCCGTCAAAACTACTTTCCCAGGTGTGACCGGAGAAGTGTGGTGTGACGAATCTACCGGTTCTCTGCGACCTTTCATTCCCAAGGACCTACAGAGACAAGTTTTTGACAAACTGCATAGCCTAGCCCATCCTGGAGTGCGAGCCTCCACCAGACTTGTTACTGAGCGTTTTGTGTGGCGTGACATGCGACGCGATTGCCAAGTCTGGGCCCGATCGTGCATTCCATGTCAGCAAAACAAAGTTTCCAGGCACACCACCCCCCCGCTGGGTACTTTCTCCCAACCACACAAACGTTTCCAACACCTACACATAGACTTGGTAGGCCCACTCACTCCTTCTGAGGGGTTCAGATACGTACTCTCCATCATAGATAGGACTACACGTTGGTTCGAAGCCACCCCACTCCCGAACATCACTTCTGAGACTGTTGCTCGTGCCTTTATAGACACTTGGATAGCACGCTTCGGGTGCCCGGCAGTGTTGACAACCGATCAGGGGCGCCAATTCGAATCCGCTCTGTTTTCTGACATTTGTAGGTTGTGCGGCATTTCCAAGATCCATACAACTGCCTACCATCCTCAGAGCAACGGACTCGTCGAGAGATGGCATAGGACTCTTAAAACTGCCTTACGCTGCCATGGCCCTCTTTGGACTGAGGCCCTGCCCTTCGTACTTTTGGGGTTACGCACCACTTTTAAAGAAGATTTAAAAGGTTCAGTAGCTGAATTTGTCTATGGTCAACCCCTTGTTTTACCAGGTGAACTAGTTGCCCCCACGCCCGTGGCTTCGCCTTCAGAGCTTCCATCCCTGGTAGAACGCGTCAAACTACATTGTAGCAAACTTCACCCACAACCTCCGGCACACCACACACCACCTCGTACTTATGTACCCGTTGCACTTAGTTCGTGCACATATGTTTTCCTGCGTGACGACACCATTAAGGCCCCCCTTCAGCCGCCTTATACTGGTCCTCACAAGGTGCTCCGTCGGGCGGCAAACACCATGGACATTCTCCTGCACGGTTCCAAAACTACCGTTTCACTGAACCGAGTGAAACCGGCTCTAGTTGAGCCCGCTTCCGATGACTCCCCCACACCCTCACCCCCACCCTCTTCGAACGACTCAGGCAATCGGAGTCATTCTTCTTCACAACCCCTCACCCATTCTTCGAACAACTACCTTTCTGGTGGTCCACAACATTCGAGTCAGCCCTCTGATCCCCATCCTTTCCGAGGATTTTCACCTCGCATGACTCCCTCCTCACAAAACTTCACCCTTTCAACCCCTTCTTCCTGCACAAGTTCGTTGCGCCCATCAAGCGGCAAGAAATTGTGTCCACATCGGTCCTCCACACCTGTTTCCCCTGGCCGTTTGCCTGCCACAACTACTCCTACCACACCCGCCTCGGATGCATCACCCTCCTTATGTCGGGGTTTTGCCACCCCCACTTGCAGAAGTACGCCTCCCTCCACTGCTACCGAGGTAGAATTCAAAACTAGGGTTGACCCAGATCATATCTGTAACCTCAGCGTGTTAGTGCAGGGTGTTTCAGTGTTCATCATGCTCGCGTGTGACGATAAAAGTGATCAGGAAGGTGGTGTAGTGCAACGTGTGGTTCGACGCATCACAGCTTCCCACCTCGCCTCCGCAGGCAATCTACGTGCGTTCGTCCGCCCGAACGGAACCGTCATTGTGCGGTTCCCAGCAGATCATCGAGGCCCCCCACAACAATCGACAAGATTTGGACGTCGGCTTCGCCCACCATCCACCCTCGAGGACTTCGAGACTACCGTGCCGGGTTTTGCCCCACGGTCACCCACCAACCGCCCCCTACCTGAGGATGCACAAGAGCTGCCAGTCACCTTTCTGCATCCCCTACCAGCTGTGTAATTTTAATCTTTTAAGTTTTTTTTTTTTTTTTTTTTTTTTCATGTACTCCATACTGCCAGGGGGGGCTATGTGGGGATCGATACCTAACAACTTTGGACAAGTGTAGTATCTTTCTGTGTTACGAAAGGTCTTTGCTGTAAGGAAGCGGAAACACCAGTTCCCGCCTGACATTTGTATAGTGTAAACGTGTTATAATAAAGTCAGTGTACGAAAGTTGGAGTGTTCGTGTCTTATCCGACCCGATCCTATAAACCTCCACACATTCATACATAATTAAGTAACTGATTTATGAGAGATTTTTCAGTAGTTCACATATTGGAAAATTAAAAGCCTGATCAGTATCAGCACTAATGTTAACTATAATTTACATTCTTTGAGCCAAATAATCATTGTAATTGTTTAATATCAGCATTAGTGTTAAATTTGTCTTCTCTAGGCCACATACCCATTTAAATTGCACAAGTGGCTTGTTAGGTACTCTTTCACTTTCTGTTAGAGTATTTTGGGATTTGCTATTTGTAATCCTGTATGGTAATTATTTATACTTCTAGTGTTAAAGTTGTGAATTTCACACTACCAACATCTTATGTAGCCTCATTATTACTGATATTAATCTGTAGCTTCAGCCTTCACTCAAGTCAACTACTGTATCCGCTGGAATCCAGTACAACTAAGTATATACCAAAATTGTCAAATTATTAAAGAAATGTGAAGAATTCTGTGGGTTTGTTATTATGTTATTACACTTTATTCTAATTCAGATTAGTACCATCATAATGATATGGTGTATCTCTATTTTACAGTACAGTGAGGATAGTTTGTAATGAAATGCAAATATGTTAATCAAGCTGCAACAGGCACATAAAAGAGACACTCAAACACACATACATTTTAGCCTCCAGACACAGCCTTTATTAAAAAAAAGACATACATTCTCATCCATGCAAGCACACATCACCATTTTTGGCTGCTACAGTGAGTGTCATTTTTATGTGCCTGTTGCAGCTCAAAGGACATTACGGGGCTCAAGTGCGGTTTTAGCCCCAATGATACCACAAGTCAAGATAACTAATAGACACTTTATTGTACACACTGCCATGTAGCATAAAAAACTGGTTAAAGATGGCCAGTGGGCAGAGGAGCTGTACACCCAAAGATGCCAAGTTACAAAGATATGGCATTATCAATTTTCAACGCTGTTAATGGTGTTGATCTGTCACCACACCCCTCCTCCCCCACAGTGTGGAGTACATCTTGAGTAGGTGGGAGGGGGAGGGGAAGGCAGCTCGACCAAGGCGTTGGGTAGCACCTGCCTTGGTATGCGCATAACTGCCAGTTTGACAGTGTCTGGAGGGAGGGCCGTGGGTTGGCAGCGGTGAAGTGGTGCCTGGACGAGTTCATTGTGGGCAATGGACGGTGGCCAGTAGAGTGCAAAGATCCTCATACAGGAGCCAGTGGTATGAAGATGAACGCCTTGGATGGTGGGAAGAGGAAGGCCTGAATGTCGGGTAGATTCACCTCAGGAGGCAGGGGGATGTGTTTCAGCAGATGGCAGTTAGAGCCTGAAGGACGGGAGGGGCTGGTTGAGGACAGGCACAGGATGAAAACGGAGCATTCTAGGATGACGATCGAAAGATCAGTGGCAAGAGAAGAGGGAATGGGAACGACATACTCAAGGGCAGGGGAGGAGGAAAGGGGAGAAAGTAAGAAACCCCAAAAAGGGGAGAAAGGAGAAGAGAGTGACAGTGTGGAGGATACACTAGAGAGAACAGAAGGTGAACCTGGGGACAGAGCAGATGGGGAGGGAGAGAGGGTGTGGGGACAGGGAGAACCTGTGTGATCTGGCCAAGGCTGGGGAGGGAAAGGGGGGAAGTTCAGAGGTCGATATGAGCCATTTTGAGGTGGTATACAGATACAGTTATAGAAGAATTGTTACAGAAATAATGAAGGTATTCTCACCCCACTTCAGGAGTAATTGGACTGAGAAAGGGGAGGGGGGTGATGAAGTCATCCTAGAGAAAGACGTGTGAGCAGGACTCGAGAGAATGAGGGACATGAGGAGTTGGAGAGGAATGACCAAAAGGAGAGGGTGGTGAGAGTTTGGAGCAATAGATTCTAATTCTGTTGACGAGTGACAGAAGGTCAGAAGGGGGAGGGAGCAGCTAGAGCTTGACAAGCTCACTGGGGAGGATCAACTTTTGGCTGACAAATTCCGCCACCATGCTCTTCAGGTCATCCTGATATGTAGAGCGGAGTCTGAGGAGGACCAAGGTGAGAGCCTCAAGCCAAGGTGTATCATAACACATGAGGGAAGCTTTGAGTGTTCAGTGCCAATATTAGATTAGACCATTTCCTTAAGAGAGATAAGCCATGATGTGAATGTGCCAGATGCCAAAGCAGTTGAATAAATTCTGGTAGAGGGTAGATTCGAATTTCCTGCCCTGGTCAGTGGTGAGGAAAACAGGACAGCCAAAGTGAGCAAACCATGAGTATAAAAAGGCATGAGCGACCATCTCTGTTGTGATGTTAGGAGTGGGTGTGGCTTCTTCCCAATGTGTGGTGTGATCAATGGAGATTAACAGGTAGCAAAATCCATTGATCGGAGGAAGCGGACTGATGAGGTCAATGTGAACATGTTGAAAGTGGCCATCGGGCAATGGGAAAAGAGCCCAAGGGAGGGATTGAGTGAATCTAAACTTTGCTTTGATGACGGGGAACTCAGGTGCAAGCCCAGGCTTGGCAGTCTTGCCTCATGTCCCACCAGATGAAATGGTCAGTGACTAGTCTTGTAGACACCTTGATGCCAGGGTGGGCTAGATTGTGAAGTTTAGTGAAGATTTCTCGTCCGAGGCAATAAGGAATCTAGGGAAGTGGCATACCCATCAATTCATTACACCAAAACACGCCAGAGACACCAGGGAAGGTGGTGCAGATGGATCAAAGAGAAGAGTTAGTGTCATGAACGAGTTGCGTGGTATCCTCATCCACAGCCTGAAAAGTGGCAAGGTTATAGAGATCCACGAGAGACGAGATTGAGTCAATGGGTGAGAGAAAATCGGCAACAATATTTTCAGCACCCTTGATGTGACGTACATCAGTGGTGCAATGAAATATGTAATCAAACTAACAAAATATGCAAAGAGGGAGGTACACAGGAGGGTTGGTGATGGCAGTGACAAGAGGCCTGTTTATCATTCAGGACGTAAAAAGAATGGCTGTTGACAGCTGAATGGAAATGCTTAATGGCTCCTTAGATGGCCAAGGGCTCACGATCGAAGGCAGAGTACTTCTTTTGAGCGCTGTTAAGTTTTCTAAAAATAGCACTGCAAAGGAGAGGTTACATCGTCAAAAGTTTGACTAAGAACTGCATTGATGGCTGTGTCACTGGCCTCTGTCGTGACGAAAAGTTTGGCCTCAGGATGATGGTGAGCAATAGCGACAGCTTGAGCTAAGAGATCTTTGAGGGTAGGAAATGCAGAAGTCATGGCATCATTCCAAGGTAAGGGACGTTTGCCGGAGGTGTGTTTGCCAGCTAGAGCGTCGGGCAGGGGGGCTTGAAGCTAAGCCACACCGAATAGATGATGTCGATAATAGTTGACTGTTCTAAGGAAGCTGCACAATTCTTAGAACATTGAAGGATTGGGTTAGTTCCTAGGTCGATCACTCCTCTCAGTAGGTGGGAGGGGGGGGGGGGAGGGTGTTATTCCAGTGGCAGAAACTGAGATGTCAAGGGAAAGCATTAAGCATTGGTGCAGTGGGTTTTTACTGTCATTGAGTTCAATGCTGGCTGCAGCCATGGTGTTGAGAAGGGACTGTACTTGTGTCTTGTTTTCCTCAACAGAAACACTGAACACTAATATATCATTGAGGTAGGCGAAGCAAAATTTCAAAAGAAAAAGTATTTCATTGATGAAGTTTTGAAAGGTTTGAGTTGCATTTTTTAGCCCAAAAGTCATGAACCAGGAAGGGAACAGGCCTATTGGAGAAGTGATAGCAGTCTTCTCAATGTCCTCAGGGGCCATGGATATCTGGTGATAAAGCACATTTGTAGTTCATGGCCGAAAACAAAACACTTTTGCACCTGTCAAGGTTTGAGTAAAGTCAGCAATGTTAAAAATGGAGTAATTGTCCATGAGAGTCCCTGCATTGAGGCTGCGGTAATCCCCACATATGGGCCATGAGCCACCTGCTTAGGTACTAAATGAGTGGGTGACAACCAGCTATTGGACGATGGCTCAATGACACCTGATTTCAAAAGTTCTGCAATCTGTTCCTTAATGGCTGCAATACATGGATGGAGTAGCAATAGTACTGGTGCATATTGACAATTCCAGGATGGAGGATAAAGAGCTATGTAAGGGAATATTAGTAGCCACACTTAACGCCTTTGAGGAAGAGGATTTTATTTGGTCAGATACTACTGACGGTCAGAAACCAGCCGCCTGCAAAACCGCATTTCGCCAAAAAATTGCACATTTAAAAGGAAAGGATAAAGATACAATAGAAGCTGTATTAGTCGAGTTTCAAGATTTATTTAATGCAGAAGGTCCTGTACCAGCAACAGATATCACGCAGTATAGAATCCCTACAGGTAACAGCCCACCAGTTTATAAGAAATCTTACAGAATTCCACATCACTTAAAGCCAGTACTAGACGAATTATTAGAGCAACACTTAAAAGATGGAATTATAGAACATTCTGACTCAGCATATTCTGCCAATATTGTGATCATTCCAAAGAAATCTCCAGATGGTACCAAACATTATAGATTTTGTTGCAATTACAGACACGTAGATAAACAAACTATTTCAGATGTTTACCCCCTTCCAAACATTACAGATATCATTGATAGTTTAGGAAACAGTAAATACTTTTCCACAATAGATTTGCACAGTGGGTACCACCAATTGGAAGTTGCACCTGAAGATGGGCACAAAACAGCTTTTTCTATCCCTGGAGGCCATTGGCAGTTTAAAAGAATGCTCTTTGGTTTGAAAAACGCTCCCGAAACCTTTCAAAGATTACTTGATGGAGTATTGCGAGGTCTAAAAACTCAGCAATGTTGTGTGTATCTTGACGATATCATTGTTTTCTCAAAAGACATTAACGAACATTCAGTGTGTCTCTGTAACATTTTTCAGAGACTTAGAAAAGGTAAATTAACATTAAATTTGGAGAAATGTAATTTTGCATTCAAGGAAGTCACGTATCTAGAGCATGTCATTAGTGAACATGGAATTAAAATCGGCAGTTAAGGACTTTCCAACACCACAATGCAGCAAAGAAATACAATCTTTTTGCAGGCTCGCTTCATATTATCGTAAATTTGTGCAAAATTTTGCTGAAATTGCATGACCTCTAACCCAACTATTAAAAAAAGGTGCAAAATTTCAATGGTCTGAAGACTGTGATTCAGAACTTCAAACTCTGAAAGACAAATTAACACACAATCCAGTATTAACCTACCCAGATTATAACAAAGAATTTTGTTATCCTGTGACATAAGTGGTAATACTGTAGGAGTTGTTTTAAGTCAGATTATAGATGGTGCAGAACACCCCATAGCTTATGCTTCAAGGCAACTAACAACAACAGAAAGAAATTATTCTACAACCGAGAAAGAATTGCTAAGTGTTATCTATGTCATCAAGTACTTCAAATGCTATTTGTATGGTAAAAAAATTTGAGATTATTACAGACCATGCAGCTAAAATGGTTACTTGGGTTTAAGGACCCATCTAGTTGTCTTACTTGCTGGGCTCTATGTCTTTCCAAAATGGATTTTGAGGTTATCCATAAACCAGGCAAGAAACACATGAATGCGGATGGCTACGCAGAAAAATAGCAGTTTTAGAAGCAGTAGGTCATGATGCAGAGGACTGGCAAAAGGCACAATCTGGGGATCCAAAATGCACAAAATATGCAACACAAAAACAATTTTGTTTCGAAGATGGGGTATTATGTCGTAAAACAAGACTTGGACCCAGAATCATATTTTGGCAGAACATGGTGGACAGAGAACAACTGAAAGACGCATAGCAGAGAGGTTTTGGTGGGAAATGAGGAAACAAGATGTCGCACAGTACGTTCGTAACTGCATTGCGCGCGTGCAGAGAGCAGACCTCTGTCGTCAAAAAATACCATAGCAAAGGGTCCCAGAAGGCACATTTCCATTTCAAATTTGTGTATTAGATTTATATGGACCATATCACAAAACACCAGCAGGCAATAGGTATGTTCTAACCATTATAGATCATTTTTCACACTATGTAGCTATGGTGAGTATTCCCAATCAGCAAGCAAGTACAGTTGCTCAGGCTTTCGTTAACAAATAGATACTAAAATTTGGCATACCTGAAGCTATTATCATGGACCAGGGATTCAGTTTGTTGGCTATTTGATGAAACAACTATGCCATATACTAAAAGTACAAAAATTGCATACAACACCATTACACGCTCAATGCAATGGAAGAACCAAAAGAGTTCACCGGACAATCGGTAAGATGCTTAGCCACTATATTAATGAACAGCATAATAATTGGGACACTTATCTACCAATGATTGTTTCGGCTTACAACGCTAAAACACATGAGTCCACTGACACATCACCTTATGAAATAGTCTATGGAAAAAAAATGCCTTCTCCCTTTGACGTACTCAGACAGAAAAATGGAAAATCCAGAGAAAATGTAAAAGATTTCACTCATATTATGAGGGATGTATGGAAAAAGATTAAAAAATCTAATACTAAGGCATTGGAATGACAAGAAAGATTAGGTAATGCACAAGCGAAATATCCAAATTACAGAATCGGACAACGGGTCGTGTTGTCAACCCCATACATACCTGAAGGGAAAACAAAGAAATTAGCTTCAAACTATAGAGGACCTTATCAGATTATTGATATCACATCACCAGTAAACTTTAAATTACTTTATTAAATGACAAAACCCCTCTCTAGTTGACACAAGAATGCTTCTGCAATTGATGTCACAAGTCCCCCCCCCCCCCCTCTACACAACCTGTTACAATGTGGAGTTTGTGAACAGTGCCATTCATGACAACTGAGGCACCAGTGGGCATGGAGAGCAGCGTCTGTTTACATTCTCGCTTGATGTTTTTAATGATGGGCAAGAGGCAGTGCCAGGAGGGCAGGCATGGCACGTTAAGAGTCATGTGGAGTGATTGAGGAAGGGGGCAGCTCAGCAACACTCATGGCAGCCAAAGTAGACTGAGTCACCAGGGTATTTACAGTTGCAGCCATGGGTGAGCGTGAGGGAGACACAGTCGCACAAGAACAAGATGGTAAGGCATTCAAGACTTTCAAAGTGTTCCTGGGACAGCCACGCACGGGGAACAGCATACTCATCATAGCAGCTGACTGCTTGACCAACGGGGCAGGGGGACTCAAAACGAGGGGGATTGGGGCACACATGATGAAATGGTAACTTGATAGGTGTCCACTAGAGTATGACATGGTGCTGACAGAGCACCTGAACTATACATCGTCATGGAAACCAAGTTCTGTTTACAAATGTCTGTGAACGAGTGTAGTGGGCCATTGAACTGTCACAAGCATTGATCAACTTGCGCGTGGTCACGACATCACTGGAAACAATCGCAGGGGAAACACCAGTACTAACCTTGGAGTGGAGATGGTTCATAGCAGACACCAGCTGCGGCTGTAAGGAAGCGAGTGATGTTTTCATTCTCACACCATAAGCGAGTCACCTGTTCATGTTAATTTGATCATTTTGACAGAAGTGATTGTTTGATGGTATCAAAGCACTCACAAACAATGTTTACCTTATCAAGGCACAGTTGGAGTACTTTTTCATGCTTTCTGGACCACTTTGACAAAAGAGTATGCAACTCACTAAGTGTTTTGAAACACTCGCAAACTGTCTTTGAATATGCAGTAGAATAGTCAGAGCTCGGCAGAGCGCAAAAAAAAAAAAAAAAAAGGGTGTTCAACAGATGATGGAACACTAAGCACATTATGACATCAGGGGAGAGTTTATAGTGTGATAAAAAATCCATACCAACAATGGGTTCTGGTATGTCAGTAATAAAAAAAGTTCCACTTAAGTTTACAGTTAGGTGAAAAGCCATAGAACTCGCACACAGTAATTGGGTGGTATTAATCACATGAAGAATAGCACTGTCAGGAAGGGGGGGGGGGGCGCAGCAGCCATTGAAGTTGGAAGAAGAGATACACCAGCACCAGTGTCATGAGGAAACAGAATGCAGTACACATTGGCACCCATTATCTTAAGGGCAGGAGGTGGCATCTAAACACTCCTGCACTTTGTGTTTGCTTGAAGGTACGGTAAACGAAACTTCCCAGCCACATCACCAAAATGGCTCTGAAAATAACAGTTCCTGTGGAAAGCGGATCAGCAGAGGAGGACCGTCAGCGGTGTCAGAAGAGCTGTCAGCAGGCAGTGCAGGAGGCAAGGGCAGATACGGAGGTGTCACCCAATCTGCATGTAGGCTACTGGCCGTGTCCAGCTGCTTGCCGGGGTTGAGCGGTAGACAAATGATGTGGTTGATGTACCTTGAGCAGATAAGCATATCACACCCTGTCAGCCATGCAGATGTGTTCACTCATAGGCTGAAGAATGGTATAGGTGAGGGTGGTATGAACCATGAGTGGAAGTTTGCTCAACCACACTCCCATGAGGGTGAAGTCAGGCATATCATGTTCATTGACCAGAAGGTGAAGGTGGCACCATAGTTGAAACAGTTTCTTTTTGTCCAGGTGTTCTTCATGATGTGCCTGATCATGTCTTCAATAGTGCAAGTGACACACTCAATAATAGTCTTGGTGACGGAATACCAATCAGCAGAAGAGGGACATGTAACCAAGTCACAAATCAGCTCTATATGTTCGTGAAGGAGAGTGATTAGGTACAGATAATGGGTTGCATCATCGAGTGATAAATGGTCGAAGATTTGCTTGGCAATGGTGGACCAAATTGTATGAGTCTTGAAGGAGAAAGATGGTAGATTAGGAGGCAGAGACAGGGTTGCATCTGGAACAGCAGCTGCCAGGTTGATGTACACATGTTGCAGCACTGCAAAGGAATCTGGTGCGGTAGACGTCCCTGGCAGAACCTTGAATGCAAGTGGATGAGCCGTGGAAGGAAGGAGTGTGACAATGCAGAAGCCCAACGTAGCAGAAACATCAGTTTGTGTCATGAAAATGGGAAGATGCACGAACAAGTTTTGCCATGACTGTTCCTGTATGACAGCCATGTGATAGAGTGAGAGTGACTGTTGTGCGCGTGGCAAGTCAGGTGCATCACATGATGCAGGTTACACACACAAAAGTTCAATTTCAAATCACCACTGACAGGATGGGCAAGCAAAATCGGAACATCACTGAACATGCTCGGTGGTGTGGATTGCACAAAACTAGCCAACACAGCACCTGAATTGTCCAGGTCAGCTGCGTGGATGGAAGAAGGTGCGCCCAACGCATGAGAAAATTGTCCAGAATTAGCCAAGCTGTTGACGAAAGGGCAATGAGGGGTGCCGTCAGAAGAAAGGCTAAGTGAAGTTTGAGTGAACTGATGAAACCACACCTCACTGGCAGAGCACATGGTCAGTGGAGGGATACACAAATTCACTTGGCGGAGCGGTTGCCAGTCTGAATTTCAAATTTTGCAACTTTGATAGGTTGATGTTCTGCAAATTTGGAACATTCTGAGCACATGAAATGTGGTATGGAATAAGATTCAGACTGTTAGCCAAAGAAACACTAGTTGACACAAACAGCGAACCCAGGCCAGAGTCGGTAAAGTTCCTGGCAGCACACTAGGCACATTGCGTGGCGTCCGTTCTGCAAATGCAAAGACAGATAACTAGTTGCTGTAGAAATGCACTGCACTTGAGGTGATGAAATTGGAGCAGCGTGAAGTCCTGGTGGAGGTCAAGTTGGTATGGTCATTTTGGCGGTTGATGAGACAATGCCTACCATATTACATGCGCGAAATTCCACAAAAAACATGACCACACAACATACACAGTAAGACGATGCACTTCAAATGTAGGGTCACCAGTATCAAGTGTGATGGTAGCCCGAATGATGGCACAAATCAATATAACAAATAGACAGTTTATTGTTCACCTTGCTGTGTAGCACACAGAACTGGTTAATGATGGTCGGTGAGCATAGATATGCCACTATCATTTTTCAACACTATCGATGGTGTTGGTGTCAATCAATCACCACAAAATCTTTGTGGTGACCTGCAGACCATCCTCATTATATCGTTGAATTCCAACATGGATTTTCCATTGTTAGATTTTCTCTCTTTTTTAGAAACTTTGCCCATTTTGCTTTCAATTGCTAACTCTTCTCAAGTGTGTGTAGCCGCAGTGAGAGTAGTCACAGGAATGTTTAACAAACTGCTGTGGGAAACATTGTAATGAAGATACTGTACTTTGAGTAGAAATTTTATCACAAAATTCCGAAGAGCCCACACATGAAAGTGCTAAGATCCACAACACTTCCTCCAATATACATCTCACATAATGATCACAGTGTTAAAATTTAATATCATATTTGGACACTGTGCAATATAGTAAATGTGCCCAAGGTAAAGTTTGTAATAATACAGCCAAATAATTCTTTGTTCTACATTTTTAATTTATTTTATAAATACTGGATATGGGCTATAATTGACTTTTGGCTCAAACTGAAAATTTGTGCATGGGGATAACAAAACTCTGTTATGGGACCCTGATAAATTATCTCCATCTGTTTTGACTTCTCCTTCCTTCTCTGATGTCCTATCACTTTAGTTGATTCAATTTTACTTGTTTCCTATCAGTGGTGCCACATGATAGAAGTTCAGTTAAACTCCAAAAAAATTTACTTGTGCAAATTTGAAATGTTTATATTTAATCATTCTTCATTTCTTTCTCATATTAAATCATTTTATATGAATTTTCAAAATATTTTTATTCCATAAATTTTTAAAAGTTATTCCAATAGCATGCATGTGTGCCTAAAAGTTGCCCAGGCCCCGATGAGTTTTAACTTCTCTTCTGCACCACTGAAAGCAAGCTTATCAATATTCCTAAGACAGGGTGAGGCAAGAGTAAATGTTGCAATGTGCATTTGTACTGGTGGAAGGGGAAAGCTTTAGCATGAATCAGACTCTGATGGAAACAGGATTTGTTCTGAACTGAGATGTTGCAGCCCTAATAGAAGTAATGGAGTGATTTCCTTACATTTGTTGCACGGTATGAATATAAACTGTTTCAAACTATCACCAAATTGAAGTATCACAAATACGAGTTGTGTTATGTATGATTCTTTAGAACAAAATGACAGGAAACTACAAGTGGGTAGTGAAAGGATTCTTATTTTTTTAGCCTTTAGTGTTATGAAGGTATAGTGTACAATGAAATGATAGTGTATCAAAAGTGTTTCTTTAGGGCTATTTTCATACTTCAATATTACATGTTGTTATTTGTAAGAACAGCCTTTAATTAGTATGCATATTATATGGGACCAACGGCCAAGCACAATGGTACATTGGTTCCCATTAGATCACTGAAGTTAAGCACTGTCGGGCTTGGCTAGCAGTTGGATGGGTTACCATCCGGGTCTGCCAAATGCTGTTGGCTAGCGGGGTGCAATCAGCTCTTGTGAGGCCAACTGATGTGCTACTTGATTGAGAAGTAGTGACTCCAGTCACAAAAACTAACATAACGGCCGGGAGTGTGGGGCGCTGACCACTTCCCCCTCCATACTGCATCCATTGACACCTTTGGGTAGGGGATAACACAGCGGCTGATCACTAGCCAGCGGGCCTTTCGAGCCCTGTCGGACACAGTTTTTAGGAGGTATTATATGGAAGCTGCCACTGTATCTAAGCTACAGTAGTGGATAGCATCATTCACTGTGAAGCCAGAGCAGGTTCATGCATATCACCTTCCCTTTTTTTCCCCCTATAAGTATACACCTTCACAGGAGATTCAACCCCATGAATATCATCAAACACATATTGGGGTTATTTTAAAGTACAGAATTATTTTAAGTAATGTCTAAAATTTTATTACTTAGTAAGGTAAATTGTACAAGGTAATGAAGCTCCAGGCCTTTTTAGGCACCAGATACTGTTAGTTAGCATTGTGCCTTTTTTAATTCAATTGTTAAAAAAGTTAATTGATTCACCATAAAGGCAGTTGTTGAGCTGTAGAAAGGCACATAGAAAAGAAAATAACTTTCACACAATTTAAAGTTTTGGGTACAGCCTTCATTAGAAAAAAAGAGAATATGTATTTTCACACTGAGG
The DNA here is from genome assembly GCA_026315105.1 of Locusta migratoria. Taxonomy (NCBI): domain Eukaryota; kingdom Metazoa; phylum Arthropoda; class Insecta; order Orthoptera; family Acrididae; genus Locusta; species Locusta migratoria. The sequence goes on along the minus strand of CM048751.1, from coordinate 268,832,220 downwards.
CACGACTCATGCACACAACTACCACCTCTGGCAACTTCAGCCTAATTCACATCTTAACTGTGAATGATAAGAGATGGTGATAGGATACAGGACAAGGTAGAGACAGAATATTTCACACTACCTTGAGATGTGTAAAGCTACCAATAGGTGAGAATGTGAGATGCAGTTTGGAATGTAGTAAAGGGATAGGGTTTGATGTTGTTGTTGTTGTTGTGGTTTTCAGTCGAGAGACTGGTTTGATGCAGCTCTCCACCCTACTCTATCCTGAGCAAGCCTCTTCATCTCCTCATAAGAATGGCAACCTACATCCATTTGAATTTGCTTACTGTATGGGTCTCTTGGTCTTCCTCTGCGATTTTCCCCCACACTCTTCCCTCCAATGTTAATTTTATGATTCCTCGATGTCTAAGAATGTGTTCTACAAATTGATCCCTTCTTTTGGTCAAAGTATGTCAGTAATTCCTTTCTCCCCAATTTTGATCAGTACCTCCTCATTAGTTATGTGATCCACCCACCTAATCTTCAGCAGTCTTCTGTAGCACCACATTTCAAAAGGCTCAATGCTCTTCCTGTCCACACTGCGCATCGCCCATGTTTCACTCCCATACAAGGCAACACTCCACACAAATGCTTTCAGAAAGGACTTCTTTATGCTTAAATTAATATCTGATGTTAACAAATTTCTCTTTTTCAAAAACGCTTTTCTTCCCATTGCCATTCTGCATTTTATATCCTCTGTATTGCGACCATCATTTGTTATTTTACTGCCGAAGTAACAGCACTCATCTACCACCTTTATTGTTTTGGCAATATGGGTTCGGGTTGTTGCCGAGACCTACTTTAGTTACTGTTGTCTAATTCTTTAGTCAGGGCACTAAAAACCTTGCTGTTGTGCGCCCAAAACATCCTATCCTATCCTATCCTATCCTTTATTGTTTTGTTACCTAATCTAACTCCTTCAGCATCACCTGCTTTTCTAAGACCATATTCCATTACCCTTGTTTTGCTCTTATTAATGTTCATCTTATATGCTCCTTTCAACACACTGTCCATTCCATTCTATTGCTCCTCCAGATCCTTTGCTGTCTTTGGCAGAATTACAATATCATTAGCAAAACACAATGTTTTTATTTCTTCACCCTGAACTTTAATTCCTTCTTGAAATTTCTCCTTTCTTTCCTTTATAGATTGCTCAATGTACAAATTGAACAACATTGGAGAAAGGCTACAACCCTGTCTTACACCATTGCCAACCTCTGCATTCCTTTCATGCCCTTCAACTCTGATAATTGCTGTCTGGTTTTTGTACAAGTTGTAAATAACCTTCCATTCCCTATATTTTACTCCTACTGATTTCAGAATTTGAAAGAGTGTATTCCAATCAACACTGTCAAAAGCTTTCTCCAAATCAACAAAGGCTAGAAATGTAGGTTTGCCTTTCCTTAATCTATCTTCTAAGATAAGCCACAAGGTAAGTATTGCTTCCCGTGTTCCTATATTTCTCCTGAATCCAAACTGGTCTTCCTCAAGGTTGGCTTCTACCAGCTTTTCCATCCTTTTGTAAATAATTTGTGTTAAAGTGTTGCAACCATGACTTATTAAACTGATGGTTCTGTAATTTCCACACCTATCTGCAACTGCTTTCTTTGGAATTGGGATTATTACATTTTTCTTAAAGTCTGAGGGTATTTCCCCTGTCTCATACATCTTATGCACCAGGTGAAATAGTTTTGTCATGGCTGGCTCTACCAGAGACTTCAGTAGTTCTGAATGAATGTTGTCCACTCCAGGGGCCTTGTTTCGACTTAAGTCTTTCAGTGCTCTGACAAATTCTTCTCTCAGTATAGTACCTCCTATTTCATCTACATCCTCTTCCATTCCTACAATATTGTCTCTAAGTTCATTTACTTTGTAGAGCCCCTGTATATACTCTTTCCACCTTTCAGCTTTCCCTTCTTTGCTGAGAATTGATTTTTCCATCTGAGTTCTTTATATTTGTACAGCTGTTTTTCTTGCCTCTAAATGTTTCTTTCATTTTCCTGTAGGCTGTATCTATTTTTCTCCTATTTATACATTCTTCTACAGACTTGCATTTGCCTTCCAGCCACTCCTGCTTAGCTATTTTGCAATTCCTGTCAATCTCATTTCTTAGTCTTCTGTACTCCATTTTGTCTGTTTCATTTACTGCATTTTTATATTTCCTCCTTTCATCAATTAAATTTAGTTTTTCCTGTGATGTCCAAGGATTTTTTGTAGGTCATTCCTTTCTACCTATTTTTTCCTCTTCTGCCTTCACTATTTCATCTCTCAATGCTACCCATTCTTCTTCTACTGTTTCAAGGTTTAGGGTTAAGGGAGCAAAAAGGGAAGGGCAGAGGGGAGTAAAACGTAAATAAAAATGGTACATAGTTGAGAGAGATGCATGAATTGATAGGAGGTGTAGAATGGGAAAAGGGGGGGGGGAGCAGAGTTGGGGGTGTTAGATGTGAAGTTAAGAAGTTCCAACAAATTTTCTTAAGATTTGTCTTAATTTGTGATACTTAATTTTGCTGGGGTTTGTTTGCTGGAACCGAAATTTATTTCAGTAATGTTGGAACCAGTAGAAAATGCTGTAGTAAAAGAAGTGTGGACATAGGTTGAGATTGGCAGGTACTTAATTTCCATATCTTGATATTAGTACTATCAACTTTTGACAAAACAGATTCATACTGAGTTCAGCAACTAACCAAAACTGAGACTACATAGCTTCTGTCAGTGCACCTTAATATCTTTCAACAATTATGAATTTACAAAAAACATTGTTTCAAATAAACATTTTGAAAGCTACAATTACATATTTTGTGTATTCAAGTAATTTTTTTCAAAATGTTTTTATGAATAAATAATTTTATTGTTAAAGTGTGTTTTCATGCCAGAATGCCTTTAAATGCAAATTTAAAAAAAAAAAAAATTCATTAGCATTATAAATTACTTGATATATTATTTGAAATTACAATTCCTAACATAAATTTGGACTTTCCATTGTCTTCAGATTTAGATAAATAATATAATTGATTGTAATAAGTTATTACCAGTAAATAAAATTAGATTTGTGTACACTTTGTTTTATGAATTTTCTAAATATATTCTAATATAATCATGTACTGATCAGTAACAATGTTAGTTACTCATATTCTGTCTCAATCAGTTCTTGCTAAATCATTGATCTAAAAGCACTGCAATACAAAATGATGATTTTTTAAAAATTTGTGAGTTAAGGTTTGTATCCATTTTTCCTAAAGAATGAGGCTGCCTTTGTTACTTTACAACATGTAGGGATGATGGGTTACCTTAGATTGAATTCAAGATGTTTGCAGAACCATAAAATGTGTAGCAAGGACAACTTCCCTCTGCAGAGATCAGAAGCCTGTTTGTATAGGGGAGGGCTTTAGTTATATAGCAACAGTTTGACAACTGGTTTGTACTCATATCCAGGCAAAAAGCTGTGCAACAATTGTAGCAGAGTTGGTACGTCACATGGTTCCTTTCACAGGCAGTACAAACATTCCTATTTGAACTTTCCATTGTTAGTTACAAAAGTAACACTTATTAAGAAAATATGTTCCAACTTTACAGTGGTTTGAAGAAGATGTATATTTATATTAAGCACAGTGTCTATGTGTCTGTATTGCATATCTACAGTTTTGCTTCTGTCTTGATGAAAATTTGCATATATGACCTTCAAACAACAAAGAAGGCCCCAGAGAAACCACCAGACATAATAACGACAAACCTTATTCTAACACCATTGACAAGCACATACAGTCTGAATACAGATTTCAGATGTGGCAGCCAAGAAGTGGCTCGCCCACAGTTACAGATGAAACACCAAGGTAGTCAATAGTGTCTCTGCAACTATCGCTGCCACAGTTGTAAGGGTTACGTACAACACATGGTATCAACAGATGAGCAAAAAAACTGCTATAGAGGACTTGGCATCTACTGCCTCCATGACCAACTACATCCTCACCCACAATTACTTCTCGTTTGAAGGCTTCACCTACAAACACACCATGGTACAGCTATAGGCAACCTATGACACCTTCCTATGCCAACCACTTCATAGGCCATCTAGAGGAGTCCTTCCTGACTATCCACAATCCCAGAACCCTCATCTGGTTCAGATTTATTCATGACATCTTCATAATCTGGACTGAAGGTGAGGACACACTATTCACATTCTCCCCCATTTACTTTACCTGCTCAACCCAAAGAACCACCTTCCTTGATGCTCACCTTCACCTCAAATATGGTCTCACAGTACTCTGTCCACATCAATATCTGTCACCCCTACCATGCCAAAAAGTTCACTTTTATACAGCCTTGCCACCCATGTTCAACTGTTCAAATGTTTGTAGAGACTTAACTATGGGGTCATCAGTTCCTAAACTTACAAACTACTTATGAACTAGCTAATACTAAAGACGGCACAAATATCCATGCCCAAGGGGGGATTTGAACCACCAACCATAGTGGCCGTGCAGAATGTCACTGGCGCGCCGCAGACCGCTCGACCACTGCGGCCTAGCCTCCTATGGTTGTCACACATGCAATGATGAGCACTCCCCCCAAATATACCAGAGCCTCACTGAGGCCTTCACTGACCATAACTAACCTTCCAACTTCGTCCAGAAACAGATATGTGCCCTGTCTGTCTAGTAGCCACCCCCTCTCACACACCCACATCCAACCACAAAGGAGCACCAATCTTGTGTCCCAGTACCACCTGGGATTGAGGCAATTAAAAAACTCATCATAAATGAATTTGGTCTAAAAGATCAATTTGATATTTTATGTCTGATTGAACACTGGGCAAATGAGAATGATCTTTCTGCTAACAAATTTCACAACTTTAGTATAGAAAATAGCTACTGCAGTAAAGAACACATTAGAGGGGGTGTGGCAATTTATGCTAACCATTTACTCAATTGCACAATAACCAATCTGGACCTAGATTCACTGGGTCATGAACAACACTGAAGTTACAAGTGTAAACATCAGTAGTCAGAAATTAATAATTGTGTCAATGTACAGATCTCCAAAGGGATGTATTAACATACTTTTAGAAAAAAATTACACGCTGCTGAGTGTATTAAGTAATAGTAGATGACTACATTATGATATTGCAATAGAAGAGAATTTGAATGCTGATTTTGATGTTACTAAATGTAAGTGTAGTGTTGCAGAACTGGAAAACGTATTGAGACAATACAATTTACAGCATGTTAATAACAGTCCCACAAGAAATGAAGCATGTTTAGGTAACATTTTTGTCATCTTAAAGACCACAGAAGACTCGTTAAGTTAGTGTGTTCCCATTCTCTGACGATGATTCCATATCTCTTAATTATTTAAGTGGAATTATCCTCAGAGAACTATCCCAACAGTTGTGATTACCAGACCCATAGCTGAGGATAAAATCATTACATTTTATTGCCGACAGAGACTGGTTTGGCCATTGTCGTGAAGATGGGCATCAAATAATGACCTGCCAGCCAAAATAGTATTTAACAGATTTTTTAAAGCATTGTTGACCCTATTTAACAGTAGTATTCCTGTAAAGAAAAGAAAATAATGGACAGTGGCCACAAAACTAGGTCTAAAAGAGACAAAATATGTGGTACACTAAACAACTGACAGATCTAAAAAAACAAGTTATGTTACTGTCCAATATATTACAGCAGTCGGAAGTCTGACTATGCTAAAACAGGCTTATGTTGAATGCAGGGATGAGTACAAAAAAGCCATCCTGCTAGCTAAAAAGACCTACAACGCCACAAATATTCAGCATTCTACCAATAAATCCAAAAGTTCTTGGAAATTAATTAACAGTACTGCCACAAATACTAAAAAAGAAAAGAAAAAAAAAACAATATCCCAGCACAAAAACTAAATCAATTTTTTATATACTCAGTGAAAGAAATAGGTGATACTGTTATCAAACCAGGCATTAGTCCATCAGAGCTACTCTCTCAAAAATTTTGTAGTCAACCACCAAATACAAGTATGCTAACCTTCTCCAAAGTTCAAATGTTCAAACATCTGTATAGCTTATGGGACTTAACTACAGGGTCATCAGTCCCTAAACTTACAAACTAATTATGAGCTAGCTAAGACTAAGGACGGCACAAATATCCATGCCTTAAGGGGGATCCGAACCCCCGACCGTAGTGGCCGTGCGGACCGTGACTGGCGCGCCACAGAGTGGTCGGCCACCGCGGCCGGCTTCTCCGAAGTATCACCTGGATATGTACGAAGGGTCACAAAACAACTGAAATCATCAAACAGTTTAGATATATATGACATATCATGCAAACTATTTAAAAAAGTAGGTGATTGCATAGTGTACCCTTTAACCCATTGCATAAACAAGTGCTTACTTGAGGGATATTTTCCTGATGAACTAAAACTGTCTAGGATAGTTCCAGTATACAAAAAGGGTGATAAAGACTCTCAAGTTACAGACCAATTTCTATAGTACCTGCACTCTCCAAGGTAGTAGGATGTATCGTATACCAACAATTATCAACTCATTTTGAAAATCTAGGAATAATCAATGGAGCACAATATGGGTTTAGGAAGAAACTGTCGACTGTTGATGCAATTGACACTGAAGTCAAATACATCCCCCAAGTATTTTTAGGACAAAGGCGTTGCTCAGGTCTCATTTTGTGAACTAAGCAAGGCCTTCGACTGTGTGAAGCATACAACACTACTAGAAAATCTGGAATTCTATGACATCAAAGAAAACACTCTCAAGCTATTAATATCATATTTAAAAAACCGTAAACAGGTAGTTTTTGTTGGCAGGGTAATGTCAAACATCGAAAATGTTAAATTAGGTGTGCCTCAGGGATCTGTACTAAGCCCCTTCCTGTTCCTGATAATGATCTGCCCACATTTATTAGATCAACCACTGTATTATATGTCAATGATATTACTTTTCTACATAGCAGTAACAATATTTGTGATCTTAAAACCTGTACTGAAAATACACTCTCTCATGCAGCGCATTGGTTCAGAGCAAATGGATTCTTACTTTAAACAAAAAAAAAAAAAAAACAAAAAAAAAAAACCCACTTAGCAGATTCTCTTCACTTTAAGAGACAAGCCACTATCTGATGACCCTAGTTCTGTTAAGTTCCTAGGTGTTTATTTAGATGACAAGTTATCCTGGGGCCAACATATAAATTATATTAGTGCTAAGCTATCTAGAGTAATTTATTGCCGGCCGTGGTGGCCGAGGGGACTGAGGCGCTTGAGTCACGGTCTGCACGGCCACTACGGTCGGTGATTCGAATCCCCCCTCAGGCATGGATATTTGTGCCGTCCTTAGTATTAGCTAGTTCGTAAGTAGTTTTTAAGTTTAGGGACTGATGACCTCGTAGTTAAGTCCCATAAGCGATACAAACATTTGAACATTTTTAGTAATTTATTTATTAAGACAACTTAGAAATTGTGTACCTGAAACATATGTCAGAGCATCTTACTTCACATTTTTCCAAATTATATTAACCTATGGCATAATCTTGTGGGGTAATTGTAGCCATATACATCACATACTAATATTGCAGAAGAAACCCATTAGGATAATTACAAATTCATCAGACAAGGCTCCCTGCAAACCCTTCTTTACTGAACATAAAATTATGGCAGTAATAAACCTGTACATATACTATGTCTTAATCAATACAAAGAAGAAGTTACAAGATGTGAAACACAGAGAAAATTACATGTTACAATACAAGAAGCATCAAACACATATATACACCTTACCACAGGCTGTCAAAATCAATAAACAGCTACGAGGTCATAGGGTACAAACTGTTTAATAAGCTGCCACATGCTATACAGGATCTTCCTGAACTAACATTCAATGAAAGACTGTATGAATGGTTAGCTGCCCACTCATTCTATGGCATTAATGAATTCTTCAGCTGTAAAAAATTAGTAATTCAATAGCTGACCTAATGTGTATTGTTGCAGTATAAACTAAAATATGCTAATAAGTCAATACTTTATCACACTGTATTAT